>OW388255.2:10000000-11494375 GCA_936450705.2 Protodeltote pygarga
TGCTATCTCGCTTGCATTTTGAAGTAGATTGAAGATATAAAATATGAATAATGTTATGGAAAATCTATATGGCTTAATTGAAGCAGAACAATATTACATACTTTCAGCGAAAATTTCAGCTTAAATAAAAAAATAGCTTTAAATGAATGTTTATTTTTGCCATTTTTTTCATTTGATCATTGATTTTATACCTTCAATGTGCGAGCGAGATAGCAGATTAGCGAGTATTCGGGCCTTATTTCAAAAACGTAGTTATCATGTTTAAGTAATTACTTTATTGTACATGTGGTTTTTTTTACATTTACTATATTTTGTTAACACAGGTGATGAACCACGAGCTTCAAGCTGTCCACAATGCTTACGAGCGTATGGCAGGACGTAACAAGAGGCCAGAAGTATTGTTTTTGTTGGTGCAGAAGAGACATCACACGAGGTATAAACTTTACGAATAATAGTACATTGTATTACAAGAGCGGTAAGTACACTTTTACTAACGAGGGACATTCAAAGCCCGGGCCGCAGGTGAGGGATATTCCCGACGTTAGTAATTGTCGTACCCCTCGAGTGAGATACAAAGCTTTATTATACTTGCAAATAAATAAATAAAACTACATAAAAAGTAAATAAAATATCTAAATTAACAAGATTTTGGCACAGTTGATGCGAAATCACAATTATTCAGTCCATCCAAAGGTTGCTTGGAAAAATCGCTGTGTGTGATAAAGCCGCCCATTGTACCTAAGTATGATTTGTTACATGTACTATGTTTGGTGTACAATAAATATATAAATAAATAAATCAGCCTGTAACTGTCCCAATATAGGGCAAAGGCCTCTTCTCATACAGAGAAGGATTGAGCATTAATCACCACGCTAGCTCACCGCGGGTTGGCGATTTCAGACTATTAAAGTCCAGGTTTCCTTACGATGTTTTCCTTCACCGTTAGTCAGTGGTGTCTTAGATTAACTAAGAAAGTACTTATGACATTGAAAAAGTCACATTGGTACATGCCAGGTTCGAATCCACAACCACCCGCTTGCAAAGCGGGTCCGTAACCAATGCGCCACCACGACACAATAAATAATAAATATTTTTTTTTCTTCAGATTATTTAATGAAGGCGACAGCATCGGTTACAATGTTTCACCAGGAACGGTGGTTGATACTGATATAGTTCACGCATCTGAGTTGGACTTTTATCTGGTAAGTGCGCTTTTGGTAGTCGACGAATCTAATTTGTCCCATAAATGGAACATTTCCCATAATAATTAACCAGCACAATGCCCGACCGGTCACAAAAACTACTCCATTTTAGAATAGGATTGTTTCTGTAATGTCCATTTGCAGAAACACACCACGGAGTATAGTAAAGTCTTGTCATTAAGAAATTTATTAATTACACTTTTTATTAATAACATACACTTCATACATAATTAAGTCGCGATTTTCATTAGAATTATACAGCTACGTTTTCATTACATCTTTAATAAGTATCTTTAAATAATGGTTTTTATGATAAATAATCTAGAAAGATCAAAGACTTGAGAAATCTAGATAAAATAACAATTACTTATAGGTAAACTTCGCTAATGCAAATAAATAGTTTAAATAAATATAAATTTGAACGGGAAAAACCAACCTCGATATATATTTGACAGGTATCCCACCAAGCCATAAAAGGCACAGCGCGTCCGACCCGCTACCACGCAGTCTGCAACGACGGCAAGATTCCGGACGACGAAGTGGAACAGTTGACTTATTACTTGTGCCACCTGTATTCGCGGTGCATGAGGTCTGTTTCATACCCCACACCGACGTACTACGCTCATCTTGCCTGCCTACGTGCTAGATCTCTTACACAGTACGTATTTTACCTTTCTTAATTTTTGTTTATAATAAAAATGTAATAAAAGTGGACCGGGACCGGTAAATGTGTAGAATAACACCCAGTATTAACTGTACAGTTTGGCAAAAATGAGTCTGGAAAAATTAGGGGCGCCACTTCCGCATTTCTCATCATTACAATTCAGAATTACAAGTTATTTGGTACTTACATATTTCTATGATGATTTTTTTGTCATCAAATATAATCCAATGAATCACTTTTAAGTTATTTTAGTACTCACAAACTTAGCATTTAAGATTTTTATTTTTAGTTCCAGCTGTCACCGCCTCACTCTTTTTTGCCAAGCTGTATGTGGCTACCCTGATAGATAAATTATGTTCATCATCAGTCTGTATTAGTCCACTGCTGAACATATGCCGCTCCAATGTGCGCCACTATTGTGCGCTCATTGGAGGTATTTGCCCATAATCGCTACGCTGGGCAAGCGGGTTGACGATCGCAGTAGAGATGATTGCTGTTTGTAGTTTCTTACGACATCCGCCGGACAAGCAGGGGCGGTTCTATTACATATCTATGATTACCCTGTGAATATGATATAGCATAATGGTACTAATTTCCTTACACACGCTCTAAACTAATTTAGACTCCATCTCTCGTTCTAACAGAGATCATTAGAAAAGGATAGAAGATTTTTAGAGCTGTCAAACTAGTCCATTTGCGTGATATCAACGAGAATTTAGTCGGCATGTCATAGAGGTCTCGTCTAATTTCACGTCAATTGCAAGGACGTAGACTAATTTGACAGCTCTAATTTATTTGCTGTCCTTTTTCGATGGTGTTTATTAGAAAGAAATATAGATAGACTAAAATTAGTTTAGCGGGATATACAAGAGAATCAGCACCAATATCATATTTAGCATAAGTATATACGATTTTTTTTTTACAGTGGCGAAAAATTCGACAACAGGGAATTGGAACGTAAACCAAAACGCCTTCACGTACTTGACAAGATGCTTCAATTTAGCCGCATGTTCTTTGTATAAACATAAAAAAAAACAACTTTTCTAATTCTCGGTGTTTTTATCAATTTATTGTGCACAAATAAAACTAAAAAGCAAAAAAAAAACAATGTATACCTTTTTTAGCTGTCGTAAATTGTAAACAATCTAAGTAGGTACTACATTAAAAAAAATACAATAAATCTCAAAGTGAATTGTAAAAATACAACTTAGTTAAATCTAAATTCTAAAGCAATACCTCATTTGTTTTACATTGCTTTTGAAAAACGTTTTTAATTTTTATAAATAATAAATAAATCAGCCTGTAACTGTCCCAATATAGGGCAAAGGCCTCTTCTCATACAGAGAAGGATTGAGCATTAATCACCACGCTAGCTCACTGCGGGTTAGCGATTTCAGACAATTAAAGTCCAGGTTTCCTTACGATGTTTTCCTTCACCGTTAGTCAGTGGTGTCTTAGATTAACTAAGAAAGTACATATGACATTGAAAAAGTCACATTCGTACATGCCAGGTTCGAACTCACACCCACGCGTTTGCAAAGCGGGTCCGTAACCAATGCGCCACCACGACACTTAATTTTTAAAATCTATATTTTTTTTAAAGTACGTGACTGGCTGACTCGCTGACAAATAACCGATAAAAACCGATGCTCCTAAAGACAAGAAAGGAGGATATAATATTTCTTAAGTACCTACCCTCCACACGAAAAAAAAAAAAAAAGTACCTACCCTAGAGGTGGATAAAGGGTTTTCGAAAATTCAACCCCTATGCGGGTAATATAAGGGTGACAAATTTTAAATCAACGTTGACAAAGGCGCGGCTAATGTATACGTATTAAAACAAACTTACAAATAAAACATACATTCGAATTGAGAATCTCCTCCTTTTTTGAAGTCGGTTAATAAGTGTTCTACAATAATTGTTTACAATTTTAGACAGGTCAGAAAAAAATGGAATGTAATCTTAGTAGTTTTAATATCAATTTTCTATGTTATTCCATCAAATAAATTTCTTAGAGTTCAGATTATAATCATGAAATAGTGTTTAAGCTTAGGTTTAAGTCTTGTATAATTAGTCAAAAATTTGTTTTCTACAATTTCCTTTTCAGTTATAGTGATTATTTACACATCTGTATAATTAATTAGTGTTATGTTATTTGTTTGTACCTGTTTTAATCAACCGTTGAAGAGCGGCCATAATTTTAAAAAGAAATTGCATTATTTATTTTTATTAATTAAGCTTATTCTGTTAAATTTCGTTTGATAATATTTTGTGACTTTGTAAATCTTAAATTGCGTGTTAGACTTCTATTGAAGCTATGAATTCCATAATAATAAACAATTAGTGTGGTTTTACAGTGACGCTTTCGCTAACGCGGTTAATAAGCGTCGTGGGCTACCAATTGCGTCTCTTTGATATTTACATAGTTTAACCAACACGCGCGGATGGCCCGCATTGACGGCAATTCGGCCGCGCTTTCCGACCGCGGATGAGGAGTCTTTGTGAGGGTGAATTTTAAAAAAAAATACCAAAAAGTTAAGGATCTCATTCGTATCACCATGTAGTTAAGACATGAAGCCTATTCATTTCAGGTTAAATGTATAAAATACTAAATATTATCACGGCAACATACAGATAAGACAACAATTTAAATGTTCTGACCTTCCTGGTATGTTAACAACGTGATACACTAATGAAGTGTTAAGAAATTGTTGAAATTTACACGTGTTCAATGTGCGTTGCTCAGTCTCGCCAGTCGGACGCGCGCATACGTATTGTCGGCGAGAAACCAATCATGATTAGGGTTGCCACCCTTACTTTATAATAAAGTATTGTACCTACGTTATTTCAAGTAACTGTACTCTACTACTTTCTACTAGTATTTTTGTCTATTTTATGTGAACAATAAAGTACAAAAAAATACTTTATTGGGCATGATTTGTTTTCTTTGGGATTTTGAAAAGTTTAGTCTTAATTATGTATTTTGTCGTTAAGCGAAATACATCGATTGCTCAATCGATGTCGCCACTCGCCAAGGTCACATCACCTAAGCACTCATTGCAAATAAATTGTACTTTATTTTAATACTATGTACTTTTTTTTCTTTCATATACTTTTTCTATACCAATGTACTTATTCTGCGAAAAAAAGGTGGCAACCCTAATCATGACTGTGCGAGGCGGCAAATGGCGCGGTTCTAAATTCGTTTTATAGTATTTAGCGGGTCAACCGCGCGCTTACGGGCTTACCACCCGCGCGGTCGGTAAGCGTCACTTTAAAACCACACTTACACACGCATTTACCTAATTTATCCGCATTTACCTAATTTATCCGCCTGTCATAATAATGTCATTCTGGGCTAGTTACCTATTTATTAAACGGCAGTAATTAAAATATACTAGAGTGTAATATTGAAATATTTGTAGTGCATCAAATCAATCCATTAATCCATAGACAAGTGCATAAGTCAGTAATATGAATCAGTTGGTAACAGCCCCTAAATAGAAATATAGTTTTCAGTGTACTAGTAACAATTTTGTGCGTTAATCCGTTTTAAATCTTGATGTAAAAAAAATATGTAAAAATTAAAAAAAAAAGGATCTGTAACAGGGTGTTTGTGGTTTAGTGTAAGAAAACCACTTCGCCAGTTATCGTTGAATGTAAATGTCTATAACTGGATAAATAAATGTTTTAAAGTCATATTTGTTTTTTTTTCTTCAGCTACCGACCTAAGTACCTATTTAAGCTTTGTGTATTTCGAAGCTGGTAAGACGACCAACCGACGAGCAACCAATGGAGTTGGTGAACTGTGCAGGTTATATTAACTAATAAATATACACCCTGTTTCTTTAAAAGATTTACCGAATTTTAGGAGGTAATATGGTCCATGTAACTGGACAAATTTCCCCAAGGAACGTAGGTCGAAATCTGAAAATCGAAATTGACTTTTCATACAAACGTGATTGCCTACTTGGTGATGACTCACGTTTGTATGAGTAGTTAAATTTTAGTAATTTAGGGTGTATATAATAAAAAAAGTAGCTTAGCGATAACACGGTCTAAGCAAAGAAAATAACTATTACTAGGTACGTGCCCAAGCCTATAAGCCTAGTCCAGCTACTGGTGGACACAGAGGAAACCTGACTTATCTTTTTCTATATTATATGAATTTGCAAACAAATAGTTCAGAAGGTACCATCTTCCGTTTCGTATTGTTAATCGTTTTTTTTATATTGACGAGCGTTAGTGTTATACGAGTATGATCAATTTAAAAAAAAATCGGACAAGTGCGAGTCGGACTCGTCCACCGAGGGTTCTGTACAAATACGTAAGTTATCGAATCGAAAACATCATAAAAATTATTCAAAATGTATTTACGCTTGTGCCAATGAAGCCCTTTCAGACGATACGTATCCCATATAACCGGTTAACTCCCTTAAAAATTACAACCCTGTTCCTTGCATAAATTATATGATTTAATTAAAAATAAACAGCTTTAAGATTTTTCTTTTTTGGATACAAATTGGTAAAATGTTCCGTTTCTTCCTTTTGTGGTACGGAACCATACGCTCATACGTTCAAACCGATCTCTTAATCTCTCTCCGTAAGTACTTTTTCAGTAAACTCTGAAATTTCAGTTTTTCGGTGTTGGCCCGGTTTATGGTAACAGGCTAGACATCATGTTTTAAATATTATTTCGGGTCTATTCGCGCACAGATAATTCAAAATAGTCATTATTGAACTAACCTCGACGTTTCGGTCAAGTTGCATTGACCGTGGTCACGAGAAGACTGCTGTATGCGGGTGTCATCGTCTTGAGCTGCGGGTGGTTTTCTCAACTACCCGCGTTTGATTTTGTGAATCGTAACTGTCCAAATCACGACACACAATGCTAACAGTTTCTTTAGACTCACAGGAAGAAAAATTCCGACCCGAACACCTACTAATGACTGGAATAATGACTATTTTGAATTATCTGTGCGCGAATAGACCCGAAATAATATTTAAAACAGGCTAGACATCAGTTGGAAATATGATGTTACTTTATTAAAAAAGTATTTTTAGTCGTAGTAACAGTATACAAAACATTTGCGTATAACAGTTTCCGCCGGTTCTGTCCTATTTAGTTCGTTCGGCCTCAAAACCGTCATAGAGTGCATGTTAATTACCTAATACTCAGAGGCCGTCGCGTTGCATGTTCAAATGCAAATAATAATGTGTTTTACATCAACAATTACCTAATACTTGTGTTTTATTAAGTAATTTTAGAGGTAACTAGCAAAAATGATTACGTAATTATATGTACCTAGGTAATTGATGGTGCAGCCTGAATCATTTGGCCTGCATTTTCCACCATTTATGTAAAACAATCGCATGAAGAGCGTATTTTAGAAGGTTATAAATCTGAATAATTAATCTATGTTTTGTTTTAATACATAGGAAGGTACCTACATAATACCTACGTTTTATTAAGTGGTAGTATATAGGTACCTATGACCGTTGACTGGTAAGTCAGAGGTCTTAGGTTCGTACCTAAGGCACGTTACTCTGACTTTTCGTAAGTTATGTGCGTATTATAAATTAATTATCACCTGTCTGCTCCGTGTCTCGGCAAGCACGTTAAGCTAATAGCCCCGGCTGTCATAAAGTTATTTGACAGTCGATATGGGGCCCTCATAAAATCCTGCCAACTGATCTAACATAAGATCAAAAATATTGTAGGAATGTAGGTATCTCTTTTGGGTGCTATTTCGGAATGTATATAGTCTTACAAAGGTACCGTCTACTACCTATTTACTATTAGTTACCTACTACCAACTATTAAGCAGATCACTTTATAAGTATTTACGACGCTAATCTCGTCGTCATTATTTTATGGACTTCCGGTCAGAGCCAAAATATTCCTAAATCGGTATGGCTCTGTGAATAAGTAAATATATAATTTAGCGTAACCTTAGTAGTACGATTCTTATACATAATTTTGTTGGTAAAGAATTTTATACAGAATTAGGGATAGGTACTTACCTACATAATTTTTGGATTTTATTTTGAAATATGAAACGAAGATAAACTTAAAGAGCTGCTCCATCTATCCATATATACCATCTATGGATGGTACCTATGTATTTTTTAAATTATTTAGATGTAAATTAATAAATAACTTACGTCCTCGTAAATATTCCCGTAGACCAATTGTGTATAGTTTTGTAGGGCTTATAAGCTAACAGCATCCTTTGCCTCGTTGGTCTAGTGGTAGCAAGCGCGACTGCTGAGCACGAGGTCCTGGGTTCGATCCCCGGGTCGGGCAAAGTGTTATTGGGTTTTTCCATTAGGAAATTCTCAGTAGCAGCACGGAGTCTGGAATTGTGCCCGTTTAATGGCAATAGGCTCGCCCCCTATTACATGGGACTTATTACATAGCCGGCGAAACGTGGGTGTATTACACACCTCTGCCTACCCCCTCTGGGGAATACAGGCGTGAGTCTATGATGATGCATCCAGCCTATAAGAATTATGGAAAGTTTTATTAAAAAAACAAATAGGTAACTAAGGTACTCTTAACCCCACCCGTGGTATCAAAATTGTCTTCTATAGGTAGGCACCTATTGCACGATCTCCGATGGTAATCAAATTATTCTTTCTACAAAAAATCGAACTCAAAAGTATATCTACTGACATTATTAAATGAATTTGTTTTAGAATTTAATTATAGAGTAGGTAGGTAATCTATTATAAAACTAAATTGTTTAAATTTCAATATATTTTTTAATATAATATGTTTATAAGGTAGATTTTAACAAGTACCTAATAATGATTTTTTATTATTGGAGTATAGCACGTATTTTCTCCCGATTACAAAAAAGGAGGGTTATGTAGTATCAAGGTTCGCTAAACAGCAGCAGTATTGTTATCATCACGAAGTCAGAGTCGTGAGAGCGGTCACGTAGGTAAGCGAATAAGGTGGACCTACCTACTTAGGTAGCTGTACTGTCCGCCACGATAGTCACAGATAAATGGAGTTGTGAACTATAACACGTACTATACTAGCTTTAGGTAAAGTATCGTACTATACTATGGTGGTTCATATTTAAAATACATACATAGACTGCTAAAATCATAACCCTCCTTTTTTTTGTAGTCGGGTAAAAATAGATAGATACCTACTTACCCTTTTTTTTTTGTGGCCGGGGGGAGTAAAAAATGCCTTCCGCATACCGCACGTCCGAGGACGTATGGTTATGTGGGGCTCGCACCCACTAAAAACGTCTCCCCCTACGTGTTCCTCGCACTGTACCTATTGGACGGGGCCGGGTACCGCAAACGCGCCTCGCAGCCCTGTCCAGTGCCTGCCTGTAGGCCCGCTCAGGTAGATACCTACTTACCCTAAATTACTCACCGGCTAATTTCATTTTCAATTTCAATCATTTGGTGCCTAGGTGTATGATGCTTATAGTTAAACTAATTTAATCATTGGTTAATTAAATATCTATAAAATTAAACAAACGTTTATTGCGAACCTTAATCTCCGGTTACAAGTCCTGTTAATCCGTTAATCTGTTCAAACATTAAAAGTTTTAGTTTTATTTCGCGTTGGCGTGGATTTATTGAATACCTAATCAGTTCTTTGACAGCTAATCGGAAAATTAATAGTGTCATTTAAAACTAGTCCAATTTCGTAAGTCGTGTATTTTATTAATAAAATCATATTGCGTCACACACGGAGACGTGATAGCCTAGTGGTGGTGACCGTTGACTGGCAAGTCAAAGGTCTCGGGTTCGAACCCAAGGGGCGCACCTCTGACTTTTCGTAAGTTGTGTGCGTATTATAAATTAATTATCACCCTCCGTGCCTCGGATAGCACGTTAAGCTGTTGGCCCCGGCTGTCAATTGTAGATCTTTGACAGTTGTTACGGGTAGTCAGAAGCCCGAAAGTCTGACAACTAGTCTTACCAAGGGGTATCGTGTAACCCAGTATCTGGGTTGTGGAGGTCTGATAGGCAGTCGCTCCATGTAAAACACTGGTATTCAGCTGCATCCGTTAAGACTGGAAGCCGACCCCAACATAGTTGGGAAAAGGCTAGGCAGATGATGATATTGCGTCACAGTATTCGATAATCGACATCTGATAATTATTTTTTGCCATGAATTCATGATAAATATGAAAATTCGCATTTGCATTATGACGCGTTTGTATCTTTAAAAGGCTGGACTGTTTATTTTAAAAGCATTTTCAAGTAAAACTGGTTTAAAAACAGCATTTTCTACAATAATGGTTGACATTGCTTTTTAATAAGAATTTAACAAGTTAATATGTATAGGTAGATTTCATTAGGCTGGTTGGAGGTTGAGGCTGTTGCCAGCGAGTGCACTAGTTCCGATTACTACAAAGGAAGTAGCGGCAAGGTCTCCGACCTCCGTCATCCTTCCTTCCGCTATTAAAACTATCATATTCTAATTATCAAATACCTACTTTTACTGTTCAATCTATATAACTGCGACATTCACCTATTTCGTTAAAATTATACCACAGACAAAGTCGTGTTAATTGTAGCTTTTTAAGTTTGTTTCGTTATTTAATAATTATAGCATGGTTGCATGCAATTTGAATATTTTAGTATATTTAAATGCTACTTATTTGACCAATTCAGTTTCAATGTTGTGTCGAGGACAAACAAACGAATAGGTGGCAACTTGTTGGTAATCTACTAATTCCTAATACCTTTATAGTTGGCTTAGTTTTGTAGCAAAGATATAATTTGCATTGCACGTTTGACGTTGCAAATATCAGGACTGACGCCAAGGGCGTCGTCAGCCGATGATGAGGGGGGGAATTAGATAGAGTTAGAGGTAGATAGAGCATGGGAAAAGTATTACAGTCGAGAGCTTATGAAGCAAGTGAAAGCCTTAATGTGCTCTTGACTACAATAAATAAAACTTGTAAACAGTAATTAATAAAATGTATCTATTTTGAAAAATTGTATACTTATTATTGGATTACGATTACAACTCGAGCAGGATTCGAGCCCGCGTTTTATCTTCTGGATAAGAAAAAAAAAAATATCCTGTCGGCGCGCAAATGCCGCTAGTTCAGTTGGCGGAGTGGTTGATGGTATTACTACAAAAAAAAACATTTCTATTGTATTTTATTATTACGACAAAGTTAACCAATGCAACATTATGTAAGCAATTTATTAAATAAATCTTGCTCCTAGAAATTCAAGAGTTCGTTACAATAACGAATAATTTTTGTAGCCGCAGGAAAATAAAATTGTAAGTAAAATAAATTGTCGATGATGTAACAATATCGTTACAAATGATAATAAACAGTCAATTGAGTTCCATCAAAGAAATTTAAAGACGTCAGCATGATCAGGATTCTTTTGAAACGTGTCAATTAAATATCGTGATGATACGCAAATAATAGATACTGTTTTTTTTTAATGTGGCAAATACGGCCAGCTTTATGGTAAGCGGTTACCATAGACTATGAAGGCCTGCAACACCAGGAGTACGTAGTACTTAATAGCACAGAATAAAGTATACATCTTTGCCAGGAGTAACACTCGCGCGTTGCTGGACCTTTGCGGGAATGAGTGGAATGGGGAAGGGAATGGCCTCTAGTGATCTCACTGATTGTAAGAAACCTAACAGTACGAATTTATTTATTTCACGCCAAGTTTCTGTAAGAGGATGATACCACTATTATTATAGTAGGTTCAACCATAGTTATAGGGGTTCATATATCACAATTTAATTTAAAAATTAAGAATACTCTCACACTCCGCAGCTAACTCAGGAATCGTCCAGGAGACTAAGTCACTTGTAATTTAACTAATTATTAATTATGTCAATGTCCTGCTAAATAATAATAACTATTACCTACTACGTAAAGAAGTGACATTTATCTTCTATGACGCAGTACGGATCGCCTTGCCTCTCAGACCGCCTTGTCTTCAGAGTCAAGGTGATCGGATGGGTGGTAGATTTTACACCTACCACTATCTTAAATCTATCTATAAAAATATCAAGGTATTTAACAGAATTCTTACTGTTGTTTTTTGTACGGTCAGTATAGAGAACCTGGGGTTCTCACCCCCTCCCAGATAAGACCAGTAATGCATCTTGGACAGCTTTTAACGTTGCCTATGGGTTGCGGTGATCACTTACCATTAGGTGACCCGCCTATTCATTTGCCCCTTTTTCTTTAAAAAGAAAAGGAATATCTTGACCGCTATTGAAATTTTCTGCACAAATGATAGCTATCAGTTAATGCCATCTTGATGCGATTACGTAGTGGTATGACCGTTGGGCTGCCATCATCACAAATTTCCGAATAGGCTATACGACTACTGTATAAGTACAAAAATACTAATTTGCTATCAACTTTACTGCCGAAGTTATAAGCCCTCGAAATTCTGGAAAGTGTAATCGCTCCTCTTCGTGCAAAATGACAATCGCTTCGATTCAAAAAGAGTTTGTTTGACATTAATAATTAATTTTAATAATTAATTATTATAATTTTCGTTAAAAGAAATTGTTTATGTTATGTTTCTATAATATATAATAATAAAATTTAGGTAGGTACTATATGATAATTTTCACTGAAAATGAATGATTATATTAAGAAAAATAATTTTTCATGTAATAATAAAAATATTTGTATACCTTTCCTGGTGAAACATAGTGATACATTACCTACTATAAATTCTATCATGTTTTACACCTATGTTTAACAAATAAATTATTTTGAATTTGAATTTGAATTAAAATACGCAGAAATGACGTCATTTTTTTAAGTGCTATCACTGTCCAGCCAACAATTTGCAAACCCTTCTATCTTTGTTCGATTTCTTCAGACGTTATATTATATTTTAAATCTTCTCGAATATTAGAAAAATTACAGTTTTCTTCCTTGAAACGGTAAAAAGAAAATGGTATGAAAAGCAGCTTACTTGAGATAAGCTAACAATTTAAAAAAAAACTGGTTTACCTGACAGACAACCTACAGGTAACAGGTTAGTAATATAACTATGAAATACATTTTTCAGCGCAATGTTAGTCATCAATATGATATCGATTGACCTCTGGCAAGGTGATGACCTCTATGCAATTAATGGATGCATCGCTAATATTTAAATTCAAATAAATCTTCGATCATAATAAAAATAATGACTTCCTGACAGAGTTTTGGTCACAGCGGCCAGTCTCAACGGAGATTGATCAAAGACGCAAAAGTATGTACAAGTGTAGTAGTAGTGCACAAGTGCGCAAACACAGGTGCACTCACTCTCTATTCCCTAGCTCTCATTAACTCTAATGGTCCGATTGCATGGCAAACCGACACGACCGGAGAGAGAATTTGGATGACTATATTAACCGGCCACAATTCCGGACTCCATGTTGCTACTGAGAATTTCCCAATGGAAAAAACCTAATAACACTTTGCCCCACCCTGGGATCGAACCCAGGACCTCATGCTCAGCAGTCGCGCTTGCTACCACTACCACTAGACAGTCAACGAGGCAGTCAGATACTTACCTAGGCGAACCTAACTAATCTTACTTAGAAGCTTAAGATTTTTGACATCCCTAGAGTTTGTACTGGAAAAAATATGAGGAATACCCATTAAACTTTTGTTTGTCTATTATTTTCCAAGTCAAGGAGGTGCAAGTAAGTGCACCCCCTTCCCGGCGCCCATGGCTGACTGTTATTGAAAGTCGAAAAGCTAAATGGATTTGAATCAACTGTGGAAAGCGGATGGTATGCTGATTTAACACAAGTTTATGTTTAACAAAAAGTTTAGTTTCCAATTTCAATATAAAAGTTTGGTTAGAAACGTTTTTATGAAAACTTATTTATTTACTCTATAATTAGAACAGGAAATATGAAACAAGTAGTTATAATATTTCAAAACAACAAGTGTAGATAATATCTATAAATACAATAGAAATCTTATCGCATTTAGCAACTGTTTCTTTCAGCCAACTTATTCACAGAGCGACCCAGCTGTACCCAATAGACCGCGGGTTAAAATCCCGCTTTTAATAGTTTTTTTTTCTTTCTCCAAACATTTGGAACTTTAGTGTACGCATAGCATGTAAAATAAATGCTTTACATAAATATTTAAAAACTTATTTACACTATACAATGAGAAAAGAAAGCATCAAAATAAACTAAAAGTCGAAATTTTCTTAGACGGAATCAAGTCTTCATATTGTGATTACTGTTTTGTGATCAATTTCCCGCTAACATATCTTTAGGTATTTAAAAATGTTTATAAAGTGAATAAATCATATACATAAAAGAAAGGCGGGTTATTTACACCATTAATAACTCGATAAACTGCTGGACATAATAATTCATGGTTTTTGATTTGTTGGATTTGTCTCCGCCTGGAATAGCAGAATGGAATAAAAAGAAATGGAATTATACCCCTAGGGTATGGTAGAGTAGAGGTGAATAGAGGTAGGGTAGAGTATGGGTAGGGTAGGGTAGAATATGCGAGGTAGAATAATCACGCGTTTTGTAGGTACGCGTCGAGTTGGGCAGCTAGTATTAAATAAAACAATATCCTTGCAACTGCAAATGATATTTCCTAACAGATAAACATTATTTGCTGTCAGTTTTAAATTTATAAAGTCAAGCGAGGAAGTCAGGACCCCGACCTACACTTGATAAACGCTGTCGACCACTAACAAGCGCTTACGCTTACCCAATACTAAGTAAAAGTTAAAAAAACTTACAATGGACATTATTAAAAACCTAGGCCTTTCCAGTTGTACCAAGCGACTGGATGTTCCAGCCTTCAATTTGCAAAACAGTTACATAACAATAAAAACATTTTTTACTATTAAAATAACTAAGTGAATTGATCATTGAACTTGAGTACAAAGTAAAATAGATCGGCATCGACCTAATTAATAAATTTATCCACGGTTGAACGAGAAAACCTTTGCCAATGACTTGTGCAAATGCGTGTCTGGGTCTGAAAAACTAACATAACATAACGTCACGTCTATATACGTCACAAGCTATGCAAGTGCTGATGACAATACTAAAGTAGTTACTATAATAGTTTTTCGATTACTACATGCGCTGGAACGAGTTTACACCATTAATTAAACTGAAGCCTAATCTTAGAAGTGGTATATGGGTATTAGGATACCGTATTGCGTGGAATCCCAATGCTTGGAATAGGTTTCCAGTTGTATAACTTGCTTTTCATCATTGCCCTTTATTTTGCTTTTTGCTTTATATTGCTTTTTAAACCGCCCATGATTGTACGGTTGTACCATGTTCCATAAAATATGGTGTTCCCCACTGCAGGTCCGATGTCGGAAAAAAACAAATGCAAGTTGGAAAAAACAAATGAATGTTGCAAAAACAAATGAACGTCTGACTGAATGAACGTTCGACAAACAAAAATAAACGTCCGAAAAGCAAACTGTCGGAAAAACAAATTGAGCACAGGTTCAGACTCCCTTTTGCTGCAGAGACCTTCCAGAGGGAAATCTTCAATAACTCTTATTAAGGTGCACAGAAGCCGCACTAGCGACCACCAAGTCAACAAGACAGTATAAATAATTATGGGTGTACTTACTTTACTTAACTGTACGGTGAAAATAAATTGGCATATCATATTAACATATTTTCGCACTTTTTTTAATCGTGATGGACTTAGATTTTCTCTTGTATCGTGATTCGTGGATGCAGTAACAGACATAATTATGATCAAAACGCGCAAACGACCAAATATTTGACAATCACAAATATTTGCTTCGTGCGGGAATCGCCAAGCACAGAAAGCGATCCATCTTACCGCTAAGCAAATCGTGTCGTGATTAATGAAAGTATAATATCTATTAATGGGTTTCTGTTGTTCATAGCTACCTATTAGCATTTGTTCTTATTCCCAGACGTTCCATGACAGTTCCAAAGAAAATAATCATTAAAATGTATCTGCAATCGCAAAAAAAGTATCACTAAACGGGTAAAACTGAAATTACACCATTCATTGGTTCCGATTACTATGGATCATAGAATCACGCAATACAATTGATGTATTTTCCAGTTCCTAATTACATAATTTCTCAGTACACCTAAGTATTAGGTCAATTTTAATTATGTACTTGATAAAGCATTATGCCACTCCTCTGAATAGTCACGAATACCTAAAAGTATCATGCAATTTTTATGGCTACTTAGCATAAGTACAGAGTTACAGAGAGACATACTAATTAGTATTCCCATGGCCTAATCTCGAATTCAAAAATTGTGTTATGGTGTTGATGATTGTTATTAAATATACTAACAATAATTACTAAAATGTAGGTACTGTGTGGTTTCCGGCCTAAGAATAGAAACACCCCTAACCATCCCGCGGGTGTCGTAAGAAGCGACTAAGTGAAAGATCCGGAGGATGGGCAGCAACATCCTTCTGGGTAACAAGCAATCATCTACTACTGCGATCGCCAACCCCAGCCCAGCGTGGCGATTACGGGCAAATACGATCGCACAATAGTGGCGTATTATATCTAGCAGTGGACTAATACAGGCTGATGATGAATTACTACAAATAGCAAAAAGTGAATCGCTCTTGCATACCATTTAAATCTAAAAATTGGTAAGTGATATTTCATCCACAGCATTTTTATGATCGCAAAAATGTACTAACAAACACTCGATCGACACGGCACATCAAACAAGCACACTCGACAAGCCTTCACCTTGCCAATCTTCCAATGAGGCGTGACATCGAAACGCGAAAAAATAGTTATTACCTAATAAAACAAGAATCGTGCCAAGTTCATTGGGAGCTATAGCTAATTCGATTGTCTAATAAGTTCGGAGACACTATGTAATCGATTGTTGACAGAATAATTATATATAACAACACAATAACAACTATATATAACAGTGATTTTTCCTTTCAATACCAGTTAATGCATTCATTAATTATTGTTTATTGTTGCGTTTAATGCAGATAGTTAAAAGACATGCCAATTGACATGGCCGGATGTCTTGAAGATGATAATTGTGATGAACTGGATGTAAATTAGTTATAGGTTGAATTTATGGTTCAAGAAAATAAAACCTACCATTGGTGATCATCGATCGACGATCTTTAGCACTAGATGTTCTAATAGAGTTCGAATTTGAAGTAAGTTGGATCAAGGAATCACGTTATCCCATACAAACTTTGCCTACATTTTTCACCCCCTTAGAGGTAGAATTTCTGAAAACCTTTTCTTATAGGATGCCTATGTCATAGAAAGAACACACCCTCCAAGTTTTAGGTCTCTATGATCAGCGGTTTAGGCTGTACGTAGATCCGTCAGTCAGTCAGTCATTCAGGACAAAGCATTTTATATAAAAAAGATGAAATCGAATGATCTATAAAAGTGTTTGTGTAAACTTTTGATTTGAGGTTCTTTTTTACGAGACGAGTAGGTATTGTGTGGTATTGTAGTCTCTTATGGAGAACATTAACAATACCTATGCATTTTACACTGATGCTGTACCTTATGGTTTTGTTATTTGATGAATTTCCATCCATTTATTACATCCATTACCATCTTCTCCTAATGGCATTTTGTATATTCTTATTGTTCGCCGTGTCATAGCAGATGGAATGCTCGTATTGTTCGAAGGTGCATCGACCTTTCTGAACCTCTGTAACCCAGTACATCATTAGTACCGAATAATATATTTATTCACTAATCTGTTTACGTGTTAAAGACCTGCAGTACTTTAGATTCTATAAGAAATAACTTGAAGGAAAAAAATCCTGTCGTGTCTATTGATGATTAACGAACTTCCGCGTTTTTGTCTATTTCATCTTATTCGCAAATAGCATTGACCGTATCTCGGTTCGATGACACCAATAGAGCAGAAATTTAGATTACATAGTTGAAAATTTCGAAACTTCCTGAAATTTTCTTTTCAGTTGGTACACTGCTGTTGCATTGTGATTATGCACAGGCGAGACTTTGACGGTCTTTGTTTTATGACTAAGATGTTTAGAATAAGAAAGTGCGAAAAATTGATTATCGTTATAATTTTGATCGCTTTACTACGATATTTTACCTTACCATTTATGAGTCAGGAATTATGATACTTTAAGAAACATGCTTACTATGGCATATCGTCAGTGGGGATCGTAAATACAATTTGACGGATGGATATTGCTAATGAATTGAATTCAACTATTAAAATGACTGCTATGCATACATTCCTATCCGATTCTATCCGAGTCGAATCAGTCTGTAGATCAATTCTGATCAGTAAATGAGCACTCATCAGCATCAAGATTTCCCCCCGTAATAAAAGAAAACACAAATTCAAATGCTTATACACTCTCTATTTGAACTTCAAAAATTGTAGTGTTCTGGTAACACGGACGCTACTGGAAATGTTTTCTACTCTTTAGTTATTCGCATGAAAAACATAGAATCGAGCCGGTCGGGACAGATGGAAAATATACCAGAATGCGTCGCGATGCTAATGAAACGTGCAATTTATTGGAATGCTCGACGTTTATTGATGATGACTAGAAAGTCAGTGGTTTTTTTTTTCAATTGGGTCTGTGACGTAATGCGTTTAATAAATTACACTGACGTGTATGTTTTTGGCGCTACAAATTAAAATTGTTTACCATATGGGTACTTATTATTCTTAAAGGTAAATGACATGATCGGAAAGAAATCAATATTGATATAATTTTAATCATGGCAACAATTATAAAACAGAAATCAGAGAAGAAGGATTTTTAAAAGTCCCACTCACTGACATTGCCCTGCATCCAGCCCACGGGCATTCACCTTCCAAGTCTGAGGCGGAAGAAACAACAGTTACTGTGTTTTTATTGTAATGTTTCAACATCAACAAGGGCAAGTTCACTCGCAGTTTTATTTATAACGAAAGTATTACTATACATGTATCGATATATCCTGACATTGCGCTACCATTTATATCGATAAGGTCGTGATCTATATTTTTACTTGGTTTTCATTTTGCTGTCCTTCGTCTCAAATTTACATGATTAGTCTTTTTTTTTATCTAACTCTGTGATACGAAATTAAAATTTTGTGTTATGAAATTAAATTATGAAATGTTGATCTCCTTTTCTCTCTTTGGTTTCGTCTTGTAGTAGTAAAAGGTGAAGGTATGACACAATAGGATGGGTAAGAGCTTTATCATGGTCAAGTACCTACTTAGTAAGTGAGCTTAGTAGTTTACCTACAGCATATCTTGGTGGAGTGTGTTAAAGATATGCTAGAAAGGGGAGTACCGTACTCCCTTACATATCGATAAGGTCTATATTTTTACTTGTCTTTTTCTTTGTCTAATTCTGTATTATGAAATTACCAATGTTGATCTTCTTTTGTCTCTATGCTTTCGTCTTGTAGTAGTAAAAGATGAAGGTATGACACAATAGGATGGGTAACAGCTTTATCATGGCCAAGTTCAATAGTTTACCTACAGCATATCTTGGTTCTAGCTGCTCTGCTTTCTAGCATTTCTTTGAAATTAACAGCAATAGACGTTGGTCCTATAGAATATTGGCTAATCCTACTTCTATAGCGGAAAAAAAAATATTTCTTTTAAAACAATATAGAATTAAGTTAATTTTGCTTAACTTTACCTATACGTATAAGAACTAAATTTGTTGAGAGTATATCGTAATAACTTGAGTTATTTAATGTAATAAGTACTACGGAATTAATAAAATAAAATAACACAAAAATAACAAAATAACTGATTAACCACCACATCCTCGGTGACTCCGGTATCAGAATGTTCTTCCCGGACGACGCCTCCAGAAGACGCCGTTGGTCTCTGTCCCTTGCTATATTTTCTCCATCCCTATGGGAGGTCATCTTTCCATCTCACCATGGAATTACACAGTCGCAAATTCGTACGTAAATCCCTAAAAAGTATAAAAAAAATCAATGATAAATTTTATTTCTAGGTAATGAAATGTCTTTGCTTAGGTCTAGTAAACGAAGGTAATGAGACATTTAACAATCGCAACAGTAGAAATTTACGATGCAGTCTAAAGTATGTTTAAGTTAATTAAGCAACAAGTGCACTAAATACATCGGCTTCCTTTAAAGTATGTAGCAATCAGTGGTACTACTGACACGTAGTACTAAGAAGCAGGTTTGCTCATCGCATTCTGTAAAGGAATTCCTTTGCAAGCTCTCTTAAGGCGCCTATTCGCACTAATCTGCTATCTCACTCGCACATTGAAGATATAAAATCACTGAATATTGTTATGAAAAATCGCAAAAAGAACAAATTACGGAGAATAACATTACAAAGTTTAAGCAAAATTTTTAGATCGATTGGAAAAAGGTTTTCATACATAAAAATTGCGTAAAATCATTTAAGCCATTTAATTTACTTTAAGCTATTTTGATTGAATGATTGATGACATTTTTCTTACGTAAATCCTATGAGTAGTTAGGGATTACCATAATATATTAGTACCTACATCGAAGGAGCATTTGAAGCCAGAGCTGTAGGCGAGGGATATAAAATGACCCGACGCGGACGTTATTAATTATCGTAACTCGTAAGCAGCGATAGCCTAGTGGTATGACCGTAAGACTGCCAGGTCAAAGGTCTTGGGTTCAAAACCCAGGCACGCACCACTTACTTTTCCAATTCATGTAATTTTTTAATTTATGGTTCGCTTTACTAGCATGCAGTAGCCCAAATGCAAGTAAGATGAAAAGGAAGGTGAATATATATACCTATATTGTTATATATTATATTATACAGTTTTTCTTTTAATATTTAAAAGAAGACTAAGGTATTTGATTTCCTATAATATCAAATGTATATTGAGCAGAATTCGACAATACGGTTGGAGTACTGTAACGTTAAATGTCTTGAGTCCAATCTCTGTACGCAATTTATCATATCCTGTAATCTTATTTATTTTTTTAGTACCTAGCTTACTGTGTCCCACTGCTGAGCAAAGGCTTTCCTCATATCCTTCCAGGTACCCTTTTGCCAGCCCTCGAGATAGATCGATATAATCTTATAATGTAAATAATATATAAAGTATTGTGACGCAATGAGCCGACCAAAGAAAAGCAATGCCGAAATTGAAGGGCCATAAAAACCTAGAACAGTCTGCTTTTTATATTCTTAACCCTTCCTGCGACCTTTACATATCATAAGTCTATACTTCTGATTTCGATACCCTACGATACTACGGTAGGTTTTTGTATATTTTTTAAATTGTAAACTCACATTAAAATAAAATTAACAGATATTTAAGAAAATATAGTAAAGAGAAGCCCTAAAATATTCCGAAATTAATCAAATTGTCAAACGTTATATTTTTATCCCTTTATCAGGTGTATCGGGTTGCATGTTGCGGTTACCATGGCAGCGGGAGCACGTGGTGCGCGGACGCACTTCCCGCGTGTCGGAGGTCGCGCAGCGTTCTATATAATGTGAACAGCTTGCACAAGCGCACACTACCACACTCACGCGCTCGCCGCCAACATCCACCCACAATACACTGTACGTAAAAAAGGATATTAAATAAAATTCTTTTATCATTAAAATCGATCCAATTTTAATAACGGCCAAGGTCTATTAAAAAATTAAAAGGCTCGTGATCTAACATAGTTACCGGTAGTGAATTGCGGCATTGGTAATTGTGGACCCACCACCCAACGTTTGCTTGCAGCGGGAGCGGTCAGTCCTGCATCTCCGAGCCCCAGTCAGTCTGCGCGTAAGCATCCGCCACTCGGACACAGTGCGCGCGCACTACAGTGATACTGTGACAGTGACAGTAGTACCGTCCCGATAATAAACTTACAACATGAACCACTGCGTGAAAATCGTAAGTATTTTTAATAATTTAGTTAATTAAGGAAACCTTCATGTACAAAGATATAATTCATTAATTTCAACATTCAGACAGGACTTATAAATTTGAATTTAGAACTTCACTGCGACTAAATAAATAAAAAAATATATCAACGTAAAATATTTATAAATTTAGCATTAAAAGTGACAGCTATAAAATTAAATAATCGAGTATTAATTTAAAAAAAGAACACGTAATCCAGTGAATAAACAAATTAAAAAAATAACAAAACAGACGATTTTTAAACGAGCGTTTAAACTGATTGCGATAATATTGAATAATCGGATATAACCGATACATAATCGAATTGTTTCCTTTCGTGAATTATGGTGTTAATGTCAGTCTAACACGAAACGGTCATAAGTGTTAAAATGTCAATGATCCAGTTTCGACGAAAATATGTCAAGTTCTTTAACACTAGGCTATAAAAAATCACTACAGTTGATGATCTTGAATAACAATGATGAAATGGTCATTAGTTGTTTACGTACGTAGGATACGTTTGTATAATAGGTAACTTAGAAAGAAGACTGAGTAATTGTTAGTTAGTTACATTAAAGATTCTTATGAAATGTTTCTGGTTAGCAGAAGCAGGTATCAATATTAAATTAGATATTTATCCAATTTAATATTATCTAATTTAATATTTATCTAATTTAATATTATCTAATTTAATATTTATCTAATTTAATATTATCTAATTTAATATTTATCTAATTTAATATTGATATTGATACCTGCTTCTATTGTTAAAACTTTTCAAATTAAAATCACCAAATATCAATCGATCACAAATGCATAGAAAAATTATTGACAAATTGTAGATCCACGGAAAACACATCTGACATTTTTATTGAGACAGTTTAAAAATGACATGGTTTTTTAAATAAACCACTAATATTTATATTTAAATTTAAAGCAATGAATTGTCTTCTTCTTCTTGTAATAAGCCTTATGACATTAACATAACAGAATCAAAATATTAATATTGTAGAGTATGTAGTATTTTAACAAAATTCACACATTACTTACGGAATGCGCCGTTTTCTCGCTTACATAAGAAACCAGTCACCCCAGCATGACAAGGATAATATGGAGGCAGTCAATTTTAAAGAAATTATATTTATTAGCGGATTTTATGTAACTTATGTACATAACGTAATGCGTGTGAACTGATTAATTCATGCGGACATCAAAAAGATTTTGCTGCGCCTGCGTTTAAATTAATTAATTTATATATAAAAAGCTTTCTTAAATACGTTCTAAAGATTTAATTAGATATATATATATCGTAAATTTTAAGTATTGAGGATATTGCGAGATTACGTCTTCTTATTTCAATTACGTATAATTCAGTCGCGATACTTCATTTAAATGTTTGTAAATTTTAATTTCGATAAAATTGTGTCGATATTTAAATGTACTGATTTCGTGGTCTAGTAAAAGTATCCTATTGAATTAAATTCTAATTATATTACATTGAGTTTTGTATTGTTAGAGTGAGTCACGGAGTCTTGGAGACATTAATCAATCGATCTATAACTTAAGACACGGATTTCCGTGATAACATTCGTTGCCGATTTGTTGATTTATGAATATATTTACATACATTAATACCTAATCTATCCGGATCGTAAACTTTGACGTTATTTTGACAAGTTTATTATACGGTTTTTGTTATCTTAATCGTAAAGTTTATTATTCGTAAATGAGATAATCTGAATCTATCTGTTTTATGTTTTAATGAGTTAACATAAAACGTAAATAGAATCGATACGGAAAAGTTTATTTACCAGCTACAATAGTGCTAATTAAAATCGGTTGTTTCTCCAAATTAATTGGAGTTGCTAATTACATGGATAAAGATACATGTGACGTAATTACAAAGGCAAGAATTGGTATTTAACTAAGGTATTTATTATCCGAACTGCTTAGATAAAGATCGTCTCAGAAATTACATAAAGGATTTGATTTTGGAATGACATTTGAGAAGCACATGATTGATAGCTTTTGACATTTTAATTCTATTCTATTCCTTGCCGATCAGATTCGATTCGATTAAATCTTGCCACGTGAATGTGTCAAAAATTTTAACGTCATAATATCAGTAATTTCAGCTTGTCATCATTATTGACAGAATAAATTTGACGTTTGGATTCATGAAAGGAAGATATAAAGCTCGAAATAATGTGGTTGCGATCGTAATTTTTTTCTTAAATTAGTTATTTATATGTTTGAAAAATTTTTATCGACTTTTTTGTTAGCTAATTGAAAAATCGGGCTGATAAAAATAATGAGAAGAGCCTTCTATCTGTATGTACTGACATTTATATGTATATAAAAAGACAATCAGAAAATTGTTCAGTACCATTTTATTTACTGTTTGTGAAACTTTTTTTTTAGTAACTATTGACGAGCTTAAAAGTTATAAATTAAAAAAAAAACAACCGAATTTCGACTAATAGATACCTCTAGTAATAATTAATAGACATCCTTAATCTTAATTCTCTGAAGGTAGCCTACTAATAATATAGTACCTTTTTAGTAGTTTTGTATCTGTGTATACAAGTTTACACAACCCGGTCTATTAAATGTTTAGAAATTTTATCAAAAGCAATGCGTAACAGTTTTTCCCTCTAAAACTTGAAGTGCTGCAAAAGCTAAATTGTTTGATATTAAACTATTATCAAAGGTTTCACAATTCATATCGCAGGCGCTATCATATCGATCGATAGACTTGTTTCTATCTATCGCGCGCAGATAACCGCCTATTAAGTTGCAAAGCTTATAAATTGTAGAAAACAGTATGAAATGAACACTATGATTTTAAAGAAGGAATTTAGTTTGAAATAGTGTTTATTTGAATGTTTTATTAATTTTTATTTAAGTTTTTTTTTGTGTGCCAGTATTTTTTTTGCACTTTGTTACGACCAGTATTTTTTTAATCTTTGAGAATGGAGCTTAAAACTCTCATGATTCAAGTAGGTACCTACCTAAGAAACATCATGGTCCAATTGCCAAATTAATATTTTAGTCAAATTTATAAACTATTGTCTGTCAAAAACTAGGCAAAGAAAAAAAAGGACAGCTATTGTGTAACTTACTGATTATAAGTCTTATAATTGTTATAAAATAAGTCGTTCGGAAAATAAAAAAATAGACTCCTATAATATACATATTTTTTCCCTATAATAATACATTATACTAGCTGAGTAAATAGTATCGATTAACATACTGTTAAGGGATAAATGTTAGCATGTAGCCTTCAATAATAGTAGCAGATCATCTTCTAATAGAATCCTTTGAACGCTTTATATGGCATCTCTAGGAAGACTTGTGTAGTAGTTTTCTGAAATAATCTTACTAACAATAAGATTTATAAAAACAACATTTTTAACCAAGCTTTTCTGAAATATCAAAAGAAAATGTATTGCAAAAAAAATATTTGTGCTCTTGACCGTTGAAGAGTTCCTTTATCTGGAGGTAATCCTGTATGTCGATTCAAGTCATGCTTACCATAAAAATGTATTATCATTAGAACTGAACTAACATGCAAAATTTCAACTCCGTAGGATTAGAGGGAGGGTTCTAATTCAGCTTGCAAGATTCCACCCGAATAAACAGTTATATCACATTGCAAGTTAAATAAAAGCTTGTTATAGGACTGACAATTCGATTACCTACCAAAACGTCACTAACAAAAAACTAGCACCTACCTATTAAATGACATTAAACTATTTGTGAACTCACCTCTCACTACACGTGACCTGTTTTTTTGTTAGTCCAATCGCGTTTATTTCGAGACTGTCTGTCTGTTGATCTCTTTGTGTATTAATCACTATTCAAATTATATTGTGTCAAATTATGATATAATAATGTCTTCCTGACCGAATTTCGGTCACAACGGCCATCTCAACGGAGATTAGCCAACTACGCAGGAGATATTATAGTGTTTAGATTGATAGTTTGTGCGCAAACTCAGGTGCACTCTCTATTCCCTCATCATAATCCGATGGGACGGCAATCCAACACGACTGGAGAGAGATTAGAGAGAGAGAGAGAGAGAGAGAGATCAGAGCCAACGACTTTACGTGCTTTCCGAGACACGGAGTAGGTAAGTGATAATAAATTTATAATAATTGCGCACATAATTTACGAAAAGTCAGAGGTTTGAGGGTTCGAACCTGAGACCTCTGACTTGCCAGTCCACGGTCACCACTACTAGGCTATCACGACTATAATTATGATATATATAATCAATGTTTTAGAGTTAACGTTAATGCAAATCATTGGTGACAATGACCCTTGACTTTTTTATATCTTAACTGCGGCTTTATTTATGTATATTGGAGCCAATGTGTTAGAATTGGATTTGCTGTATTCGTAAAGGCTGTTATAAAAGAAAAAGTAAGCGCTGAAGATAAATAAGCCTTTGTTTATTTTTAGCAAATAAAAAAGACAAAAATATCTACCAATTTAAAAAATTGCTAATGTTATAAAAAATATTCTCAAGATTGTTAAAATATTTTTTTTTTGGTTATCAAAGTCTCTTATAACGGTTCTATAGTAATAGTATAAAATCCGGTAATAAAATCCGGTATATAGTATTAAATCCGGTCATCGATCGAATGTGGCACAAATACTGGCAAGAAGCTAATGTTCAAGCAAAAAAGTGGAAGTAATTATTGCGATATTCTATATAATTAGAATATTTGGATATTTTCAGATATTTTGGCATTGATCGTTATAACAAAATTTGGAAAATATTGACCTGTATTAGGAATTACTTTCTTTGATTTAGATCAAGCTTACTAAAAGTATCGCAAATTTGTTTAATCTGAGGATATTTCCTCAATCATCAAACAGGCAAATAGGAAATTGATTTATGAATTGATTATAAATGATTACCGATAATATTAAATTATCAAAACCGGTTTAATTCTTGTCAGTATCAGTTGTTTGACGTTTAGTTTACGTGAATTAGTTAGTGTTTAGTAGAGCCGCCTAATTTACATTCCGTTTATGTGACCTTGGTAGAAGCTGTAATTCCTAGAGATTGTCGTGATACAAAAATAAGTACTACAAATAATAAGGCTGTACTGTTTATTATATTTCAATTAACCTATAAACTGTAGTATGTATGTACCTACTACTTATATGATGTTCTACCATTGAGGAAAGCCGTATAGGCGAGAGATGATCCAGAAAAAAGTATCGTTTTTATTTAAGTAAATTACAAGTGTTATGTAGTGAGCTGAAACTTTGTGAAATATAAAAAAAAAACTTTGATTATAATTGTAAGACTATTTATTTTTAGAAGACATAGGGAGCCTTCTCTTGAACTGCAAACCTTATCTTAATCTTATTTTACTTTTTATTATGTAAAACTTGCAAAATATATTCAGCCAAAAATAATGAACGCAATGGCCTTAGTTTTTGGATTAACGCTGCGATGAGTTTATACCTATAAAAAAAGCGATTTCATAGCTCAAGATTAACCCCCTTTTTCTTCTTACTCCTCCTTCTACCCCCAAGATGTCAATAACCTCAACAAAGTGATGATGGTAAAGTGTGTCAAAATGTAAAAGTGAAGTGACATCAGATTACTTGAGTCTTAATTTTGCGTAAGATGTGTATTTGCTTAACCGAAAAGCCGTCAATCAATTAGACGAATGGTTTTACATATGAATACCTACTGTCTAATTAATATTATCATATTTCTTTATATTAAGGACGTTGATTCACTTAATAGCTTTGATTATAATATAACCATGCGCGTAGTTACGCGAGAAGCAAGCACTCTTCCTTGTTAGGCAAGAGCATCGTATCTTATACAAATAGTTAATTATCATTAAATCTATTGAATGCAGGGTTCAGACGGCAAAGGACGTAAGTGTAGTAGCGATATTATTTACGCGTTATTTAATGACAGTTTGAACTATTATTGTAGAATATTTTAAAATCGAAATGCTTAAATGTTATTAATATTGTCATTATCTCTTCGAGCGCAGCCAGTTGTATTTCAATAGATAGTTACTTTATTAAATCTAAAAAATATACCTAATTGTCCCTTTTATGTATATTTTATTCCCACTCGGGGCCCTCGGGCACAAAACACTCTCGGTGTTTTGTGCCTCGGGGGCAAGAATGTCATTAAAATAACGGTTTTTTACTTGAATCTGGTCGTATTATAGATATAAGTAATCGTACCTACTCATAAACGCAAATGAATTATTAAAGGTAACAATCGGAAACAAAAAAAAGATTAATTCTGGACTGACATAAGTACAAACAAAATATTAAAAAAAATACTTATACGAGACTAAAAAAGGTATCTCAACAAGATGCTAAAGCGCTGATATTCTTAAAGGTCCAATTAATAAAACTTTTGTGCTTATTAACCTATGTAAACAAAGTGTCTGTACAACTTCAAGTTATATATCGGTCAGGTAGGATACCCTAAGAGGTTTTCCACACGCAAAAAAGGTGTCCCTACACTTATGCGCTTGCATTAATCAAACAAAAGTATTTGATTAATTGCGGCCAAGGGTGTCGTTGCTTTAAACAATGGGTTCTCATAATAATTACAGTATTTTTTTGTGTGGTTTATTCGCATACATTTTATAATTCATGATCGCCAGATGATCATCAGTTGGCTCGTGACCGAGATATGTAAAAAGCGACCTTCACGACTTTACGGATAGTGGGTGAACGACCTATTTTAAATGTTCAGAAATACGTCGTTTGCCGTTTTTGTTATAAGTGCGTTAATTGTCTGAACAATGATTTGATCTCTGAATTATTTATGTTAATTATTATAATCTTTTACGAGCTATTGAAGTGTGAAATGATATGATGTTTTTAGACAAAGGCTTAATAAGTTTTGTACCACTATTGCGATAGTAATGTTCGTGATTCGCATGTGACTAAAATAATAGAACTTTAATGATAGGGTTGGCAAAGTATTAAGAGCAGTGTTGTAAGCATTGTGTAATGCAGAAAGCGCATGCGCAAAATGTACGTAGAAAGCGAATTTTATGATTGCATTATTCTTATGTTTTGACTTCTGTTGGGTTTCTTTGGGAACTTATTTGTAATGCGTAATTGTCTGGACAGTTTCCTGTGTTTCCGATATCAGTTTTAATTCTCAGAATTTTAATTTTCCTTTGTTGTAAATAAAGGGCAAAAACTTCATTATAACTTATTATTTTAAAAAGGTTTTTTTCTTACCACATTCCGGTTGCTTTTATCTCTTAAGATCAAGGCTTGTTTGATTCACTGTCAAGGCGTTACATTACTTAAAGAGTCGTGAGTAGAAACCTCCTTGCACTATTGCCAAGAAAAAATAAATTAGTGTTAGAGTATACAGGGATGCTATTAGTATACTATCAATCAGTGACTGCCCTAGGGTGGTAAGATGGCACCTAGCGGCAAAACAGTTTTAAGAGCCCAACAGAATGGGGCATAAAAAAAATGCACATCAGCTTGGCACCTGGGTACGACACAAAGCGCTTGCACCACTAAGAAACTGCTAGTTTAAATTCTTTAGGGTAATAGAAATACTCGTTCAAATAAATTTTATTGACTTAGTGCCTACGGCGCTACCAGGAGAGCTTGCACCACTAAGAAAATGTTCTGGCTCCCACTGTTATTAATTCTAAAATACATGTATTAACTATTAAAGTATTTAATTGAACTTACACAACACTTCAGGCTCATTATTATCAAATCAGTAGATCAAATAAATTGTACAGCACAATTGAATGGCTCATATGGGAAGTAAGGTAATGATACTTTAATACCATAGCTACATGGTGTCAATGTCGAAGATTAGCCTTCGTCTAATGACATAAGATAATCGTCAATGGGCGAATTCCCATTGTGGATGGACCTCCTTCAAGAGTGTACAGCCTTAGTGACCAAGTCAAGGCGAGGTAAAAATGTCGTATAATGTGTACTACGACCTTGTCTCAGTGTTTACATAAATGCCGGCCTTGTTATGCAGTTTGTATGTAATTGACAACTTAAATAGGAATTTTGTTTAGTAAAATCCGAGTCTAGATTTCTATCTAAACTGCTCACTATTATAATATAAGATACAAAAGAAAAACCATTGTTTAAGTTAAGTATATCTGTAATCAAACGAGGGCCCAATGGTAAATTTCATTTGTAAGAGATTTAAATGATTAAGTAGGTAATGTAATGTTTTTTCTTTCCGTGATTAGGGATTCACTGACTGTTCTGTTGTTTAATTTCATTAGCAGATTGACCTCCTAAAGAGTCCCACACTATTTTTGTTATACGATGTATATACATACAAAGTGACATAGAAATACTTCTATAAACAAACAATATCTAACTCTATTACTAACTGAAAGAGATTGTCCAAGATATTGTTAAATACTTGACATATTTGCGTCCATTCTCGAGACAAGCATAATCTTCAAATGTCAATTTAAAATCCTGTTTACTTACCTCATTTTAATTGACCACAAGATGCTTTTTGATTGTCATTTACTATTTACATGTTCCTTAGATGCTTTGGCTAAAATATATTGCATAATTTGCCAATGTATTGAGTGTTAAAGTTTGTTTTCGCAACATCTCGGACAGAGTCGGTTTATGTGATTTTTTGTATTTTTCTTTACTGATGTAATGGAGAGAGTGATCACACTTATGTCGGTAATGCTGGTCGCTGCCGTGCAGTAGTTATGTGTGACATATGTGACTGCTAAACTATACACAGGTTGTTTCAAATAGGTGTGAATTCGAGACGAAATAAATATTGGTGCTGATTCTCTTGTACATCCCGCTAAACTAATTTTAGTCTAACTATATCTCTTTCTAATAAACACCATCAAAAAAGGACAGCAAATTGAACTATCAAATTAGAGCTGTCAAATTAGTTTACGTCTTTGCAATTGACGTAAAATTAGACGAGACATGCCGACTAAATTCTCGTTGATATTACGCAAATGGACTAGTTTGACAGCTCTAAAAATCTGCTATCCTTTTCTAATGATCCCTGTTAGAAAGAGAGATAGCGAGTCTAAATTAGTTTGGAGGGTGTGCAAGAGAATTAGAACCATTATATTACAAATGTTAGATATTGATTAAAGAGGGCCTTTTGTGGGTTGTTTCTAGTATTTGGTAGTTGTGGAAGTTAAGCATAAACTCTGCAAAATTACGTAGTTTAAGTATAATTATATTAACGTGTTCAATGAACTATTTCAAGGCCCATTATCAAAAATATTCGAACCATTTTAATTAATAAATCTTCGTAATCTCATTTACAATATTTTTCCGGACATATAAAGGTTAGATCTGATTAGATGTATAATATTATAACAAATTAAAAATAAACAATATGCATATAAAATCGATAAACCTTATTGCGGTAGTCGGAAGGCGGAAATAGTGAGACCGGTTCGCCGCACGCGCCAAGCCACTATCATGTGAGTATTTTAATGCGCTTGCGCGGGCTTCCCGCTATGTGACGTATGTCGTCCATTCATGGTCCGTGCAAGCTTTTTATTACGTGTTATAGTCACAGGTTTCTGTCAAGTTTTTAGATTTTATAATTTAATGTTTAGGATTTATTGATGGCATATAAAGTCTAGAGAAAGTGAGAAATAGAAAATGGAGATCATTTTCTCGTTTTAATATATTATTTATTAAAAAGGCCTATACTTAATGTCGTAGTGGCATTGGGTTCAAACCTGGCATGTACAAATGTGACTTTCAACGTCATATGTACCTACTTCTTTCTTAGTAATTCTAAGACACCATTGACTAACGGTGAAGGAAAACATCGTAAGGAAACCTGGACGAAATCGCCAACCCGCAGTGAGCTACATAGCGTGGTGTTTATGCTCGGTACTTCTCTGTATGAAAGAGGCCCTTGCCCTGCAATGGGACAGTTACAGGCTGATTTATTTATTTATTTATTACTGACTAGCTTTTGCCCGCAGCTTCGCCCGCGTGGATGTTGAACCAGGATAAAATTTATATTTTTTGTTAATCCAGGAAATATGGTTTTTATGTTTACCGAGTTCTATTCAAATCAAAAGTGTTTAGGTAACAAACATCTTCACAAACTTTTATTAGTGCAGATTAGTAATGTTATGATATGACAGTTCAAGTCCGCCCAAGTCAGTTGTTTTTGCGAGTTTCTTATTAAGCAAAACATGTGCATAAACATTTAAATTATCCAAAATATTTATTATTGAAAACATTATATATTGCCATTAAATATTATCCAGGACGATGCAATGGATAGAGCGAAGGGGAAGCGAAAAACCCGAAAAGCAGACCCCACTATCATGTGGGAATAATTATTGCACAGGAGAGAATGAGAGATTTTTTTAAATATACTCGTACCTATTGTATTGTATATGTTTTGCACATTTGAGAGCAATTATTCCAACAAAGATTAGTTTTATATTTAAGTCTTACTAATGTATAGGGCAAAAGAAAAAGTTATAAGTGCGCTTCGCATATTTTATTGCATAATTTCTGACCTAATAAAGCGAAAAACCTATGTAAAAGAACAAAAGTTCGTATCAATATCAAATCCGATCCAGGATATTTAGAAAAACATACAGATTACTTTGTTTGTAGTTTTGCTCTCGGGAGCTAAAATGTACAGAGAGTCAGGACTGGTGACCCGAGAGCAAACGACATACAGTCTATGTGAGGAGAAGCTGGTCCTGAGATCGACACTCGCAGACTTCTCATGGCGAAACAAACGCCCACAGGAAACTACACTCGCTTAAATTGGAAGGGATAAATGTGGAGAATTAGTGGTACATGGTGTAAACACTGTCTCGCTAATACCGAAACCCGTTAGAATTTGCGCCTTGATGATTTGCAGATAATTTACATTAAGCCATCAGGCCATCATTTTCTGGGTCCCTTTACACAATTTCAAAGGCGTTAAGTTCCGAAGAAGCATAATCGGGACACCGACCTTCAACTTAATGATGTCCGTCGGAAGTCCACTTGCAGTGAGGGAATTCAGGAATTTTAAAGAATAATGAGTGGCGTCATCTTGATTGACAACAGTGTTTATAAATGTGTAAAACACTTCATTCCCTTTCATTTATAAAAGAATGCATTCGTTGATTGCTGCAGCTTGATTATTTTTGGGCGTTTTGAGTTGGAAAATTCTTGAGCATGTGGATTCCTACTCAGCCGCCCATAATTATTGTCAAGCTCAACTTATGAATACAGGATCATAAAAATAATCGTTTCAAAGAACCATTCACCTCATCAGCCCCAGTTCCTCGCGTCACTACAGGCAGCGTTCAGTGGAAATTGCCGCTGAACATAACTGTGACACCACCCATTATGTGTTGGTTCCTACGGATGTCTTTTAGAGTTCTGTGTACCGCATCAACTGCTTTTCTGTTTGCCATTATACATTCATCCCATCATACGATCAAAGAACAATTCTTAAGCAAATGCCTGCCTTGTCACTATTTCGTGACACATCACAAACAGGTGTTTCGTTGCTCTGTAAATTGATGGGAATCCTAAACATGGTGTGCGCTGTTTTGTCACCAGAAAACAACGTGGCAGTAATCGCTGAAGACGCTACTGCAATCGTAATTTTGCCCTGCCTCCCTGCAAGGATGCCAGTGGTTATAAATATTTTTCCTGTCCCATCAGGAGTATCCAAGAAAATTATTTTTCCTCAGATTTAAATCGACTCCTAACGCCATCTAGTTAAGAAAAAGGAAACATTATGTTTTAAATAATAATAATTTTAATGCTTCAAATTAAAGCGGATTTTTTTTATAAGCTGAAATTTTTAAAAGTATAATCCCACACGATGCGCGTTGCTTCCTTCGGGTTTCAAATTGAAATATTTAAAAAAAAATTCCGCTGATCTAAATAGACTCTAACGCCATCTAGAACACTATATTTTAAATAATATAAATTTTATAAATGTTTCAAATTAAAGTGGTGACGTTTTTTACATACATACATACATAGACTCACGCCTGTTTCCCAGAGGGGTAGGCAGAGACAACGGATTTCCACTTGCTACGATCCTTGCATACCTCGTTGCATATACGTTTTTTATAAGTTGAAAAATTATTAAAAAGCATGTTTCCTTCGGGTTTCAGCCGGTAAGTAATAAAAGTCATTAAGAATGAAATACCACAAAAATACATATTAATTTCAATGACAAAAAAAAATACAAAAGAATCCACAAAAAGTTTGCGAAACTGGGGATCGAACCCAAAGCCTTACACTTTCAAGGCGTTCGCCCGACCGGAAGGCTATGAAGTCTGTTGACATGTAGACAAAATAATCGTTCCTAAAAGATATTATTATGTTATGTTATGTAATGTTTAGCTCCTTGTGGATATAGCGTGATAATATTTTGTAAATTGAAATTTAATAATATTTTTCCCAACAACAACAACAATTCTGCAGCAAATTCTAGAAATACGCTGCTTACTACAATACTGCTCATCCCCCATAATTATAAACGTAATAATTTATACCTTATAAGTTGACTAAGAATTTAAAAAGTATATTTGCCGAATTTCAACTAAATCTGTCCAGTAGTTTTCGCGCCAATCAATTACATACATACTTCGTTACGATTTTATTATATGTATAGATCACCGCACGGTACTCGGTAGTAGATTTGTATAACCCACAGATATTTTTTTCTATCAAGGTTTTTTTGTTTTATGAAGTCTGTCATAATGATTAATATTTTTTTAAATATTTAGGCTGTGCATTTAAATAAATCCTTCTTAGATATAAAACACTTAGGTTCCCAATGACATATTCAATTATCAACGTATTATCATCTTATAACTATAAAATTATATCTACGTTGCTAATTTTATTAATGTTTGATGATATACGAGTTTGTTTTATGGAATATTTATGGACCATTTGGTCACAAATGCCTTGATCATGATTATTTAAAAGTTTGCTTAACATATTGTTCCTTTTTTAAATTTTGACGATGTTTAATTTTAATAATATTATGTCAATAGTTAATTTTAAGTGAATAGTAAATTAGGAACAGCTGCTACAGTTGAAATTAAATACCAGTAGAACGGGGCTATTTGGCATCTAGAATACCAAATAGCCCCTAGGTTCGCATTTAGCCCCGTTTTATGCTAACATTTTTTTTTTTATCCTGAATTATTATACTGACTGCTTCCTTTTTATGAAGTAATAAAATAAATGGGCATAACTTTCATTGCATTTAATTAAAATTTATGTTTGTAATGTAGGTACAACGATTACAACCATCATTACGACTACATTTTCAAACAAACATATACCTAGATAAATTTGGATTTACATTGTAACAAACCACATTTAAAAAAACAAGTAAATAAAAAAATTGTTGAGGTAAAAGTGTACCATTGAAAAATCAAATTACAGAGGTTCATAAAGGTGTTATTATATTTGAGGGTTGCAATGAATATTTGATGAGAAGTCTTTTTGTAAATTCTCGGATCAAAAATAACTTTGGTATTTCCATCGAAATCCAATGTTTTAGTTACAAAGCAATAGATCTTGCTAAACAAGATTATATTTCTATTAAAGTAAGCTTAGAATTATTACAGCATTGGTAAATACTACTGTCCAGGGTCAAGAGTATTGAATTTCTTTATTATAATTTATTATAGCAACAGCCGTATTTTTTCTTATTGATTCAACTAGCGACCTCACCGCGTAAAGAACTCGGAGTTCGTAATTCTATAATAACTAAACTATTAAACCATGTTTTTTTTTCATTTGAAAATTGAGTTTTTTTTTAACGTTGATGAAGTTTTGTACTTTAATTTCACAATTCTCACAACGAAAAACCACATCGCTAACGATGGAGTTGTCAGATTTAGAAAATTTGCTCAATTTGAAGAAAGTTACGTATCAAAAACGTAAATCTTAAATTAAAATTTTATATAAGTTTATTATTAATAAGTTTTTTTTTATTTTTATTTTTTTTTATTTCAAAAAGGGGCCTTGTGGATTGGCCAGTGTTTTTCTTAAATATTGTATAAACATAAACCTACTTATAATTATCATTATTATAAACGTATAGTTTTAAAAAGCATTTATGCAGGCGTTATGAAGTTCTATATATATTACTAAAGTTCTAAATTTAAAACACGATTAAGAAGTTAAATTAAAAAAAAATAGAATTTCTTATCCTCACGGATCTGTTACACCTTGCAAATATAATAACATAATTATGTTGTGTAATACGTATTAGAAAAAAAAACACATCCGTAATGTAATAATACGGCGAAATACGAGAATGTAAGAAATCTGTTCGTTCGGTAAACCACATTTGTTAGGTTTAGCGTGGTCTGTCGGAATGAATTGGAATGCGGAACATTTGATACACCATATATTCGAAGATTATGCGGCGTGCGTCATTAAACGTAGCTTGGGATGCAGCATGGGGCAAAAGCGTCACTTTACTTCAATTTAAATAAAAAAAGATCCTTAACATAATTATATTATAATGATTAAGCTTTAATCATCCAAAAGTCTATAGCTTTATGATTTTAAAATTGTTTAGTAGGTACAAATTTTCAGCTGCTCAAAGCGACAATGGTTCTATTAGCGCATGACCGAATAGTCTTTCGCTGGGTAATTTTTTTTGTAGTCGTATATCAGAGTCGTAGTATTATCCTACACTACATTAAGCATGGCACACATGGTTGACCTAAATTAATTATATTGAATGAAAGGAAAACACTGACAGCTAAATGACTATTCTTATATACTCTCACTATATTCACAGGAAGTATTTAATTATCTTTAGATGATAGAACAGCTTGAAAACAAAGTTATAGCTAATAAATTTCAATATTATTAGTTCTATAGTTAATATCCTTAGGGTTGCACTGCAGAATGGCTATCTATTTTTTTATTCCAAGCGGTTGTCAAGTGACTCTTATTACCAGCAGATAATGTTGAAATTGCATTGTTTTAAGTATTATAACTCGGATCGATCTCGAACTAGTGTTGGTCGTTAGGGCATGTCACAGAGACGTTGATAAATACCTCATTGTTACCACTTCTCTCGTTGTCAGTATGAGGATATTAATGTCAATAAATTATGGCTTAACGTGGTTTAACGTTGCAGTTTGTGTATAATGATAAATGAATGGGATCGTTAGTATTATCTGTTTGTATAAATTATGTAATAGGTATCTATCTACATTACTATCTTAACATTTTTCCTTTTGGGGAAATGAGAGACCGCAATGTCCTTTCCCTTTTTTTTTAGCTTTTTATGCAGAATTTTGTTAACTTTCCTCTCAGATCAGTGTAAATCTAGCTTTATTGCAGAATTATATCAATTTATCAATACTATAATAAATTCCAAATTTAAATATTACATACAAACACTCACGAACTCTACAAACCAACCAATGTTAGCTTAGTAATATCGTAATATCTACAATCAAGGTTTTATTTCCTAGTAAAAAATATTTAAGTATTTGATCTGTTAACTAGATTATTAGAATTACCACTTATTATCAGAAATCTAGAAAATTGTGTAATAATAACAAAAAAAAGTGAAACTTAAGGTTTCTTTTGGAAAATTGGTTTTAGAATAACTACTTAGATCTATATGTCCTTCATAGGTAACTTTATTAAATAAATAAAAAAAAAACAAATATTGAAAGTATTACGTCTTGTGACCTTCTCGATTGCCGCTTTCGATACCAGTGGACAGTTTTATAATCGAATGTAAATTGTTGCATTTAACTTGAAGTAACTTGGAATATGTAAGAGGCGTGGTCATAATGATGTTGGTGCAGTACTTGGTACAACCTTGGAAGCTTGGCTGTCTAGGTGACAGAAGTAAATCGTGATTAGCATCGCTGCGCATTTGAAGATGTCTTTGTTGTGACGTTTCTTTGTTTTTTACAAGTTTTTATGCATTTTATCGTTGAATGAATCTTTAAAACGACACGCTTGTTGCTTCTGAAGATGCAAAGAAAAAATGTTTTGCAAAAAAGGTTCGTGTAAAAACTTGATCGTGATTCATGAGTAATTCTTAGTTTAATTTTTTTGATGCGTAACATTTTCGATTAAATTAAGGAAAATAATGAAATGATAAAAGTTCATGCCGAAAAGTGAAAAGAATTGTCATTTGTATGACTAATTTAATTTACTACTAATTTAATTATATTACCTATTGTTTCTTTTTATATTTTATTATTACAAATTCCTAATTCTTTTTAGTTTTTCTTCTTTGGTTAATGGCCCACGAGCTCTTAATTAAAAACACCATACCTACTGGTGCTTCAACTGTCACTTAAGTTGTTATTATCAGTCAGTCAATTAAAATACGATGTGTACGTACCTACTTTGAAAATCATTTGGTGCACCCTAAATATAGATCTGGGGTAATATCGTCCAATAGGGGTATATTCAAAAGATCGCATCTTTTAAATCTCTTAATTAAAAAAAATATAATTTAATTTTATAACATTCACCAAATGTCACGATTTCAGGAAACGGAAATACCCTTATTATTATGTAATAATATAATAATTATTGACATTCAACCAGATCTAGTTAAAACAAAACAGTTCATTTCTTTAATAAGCAATAAATGTTTATTATTTAATTATTTTAAAATCTAACTGCAGCGCTGCAACCATAATAATTATGTGGTTTTTAAATCTCTATCAAATGGACTCGCGCACGAAGGGTATGATAATATTATAATAGAATTTTAATCAATTAAAAGCATTTTATATGAACAGAATATGAAGTAAGGCAAAGAGATAAACTTTACAGGTAAATCGGAATGTAATAAGCCCAAAAATATGTAAAAAAATCCTTTCCAACTCCTTTGAAATGATACTTGAATTTGAGCTCTCTAACATTGATAATCTGCGAGTGAAATGGCTTAGATAGAGACGGCCAGGCGGACCTGATGAAACTACAAGGGTTCCCCCATCCCCAATATCTACTGGAGGCCTAGTATGAGTTAAGAAAACTATTTGAATACTGACAGTTTTAGTGAGATGCAAAAACTTCTCGGTCAAAAATCTGAAAGAGTAAAATCGAGACACGTAAACCCTAAAACTGACAGTATTCACAGTTTGTAAACTCATACTAGTCTAAAACGCGTAACTGCAACTGCTATATTTATCAAAATCAAACGGAAATTGCAGCAAGCCTGTTCAACATAATACGCCTTTTACAAGAGAAATGTTCTAGTAATAAAATCAATGAAATGCAAGTACGTACTTACTGCTACCAGCTGTATTTATTGAAGCTATAAACATGGTACTGAGCATAACAGTACCGCGATGTCGTAAATTATGATACACGATACTCAGAGTGCCCTATATAGCAGTTATAATAGGTATGACCTTAGGCTATACATTATTTTGATACAAATCAATAATGGCCCATAAGCGTCCATTGGTACTTCTCTAAGATGATCGATCAATTGATATTGATCATTATGATGAGCGCATAATAGTGGCGCTTTTTTTTTTTACGTGGTCTCTCTCAGTTATAGCTCTAAGGAGCTCAGCTGATTAACTGGACTTCTAGCGAGACCTTAAGGTCTCGCTAGAAGTCCAGTTAATCAATGCTTTTATCTTGTTATCTTGTTTTTTTATCTTGTTAAGCAATGCTGTTGGCCTGGAGGCCTTAAGGCCTCCAGGCCAACAGCAGCTAAGGGCACACCCAAATGGGACTCGGGCCTCGGCTTAGGGCGTTGCTTGGGGATATGCTAGGGACTAGCTGGATCTGATTTTGATTATTTATGGAGGGTATGTTTATGGTTACAAGCTCAGCCTGGGCTGGCAAGCAAGGGTCGGGGAGGGACAATAGTGGCGCGCATTGGGAGAGGCCTATGTTCAGCAGTTGGGTCCGAACCTGAATCCTCTGACTTGACAGCCAACGGTCATACTACCAGGCAATCACGACTCATAACAAGTACGATACAAATCAATTCATAACATTAATTGGTGAAATCTGGACGCGTGATGCTAAATCATTTTTTTACAATTTGACCCTGAATAATATCCGGTAATCGTGATAAGAATCATCTGTTGTACAACCGAAATTCAGATAATTATCTTAAAGCCGAATCATCTTCGCATAAATAAAAAAATAATAACCAATTATATGATAATTAATCGTTCAAGTTGTTCAAAAAATAATCGATTCGCGTACGTGAGTTAAAAACGTGATTTATGACAAATCAGGATGTTTAAACTATTTACATTCTTAATTAATCACCTTTATAGATTTTATATAATGTATATTTTTAACCGACTTCAAAAAGGAGGAGGTTCTATGTTCGGCTGTATGTTTTTTTTTGTATGTTCACCAATTTCTCTGTCAATTTGTGGACCGATTTTGAAAATTCTTTTTTTATAAAGAGCAATAATAGCCTAGTGATATAACCGTTGACTGGTAAGTCAGAGGTATCAGGTTTGAACCCAAGGCACCCACTCTGACATTCTGGAAGTTATAAATTAATTATCACCTGCTCCGTGCCTCACCCTTCAGTATTCTTATAAAATTCTGACAACTGATCTAACTTTAGAATATCGTATCCCTTTGGGTAGTAGAGGTCAGATAGGCAGTCACTCCTTAGTAAAATGATTTTTAGCTTCATCTGGTTAGATTAGAAGCCGACCTCAACACAGTTTGGATATTATTATTAATCCTTTAAAATTGCTTCGATTTAAGTTAAAGATTTTAGCTTTAGTTTAATTTTATTGTACTAGACATATAATACAAAAACACAATGTTCTTCTTTAAATAAATATTAAATTTATACCCATGTTTTAACAAAAACAATGTAATATAGAGTAAATAACAATATAATTATAATAATAATTTATTATTCTTTAAATAAACATATGACTTAAAAATTGTGACGTAGTACAAAGGTCACTAGCCTCTCTATATCGTGGAAGCCAGTTTCTTTATTGCCATAGGTAATTGTTTATATTGTGATTTATTTATTTTATGTCTGTAAAGATATTTAAACAGCTGTATCTGCCAACACCATAGAGTAATGTGTTTTTATTCCTACCTATTATACCTATACCTATTATACCTTTACAACAGAGCCCTTCTATGCGTTTGAAATAACAATAGAAACGTCAATTACCTCTATATCGTAGTTATAGTTAACAGCAACTGTCACTTTTAAGCTTTACAAGGATTAGAAGAAGCAATCATTGCACAATATTAATGTTATTTTTCTACATTGTTTCTTTATAATCTGGGGAGGTACACATCATTCACATACACAAAATTGTAGACACAATAACAAAATCAATAATTGTAGTTTTAATTAACGAGGCTTTTGCAATATACTACACACGAAATCTCTAAATCAATGCCATAAATTTAAATATAGGCCGGAGTGACAGACTAAATAATTAAAAATTAAATTAAATTCTTAAATAATGAGGTTCCATAGAAAACCTCGACTGCCAGTAGTACGTAACAGTTAGATATTTATTAAAAAAACAATTTCAAAATACCAATATGGCGGAAAGTCCATCTTAATGCAATCGCATAGCATTCACAACTGCACAGAAATAACTTTACCACCAGTTACTTAACAGAAGCTAAACAAACAAACAGGTTTCCAGACCTAGTTCGTTTTGTCATGGTCTACGACCAATCAGAATCTAACCGATCATCCTTAAAGTGAGAGGCTTCGAACCAGTAATAAATCCTTGCTTATTCCATACAGCAGTCAAGATGGATTAGACTCGTGATTATTATTTATGTGCTTAAGTATGAAGCATATCCGTTATACCTAAGTGTTGCAATCCAGTAACGCTGGATCGTGGCTGGATCAATGTAAATATTACAAACGAGTGTCTAATTCCTATTTAATGGGTATATATGAATTCATATTGGCTCAGTACCTTTTTTTTTGTTTACGGGGCGAAACCTTCAAAAGGCACCCGGCCTTCGGGGGAAGAGACCGGGGATTGTGGGATTGTTACCTCACTAAAACCACCCTGGTGATCACCATCAGCACATCACTGATCCAGTGTCACTGGATTGTCACCCTAAAAAAGTACTCTTTGCGGTGCTCAGTGAAAGAAGGATAAACCAACAAACACCATATAATGTTAAGAAGGGTTAAGGAAAGAGAAGGGTAATAATTTGATCAGATACTCAAAACGATAAATAATAGAAGATTTTTTTTTCACGTAAAATTGTTTTATCATCAATATTTAAGCTGTGTACGAAATATCATATCAATCTGTCAACAGGAAGGAGGTGAAATATCGATTACTAAATTTAAACCAAATAATAAACAGGCGTTTAAATGTTTCTACGAAAACACGTCGGTTGCATATTGGGCTCTTTATTTCATCTCGGATAGTAAACAATATAATATAACGGGACTTTTACGCGACGATCCATAAAAAAAAAACATCCAGCAGCCCTGTAGTTAACTTCACAGACAAAGATCTGTAGCGACGGCCGTGACAAGTATAGACTAATAGAATTATCACACATGAGCCAATATGCACAAGGAATTTTAAAGATGTTGCGTAGGAGTCGGACATGACAGTAAAACAGCCTATTACATTTGGTTATGCAACTTTATGTACCTAATTGTATAATTAGAAGTTTTATTTCGTCAATTTGCGTCATTCACACAATTAGTAATTTTGGTAGCTCTTGTACTGCTTTGGTAAATTACTGAGGCCTATATCAAACAATAAAAGCAAACTGATCGAAGTAGCTACAAGGTAGGTCTCGGATGGACAGGAATCGTGGTAGGCTCAGAAGGAGATGACGGGATGAGTTAGTCATCTACCTAAAAGACGGGCCTCAAAAGGAAAAGAGAAAATGGAAAATAGGAAAGGCCTTTCCGCTGCAGTGAGACACAACATAATAATCATAACAGCGATGACCTATGTGATTTGGTCGGACTTTCTGAAAAGAAATACGCTAAGCTTTGTACATTATATGTTTTGTTTCCCTTTTGTACCTATCTATTTATTTGTGTACAATAAAGAATTATAAGAATAAGCTTTAAAATAATAATATTAGACTTCTTTATCCCACTAAAAGGCAAAGTCTTCCTTGTTTCAAAAATTAAATAAAGAGGATACTATGATGGATATCTATGGATAACTATGGATATAGGATACTAAAAGTGATATAAATATCCGATATAGGTACATACCGAATATAAATTTTACTTTACGTAAATACCATAATAAAAATCAAGATTGAAGTACAATTTATACTTTCGCTTTTAAGGAAACCCTAAAAGTAGTGCAAGATCGTAGCGGCCATTAGACATAATATATAATACTAAATATGGTCCTACAACAATGTTCTCGTGACACAATGGACGTTGTAGTTGGACAGTTGCGTCACATTGTCGCAATTTGCTGTACGTAGGTACTACACTACGTTCACACTTGATTCGGTTTCGCTGCACGCGCATGCGTGATTTGTGAATTGTACATACTTAACGCTATGTTGGCGAATCGTTGGCATTGACTTTTTTCTATTTTCTTGATGTTTGCAAGACCTTGATTTTGTAGGATGTAGTAAAAAATAGAAATGACATTAGTTAAGACACATTCTTTTGAAGAATGTATAATCCAAAGAATACTCAATTTTTTACTTATTCTTAAATATAGAATTAATTATATATACAAACTTATTTAATACTTAATATACCTAAATATAAAGTAGTATATTACTATTTATTTAGTAGTATATTATTATTTATTATTTACATTAAAGTAAAAAAATAAATAAAATAAACTTATAAGTTATTAAATTAAATTATTAACTTTATTCTTAAATTCAAGTTTTTATAAAATAGCTTCTCAACATAACACAATCTAACACTTCAATATAATATAATACCAATCTCCAGCTCACAGCGTGCTGCGAATTGGCGATTTCAGACTAGGTTTCCTCAAGATGTTTTCCTACACCGATAGTAAGTGGTGTCTTAGTCAAAAAGTTACATTGGGTCATCCCAGGTTGGAATCCGCACCCACGTGCTTTCAAAGCAGCGTGTTCGTAACCACTCCGCCAATACGTCATCGATAAAATATCATAATAAAAATAACAGGCCTTGAAAATCACTCAAAAAAAAAGTTGTCGAACTTTTTTCAACTGTTACTAACGTTTAGGCATTCTAATTGTTACATATTTTTCAATGTAATTAATTTGTCTACATATAGAATAGCCTCAAGCATAATTATGTTAAAGTCATTATGTAAAATGATCTTGATGAATTTACAGTTACTATAAAATTTTAATGAGTCGTATTTAAAGGTAAATAGCGTCCATTTTTCTTTGGCACGTTTTGTGTGCGTAGTGTGCCTACGTAAAAAATTATTAATTTAATATTTCAAGAATGTAACGTAAAGGTATTCTGTGCGTCAATTTATAACGCTGTTTCAACCTTGTTTTAATTTTTGACATGAATTAATTGTGTGGTTTTTGTTGACGACAGAATAATGTACCTACGTAATGTAGTAGTAGGTACAGTCCGCATTTTATGAAGATTATCGTTATAAAATCGCAAATTTTTTTCTTTGGAAATAGATTAAGATGAGTTGAAAATTATTTATTTAGTAGCCCAAACTTTTTTATTCAGGAAAATATGATCAAAAAAGCGCATTTACCACAAGCAAAATAAACTCGTTAAAAAAAAATTTGCGAAAAGAAAACAACACTATATGAATCGCAGAAAATTAGACCGAAACGATGTAGGTATCTGATTGGTAATTAGATACAAGAAAGGCGTAAGTCAAAACCCTTTTCTTAAAATTTATCCAGTGGTCTTAATGTCTTATAGGTAGGTAAGAGAATGTTATTCAAATCATGACTACAACGTACACGTATAGTTTTGTAATAGACCTTGTTGAAACTAGTGCGATTTTGCGATGAGAATTAATCAGCTTATAACGAATTAGGCAACCAGTGTTGTTCAAAATGTTCGTAATTAGAGCGGTTTAGTATATTATATAGAATTTAAGATGCGATGTTTTATTGGTATGATTATTTTGTATTATAGTGCATTTTATTTGTGGTTTTAATGCTCTTTTATTTTCGTCTAATTGGAAAAAGAAAATGAGAATAATGCAACAGAAATAATTTAATGAAATAGAAACAAATTATTTATAATAATGAGTAATTTTTTTATAAAAAGATTCGTGAATTAAGCTTTTATGCCCTTTATTTATATTATGTCACTCAAGGATAAAGTAGCTTCCTATTGGTGAAAGAATTTTTAAGATCGTATGGGTAGTTTCAGAGATTACCCCTGACATACATTCATACAAACTTTACCTCTTTATAATATTAGTACAGATATGTCAGCCCTACATTCGCGACCTCAGAACTAACAACAAAAGGTAATTTTTAGAAACTTTATTATTCTTTTGTAATGTTTGCGTAATGTCATCTGTTTTGCATTAGGTTATACATTAAACTATTGCGACAGATAAGTAGATATCAATACGCATAGCAGTGAAAAGACTGTGGTCAATGCCAATGTTTAGTCTACCTATGTTTAGTTGACTCACTTTGATCTCACTTAAGTCCTTCCTAGAATAATGTGGCCAAATTATGTTGTAAAACGTACCTATAGATGAGTTGCATAATTTAAAAATTCTGCTGCAGTATTATGCTGAGATAGGGCCCTTTTTTGGCCTCATACAGGTCCCTAGTTTTTCTGTTTATTGTTAAAATGTCGTTGTACCTACTTGTGCAAGTCCAGAATAAATGTCTTTACTTACTTTCTTTCTAATATTACTAGAGGTATAAGAATATTACTAGAGGTCCTTCAATTGTCAAAATTCGACTGTAATTCATAAAAAAATCTGTTCCCAACTTTTTTCTTTATAGCACTATAGAGCGTCACAATAGCTACTATACAAATATAATATATAAAAAAAACCTTCTAAAACAGAACAGAAAATGGTAGGTAATGAAATATTTTGTGTTTACGTATTTATAAAGATTAATTTCGTTTGAACCTACTGATTTAAAATAATGAATATTCCCAGAGAAAATGCTAACCACTTGGTGAATTTATCTCGCTTTTAAACCAAAGCCACATAAACTTGAATAAGTTATAAACGAAAACAATTTGTTTGTCTATTTGCGTAAACTATGAATAAACATTAGACATTAACTTAGATATTGCTTGAACAAATAAGTTTTGGTGGACAGTAAATTATTATCATTAAACTTTAATTACCTACATATATCGGTACCGTTGACATTCAAATAAAAGTCGTGAAAGTGATTATTGCAATATTAAAAAAAAAAATCATTCAGTATTATTTTAAAAATATTTGAATATTTAAAAGTCCACATTACTAGTACCAATACCTTCTGATATAACAAAATAAACAATAAATATACCTATAATATACCACATATCCTGCGCAATCAATAAATAATACCTTGCTCAAAATAACGATAAATTATAAAGTTCCAAATTTGTAAAAAGAAAAATTGTCACGAGCGGGATTTGAACCCGCAATTTTACCCTTACCGGGTAAAGCCTCCAGATCATCTATTCATGATCCCGACAAATGATGATGAGTGATATAAATAATAACGTGATGGCTATTATATTTTTAACATATTTATAAACAGCCATCTTCTTATAACGCTGTAAAAGACATTTAGTATGAAACTGCAATCATAACAAGGTGTTCAATTATTCAAGCGCACGTAAGTTTCGTTTCTCATCAAGTGACAAATTGGCGAGTGATTGCGAACTTCATAAGTTCATACTAGCAAAACTTGTGCAGTTTATCGGTTGAGTTTTGCAATGAGCAATTTCACCCACTCAGCGTTCTCGGTAATCGAAAACTAACAAGAACATTAAATTATTGTTTCAATATTAAATCGACAGAATTTAGCAACGTTTTACTTCTACTTATTTATTTAGAGAACGATTCGTTTGATGGTATAGCGAATGACTTTTCAAACGAAAAACTTAGTTCAGCTCAGAATATTTTTAAAACATGTAGGTTGTTAATTTGTTTAAAACGTCATCACGACTAAAACACTAAATCGATCGTAATGATATTTTATTAAACGTAGCCTGGAATCTGGAGTACGAAATAGGCTACTTTTTATACCGAAATAATGCCGACAAAGTCGCGATGAGAAGCTTGTATACTTATTATCAGCTAAACATTTCCCACTGCAGGGCAAAGGGCTCCATTCCCTCTTTCCACTCCTCTCTGTTCAAAGTTTTAGCAGGCCAGAAAAAGATGGCGGGATGAGCATAGATTATACTTAGGAAGATAATAATTCTTGCTCTCAGCAAACCTTTTTTTTTGTGGCCGGGAGGAGTAAAAAATGTTCCTACAGCATACCGTACGTCTCCTACTAAAACATCACCCCCCTGCGTGTTTCTCGCACTATATCGGACGGGGCTGGGTACTGCAAGCGCGCTTCGCAGCCCCGTCCAGTGCCTGCCTGTAGGCCCGCTCAAATTTGCACTCGGGGGGCGATGTTTCTCAGCAAACCTAAACATAAAGCCTGTATATAGATATCGTTACGTAACACAATATTATCTCTATAGTTTTATCTCGAGCAGTTTCATCAATAGGTACACCAGTTGCTAAATTTCCTAGACCGCATTTAATTTGCCTCGTTACATAGCAAGTTGGAATATTTAAACTATTTTATAGCTCTTTACTCCATTAACTTTATTTATTACTGTTATTTATAACGTCTAAACATTCTGATAGAAGTTGGGAAAGTGATGTTTTTGTTTGTTAAGATATTATGATGCGCATGCGCGGTCCTATGACAGCTTCATAACTTAAGCTAAGCGCAATTTTATCAATAATGTAAAAAGTGTTACTTACAAGCCCTAAAAGTACTATTAAATATGTGTTATGTATGTCATGTGTTATTCTATAGTTATATTACTGTAAAGTAACATCAAAATCCTTTCAGTAGTTTTCACGTGATAGGGTATCAAACATCCATTCATCCTTACAAACTCACATTTATATGTTAGTAGGATTAATTTTGTCGAAAAAAAGGCTATGAGAAAACAGTAATTTTATACACCTGACGTTTCTAGGTTCGTAAAAAAAAGTAACAATATTTATCAAAAACGACATTTTATAAGAAATTAATGACTATCTATTGACTTAAAATTTATCACAGTGGTGTAAGCAAAGTGTATTGAACTAATTACCATATTCAGAAGGCATTTGTGACTTATATCCTTAAATGGTAATAGGTATGTTGCGTAGCTAGGTCCGAGTACGAACAGACGGGCAGCCCACTGGGCTAGTTACGAAAGTTACTGCCGCAGTAGATAAATTGTTCGCGAATGCGGAAGTAATCAATTTGAATTTATAATTTTATATGCAATAGTGTTTGTAATTATGTTCTTAAATTAAACTTGCGATTGAAGTCTGCGGTGGTGTTGTCTTTTTATTCTTTTTTCAAAATTAATAAAATATTTTGAAGCATTCCCATTTGGAAATAGTACATGAGAATGGTTCAAAATAAAATTTAATTTTAAAAAAAAGTTCTGTTCTTTAGCGTAAAATGTTAACCTTAAACAAATTTTGGAAACATTTTAGTAGGCTTCAAGATTATTGTTTTCAAGTTGCTTTGATTTTCAACTACGATCTGTATCTAAGTCTTTATGAAAATGCTACATAGCAACTGTCAATAGACGATACAATGTTGCCTAATGTCAGTTATAAAAAATCTGTAACGATGTTCATTAAGCTACATAATTGACGTAATTGTGATTATCATGCTCAAACAAGATACCATCTCTCATCACACAAAAGTAATGACGCTCACATAATACAAAACAAAACGTGTCGTTTTTACTTTCGCTCGTCGCCGTCGGTCTGCGCGCGCAGCACACGTGCACTGCACACATCAGCCGAGTTCACGCACGCCCAGTCCTTTCTGGAGGTCACACATCAAGTTCACATACCTGTTTTGGTTCTAAACCAGTTCAGATTGAGATCGTATGAATGTATGCATTGATTACGTCACATTTCCGTGTACTACCTTCCTACTATCGCAGTTGATAAAGTGGAACATTTATTAGTTATTATGTAGATTTTGGAAGTATGCAAGGTCGCGAACCATTTGTAATCAGTTTGTAATGAACGCTTGAGCGTTCTGCGTTCCACGATCTATTAGTTTCATAGAGCTACTATAGAAATTGCAAGTTTTTTTTTTATTTGAAATTTTATGCCACACTCATCGTGGCAAGTGCACCAACCATCAAATACAAAAAAAGACAGTTCTTATATAAGCTTGAATATTTGACCTATTTCTTGTACAAGCAACTAAGATCAATATAATGACATTTTTATTATCTATCAAATGATGCAATGGCAGTTATACTGATGTATTTATTTCTCTTAGTGGACAGATATAGTTAGTCGTTACTAGTTTGATAGAATGTTATAGCGATTAAATAAATGATATGTTCCAAGTTACTTAACTTTATTATGTTCTTATCGATTAAAAGGCTCTTTGTTTTAAGATGTATATGTTACGGGTCATGTATGAAATATTTCGGCTCCAGAAGTCGAGATACGATCTAAGTATTAGATATCGTTTTAAGTTTAGTCTAATGTTTTTGCTCTTACGATATTATTACCTTTAGTCTTTATATAATGTGTTCTTATATTATAGTTACTACATCTCGGTTTTGCCTAGCAACAATAAATAAAATGTAGGACCTCTGGAACTGCTGATCCAATTCTTTTTTTTTTAATTAATAAGAAGCTACATTATGACTGAGTTTTATAGACAATTTTTTTAACCTAGAAGTGCGGACGAAGTCGGCGTGGCCGATTTAAACACAATATCAATTAGCTTTGAACTTTAAATATTTACTTATTATCCCAAATCTCATTCTTACCTAAATATATTAACTGCTTCAAAGTCACCATTATATTCGCATAAAATTTATTATCTGTTAAAAAAATAGAGATACATTTTCCTGTTGACACTGGTTCAAAGATCTAGTTCAAAGACATTTAGAACCAGAATTTGTTAAAAGAATAAAAAATATATGTCCGTAAACGATTGTCCTTGTTCTAACTTTAAATCTTTATGACGCAGTTGAATGACCTAAGTCTAGGAAATAAATGCATAAGTTTTATGAGTGTCAAGAATATTGCTGTTATTAAAAATTTTAGCATAAAAGTTAATGTCATTGTCAACAGGATAATGACCTCGTACAAGTTTAAAATAGTCGTTAAATATTTTCTTGTGTCATATATGTTGCGTTCACAAATAATTTTAATAAAAAATACATAATGGTTACACATTAAATAATGACTGCACGCGTTATTTTATATTGCAGTCAACACGTTTTTTGCGATATTGTTTATTGTAATGGTAATGTTCATGTCATTAATAAAAAGTAATTTAAAAAAAATCGGGTAGGTACTATAATTTAAATTGACTAATTTGGGGATTTTGTAAACAAGTGCTAAGTCAAATGTAAAAATATTTATATAAAGCAATTTATGCATAAGATGCGAACACTTAAGTTTCAAATTTTTGTAAAAAGAAAAAAATCGATTACGAGCAGGATTTGAACCTGAGACTTACTAGGTATATAATAGCCCCCAAGAGCTACGTCATTATTGTAAACTATTTATCAAGTCTCTAAGGTTAACTAAATAGGAATTGCTAGAAGGTTTATGTTCACGAAGGAAATGAGACCAACTGTGAACCAACAGACAAACTGTGTGTAGTTTTGTTGGACATTTTATTATATAATAAAACTTACCATGTACATTTTATTAAATAAATTTAAAAAATCAAGCAGGTTCCCATTTCATTTAAAATTGAATGGGAACCGGCCTAAATTTAATTTAAGAATGTTACAATTATTAAAATTAATTTTTATTAAACTATATTTTCTTTTGTTCTCAGGCGTTAGTGCTGTGCGCGTGCGTGGCGCTAAGTTCGGCCCAATTCGGACACTTTGCGGGATTTGACTATTCGGGTTTCGGATCAAGTTTCGGAGCTCCAACTTTTAACTCAGCGTCCCTGAGAGACCCCAGGTCGGACCGCGGTAAGGAATTACAAGGTTTTTTTTTTGTCACTAATGCATGTTAATTATTAGAGGCCTAAACGGAGCGTTGCTTTCTAGAGTATTCTTATACAGAGTGAAGAGAACAATGCGACATTAATTTAAAGGGGTAATTGTATTCATCATAATGAACAACTTCTAGTGTGGGACCAACCCTGAAAACGCAAAAAAAATACAGCTGCTCCATACATTTATGGTCACGTGACTCAATAAAATGTATGAAACAGCTGATATTTTTTTTGCGATTTCAGGGTTGGTCCCATTGTAAAAGTTGTTTGTTATGATGAACACAATTACCCCTTTAAATTAATGTCGCATTGTCCTCTCCACTCTGTATACTATAATAGATATTATTCATTCCGTGCCTCAGAAAGCACGTTAAGCCGTTGGCCCCGGCTGTCATGAAGATCTTTGACAATCAATATGGGGAGTCAGTTATCATCATCATCATCATGTTGATGTTCTATAGGTTGTTCAATTTCTTGAGTAGATAGACCTTCTAGAACATCCCATACTATTTATGTTTCACGTTATATAAATAACAATAATTTCTCATCTTTATTCGTATGTTTTAATATACATAATATGTAATATTTTGAAGTGCATTTTTATAGACTCGCGCCTGTATCCCCCAGAGAGGATAGGCAGAGGTGTATGCAGTACACCCACGTTTTGCCGGTTATAAGTCCCACGTAATAGAAGACGAGCCTATTTCCATTAACCGGGCACAATTCCAGTCTCCGTGCTGCTACTGAGAATTTCCTGATGGAAAAACCCAATAACACTTTGCTCGATCCGGGGATCGAACCCAGAACCTCGTGCTCAGCAGTCGCGCTTGCTACCACTAGACCAACAAGGCAGTCATCTCAGCATTTTTAAGTGCATTTATTTTTAATTATCACAAGGCCGCATAGTATTTCGATTACCGATAACATTTTCACTGTTGAAATGTAATACATGGATGCAATTAATTATTGTCGAAGGAATTATGACGTAATTATAAAAAAATCTCATGCAAAACATTGTCACAGGCGGCTCTAGTTTTCAATGACACACATTCATAACAAGAAAACCATTATACATTCTAATAAAGATTTATACTATGTAAATAACCTTTATGCAATTAAAAAAAATGTCAAATGTTTCGGTTGTAACTACAATGTCATAATAACTGTTACCCTAAAATATAATTGCATATTATGATGCGAGCATGTGATGAAGGTCGTGTGAAGAACTATTGTTGTCCGATTCTTATCAAAGAGTTTCACAACGAATATAGCTCACGGCTCACGGTTTTCTTTTGAGCTGCATTTGCCGGCGCGGCGCGGGCGCAGCGTTTTGGCTTAAAAGTTTCTGAGATTTTGTAAAAAATAACTAAGATAAGTACTGTAAATATTTATAATAATATTCTCCTGACCGAATTTCGATCATAGCGGCCAATCTCAACGGAGACTAGCCAATTACGCAGGAGATATTATAGTGCACAAGTGTTTGCGCAAACACAGGTGCACTCTCTATTCCCTCACTCTTATACTCCGATGGGACGGCCTTCCGACACGATTGGAGAGAGATCAGGCGCAGGGACAACAGCTTTACGTGCTTTCCGAGGCATGGAGTAAGTGATAATTAATTTATAAAACGCACATAACTTACGAAAAGTCAGAGGTTCGCGCCTTGGGTTCGAACCCGAGACCTATGACTTGCCAGTCAACGGTCACCAACCACTAGGCTATCACGACTCAATAATAAGATTCTCCAAATAAAGGATCCTCCAATTATAAGTCTAGTGCAAAATTTCGGCACACCCCATTAAACTTATTTTGTCAATAAGATCAGGATAAAATTTTGTTCGAAATGAAAATGTGGTTAGTGTTACCTTATATTATCCCACTGCTGGGCAAAAGCCTCCTCCCTTGATTTCCATATACCATTGATTGTATGACAATGTATTAATTGATATTTTGTTTATGATATTGATTTAATTTTTTTTTATTGTTTACTATTTGTTGGAACTTGCACTCAAACACGAAATTAATCCTGAACATCGCACTGATTCTTAAATCACCCGCAAATATTCTTATCTACGCCTATTTCTACAATTTCTACAAGTATGCAAATACCTTAACAAGAATGATTGCTGAATAATTATTCCGGTATCGCAATCAGTCATCGTAATTTTATCAGTTCTAAGATTTATTCAATCAACTGTAGCCAGTCAAAACATTTCTCAATGTTAGTCAAAAACGAACACAGTCACACAGTTGATAATCTACTCGCCCATGTAGATAGATATCGCATTTGAATGTGTTACGAACTCCTTATTGCGTACGAATTTGGTAGTTAAGTGCACGGTATTGTCATATTATGAAGCCTATATGGCTGTTACAGCACTGGTTCGAAATAGGAACTCATTTTGGAGATTTATCTAGGCCTAGACCAAGATTGGTATAACAATTTATCCGGGGTGTTTGCAAGATCGCATAAATTCTAAAACTTGAGATAGATGACAATAAAATAAATGAAATATAGTAAATAACTGACAGTAGTGGCAATCAATATTTATTTAATTATAATATACATAAAAAATTACTAATTATTTATTTAGAACCTGTATCTGAGTTCAATTCACACTTAAACGTTTTTTATTTATCAATTTAGATTCCTATTACAGTAGCTATATTTAAATCTTATTTAGGTTCAATTTGCCGGTACAGTGGATTTATAAATTGAAAAAATCAATAAAGAATTAAAAAAAAACCACTGTCCAAATGAATCGTACCAGAAATCAGAAATGATCAAGGTTTCATATAAAAATCTAAACAATATTGCATGCGTCAGAACTTATAAATTCGATACAAAAATGTAATATACCCTTTCTTTTTTGGCTACTGGGGTAACCTTCAAAAGGCCTCCGGAGAAGAGTCCAGGTAGTGTAGGATTCTTAACTCACTAAAACTACGCCAGTGATCATCATCACATGGAGGGAGATCACGGGTCCTCTTAAGAGACCAGCTCCGGAACCTCCCATGTGCAACGCCTAGGTACACTCCCGTGAAGACTACACACACAAAAAATAATGTCAAAAATATAGAGTATTGGCTTTTCGCCGTTGATATACCATGTACGCTCCTCTAAGCTTCTCACAAATAAGCATTTCCGAAAATCCCTAATACCTACACCGGTATTTGAAAAAAAAAAACCAAGTTCACGAAGTCAGCTGTGCCGTGGAAACAGTAAGAAAATTATCATTAGGTACATTCTTTTGTATTTACAAAGTTACTTTTGCTTTTACTAAACGGTTTTTGACGTCATTAGTAGCCTCAACTAGTCTGTTTGCTCCTCGCCTAATGGGGTGTCATTTGATAAACTCCCTCGGTGTAACGTACATTTTGTTTTCATGCCATTTGTCTCAGCCCTCACCATTAGCGAATCGATGTAGTTTTTATGAAATGGAACTACTAAATAATAGTATAATAGGTAGCTATTGAATACTAAAATACCTAGAACCTAATAATGAATAACGAATATAATAAACGTAAATAAAACTACTCTTAACTCGTAACTCTTAGATGAAGTTGTCCAGGATCGGTCAAAGTGGATAAAAATAGGTTTTGACGGGACAAATGAGACAAACGCTAGGAAGAAGAAGAAGAAGTAGATAGAAGTAGATAAAAGAAACTGGAACTATTTTAGCCATTTTTAGCGTATTTTGTTTTAAATTTATGCCATAGGTATATATTATTAACTATTTTTATGGCTTTGCTCACGGATCGATTTTGGAGAATGCCCGGCTAGTATTGAACTCTAACGAAGTCCGTAAGCACTCGCTCTTGAAAATGGACTCCGTTTGAGCTCGAAACTAGTCGATATAAGTTCGATAATAAGTATGACTCACGAAAGTTATTATTCTAAAAGAGTTTATATTTTTATTTATTTATAGACTCACGCCTGTATTCCCCAGAGGGGGTAGGCAGAGGTGTGCAGTACACCCACGTTTCGCCGGCTATTTTTATAAGTCCCATGTAATAGGGGGCGAGCCTATTGCCATTAACCGGGCACAATTCCAGACTCCGTGCTGCTACTAAGAATTTCCTAATTGAAAAACCCAATAACACTTTTGCCCGACCCGGGGATCGAACCCAGGACCTCGTGCTCAGCAGTCGCGCTTGCTACCACTAGACCAACGAGGCAGTCAAAGAGTTTATACATGTTGTATATCTATGTAAAATCCGAATTTAAAATATAATTTGTCATACAAGAATATAATTTCACAATTTACTATATTTCTTGTCAACGCTGTAAAACTCGCGTCCTACATTCAAATCCAGGAAGTACATTAATCACGCAATGTTCGTATTTTGCCTAATACCATTACTATACCAGTAATTAATTATCTATTAATTCTAACAAGTTTGATTAATGGTTACACCTAAATTCCTGGACGTGGTAACATTTTGTACAAGGCAAATTGTTACCGCACACGATGATTAGAAAAAACAAACAAGAATCACGGAACTAAAAAGGTTGTACTACATCCATATACATTTTATAAATACTTCGTTAATGGAAGTTTATGGTACGTTTTTAAAAGCATTTATGCAAGAATGCCGAATTCGCAAAATACCTACTAAGTCTCAAATTGACTAGGAATTCGCAAGATGACTAATTCGCAAAAAGACTAATTCACAAAATGACTAATTCGCAAAATGACTAATTCTCAAAAAGACCAATGCAAAAAATGCCTAATTTGCAAAAAGGATTTGGAGTCTTTTAAACCAAAACACTATAATATTATCTCGTGTTACAGAATATTGTATTTACACGACAGGATTACTGAACTACTTGACTTCAATGGAATTTGGTGCAGAGCTTAAATATGACCCTGTAAAGGACACACACATGTACTACATACACACAAAAGCATACACTTTTATGATCATCATGGCAAAGATGTGGGATTCATGTGCAAATATATAGGTATCAGATAGTAAAAAAAAAAATTCAACAAAGCAAAGGTAACGATTCAAGCATCCCTGCTTCTCGTTAGCTTATTTATTCCAAAGGATCCCTCCTTTGGAATAAATAAGCTAACGAGATGGTTTAAAAAAATTCCAGAATTACAAATCTTGAAATTCTTATTACAAATACAAACGTGTTTGCAATAAAACAAATTAGAATGAACAGTGTTTTGCTGTTACGAACGCAGAATTGAACAAGGCTTGTGTATGGAAATTAAACATAATTAACTGGCTGTGTCCTTTCTATGGCTTAAACCACAGTGTTCTATTTGCATTTCGTTGTATAAGTGATCGAGAATTTATTAAATGTAAGGCATTGTAGAGATTGCTATATATACCTATATTTGTGTGGTAGAAATAGGATTTTTTTTAAAGTAAAAAAAAATATAGCTTTATTTATTGAAAAAACCTTCGTTTTTTAGTCGGTTCTAAGGTAAGCGGGTTCCAGATTAAATCATCTGACATAGGTCGAAATCTGAAAATGCAATATCTACGTAGGTTACTGTTACTGTTAGCTTATCATCCCACTACTGGGCAAAAGCCTCCAATAGGTATTTAATGTTTGATTCGGTCTTTTAATCCGAAAGTTTATTACTACTTTATTTTAAACCTTGATTATTAAGTTGATTAACAAAATTGGGTAAAAAATGCTTGGTTTTTGAGCCAATAAAGAGCTTATTTAAAATAATAAAGTATAGTTAAACTTTTTCATTTAATTAGCATCATTATAATATAAACTATTAAAAGTTATTTTTTTTGTGGCCGGGGAGAGTAAAAAATGGTCATCTAGATCAATTAGCCTTTCAACCGTCCATATCATATTTTTTATCACGATTTTATGAGTGTTTATTCAACGCACACAGAGTCTGTTTACTTGGACCCTTATTCAATAAAGTATACAAGGACCCGTTTGTATTCAATATTGATCTTGTAACTTCGCTGTCTTAATAACGTGAATAATATAGCACAAGAATGGCTGACTCAATGTCATTTAACTCTCTCGAAACCTCATCTAAATGTTTAAGTTATCTTTTAATTACATTGTTTTCGATGATTGCTCAATAGCTGCTAAAACATGTTTAATTAATATCAAACAATAGGCCAGACAGTGGCTCTAAAATACTTTATTCTTTGTATATTTTACAAGAGCGATTTTAAACGTTTTGCATGAAAAAAACAATGTCTTACTTGAAAAGTAATTATTGGTGGGTTGATTTGGATCATGGTTCGAACTTCGTTTAACCACAAAAAAATTTGAAAGTAATTAAATTATAGTTCTATTTTTTAAATAAAAACGTTGTCCCTTGGATCGATGTATAATTTCATAAAATAACACAAATATTTGTAAATCAATCAAATAGGTATTCATTAATTGTTCCGTGGGGGAATCGAATCCGCCAGTCGGTGTCGCAGAAAACGAATCACTTACCTACGTCTGTCCAGTCGTCGCATTACTAAAGATGTTGTGCTTAATATTATTATAATTCTAACTAATATTATAAGTGCGAAAGTAAGTTTGTTTGTTACCTTTCCATACCTAAACCACTGAACCAATAATCATGAAATTTTGCGTATACGTTGTCAGGAGTACAGAAACGGACATAGGGTATCTTTCATCCCGAATAAAGGTACTGTTCCCAAGGAAAACAACAATAAAGTTCTTATGATAATAAACAGAGCCACATGTCTTTTCAATCATGCGGGCGAAGTCACGGCTAAAGCTAATCTTAGATAATTTATCATCTGTGTAAACAATTTTCGCGGGTTTTGCAACAGAGTTTAATGACCCACACACATAACACTTGCATTGTCTCAAAAATATTTAACTGTGCGTAATCTTTGTAAACAGGTAATTACATTTTAACATTACCGCGTTATTTTACGCGACTATTAGTTAAAAGTTTATGGTTTATTTAGTACGTCTTTAACAGTTATTTGCTTGCGTATTTCCAAAAGCGTCTTGTTGATTTAGAAGTCACCTAAGTTATGTAAACGACACATTATTTGGCACAAACTCAGACCTTGATCCCAACTGTGTAATACATACATGATTCAACTTGTTTATGCGAGAAACAATGACACTTAGACTCATGCCATCGTCAAATGATTGTTAAACTTTGTTACCGAGGTCTGTAGTAAACGTAAAGTGGTAATTAGTAACCATAAAGTCTTTTCTAAGGGGTAAAACAGACAAGCTACTTTTGCATCGACGATCAATTCATCGAAAGATTGGATCCTTTTTAGAACCTTGATGTCTAGATATTCCAATCCGCATACATAAAAATGCCTGAACGAAGTTATTTTTCCTTTAAATAAGATAAAGTATCGAAGTATCGATTAAACGCGCGATTTCGATACAGCAATTGAACGCAGAAACTCGTCGAAACGCGATTCAACATCGGTGAAATCGCAAAATCGCCGTCGCTGATGCTAAAAGTCTGCTTTGGTCCTCATAGAAATTTTATTTAGTAGATGGGTGTTATAAACGGGAAGGATTCTAAATCTCGCTTCACGAAGTTATTTTTAATTATATTGTTATCAAATTGGAATTCAAGTTTCTATTGATCATAACTTTTAAAAGGATTCTGTAGGTAAATAAATGTCAAACAGTTTTATTAAAATAACGCCTCTATTTCTGTACCTTCTAATTAAATTTTAACTAAAACAATATAGTTGTTACTAACACCACTAGTTATTTCAAGATAAATTAAGCCATAAGTGATCTTGTCGGTCATCTAGCCATGGCATAATTCTGTTCAATTTTAACGCGCGTAACCACAGTATGACATTATTCGAAGGGTCTAGCTAATGACAAAATCATGCTTCGCTGAGCAAAAACCGAGGACATGATGCAAGTGTGCGTTCAACACACGCATCCTCAGAATTAATAATTAAATTATAATTGTTTTTGTACAGATGGTGTGGCCTAAACAAATAAAGTTTGTATTTTGTATTGTTTGGATGTGAAGGGTTACATTATAAGTGTTGTTAGTTTAAGAATTAGTAATAAGGTAGTTTAGTTGTTTTTATATTTTTTTAAACGGTTTTACTTAGCTTGACCTGTTTATTATTTGGTTTAAATTTAGTAATCCATATTTCACCCCTTTCCTGTTAACAGATTGATCTGATATTTGGTACAGCTTTAGCTTTTTTCAAAATCGTTTGTAAAAAAATTTTTACTTATAATTATTATTTGGTTTCTGGAATGGTTGGTGTTTATGAGAGTCACGATGAGGGTGACATAGTATTTAAAATCCTCCATAATAAAAAAAAAAACAAATAAAAAAATGTTTATATTTTGTGTTGTTTGTTACCTAGGTGACAACTTTACAGGGCTTGGAATTTATTGCTAAGCGGGTTCTAGATTAAACCACCTGACATAGGTCGAAATGTGAAATTAAAAATTCAATTTCTGGTCAGGTCCTTTTGAAAAAAAGAAAAAAAATTATTGTTGTCATGAAGATCTTTGACAGTAGATATATAGGGAGTTAGTACCCTTATAAAATCCTGACGACTGATCTATTTATTGATATAATGATTTATAGTCAGTATCTTACCGATTCTATAGCCATTATGAAGAAATGATAAAAAAGAGGTTGATTAGGCTTACAATGGGTGGATGATATCTACCATTCGAGATGGTTGAATGTAAAAGCGAACTTCGATGACACGGAGAGGGTTACGTAGCTTAGTGGCAAAGCGACTGGGGGCTTTACCCAGTAAGTCATGGGTTCAAATCCTGCTCGTAGTACTATCGTATAAACACAGACTAGTTAAAAGAGTTAGACTACACCATTTGACGACATTTCAGCTTATATTAGCAATTTGATTTAAATAAACATTTTGTATGCTTACTGTTTTTAGAGCCCAGTTCACTTAACTTATTCGCATAAAACCGTATCGGTTAACGTTTTAATTAACAAATCACTACCGAAACCAATTCTATAATCTGAGTAAACATAAAATTTTCATTTTATAAGGTATTTATTATATTATTATTTATTGAAGTTTATCAGTTCGTTATAGACCCTCATTATTTGAGTACTTAATTTGTTCTAAGGCTTATAAATATAAAATAAATAATGAGTATAATTGTGGTATCTCGTTTGTGCACCAGACTTTATTGAATATATTTTTAGGCCTAGTTACTTATTTACTAACTTTTTCAGAAATCAGGTATAATATTTTATTACGCTATATACACGGAGTGTTATGCAAAACTAAATATTTTAGTAAAAAAACATCTATTACGAACAGAATTGGAACCTCTTCATGTGCTACGCCGTAGCATATCCCGAGGGAAGTACGTAGGTTTCGTAGCACCCTATTTCTACAGCTACGACGTAGACGTAGATTGACACGGGATTTAAATTGTGTGCAAATGCTTGACAGTACTTCTGCTAATTTTCGCATACAATCGAATTGACAACCTCCTCCTTTTTATGTCGGTTAAAAATTGGCCAAATCCTTGCAAAGTTACGACAGCAAGTGTTAAAATGCTTACAACGACTATTCGCTTGGCAAAGACGCCGTTTCCACTTAATAAGCAAGCGAATCTATACTCTATCGTCGTAATCATTTGCAAAGTATTATCGCTTGTCCCGAACAAATATGTTCGCACGCTATAAGCGAACGACAGTTCAGAACTCAAATTTTAATAGCAATAAATTGATAAACTATAACGATTATATATCGTATCGCATTACAACCGAAACGTGTAACAGTCTAGAATTTTAATTACTTGCCATTTAAAAATAAAACAGATTATATCTTATGGTAAGTGTAGCTAATTTAATTGTTTCGTGATGTAGACACGATTGGGATTGTTCACTCGTTCGCTCTGTTTAGTCATTTCAATGTCACGGCGATGCTTCGGTACAATTAGAGCATAAAGCTTGAATTGCATGAATTTATTTTTATTGTTAAAGATTTATGCGTGGCTATATGTTTTGTTATCAAATATTTATTAGTATCTAAATGATATTAGTATTAATTGCGTTATTTTATTATATTAATACGTGAAGCGTAAATTTTGGATACTTTTTGAGAATATTGCGCGCATGGAGCAGTGTGAAACTTGGTATATTAAAAATTTATTTGAAGATTTATAAAGCTAAAATACTTAAACACTCACTCACTAACTAATCACGATATCTCTAGAACATACGTAGACATCTATATAACTTGAAGCGAAAACGGTGGATCCCTTTTTACGAATTAGGTAAAGGAGTGTGAAACTTGGCATAGTAAAAGTTTATATGTAGAAGAAATGAAGATATCTAAAATTTATTTTTAAAAAATACGGTCGAGTTTCGACCACTGACTAGAGCACTTGTATACGTGAAGCAAAAATGCAGGACGAGTAGGGGTGGTTCTATTCTTAGGCCGGAAACCACACGGCACTATCATATCATATCATAAGGACAAGTATTTCCCAAAGAACGTTTCTATATTCTCTACGTTATATAACAAATAATATAAGTAAAAATATTTTTTTTGTATAAAACGGTTTTGTCATCAAAACTAAAGCTGAGTACCAAATATCTGATTAATCTGTCAATAGGAAGGGGGTGAAATATCGATTACTAAATTTGAACCAAATAATAAACAGGGCAAGCTAAATAAAACCGTTTAAAAAGGTACATTCGGAAGTAAATATTACCAATGAGAACACTACACAGGGTGTGGCAATACAATAGGAAATTACAAAGATATACGAAACACGCAATTATAATTACTTGTAATTATACTATGTAGGTAATGTAGGTAGGATTAAGGTCAAGTATGAATCTTGTTGTATATTTAGATCTTCATGGGCTTTGTTTAGTACATAAAGTAGGTTATTTATTATAAGAACAAATATTTTAATAATTAAATTTGATTCTTTGTAGAACATCATCCTCCTTAGCCTTACTATTCCCTAACTTTGTTGGGGTTGCTAGGTTGTGCAGGTTATATGCACATAACTTACGAAAGTCAGAAGTGCGTGCCTTGGGTTCGAACCTGAGACCTATAAGTTGCCAGTCAATGGTCATAGCACTAGGCTATCACTGCACTATGTATAGGTATTATTTTTTAATAAACATATCCATACTCAGAATTTTCCCTGTTGTATCGCAGTTAGAAACTTATAATTTCACAATGTAAAAACATCCAGACCGAAATAATTAATATCTGTCGACCACATAAATTTGTCCCGTGCGGGATTCGAACCCGGCGACACTGAGCGCAGTAGAGCTAAGGCAAATCGCTTAACTGCCAATCGGGTCAGTATATTCATTATTACACACTGATGCTAATCTCTTAAATCAAATATAATGTTTGCCAAATAAATTAATAGGTAATCATTTTAATAAGCACCACTGCCTTAAGGAGTACATATAAGACGTTAAGTAGTTATCCAAACAATTATCCGCCTACGTCATAATTTGATAATTTTAATCTACTCGTTATTACGCAAAACAATTGATATAATTCGTGTCCAAATGTTACAAAAAGTTTAATAATAACCACGATAGTTTGCTTAACTATTCAAATTATCCTTGAGGTACCTGCCTACTACGTAATGGCGTAATTGTGTTTCAATTTCACCTCCCATTATGTTCACAATATCTTATTTGTCATATACTTACAAATGATACTGGATAATTTATTTTGCAAAGGTAATTAGTTAACGAAAGCTTATTGTGCTACTGATTTAGATTTGAAACTGTTTTTGTAATACCGAATTGCATGTTTGGACGTTTTGAAAACGAGATATAGTGCTTATTCTCTTGCAGGGGCACAGACATTTTCAACAGGGTAGGCAGTACATAAAAATCCTATTTCGTTTCACTAGTTTGTCGTCTGCGTCATATCTGTCAGGGAAGACAGTACCTTTTTGCCTATATGAACTGCAGGTCCCTGTTTTATGTTCATCCCGCTAAACTAATTTTAGTCTAACTACATCTTTTTCTAATAAAAACTATCGAAAAAGGAAGGAAATTGAACTGCCAAATTAGAGCTGTCAAATTAGAGCTATCAAATTAGTCTACGTCATTGCAATTGAAGTGAAATTAGACGAGACCTATGCTATGACATGCCGACTAAATTCTCGTTGATATCACGCAAATGGACTAATTGGACATCTCTAAAAATCTTATATCTTTTTCTTATGATCTATGTTAGAAAGAGAGATAGGGAATTTAAATTACTTTAGAGCGTGTGCAAGAGAATAAGCACTGCTATTATGTTACAGTTACTAATTAAATCAAGGATTTATTTAATTGACAGTTTGGTTTCCTCTGTATCGTGGGCGCAGTACTTACTCTGTATTTAACAAATCACTTGTGATGATAACTGTATGTAATTTTATAAATCAAATACTAAAGTTGTTAGGACATTCTAATTACTAAGTTCAATAAACTAGGTACCAAATAGAAAGAAAAATGAAATAAAACACTTCACAGAAAAAAGTATTATTTTTTATTTTCTTAGAACTACAATTAAATGGCGAAGGTATAAAGGTCGTGAACCCGTGACCTACGAACCAATAGACGGATGAACATGACGAAACTGGAAGGGCTCCATTTTTGCCTTTTGACCAATTTACTTTTAATTATTCGGTCCAAATATTTGTTATATAATTATTTAATAAGAAAATTTGAAAAAACAACTGATACGGATGGGATCCCATCCGTATCAGTTGTTTTTTCAAATTTTCTTATTAAATAATTATATTTAATAAGCTATCATGTGCTATAACATGTAAAAAATTCACAAAAATACCAAATATTTGTTATTATTAACAAAACTTAATTATTAAAGCTTTTTATTAACATATAGCAAAGTGGTATTGAACTATTGACTATTAATGCAAACCTGAGGCGTCACTATAGATACAGAAAGGTGCAGTAATTAGGACAAGTACCTACGGATATTAATTTTTTTGTAAATTTATTTTATCTTTTCCGAATGACGTAGTAAGAATTTCTATAAGTATTTAATATTTATTTTAATGGATATAATATCTACTTTGGTATTTTATTAAATAATAATCTCAGTAGTAATGTAAAGCATGTAAGTTTAACAAGTTTACTTTAAATGCATCAGAAGAGCTAGCGTTTTTATTGTTGTCGGTAGTTTATTATAATTAGTATTTAAAGTAAACATTCTTTTTCCAAATATATTTCCAACTGTCAAATAAAACTGTTGACCAGATAAAGAAACAATACAATTTTAATCTTTATTTATCTTTAAAGTTAATTCATTGCATTCATTCACTTAAATATCAACTGCCACAAATAATAATTTTAGCACTGTCTACTACCTCTTAAGTTGTAACTAGGCGACCATCATTAATCTGTTTCTAATAATTAATATAAATTGCATATCATTAATATTATTGAATCATTTAATGACAGCTCTACGTCCGGTATGAGGAAAGAATAAAAAAAAAATTCACGAACAGTCAGTCATTAATGATGGAGGTTCAGACACGCGGATACGCAGTGACGAAACTTTAAGCTTCCTTATTTCACAAGGAAACAAAAATGGAGAAAAATGTAGTTTTTTTTAATAAAGGGCCACTGAGCGATACAGGGAATTTAAAGCCATGATTACTGTGTTATAGATACGTTAGACGTGCGAGCTACACCGTGGTTTTATGGCTCGTCGGTTAAGTTTGCCAAAGAGTATGACAAAAATAACAAAATAATAATTAATTAAATTTATGTCTATATTTTAAAATTTATATTTTTATTTATTATATATTTAAAAATGTATTTTATATGTAAGTATTGTAAATGAATAAAGGAATAATTAAATTTATTGTAACACCGCGGTTTTAAATACCGAAGAGCCTGGCTTGTGGCTCATCTTGTAGTTAATACAGCGTTTTTGTATAGCGTGGCGATACACGATAGTGCGAGTTCTTTAATACGGCTGTATATTGATCACTCAGTTTACCCATAAATCTTACCATTTAACTTTTTCCGCGGCCTAGCTCCCGTAGTTCTTTTTTTTTCGGGTAAATAAGGTACTCTATGTCTCTCCGCGAACCATAAACGACCTCTATGTAAAAATCACGACGATCGGTTGCACAGTAACTGCATGTAAGTAGGACAAATCACACACATTTACGCATTAGTAAAAAAGTATAAATAAATTTGTTATAAACTATACATAACATAATACATCAAAATAGATATTAATCATACAGGCCTATAGCTTCGTAAACCAGATCTTTACACCTTTGTCGACTACAGACAATTGCTTCCACAGTTTTTGCCCAACAGATAGTAATCTGATAAACTACGATAGCAAAATTATATCGTCAGATACGGCTTTTAAGGCTAGATCCTAGATAAATCCTTTCCGGCTTAAAAGACAAGCGCTTTACTATTTCAAGATATTATCTAAGTACTCAATAAGCGTAATTTAATAAAGCCAGGTAAAGCTTTATACTTTGACATTATAATGAAGATAAGCTGCCAATAATTTTACCAGTAATTGAGATATTATGCAATTACCTCAAATTATGTAAAATATCTGCAAACGAACCGGATTAAGATTGCAACGGGATTTGGATGAGATTTTCTCGTTTCTCCAAAAAGCTGTTAAATTCGATGTTGTAAAATCATTACTTATAAAATGTTACATGATATTTTTATGTTGTATTTCTTTTACATTTTCGATGCTAACTTTACCTGTTATTGTTTTTATTTTTTGTGTATGTTATTAGTAGATATATTAAGATAGTACTAATTAAATTTACGTTCAGAATTTATACAATTTAATAAACTGTACGTACAGGGAGGTTACTATTGAATTACGAACCTAATCATATTTTATATACGAAATTACGAACTCATTGTTACGTTGCAGTTAGTGCAAATGTGCGTGTCATTGCGCACATTGTTTCCTGGCTGATTAAGGACTTTAAACATTTGTATTGTTAGAATACGATTAGGATTGATTGGAATCGCAGCTCGAGAGAAATATTTTATTCTAACATCCAAAATATATTTTAACAATTTTTTTTAAATAGGGTACTTTTCAATAGCTTATAATGCATCTGATAATTCCATTTTTAACTATGTATACTGGTATAGGTACATTTAACACTTTAAAGGAACAGAATTCACCAAAAAAGTGCTGACCACTAAACAATGAACGCGGCAATTCATAAATCACGCAAACAGAAATGTGCGCATGCACATTTTTGTCCCCCCTTCTATTTTGCCTAAAGGCCATTGTCTTTCAATTATCAAGTCCCAGAGAAGTGTCAATGTTCTATTTTTTTTCATTGTCAAATCAACGTTTACCTAATTGATAAAATCTTGACAATTGATTAACGATTTACGATTTTACTTTAGTCAGTCTGCTGACAAATTTGATAAAAATGCTTGTTAGTTGGTGGGCAAACTGACACATTGATTATAATCGCATTGTCTGGAATGAGAAAGAGAGGTCTTTGTTCGGCTTTTATTTCATTTCGCTGAATATTTTTAATGGTAATGGTTCTTGTGTTGTTATTGCATAGCATTGAGTTGTTTTTTTTTCGAATTTTCGAATAACACATTTTCTACCGTAAAAATTTCAATAACCAAATACTTTTCAGAACAAATAAATTAAGTACGTTCTAAAACTGTTTCAGGTCCAGTGCTGTTCCCGACTTCCCCAGGTAGTGATCCTGGCCAGACCAGCGGTGTGGTCGTTGGAGCTTCAGGATACGGCTTTGTGCCCCCCGGCTCCCAAGGTACGGCCCCCTACGGCCGATGAATTACCCCTAGTCAATGTAGTTAGTACTAATACGAATGTACAAAGAGTAACACGAGGTTTAAAGAAAAATAAAGCAGTAATTTTTGGCTTCTGTTTCGGAAATATACCCCTGTTTAACTGTTTCTAGGTAAAACTGGTTATTGTTTCTTAATTTAATGTTTAGACAAAATTATAACATGTTAGAATTTTGCCTTTACTATATTCTGTAAAAATGACGTGACTTATTAACATTTTTTTTTTTGGAAATAGTATTCTGTTTGGCAATTCTTACGAAGAATAGGCAAACAGATACCTATTTCTTTTTACCAAATTTCAATTTGGTCAAAATTTGTAGTACAATAATTGGCTTTTAAACTTTTACTAACAAAATGGTGGCTGATTTAGTTTAGTTTGTGATTGCGATTTTTTGGGAAATCGAAATTAATTTAATATAATATACTTAGGTAATTTGTGTAAGAATAATTTACAGAATATTGTCATAGAAAAAAGACTGCCATATCGGTATTTTTATATTATCATATTCATACTTTTTGAGTCCCTTGCTTCTAAAAAAATCGCATAAACGCGGTTGTGACATAACATTATAGGTTGTGTGAAGACTGCACAAGGCGGTCTTGTCGGCGAACAGTTTATAAGAAAACATCTCAAAGACAAAATTGTACCATATCCTACTGCCGGTTTTGATAACTTACCTATCCTTGCGTTTGACATAAATTGATATTATGTCAAACGCAAGGATAGGTATTTTGTGATTTTGATTTTGACATAATGTTATTAATGAAACACAAAACCTTAGTTTTTCGTTTGAATACCACAATACTCGTATGTGTCTTATTTTAAAGCATTTTTAAAACACATGCAAAGTGAATTCTGTAGTTTCATATTTTTGTAGATAGAAAAAATGTGGCTTTAATAAGTAGGTCGCGGATTTAAAACTAAATCCTGCTAGTACCTGATATAGTTTTTCTTTCTGCAAAAATTTGAAACCTTCAGTACCAAATAATAGAGACAGTTAACTGTTTCCTGACAGTTTAACTACTTTTAACTAGAGTTATGTTATCGAATCCGGATGTTAGTCAATTTCGGTGACCAGAATGTCTTGACTATTCATTTCTTGTCTATTGTCTACGCCTTTACTATATCAGCGTTAGTCCACAGCGCGACTCAAAAGTATGTAATATTTTAAATTGAGAAAACTCTTAAACTACGTGTTACATCTTTGTATATAAATAAATATAAATATTTAATATGTTATTTTACCAAAAACCTTTAATTGGAAAATAACATATTGATTGTAAATTATTATTTTGTTAAATATTGTTGTAGCGAATTTAATTGCATGGGTAGTTATTGCATGAGTTGTTCCCAAACTGACTGTGTCCCCAGAAATTTTTATGGTTTTGGAGTGTAGTAGTGGGATAATGGGATTTCAGTTTTATTCTGTAAAGTTGGACGTAGATGACTTACACCGTTTTTTTGTTGGTAAAACTAGACCATGTTACAATATGGTCCTGCAAAAAATCGGTAACTTATACAGGGTGTCCGGTAATGGATAATATAATCTAGCGTTTGCGTGTGGAGAGACTAAAAATTATGAAGTATTTTTCAGGCTAATACTAAAAAAATGGATATTGACTTTAATAAATTGTAACTTGCAAATTTTATAGTCCAAGTTCGATACTTCACTTAAAAATGTAATAAAATTTTTCACATTCTATAAAAGTTGCTCCAAAAATAAAGTACCTACATAGATAACTTTATCTTCTAAATCAGTAGAATATAAGTTAAGGTTAATTGTGTAAGCCTTGATTCTCACCACACTATTTCATTACCATCATAGGCAACCATTCAGTATACAGGGTGTCCGGTAATGAATATTACCGGACATCCTGTATACTGAATCCGGTAATATTCATTACCGGACAGCCTGTATACTGAATGGTTGCCGACGAAATGTTTTTTTTTCATTTAAAACGGCAATCTCTAAACTTAAGTCGTCTTCAATCCAACTTTAAAAATAATTAAGCATGTATATTTTAGATGTAAATATCGAAATAAAATTGTATATTTAAGTGTGTAAGTTGCGAATGAAGTTGTGATTAGAGCCCATGTTATTTATTAAATATAATTAAACGAATGAATTTTTATCTGTTTTATTTATTACCTAATTAGCGTTGCACAATAATTTGCATGTTTGCACTGCCGTTATAAGTAGATAGTTATCTACTAATACGTAAATATTAATAACAATAGCCGATCGAATGGTAATTAACTGAAGTATACTGTTATATATTAATAGCTTTTTTAATTACAATATGTTATCTACTCTTTAGTTGGCTAAAGCTGCTTTCAGACGACGTAAATTTAATAGTTTTTATAAGACGTAATCCAGACGTAAGTGCAAATAAAACTTCGTACTTATTAATAAGGGGAAAGTATGATCTAAGAAAAATATACAAATCTTATTGTGGCTAAAGCTGAGTTCAGACGACAAGTAACAGTAGTTAGTAACTAATTCTCTGTGTGGATTTGACGACGAACGTTATGGCGTGGTCGTAGTGCATGTACAATTATTGTACAGTCACCAAAGGAGTTAAGGTACCAGGGGCGCTACTTTAGGTTGTAATTTTTTTCAAGATGTCATCTATACAATTTAATTTTACCACACTTTCTGAAAAGGTATGACTAAAACCTATACAAAACTAAACAATTTGACAAAACCACATGCAAATTTCTACAAAAATCTTTATCCTTAACTAGCGCCCCTGGTAACTTAATCCCTTTGCTGACTGTACATATAAAAATATGTGTTATATTACACGTTACACTCGCCTGGACACGGCCTTAGACAACAATATAATTAATTCTTAGATGTTTTTTAAGGGTTTTGTTGGAAACCTAAAGTAAGTTGTCTAAATGCGATGTAATTTATACTATAGATGACGCCACGCGCAGGCGCAGTGGCAAAAAAAACATACACAGTTGCTGAAAAATAATGAATACTTACTTTCGCCTGTAACCATGAAAATGGTTGCAGACATTTCGGAACCAGACGTTCATTAATCAAAATTATGTTAATTTTAATTTCACAATTACAATATCAATGCCCTCTACAGGAAATGTGTTGAAATATTTATATTTAGGTATTACAATTAATTCATACTAATTAGTGTAATTATTTTTATATTTAATGTTATCGAACCGTAGTTCCGTCTATTTCTAATTTCATACATTGTTTAATATTTAATGACGAAACAAAATTATGACTTAAGTTAGAAAGGTATCGAACGGTAACCTTTCTAACGTGAATGAATAACGAATGCCAAAACACGTCACTTTGACAGAATGTTGCCATAATTCGCTTAAATTTTCAAGTCCGATTTTATGACGACCAAAAAAAATCCATCCGATGTATTCGGATACAAGTATCCTTGTGCTATCTGTGGACAAACATTACAAAACAACTCTAGACTGAATTTTATGTGGATAGTTTGAAGCCTGGGAAAGGACATAAGCTACTTTTTTTATCGACAAACGTCGCGTTCGAAGCCGCGTGCGAAATCTAGTATTCAATCATTTGTGACAATCGGTCGACGAAAGTCGTGATTGATTTGACAATAGCCGCAAAGAAAATAATTATAAATAAACTTTATATGGAAACAGTGCTTTGCTTTCTGATCCGGTAACATGAAGGTCACGTTTATGCACGCAAACTTGCCGGAACGACTGATCTGAGTCGAGTTAGGATATTACAAGATGACAGTTGGTAGACAGATAAAAAGGTAGTCGTAAAATTATAAAAGAGATATCGAGCTAAGGTTTGGACAGACCATTATTTTATTAAAATTAAATTTATGTGTTAGCTTAGGATAGGTAGCTTCCTATTGCAATTAAAGCCCCTAATTGCAATATATGATAGACGTTTGTTGAAACTTACTGCTTCTTCCTCCATCTTTAATTTTTAGGCAAAAAAAATCTGAATTAATGGATTAGTTAGTCACTTACTTACTTGTTAGCTCATAAATGACCGCGAAGTGTTTTTTAAAATACCTTAAATCATAATATTTTAAATAAAAAAGTAGGCACAAACTTTTTCACCTGCCTTCGATCACATAATCATATTTTTTTAGGATAAAATTAGTAAATTGTGTTATAAGAGCGGTATGTACCGAATAACTAACAAAGGGAGATTCGAAGCCCGAGCCACAAGCAAGGGCTATAATGGCCCAACGTTAGTTATTAAATACCGCCCGAGTGATATACTATGTCTTTCATCAAAATAATAAAAATCATAAAGATGGTAGGTTCTTACAGCGCATTACCGCTTACTTTTCCTACACGTAATAGCATTATTAAAGAGCACGTATGATGAAAAGTACCCTATGTCACTCTCCGGCCTATAAACTATCACTATGGAATGGATGGGTTCTTTATACGCAGACAAAATTACACGCAACAACAAGTCTTTAATAAAAAAAAAAACAAGCTCATAAACCGAGACCAACTTGCTAGGAATGTCGATTACTTCATTTGGTAATAATTCATTGTTCTCGTAAAAATACAAAGTTTGTGAATGAACTAAAATGGCACCAACAAAAACTAAATTAGCTGCAATTATAGTAAACAAGTTCAGTAAAAAGCCTGTACAGTAAACTAAATAACAGAGTAGTAAAACAAAAGAAAGTTTGATAAAAACTTAACGAATTGTGAGATAATTTTGCTAACTGTAGCAAAAAATTGAATCACCCATTTATATAAAAAAAATTGAATCACCCTTTTATATTACGAAACTTGGAACTCGAATGAGTAAAAGGAAACACAAAAAACTGATTAAGTTGTGTCGTGAATGGGCCAGGTGATAAAATCATGGTCATTTGACTAATTCACCAAGTATGTAAGGGGCCTTATTACACGTAGATTTAACCCGAGGGCTTTGTATTTTGACACGTCAAGTACCTATCAGATAAATGAGTTTGTTATATCTGTAGGTATGGTTTAGGCTTGAGGGTACCGAATCCGTGAGTCATTTGTTAAAATGTGCTTCGAAAGGTCGGCGCATTGTTCCTGAAATGCAACCGGTAAACGCCTGCAGTTCCTTAGATAATGATTCAAACATTAATTCCGCTTTACAACAGAAAACACACAGAAACGACGAAATTAAATCTAGATGGCATTACGGTATGATAAGTCAGTTTAAAAATAATGACACTAATTAGTTGAGCAATTTTGTAATGTTTAAAAAGCTTACAATTTTCTATTCTTATGTTTGTGTCATTTAATTATAATGGACATTTAGTTAGTAATTAATTGTACACACTTACAATTAATAATGACAGATATCGACATGACATGATGACATTCCAAATTTTGAATAGTCGTGCATAAAATATGTATCTGCCTGTAATAACGACTAGTTGAAGCAAGCGCGACTGTTGAGCACGAGGTCCTAGGTTCAATCCCTGGGTCGGCTGGCCAACCTACCTCCTCTAGGGAATACAGGCGTAAATCTATGTTATATTATGTATGATGAAAAAGACGAAGAAAAGAAGAAGCATTTTTTGGCACCAAAAAAAATCTGTGAGATATCACTACACAACAAAAAAAGAGAAAAAGGAAAAAAAAAGTATCATCTCAATTAACAGGAACATTTGCATTGGTGTGAGTGTCTCACGATTGTGCCAAAACGAACGCGATATTAACTTAAGTACGTAGACAGTTTAAATTAAGAATTTTCATCAAATTAATCATAACACAAAACCAGTACGAGATTAAATTATTCAAAACGAACCTTTTTAATTGTGTTTGATGAAATTTCTCGATGACTTCATTTGTATTTTCGGGTTCAGTTTCAACCCGACCGGAATATTCAATTTACGTCCACTCTTAATCTCGTGGGCCCTCGCGTGTACGGTCAAACGCATTTTAATTATGAAATTGACATATCAAAAGTCCGTGAACAGACTGAGCAGCACACATTTTATGATTTAATAAAAGAGTTTGGACTTACAAAATTAATTGAACCCTCTACCCAACCTCCGCCATTTCTAGCCAGACCTCTCGTGATATTTATCTAATGCATATTTATATGTGTACACACACAAAAATGGGGAGTTGTGTCGTGTGTTTGCCGAATTAATTCATATTTAGAACCCTTTTAGTTTTGTGTTTTTAAATAAATATAAATGCGTTTTGTTATCACTGTTTTTTATTTTAATCTTTTAAAAGCGTCTCTTTTACTCGAGATAGTTTTAAAGAGTTTTATGTAAGAAAACAATATTGTTTTAACTGGGAGCGGAAAAACGGATACGTCTTGAAAACTTCCCCTGGAGTTACGAACTAAGACAGTTTCATAAGCTTTTTTGCTGTGACAGCTTAGACATGTATTTTCTTTTATGAATTGTTTGTTTTCTGTTTGTTCTCTGTCATTGTTCTGATGGCATACCTTATATAAGATTTGTTATTGAAAAAAGTTCTTCTATGTAATAATGCTTTATACCTTCTTCGATTTTTTTTGTACACTAAAATAGATCTTATTATGAGTTGTAATTTGTAGTTTAAGGAGTATTTAGATGTAGAAAAAAGACTTAATTAATAAAATATGTACCACAGACAAGCGAAATATAATCTGTCAATTACAAGACTGGAACTAATATCTGTTAATTACACAAATAATTTTTCCATGCCTGTGAATACTTACAATCCGTGCCACCAACCATCTATGCGAATCGCTTAATCGCTACTCCAATAGTGTCGTCGTCACGGTAGAGTTTCGATGCGATTATACCTACGACACGTCAATGTGAGTGCATGGAGTACGTACCGGACTACGATATCAGTACTCCGATACTATCGGGGTAATCCGATTATTGGCACAACCCTAGCCAATCCAATGTGACTACAACCTCCATTTCTGATGGACCACAGAATAGATAATTGTTCAGTCACTAGCAAACGATTCTACAACAGGTACATAGAGAATTACAAAAGTAATTGAATTACTTTCTAACACTTAACAACAATTTGATTTGTCAATTCAATATAAACACAAGTACACAATTTTACGTGATCATACTTATGTAAGTAGTATCATGGACAAAACCGGTGCACCACTCTAAAGGTTAGAATTGCTTGCACCTGGCGTCCGAACGTAGCGCCAGCCTTGTCCCTACGCACGTAGCATCATTCAAAGCAATTTGATCGCAAAGTGGTGCACCGTTCGTGTCCGCAATAGTATACTATATTGATGTTTCTTGTCTGTTCAATATCGATCTACAATCGATCTTTCTTTACTTACACTTTTTCTAAATTACACCAGACACCGGCGGGAATTTTACCTAATAAAATTAAGAACATGATTTTTTCCCTTCTATCGAACGGTAATATTGTGATCAAATGAGAACATGCTTCTGTCTACATCATGCGCAGCGTTGAGTGGAATTTATCGCCACTGACTGTATCTTCCGATAGATTTAATTTGGGTGTCTCATGAGTAATATATTAGCAGCCTAGGTCGTAGGTTCCTTAGCGTTTAGCAAGTAATAATTATCGGCGCGCCGCGGAGACATCAAACCTTCGTGGAGTTTTTTTCTATTTACCATAAGATTTGACGTTTTTGATTTCATTCTGTTGTTTTTTCCCTTGCCACTAATGTTACTAATTTTACAAAAATTATAAATAATCTACAAAACCTAGTCGAACTATTATTTATCAAGTATTTTGTTCCCATCGCGAACAGTAATTAATTTACTAAACGCACATTAACCTGAAAGTTTTGACTTGGCAGTCCAACGGTCATACCACTAGGCTATCATTTGCTTACTACTAATTAGCCGATTTCCCGCTAAAACAAAGATCTGCTTACCCAAAATTAACATCTAACATGAAGTTACAATGCCAGTCTAGGTGCACTTTAGACAGTTTAAATTTTAACTAGAATTAAATTCTAGGTTTGTTCTTAATGAACACAAGTTCTTGTCTGACTTAAAACTTTGCACGTCTGTAATACGTGCATCGCTTGCTCTATGTAAGGGTGAGGTTATAGTGGGTGTTAGGAAGTTGCGTTTTATTTATTTAATACTTCATGCACGAATTTGTGCACAGGCGGACTTTGTTTAGTGTTTTTAACTTAAATTAGAATAAATAGTTGACTTAATCCACTTGGTAATGTATCTAATAATGCATAATAATTCACTCATTCTAAATTAATAAAAAAAAAATTTTTTAGGTCGTTTATGAGACCTTTGTGGTAGGTAGCAAAAATAGTATTTATTGTACCTGGCAACTTTTTAAGCAAGCAATGATGAAAATGTCTTAAATATAGAGTTCAATAAATTGATTTAATTCTCAACATAAACTTTTGTTCCGTTGCCATAATTTTTACACAAACAATGTTATTCTTTTACATAAAAAATAAATAACGATTTTAATGACAAGTTGTTTCGAATGAACCTCTGTTCTATATTTGAAGTAGAAAGTCAACGAGCTGTCAAATTCGTTGGTCAAAATCATACTCCAATTAACTTCTCTCGGTTGCTCCCGCTACATCCCATGCTTAGGGTAGTCCCTCATGACGGAAGTGACGCGTCTCGCCGTTGCGGCGCCACGCCGGAACCCGGCTGAAGGGTTGCGCCGTCACAAATCAAGTTATGAGAAACGCCACAAAAGGAAACTTTGTGCATTTCCGAGCCGACAAGCGTGAAATCCGACACAGACGACCCCGAACAACTTTAAACCCTATATGAAATTAAGTAAGCCCAAAATCGCGTGTGAGAGTTTTCAAGCACTCTTCAATTCTGATATAACTTTACTTGAGTGATTATTCTTGGTATATTGAATGTGTTCGTAGCGTTTTGTATTAAATTGTTAGCGCGGATAGACAATGAGTTGAATGGCCCCGTTTGGAAGCAAAAATTAATTCGAATTATGTGGATATATTTACATCGAAAGCTGGAACACAATATTCTACTTATTTTTGTGTGGGTTAAGTAGGTTAAAATATAATAGCTGTTAGCTTCTGACTTTTTACATTCAGGCGCATGTCAGAAATAACTGGTTTATGTGAAAATCCTGCGTAGTAATCTGTCAAGGGAAATTTATTTAGTATTTAGCGTTCTCTTGGACCGTGTGGCCTGGAGTGATAGGTACCACAGTTTTGCTGTTACCGTTGTTATAAGAAAAAATCATTACTGATTTACAGGGTTATTTGTAAAACACCAGCATCCTTAAAAGGGGTCATTACACTCATCATTATGAACAACTTTTAATATGGGACCAACCCTGAAATCTCAAAAAAATACAGCTGTTCCATACATTTATGTTCACATGACTCAACAAAATGTATGGAAAAGCTGATTTTTTTTTTGAGATTTTACAAATAACCCTGTAGGTATAACAGAAATGATGACAAAAAATATGAACAAACTGTTGTATATTGACTGAAAGGCGACCTTGTATATCAAATAAATAATGCAAACAATCATAATATATCTAATTTTAGTGTATTTCTATTAAATAATATTTGAAAGGAAACTAAAATAAATTGATGTATTATGTTCAGTAATTGAGTTATATCGTAAAAGTAATATTTAATTTAAATTCTACGGGCACAGTATGTCTGTGTGATTGTGCCGTTTGTACGTAGTTTCCGTACTGTATGATTATTATACTGTGCTACGGGCCTGTTTTATAGTCCACGTCTAATCGTGGACTATAAAACAGGACAACTTTTAATATGGGACCAACCCTGAAATCGCAAAAAAATCAGCTGTTCCATACATTTTGTTGAGTCATGTAAACATAAATGTATGGAACAGCTGATTTTTTTTGCGATTTCAGGGTTGGTCCCATATTAAAAGTTGTTCATAATGATAAGTTTAATGACCCCTTTGAAGAGTGGTGTTTTACAAATAACCCTATAAACTAAACTTCTGAAAAAATAGAACAGAATTGATATTGAAGTTATCTTTCAGGTTATTAAATGACATTTTACCGGTAAATGGTGAAATATGGCCTAAATTACTTTTTGTTTTATCGGGATATCCATTATTATATGGTCATAGGGTGCAAAATAACGTTCATAGGTTAAAAGTGGATTGGAAATCATCTTGTAGTATAGATGTTGTTGAAGATATCATCCAACTTTTTAACTATGTGGCATAATATTATTTTGTGTAGGTTTAAATGAGTCATTGTGACGATTTCTACTAAAAAAATCTTTTGGAATACTCTGGGGTTCCATACCTTTTCAGCAATAACTTTGTGTATTGGGTGGCCAATTGTTAAGATGTGACACTTTATGCTAGTGGTCTGTTGATTGGCGAGGCAGAGAGCGCAGGTTTGAACCAATGGCACCTCTGACTTTTATGTGCTTGGCCTTTATATGTTTTATTTATATTTTAAGTTATGTGCGTTTTATAAATTACTTATCACTTGCTCCGTGTCTCGGAAAGCACGTAAAGTCATTGGTTCTGCGCCTCGCATCGGATTATGAGAGAGCACATGTCTTTGCGCACACACTTGTGCTCTATAACTCCTGCGCACTGCGATGCGTCTCTATGTCACCTGACCCTAAATGTGCCATCTTACCAGGTTATAGACGGACGAATGTTATCTTCGAATTCTTAGCTTTTGCTCGGACTGCAGCTACGTAATCGGAATATATTTTTAATTCTTGTTAAAATTAATTAAGTAATGTTTCTATTTACAGGACCGGCGATACCCAGGTTTTTCTACAGAAGACGTCTCTATCTAAGAAGGTAGTTTAATTAGTCAATTAAAACGGAGTCCACGTATGTTTGTACAAAATAATTATTTAATACCTGAGTACCTTTTGTGTAAAATTAATGAAAATATTGAATGTAAAAATGTATGCAGCGTGTAATATTTAGCATTATTTGAGACTTGTTCCACCAGTTACCATCATTCCGCCAATTTTTGGCCGATCGGACCTTATGTGACTCTGCCGTTAACAGTCTGACGTGCATGTGGTACCACAGAGTAAAGAATGAATCAGCTTTCACATCTGCAAACACCGCACGTGTCAGCCAAGACACAGCACTGATAGATGCCAATCTACTTCCAACTTAATTGTGACTGTATTGAGTTTCAGGCGCCTCTTCGCGATAATCTGCTATCTCGCTCGTATATTGAAGTTGATTGAAGATATAAAATCAATGAATATAAGTTATGAAAAATAAGTGAAGAATATAGTATGATCGAAACATGTTTTCAAATTTAAAGAATAGCATTAAATGAATTTTTATTTTTATGAATGAAAACATGTTTCGATCAAGCTGAAATTTTTGCTGAACTTTTGTAATGTTATTTTATTTCAATTGGTTTTGTTTAATTCTTCATAACTATATTTATGGATTTTTTATCTTTTATGTGCGAGCCAGATAGCAGATTAGCGCGAAGAGGCGCCTTAATTTGTAATTGCAGTGCTTGCCGTCTATGTCCGTCCAAGTTTCGTTTACTTTTATTACATAAGAATACGTCTATAATGAATGAAATAATAATTATATTTATGTCTGACACGTAACGTGTTTGCCACGTACGGTCTGTAGATGTGAATACAGCTTAAACAGCTACCTACTTTGAATTCATTGTTACGCAGTTTACGTTCGTAGGTTGCTGTGCAGTTAGCTGTGGTTTCATGTAAATCGTCAATGTTATCTCATTTTTGATCAGTGCCATAATACAGTTTAACTTAGTTCAGAGGATATTGAAACTGATCTGTGTTTAGAGCCTTTATATCCTTAACATGGCTGGTTTGCTGTTGGTTGTCATAAGTAGATTAGCTTGGTTTGGTGCTGTACTGAGACACGAATTAGCAAGAAACAGAGTGCACAATGATCGAATACCTATATTTTGTTAATGTGTAAAACTAAATGTTAACAATCTATGCGTTAGCGCAAAACGTATTTTTTTTATTTGGTAGTTTCATTATATAATAATAATTAATCAGCCTGTAACTGTCCCTGCAAACTGCAAGGCAAAGGCCTCTTCTCATACAGAGAAGGATCGAGCCCGCTAGCTCACTGCGTGTTAGCGATTTCAGATTATTAAATCCAGGTTTCCTTACTATGTTTATAACTAAGAAAGTACATAGTATGATTTCTTGAAAAAAACACATTGGTACATGCCAGGTTCGAACTCACACCCACGCGCTTGCGAAGCGGGTCCGTAGCCAATGCACCACCACATTTTTAAGCTTTCATTATAGCTCCATTTTTAACTTATCGGTGTCCATAGTTCTCATGTTCGACTAAATCGAATTTGAGATCACGACATTTTGTTTGGCACTTTGACAGTTTATAAGACGGCTATTCGGCCATTGTTTCTTGTTCATGGTATAGTTACAAGTTCTGATAGTAATATGAGTTTTATCTGGAATAAGGATCGTGTTCCTTACATATATGGTAGTTTTGTTCTTAGTTCCGTGGGTCCACACGTTGGCTCCAATATTGGCCTTTAATTTATCATAACAAATGGACCTATGATGTCTAGTGTAGAAAATGCTAGAGACGCTTTTCTGTTGCACTCTGTGCAAACAGTTATAATTATTACAGAAAAAAAATACTCAGAAGATGGTAAGTATTATGAGTTACGATTACGACACATCATAAAACATGAAGCCTGTATGTGTAGGCAATCCTATTTACTCATTTCTCCAACGCGTAGATATATTGCGAACATAGGCGCTTGTTTGTTTTGAAGAAACCAACAAAGATAGAGTATTCTATAAAGAGCGGGACACTGCCAACGTCACTATGAGCGAATATTGGGCCAATACTATATTGCCGATCCACATGTTGGGCAAATAGTGTTGGGATTTTTAGAGCTAATGTGTGGGGCCGGAATTAGGAATTTGTAGCACGATGTTATTCAGCACAACAATTAAATGAGTAGGTATTATCATTTTTTTTTCACTTACCGGTTATTTTATTGCAATGGCTCCTAAATATTATTAACTTATTAAAACATTGGTGGGACATGTCTCGTTCAAAGTTTTTATATGTAAATACAATACAATTACGAAAAACTGTGATAACAATAAAGTAACTATGTATTTACAATAAAGAAATGTATGTATTTACAATGAAGAAATGTATCTATTTAATTTAAACCATGTTGTATGAGTCGAATGTTTGTAATAATTATTGTATGAAATATGGGAATTAAGAGACAAATAATGTAAATAAAAATATGAAATGTATGTAAATAAAATAAAATGTATTTTTTTTTATTTAGTTTTTTTTTTCTTTATTGTAGCTTTTGCCCAAAGCTTTACTTGTGTGGAGGTCGAACCAGGATAAAAAGTAGGTACCTATCGTAAGTATTAATCCAGAAAAAAAAGATATGACCTATCAGTGTGCCATCTTCATGTCCAATTTAATAAGATTTTTCAGAATGTTTTTAAATTAAGCTTAAAAGCAAACAAGCAAAGTATGTTGTCCTTGCTTCAAGATTTGACCCAAATACACGCAAACATAAAACAATTTAAAAATAAGATTTTATTAAAACGACGACAACTTTTTTATGATTAAATATCAAAACTAAACGCATATACGTTTAGTTAGTAGTATACGTTAGTTTTGTGTTCGTGCTATTGACCGTTATAGAGTTCCTAAATCTGGAGTTAATCCTGGTTTTCAATTCAAGTCATGCTTACCTACCATAAAAATGCGTAGTCACTGCGGAACTGAACCAACATGTAAACTTCATCTCCGTAGGATGAGAGGAAGTAATTTTGATTCAGCTAGCAAGATTAGAACTAAACATAGTAATTACTAACATACAAACATCGTAAGTTACATAAAAATTTGTAAAAAGGTTAGCATTCCATAAAAAAAAATATTAAGAAAAAAATGCATTTCACAAGAGGAAGAAAAAAAGCATTTCTTACTTCTCTGAGAATGTAAATTTTTACCATTTTCAAATTTATATCACTTTCTATTGACTGACAAAAAATATATCAAAAGCGAAGTAAAAGGCTCCTTATGGGGGGCTCTCATGTGCTCTTAAGATCTTATTGGAAATATGTATAGTAAAGGTAAATGAGATTTGAGTCCACAGATGTAGTTGCCACTTCCATCTACTCTTACGGCTCATTTCAGCGGCTAAACGAAATTCTTTACAGGGAGAATGTATTAGTCTCATGTATATTTGAATGAACCTGGTAGATATGGTATTTTGTGGACTACATATGCACATTACTTAGCAGTCAGTCGTTGTAGAGGTCTCACGTTCGAACCCAACGCACGACCTCTGAGTTTTCGTAAGTTATGTGCGTATTATAAACTAATTATCATTTGCTCCGTGCCTCGGAAAGCACGTTAAGCCGTTGGTTCCGGCTGTGATGAAGATCTTTGACAGTCTTTTAAGTTTCCCGTACACACACCCGTTTTCAGTACACAGAACCCTCATAAAATTCTGATAACTAATATAATCAGTATCAGTTGTTTTTTCATTTTTTTTTATTAAATAATTATAACTAACTTCAAAATATCTTTAAAAAGTTACTGTATATGCAGGGAATCGAACCTGTGACACTTGGCGTGACCAGCCAATCACTTAATCACTGCACACAGGGAAAGGGTTTCTTCCTAAATTCTTTTTGTTTTGAAAATGGAATTCTAAATTCAGTTGCTAGGTACATAAGTTATGGTATTACGAAATAGCCGTACGATAAATTCTTCTAACTAAATAAATGTGAGGTTTTGTGAAATCATTTCTGTGTTTAACATAGCCTGCTAGTACTGTATCTGATCTAGCATTATCTGGGAGCAAGCTTGTAGAATGTTAGGTAAACATCGTGTTTTAGTAAATGTCTGCAAAATGTTACTAACTTCTAACGATAGATCGGAGTTTTACATTGTAGACTGAGCCGTGGTACGACTGTCTGACTGGCAAGTCAAGTTGGAATCCGAGCATCCTTTTCGTAAGCAATGTGCTTGATATAATTTAATGAAGGGGCTTTACACCACAGCATAGTAATCATACAGTATGGTAACTACGTACAAATGCTCAAAACGGCACACTCACACAAACATGCGTAATATTGCGTAACGACGAGACTCCTAAACGAACGTAGCGGTACTCGCAGTATCAACGACGCCTCGTTGCGCATGTTGGTGTGAGTGTGCCATTTTCGAGCGTTTGTACGTAGTTACCATACTATATGATTATTATACTGTGGTTACACGTTGGTCCGGTGCTGCTAGCCTCTGAAACAAGGACTTTCTCAGTATCATAGATGCAGTTACAGACACATAATTTTACTATCCACAAACATTCAGACCGGGATTAATATCAATGGATCACTCAAATTTGGATCACTCTTTATCCCGTGCGGAAATCAAACCCGCGCCACGGTGGCAGAAGTCAATTCGCCTAACCGCTACGCCAATTGAGTCGTCAAAATATACAGGTACTAGCGACCCGCACCGGCTTCGCACGGGTGCAATATACATATAAACCATAGATATAAACCTTCCTCTTCAATCACTCTATCTATTAAAAAAACCGCATCAAAATCCGTTGCGTAGTTTTAAAGATTTAAGCATACATAGGGATATAAGGACAGAGAAAGCGACTTTGTTTTATATTATGTAGTGATATCGTGAAATAGTGGCGCAATATTACCAATTTTCTTCAGGGCCCTGGGGATACGTATGTTCTCTTTAGAGGGTTATTTATTTTTAAATTAGATTTGCTTCAGATCTTGCCTACTGTTTTGTGCCAGCTATACCATTACCTTGTATCTCACGCCCGCGACGCCATCAAAGACACGGCGATTTTTTTTCTTTGATATTCAAATCTCGGACTGAAATCCGTTTAGAGCGAATAAAGTAGTAAGTATGTGTGGTTTTTTTTCTTTTTTAGAACTATTTGATTATATTGGGTCGTTGTATTTCTTTGTAGGTATTTATTATTATCTTTGTATTTATGCTATTTTGCACTTACATAAAGATGTAGCTATTTATTGATACAATGAGGTGGTGTATAGGGCACTTTTTAAAGAATTAACTAAAAGTTAATTGTTACGTAGCTCGAATTGTTAAAATTTTGTGCCAAATCTTATCAAAGTGTTAGTAAGTGATATGACCATTGACTGACAAGTTAGAGGTCTCAGGTTCAAACCAAGGCACGCACCTCTGACTTTTCGTAAGTTATGTCCGTATTACAGACTAATTATTACCTGCTTCGTGCCTCGGAAGTCATGTTAAGTGGTTGGCCCCGGCTGTCATGAAGATCTTTGACAATCGATATGGGGAGTCAGTACCCTCAGAAAATCCTGACAACTGATCAAATAACTTTAGAATATCGTATCCCTTTGAGTTGCGGGGGTCAGATTTGGTAGTCTCTCCATAGAAGACTGATTTCAGCTGCATTTGGTTAGATTAAAAGCCGACCACAACAAAGTTTGGGAATAATAAGTCTAGGAGGATGATAAATTTCGTAAGTTAGTTAGGTATGTGCGTATTATCAATTGCACCATGTTGCAGAGAGTACGTAAAGCCGTCGGGTCTGAGTCTGATCTCTCTCCTGTGGTATCGGAATACTGCACCCGCCGGTCCCATCTATAAGAGAGAGCGAATAGAGTGTGCACCTGTATTTGCACGCACACTTGTGCACTTTTATAAGTTGCGTCATCGATTTGGCGAAATTTGGTAAGGGGGGCATTATTAATAAGGATAAGTATGAAGTCAGTAAAACTTTTTAAATGTTTATTTGAATAATTTTGAATACAAGATTTCCTGTGGTTAATTTAGTATCTACAATTTTATTGAAAGTAATTAATTCAAAAAATAGCTTTTAACATGTTTTTGCACCAAAATATGTGGCCTCGAAAAATATTATGAATTTAAATTGATTTTTTAAAATTTCTTCAATTCTTGAAAATAGAGCTGTTGAAGATGCGCAGGCACATGAAAAAAAAAATATTACTGCTATTTACGCAGATGTCGCTGTTGGGCTAACCTATCAGCACCGAGTGACCAAAATTCAGTCAGGAGAATATATTATAGTGCATGCTGTGGTCTTCTATAATTGATGGAACACAGGGACTTTTGTAATTGTTATTTTTTAAGACGAATGTGTAGTGTATTCTTTGTTGAAGGTCCTTAATAAATAAATACCCTTCTGACAGCAGCACCGCTGCAATTTATTTGCATAAGGATGGTAACAGTGTGCTGTGAATGGAATATGTAGTAGGGTTGGGGTAGAATAGGGTAAGGGAGTAGGGTAAGGGAGTAGGGTAGGGGAGTAGGGTAGAGGTAGAGTAGGGCAGGGGTAGAGTAGGGTAGGGGTAGAATAGGGCAGGGTAAGGTAGGGTTAGGGAGTAGGGTAGGGTAGGGGTAGTGTAGGGTAAGGAAGGTGTAGATTAGGAAAGGGTACGGGTAGAGTAGGGTGAATAAGGTAGAATAATCAGTAGAGTTCCGAGCAGCTATAAGTCATTAACATACCTAAATAAATCAAAAGGAACTTACGGATGTAATAGGTATTTTACTTCCCGAAATGGTGTTTTTTATATTTGATAAAGCGTTTATATCCTGGCTCGGGCTTATATTCACGAGGTTCCGGTTCTGGTCTCGGTCCTGGTCTCGGCCCCGATGAAGGTGGGGGACTCTGATCGTAATATGGATTTGCACTAGAACCTCTTTCGTTATTTACCACCACTATGGTCGTCGTTGGAGCAGCTATTGCAGTATTTGTATTTGAATTTGCATTTGCATTGGCATTGTCTGGGAATCGTAATATTAGTATTAGTCATGATTTATCATGTAAGCATTTTGATGTTTTACCATCTTTCGGTTTACCACTTTGTAAGCACGTGGGTAGTGGTAGCATCCTACTGTGTAACAGTAATCATCTGCTACTGCGATCGCTAACCCGATTGCCCAGCGTAGCGATTATGGGCAAATACCTCCAATAAACGCACAATAGTGGCGCGTATTGGGAGAGGCCTATGTTCAGCAGTGGACTGAAGGCTGATGATGTTAATGATGATGATAGGTGTGGGTCTAACCTGGCGTGTTCAATGTCACAATGTACTTTCTTGGTATTTAAAGACAATAATAACTAATGGTGAAGGAAAACACCGTGAGGAAACCATAAGAATCTGACATCATCAACACCCAGTGAGCTAGCGGTGATTTATGCTCAATCCTTCCCTGTATGAGAAAAGGCCTAAGCCCTGCAGTGAGACAGTAATAGGCTGGTTTGTTATTAGCTTCGCTTTAGCTTTTAGTTTTGATTTTTTCAGGATAAAAAGTTATGTCAATCCGTTGCTCCGTTAAATAAGGACAAACAAATAAACTCACTTTCGAACTTATAATGTTAATAGGTATATGATTTGGTGTGACTGATATGTTTGTCTTTACCTTTATAGTGGACTGACTACCCGCGGCTCTAACTGCATTTTTCGGGATTACATAGCCTAGTAAAATGACCTTTGACTAGCAAGTCAGGTTCAAATCCAAGACGCACACTTCCGGATTTTCGTAAGTTATGTGCATATTATAAAAAAAAAATCACTTGCATCGTGTTTCGGAGAGTACGTAAAGCCGTTCTACGTCGGTCCTGCGCGTGCGTCTGATCTTTCTCGGGTCCTGTCGGATTGCTGTTCCATTGGACTATGAGAGTGAGGTATTAAGAGTGCACTTGTGTTTGCGCACACAGTTTTTCACTATAATATCTTTTGCGCTTTTGGCCAATTTTGTGACCAAAAATTTGGTTAGGATGGCAAGATTATTAAAGTAGTCCATTTTTAACGCAAAACACTAATTAATTTGCCAATTTTCATTTAAATTTATTCGGCCGATAAATTACGATTGAAAGACAAACATTGTGACATACAAATTAACAAATTTTCACATTTTAATACCATAGTCCCAAAAATATTTTAAGCAAGACAAGATTAGGCTTTATTGTAATAATTATCTAATTTACTTTTAAACTTTCGCGTTGCATGTTTATTACAACTTGTGTAAAACGGGAATTAACGCGCATATACCTTATTATTTCATTACCCCGATGTTTCGAGCAGGTTACACTGCTCGTGGTCACGGGATGACCTGATCGAAACGTCGGGAGAATAAGGTATTGCGCGTTAGGGTAGCTACACACATAGTCGATTCGGCACATTTAGTTCAGTATTTTCGAAGAAGTCCCGATGAAATTTCTTCGAAAATACCGATTCGAATGTGCCGAATCGATTTAGTCTCCATTTTATACCAGTTTCAATAATTATTTATTTGTAGAGTAATTGATTGCAAGGGTATGTCTCATTACTTGAACTACCGGAAGAACCACCATCTGATGACCCACCGTTTGTTGATCCACCGCCTGATGATCCACCGCCTGATGATCCACCGCCTGATGATCCACCGCCTGATGATCCACCGCCCGATGATCCACCGCCTGATGATCCACCGCCTGAATATCCACCGCCTGATGATCCACCACCTGATGATCCACCGCCTGAAGATCCACCGCCTGATGATCCACCGCCTGATGATCCACCGCCTGATGATCCACCGCCTGATGATCCACCGCCTGATGATCCACCGCCTGATGATCCACCGCCTGATGATCCACCGCCTGATGAGCCTCCGTTTGATGAACCTGATGAATAATTATATTGTCCCTTTAAATATCTTTTTTCTTAAAAAAATAATGTAGCAACTCGGATTTTCTCCTGTATTGTTTACCAGACCGGAACAAACGTTTGTTTATCTATCACATAAAGATTAGTCTTATGAGGTAATTGAATCCGCGACACCGAACACAGAAGGTATATCAGGTAATCGCTACGCCAATCGTTGTCAAATCATTTTCTAACCATCTTCATGTCTACAACCTCTTTACTACTTTGGCCTAAAAATAATGCACGCCAGTGTACATTTTAAAGCAATGAGTTGCAGTCGTGTGGATAATAGTGTATTTAATAGTAGGATGGCATTACACTATATAAGTTAATTTTACAGTGTAATGTGTACGGAAAAGACTGAGTGTAGTGTCTGGCAGAATTAATAGCACCATATCTCTCTGGGTGTCTTAAAAATCGATTAATGATCACTGCTTTAACCTGCTCTGGATGCTTTAGAAAGCATAGCCCTGTGACTATGATATAGGCCTTGCAGCTATCAAGCTGCTTCTATGACTCTTCGACCGCGGCTGGTTAGGCTTTCTCCGCCTTGTCGCGGATTTTGTCAAGTCCAGAATGTTTGGTGAAACCTTTCTGAGGGTCACGGGTCTAGAAGTGTGTGAGTTTTTTTTTCACATATTTTTTTTTAAAGTTACAGGACAACGTCTGTCGGATCAACTAGTTTTTCATAATATTTTTTTTTTTATAGACTTACGCCTGTATTCCCCAGTAGGGGTAAGCAGAGGTGTATGCAGTACATCCACATTTCGCCGGCGATGTTATAAGTCCCATGTAATAGGGGGCGAGCCTATTTCCATTAACCGGGCACAATTCCAGACTCCGTGCTGCTACTGAGAATTTCCTAATGGAAAAACTCAATAACACTTTGCCCGACCCGGGGATCGAACCCAGGACCTCGTGCTCAGGAGTCGCGCTTGCTTCCAGTAGACCAATGAGGCAGTGATAATAAAAAAGTCCAATTTACTTACCCACAGGCACGTAATTAGCCGCTCCTTGGTTTATATTACTCTTCTGTTTAGCTCCCGGACTATTGATATTTTGCTGGACTTGATTTACCCCAGCACTATTGCCAGCTTCGATTGGTTGGCTTTGTCCTGCTAAAATAACCGTCAAGTAGTAAATTATTTATTAATTACCTTTTTTTTCTTTTTTTTTATTTATTTATCATATTAAAAGTACAAGTAAAATAGCATTTATAAACCACTAAGGTTTGTGATGAATGCTACATGTAATTCTATATCGATAATAATAAATAGTCTAAATACAAACAACATCGATAAATTTTTGAAAATTGGTAAGTACTCGTACATACATTTCCAATTTATAAATCAAATTCAAATTTAAAAGTCTTTATTGTGGATCACAGGTAGGCATATAATATATTGCAGGTGTTAATCAATATTTTTCTTATGTTTAATCATTCAATATGTGCCTAAACCTAAATCTATCTATGTATATGTCGTAAGATGATTTGATAATTCGAATTTTCGCAAAAACCCTAGGGATATTGCAAAAACTCGGATGTTTTGATAATGGTGGCATAATTTGATAATCTAATGAAACAACCTTTATCGAATCTCTGATGCGTAAAAATATTTATTTACTTGTCAAGTCCAGACGTTTCGAGTGCTTTGCAGCTCTTGTGGTCGCAGGCATGAGGCATATTTTTTCACATAATTTCCGCGTTCTTTGGTTTCCAGACACAATATAAATTGTTTAATGTAATGTCTTGACCTAGTTCGGTTGTACAAGTCATAGTGTTATTAAGTCAATTGACTAAATAACATAATCCCTATTTTAAAAAGTCATAAATTTTTATCATAGTTACAAGTTTTATCATAAAGTTATAAATATGTATAATTTGAATTTAATATAATTTTAAGAAGATTGCGCGCACGGAGGAGTGTGAAATTTGGCATAGTCAATGTTTATAATAATATGTAGAAGTGCAGAAAGCTAAATGTTATAAAATAACCCGGTTAAATTTCAAACACTGACTGGACCACTAGTTTTAATAAATCAGCTTACACTGTCCCACTTCTGGGTAAATGCCTTCTTTAAAAAATCTTTACTTATATGAGTTTTGTGTATGTTACCTCCAGATGCTATGTTCGCCGCGTTCTGGTTTATGTCAGAACTCTGTACAGCACCACGACTGTTGATGTTTTGTTGAATTTGATTTGATTGGACGACATTATTGGTACTTTGACCTAAAAAGAAGATTTATATTAAAAAATTATGTTCAACAATATTGTTATTATATTTTTTTATAGACTCACGCCTGTATTCCCCAGAGGGGGTAGGCAGAGGTGTGCAGTACACCCACGTTTCGCCGGCTATGTTATAAGTCCCATGTAATTGAGGGCGAGCCTATTGCCATTAACCGGGCACAATTCCAGACTACTTCGTGCTGCTATTGAGAATTTCACTTTGCCCGACCCGGGGATCGAACTCAGGACCTCGTGCTCAGCAGTCGCGCTTGCTACCACTAGACCAACGAGGCAGTCAGAGTTATTATATTTTATGTATGTTTTTTACATGTTTAGGTATGTTTTGTTTATTAAATAAGAAACTCGCAAAAACAACTGATTTGGGCGTATATGCTATGTATGTTATGTTTAAATTTTTCATCCCCTATTTGCTATTTTACCCGTTTTGGGTTGAATTTCTGAAAACCCTTCTTTAGTGTATCTCTAGGGCACTCAAGGAATATTTCTTTAATTTTCAAATCGCTGGGACGGTTAAGGCAATAAGGCTATGCGTTGTCAGTCAATCAGTCATGGTTATACTGTCCCGATACTGTTTTATAAGTGTAGATTTCGCGAATTATGAAATCTATGTAAAAATGTACAAACTATAAGAAAAATTCTTATAGTATTTACCTACGTACACTTTTTACGTAGATAGTCATTCTAGATATACAAAAACTAAAATATAATATAGTATAAACATCGGACTTAGAAAATAAGCAAATGTCATAGCAAATTTCATAAACATCAGTATAATCATGTAAAAAATATATCAATTTTACACTTTGGTCCTTTTACATAAGAGTATAGGACCCATCGAAAGGATGATTGATTCTAAAATAAGAAAAAAAATAGAACCAACATAATTTAAAAAAAAAATCAGCTGAAAACTTACCAACAACTATAGTTATAAGCAAAGCGTTTAAGTATACAAGTAAAATCCGGAACCCCGCCATAACGCTTGGTTAACGTTTAATTAACTAACAGTGAAAAGCAGTGTAGAGAAAGTTATATAAGACAATCAGAAGTTTTTGTTAGAGTTCTGTACCAAATTTAGAAAACCGTTTTGTCACCCGGAATTTTTCCCGAAAGGATTCGGTGCAGTGTAGGTACCAGCCGAATAAAATGTTTTAAAAATATTGATTTTGATTATGAGGGTTTACTTTGGGGGATCAAATTAAAAATTGCAATTATATCGTGTGGGATGTAAAAAATAACGAATGTTGAATATAACTGTAATATGATGAACTTAACAAATATAGGTACTTAACACTTTATTTTGTGTATGATTTTAAAGAACTCTTTTTCGAAAAAAGTTTAATTATTGTCTGTCTCCAAAACTCTGGGTTATTCGAATCTGAAAATTTTTAACATAATTAATAAGGTGTAGATTGTACATATAAATAATATAAGTAAAACTTTTTTTTTACGTAAAACGGTTTTGTCATCAAAACTAAAGCTGTGTACCAAATATCAGATCAATCTGTCAACAGGAAGAGGGTGAAATATCGATTACTAAATTTGAACCAAATAATAAACAGGTCAAGCTAAGTAAAACCGTTTAAAATATTACATACCCATGTAATATTTGTACCTTACCATTAAGTTACAATGTACGGAACACTACTTGCGCAAGTACAACTTGCACCTAGGTGGTTGTTTTTTTATTTATTGGTATTTCATGCATAACGTAATCGTGCAATTTTTATCAATTTAAATGTTAAAATTTATTACTTCATCGTGTTTAAAAAATTAATTTAATACGGTCTTTTAGATTAAGTTTATCTTTTTAATTATTTAATTTATTAGTAAGTTTATATTAGTGTGTTATTATTTATTTATAGTTTATAGTTAAATCGTTCTATTTATTAGTTTTGAAATTATAATTATATAAAATTTTTATACGTGGAGCCCTGACACAGCAAGACGGCGACCCAGCAGACCACGAACGAGATGGCGGGATGAATTGGACAAAACCAATAGTGACTGGTCCACACTGGCTCTGGATCGAGATACGTCGAAGTCAGAGGGAGAGGCCTTTGCCCAGCAGTGGGATGATATGGGCTGACAGTAACAGTAACAGTAAAATTTTTATGAGTCATTCTGGTCGTACTAAAAGTCTATGGGCACGATCGGAGCCAACCACCAGCTGAAGTCAAGGTTGGTGGGTTGGTTGGTTGGCTTTGGTTTGATCATCCCTGTCTATTTAGCTCTACACCATCGTGAGGTGGGCTAAATTACACTAAGAGCCGATTTCACCACTGTCATTAAACGCGATCAATCAAGTTAAACTCGGTTTAAGCGTTTAACTGAGTTCAGAACTGCAATTTGTGTATGGCTGAACTTATAAATAAATAAAATGGGCTTTTTAAATAAATTTTAAATTGGGCCTCAGAATTACTAGTGGACAGATCTTGAATTAAAAAAACTCCTTGTCTTGTATATTAAAAAAATATCAGATAGATTTTACCTCTTTTGTCGTGTGTCAGTCGTCGTGCTGCATTGGTCAGAGAGCCGCTTTGCAGGCACGTGGGTGTGGGTTCGAGCCTGGCATGTACAGCAAAGCTATTAGGTTGGCAGTGGCACTAGATAAAGTTGTGATTTTATCAACATCTCATCAAAACAATTTCATTTTACCATATTTTCTGAAAAGGTATAACTGAGACCTATACAAAATAATATTTTACATCACATGCAAACTTCTACAAAAATCTTTATCCTTAACTACATGCAAACTGCTTTGCTTTTGTTTGTACCGATGTGGCTTTTTCAATGTCATAATTATGTAGGCACTTTCTTAGTTAATCTAAAGCACCACTGACCACTGACTAATGGTGATTGTCTGAAATTGCCAACATGCAGTGAGCTAGCGCAGTGATTACCTAAAGCTCGAATCCAAAAGAAATCGTTCATCGAATGAGAAAAGATCTTTGCCCTGCAGTGGGACAGTTACAGCTGGTTTATTTATTTATGAAGGATGGACGTTGAGTCAAATACTACATCAACTAAACCAAGGTCACGGTGTCTTTACTTTGTTTCAATCGTGTATAATAGGTTTAATGGTGACTCATCTCGTTGGCCCCATTTATTTTTGTAACAGCTGTCCGGTTACTTTTCAGGGGATTTAGAGCTGTATAGATCTTTTGTGCGAAATCTCTAATATCTTATCTTGTAGCATGATTAAAATTTAACCGGCCTGGGAATTGATCACAGAACCTCGTGTTCACTATATCAATGAGGCAGTCCTGGCGTGATTAATATTTATTTGGTATAAAAAGCAGTCGTATTATTCTTAAAATTGTCAACTGTTGTAGTATTATCAAAGTTGTCAATAAAAATAGTATGTTACGATTTTCATTATATCAGTGCGGGCAGCGATACGATACTCGTAGCTCAGATGGTAAGAGCATTGCCACGGTACAGTAAGAGTCACGGGTTCAATCTCCGCTCATATCCATCTCTTTTTCAATTTCCTCAAATTTTTCTAAGGTAAATAAACTACTTAGGGCTTTCTGAAAGTTTTAGGATTCTGATAAATAAGACTAGATAATTTTTTTTTGTTTCAAATTAAATTTATTGTTTTTCAAAGTATATTCCCTCGCAATTAATGCATTTTTGCATTCGCTGTTTTCTTACTATTTATATATTTTATTGTAAGTGGCCTAATCCAGAAACTTTCAGTTTTCCCCACATATTATGATACTTAAATTGTTTTAAATTATACATCCGCCATTGTAAGACCTTAATTTGTAATTTGTGCGTTTTAGAATTTAAGTAGATATCACTTGCTAAAACCGGTGAAGGAAAACATCGCAATGAAACCAGCACACCTGAAAGATTTTTCAACGGTGTGTAAAGCCATGTCAGAGGCCTACGGGATATTTAAACTCTGACACCAATTTGTTCATCAACCATACGAAGAAGAAGATCTTATTGGTAGTCAACAATTAATCTTCCTTGGCTGACCCCAACATGTTTGGGAAAAAGACTTACTTGGGGGTTACTACTGAACAACAAACCTTATCTTAACACTAGTTTAGATTAGGTTCGAATTAGTGGCGAGCCTACCATACCTTTTTTGCCAGCCCGGTTTAGAACATTAGCCGGGATAGAACAAAAATACTTTTAGCTTTTTTTACTTCCCTGTAACTTAAAAGGCTGTTGGGCTAACCCTGTTGTTAGGTGTTAGGCACGCCTTTGGGCTGTATAAGATATTGCAACCTAATTGCAACATAAACATGTGCCAATGCGTGCAATAACAATTGGATAAGGACCTGATTCGTAGGTAGTTCAAGAGTAAGTGCCCAGTTTCCAGACGTTTCGGCTTCTAATGAAATGCGATGCAGCTGATGAACTGCCAGAAGCGCAACCGAAAAGTATACGATGTTTAGACCTGGAGCTGGAGAGCTGTAGCATACTTTTGAATCACAAACCCAATTCTGTTATATTTCTATACAAAATCCTTAATAAGTCAGAAAAGAACGAGCGCTGGCACACGTCATTCGCATTGATCTAGATATCCCCACTGCCAGTTGTCAGATAGATACTTACTATATTAATCTTTACGTGCTATTCGAGGCATCGTTGCCTTGTAATTAATACTTAGGCTCTTTTTAATACGCACATGTCTAACGAAAAGTAAGATGAAAAGTTTCGAATCTGCAATCTCTAATTTGTCACTTTGGATTGAAAAATGATACTACCTAAGCCATCATTGCTTATTGCAAAGGAAGATGATTGACTGGCAAGTTATAGTTACAACTTTGTTTTAAAACACATTTTAATGATTTCATATTTTATTAACAAAACTAAATAAAATTTTATTACAGAAATTTTATTTCATATTAATAAACTTTTCAGTTTACACACATGTTGTCTTAAGGGTTTTGGTAGCTTTCACTCTTGAGGTGGAAAATAGCGGCCTCAAACCGTAGGTATATCTGGCCCCAATTTATTGTTGTCCGGTTTAGTTTGTGTGCAATCTTGCAACTGCGGTTTTCGTAATACCCTGGAACTCAATGTAAAAATACCTTTGCCACCAGTCTGGGTTCCAACTTAATTTTAGACTTTCATAGCGACACACCTCAAAACAGTGGATGCCGTAAGCTGTTAAGCTGATCATAAATAACATAGAGATACAGTAGTATCTGATCTGAATTACATATACCCATTGTAAGTGAAAAATTACGTTGAGTATGTTCTTCGCATATACTACAGAGCCTAAAAATGAAAGTCATTAATCAGTACAACCTATCGGACATACGGAGATGAGACGTGGGCACTCATGGTACAGCAGATCTACAAATTAAAAGTCGCTTAGCGTGTAATGGAAAGGGTTATGCTTAGAATTTCTCTTAAGTATCGAATCCAGAACGAAGAGATTTGACAGAGAACTAAGGGAATCGACACAGCTTATCGGATTGGTAAGCTAAAGGGGCAGTGGGCCGGCTGTATAAGCCGCAGATCTGGTAACCACTGCAGTAAGTTACTCTTTAAATGAAGGGTATGGATCGGCAAACTTAGTGGAGGACATCCTTAGGTTGTTTAAGTGACAATTTCGCAAGGTGACTATCAGGAACTGAATGAGAATAGTGGAACATCGTGGTCAGTAGTGAGCAATAGAAGAGACCTATATATCTACCTAGACCTAGACGTGGACTGCATAAGTTTATGTTGATTTTAAAGAAGAACTGATAGCCTATATAGCCACTTAGACTGACAAGTTAAAGGCTGCAGGTTTGAACAGACACGAACCACTGATAATTCGAAATCATGAGAAATTTTTGTTTAAAGAAATAATAATTTTCGAGCGGGATTTGAACCCGTCACCCGGGTTAAGCAGTCAGTCGCTGTGCCACTCACCCATTGATGTATTAGATACAGTTACACAATATAGACATATACTCTCATGTCTATATTGTGTAACTGTATCTAGATTATATTAGTTTGGAACAAGAAGCAACAAATCTTGCCATGAGTACCAGATAAGTGCGTGGAATAAAGGGAGGTAGTCGCGGATATTAGACAGCAAAACCTTAGTAAATTCTAAGTCTCCTTAGTAATTACTAACTACTATACTTGTTACGATGGCCTATATAACCCCCTTATAAGACAAGAAACAGGTTTTGTTAGCGTTTTTGTACCATTCGTGTACGAGACCGACTCTCATTTAGTCAGCTTCTTAAATAGTAGGTACCATATGGTAACTAAAATTGGAATTCTCATGTTCTGTACTATAAGTTTGTAAAACAGCCGTAATAGCCTCCAGGTTGGAATGCCAAGTCAAAGGCTGAAGATTCGAAATTCAGGCACTTCTGAATTTTCAGATTCATTGCGTTTTAGAAATTAATTATACACTTGCTTAAACGGTGAAGAAAAATAACCAGCACACCTGAGAGATTTGTCATCGGTGTGTAAAGCCAAGTCATAAGCCTATGGGTAGTTTAAACTCAGACATCAGGTTGTGCATTAACCATACAATAAAATAAAAGGAAAAGTTTGTAAAAAAGTCAAAGACCTTCTTTTTGAAGTCGGTAAAAATGAAACACTATATTAATTGCTTGCTTCAATTTATTGCGATTAAAAATATCCGTTACCATTAATATTTATATACTTATAATATAAAATAAATGATTCGGTGTCCATTTTCGTGCAGCGGTCGTGTCTAATTACGTTATTCTTCTACTTAACCTAAAAGCAAAAAAAATGTGAATTAGATTTATATTTTAATTCTGCTCTTCATGTCCTAATACGTTCATTAACGCGAGTATTTTTGTCTCTATCATTGCCATAGTGTTGAACAGAGATGCATGATAGTTATCGCCTTAATTAACGCGTTAGGACGTATATGGACCGAAATCGTACCTATAATCTTCGGGTGCGAATACTTCCTTCTAATCACAGCGGCAAAGTCTTGGTCTAAAATATTTGGGATACTTGGCTCTTCTAGCCTGCAGGCGAGCTCGGGCTTAACATGAAAAAAAGAGGTTATTAATATTATTATCTGTCTAATAACAAGCGCGACTGCTGAGCACGAAGTCCTGAGTTCGATCCCCGGGTCAGGCAAATTTTTATTGGGTTTTTTCCATTACGAAATTCTCAGTAGCATTATGCCCGGTTAATGGCTATAGGCTTGCCTCCTAATACCTATATAGGACTTATAACAAAGTTGTCGAAAATAATTCAATCTATAAAGCCGAGATTGTTTTTGGCTTATCATCAACATCATCAACAGCCTGTATTAGTCTACTGCTGAACACAGGCCTCTCCCAATGCGCGCCACTATTGTGCGCTCATTGAAGGTATTTGCCATAATCGCCACGCTGGGCAAGCAGGTTGGTTGGTTTTTGGTTACCACAAACAATATTAATGGTATCTGATAATGTCATAAAGTCAGTCGTCAGTCATTGGCGTATCTGGGGTTACATTTCAAGAGGGCCTGGTCCCTGACATTCCATCACCGTAGAAAGAATTATAGAATTTCGAATTGGTAGCCCATCCTGGTAGCGGGCATGGCCCACTCGCCCCCCTATGTTATGTTATGCCTATGCATAAAGTTTAAACGAAATACCTTACTAACTTACCTCGAGAAATGCGACTCAAGATTCGTTCATATCTGTTGTTAGAAATTATTTTTTTCAATAACGTTTCTAATCTATCTCCAAGCTCTTCAGCGATTTCACCTGATCCGAAAAAGAAAAATTTAATAAGAATTTTAATAAACACATAACTATTTCAAAACACTGGGCTGTCAATGAAAACGTTATTCTTTTGTTTATTTTCCAGATTATATAAAAATAATATAAATAAATAAACCAGCCTGTCCCACTGCAGGGCAAAGGCCTTTTCTCTTGCAGAGAAGGATCGAGCATTCATCACTACGCTAGCTCACTGCGGGTTGGCGATTTAAGACTCCAGGTTTCCTCACGATGTTTTCCTTCACCATTAGTCAGTGGTGTTTTAGATTAGCTAAGAAAGTACATAATAAATGACATTGAAAAAGTCACAGCGTATAACAGAAGTCCGAAATAATACTTAAGGGTATGTATGTGTATCATGAAGAAAATCACCTGTGAAAATATTGAATGCAAAATAGGAATTTTTTTTCATACAAAATAATTATTTTGATTTCATTTTCTTCAATAATGACAGATTTCATTATACTACTCGTGCCGAGTGCTTCCTTAAAGAATTTATTGAAGGTAAATAACCGGATTCCTGTTGATTCACCTTTCAGCTGATGTCTAGGGATGTATTTGAAAGATTTTGGTGAAAACTTTGACCGTGGTTTACTCGAGTATTTTTTTGGGTACGGTTCCAAAACCTACGCTCAAGAATTGTTTATAGGGTACCTTATACGCCCTTAATGTATTATTTATATATATGTATACGGACTTCTGTTACACGCTGTATGTGTATTAAAAACTAAACTGTTTAAAAAGCTCGTCACCTAATTCATATCCTTCCGGTTCCTCCTCTGGATTTTCAGCTTCCTCCTCTGGATTCTCAGGTTGGTCAGGTTCTTCTTGTGATCCTTCAGGTTCCTCTCCTGAACATTCGGGTGTCTCTCCTCCGGGGTTCTCACCTTCTTCGGGTGTCTCTCCTCCGGGGTTCTCACCTTCTTCGGGTGTCTCTCCTCCGGGGTTCTCACCTTCTTCGGGTGTCTCTCCTCCGGGGTTCTCACCTTCTTCGGGTGTCTCTCCTCCGGGGTTCTCACCTTCTTCGGGTGTCTCTCCTCCGGGGTTTTCACCTTCTTCGGGTGTCTCTCCTCCGGGGTTCTCACCTTCTTCGGGTGTCTCTCCTCCGGGGTTCTCACCTTCTTCGGGTGTCTCTCCTCCGGGGTTCTCACCTTCTTCGGGTGTCTCTCCTCCTGGGTTCTCACCTTCTTCGGGTGTCTCTCCTCCGGGGTTCTCTCCTTCTCCGGGGTTCTCTCCTTCTCCTGGGTTCTCTCCTTCTCCGGGGTTCTCTTCTTCTCCGGGTGTCTCTCCTACAGGGTATTCTCCTTCTCCGGGGTTTTCTTCTTCTCCGGGGTTCTCTTCTCCTCCGGGGTTCTCACCTTCTTCGGGTGTCTCTCCTCCGGGGTTCTCACCTTCTTCGGGTGTCTCTCCTCCGGGGTTCTCACCTTCTTCGGGTGTCTCTCCCCCAGGGTTCTCTCCATATCCGGGGTTCTCTTCTTCTCCGGGGTTCTCTTCTTCTTCGGGTGTCTCTCCTCCAGGGTTTTCTCCTTCTCCGGGGTTCTCTTCTTCTCCGGGGTTCTCTTCTTCTTCGGGTGTCTCTCCTACAGGGTATTCTCCTTCTCCGGGGTTTTCTTCTTCTCCGGGGTTCTCTTCTTCTTCGGGTGTCTCTCCTCCAGGGTTTTCTCCTTCTCCGGGGTTCTCTCCTTCTTCAGATGAGTCTCCGGATTGACCGCCAACTATCACAAGAAAATAATATGAAAATGTTTTTGACGGTTTTTCCCAACTAATTTATAAAATACTTTTTGTAATTTAAAATAAAATAAATAAATTAGCACATAAAACAGTGCTATTTTAAAAAATACATTTAGATATTATAATAAATATTAAAAATTAATGTAATTACCTTGCGCTGAGGCCTCTGCTCCTGAGCCAGCTGAACCATTGCCAGTAGTTGTAGCTATTATATTAAAAAGAAAGATATAATAATTTAATTTCGAACTAAATAAAAATATGATTGTCTGGAAAAGATTGCCTTGTTGCAATAAGACCGCCAATTGTACTTTCTGTGTAATTAAAATTGTAAATGCTTTTATATTGGTGTTCAATAAAGAGGATTTGATTTGATTGACATAATTACTTTTAGTTACTTAATTACCTGAAGTGTTTGCTTCGGATTCTGTTGTTCCATTTTCACCATCACTAGATGCTGTAATTTAACAAAAAATAAATAAGAAACGGGTCAATATAGTCATATAATAATATATATTGATACTAGTTACAAAATAAATTAAATCTACAAAATAAATAAAACTGATGTAATTTGTTGATGTAAGTGTTATATTAAATATTTCCAAGAATAAGGTACATTCTGTGAAATATTTACTTAAGTAATGCTTTGTTTTATTTTATTCAAGATATTGAAGATATATTGTAACCCTTTATTAGTTTTACCTTGTGCTGTTCCTTCTGATTCCGCTGTTCCTCCTTGACCACTTTCAGCAACTAAAAACAAATAGAAATAAATAAATAAGTTATTTTATGCACTTGCCTTTTATGTTGTTGAAAAAATCTTTCAGAATTATTCGGACGGAGCGAAGCAATATTTCAAGAGAACTTTAGAATTAATTATTACTAATAATTAATTCTAAAGTCACACTAATGGAAAAAGCTTTTCTGAAAATGAATAGGTCTGACTAAGTGCGTGTCGATGGGGACGAGATTGTAGCAGCCCCGCAGACCGCGACAAGCATAGCTTAGCCTTACCAATTATGTGGATCACATTAAGCTTTTCTCCTAAATCTAGGTAAAAAAGAAAAGGTCTGACCCAGTATCACTTGGGGCGAATTGGTAGCAAACCGTTCTTTAAATATTATAAATACTTCATCGCTTATCAGGGTTCCAGACCACATGTGAAGTGGAGACTACAGCGTGTCTAAAGTAGGCTCTAGGGAATAAAATATGATCAAAAATGATTTCTTATTAAAATATCTTACCACTTATGGTGCCTGCAGAACTTGATGATCCTGGTGTTTCCCCTTTAGATTCCTCTCCCTTTTTGGGTGATTCTCCTTCTGCAATGATCACAAGAAATATCTAATGTAAGTTCTTTATGATGTTTATTGATAGTTTTAGTTTGTTTCCAAGAGATTTGTTGGTATTGGAATAAAATACACAAAATTATTTACTACATTATAGAGTATGTTACAGTGTTACTTTGCGTCTCTCTTTTTTATTACGACTGTCACAAACAAATATGTTGCCATCCAGCAATGCAATGCAATGCTATTATCTAAGAGACAACTTCTTGGCTGTACGCTACGACGAGCTCGTCGTCGCGAAGCTTTCACATCGAGTGTGAGCGCAACTCTGTTACAATCAGCATTCACTAACGCATATAGGCTCTTCGACGATTTTGTCGACGAGTTAAGCTTGAAACAAATTTCTTTACATCCTAATCTATAAATCTTGACTGAGAGTTTTATAGGTTTTAAAAATATAATGTAGGCCTAAGCTGATGTATTTAATGGAATAGGTATAGTAAAATTGCATATGATTTAAAGAAAATATACAAAATTAAAGCATTTAGTTTCTTTGCCTGTCTCAACGTATTTATTAATGCAACAAATCACTTGACGTTTCACTTGTCTAACTTATGTTATTAATTTACTACAAAGATATATACAGTATTGATATGGCAAATTCTTATACCTTTTGCAGACCCACTAGCTTGAGAAATGGCTACGCCATTGCCTGTAGTTGAAGCTGCAAATTAAGATTTGGTACTTATAAAAATCTTTGATGAAAACGTGAATATGTTTTTAATAGTTCTTTTAAAGGTTTTCCTTACCCGAACTGTGCGTCTCAACTTGAGTTGATCCACTTTTATTATCACTTGAAGCTGTAACAGACAAAAAAAATACGATCAATATTTTATATTTTTACTATATAGCTTTAAAACTCATAATATTAAATAATATCGCCATTTCAAGTATAATAATAAAATAAATAATAGTAATAGTCGTTTCAGTCCATGGTTTTAATACCCAAGAGCCTCGATCAACACCATAGGAGGCTCTCGTTAGATGGCTGGATAAAGGGCTTGATGCAGCAGGCGGTACACCTGGACACGGCTCGCATAGTCATAGCTTGGACCCTGTTCCCGATACCGGTGGGCTACTATATTTTTAAATGTATATTTTTATTTTTTAAATATATTCTAAAATGTATTTTATATGTTTTAAAATGAATAAAAGGAAAATAAATAAAAAACCAGCCTGGAATTGTTTCATTGTAGGGCCAATGTCTCTTCTCGTAAGAAAAAGGATCACCACGCTTGCTCACTGCTTGACGCTGGCGATTTCAGACTATTAAGTCCTGGTTTACTCGCTAAGGTTTTCTTCACCGTTAGTCAGTGATAACTTAGATTAACTAAGAAAGTACACAATAAATTAAACCTACCTATTAGTTAGTCACTATATTATCTATCTCTCATGATTTATGTCAGTGATGTTATTTATTGCTATAGTGTTAATTTAAATATTACCAAGAATAGGTATGTATGTGAAATATTTATATAAGTAATGCTTTGTTTTAGTTTATTCAAGGCAAAGGTTGTACCCTTTATTTTTTTACCTCGTGCTGATCCTTCTGATTTCGCTGTTCCTCCTTGACCACTTACAGCAACTTAAAACGAAAAGTCATAATATAAAGTTTTGTGCAGACATATTTTATGTTTCAATAATAATAATAATTAATTCTAGAGTCACATAAATGGAAAAAGCTTCTCTCTTAAATTGAGATAAAAGAGAACAGGTCTGACCCAGTGCGTGTCTATGAGGTCGAGGTTGTAGCAGCTCATCTACGTATTGCCCGCGTCAAGCGTTGCTTAGCCTTACCAATCAGGTGAACCAGTTCACACTACAGCCTGCGCTATGATTGCCTGACTGATTTTGATAAACTGACCAAATAATAAATACTGGTTGATGGTTGCGGGACGATAACTCGCTACGTATTGTATTTAACAACTTTTTTTTTTATTTTTACCACTTGTGGTGCTCGCAGTACTTGATGATCCTGGTGATTCCCCTCCGGTTTCGGGTGTCTCTTCTTCTTCTTCTTCTTCGGGCGTCTCTTCTTCTTCGGGTGTCTCTTCTTCTTCAGGTGTCTCTTCTTCCTCGGGTGCCTCTCCTTCTCCAGGTTCCTCTTCTTCTCCAGGTTCCTCTTCTTCTGCGGGTTTTTCCGCTTCTTCAGGTTGACCGTCAACTATCACAAAAAATATGCAAATGTAAGTTTTTAATGGTTTAAGTTCTTGTCAACTAATTTAACATAAAAAATTTACTTTCTGTAATTTAAAATACAAATGTTTATACACATAAAATTGTGATATAAAAACAAACATTCGGATATAATAATTAATATTAAGAATGTAAGTACCTTCCGCTGAGGCCTCTGCTCCTGAGCCAGCTGAAGCATTGCCAGTAGTTTCAGCTGTAGAATTAAAGAGGAAGAGAAAATAATTTCATTTCAAACTAATTTATAAAAATATAACATTATTACGTTTAGTCAGTAAATTACCTGAAGTGTTTGCTTCAGTTTCTGTAGTTCCATTTTCACCATCACTAGATGCTGTGATATAACAAAAAAAAATGATAAGACGGGCCAATATAGTGCTAAAATATTATAATAAGCTAGTTAGAAAATGAATAAAACCTATTAGTTATTAACTATCTCTCATGATTTCCGTTAGTTATGTTATTTAATGCTCTAGTCTTAATTTATATTACGAAGAATTAGGTACCTATGAAATATTTATTTAAGTAATGCTTTGTTTTTTTTACTCAAAGCAAGGGTGGTAGTACCCTTTATTATTTTTACCTTGTACTGATCCTTCTGTTTCCGCTGTTCCTCCTTCACCACTTTCAGCAACTAAAAACGAATAGTCATAAATTAATAATTTCTTTTTTTTAAGCACTAGCCTTTTACCTTCTCGAAAGAATCTTGTGGAATATTTCGAACAGGTCGGTGCAATTTTTCAGCAATAATAATAATTAATACTAGAATCACATAAATGGAAAAATAATAAATACTGGTTGATGGTTACGGGACATGGCTCGCTACGTATTGTATTTAATAATTAATTTTAAAAATATCTTACTCACCACTTATGGTGCTCACAGTACTTGATGATCCTGGTGATTCCCCTCCGGCTTCGGGTGACTCTTCTTCTTCTTCTTCGGGTGTCTCTTCTTCCTCGGGTGCCTCTCCTTCTCCAGGTTCCTCTCCTTCTCCCGGTTCCTCTCCTTCTCCAGGTTCCTCTCCTTCTCCAGATTCCTCTCCTTCTCCAGGTTTCTCTCCTTCTCCAGGTTCCTCTCCTTCTCCAGGTTCCTCTCCTTCTCCAGGTTCCTCTTCTTCTCCAGGTTCCTCTTCTTCTGCGGGTTCTTCCGCTTCTTCAGGTTGACCGTCAACTATCACAAAAATATGCAAATGTAAGTTTTTAATGGTTTAAGTTCTTGTCAACTAATTTAAGTACATCGTTTGTTTGTTTTCTAGATAACATAAAAAAGTTACTTTCTGTAATTAAAAATACAAATGTTTATACTGACACATAAAATTGTGATATAAAAAAAAACATTCGGATATAATAATTAATATTAAGAATGTAAGTACCTTCCGCTGAGGCCTCTGCTCCTGAGCCAGCTGAAGCATTGCCAGTAGTTTCAGCTGTAGAATTAAAGAGGAAGAGAAAATAATTTCATTTCAAACTAATTTATAAAAATATAACATTATTACGTTTAGTCAGTAAATTACCTGAAGTGTTTGCTTCAGTTTCTGTAGTTCCATTTTCACCATCACTAGATGCTGTGATATAACAAAAAAAAATGATAAGACGGGCCAATATAGTGCTAAAATATTATAATAAGCTAGTTAGAAAATGAATAAAACCTATTAGTTATTAACTATCTCTCATGATTTCCGTTAGTTATGTTATTTAATGCTCTAGTCTTAATTTATATTACGAAGAATTAGGTACCTATGAAATATTTATTTAAGTAATGCTTTGTTTTTTTTACTCAAAGCAAGGGTGGTAGTACCCTTTATTATTTTTACCTTGTGCTGATCCTTCTGTTTCCGCTGTTCCTCCTTCACCACTTTCAGCAACTAAAAACGAATAGTCATAAATTAATAATTTCTTTTTTTTAAGCACTAGCCTTTTACCTTCTCGAAAGAATCTTGTGGAATATTTCGAACAGGTCGGTGCAATTTTTCAGCAATAATAATAATTAATACTAGAATCACATAAATGGAAAAATAATAAATACTGGTTGATGGTTACGGGACATGGCTCGCTACGTATTGTATTTAATAATTAATTTTAAAAATATCTTACTCACCACTTATGGTGCTCACAGTACTTGATGATCCTGGTGATTCCCCTCCGGCTTGGGGTGACTCTTCTTCTTCTTCTTCGGGTGTCTCTTCTTCCTCGGGTGCCTGTCCTTCTTCGGGTGCCTCTCCTTCTCCAGGTTCCTCTTCTTCTCCAGGTTCCTCTCCTTCTCCAGGTTCCTCTCCTTCTCCAGGTTCCTCTCCTTCTCCAGGTTCCTCTTCTTCTCCAGGTTCCTCTCCTTCTCCAGGTTCCTCTTCTTCTCCAGGTTCCTCTCCTTCTCCAGGTTCCTCTTCTCCAGGTTCCTCTTTTTCTGCGGGTTCTTCCGCTTCTTCAGGTTGACCGTCAACTATCACAAAAAATGTGCAAATGTAAGTTTTTAATGGTTTAAGTTCTTGTCAACTAATTTAAGTACATCGTTTGTTTGTTTTCTAGATAACATAAAAAAGTTACTTTCTGTAATTTAAAATACAAATGTTTATACTGACACATAAAATTGTGATATAAAAAAAACATTCGGATATAATAATTAATATTAAGAATGTAAGTACCTTCCGCTGAGGCCTCTGCTCCTGAGCCAGCTGAAGCATTGCCAGTAGTTGCAGCTGTAGAATTAAAGAGGAAGAGAAAATAATTTCATTTCAAACTAATTTATAAAAAATATAACATTATTACGTTTAGTCAGTAAATTACCTGAAGTGTTTGCTTCAGTTTCTGTAGTTCCATTTTCACCATCACTAGATGCTGTGATATAACAAAAAAAAATGGTAAGATGGGCCAATATAGTGCTAAAATAATATAATAAGCTAGTTAGAAAATGAATAAAACCTATTAGTTATTTAATATCTCTCATATTTATGTAATTTGTTGCTATAGTGTTAATTTATAATTACCTAGAATTAGGTACCTATGAAATATTTATTTAAGTAATGCTTTGTTTTTTTTACTCAAGGCAAGGGTGGTTGTACCCTTTATTATTTTTACCTTGTGCTGATCCTTCTGTTTCTGCTGTTCCTCCTTCACCACTTTCAGCAACTAAAAACGAATAGTCATAAATTAATAATTTCTTTTTTTTAAGCACTACCCTTTTACCTTCCCGAAAAAATCTTGTGGAATATTTCGAACAAGTCGGTGCAATTTTTCAGCAATAATAATAATTAATACTAGAATCACATAAATGTAAAAATAATAAATACTGGTTGATGGTTACAAAACATAACTCGCTACGTATTGTATTTAATAATTAATTTTAAAAATATCTTACTCACCACTTATGGTGCTCACAGTACTTGATGATCCTGGTGATTCCCCTCCGGCTTCGGGTGACTCTTCTTCTTCTTCTTCGGGTGTCTCTTCTTCCTCGGGTGCCTCTCCTTCTCCAGGTTCCTCTCCTTCTCCCGGTTCCTCTCCTTCTCCAGGTTCCTCTCCTTCTCCAGGTTCCTCTCCTTCTCCAGGTTCCTCTCCTTCTCCAGGTTCCTCTCCTTCTCCAGGTTCCTCTTCTTCTCCAGGTTCCTCTTCTTCTGCGGGTTCTTCCGCTTCTTCAGGTTGACCGTCAACTATCACAAAAAATATGCAAATGTAAGTTTTTAATGGTTTAAGTTCTTGTCAACTAATTTACGTACATCGTTTGTTTGTTTTCTAGATAACATAAAAAAGTTACTTTCTGTAATTTAAAATACAAATGTTTATACTGACACATAAAATTGTGATATAAAAAAAAACATTCGGATATAATAATTAATATTAAGAATGTAAGTACCTTCCGCTGAGGCCTCTGCTCCTGAGCCAGCTGAAGCATTGCCAGTAGTTTCAGCTGTAGAATTAAAGAGGAAGAGAAAATAATTTCATTTTAAACTAATTTATAAAAATATAACATTATTACGTTTAGTCAGTAAATTACCTGAAGTATTTGCTTCAGTTTCTGTAGTTCCATTTTCACCATCACTAGATGCTGTGATATAACAAAAAAAATGATAAGACGGGCCAATATAGTGCTAAAATAATATAATAAGCTAGTCAGAAAATGAATAAAACCTATTAGTTATTAACTATCTCTCATGATTTCCGTTAGTTATGTAATTTAATGCTATAGTGTTAATTTATATTACCAAGAATTAGGTACCTATGAAATATTTATTTAAGTAATGCTTTGTTTTTTTTACTCAAGGCAAGCGTGGTAGTACCCTTTATTATTTTTACCTTGTGCTGATCCTTCTGTTTCTGCTGTTCCTCCTTCACCACTTTCAGCAACTAAAAATGAATAGTCATAAATTAATAATTTCTTTTTTTTAAGCACTAGCATTAAACCTAGTCGAAAAAATCTTATGGAATATTTCGAACTAGTCGGTGCAATTTTTCAGCAATAATATCTAATAATTAATACTAGAATCACATAAATGGAAAAATAATAAATACTGGTTATGGTTACGGGACATAGCTCGCTACGTATTCTATTTAATAATTAATTTTAAAAATATCTTACTTACCACTTATGGTGCTCACAGTACTTGAAGATCCTGGTGATTCCCCTCCGGCTTGGGGTGACTCTTCTTCTTCTTCTTCGGGTGTCTCTTCTTCCTCGGGTGCCTGTCCTTCTTCGGGTGCCTCTCCTTCTCCAGGTTCCTCTTTTTCTCCAGGTTCCTCTTCTTCTGCGGGTTTTTCCGCTTCTTCAGGTTGACCGTCAACTATCACAAAAAATATGCAAATGTAAGTTTTTAATGGTTTAAGTTCTTGTCAACTAATTTAAGTACATCGTTTGTTTGTTTTCTAGATAACATAAAAAAAGTTACTTTATGTAATTTAAAATACAAATGTTTATACAAACACACAAAATTGAGATTTAAAAAAAAACATTCGGATATATTAATAAATACCTTCCGCTGAGGCCTCTGCTCCTGAGCCAGCTGAAGCATTGCCAGTAGTTGCAGCTGTAGAAATAAAGAGGAAGAGAAAATAATTTCATTTTAAACTAATTTATAAAAATATAACATTATTACGTTTAGTCAGTAAATTACCTGTAGTGTTTGCTTCAGTTTCTGTAGTTCCATTTTCACCATCACTTGATGCTGTGATTAACAAAAAAAAATGAAAAGACGGGCCGATATAGTCTTAAAATAAAATATATATATAATATAAATATAATAATAAAATAAGCTAGTAAGCAAATAAATGAAACCTATTAGTAAACCTATTATTGTACTATCTCTCATAGTTATGTAATTTGTTGCTATAGTGTTTATTGATATTACCAAGAATTAGGTATGTGTGTGATATAATTGAAGTAATGCTTTGCTTTTTTTACTTGAGACAAGGGTTGTACTCTTTATTAGTTTTACCTTGTGCTGATCCTTCTGATTGCGCTGTGCCTCCTTGACCACTTTCAGCAACTAAAAACAAATAGTCATAAATGAATAAGTACTTCTTTTATGCACTTGTCTTTTATGTTGTAGAAAAAATCTTTTAGAATTATTCGGACGGAGCGAAGCAATATTTCAAGAATAGTAATAATTAATTCGAAAGTCACACTAATGGAAAAAGCTTTTCTCATAAATTGAGATGAAAATGAATAGGTCAGACCTAGTGTGTGTCGATGGGGACGAGATTGTAGCAGCCCATCCACGTATTGACCGCGACAAGCATAGCTTAGCCTTACCAATGATGTGGACAACACTAAGCTTTTCTCTTAAATCTAGGTAAAAAAGAAAAGGTCTGACCCAGTATCACTTGGGGCGAATTGGTAACAAACCATTCTTTAAATATTATTAATACTTCATCGCTTGTCATGGTTCCAGACCACATATGAATAAAGTGTCTAAAGTAGACTCTAGGGAATAAAATATGATCAAAAATGATTTCTTATTAAAATATCTTACCACTTATGGTGCCTGCAGAACTTGACAATCTTGGTCTTTCTCCTTTAGATTTCTTTCCCTTTTTGGGTGATTTTCCTACTGCAATGATCATAAGAAATATCTAACGTAAGTTCTTTATGATGTTTATTGTCAATTCATTAAATTTCAAAGTTAGTTTTAGTTTATTTCCAAGAGATTTGTTGGTATTTGAAATACAATACACAAAATTATTCACTATATTATAGAGTATGTTATAGTGTTATTACTGTTACTTTTGCGTTTCTCGTTTTTATTACTACAGTCAAAAACAAACATGTTGCCCTCCAGCCATGCTATTGTCTAAGAGACAACTTTTTGGCTGTACGCTACGACGAGCTCGTCATTGCGAAGCCTTCACATCGACTGTGAGCGCAACTCTGTTACAATCGGTATTCACTAACTCATATAGGCTCTTCAACGATCTAGAGGCTGTGTCCTCTCGTCCATATTTTATCGACGCGTTAGAGCTTGAAACAAACTTCTTTACAGCATAATCTATAAACCGACTGAGAGTTTTATAGGTTTTAAAAATATAATGTAGGCCTAAGCTGATTTATTTAATGGAATATAGTAAAATTGCATATGATTTTAAGAAAATATACAAAATTAAAGCATTTTTACTAGTTAGTTTAAAAGGCTGAATGATGATTAATGCAACAAATAACTTGACGTTTTACTTGTCTAACTTATGTTATTAATTTACTACAAAGATATATACAGTATTGATATGGCAAATTCTTATACCTTTTGCAGACCCACTAGCTTGAGAAATGGCTACGCCATTGCCTGTAGTTGAAGCTGCAAATTAAGATTTGGTACTTATAAAAATCTTTGATTAAAACGTGAATATGTTTTTAATAGTTCTTTTAAAGGTTTTCCTTACCCGAACTGTGCGTCTCAACTTGAGTTGATCCACTTTTATTAACACTTGAAGCTGTAACAGACAAAAAAAATACGATCAATATTTTATATTTTTACTATAGCTTTAAAACTCATGATATTAAATAATATCGCCATTTCAAGTATAATAATAAAATAAATAAAAAACCAGCCTGTAACTGTTTCATTGTAGGGCAAATGCCTCTTCTCGTATGGAGAAGGATCACCACGCTAGCTCACTGCTTGACGCTGGCGATTTCAGACTATTAAATCCGGGTTTCCTCGCTACGGTTTCCTTCACCGTTAGTCAGTGATAACTTAGATTAACTAAGAAAGTACACAATAAATTAAACCTACCTATTAGTTAGTCACTATATCTATCACTCATGATTTGTTTCAGTGATGTTATTTATTGCTATAGTGTTAATTTAAATATTATCAAAAATAGGTATGTATGTGAAATATTTATATAAGTAATGCTTTGTTTTAGTTTATTCAAGGCAAGGGTTGTACCCTTTATTTTTTACCTCGTGCTGATCCTTGTGATTTCGCTGTTCCTCCTTGACCACTTACAGCAACTAAAAACGAAAAGTCATAATATAAAGTGGGATAAATTAATGCATTTTCAATTTGCCGTGCAATATTTTGTGCAGAGATAGATCGAATTTCATGTTTCAACAAAAATAATAATTAATTCTAGAGTCACATAAATGGATAAAGCTTCTCTCATAAATTGAGATGAAAGTGGACAGGTCTGACCCAGTGCGTGTCGAAGGGGTCGAGATTGTAGCAGCCCATTCACGTATTGCCCGCGTCAAGCGTTGCTTAGCCTTACCAATCAGGTGAACCAGTTCACACTACAGCCTGCGCTATGATTGCCTAACTGATTTTGATAAACTGACCAAATAATAAATACTGATTGATGGTTGCGGGACGATAACTCGCTACGTATTGTATTTAACAACTTTTTTTTTTATTCTTACCACTTGTGGTGCTCGCAGTACTTGATGATCCTGGTGATTCGCTTCCGCCTTCGGGTGTCTCTTCTTCTTCTTCGGGTGTCGATTCGTCTTTGGGTGTCTCTTCTGCCTCGGGTGTCTGTCCTTCTTCGGGTGCCCCTCCTTCTCCAGGTTCCTCTTCTTCTGCGGGTTCTTCCGCTTCTCCAGATTGACCGTCAACTATCACAAAAAATATGTAAATGTAAGTTTTTAATGGTTTAAGTTCTTGTCAACTAATTTAAGTACATCGTTTGTTTGTTTTCCAAATATCATAAAAAAAGTTACTTTCTGTAATTTGAAATACAAATGTTTATACTGACACATAAAATTGTGATATAAAAAAAAAACATTCAGATATAATAATTAATATTAAGAATGTAAGTACCTTCCGCTGAGGCCTCTGCTCCTGAGCCAGCTGAAGCATTGCCAGTAGTTGCAGCTGTAGAATTAAAGAGGAAGAGAAAATAATTTCATTTTAAACTAATTTATGAAAATATAACATTATTACGTTTAGTCAGTAAATTACCTGAAGTGTTTGCTTCAGTTTCTGTAGTTCCATTTTCACCATCACTAGATGCTATGATATAACAAAAAAAAATGATAAGACGGGCCAATATAGTGCTAAAATAATATAATAAGCTAGTTAGAAAATGAATAAAACCTATTAGTTATTAACTATCTCTCATGATTTCCGTTAGTTATGTTATTTAATGCTATAGTGTTAATTTATATTACCAAGAATTAGGTACCTATGAAATATTTATTTAAGTAATGCTTTGTTTTTTTTACTCAAGGCAAGGGTGGTTGTACCCTTTATTATTTTTACCTTGTGCTGATCCTTCTGTTTCCGCTGTTCCTCCTTCACCACTTTCAGCAACTAAAAACGAATAGTTATAAATTAATAATTTCTTTTTTTTAAGCAGTAAGTAAGTACATTAAACTTAGTCGAAATAATCTGATGGAATATTTCGAACAAGTCGGTGAAATTTTTCAGCAATAATAATAATTAATACTAGAATCACATAAATGGAAAAATAATAAATACTGGTTGATGGTTACGGGACATACCTAGCTCGCTACGTATTCTATTTAATTATTTATTTTAAAAATATCTTACTCACCACTTATGGTGCTCACAGTACTTGAAGATCCTGGTGATTCCCCTCCGGCTTCGGGTGACTCTTCTTCTTCTTCTTCGGGTGTCTCTTCTTCCTCGGGTGCCTGTCCTTCTTCGGGTGCCTCTCCTTCTCCAGGTTCCTCTTCTTCTCCAGGTTCCTCTTCTTCTGCGGGTTTTTCCGCTTCTTCAGGTTGATCGTTTACTATCACAAAAAATATGCAAATGTAAGTTTTTAATGGTTTAAGTTCTTGTCAACTAATTTAAGTACATCGTTTGTTTGTTTTCTAGATAACATAAAAAAGTTACTTTCTGTAATTTAAAATACAAATGTTTATACTGACACATAAAATTGTGATATAAAAAAAAACATTCGGATATAATAATTAATATTAAGAATGTAAGTACCTTCCGCTGAGGCCTCTGCTCCTGAGCCAGCTGAAGCATTGCCAGTAGTTTCAGCTGTAGAATTAAAGAGGAAGAGAAAATAATTTCATTTTAAACTAATTTATAAAAATATAACATTATTACGTTTAGTCAGTAAATTACCTGAAGTGTTTGCTTCAGTTTCTGTAGTTCCATTATCACCATCACTAGATGCTATGATTAAACAAAAAAAAAAAGATAAGACGGGCCAATATAGTGCTAAAATATTATAATAAGCTAGTTAGAAAATGAATAAAACCTAATTGTTATTAACTATCTCTCATGATTTCCGTTAGTTATGTGATTTGTTGCTATAGTCTTAATTTATATTACCAAGAATTAGGTATGTGTGTAAAATAATTGAAATAATGCTTTAAGTTGTTTTACTCAAGACAAGGGTTGTACTCTTTATTGTTTTTACCTTGTGCTGATCCTTCTGTTTCTGCTGTTCCTCCTTCACCACTTGCAGCAACTAAAAATGAATAGTCATAAATTAATAATTTCTTTTTTTTAAGCACTAGCATTAAACCTAGTCGAAAAAATCTTATGGAATATTTCGAACAAGTCGGTGCAGTTTTTCAGCAATAATAATAATTAATACTAGAATCACATAAATGGAAAAATAATAAATACTGGTTGATGGTTACGGGACATAGCTCGCTACGTATTCTATTTAATAATTAATTTTTAAAATATCTTACTCACCACTTATGGTGCTCACAGTACTTGAAGATCCTGGTGATTCCCCTCCGGCTTCGGGTGACTCTTCTTCTTCTTCTTCGGGTGTCTCTTCTTCCTCGGGTGCCTGTCCTTCTTCGGGTTCCTCTCCTTCTCCAGGTTCCTCTCCTTCTCCAGGTTCCTCTTCTTCTCCAGGTTCCTCTTCTTCTGCGGGTTCTTCCGCTTCTTCAGGTTGACCGTCAACTAAAACAAAAAATATGCAAATGTAAGTTTTTAATGGTTTAAGTTCTTGTCAACTAATTTAAGTACATCGTTTGTTTGTTTTCTAGATAACATAAAAAAGTTACTTTCTGTAATTTAAAATACAAATGTTTATACTGCCACATAAAATTGTGATATAAAAAAAAACATTCGGATATAATAATTAATATTAAGAATGTAAGTACCTTCCGCTGAGGCCTCTGCTCCTGAGCCAGCTGAAGCATTGCCAATAGTTTCAGCTGTAAAATTAAAGAGGAAGAGAAAATAATTTCATTTCAAACTAATTTATAAAAATATAACATTATTACGTTTAGTCAGTAAATTACCTGAAGTGTTTGCTTCAGTTTCTGTAGTTCCATTTTCACCATCACTAGATGCTGTGATATAACAAAAAAAAATGATAAGACGGGCCAATATAGTGCTAAAATGTTATAATAAGCTAGTTAGAAAATGAATAAAACCTATTAGTTATTAACTATCTCTCATGATTTCCGTTAGTTATGTAATTTAATGCTATAGTCTTAATTTATATTACCAAGAATTAGGTATGTGTGTGAAATAATTGAAGTAATGCTTTGAGTTGTTTTACTCAAGACAAGGGTTGTACTCTTTATTGTTTTTACCTTGTGCTGATCCTTCTGTTTCTGCTGTTCCTCCTTCACCACTTGCAGCAACTAAAAATGAATAGTCATAAATTAATAATTTCTTTTTTTTAAGCACTAGCATTAAACCTAGTCGAAAAAATCTTATGGAATATTTCGAACAAGTCGGTGCAGTTTTTCAGCAATAATAATAATTAATACTAGAATCACATAAATGGAAAAATAATAAATACTGGTTGATGGTTACGGGACATAGCTCGCTACGTATTCTATTTAATAATTAATTTTTAAAATATCTTACTCACCACTTATGGTGCTCACAGTACTTGAAGATCCTGGTGATTCCCCTCCGGCTTCGGGTGACTCTTCTTCTTCTTCTTCGGGTGTCTCTTCTTCCTCGGGTGCCTGTCCTTCTTCGGGTTCCTCTCCTTCTCCAGGTTCCTCTCCTTCTCCAGGTTCCTCTTCTTCTCCAGGTTCCTCTTCTTCTGCGGGTTCTTCCGCTTCTTCAGGTTGACCGTCAACTAAAACAAAAAATGTGCAAATGTAAGTTTTTAATGGTTTAAGTTCTTGTCAACTAATTTAAGTACATCGTTTGTTTGTTTTCTAGATAACATAAAAAAGTTACTTTCTGTAATTTAAAATACAAATGTTTATACTGCCACATAAAATTGTGATATAAAAAAAAACATTCGGATATAATAATTAATATTAAGAATGTAAGTACCTTCCGCTGAGGCCTCTGCTCCTGAGCCAGCTGAAGCATTGCCAGTAGTTTCAGCTGTAAAATTAAAGAGGAAGAGAAAATAATTTCATTTCAAACTAATTTATAAAAATATAACATTATTACGTTTAGTCAGTAAATTACCTGAAGTGTTTGCTTCAGTTTCTGTAGTTCCATTTTCACCATCACTAGATGCTGTGATATAACAAAAAAAAATGATAAGACGGGCCAATATAGTGCTAAAATATTATAATAAGCTAGTTAGAAAATGAATAAAACCTATTAGTTATTAACTATCTCTCATGATTTCCGTTAGTTATGTAATTTAATGCTATAGTCTTAATTTATATTACCAAGAATTAGGTATGTGTGTGAAATAATTGAAGTAATGCTTTGAGTTGTTTTACTCAAGACAAGGGTTGTACTCTTTATTGTTTTTACCTTGTGCTGATCCTTCTGTTTCTGCTGTTCCTCCTTCACCACTTGCAGCAACTAAAAATGAATAGTCATAAATTAATAATTTCTTTTTTTTAAGCACTAGCATTAAACCTAGTCGAAAAAATCTTATGGAATATTTCGAACAAGTCGGTGCAGTTTTTCAGCAATAATAATAATTAATACTAGAATCACATAAATGGAAAAATAATAAATACTGGTTGATGGTAACGGGACATAGCTCGCTACGTATTCTATTTAATTATTTATTTTAAAAATATCTTACTCACCACTTATGGTGCTCACAGTACTTGAAGATCCTGGTGATTCCCCTCCGGCTTCGGGTGACTCTTCTTCTTCTTCTTCGGGTGTCTCTTCTTCCTCGGGTGCCTGTCCTTCTTCGGGTGCCTCTCCTTCTCCAGGTTCCTCTTCTTCTCCAGGTTCCTCTTCTTCTGCGGGTTCTTCCGCTTCTTCAGGTTGATCGTTTACTATCACAAAAAATATGCAAATGTAAGTTTTTAATGGTTTAAGTTCTTGTCAACTAATTTAAGTACATCGTTTGTTTGTTTTCTAGATAACATAAAAAAGTTACTTTCTGTAATTTAAAATACAAATGTTTATACTGCCACATAGAGTCGTGATAGCCTAGTGGTGGTGACCGTTGACTGGCAAGTCAGTGGTCTCGGGTTCGAACCCAAGGCGCGCACCTCTGACTTTTCGTAAGTTATGTGCGTTTTATAAATTAATTATCACTCTCCGTGCCTCGGATAGCACGTTAAGCTGTTGGCCCCGGCTGTCAATTGTAGATCTTTGACAGTCGTTACGGGTAGTCAGAAGCCCCAGTCTGACAACCAGTCTTACCAAGGGGTACCGTGTAACCCAATATCTGGGTTGTGGAGGTCTGATGGCAGTCGCTCCATGTAAAACACTGGTATTCAGCTGCATCCGGTAAGACTGGAAGCCGACCCCAACATAGTTGGGAAAAGGCTAGGCAGATGATGGCAGATGATGTTTATACTGCCACATAAAATTGTGATATAAAAAAAAACATTCGGATATAATAATTAATATTAAGAATGTAAGTACCTTCCGCTGAGGCCTCTGCTCCTGAGCCAGCTGAAGCATTGCCAGTAGTTTCAGCTGTAGAATTAAAGAGGAAGAGAAAATAATTTCATTTCAAACTAATTTATAAAAATATAACATTATTACGTTTAGTCAGTAAATTACCTGAAGTGTTTGCTTCAGTTTCTGTAGTTCCATTTTCACCATCACTAGATGCTGTGATTAAACAAAAAAAAAAATATATGAAAAGACGGGCCAAAATAGTCCTAAAATAATATAATAAGCTAGTTAAAAAATGAATAAAACCTATTAGTTATTTAGTATCTCTCATAGTTATGTAGTTAGTTAGTGTTTAATTTGTTTTTAATAGCAGATAATAGATATAGATGTATTAACTTTAAGATTGTATTTAGTAATTTTAAGATTTTGTAAATAACTCTGAAATGTAAGTGTTTTGGCTTAAGCTGTAAACTTTCATTTAAATAAATAAATAAATGTAATTTGATGCTATAGTGTTAATTTATATTACCAAGAATTAGGTACCTATGAAATATTTATTTAAGTAATGCTTTGTTTTTTTTACTCAAGGCAAGGGTGGTTGTACCCTTTATTATTTTTACCTTGTGCTGATCCTTCTGTTTCTGCTGTTCCTCCTTCACCACTTTCAGCAACTAAAAACGAATAGTCATAAATTAATAATTTCTTTTTTTATACACTTGCCTTATACCTTGTAGAAAAAATCTTCAAGAATAATTCAAATGGAGCGATGCAATATTTCAAGAATAATAATAAATAATTCTGAAGTCACACTAATGGAAATGCTTCTCTCATACATTGAGATAAAAATGAATAGGTCTGACCTAGTGCGTGTCGATAGGGACGAGATTGTAGCATCCCATCCACTTATTGCCCGCGTCAACCATTGCTTAGCCTTACAAATCAGGGTAGCTATTCTGAACCGTCGGAAAGTTAATTCATAATGTTAAATAATAATCGTATTTTATGGAATTCTAATTTTATGTTTTTTTTTAATTAAAATTGATCGGTAAAAGTTCTTTGTAAATTAAATTAAAAATTGTAATTAATCCTATTGCATGCATTTTGTGCCGTACTATAAGTTTATATTTAAAACCACAAAAATGCAATAAAGATTTTTGAATTTCAAAAAAAAAAATTGCTTCTATCGAATCCTTGTTGTCTTTGACAACTTTCCTATCGTATTTAACATTTTTTTTTAAATCTTACCACTTATGGTGCTCACAGTACTTGATGATCCTGGTGATTCCCCTCCGGCTTCGGGTGACTCTTCTTCTTCTTCTTCGGGTGTCTCTTCTTCCTCGGGTGTCTCTTCTTCTTCGGGTGCCTCTCCTTCTTCGGGTGCCTCTCCTTCTCCAGGTTCCTCTTCTTCTGCGGGTTCTTCCGCTTCTTCAGGTTGACCACCAACTATCACAAGAAAGGTATAAATGTAAGTTTTTAAAGATTTAAATTATTGTGAACTAATTTAAGTAAATCGTTTGTGTTTTTTAGATATCATAAAAAAACCTACTTTCTGTAATTTGAAATAAAATATACAAATGTTTATACCGACACATAAAATGAAGGGAAATTAGGAAAAGCTGTTGGTTCTGACTTTATGAGGAGAGGGAAGATTAAGAAAGCGGGATTATGGTAGATAGTTCAGCTCTGGTGTACTGACTGTACGAAACACAGCAATACGGATACTGTATATCACGATATTCTGTGACAGAGTGGTACTATGTCGGGCCAGCCCACTCTTGCTGAGAGCTCAAACACCAAAGATCAAGAGTAACAATCATAATTTATTACGGGTTTGTTTATAGCGAATTATTTATATGGCGTCACGTATTTTTCAAATTGCTTAAAACTAGTATTATATAATACTAGTTTTCGCCCACGCCCAAGGTTTCAAAAATCAATCCTATTCGGTTAAAAATTCAATCACAATTCGAAAAATACGTGACGCCATCTATTGTTGTTTTCCACGGGAATAGTTATTTTTTTCGGGATGAAAGGTAGCTTATCTCCGTTTTTGTACACCTGACAAAGCTCATGCAAAATTTCAGGATGATCAGTTCAGTGGTTTAGGCGTGAAAATGTAACATTAAACAAACTAACTTTCGCATTAATAATATTAGTTTGGAAGTTAAGATGGGGACAGGTTGGTAGTAAGTAATCAACAGTATACCTTGTGCCGACCCAATAGCTTGTGAAGTCGCTGCGCCATTGCCTGTAGTTGCAGCTGCAAATTAAGATTTGGTATTAACAAAAATCTTTAGTAAAATCGTGAATATGTTTTTAATAGTTCTTTTCTTTTCCTCACCTGATGTCTGCGTCTCAACTTGAGTTGATCCACTTTCATTATCACTGGAAGCTGTAACAGCCAAAAAAAATACGATCAATATTTTATATTTTTACTATAGCTTTAAAACTCATATATTGAATAATATCGCCATTTTAAGTATCTATCTTCTATTTATATCATCTGCCTAGTCTTTTTTCAACTATGTTGGGGTCGGCTTCCAGTCTTACCGGATGTTAATCAGATTTATACTCATGACTGACAATGTCATACTCTCACTAATCAAGGTGCGAAATATCATATTCCACTGAATGCTTGTGGTTGCGCTGAATGTTTGTAGAGATACAAAAAACCCATTTCATTTAAAAAAATATATTTTATGTGTACCGACACTGTATGTAAAAACTATAACAATACCTTCTGAAGATCCCTCTGCTTCTGCATTTCCTCCCGAACCGCTTTCGGCACCTATAGAGTTATTTATTCTTATTAATGATGTTTTATTTTATTAAAATATATTTAAAATATATAACTAATCAAAGCCTGAAATAAATAAGATAGTTATTGGTTATTATTATTTTATTTATTTCAATAAAGCAATATTGCATTACAGTCAAAATAACGTTTTCACAATATTATTCTTCAATTAATTACAGATGTTTTAACTTATGTGAATTCGAAATAGGTTAACCGACAATAACGATTTTTTTAGGATTTTTAGGTAAATTTAAAAGATTTTATAAACTAAGTTTCTTGGCTTAAGTGCCGCTATACGCACCAACGTGTAAAAAAAACATACGCAAAAACTCATAAAACTACGCTTTTTTTCCTAAGAAAATTGAACAACAATTTTTTTTCTTATTTTTTTAAATGGCAAAATGCCAGTGCACACACTCTAAATATCTCGTTTATTCAAGCTGTCAATTTTAAAGAATAATAGAAATCCATTGAATTCTCTAGTAACATATGACTCTCTAGTAGCCTAATTTTGTCAGCGACTGACCGTTATACGGATCAGTCATTTAAACTGATATAATTATAAACATGCGTTGAGGATCTTCTTCATCGGAATTATTTGCGTCCGTTGCCCGTTGCTTTCCTTACCTGGTTCATTACTATCATTTTCACCTTCTGGGATTTCAACATCCTCCAAATTATCTGAGACTGGATATCCTTCACTAGGTTCAGCGGTATTTTCACCTGGTTCAATAGTATCATTATCAGTCTCTTCCCCTGCTTCACTGATGTCATCTACTGCATATCTTGGTTCTTCATCTGGTTCACTAATATTTTCTTCTGTTATGACCGTAGGTTCTTCTTCTTTGTATACCTCAATTGGTTCGGTGGTATTTTCTTCTGGTTTCTCGATATCTTCACTTGGTACGTCAGTTTCACCTTCTGTTTCTTGTCTCAGTATTTGATTATCTGGTTCTGGTTTAATTTGTGATTTTACTTTTCCATTATTAGTGTAAGAATTAGTCACTGAAAAGGCACATAGGACGTATTATGTTTTTTATGACGCGGTGCTAGTAGTATTTGCTGTTAAATAAGAATAAAAATCAAAGTTCTTCATAATTTTAAACCTTAAAATCATTCGGTATATCTGTCGATTGGCTACTTGTACAATGGATTTCTATTGGTGGTAATTCTCTTGCATACCGCTCTTAGACACTTCTATCTAACCCTCTAATAAAATCGTTAAAAAATATAGTTTTTGCAAACATAAATCTACAGGGATTGTTTGCCATTCAGTTGATAATCACAATAATCAAATGTTTGCACTCCAAATCCAACACAAAATTTATATTTTCTGATGGCACCAAAAGGTTTTAACACGGTCCTTGTCCCTATCATTTAAAACAAAATGAACCCTAAGAATAAGAGATAATGCGAAAAAAGATGATAATGATTGCTTTAAATATTTTTTGCGCATAAATTGCGAATCGAAGTCTATCTGTCAAACATTAACCGTTACCAGAGCCAAAGAATATATACTATTACTTCGAGCATAGTCTGGAAAATCTACTAATATTCGGTGGTAAGGAAGATGCTGGGGCTAAGGTCCGGGTCGGTAAGATGATGAAGTTAATAAGACCGTTGGAGTGTTACTAAGACAGGAGTGACAGATCTTCATTGCAGGAAGTAGTAATCCTGAACAGAGGAACTGGGGAGGAACAGAACCATAAGTTTTAATAAAAAATAACCTACCCGCAGCTGATTGAGCCAGCGCTGAGCCACCTTTTCCATTGCTGGTTGCGCTTGATATTGCTAAAACAGTAAAATCAGTTATAGTTTTTTAAATATTTGAGGCTTAAATTGTTAATATCGACGCTTGAAAGCTAAAAATTACCAAACGACATTTTGGGCGATATTGAGTTATATATATCATTGAAATCAGAAAAAAATTCTGCGTCGATTGGTCTTACTCTCGTACCGCTAGGACGAATTTTGATGTCGCTTGGTAACCCAAGAAACACCCACAATTTAACAGTTTTCGGCGACCAAGCGACTAAATTTTTACCGATTTATAAATAATTTCACTTGGTAGGTATTCCATTTTAACATTTTACTTTTAGTAATTTTTGCCTTGCCCCGAATTTATGTGTTTAAACATATGGTATTTTTTTCCTTACGATATCTAGAGTACAAGCAATACTTAGGAAATATTGCTTGATTACAAAAAAATGTTTATCGTCATTTAAGATTTTTTGACGTATACCTAATTTATACATAATCCGATTTAGTAATTTTTATATGAATGCAATGCACTTAAAAACGTAATATAGTAATATTTTTCCTGCCTAAAAAAGGTGTATTTTTGTCGTTTGGTAACCTTTTACCTGCCGTTTTTTTTACTGTTTTTGTTATTTAGATAATTATTTCTGAAATGAAATTTGTGTTAAAATGAACTTATCCCTGTTGCACATAATTTATTTTGTCGTTTATACGCGCGGTAAAGTAGATATTGAGTGGCTGTTGGTAACAAAATATCGATCAGCTCTTCACCGAACCGTCGCATGGACAACCCGCACGCTCGCGCACATCGCACATATTACCTCGAAAGTAAGTGTTTTTATTATAAACCTTATTTTACACTGTACGTAGATAATTATGCTTGATTTAATTTTATTGTTTTAGATACACAATGAATCGAAATCATATAAATAATATACTTAAATAAGCTATGTCGTCGGTTACTTAGTAGCTGGCCCAGAATCTTAACGAAATGGTGGTCGTTAGTAATTTGTAGGACTTTGGAGAGTAATCTCTTGATGTTGATTGTATCGTAAGCTGCTGAGAGATCCACAAAAACTACACCGGTTATTTTATTAGCTTCATACCCAGTCTCAATATATTCCGTTAAGCTTAGGATTTGTCCGGCACACGACTTGCCTGGCCTGAATCCAGCCTGTTCTGGGATTAATTTGTCCTAAACTATTGGGGTTACACGGTTTAGTAATAATCGCTCAATTAGTTTTAGTGTGTGGCAGAGAAGTGCTATTGGCCGGTAACTCTTTGGATCTTCTGACGACTTGCCTTTTTTTTCGCAGAAGGGCCATGCGCCTTATGCATACCGTCCCTTCTGTGTCACCTCTTATCCGCATAGTGGCGGGAACGCGGTATCCCAATTTATTATATCCGCGAACCCGCCGCGGACGTCCGTCGCCGGACCCTCTTTGGGGTGGGTGTTAGACACCTACCCACCGTGACCACTTCGAGGACCATGTGCAATGAACGCCAGACGACCCCGAGTCTGACGTCCATGGTTCTCACTTCGGCTGCAATAAAAATAATACCGGCACTCCTCTTCCCCTGCGGCCCCGCCGAGGCCGCAGAAGGTAGGGAGAGCGGCGCACCGTAATACCGGCACTCCTCTCCCGCCGCTGACCCGCACTCCTCAGCCGCGATGTTGTTCATACAACACCGCGGCCCGCCTCCGTTGCGGTGCTGCTAGGTGCTCCACCCAGATACAGCACCGCAACCCGCCAGGGCCGCTCCAAAGTGGGCTTTTGGCCAAAACCCGCCGGAGCGGCGCCTCCTTGGGGTTCCTCTTAGCTTCACCGTGAGCCCCACCACGTAGCCGTGCCTCTAAGCCCCCCCGCTACGACAAGGCGAGAACCCACATTCGGGGGGGGTCTGACGACTTGCCTGGTTTTAGCAGAGCAATAACTTTCGCTTTTCTCCACATTTTTGGTATTTTGGAGGAAGTGAAACAAGTGTTAAACATTGAATGAAGCCAAGATACCGCTACAGGCCCTAGGTTTTTTAGTTGTTCTACAGTTATGTCATCAATACCAGCTGTTTTACCATTTTTGAGTAATTTAAGACAAATGATTGTATCAGACAAGGTAAAGGGTTTGCAGATCTGGGTGGGACTATGGGTAGTACATTTATCTTTTATTCGTTTTTTACTTATTTTTAAGATCTTCTCTGAGTATCGCTAGCAGTTTTTCCCAGGTTTCAATAGTTTCTTCAGAAAATGGATCAGTGTCATGTAGTTTTTGGTAGTGTTTGAGAAGCTAAGCCGATTCATGCTGCAAACCTGGTACGTGTTGTGTGCGACAACCTCTTGGGATGCATTGGCATGATACTGATTTTATTATGTCTACGAATGCATCATAATTTTGCGGGATGGGGTTTAGATGTAAAAGTTTTTCATCTAGAGAAGCGATGCCAGTTGGCTTTTCTGAAGTTAAAGCGGCGTCTAAAGGGAACTATGTTAGGGTTTATGGCGCCTCAAAAGCGAAAGCGAGAATAGCCGCATTTACCAGTTTTATACAGAGAGATCTTAGATTTTCCGAAACGAATATTAGGTCTGGGTTGTAACCTCTTTTCCAACGGCGGCTGTTGAAGGGGGCTGGTAGCTTGCTGTTATGCATTAAGTGGAGATTTTCGGATTCTGCCCATTGTTCAACTTCATTTCCATCTCGGTTGGTTGACGAGTAACCCCATGAGGTGCTATGGCTGTTAAAGTCACCTACAACTATTTTAAATATACGATCGTTGTAATTGGAAGGGGGGGTGAATTTAAATGGTTAGTTTGGAGGCTTATAAATAGAGGTTTCCGGTATCTTGTGCACTTTGATTGTGCACTTTCCGGTATCTATTGTAAGGGTTTCTATCGAATTTTGTGAATTAGTGGAGACCAAAAGGACAGAGATATTGGGCTTAACAAAGATAGCACTCCCATGCTTAGCATGGGGTATTTCTGCGGTTAATATCATTCCAGATACTTCAGGACGTGGATGGTCATGATCACGGTGTGTTTCCTGTAAGCACTGTACTTCACATGGGTATGAATGGCACAGGTTTGATAGGATCTGCGCCTTGTTTTTAGAAAAGCCTTCGATGTGGATGAAGATAACATTTAGGGCTGGTTTAGGTGTGTAGTCGAGAGGTGTTGGTCCCGTAGATTTGAAGGTAGAAATTGAGTTTAACAGTTTCTGTTGTGTGGAGTCCTGAGAAGGACGGTTTTGTTCAGTCATCGTGGTGAAGGGATTGGTCACCTAGACTCTGCGTTACCGAGTGCTGGGTGTCCAGGGTGCGCCGGACGTTATCGGCTACAATATTAAAACCCATTTTGTAACAGTGCTTTTATAGAGTTGATTTGTTTTACCTACATAAACTAGAATAATAAAAATATAAACAAATTAAATACCCATCTTTGATTTTGTAATAAAACCCAAATTCATTGTTACTTGTTCAAAACAATCCTACACTACCCTTATTTAATTTGGAGTACAGTTAAAATTAGATGGCAGAAAACTTTATTTGTTTTCTATATAGATTATTATAGCTATGTTTCAAGCATGCTTTACTTGTATGTAGATATTTTTTCTTGAAACGCAATTATCTAGTAATAAGATTTATTCAATTTTACTTATTTTATAATAAAATTTTGCTGTCGGTTAGTAACTTTTACCTGTTTGTAATTTTGATGAAATTATTACTAACCGACACTTACTCGTAAAATATTAAGAAAATTCATTATTTTTAAATGCCAATTTGTAAAACCTTTAAACTACATTCAAAATCAGTTGGAATCAAGTCAGTATGACCAATAGGCGATTTCTTATGATTTTTTTTCCAAAAAAAAAAACTTTAAAACACTCTGGTGTAAAGTTGCCAATATGTCGCTTGGTAACTTTTATCTTTCAAGCGTCGATATGTAGTTTAAGTTACGTTACTGGGTACCAATATTTCTGATAAATACAGGGATGGTGCTTGTAAAAATAAGTAGGTACAGTTTTTGCCGTGTTGTAAACATTTCCTGGTGTGAACCAACGTAATACATTGCAGTGTAATATGGCAAAAGCAAAAGATATTTCTGATAAAACGGAATCGACTGATGATTATTATAATTACGTGTTTAGAATTTATTTCAAACTCAATACGATCACTACCTACATATTTCTGATAAGGTTTTTATGAGTTGCCGACAATAGACTTATCGTAAGTTTAATATTACGGCGCTCCTTATAAAGTTAATTTCGGAAGAAGTTATAACATAAAAACTATCACAAAAAAATTAATCCTAGATAAATGAATAATCAAAAATATATATTTACCAGTTGCTGATGAGCTTGAAAATGGGAAACCAAATCTTCCTCTTGGTCCAAAAGAGGGGAATGATGGTTCTATAAAAAAATGTTTTCAATATAGGTATAAAAGAGACAAGAGAATAAAAAGGTAAAATAAAAGCAGTAAGCCTAGTGATATAACCGTGGACTGGCGAGTCAGAGATCTCAGGATCGGATCTCTGACTTTTTAGAAGTTACGTGCATATTATAAATTTATTATCACCTACTCCATGCCTCGGAGAGTACGTTAAGCCATTGGCGCCGGCTGTCATGAAGATCTTTGACAGTTGATATATAGAGCCCCTCATAAAATTCTGACAATTGATCTAACTTTAGAATATCATAATATCCTGGGTTTCGGGGGTCAGATAAGTAGGCGCTCCATAGAAAACTGATGTTCAGCTACATCTAGATATGATACCGATCTCAACAAAGTTTGGGAATAATAAGGCTATGAGAATGGTAATTGTTTATAATTTATGTGAAGTAAGTGTAATTGATAAATTAGGTAATAAAAATTCTTTTCTTTAGTGTGTTTTCTGTTGTCACTTAGAAATAAATTAATTTTGTTTTATTAATAATTATGTAAATCGTGTTAAATTTTACTTACCAAAATCATCAAAATTTTCAAAGGAGTTTCCAAAATATCCTTAACAAAAAAAGTGTACTTAATGTTTTTATGCGTATTTTATCACTAAAAGCAACTAATTGTGTTTCAAACTTATGTTGTTTGTTAAAAAATATGGAGAGAAGTAAAACTAAAAACATTTAGGTATGTAATAGCTAATCATTCTGCTCTGAATAAGAGAATCCAATTTAGCAAAGTAGTGTGAAGTATTACATATCGATATCAATTGATTAAGCACATCTATAAATTGATGTTTTCTTAACGGAACATAAAAAATAATGCATCTTCAAGTGCCATTAATTTCAATAATTAAATTACTTAAAATGGTCGAGGTTTAAATCTTAGAAGGAATAAATTATAGAAGTATTTTTTTATTATTTCTTACCGCTGCCAGAGTTTGCGACAGCCTGGGCGGAACTCTTACCGGAGCCACCACCTTCTGCAAATTAAACAAGAATTTTAAATTTATTTTAATTCCCATTTTTTTTATTACTGGTTATTTTCACAAGAATAATATCTTTTTTTTTTAATAACGTTCGCTTTTGACTGAATTAAATTGGCTTTTTAATGGCCAACACCTTGAATACCTGCATTCATTTTCATTCCTACTACAATTCTAGTGCTATTATGTCTTGTATCGAATCATTTCTGTAAACTAATTCGTACGCAAAATGGCAAGTTGTTTTATGAATGATTATTTCTCAATATTTTTGTGAAATTTTTACATGTTTTAGCACACGTTAGCTTATTAAATATAAATATTTAATAAGAAATTTGAAAAAAACAACTGATACGGATGGGATTCGAACCCACGATCTTCGGCGTTCCGTGCCGATTATTTCTCAGTCAATTTTAGAACTTACTTTTTTTTGTAGTAAAATGAATTACGTCATTCAAAGCATTTTAAAACGAGCGTACAGACAAATGAGTCGCAAACATTTTCTATTGTCACTACTGAGTGATATTCTAGAGTACCTTACATTTATAATTCCTGCCACAGTATGCGGCAGTGGCATTTGCGATTGCCTGTGATTGGGTTAATGTTTGTCTTTTTCCTTTTAATGTTATAGATAGTACAAGCAACATTTGAAGATAATTATAATGATATAATAATAATAATTTTTTTAACGATATTTCCAAAACCCTTGGATTTCTAAGTCAAACATTCACACCCCAGACTATTAAAAAAATGTTAGTAGTAGAGGTTACATTTTTTTTGCAAAAAAAGGTATATACGTATTAGTATGAGCTATGTAATTGGCCTACTTTCAGTTTAATCTCACAATTGATGAAGCACAATATGAAAATGACTTATAAAGAAATCTTACAACTAGAGGCGTTTGAAAATGCTTTAGATAACCTGACCTTTTTAATTAACTCTTACCCGTTAAGCGTTTACAATTATTTAAACAATAATAAGTTTAACTATATTTTAATAAAACACATTTTAGAGATACTATATATTATTTTTCTTACCACTTCGGGCGTTTGCACTTGACTGTGCTATCGCTTGATTTTGGTTTTTTCCTCTACCCCCTGTAATATTATAGATACATGTTGTATTAGCAAGTTTAATTAAGACAAACATAAAGCAACGTTTACACTCCCGGCTATTAATTTGTTAGTCGTTAATTTGAGATGGAAGTCATAATAATATAAGCTAATTTAATATATAATAAATTAGGATAATTTTGTACGAAATATCTTAATTTCATTGAACTATTTTCTTTTACGGTTTTACTTAGCTCCTGTTTATTATTTGGTTCAAATTTAGTAATTGATATTTCACCCCTTTCCTGTTGACAGATTGATCTGATATTTTGTACACAGTTTTAGTTTTAATGACACAACCGTTTTACGTAAAAAAAATTACTAATATTATTATATTCTCAGGAGTGTAAAATGTCGGAATACTTTCTATTTTTTTTCATTAAACATTTGAAATGCTTACCACTGCCGGCGTTTGCCGCTGACTGTGCTATCGCTTGACTTTGTCCTCTACCATTGGACCCTGTTTTAATATATATAATTATTTTTGTTGTACTTCAGATACCATAAAGTAAGTAATAAGTTTCAATTGTTTTAAAAAAGTTACTGCTAGCAGCGTTTGTGATTGTCTGTGCTTGCGATAAATTTTGATCTTTTGTTTTAGCCCCTATATTATTATAGGTACATAATGTATTAACAAGTTTAATTTAAACAACCTTAAAGCAAAGTTTATAAAATTTAACTAAATATTATTATGCAATTCGAAAATTTAACTTCTAGTAGGCTCTGAGTAATATCTATTTTATCTACCCTTGACTTGTGTGTGATAATCTTTTATTGAATTATATGAATAATTTTATTTTTATTATTATCTATACCTTTCTCAGGGGTGTAAAATGTCAGATTACTATCTATTTTTTTCATCAAACATTTGAAATGCTTACCACTGCCGGCATTTGCCGCTGTCTGTGCTATCGCTTGACTTTGTCCTTTACCATTGGACCCTGTTATAATAAAGATATAATTATTTTTGTTGTACTTCAGATACCGTAAAGTTAAATATATGACTTATTTATAAATCTTACCACTGGCGGCTTTAGACACTGCCGCTGCTTGTGATGAACTTTGCCCTCTGCCATTCGACCCTATAAGATTTTTTCATTTATGAAAAAATAATTCTTAGCTAATTCCATTTGTTAAACTTTATATATTTGCCATAGCTTAAAAAATATTGTGAATTTTAATTGTTTAAATCTACCGCTAGTGACGTTTTTGATTGTCTATGCTTGCGATAGACTTTGACCTTTTTCTTTAGTACATATTTTATTAAAGATACATTATGTTGTTTTTTTAACGTGTATTGTCCAAATGCCGAGCAAAGGTCTCCCAAAGTCCTTTTACTGAGTTTTAAAAATTTTAATTAAAACTTACTACAAGCAACGTTTATACTCCTGACTATCAATTTGGTAGTCGTAATAAGATGGAAGTCTTATATGCAAATTTAATATATAATAACTATATAAATAGTTGTTAAATTCTAACTACTAGTAGGCTGGTAGAGTAAGATCTATTTTCTCTCTCCTTGACATATGTGTGATAATCTTTCTTTGAAATAATATTATGAACAGTTTTATTTCTATTATCTCTTCCTATCTTAGGAGTGTAAAATGTCGGAATATTTTCTATTTTTTTCATTAAATATTTAAAATACTTACCACTGCCCGCAATTGCCGCTGACTGTGCTAGTGCTTGACTTTGTCCTCTACCATTGGACCCTGTTTTAATATATATAATTATTTTTGTTGTACTTAAATATATAAGTATCATTTAAATATATAAGTCTCATCCTGCTCAGGAGTGTAAAATGTTGGAATACTTTCTATTTTTTTCAAAAAACATTTGAAATGCTTACCACTGCCGGCGTTTGCCGCTGACTGTGCTAGTGCTTGACTTTGTCCTCTACCGTTGGACCCTGTTTTAATATATATAATTATTTTTGTTGTACTTAAATATATAAGTATCATTTAAATATATAAGTCTCATCCTTCTCAGGAGTGTAAAATGTTGGAATACTTTCTATTTTTTTCAAAAAACATTTGAAATGCTTACCACTGCCGGCGTTTGCCGCTGACTGTGCTAGTGCTTGACTTTGTCCTCTACCGTTGGACCCTGTTTTAATATATATAATTATTTTTGTTGTACTTAAATATATAAATATCATTTAAATATATAAGTCTCATCCTTCTCAGGAGTGTAAAATGTTGGAATACTTTCTATTTTTCTCAAAAAAACATTTGAAATGCTTACCACTGCCGGCGTTTGCCGCTGACTGTGCTAGTGCTTGACCTTGTCCTCTACCATTGGACCCTGTTTTAATATATATAATTATTTTTGTTGTACTTAAATATATAAGTATCATTTAAATACATAAGTCTCATCCTTCTCAGGAGTTTGAAATGTCGGAATACTTTCTATTTTTTTCAAAAAACATTTGAAATGCTTACCACTGCCGGCGTTTGCATATGACTGTGCTAGCGCTTGACCTTGTCCTCTACCATTGTTCCCTATTATAATACATAATAATTTATTTTTGTTGTACTTGAGATACCATAAAGTCATAAGGTATTATTTTAAGTTACAACTTGCCTTATTTACTTACTTACTTGACTTACTTACTATGACTTATTTAGATATCTTACCACTGGCGGCATTAGAAAAAGCCTCTGCTTGTTATAAACTGGGCTCTCTGCCATTCGCCACTTTTTTATTTTTTTCTTTAAGTAATAAAAACTATTTTCATTCTATTGTCTATTCCTTTCTAAGGACTACTCAGGAGTGTAAAATGTCAGATTACTTTCTATTTTTGTCATTAAACATTTGAAATGCTTACCCGCAATTGCCGCTGACTGTGCTAATGCTTGACTTTTTCCTCCATTGGCCCCTGTTATAATATATATAATTATTTTTATTGTACTTAAGATACCATAAAGTTGCAATATTATACACCGTTTTTGATTAAAAAGAATATCACTAGGTTAGAAATCTTCCCACTGTCGGCTATAGTCAGTGCCTCTGCTTGTGGTAAACTTTGCCCTCTGTCATTACTCCCTACGTTATTTTACGTTTATTTTATTTTAATGTTACGGGAGTCAGCTTAGCTAATTCATCAAAATATTTACGAGTGTACTTACCAGAGTTAGCTATGGCAATTGCCTGACTTCTGGCTGAGTTTTGTCCATCTAAAATAATACAAGTGTGCATTAATAACTCTCGTACTCGCGTATTGATTTAGGAGATTGCCTGACTGATTTCGAACTCAAACGGGGTCCATTTTCAAGAGCGAGTGTATACGCGGAGGCGGCGCGTCGCAGACACCACTGACTCAATGACTAATCAGGCATTATAATACATACCTATATCATTCTTGACCTTCAAGTTTACAAAAATATCGTACCAATAATATTCAAATTAATTAGGAAAATGTGTTTGTAGAATTGTCTTTTTTCAACGCAGCAACGGAGAAACGCATTGATGTGATCTTTGCATAGTTAGAGAGTTTAAAGGACGGGATATTGATCAGAGGGCTTAGCCAAGTTGACTATCTACAATCGCTAACGAATAGAAAACGAAATACATGTATAGGATTAGATTCTATTCGTTTGTTTTGACCACGTGACTTATCGATAAAAGTCAAAGTAAAAGTCGTATCGAAAAATGTCATCCTATACATTTCTTTCGTTTTCTATAGCGTTAGCGATTGTAGACAGTCAACTTGGCTAAGCCCCCTGATACAAGACAACTATTGATTCATAATCATATCGTTGTTAATCTTGTACAGCCAGGACTAAGTCATTAGTTCGACGAAAAAGTCATAAATTCGAAAACGCGTGTGCGACGTGTCATAAGTTCGACTAAAAAGTGTGTGACAGATCAAAATATTGGGGTTGATATGTATGCATTCTTGGCAATTGATTATATTATTAGTAGTAACTGAATCAGCCACGATGCGATAATGAAGAAGTCGCAACGACTAATGGAGAGGAATGGAGTTATTGGGAGTACTGTTTGCAAATTGATTTAATTCTATGTATTTTAGTGGTGAAGAAGTTTGTCAGGCCAGGTGCCTATTAGATAAAGTGTTCTGCGAACGAGATTTTTAATTAAAAATAATAAAATACTTTGACTTGAAACTACAATCTAAATCAAATAGTAGGTAAATGTTTCTGATCGATTATTCGTTACAGTAATCCGCGCAGGGTCATCACCGTATAGCTCACAGAGTCACGACCTTTATCGGGAAATCAACCGACGACGGCGACGCATTGGTTCCTTTGATTGAAAAAATTGCGATAGAGAAAATATCGAGGAAAAATTTAACGCAGGGTGGTCTAGAATACTGGCGGTAAATACGCAAACAAAAACAGGGGTAAACAAGGGGATCGTGGAAGAACACCATGTGGATTTTAGACCTGCAAGTCGGACATAACCCCATCGCCAGTTCTTGGTGATGGGGTACTCATAAAGGGACTCTCACACGACAAAAAAAGAGTGAAAAACATGAATTATATCAATTAATTTCAAATAACATAAATAGATGGACAATGTAATAACTTTCAAAGGGCCCTTTCTAGACCCTTTAAGTAAACAAAAAAAAAAGAATTGAAACACTTACCGGCCTGTTGAATAAGCAGACCAATAGGCAATATAAATAAAAATATAGCCCATCGAGTGGAACACATCTTCCAATTTGTGATAGGACTTAAAATAACCGATGAAGACAGGGCTTTTATATGGAAAAAACAATTAAAAATATATTAGACAATATAAATATTCGTGAGGAATTAATTTGATAACAGTATTGTTTTTATTACATTATGCTTTCTTTATAGAAATCGTGATCCATATACATGTGTAATAACTTTTTTTATGGAAAAATTGATACCAACTGTTTGCGCGCTTGCGTGTATCGGTATTACCTACTTTTATTAAGAACTAATGTCCTCGCGGCCGAATTTCGAAGACACCAGCCAATATTAATGGAGACTAGCCAACTATGTAAGAAATATTATTATTATTATAAGACGTGTGTGCGCAAAAACTGATGCACTCTCTATTCTCTCACTCTCTATGGTCTGATACTCATATGACACGATTGTAGATAATTCGGGCGCAAGAACAATGGCTTTATGTGCTTTCTGAGGCACGCAGCAAATGATGATAACTTACAAAAAATGCACTGTAAGGTCAAAGTATAATAAACAATACAGTACGGAAACTACAAAAAACGCTCCTTGAAACGGCACACTCACATATTATTAGGTCTCACACACATACATAATTACATACTGTTATATTTTTTCTCTTCATGATGTACCTATAATATAGTTTTTTTTCGCGGTTTCGCTCCAGTAGTTCTATTTTTTACCAGATAAAAATTATCTTCTATCACTCTCCATCTTGTAAACTATATCTAAGCAAAAAATCACGCCGATCCATTGTTTCATTGCTGCGTTACAGAAAGACAGACCAACAAACACTCTTTTGCAAGAAAATATTAGCATAATAGTCCTGGTTGCTCAATGATTTCAGAGCCATTTTGCAAGCACTTGGTTGTGGGTTCGAACCTGGCATAATGTACCAATGAGATTCATTTAATGTCACTACAATACTTCATAGTTCAAGAATACCGATTAATGGTATAGGAAAACATGGTGAGAAAACCTGGAGTGTTTGAAATCGCCAACATGCAGTTAGTTGAGTCTCGATCATTTCCTATATGAAAGATGCCGTTGCCCTGCAGTAGGAAAGTTACAGTCTGATAAACAATACCAGATTTTTATAGTTTAGAGCCTGTCGTTTACCTGAGCGCCAGAACTTTCACTACATGTCTTGGAAGGTCATGTGCGTCTGTATTTTAAATGGATCATAGTGTTTTTTTTTTGCTATCTAAGGTCGCAGGAAGCTGCTGGATGCAGGTTGCTTTCAACCGGCCAATCTGGAAATCTTTGGGGGAGGCCTATGTTCAGCAGTGGACGTCTTATGGCTGAAATGATGATGTCATAATTATGATGATGATGATAACCATATTGGTATATATAATTATATTATATTAAGTAATTTTATAGATCAATATGCGAGCGTGAAAGCGGTTTATTACAATAGGCGTCTTAAATAAACCCATTAGGCTTTTATTTCCGAAATAACCCGACTCAATATAGGGTGAAAATAGAATGTAGTGAGACAATATCATCTCAATATGCCCATTTTTTACGTAAGTCTCGATATGAATGTACACATCTTGCTTTTATGACTGTACGATCGTGCCGATTTCAATATACAGAGCCATCGTGTGTTGCGACTTGCAAGTGTTCAGATTTCTACATTTTCGTCTACGTGTTTGCCGTTATTCTGTGGAAATTTCTTCGCAAATATTCATATTATGTTTATCATGCATTGGAATCGAATTTTAGATTTCTGTGTGATATGAATTTTTGTGATTTGAGATATTAAGATATTTAGATATTACAGGGTGAGAGTGAATAGGCACTACTTGAGTTCGTGTGTACCAACTTCGACTGCATCGTCACTTTCCATCAGGTGAAATCTAGTCAAATGTGCTCAAGTTTTTAATATAAAAAAAAATTAATAGTTTTTTTTTTGCAAGTTGTGTTTTGTTTATGTCTCATCGATAAACTTATCTTATACGCCGTTGCCATTTATTTTTTAATGTTATTAGGGAACATTGTAGAACTACAGGGAACAAACGGATTTGACTAAAAGTTTTGACAAAAAAAAAACGATAAAAAAAAATAGTTTTGGATTTGTTGCCAAGCTAAGCGGGTTCTGTATGAAACCACCTCATCCTATGCTTTGGCACCGACTTCAAAACTAACGTTTTTGTTTTATTTCTAGTAGTGTTTTGGAGTCGGTTTTATTTTAAAATTTTAGGTGGCACGTTAGTTAGCTGTTTACATTGAAATAGAAAAAAAATAAAACCGTCATCGACAAAACCAAATTTTAAATTGAAGTCAAAAGTTACAAGTTCTGGTTGACTTAACACGAACTCGATCTCAAATCTACTATGTAAAGTTGTTTTTCATGTAAGCAACTTTAGGCTCGGGTATAATACCTACGGCAAATGTCTATGACTAATTTTGTCATTAAAATTGACTGACCCCATCCACTTCGGCCTAAGTGGAATTAAGTAATTTAGACAACAAAAACAAATTAATAAATTCTTTTACTTACAGAAAGTCCTTTTGTAATGTTCTTGATGTAATATTTTGATAATTTCCTAACGAAGATTTTGGCATTTTCATTGTCCGTGCAGAGACTTGAGCGACGCGATACAATTGTGTGCTCTTTTGGTAAAGAAGTTTTGGAGGCGCTGCGCGGTGTTTGTACCATCTTGGGTTTTTGTATATCAATGCCTATTTACTAAAGTTTACGCTTTTAGCTTATCATTGATTGAAATTTCTACGGTAAAATATTAATACGTTTGGGTATAATCCAGCCATAGCAGTTGCAATAGTTTTAAGAGATGCACATGAATTTGCATTTTAATACCTACGCCAAAAATTAATAATTTTTACAACGTATAGAAGTGACAGTCCATCTTTCCTGCCAGTTTGTCGTGGTTACCGCGCGGTACCAATAGGCCTAGCAATCATAACAGTCTTTGACCCTCTCCTTGTCTTGTTAGCTCGGTCATCGCAGTCGTAAATAGCCTCACACAAAACGCGAGCGCAAAGGCAGGCCCAAGCGCGTGCCTCATGATCTTTCCACGTGAAAATATAAGTAATATAACATTTTTTTATCCAACTTTACAATGTCAGAAGTCCATTAGTGTTGGTACTATAAGACGGTTTTTCACTCTAAGAGAAGGTAACTTACGAAGACAGTCTCAGCAGCATCAGCAGCAGGCGCCTGTTTGTGAATCTTTATACCTACGAATGACCAAAGAGTAGGTATGCAGGCAACAGAGTGTATTATAGCTGTAATTTATTTTAAAAAGCGTTCAACATTTGTAACTAGGTATATAGCAGAAGGGCAGTGATTTCTTTATCACTATTTTTAGATAATATTATTCTTATTTATGACGTTTAGAGTTACAATTGTCCGTTTGCAATCATTTTAATGACTTTTTTCACCTTGTTCCGTTTAAATCGTGTTCGATTACATTCGATTACATCAATGATTAATGACTGAAGTTGAATTAACTCTTTGTTTGACAGTAAACGCCTGTAACCGGACGTCATTTCTATGTAGTGTGTGTGTTCCGTTTAAATAATGACGTCATATTATTAACAATCAGTTGGTAAATTTCTGATTTAAGATACTCTAAGAACAGCAAATATCATTTTATGGCCATAGATTCATAGGCCTATTAGCAATTGTCGGATAACTTTTATCAAAGAAATAATTTTGATAAAGGTGTTGGGCCTAAAAATATACTTTGATCCTTTTATTTAAAATATACGTTTGCTTTGTCGTGATAGCCTAATGGTATGACCGTTTGACTGGCAAGTCAGAGGTCTCGGGTTCGAACCCAAGGCCACCTCTGACTTTTCGTAAGTTATGTGCGCATTATAAATTAATTATCACTCTCCGTGTCTCGGATAGCACGTTAAGCTGTTGGCCCCGGCTGTCAATTGTAGATCTTTGACAGTCGTTACGGGTAGTCAATAGTCCGAAAGTCTGACAACCAGTCTTACCAAGGGGTATCGTGTAACCCAGTATCTGGGTTGTGGAGGTCTGATAGGCAGTCGCTCCATGTAAAACACTGGTATTCAGCTGCATCCCGTAAGACTGGAAGACGACCCCAACATGAAAAGGCTAGGCAGATGATGACGTTCGCTTTGTAGTCACTGTATTTTTTTTCAGAATAGAAAAAACACCAAAATATTTTGAAATGGGACATGATAGTGTTATCATAAATAAAACAAAAATAAATTTAAGCAGGTGTTTATTAATAATTATCTAATTAAGCGTGTTTTTTTTTTTGTGAATGTATTTTCTTTCGTAGGTAATTCAGCATAACGTCGCGCGTAGGGATCAGCAATGAAGATACAAACATACTTGTAGGTCTTTACGAAATCATTAATCATAATGATACCCATGATGATACAGGAAAAAAAAAGTACAATTTTATTCCGTGTATGCGGTGCGTAGTAAATTGAAAAATTGATAAGATAAACTACAGATCTGGAAAAAAATAACAGCTCTTAGGTGTTATAATAAAACAATAAATCAGCCTGTGACAATGTAGGGCAAAGGCTTCTTCTCATACAGAGAAGGATTGAGCATTAATCATCACGCTAGGTTACTGCGTGTTGGCGATTTCAGACTATTTAGTCCAGGTTTGGTGGTGTCTTAGATTAACTAAGAAAGTACATATGGCCTTGAAAAGACATTGAAACATTGCTACACACGCGCTTGCAAAGCGGGTCCATAACCAATGCGCCATAACGATATGCGATTATTATTATTTATTTTTATATTTTAATTATTATAAATGAATTATTAAAATTATTTGCAGTTGCAAAGGTCGCTGGGACAAAGCAAGGATGTTAAGTGATAGTGATATCATGTTATTTTTGCTTATGATTATGGGCAGGAAGTTAACTAATTATGCTAATGTTAACTTATGTTATGATAATTAATGTTAACTATGTTATCTTATACAATTTGTTCGAAACAGATTTTTATTCAAATCTATTCTACTGTGACTACGTCTACGACTTTTTTGTACCTACATAATTAAAATCGAGGTAGGTACTTACACCACTGAAGGTATCAAGATTCATAGTTAAGTAACCTTTGGCACTAAATTCAAAAGGTTTTTGCGCGCGCATTAAAAATATAAGCAGCATTTTCTTTGTACCAGAATCAGCATCTACCCAGTCAGCGAAGTATATCGCTTTTTCTAATTTTTGACTCTGAAAAATTGCAAAATATTTTTTATAACATTTTAAAATATGATGCTGGATGAACTGGGCAACAGATCAGTAGAAAGCGTAAATTACGAAGATATATAATGTCTTACTTTATGGAAGCATCATGGAGAAGCTTTATGGAATATTTTAGAAGGTATGGATGTTTTGTAACCAAAAAAAATTAAATCATCAAACATTTTTTGTAACTTAATTACTTTGATTGAATGAATTCTTAATTTTTATCGCCAGGTCACGTGGTTATAAGACCACCCAATTACTTCCAAGACGAAATAAGATTATATGCAACAATTTATTATAGATAAGATAGATAAACCAGCCGGTAACTGTCCCACTGCAGGGCTAAAGACTCTTCTCATACAGAGAAGAATTGAGCATTAATCACCGAAACAACAATATTCGAAAGTCGAATTATTTAAGAAAAGTTTTCATAAAAGTAATAATTTCGATAGCATGGGTGGGATTACGAATAGCTTATTGCTTAATTATTTGTCACTTTCGTGACAACCATATTTTTGGTTCTGGATAGACTGTTACATATAACATTTGTTTGGTTCAATTCAAATAGGCATGTAGGTACAACCACATTACATACATGATCAATAAGGAGCTGACCAATAATGCACTGAAAAAATACTTCCACAAGTAAGGAACAGAAGAAGGAAAAATAGCGTAGACTTTTGTATGTATCATCAACTACCTGAAACAGAAGAAGCTGATTAAATTAAACTTGATTATGAATAAGTAAATTTAACTATTAATAATCAAGTAAAAAGAATAGTTACAGTAGCAGTAAATGCTGTGAGACATATGAATACAGAACCGAACAAATACGTCAAAAGCATTCCATCTTCTAACACTTCATTTAAGGCTGATGTTATTCTGAAACATGTTGATAATAAATTTATTTTATATGAAATATTGATACGGCTTTACTCACGCATTGATTTTGGGGAATGCCCGACTAGTTTCGAACTCAAACGGAGTCCAATTTCAAGAGCACAGTGAGGTCCGCGACGCTGCCGCATATACACTCGCTCTTGAGAATGGACTCCGTTTGAGTTCGAAACTAGTCGGGCATTCCCCGAAATCAATGCGTGAGTAAAGCCGTATCAACATTTCATACAAGCTTTTATTAAGTATGACCTAAACCTGAAAGTAGTTTGTTCAGAATCAGTAACTGAATCGATCGCAATAATTTTGTGTGTATCTGGATTGAGGGCCCATTTTTTAAATCTTTGCCAAACGAAATAAGACTTATAGGGCAAGCACTTAGAAATAAGTAAAACTTAGGGCAAGGGGCCACGAATTTCTAAAACGCGAATTAAAACTATTATGACTAAATAGCTTGGGCCCTCAGTCCAGACGCTTGCATAAAGTGGCATATGTTCAATCTCAGAAAGTACTATCTCTGGGTTCATATTTTTTATTTAAGAATCTACTTAGGAATATGTAACATATTTTCAGAAATTTCTAGATCTGTAGAATATGACATTACAGATTTATGGCGGTTGGCCTTGGGCCCTCAGTTCAAATATGTTTGAACTGAGAAATCTGCAAAACATGAATTTATCTGAAGAAATACATAAATACGACTTTAATATATGTTACTTGGATGCCTCTGTGAATTTGTAATAAAGAAATAATGACACAAAAGTTCATTGTTAAAAAGTAAATACAAGTTGAAAATTCCTAAAACGTCTGAACTGAGGGCCCAAAACTTTTGCCTATATTGACTAAGCTTAACCTCATAGACTAACGCAAATTGGTATAAGTTTTCTTACAAATTACTATCTAAAAGGTTACGTATCGTCCGTTCTTCTAAATGCCATTCTCTAAAAGAAACTTTCATTTTTACATTTTCTGTATGTAATAATTATGTAGGGTGACCATAATTTTCGTCATAAGTAAGTACTGTGGGAAGCCTATACGACCTTCATGAAGAGCTACGAACCTGCTTGCGCTAAGACATAGTGCGATGAGCAGCTCCATTTCTTCTTTTTTATTCAAGTGACGGACGTCATCTTTTTTAAATCAAAAATATGTGTTCTTTTGTTAAATTTAAATAATTTAAATAATAATTTTATAATAATAAATATTGAACAGTCTACAATCAGCTCGCAGATGAATCACTAGTTTTATTTAACCTAGGCCAATCTTAGTGTAACTACTTCTGGATCAGTATAGTCCTAGAGTGTTAACAGTACCTTTCTTTTTACCCTCGGCGCAAAAAGAGAGTGGTTTTGTAAGTTTAACGTGTCTGTCTGTGTATCTGTCTGTGGTATCGTAACTCCCAAACGGATGAACCGATTTTCGTTTAGTTTGTTTTTTGCGTCATAGATAATTTTTATCCCGAGTGTTCTTTGCCAGGTTTCATGAAAATCTATTCAGACGTTTGAAGATTATCAGCTCATTTCTAGTTGATGAGACTGTTGTTGTGAGTTGATCTGACTAACTTCCATATTATTATGTACTATCAATTCGAAATTTTGTACCGTGTTACTTCAATGATATTATTGCACCAGTCGTCGCAATTCGCAAATCAATCAAATTCATTTCGATAAATAAAACGATCGGTACAATTAAAAGAAACTTATTCGCAAAAAAAAACAGCTGTTTCATACATTTTGTAGAGTCATGTGAACATAAATGTATGGAACAGCTAATTTTTTTTTGCGATTTCAGTGTTGGTCCCATAGTAAGTTGTTCATAATGATGAGTTTAATGACCCCTTTTAAGGATGCTGGTGTTTTACAAATAACCCTGTATTACATGTATACCTATTGTATATAACTATTATATAGTACTAGCGGCCCGTCGCGACTATGTACGCCTGATTATACTACTTCTACACCTACTCTACCCCTACCCTATTCTACCCTACACTACTCTACCCCTACCCTACCTTACCCTACTCTACCCCTACCATACCCTACTCTACCCCTACCCTACCCTACTCTACCCCTACCCTACCCTACTCTACCCCTACCCTACCCTACTCTACCCCTACCCTACCCTACTCTACCCCTACCCTACCCTACCCCTTTTTCTCACCTTTTTAATCTTCCCTGGACCTCTACAAATAATTCAAGATCAAAATTTGCCATATCAGTCCAGCCATTCTCGAGTTTTAGCGAGACTAAAAACAGCATTTTTATATAATATAGATATAATAATTATGTAGATATGTACTATCGTGGACAAAGCCGGTGCACCACTCTTAAGCATTTTGATCGCAAAGTGGTGCACCGTTCGTGTCCGCGATAGTACCTACTGCCTTATTGCAATGATGAATAATTTTATCATGGTCACCCTACATAATTATTACATATAGAAAATGTAAAAATGAAATTTTCTTTTAAAGTATGGCATTTAGAAGAACGGACGGTACGTAACCTTTTAGATAGTAATTTGTAAGAAAACTTATACCAATTTGCGTTAGTCTATGAGGTTAAGCTTAGTCAATATAGGCAAAAGTTTTGGGCCCTCAGTTCAGACGTTTTAGGAATTTTCAACTTGTATTTACTTTTTAACAATGAACTTTTGTGTCATTATTTCTTTATTACAAATTCACAGAGGCATCCAAGTAACATATATTAAAGTCGTATTTATGTATTTCTTCAGATAAATTCATTGTTTTGCAGATTTCTCAGTTCAAACATATTTGAACTGAGGGCCCAAGGCAAACCGCCATAAATCTGTAATGTCATATTCTACAGATCTAGAAATTTCTGAAAATATGTTACATATTCCTAAGTAGATTCTTAAATGAAAAATATGAACCCAGAGATAGTACTTTCTGAGATTTAACATATGCCACTTTATGCAAGCGTCTGGACTGAGGGCCCAAGCTATTTAGTCATAATAGTTTTAATTCGCGTTTTAGAAATTCGTGGCCCCTTGCCCTAAGTTTTACTTATTTCTAAGTGCTTGCCCTATAAGTCTTATTTCGTTTGGCAAAGATTTAAAAAATGGGCCCTCAATCCAGATGCACACAATAATTTTTACACCATGTTATATTTTTCCCAAAAAAATTATTTAAATGGTGCAAGTTTGGACATACGCAAATCAATTGAATGACCACTACCACCTGGCCGCGGCGGTGGCATCGATAAAGCGAGCCGACAGACTCGGCGACGCCATTAGGTCACGTGCGTCGCCCCGCGCTGCCCCCGCGGCTGCGTCAGTCGCCCAAAAGCTAGAGAGCACTGCGCATGTGTCGCTTGCGCCCGCGTTCCTGCCAAATCACGTGTTTCGATTGAGTGTAGATTATTGTTTTGTTTCTTTTGGAATTGAAAATGAAAAATGATTGAAATCGTTTTAATTTTCTAACTAAAACTAAGTAGGAATTTACGAAAGCGCACCCGTCTGTGCATTTGACAAAGAGGCGACACTTTGAACAATTACTGCGTTATGTTTAAGTGTGAATAGTGCGTAACAGTGCAGTGATTTTGTCGAAATTACGTTATCAAAACGTTACCACCACATTACACAAATGTTCTGTGATCGCACACAACCGAGTAGGTACTGCTAGGCAAGCCACCTGCGCGGCGGCGCCGCGCTTGCAGTGACCATGTTTACGTGAGGACAACGATGCAACAGAATAAGCTTATAACTTTGTAAGTACATTTTTAAATTTTACTTAAAATTATTGCGATCGATTCAGTTACTGATTCTGAACAAACTTTCAGGTTTAGGTCATGCTTATAATAAGCTTGTATATTACTATGACTCACGAAAGTTATTATTCTAGATTTTTTTTTAAATCGTATTTTCCAAATAAAATTAAATCACTTACTTGGCCAAAAACTGATGTTTCACTATTACAAATTTCAATTTATTTTTTATATTATAATGAGTCTCTTCAACATACATTCTTTGCTTTACTTTCATCACATCTTCATTACTAATAAATCCCTCCATGATATTACCCAATATTTTCAATTCCATACAAATATAACGTGTATAAGAAACATGAAGCATATTTACAAAAACATATAAGAAAATTACAACTGTGGTCATGAAACCTTCCCAGATATATGCAGTATAAAACCATTGTATTTTATCAAAGGGATACCAGCCATCAAATGGATAAAGGTACTGCTTTTCTTTATCAAGCACGTCATTCTCGTAAAACATGATCATTCTTGGGAATAGGTTGACGACCACAGCTAATCCTGCGGTGTAGTAGAACTCAAATCTAACAATCAGCCTCGTAGTTTGCGTGTAACGATTTAAAATTTTCTTGTGTTCTGCTGAATCAGAAATGATATCCCACAAGTCGTATCGAAAGTGATTGAAAATTTGATCGTACAGTTCTCTGTTCTCATGTATTTTTCTGTATTTAATCAATATCATGAGACAGACACCAAGGTTTGGCGCGACATTAATAATCTCAAACCAGTCGTGGACTCCGATTAAGCACACAGTAACAGTTAACTGAGTAGATGTCACAAATAAAAGGCCGAAAATGAAATAATAACAAAATACTGATAATTTAGATCGACCTAAAAAAGGACAGATGAACATTTTGACGCCTATATTATGGATGTAGTCCATTTCGTATAAAAACTCTTTTTTCAACGTTATGTATGTTTTGTCAGCTTTAATCATTTTGAGACTGTCACTCTTACCGGCTTCTTCAAAATTATTACTCATTCTAAGTCCATAGCTTAAATATATGCCTATAACAGTTGATATATTTAGACTACGCGACTAAGTCTTGGTTATTTCATGTCAATTAAAGTATACTCAAAGTAGAATAAAATATATCGTCAATCGTATTGTATAAAAAGATTTTTCTTTGATCAAAGGTACTCTAGCTGTCCTTTCAGTGCTTATTATGCGACCCTGTAATGATTGCGTGTAATGCGCATTGATCAAATAGGAATAGGAGCTTCTATAGAAATCAAACTTACTATACAATTATGGTTACTTACTTGCATATTTTCATTTTGGGGTTACTTGCAAAGAATATCGTTTTTATTAGTAGAATATATAATTTGTGATAATATTAGCATTAATATTTCGTGTAGGTACTGTAACAGTACCGCCATATTGATAGCATAATACGGTTTGGGTTATACAAGATAAAATATATGCAAGAAGCATCTTACAACAGAGGTGATCTATCCTACATGGCAATAGAGATATACCATCTGGTCTCTTTCCACCCTCGCGCGCCGAACGAATCGGGTCGTCAGACAGCTCTCTTTTCTATTTTTGTGAATTTTTTCAAATTTCTTATTAATTATAGCTCTCTTTTCTCTAATCGTGTGTTTGATGCACAATCTGGTGTCAGAGTTTATTTCCCATCCGTATCAGTTGTTTTTTCAATATTCTTATTAAATATTTATATTTATTTCGCTTGTTAGCCATGAAGTTTATTTCGCTTGTTGGCGTTGTAGGAATAGGTCAAAAAGGGGAGAAAATAAAATAAAGTTGCTAGGTTTTATGTATGTAATTAAAAAAAACTTTAGAATACATTTTCTTCCGAGAATATAGCCAATACTTCTTTGTGTTAGTCGAATTAAGTAAATTAAAAAAAAAATACACCAATTAATTTCTGCTGTCTGCAAAAAAAAACAAATTATATAAAAATCGTCGCCAAACTTTATTTACCAATTCTTTCAGTATGTTTATTTATGACAAATTTTGGCAAACGACAACTGCTTTCATGATAGTTGAATTGATGTTGAGTTGATGGAACTGACTCAAAAACTTGCCGTTGCTCGCGCCTTTGCAAATTCGTACTAAGGGTATTGAACCTAAATTGAAATTAAAGGAGTGTGTACTAATTACGTACTTAATACAAAATAAACATTACCTATTATGTTGGCAGACTGCTTATTATAATGTTGATCAGCGACCGCTGCCTCCTGTAGCATTAAAAATAACATAAGATAAAATGTACAAATATTTTCATTTCATGTAACTCCACACTAGGACTTTCTACTACATTGTGGTTGCATATTTAATTTTGTACAAACGCCCAGACCGAAACAAATATCTTTCAATCAGGAATCGAACCGCATTACATCAAGCGCGGCAGGCAAATTGCTTAACTAGACGCCATTTTCATTATTGATAACTTATTCCTTTGTTCATCAGTGGACGCTTTCCGGCTGGTGATAATGATGATGATGATAGCTTAATATAGACAAATTCTTTTTTTTTATTCATCATTAATACTTTTTTTGTATAACTATTTTTGTCTCTTGACTGGTCAATGTAAAATCATTCTGCTAAACGTTCAAACGTTAGTCTAGTTTAACAAAGTCCGTGATAACTTGTAGTTGTATTTTACTTATAATTTTGACTTTGAGAATAAGCTTAAACTTGAAAGGGTTGCAATAAATAGGTATTGGATATGAAAATTAATGTATATTGAGATAGATGAGAGATGCTTTAATAACGATTGGTCCTCAGCAGCTCTAGACATAAAAAGGTGCAAGGAGAGTAGCAAGGCCTTTGCCCTGCAGTGGGAAATTAAGGGCTTGTAATAAGAATAAATAGAGGCTCTCGTTAGGTAGCTGGTGTGGGAACTTGGCGCAGAAGGCAGTAACTCTATTGCTAGACACGGCGCGAATTGTGAGGAGGTTCCTCTTTCTGGACCCCTAACCACCGGGAGATTGGACCTTCCCAGAGCCGGTTCGCTCCTACTTTTTGTTTTTAAATATGTGTTTTTTATATAGTGTACATAAATGTAAAGTAAAATATATTTAAGTGAAACAATAATAAATGAATGGAATAATAAATATATTTAAAAAATATATTTTTAATGTATATTATTTCAATGAATGAGAATTATAATTGATAATGTAATAGTTACCTGGAGGGCCTCCGTTTGTGGTGCCTGTCAAAAAAATCACTGCTAAATCAAATCATATCGTTTTGCACACAGGTAGAACTATATAGAAAAGGTAAAGGTATCACACGCCCTAGGCGTAGAAAGAGATTCGAAATCCCGACTGATGCTGGTAGGATACGGTGGGTTAGCAGTCAGAGCGTCGAGACGATACGTCGAAGATCGTGGGTTCGAATCCCATCCGTATCAGATGTTTTTTGTATGCTTGTATGCTGTTTCTAGAAGACCTTGACCGTTTTGCAGTATTACTTTAAAATAAAGGACTGTATTTATTTTGACAGTATTTACAGGCCCATCCCACTTTGGGTCAATCTCATGTATATTAATTGGATTTAAAACAGAAGCAATGAGCTGCCCAACGACCGATACAGTTTTAATATAGAATTATTTCAAGTGTTTTCTTTTTCAATGTTTTTCTAATAAATTTTATTCGAGAAGCACAAAAATATAATTAGATATTATATATTTTTTAAATATATATATTGTTTTTTTCTTGGTGTGTTTTCATGTGTATACTCGTAAGATGAGCCCAACGACCGATACAGTTTTAAAGGTTTTAACATTGAATAATTTTTGGAGTTTTTTAAAAATGTATTTTTAATAAATTTTATTCGAGAAGCACAAACATATAATTAGAAATTATATATTTTTTAAATATATATATTGATTTAGTAGATTTTTAAGTAGCATTATTTAAAGTTCTCGTAATTTCGCGACCATTGTTTCCTTAAATTAGAATTTTAGTGTTACCAGCAACAGTGTTGGCAGCGGTATTGGTTGCTGTTGTTGTCGTTGTTAGGACTGTAGAATTGTAGATGTAACAGTTGTGGTGCCCGCGCCGCTGCCGCCGCGGCCGGCGCCATACGGACCAACAGCTGCTTCAAAACAAATGGCCATATTGTTCCTAACCAAGATGTAGGTACCTATATACCTAGTAGATATTTTTTTTACACCCTTGACCGTAACCCGTTCGCGTCTATATAATTTCTAATAACATGAAATTTATTTTAATTAAGTTTAAAAAAGAAGGTAATAAGGAAGTGGATAATTATTTCAAATACCGTAGACAACGGTGCCTGGAGGGACGCTGCTTGGGACGACTCCTGAAACAATATTATTTTTAGGATTTCATAACTAAATGAAGAATATTTCAGTAAAAAATTAATAATATTGAAGTTCGAAATTTTGCACGTCACAAACAAGAGGGTGTTTACAAGGGTGCGTTTAAAAATACGAACAGTCATAGAATATTTTAAACCCTTAGTTTGGCAGCTATGAATTTTAGAATTTTAAACGCGTTTATCTCAAAACACTGTTTTTGGAGGTATATTCCCTTTTGTTTGTGACCTCTGACTTTTCGTAAGTTATGGTCGTTTTATAAAATAATTTATCACTAACTCCGTGTCTCGGAGAGCACGTAAAGCCGTTGGCCCTACGCCTGATCTCTCTCTAATCGTGTCGGAATGCTGTCTCATCGGGCTATGAGAGTGAGGGAATAGAGTGTACGTGTTTTTGCGCATACACTTGCGCACAAATATCCTTCGTAGTTGGCTAATCTCCGTTGAAATTGGCCACTGTGACCGAAATTCAGTCAGCAGGATTATTATTATTATTATGGTTTTAAAAATAAAAAACCTACCTTGCACGGCCGCCAATGATTGTGATTGAGATTGTGCTTGTGCATCACCACCGCCTTTGCCGCCGCCGACGAAGCCGCCTGCAGAGAAAATTACAATCTATGTTATTGTTGATCTCATGTTCCAAACTTTTCAGCTTAGAAGGTATAGAAACGATATCAGATAAATAGAATTTTTAAAATATATTTTATGATTATTTTTTTACAATTACGTGGAGTGTTTTCGTCGCCTATTCCACAGAACCTAAAGACGAAAGTCTTCAATGAGTGCGTCCTACCTGGGCTGCGAGCATGGAACTTTTTGTCGACTTTTTATCGAATATTTATCAATTTTAAATGCCAAGTTTGACATAAAGTTTATCAAAATGTGTCAAATTTGACGTTTAATATCGATATATTTTCGATAAGCTTTCGATAAAAAGATCCATGCTCGCACTACTGTTCTGACATACGGAGCTGAGACGTAGACGCTTACGATAGAGCTGGTCTACAAGTTCCAAGTTGCTCAGCGTGTCATGGAAAGGGCAAATGCCGTGCTCTTAGTTCCTCTGAAGGATCAAATTCGGAACGAAGGAATTCGACAGAGAACTAAAGTGATCGACATAGTGCGCCGAATTAACAAGTTGAAGTGGCAGTAGGCCGAATAACTTAAAGTTCATTATACTTTGGCCAATTTTGTTACCTTCCATTTCAATGCAATGTAAATTGAGCCTTAGGTTTGCACAGGATTAGTATCTTTAAGAAAATAATATTTTCTTACCAAGAAGACTGGTGACAAGGCCTGTTAAGCCATCTGCTGAAGTAGCTAAAACAAAAAGATGTAAGTTGTTAGAATAAAGCTGCTTATCTATTATGAGCTCCTGGTACCGAGTGCTACGAATGACCGTGCCGAGAGTCCGTTCCATGACGTCACAAATATTTGAGCATGATCACAAGGTAAGCGTGATAGATGATAGCCTAGTAGCATGACCGTTGGACTGCCAAATCAAAGGTCGTAAGTTCGAAACCAAGGCTACCATTTTGAATACAAGTGCGTATTAGAAATTAATTATCACTTACCACAACGGTTTGGAAATTGGTTGGTATTCAGCGAGGCAATGCAGCCAGCATTTTGGGAAAGTTGCCTACTGGTAGCGGTCTTTTAGATTAAGGGTTTTATATCTTTATTTATTTTTAAAGTTTTAGATTATAGGTTTTGGTTATAGGTTTGTATATATAGATAGTTTTGATTAGTTTAAATTAGTTGTTAAAAAGTAAATAAATGTAAAGTAAAATGTGGTAAAGGCTTACAAGTTATGCACGAAGACAATAACAGTAACAAGCAGACGTAAGTGACTCGTTGAGACTCCATCTTGAGGACAAGTTTGACTTAACTGGTTGTTGGTCCACGCTCTTGCCTTATTTAAAACAAAAAAGAAACTATAAAACAACATTCGTGAACATAAAATAAAGATATAAAAGCGTATGACGCAATTAGGAATTTAATATCAAAATCGTGACACGCTTGTCAAATAAAGAAAGTTCATAATTATCATTATTATTATTATATTTCATTATTATCATACGTCTATTATTGATTTTGAGAATTGATAAAAGTCTGAGAAAATAAAATTAATGTAACAGATTGAAGGCATAGGATTCGCCATCGGACGTGAGGTATGCGGTAGGCATTTGTTTTTTTTGTAATTTTGGTTCTTCCTATTCGTAAAACATCAGAATACACTACACTAAAAATATGATCTCTAAATTTAACTTAAGAATTAACTTAACTTTCAGAGGAGAATGATATTTTTGGTCCGATTAGTTATAATACTACTTAAAATGCATATGCATACAAAACTTGTGTTCAACTACTTTTGGAGCTGACCGTACATAACGGAGATACATGCAGCAGAGTTAGTAATTGTCTTATAAAAATATATCTACATCCCAAATACTAGTATATATTTCCTAATATACCTAATAAAATGCAATAATTTAACATTTAAAATACGTGTATTCTAGAGTTAGCTTTGAAAAATTTTACTTGCGAACATACTTTTTGTTTAAGACCACCAATTTGGTCTTACAATTCAATAGTAATTGCTCATTAAAACGATTCTCAATCTTAACTTCTTTACATTAAAGTCTAAATTACCTTTTTAACAACTTTGTAATTCGATATCCATTTTAAATAGGTCAAGAAGCTCTTGCGTAGCGATCTCTAATAATTCCTATTGTTCAAATCACAGGGGTGCTCTATTTGAAAGTCTTTGATGCATGCCTAATATGGATTAATCCGACGAGTGTATGTCATCCACTCCAATCTAATACCCACACGAGTATGGCTTTCCATGGCTTTGCAATTCCCTTAGGTTATTTGCGGAACAAAATATTACAATTTGATGAGCACTTGAATGTTATTTGTTATGAGTACCAAGTAATTTGCAATGCAAATACGAAGAAGTGGCTTTGGAGAATATATCTGGTATAAGTAGTTCTTCGGGATATGTATGTAATGTCTATATTTAAGTAAGTACTCACGACGGCGCGGGCGTCCCGTTTCTTAAAAAAACATACAATCGAATTGAGAACCTCCTCCTTTTTTGAAGTCGGTTAAAAACAGGTACACACGGCGGCGTCCTATTTCTTAGGTAGGTACTACAGTCAACGACAATATAACTAATCCGTTAGCATGCTTTTCATATTTCTTTGAACTTGAATATAGCGTGCTAATTAATTACCTACTGTTATTAAAATATACTAATTAGAGTTCGTGTTAGTAAGTGCAAAAGAAACTTAGCATGCTAATGGACTTATGTCTCTGTACCTCGTATATAGTAGGTAACAAAAGTCCATGAACATGAGAAACTTACAAAACAACTAAGCTCTATCATCATCATCATCATCATTTCAGCCATAAGACGTCCACTGCTGAACATAGGCCTCCCCCAATGACTTCCAAATCGGCCGGTTGGAAGCAACCTGCATCCAGCAGCTTCCTGCGACCTTTACTAAGCTCTATAACTACAATTTATTCATATGCTATAACTGTCCATAAATTATTCACCAGGGTATAAATCATGACAATGTTATCACTTGTAAGACGCTAAATGTCTTTACGCCATAAGTTGCTAAACATCTTTACAAACACTTCTTATGATATTCATTATGATCTCGTTTCACCCCATCTCCTATCCAATTAGACATACGTCATACCTCCCTACCTCGACTGGATCAGCGACGTTTTAATTCCAAAAAAAAATTGTGTATTTTGTTGACGATCTTCCCGTTAAAAACTCTTTTCAACGACATTTAAATTATTTGATATAAATAAGTTTTAAATAGAATAAAATAAATGAGTACCCTTTTATCTGTATAAACGATTCTATTATCCTATTGTATTTCCCCAAACACTGAACGACAAAATATGACGTCATTACGGTCGAATCGAACCGAACTTTTATTCAAATTGAGAACCCAAAAACGCATTCGTCTTTAAATTGTGTTCATTTGCGGAATGCGTTTGGAATCTTTATAAATGCGAACTTACACGCTTTGCGATCATCTTCAAAAATGACTAGCGTATCTTGATCCCCTCTACCTCCCAAATGTCTGAGAAAGCGGAGAAATAAGGGTTGTTCAAACATATTTCCGAAGGCCTTTTGATATTGGTCGTGTAATACACATGGGTCGCATAGGGCCCTTTACATGTACTCTTATTCACACGCAATGGCCTTCTTTTTCATATCTAAGATGAAGATATCAATAGAGTTGTTGTAACCAATTAATAAAAAAAAAAGTGTTTTAAGAAATCGCAATTTTGCCGTTAACAATAATATTTTTCTACACAAAAAGTTTCAGTTCGCGAGTATGCTTTGCTTATGAGGTACCTATGTTGATATGAAACATTATGATATACTGATTCAATTTTTTCCAGCTAAGAACACTCTCGATCAAGTCACATTTTGAATTTAAAAAAAACTAAATCAAAATCAGTTCATCTATTTAGGAGCTACGATGCTACAGATACACACGTTTAACTTTTACACCTTTTTTCGTCGGAATTTAAAAAGTGCATCAACAACTCTATACAGTTCCCTATTTTTTCACGCAAAATGAAGAAATCACATGGTATAATAAAGCGTTGCGATGGTTATGAGATAGATATGTTCCACCTTTCAGCCGTACACAATGGTTTCTCTTCAGCTTTATTTGAACCGGTGAAGGCCTCACACGTCAAATTACACATCTTGAATAGATCCCCCCTTTACCACGGAATCTTTATAAATAGTTTTGCGAAGACGGTGTTTAATTTGATGGAAATCCGGATCTTGAATGCCGTGAAGTCAAAGGATTCTAATTCTGAATTGAAGTTTAATTAAATACGTCTCACTTAATTAAGGGCTTAAGTTACAGGGATTTGGTTTGAATGTTAAGTATTTTATTGGTATAAACTACTGTCTATTTGTAGCTGGGGAAAAGGCTAGGCAGATGATGATGTGACGCTGAGCACAAAATCCTGGGTTCAATTTCCAGGTCAAGAAAAATCAACTTTTCTGTTTTGAATTTCTCGGTAGCAGTAGAGAGTAAATCTGTGCTCGGTATTAGACGACTGTTTAAGACTTTCGTTATTTAAGAATAGGTATAAATTTGTCTTACCTTGCAAAAAACCATTTGCAAAGTTACCTACCTATGTTATGTTATTTAAGTCACATACTACGAGCAAATTTACATAATACTATAAAATTTTCTCGGAAATCTATGTATAAGTAATATTTATAATAGCCTGTAACTATCCCATTGCAGGGCAACAGCCTCTCCTCATAAAGAGAAGGATCGAGCATTAATCACCATTCTAGGTCGATTTCAGACTTTTAAGTCTAAATTTTCTCACAATGTTTTCTTTTACCGGTGGTCAATGGTATCTAAGACTAATTAAAAAAGTACTTAACATTGATAAAGTTCATTTGAACATACCAGGTCCGAACCCACTCCCACATGCTTAAAAAAAGGGGCCGTAACCAATGCTCAGCCTCCCACCTCGTCACTTTTCTTTTCTTTCGATGGTAATCAGGTACCTAGAATTAATTAAATTAGAGATCAAAGGCATAAATTACAAAATTTAAAAAAAACTAAACAACTTCTACATTATTTTACTCTGTATAACTTAATATTAGAGTCTCGCTTTTTTATCCACTACAGTCACCAATTAGTTCTTAACAAATACACAGGGGTTCTTAACATTTTTCACAAGCACAAATTTACAGAAAAACAAAATGTAAACAAAGAACTCATTGTTAAGTGGCTCGTACTGTAAAGCACTTAGTTTGAGCTTCAACAAGCGATAAGTATGAACATTGTATTAATTAAAATAGTCCCTACCGAAGACTGGGGAGGTATTACACAGAAACTACACCTAAAGCCGTGTACACAAGAGCAAACTTATCAGTTACTCAACAAACGTAATTGCAAACGTTTTTTCGTTTTTTTAAGTAGCTTCTTAAAAGGATGTTTTCCTGTGACGTGCGTGTACAAACATATAATTTCACAAGGTTTTCACACATAGATTAGGAGAAATATCTGTTGATCATTTAAATATTTGTTTAGTACGGGAATCGAACCCGTAGTCGTAGTAGTCGTATTAAACTCAGAAAATGTCAAACACAAAAACTTTTGCGATGACGATTTAATTTGTATGTTTTGTGAAGACAAATGATGATTGTTTGTAGAGTTGTGAACGATCTTGCGTACGAAGTTAAAAGAGCCATTAGTACTCAGTGGTATGGCAATTCATCGCGATCCTTGTTCAAACTATGATTCTGTATTGCACTTTTAATAGTAAGAACGCGCTCCATGGTTCGATTCTCGGCACAGATTAAACAATGACTACAGGTTTTTATTTGGAAATTCTCGGTAGCAGCTTGGATTCTGGAAAATAACTAGAAAAATTTTAGCGCAGTCAAATTAGTCCATCGTCACACAAGGACAATTTAAATAAAATTTAATTCACCGTTCCTTTACCTTGTCATAGATGCGTTCTAATTTCACGTCAGTTTTAAGGGCATTGAACTAATTTGACAGTTCGACAGTTATTGTTCGTATTCGTGGTGTTTGTGTTTGACAGTATGAACACGACTTTAGACTTTCGCTGTAAATAAAGTTGCAAATAAGTAGTAGGTATCTCCATAAGGTACTTGAATATTTTTGTCGAGTAAGATTTCTTCATATTTAATGAGCTCGTGAGCTGTACCGTCTGTCTGCTCTCTCATCTTAACATTTAAATAGAAATATAATATCTAAGAGTTTTGAATGTCTAACAATATGTCTTGATATATTATTTACCTGGCTTGGCGATTATAATTGTACTTGACGTCAAAAAATGCAGCAATAAATGGCAGAGGCTTAAAGGAGTGTTATGTTTTTAAATTACATATTTATGTATTCACGTTTGTCTAGTAAAGTTTGTAAGTTTGTGTGGTTATAAAGGGTAATCTCTGGATCTGCTGAACCGATTTTGAAAATTCTTTTACCAAAATAAATCCACGTTATTTGTGAGTTTCATTGGGTATATATTAATCCAAAAAATTATTACCGCGCAACAAAGTGGACACGGGTTAGCTATTTATACATAAACTACAATAAATTCACGTGAAATAAAATTCAAACCAATTTAAAACGAATTCGTGAGGTAAACATAACAATTTAATTGTGGGTGAGCAAGCGGTGCAATATGAAACACGAACTGTTTCATTACTTATTTTAATAGCCAATAAAGTTCGCCAAATTTATAGCTATTATTACGTGTGGGGAATCAACGGAGAATATATCCTGCGTTCATGAATAATGGGCGGGACCTTTAAACTTTAATAAGGTCCTTGTGAGGTACAGTCGACAAAGAAGTTGGGTTGGCAGGGGCGCTAGTTAAGGTTGTAATTTTTTCAAGATGTCATCCATATAATTAAATTTTACCATATTTTCTGAAAAGATATGACTGAAACCTATACAGAACTAAACAATTTAACTCAACCGCATGCAAGCTTCCATAAAAAACTTCATCCTTGACTAGCGGACCTGTCAACCTATGTAATTCCTTTGCCGACTGTACCTACTTATATGAGTAACGATCTCAATTTTACAATTTTCCTTCAGTTTACTTCGCAAATATATTGGGAGGACGAGTCGTGAATTAAGCAGTTTATACTTTGATGTTAAATGTTTGTGTGTGAATTACATTGATATAATGTAGATAGTGGTTTTATGACTGTTAGTCTAAGGTAGCGTCAGTGCCACTAATATTTTTGAGAAATTACACATACTGTTTGAGCAATTACGTAAATAGTAAAATGTCAAGTTTTCTAGAGTTCGTTTTCTTATAATAAAAAAAATAGTTTTCATGGCCAATTGGACCTTAAGCGATTAAACCATTTCAAATTGTACAACAATAGTTTACAAAATATTATTTAAGAATACAAAATTAATTATCTTAAATTATCAGAAAAAATATGGTACCTATCATAATTTAAAGTATTCAAGCAGGTATTAAACAATAGCTATTTTACTGTAAAGATAGCAAATATTATCTTTTTTTTATTGATTTGAAAATAGAACATTTTTACTGTAGGTAACCTTGTGTTTTTTAAATAAAATTATTTTAAAATTTAATTACTTGACAATAAAATTATTGAAATGAAACACTTTACTTAATTTATAAATAGAGACTCTCTCCGTTTTTATTATTTGAGACAAAAAAAAACAGACAATGATAAAGATATTTATTTTGTAAAAAAACATGAGTACGTACATCATCATAATCTGGTCTTAAAACCTATCATATCTCCAAAGAAACCCACACATTTCCTGATTCGTATTAGTTTTTTCCGCTAACAATTTAGGGACGCATCACAACATGACATAAATCCTTCAAATTGATCGCAATCCATTTCCTTAACTACTATCTTGACGATAGCGACAAAAAAACGATTTTTATCGCAATAACAATAAAAAAAGCTAGCAAAATTGCCATTATACCGCATCGGAGCTTATAATACGGTCTGAGTTATATCGTTGGCTGAACGACAGATTGCTAACATTACAGTTACGAATTGCACCAGACTGGCCCGAAGGTGGATGAACTTATAATATCGCTCTAATACACGGTAATCTGTTTACGATTTTGCGACAGTTTTGCTGTGTATTTTGATTTAGATTTTGTGTGATAGAGAATTTGTGGTAAGTAATTGACCAGGGTTATACCAACCTCACTCTCTTCGCGTATAATAATAGTAATAGCTCCCGCCCGCAGGCAGTTGACCGCGTAGTATATTGATAAATTGTGGTCTATGTATTATTCTAATGTATAAGCTATAATACTGTAAAGATTTACAAAAATCCGTTTAGTAGTTTTTGCGTAAATGAGTAACAAACATCCATCCATCTATACTCACAAACTTTCATATTTATAATATTAGTAGACAGCTGTTTTGGCAGTATATTAGCACTATTTTTGCTTAAAGTGACAATAATTAGGTAGTTTATTATCCTACCTATTTTCTTCGCGATCCCTAAAACAATGCGTCATACCTACAATACAAAATTTCCTCTCTAACTTATTTCCTCGCACATCTCTCCTCCATTTATAACAGAATCAAAACACAAAATACCAACTAAATAACACAAGCGACTCAATAAAGAAACTATTCGACGTACGCAGTCAAAAAGGCAATGTAATAATTAATAGCTAACGTCCACTATATCTTATGAGACGTGGTCACCGGCAGAATTTATTGGGGAATTATTATTGAAAAGCTCCCTCGCTTTGGGACAAATTGTCCCGGGTTGTCGGGGCGACCGTGTGGGGACATGGCGGTTTAATGTTTACTGTGGTAGTTATGATTTTGTTTTAGGTAGTTATGAAGTCTCAATTTAAACATCGAATTTGGTGTTTTAGTTATGACACGATAATAAAAAAATTGCTGCGGAAAATAACGGGGATAATAGCTTGTATAGTTTGAAATAAATTCTTGGAATGTTCAAATAAAAATACGGAGTTGAATTTTTGGTGAAAAAATTGATTTTTAAAGAAGGAAGAAAGAATTTTCTTTTATTTTGGACTTGCACAAGTACCTACCTAAAGACATTAATTAAGCTATAAAATAACTTAATAATAATTATCCACAGATAGCTTTTTTAACGAGTCCTTAGTATTTACCTACTTATGTAAAAACGTCCGTTAGTAATTGTTGCACAGATTTAGAAGAAAATCTTAAAGTGAGGTAACGTTTTTTGCAAGCTTTTATTTAACTTGCAATGTATGTACTTATATATGTTTGTTCGGGTGGAATCTTTCAAGCTGAATTAGAACTTACTCTTATCCTACGGAGTTGAATTTTTGCATGTTAGTTTAGTTCCCATGACAATGCATTTTTATGGTTTGCATAACTAAAACGACATTCACGATTAGCTCCCGATAAAGGAACTCTTCAATAGTCAACAGCACAAATACACATTTTTGCATATAGGTAGGTACCTACGTTTAGTTTCGACATCCCAATATAAATGCTTGGTATAAAACGTTGTGTCTATAAAAACTTATTTTGTTAAAAAAAAAGAAAACTTTAAAGGTATGTATGGTCTGTTTGTTACATTGTTTCAAAATTTAATAGAAAAGCTTCTAAGCTTGTAAGATACTGTCATGTTTATAGGGACGGTTTGCTTTGTTTGACTTTCTAGTTACTCTCAGTTGTGTAGAGTTGATTTAAGGCTTTACTTAAACGTGACAACAATGTAAAAAAAAAATTGTTACAGACTGTATTTTGTAATCTTAAATAATATTCACCATGTTGTTTTTGTTGGATGCAGGTTGCTTCCAACCGGCCGATCTGGAAGTCATTGATGATGATGATGATGATGATAATGTTGTTTTAAAGACCAGCCAAATTTCAGGAGGTAATTTATTAAGGTCCATGAAATTGAACAACTTTTAATAAGAAAATTTGTGAAAACAATTGATGCGGATGGGTTTCGAACCCACGATCTTCGACGTACCGTGTCGATGCTCTGACCGTTAAGCCACCATATCCTACCATTTCTTATTACATAATTAAAATTTAATTTTAAAATTTATTTTCTTATTAAATATTTATTAAATTAATATTAAATAAGTATATTTAATAAGCTAACATGTGCATGTGCGTGTAAAAAAATCCCAAAAAATTAATGAACAACTTTCCCCAAGGAATATTGGTCTAAATCCGAAAATTGACTATTTTTTTTAAATATTGGTCATTTTGTTGAAAAATGACCAGTCGGTCACGTGACTCAATTTTGTATGATAAGATACATTTTTTTGAGCAATAGAACAAGTATTACAGAGTTATAAAAATATCTAATTTAACAAATTTCTTTTTTGATATAACTGTTGTAAGCCATAGCTAAGCTATAAATACGCTGTACTATATAGCGAAATGATTATACGCAAATTTTAAACCCAGCATATTGTACGTACCTACAAGTACACCACAAAACCACCCGACAAAACTTTATATACCTACTATCCATCAAAGTTTCAATTAAGCAAAATATGAATACTATCCTTATAACAACCCCAGCATCATTAAATCATACATATCAGATATACCTGCTACAATATTCACCCTAATCAATGTTCCGAGAACAATGAACGTGTGGTCATCCTCCTTTGGATGAAATTCAATAAATTCGGACAGCTAGGGTGCCCATCTCTCCGTCAACTGGAAACTTTTCAATTGCCGACAGCGTCCATCGAGTGGCGTCCTTTTGTCCGCGAAATTGCCTTATTTCGTGGTCTTCCTAATAAGGGTTTTCTGGAACTATCTATTCAAAATTATAATTGTGTCTACTCTTTGTAGTCTTTGATGTCGTCTGCATACTATTTTGTTTTCTTTCTGCTTTGTTTAATAAACAATTGTCTTTTTTATCAGATATAATATCTATTTAGTTTTGGACGAAATCAATTTATTTGTTACTAGCTGTTCCCCGCGACTTTGTCCGCGTAAAATTAAATTTTCCCGTAAACACACGTTGATAAAGCAGCCAGATTGCCTGTTTTTTTTCTGACTTGAATCACAGATATTGTTATTTTTTACTGTTACACAACTTTTTTTTTTCAAAATAAAAAATGCTTATAGCACTCAGGAATAAAGTAGCTTCCTATTGGTGAAATAATTTTTAGGATCGGATCGGAAGTTCCAGAGATTACCCCTAACATACATACATACAAACTTTACCTCTTTATGATATTAGTATAGATAATATCTATTTAGTTTTGTACGAAACCAATTTATTTGTTATTGTATTGCTCTATTGAGTTTAACATATAGATATGCAATTGGAATATTTATTGGATCGAATTTGTAATTAGATATCTTCATCTTGTGTCGGTCCTGTGGGAAATCTTATTGGGTTGATTTGACGTCGTGACTCGGCATGAATAAGATAGATAGATAAGCTTAGTACCTTGATTTACTTGTTAACTAACAATGCTTTTGAATATATGATCAAAGACGAAGCTCAGAAGATATGCTTGTTAAACTTAGTGGTCAGCAAGTATCAAGATTATTTACATGTATAATCTGCTATCTTGTGGTAGACTATCTAATCTATTCTGTTGAACTACTGTAGTTATTTGGTATAGTTTTACTTAAACATTATAATACAAATATTCTGTCTCGCTCTTACACATCAGATTCAAAAATAAAAGCAACCATTACAAAAAAAAGGCCCTTTTAGAAAAGTTGTTGACAATCAAAGCTCGGGTGCTGATTGGCTATGGATAGTACAGAAATGATAAATAAATAATAATCTTGATATATCACACTGAAAACAATAAATTTATTTTCGGTATCAGTGTGGGTATTATTTTAGTGAAATAATAAACAGTTAAATAATACACATACAGTTTCTTGTGTTTATAATTTCGTAGAAATCGTAGCCATTCCCGTAGACATGACTTCAACTACGGCTACGAGAATCGTAGCAGTAGTAGACGCGTTGGATCCTAAGTTTCAAAAAATTGTTTTGTGTTATTATTAGTTTTAAAAAAATTACGGGTTAAGTCCTAAAATATCAACGAGATTAGAATTCATTAATAAATAACTAACTAATTTACTGTAAAATGAAAACTACGGTTAACTGTAAAATTATCCTATGGCGTTTATTTAGTCAGATTTTTCGTAAGTTTATAATTTTGCGAAAATATTTAACTAACGGTGCTCACAATTTTCAAATATAAATTTACAATGTAGGAAACAAACACTGTTGAAATGAACTGTAACTTATGCAAAGAGCCGCCGGTAGCATGGCTTTAGTAAAAAGTGCATTATTTACTCAAAAGTACACTTTAAGGCGCAGATACTTGCTAATTTGCTATTTCGCTTGCACATTGAAGTTATAAAATCAATGAATATAATTATAAAAAATCGCATCAAACCAAAGTACAACATTACTAAGTTTCAGCAAAAAATTCAGCTTGATCGAAACAAGTTTTAAAAACAAAATGGCATAAATAAAAATAAAAGAGCTATTTTTATGTATGAAAACTTATTTCGATCAAACTGATATTTTTGCTGACCTTTTTTAATTTCCATAACTTATTTATGTTGCTACTTTTTATAAACATATACAGGATGAAATTTAAATGGGACAAACCCTGAAATCGCGAAAAAAAATCAGCTGTTTCATACATTTATGATCACAATAATAACTGAACAACATACATATTATTTGTATGAAACAGCTGTTTTTTTTGCGATTTAGGGTTGGTCCCATAATAAAAGTTGTTCACAATGATGAGTTTAATTACCCCTTTTCAATTTCACCCTGTATACTTATTAATTTTATATCTTCAATGTGCGAGCGAGATAGCAGACAAGTGACCGCGCCTTAACCGGCTGCAACTAAAAATAAAATAGTCCTATACTCTACTTTATATCCACAAGCTACCTACAAAGCTGGTACTTACAATGTTTTACCTGCCTCTTCATGCTTGTTTGCACACAAAGGTACAGAGAAATACGCCAATTAGAGTTACTATTCAAAATTTGTTTTAATTGGCCATGTTAGGGCGCAGTCCGGTCTAATTAAGAACTGGTATTGGCTCCTCTTTATTGTGACTGACCATTCGTTACACACAGACGGGTTGATTGGCTAACATTTTTTATTATGTAGAGCAGCCATACTTAAAATGTGCATGCATAGCTTCTGTACTCGCTCCGCAAAAATACACCCCTACTCATTCTGCGGGTGTCGTAAGAAGCGATAAAGGGAAAGATCCGGAGGATGAGCAGCAGCATCCTTCAGTGTAACAACATTCATCTGCTACTGCAATCGCTAACCCACTTGCGCCAATGAGCACGCATTGCGAGATGCCTATGTTCAACAGGGGACTAAAATAAGATGATGACACTAGTGCGTAATAAAAATATACAAATCTTTACAATTTAAATAATAATTACAATAAATGTTAAAATTATGCTGTTCTTCTTCTTATCGTGTCGATGGCAATCTAAATTGTGTCAGCCCAGAACTGGGCTACGAGATTATGCTGTTCATTCTATAGGGCAGTGTGTACTATAGACAAATTGCAAAACGAGCATCACCTTTATGGGTCCGAGTGCTGTTACGTCAGGGATTTAGTTCTGATATAATCTGAGATGAGAGGGTCTTCGCGCCACGCCTGTCGAATCCATTGTTAATGAGTTGGGGGAATGATCTGACGTGTGATTGTAATAAAGTTATAGAGGGTTTTAATAGAATATTTTTAAAACTGTTCAATATTTTTTTTATTATTTGAATCTATAATAAAATATTTCTGATTATCAAATAATCTAGATTTTAAAAAATCTAATATTTGAATCTATTTCCAATTTTCCTAATATTGAATCTTTATTAAAAGTTTTCTAATATTTGAATCTGTATTAAAATTTTCCTAATATTTAATTCTTTATTAAAATTTTCCTAATAATACACTTTTTATATTTCATTTATATTTTAATTTTCCTGAATAATATTCGTCTGCTTAGTAATAGAGTTTTTGAGTAGCAAATCTTTTGAGTAAGCTTCCAAATACTTCCTATAAACCAACTGATTCTAAGCCCAGCATCGACGGTATCGACTCAAAAGCGTGAGTCTTGTTTCAATCACTTAGTGTTTGGAGATTGGTTTCATCTTTTTTGTAAAAAAAAGCGATGCCTGCCACACACACACAGATACACACGTTAAACTTAAAAACAGCTCAATTAGAAACTCAATAGCAACATCAAGTATTTTGGTTACTTAAAATAAAACTAGCGATAACAAGCCTTTTATTTAAGACAGAGATAAATCCATAAAATAAATTCTAACAAAAACACGAGCTTACAAATTGTTGTCGTGTGAAAAATGTTCGCGGTTCCTGGCTAATCTTTATTCTGGCACGGTCAATCCGGCACGACATCGTCGATTTTTCACAACCCGCCTCGTTTGTTAGGATATTCGTAAATATTTCAAGCTTTATTGCTAACATCAACATAATGTTATGGGGTGAAATTTTACAAAACGGAAAGAAGAGATATAAAGCAACAACGTGCTGAATCTTATTCTGTATTAATGTTTGAAATGGTCGGTTTGTTTTGGTTTCGATGGGCTGTGAAATGGTTTTGGTGAACGAGAGAAGCTTGTAAATTGTTGAGTATGTTTTTATAGAACCTATTTGTCTTTCAAAGTAATTTGGAATATTGTGCGCATTTTTAGGCTTCTAACGATAAAAAGGCCGTCATTGTGACGAAAATGCATTTTTTTTAAAGATTTTCTTAAAAAATTATCACATTAGCAGTTCATTTTATACGCAATAAGTTTCAGTCCACCTGTAGCAATAGTTAATTCAGCGAATTTCCCACGTAATTTTTAAAATAAGAACGAGCGTCGCGCGCTTGCCATTTACGTTGAAAAAAAAAAACAGAAAAACAAATCGTTTTTAAAGTGCTCTGGCGAAGTGTAAAAGATACCTATGCGACGGTAAAAACGCACGTGAAATCTAAAACGAATTGCTGTAAGTTTAAATGGAGAATGGTGCATTATTACGTCGCCGCGCCGGCGCGGGACGAACATTTCCGAATTGCTCCGATAGGACACCTGCGAACTAGTGTTTCTCAGTGCAAATGATGTTTCATGTTTTCATGTGTATTATTTTTTTGTGAAAAAATTTTGTCGTTCCATTGATAAATACCTACTTTTTTCTATTTGCTTTAAAACTTTTTTATTAACGTTTAAAAAATAACTGAAATTCTATCCGTGAATCTTATTTCGTAAAATAATTGTTTACAGGATTAAGTATTACATAGAGAAGAATAGAGAAAGTTAACCTAATTGCACAATGAGCTGTACATAATTAACCCAATAATAAAAAAGTACATGGTCTGAGAAGAAGATAGAGCCCTTACATTTTTGTAGTAGTAGATAGTAGCGTTTTACAAAATGTACCATGTTTGAAACACGTTTCTTATTTTGTAAGCTTTCAAAACTATTGTATCGAGCAAAAGAAATATTTCTGTAGTGTAAAATCACTGCATTGTCACTGTATTAGATGAAAAGGGTACCGTACATGTCTAGCCAACTTCCACGACAACCCACTACCTACAGCTTTATAAATAAATGATCGTTGTCCCCTGCATTGTCTATTTTTATTTCTAAATTGCATTGAATAGATTTAGCAAGCTTGTTATGGAAGGTTTTTGCGGATAATTGGTTTAAAATAAGATTTTCAAATATAAGCGTGCACATCACTTTTATTTAAACATACTAATTAGTGAATATATTAATGAGTGCAAAAAAAAAATATATATAGCTTGCTAATTGACTTATTTGAGTGTCTATTTACAAAGTAAATTATTTTCAACATTTTCTGAATGTTTATGCGATTCCTTTACATAACTCAAGCACCCACTTGCTTACGTAAACCTAAAACGAATTATGTTTAAAAATAAATACGAGAGAACGAGCGTTTAGCGTAATGAAAATAATCGTAAATACCGGACCGCACCCGGAGTTCGCAAAACCCTTACCCCGGGGCAAGAATTCACGCGGGTCCGTTTAGACCAAATTAGACATTATTGTGTCTGTTATTTAATACCGTACGTACCGACCACGTGCATTTTTGGGTTATTATTATTGGGGCTTATTTAAGCCCAGTAATCCAATGAACTCTCATTACGGTGCGTTTTGAGCATAACTTTATTTGCCCCCGTGGCTTTCACACAAGCCTCTTGATACCCTAAACGGCACGGAACTGATAGGCAGTGTTGCTCAAACGGAAACATAATGTAATTATTAAAAATTGCCTTTATTGCCTTTATTTACAGGGAAATGGTTTTTATTAGAATACATTTTTCAAAGCGTAGTTAATTTTGTGGAAAATTTTCTTTTGAGATTGTTTTTTATTGCGTTGTCTGGTTTCTTCCTTAAAATTAAATTTTTCACCCATGCAGTGTTTATGTATTTTTGATTTCTGCTACACATTCTTGGACTAGGATGAAATAGTAATTTAATATTAAAGATCGTTAAATGAGACACAATAAGAAATCCATTGCCGGGATGCAAAGCAAAACCTGATTGCAGTTACGAAGTAGTTAGTTATGAAAAATGAGGTTTTTGTGCTAACAAGAATAAAATATTTGAGTTTGATTTGGTTGTTGTAATTATTATTATCTGCTGTATAGCATAATAAATTGTAAATAATAATAATTAGGAGATAATACAAGTATTTCTAAGAACATCCTTATTAACCCTAATTTAAGAATTATTATAATTTTGAATTCGTAATAAATCTTACAACATTTTTTTCAAAGCCGATCCCTTAAAAGATAAATTCGTTTTTTAAAATTTAAAGTCCAATTTAAACCGGTTAATGGACAGGGAAGCTCAACATTTTTCTCGCGCCGGCGCTAAAGACTGAAATAAAATTTAACTTTATCCTTAAAGGGAGAGACGGGGGATAGACACTGCCCACTAACCATCATGTTTATGGCTTCTATAGGGAAATACAATGCAATGTACTCGCTATACGGGTAAAAGTTTTATTCCAACACATGTATGCTACATTAGGTATATTTTTCATATTTCTACCGATGAGTTTTTTATGTTTATGTCGTCGTAAAGTGTGTAGTCGTTTAGTTCGCGACAATGTTCGCTCGAATGTGTTTACGTTCCAAATATTAAATTTTCAGTGTTACATCGGCGTATTTATTACTAAAGCATGATATGGGGTCGATAATACCCCTCAATGCTATTTTCTTCTTTAACATGTGTTTTATGAAGCGAAAATGGGTATTTTATTTTTTAGAAACTATTTTTGTTAAAGATTGTATTTTTGTGAAGGGGGGTTAAAATAATATTGAAAAAGTATTGGCTGTAAATATGTTTTGGATAATTTTACCTTTGGTTTATTTTGGACCCCAGACAAAAAAAGAAAGGTGTTATATGAACCGACTTTTTTTCATTTAAGGTGACTTGATCGAGAGTGTTCTTAGATAAAAAAGAGGTTTTTGAGAATTACCTGAGTTCTATTTCCGGTTCGGGCAAAATATCATCGGGTTTTTTCATTAGAAAATTTTGAGAAGCAGCACGGAGTTTAGAATTGTGCCCAGTTAATGGCAATAGGCTCGCCTCCTATTATTATTTAAGAGATTAATACATATAATTACTGACGAAAATCTTACGCTTTCAATACAACCCAACATTTAAAAAAAACGCAGGCTCAGGAATGACTAGTTCAAAAAATCATCATCATCATGCATCATTTGCAAAACAACTAAGACTAAATAATTAACAAACGAGTCATAATTATGTATGTAGATACTTTTACCAATCATAGCATCTATTGTACTCAGACTACCAAAATGAAAACCTCAAATAATTACTCCTCAAAACTTTGTCACTGTATTTCGATTTCTCCCCTACGCAATGGTTTTGAACGGCATGGGGTCTCATGGGAGCTCTATTGACACGACCCACCATGATGGCACTTGGTAACAAACACGATTTTAATCAATACATCAAACAAAACTTAGCCACTACCAATAATAATTAAAACCGAATGATTATATGGAATATTTGTACAGGACCTGGGGGATGTTTGGCCGCAGGCGAGACAGCTATTGCATAAGTAAGACATAGTTGAAGCAAGGGTTGTCTCAGTTGAGAATGTTGAGATTGACCATTGTAACTAAAATAATTTTGTTTATTTATATCGAAAATTAAAAAAATAATATATTATTGACACACAGATTACAAACAAAAAATTGCCATTCAAATCAATCAATCGTTTGCAAAAAAGGTTTTCTATTCCTAAATTTTTTTATTTAAAAAATTAAAGACTGTTTATCCGTTTGGAAGCCACGATACCACAGACACACAAGTTTAACTTATAACACCCCTCATATTTTATCGGGGTTAAAAATACAACATTACATAGTTGATAAAAAACCACGGCTTTCCTATTCATCCTGTCTACGCAAACTTAACATACTGTCTATCGATCACACAAATATTTTTCCCGCGCAGGAATTAAACCCGCGACAGCAAGTGCAGAAAGCAAATTGCTTAACCGCTTTACCATAGAAATAGAAAATAGAAAAAACATTTAATTCGAAAATGTGACAAAAAAATTAGAATTAAATTAAAAACTAAAAGAATAACAAAAACACAGTGTTTATACATTTATACTATGTGCACTGCAGTCATTTGAATCTTTAGTTTAAATATTTTTGCTATTTTCATTTTCAATTTTCCTTTATTTAAATTTTGAAGTGGTCAAGTTAATGCAGTGTTGTAGCAGTAGCAGCCCTACTTAATAATCCTATGCCTTCATGTAATCCTGGTCGGCAAGATGATGATTGCGACCCATTTTAGTTTACAAAAGGTAATCTTTTAAGAGGAACTATTGGAGAATTTTGATAGCAGTTACTGTTTACGATGTAAATTCGACTGTAATATCATAAACCTCTTTGATTGGTACCTTGGAACTTCAGAAGGGACGAAGAGTTTGCATTCTGGAGATTATTACGAGCAACTATAAGGATAATGGAGGAACTATATTAGAAGTTGTACCTTATCTACCTAAGATTTGTAAAATATATTGCGTTGCGTCCTTAATTAGGAGTAGAAGATATATTTTGAATATCTTTGTATATACCTACATAGCTCCGTGAAATTTGTCTTATATTGTACGTACCGTCTGTCGACTCGTAAGTAGTGGTTGCATTGGTTACAGATCTGCTTAAGGTAGGTACGTGGGTGTGGGTTCGAAGCTGGCATGTACGAATGTGACTTTTTCAATGTGATAATTATATATTTTTTTTACATCACTGACTAACAGCGAAGGAGAACATCGTGAAGAAACTTTGATTTAATAGTCTGAAATCGTTCTCTGTGTAAGAAGAGACATTTGCCATGCAGTGGAATTTTTATAGTTCTATTGTATGTGTAGTTTTATTTGAGTTCCTTTAGGCAAAGTCACCTTACTTAGACATTGTATACACAGTCTAGTTGATGTGTAATATGTGTACCGTAGATTTTGCAAAGATAATGAGCGAGAGATACCTAACTTAACTTCAACAAATATATTGCCTTTAACACACTTGTAAGGGTGAGTATTTGGGAGTGTCACGATGAGGGTGGAATATTTAAAAAAAAAGAACCCTCTATTATTAATAAAGAATAAAAAAAAAGATACAACCCATAACTAGCAACCAAACTAACTGTAATTTCACTGCAACTATAAAAAGAGCATCAAAATAAATTCTCGAAAAGAATCCACAGCGGCAATTGCGCAGAACCTCTTGGCTTTCATTCGAAACCCTCATCAAAAAGCGTTATATTATCAAAACGTATTGTTTTAAAGAGTATCTGTTTCTGCGAGCCCCGCGTGTTTTCGACGCCATTATTTGTACGTCTCTTGACGAATAAAAGAGCATTTCATAGCGAAACGTTCGTATGTTGAAAGGGTAGCGCACAAAAGCCTTTTTATAATACTTTCGGCAGGCATGGGCATAATCAACCCCCTACCGCTGTTCTTAATAAATACAAGTACCTGTGCACTGAGTAATTATTTTGGGGGTACGTTTCTGTATATTAGGTTGTTTAAATGCATGGTTTGGGATAATTGGGTGAGTGTTTAGGATTTTATGGCAGTGTTGACGGCATTGTTTTAGGGTTAATGAAATTAGTGATTAGGTTTTAAACTGATTATAAAGAACATAGAATAGTTTCGAATTTAAGCTACAATATAGGATATTTTACAAGCGATTTGTGGTAGGTTACATAACAATTTTATGTTATGGTACGAGACTAAGAATTAAGATACCATTTACTAGGAACCATTTAATTTTTTTCTTCTAATTTACCTCCTCAATTACCATTAATAGAGAAAAGAAATCTTTGCAATCAAAATGAAAGTCATCAAAATCAAAATCACAAAATATTTTTATTCATGGAGACCATTAGGCACTTATGAATAGTCATAATATTCTTATATTGTATAGTAACTCTAGTTGCCTAAGGAATATAAACCACTATTTCCAACATATCCGATTGAGCGAAGCAAACTTTGATAATATAAACAAAACATAAACACAGCTTAATAGTATCAAGTCCACGGTATTTCGATATACAGGAAGACGCTTTACATGGCTAGGAAGCTGGCGTTAATATCCCAGGGGAAGGCACTGCAATTTCACAGCTATCTACCGACTATTCACTGAAATATTACAAAATGAAAGGGTGAAAAAATGTATTGGGTTCCTAAAAAAAATGAAATGGAAATTCTGTTTTGGAAAATTAATTTAAAGTTTAATAAGTTTATTTTAAGTAATAATAATGTCGTCGACCGAATTTTGGTCACAGCGGCCAGTGTCAACGGAGGTTACCATCGACGCTGGAGATATTATAGTGCACAAGTGTATGCGCAAACACAGGTGCAGGAGGAGGCTTTTAAATCTACATATTTTTGCTCGTGACTGTACCTACAATTAATTTTAACAAAATCTCTAATTACCTAAATGGTTTTTACAACCGTCTGAAACGTAAAAGCTAGAAACACAAAACCTAAAATAATTAAATTGCTCTAATAAATTAGAAATTTAAAAGTGCTCTGATTTACAACGAATCGAAGAGATCTTTAATTAAAAAAAAGTAAAAGATATTAGTTTCCAATTTACGTTGCTAAGACCCTAGGGCTATTATATTTTAAAAATTACTATTGCTAAAATTAAAAATTACTAAAACTCCACTGTCTGTCTGTCTGTCTATTTATCACCAGGCTGTATCTCATGAACCATGGTAGCTCAAGTACAGGTCACACTTGAGCTAGGTGACGAGCTCAAGTGTGACATGGCAGAGGTGTAGGAGGAGGAGGAAACGTGGGTGTACTGCACCCACGTTTCACCGGCTATGTTAAAAGTCTCATGTGATAGGGCCTATTGCCATTAACCAGGCACAATTCCAGACTCCGTGCTGCTCCTGATAATTTCCTAATGGAAAAACTCAATGACACTTTGATCGAACCCAGAGCCTCGTGCTCAGCAGTCGCGCTTGCTACTACAAGACCAATGAGGCAGTTAAATCAATCACTGCATAAAAATGCAAAAATAAATATCTTCTTTATTGTTATCTCCTCTGGAAACCACTGGTTGCCAAGCTCCAGACACTGCTTATAAACTGTTTACTGGAAATTGCGTCATAACAATTTAGTAGCTTGAACAGCTCGTATACGTGCTTCAAAGCTATGGCTTTTATAGCTTATAAGTGGTATAAGGAATAAAGTATTCTTAAATCGTTCAGGCAGATGTTATCATTGTTGGTATAGTGATAGCAAGCGCGTTTTTGGAGTTATAGCTGTGAATTCTTTAGCTGTCTGATGATTTGACGATTCAAACACAGACATCTTTAACTCTAACAACACTGTTAGAAACATTTTTTTAAAGTATTTATGCATACTATGTGTTACTGACGGCGCGGCGGCGTGTAACGAACGAAAGAATAAGGCGCTGGAATTGATAACCACAGTTTATTTTGAAATACACTTAAAATGATCTTAATACCAAGGTGAACCCGCATGAACTCCTAGTTTTCACCGTTGTCATTACTTTTTGAATTTAGAATACAAAATAGAAATCCAAAAAGGTGATGTTAAAATGAGTTTGTAACACTATGTGAACATGATAGTTCGAATTTCTTGTTAGGTATCTCATTCCCTGACCCGTGAATCACATATGATTCATGCGATTGTTCTTTTTACTGTATCTGTTGTCGGGACAGCAAACCTGTTGCAAACTATCAATTAAAAATGTAAGTTTTTTAATACTGATAAACCTGTATGATCGTCTTGAGATCTTTCCGCAAATCATCATGGCTAGTTGTAATTTGGCGCATCAAAGGAGATTCTTACTAATTAAGATTATGTTAAGTGGTACTTAACATAATCTTAATTATATAAAAAAAGTAGGTAATTAAATCTAAGTGCAAGACTGACTCGCGCACTTTCATCACAGCAGCACATCATATTAATAGGCGAGCCATATGCTTCATTTGCCACTTAGAAAAATAAAAAAAGGTTTGAAATTAAATACATTTTATTATGCGTAAAAAAATATGCGTACAGTGGAACCATACTAGTCAACAAACATTACGTTATCGACTGTACCTAATCAACCAAAACAATACACGCAGTACAGTCACCGTCATCCGCACCTCATCAAAATATCACATTACAGAATCACAAATTCATTCCGGGACGCCAATTATCCGTGAGCACTCATTTTCCGACTCATTCCCTGGTGTAATGATCACGTGGTGATTTTGACAGTTGCCCAAGCTGGGTCGGTGCCATTTTAGATGTTTTGAAAATAGAATGCTCGTTTGGCGATGGTTCCTTAGTGTAACAATTAGTTACACTAGGGAATTTTATTTACAATTTTAAGTTTAGCTTATAGTCGTCGCGTTTGTCAAACTAAGTACTTCTAGGCGTTTGATTAATGTGTCTGACTGATAGCATGAAGTTGCCTCTCGGACAATGTCCGTAATCTATTACACTCTAGGGTCGTATTTTAGATTTACTTCTCGCTTTTTATCCCATACACCCACGTGCTTGCAAAACGGGTCCGTAACAAATGCGCCACCACGATATTTAAGTCTGAAAGAAATAAAACAAATATTCCTAAAAGCAGTTCTATTTTGTATCCGCTCGCGCATTAGAACCACCCCTTTAAGCTAGCGAAGCGGGAGATCCGAATGCAAATGTCAATCGTTAACATGCATGGCACGAAGTCGGCCGTCTAATTAGGAGAACTACTTTGACAAGGACTCCAGATATCATTTTACGAAATTGCTATGAAAATGTCTAGATATTACCACCCTGAGTGAGTGTTTATGTCGCGTCGGCAGTTTACTATTATGATGCAGATTAGACATAATCTGATGGAACGAGATCACACCCTTTATGTAGGTATCCTTAGAGTATATAAGAAAATATAGAGCAACCCTATAGAAGTATGAACCGTGAGCACGGGTATGAACAACGCGGCCGCGACACGAGCTCCGTTTGCGATCATACCTCGATCGACTGCGGTTCAACTAGGCTCCACAAGCGAAAAAGTTACATTTTAGCTTATATCATGGTTAACTGCTGAGTTAAATTTTGAAAAACGTCTAGAAAACATAATTTGAAAAAATGACATTTTAACATTTGTATGGTGAGACCTGCTTTCGTTCCGCACAAGGCAATGTGTTTGACGTTATCACTCTATATTTTCTTGAATACTCTATGTAGGTATCTATGTATTATATCATTGAGTCGTGTTAGCCTAGTGGTATGACTATGAGCTGTCAAGTTATTGGCCTGAGGTTTGTGCCTGAGCTCCGTATCTCTGACTTTTCGTACGATACGACTAGCTCTCCCTTCCTCGTAAAGCGCCTGTTCTCTCTACGGTCGTGTCGGATTGCCGTCCCATCGGACTATGAGACTGAGGAAATAGGCAACTGTGTTTCCACACACACAAAACATGTTTCGATCAAGCTGTAATTTTTGCTGACACTTTGTAATCTCCTTCAATTGGATTAGTTCGATTTTTCATAACTACATTCATTGATTTTATATCTCCAATATAAGATAGCAGCGAGCAAGATAGCAGTAGAGTATTCGCGCCGAATTGCTATTTTGTTCATCAGAAGTCAAGTGTAAAAATAGCAATTCAGACAAAAAACCATTAAAATTTTCAAAGCTAGGAAGTCTATAATCACGTATTGTTGTTTAAACAATATGTTTGCTAAAATATTTAAAAAAGTTAAATGATGTAGATACATTTTTATAAATATCATAAAAAATCAGCGCAAATCTTCTATTTACGTAAAACTTGCTGTAAAAAAGATTGAAACTTAGCAAAAAATATATCTAGTTTACAATTTATTGAAGTGGCAGTTAGGGACGCAGTTAAATTAGTTCTTCCAGCTTCTGGAATCGACGGAGCAAGTTTCCTCCCCCCTCCTCCCCTTTCCCTCCACCTCATCACCCCTTTTCTCTAGCGAAACGGGCATACATTAAAAGTTTACCGGCGAAATATAAACATATTGTTAGATGTTGTAAGAAAAAGGATATTTCAAAGTTTTCTATTTTAAAACGAAACTGGGATCGTATATCATAAAAAGTTAGGATTGTAACTGTTATTGTTCATGAATTGTGGTAAGTTTAAACTTAAACTTATGTGTAGACTACATCACTTTAAAATAAAATAGAAAAATTGTGTGCACAATGCACTATCGTCTACGTAAATTAATAATAATTCTTGAAAAAAATATACACGTATCTTTTTTTTTTTTTTTTAATTTATTTATCATATTAAAAGTACAGAAAAAAAAATACGTTTGTGATGAATGCTACATGTAATTCTACATCGATAATAATAATTAATCTAACTGCAAACAACATCGATAAATTTTTGAAAATTGGTAAGTACATTAATTTATAAATCATTCAATATGTGAAGGAAGTGGGTCTTTAGTTTCGACTTAATATTTTTTGGCGTTATGTTATAACGCAAATCGGAGGGTAAGTTGTTAATTAACCGGGGAACTAGATAAGACGATGTGCGCTCGCCGTAGGTGTTATTTGCTTGAATCGTACAAAGCTGGTTTTGAGCGACTACAATTTGACTTTCGATAGAAATTAAAAAAGAAAGTACTATGAATAAAAATTATCTATTGGCTGGGTGTTGTCAGCGCCAACTAGCGGAAGGCGGACATAAACAGATGTCATAATAAAATATTGTGGTATTATTATTTTCTTCTTCTTCTTATCGTATGGTTGATGAACAACCTGGTGTCAGAGTTTAAACCGCCCGTAGGCCTCTGACATGGCTTTACACACCATTGAAAAATATCTCAGGTGTGCTGGTTTCATCACGATGTTTTCCCTCACCGTTTTAGCAACTGATAATTAATTTATAATAGGCACATAACTTACGAAAAGTCAGAGGTGCGCGCCTTGGGATCGAAATCGAGACCTCTGACTTGTCAGTCGACGGTCATACCACGAGGCTATCAGTGCTATATAATATGCTATTATTATTTTGAGAAGTGTTTTTATATTACTAAACTTAAAAAATAGCGAAAATCTAATATTCATTTATTTGATTTAAGTAGTATTTTTAACCCCCAACAAAAAATAAGGTAGTTATAAGTATAATGTGTGAATTCTATGTGTCTGTAGCATCGTGGCTGCCAAACTGTTGTACCGTTTTAATTTAGCTTTTTTATTTATAAGATGACTTGATCGTATCTTCTTATTTGATTTATACTTACTTCGTAAATCAAATGTAGGGATTTATGTTTTCGTATTGTACCTACAATTTGCCAGCATGTGGTCGCAAATTAATTCGTGTTTTTGCTATGTCGCGCGTTGTTAGCTACGATCATTTTCTTGTTTACCTTACCGACTTCGCACCCAGCGAAAAGTGAGTGACAAATATTACAGACCAGATTCTACTGCTTTAACCATTTGGCATCCATTTTGCTATGGCATTGCTTTGGGATTTTTCCGATGGGATTACCTATTTTCTTCATCGTATGGTTGATAAACAACCTGTTGTAAGAGTTTAAACCGCCCGTAGGCCTCTTACATGGCTTTAAACACCATTGAATTTTTTTTCAGGTGTGCTGGTTTTCTCACGATGTTTTCCTTCGCCGTTTTAGCAAATGATTATAATTCATTTCTAAAACGCATACCTATGATTCCAAAAAGTCTGAGGTGCGTTTTCACTTGGCAGTCCAACGGTCATACCACTAGGCTATCACTGCTTTTACCAGCTATTATTACCTACTAACTACTTCTCCTGATTTTTGGGCTATTTATCTGAGTGATTGACATTCCTAAGAACAAAGACTAGCTTTGGAAGAACGTTGTACTATCTTGTTCCTTATTTACGACTCATTTTCCAGTTGTTGTCCTAATATCAACATCATTTTATTAAATTTCCGACGTCTAAAACCCTTGAAAATTCGATTTCTCGTCAAAGACGCCATCTTATTGGCAATTTCACAAATTTATTAGTTACCCTAACAGCACAATTGCTCTTCAACTAACATGTACATATTCCAACTATGCCTAAGTAATTGACTTTCCACTCTGTTGTATTTAAGAGGCAATTGTTAATCTACATTCTCAAATATACCTCAGCAATACGCAATAAGCCGACCATTATAACTGATCTCTATGTGAGTGATATGTTTTGTTAAGCTTATGGGAATGGGGAGTTTAGTACTAGATACAGGGGTCTGGTAATATTGGTTGTGTTGTACGGTGCTCGTCTATCAGTGTGAGTAATTAAGTTACGCAGTATAAATGAAGGGTCTTAGCTATCCAGAACAGGTAATTAGTTTATGCGTCATTTGTGCCCCTCATTGTGAAAATGGAGAATTTATAAACTAAACTATGTATGTTTTTTACATATTTATGCAAATGTTTTGCTTATTAAATGATGTTATTTTATAAGAAACTCGCAAAAACAACTGACTCGGGCGGGACTTGAACCCGCGATCCTTGGCGTGCCGTGCCTTGGCTTTACGACACCTTTATTATCTACTAGCTTTTGCCCGCGACTTCGTTCGCGTGGACTTCAGGTTCGTCCCGTCTAGTCTAGTAATCAAAAATTGTAGCCTATGTGTTATTCTGATGTATAAGCTATATTGTGGTGAAGTTTCATTCAAATCCATTCAGTAGTTTTTACGTGAAAGAGTAACAAACATCCATACATCCATACTTACAAACTTTCGCCTTTATAATAGTAGTAGGATATCACATATCAATAGTAAAAATTGGCAAAGTGCGTACGTGCAACTCGCAGACAACAGGTTCCTTACAAAAACGCTGAAAAAAAGCATATTTCTTGTATGAAATTTCTTACATAAAATTAAAAGGTCGGACCCCCATTAATTTTATATAAGAAATTCCCCTTTTATTATTAATTTTATTTAATTTTTATTTTTTGTTGATATAGCGACCATAATAGTACCTACACACTCCGTGAAAAAAATTCAAGTATCTGCACAGTACGGTTCAAAAGATACAACCCTGGGACAGACGGACAGACAGCGGGTCCCGTTGGCAACCTTTGTGCACGGAAACAAAAAAAAAACAAACATACTATCACCCCTACAAAAAACACACACACCCAAACTACTCTTAGGCCAATTAATATTTTAAAATATTAATTGCCCTGACAGTACACAAAGTGGCTATTCAATACACCGCACGTGTTCAGCTGGTCCCTTTTACCAATTATTATAATTAACTATAAGAGGAAGTGACCTCTTGGGCTTTGGAGGGACGCAACTTTGTAATACGTCGGCCATTTGAGCAGATTGATAGCAACAAGACAACAAACTTAAGTCAATATGGCGTTGTTAAGAAGTTTGCATAGAGGTCTCGTTTGTGCCGCTTTGTTAAGGGGTAGTTATTGGCTCTTATGTCGCTTAGTTGATAAAGTTATTGGTTTTCGAGGTTTTAGGTTAAGTGAAACATAAAATAAAAAATAGGAGTGGCTGTAGATACTGTTTGGAAAATAAATTTTATGTATGATAAAACGGATATCTTTGCGAACCCTGGCGACTTTGACTATTGCATAAAAAAAGTTGTAAATATTTTTTTTCTTTTATATATTGGGTAAAATTTACATATACTTACCTACATATACAAGGTTATTTTTAAAACACCAGCATTCTTAAAAGGGGTCATTAAACTAAGAAATCAGCTGATCCATACATTTTGTTGTGTTATATGAACATAAATGTATGGAACAGCTGATTTTTTTTTTGCGATTTCAGGGTTGGTCCAATAGTAAAAGTTGTTCATAATGATGAGATTAATGACCCGTTTAAGGATGCTGGTGTTTTACAAAAACCCTGTATAATTTCACAATGCAAAAACATCCAGTCCAAAACAAATATCTGATTGATAAATTATTGCTCAAAATTTATGAATGTTTTCTTCGGGTTGTATCTATAAAACTTTTAACAGAAACGTCAAACATAAAAATTTGCAGTACCCACCTATAATGTAAGTAACAGACAAACGAAAATATAAAGAAAAGGATTCGTACTTGGCACAACTTTTCCGTCATTATTCTGTTCGCAGACGAGCAAATATTTGTAAGACGAACTTGCCTCGTAATAGGTTTTATTTTCTTTTATTATGTTCAATGTGATTGAGTCTAAACAAGAAATGAATGAATGCTGAGTGAACGGAGTCGAACAAACCACTAATAAAACAGTTCTCCGATCAATGCTGGCTCTTAAGTAGAAAACTTGATATTGGCGAAGCTGAAATCGCCGTTTGTAAATATTTGGTCTAGACGGGTTATTAAAAATTTATTTCATATAGATTTTGGTTTCGTTGGTATTTTAGCATTCTTAATTTATGAATCTTATTGGATGCGTTCGTGGATTATTTATTCATAAGACTTGGCTAAATATTTACTTATGCTACTTTTATTATTTTATATACAACAGTGTGTTTCTTATTTTGGTCGTCTTTCATTCAACAATGAAACGGGGCCGGGGAATGACATAGAGTATTTTTATTATGAAAATAAAAACGTGAGCATACCTGCGGTAAAAAGCTAATTAGAAATAGAACTTGCTTGCTTAGACATGCTTTAATTTATTTTTTTTCAATTAATTAAAATAAAATATTTATTTAAAATTCTTTATTTTTGTAGAAATCAAAATTTGGGCGATTCGAGAATAAGTGCTGGCTTTGATAATTAATGATAATGAATCATAAATGATTTTACAAAAAAATGCTGTATGTTTACGTTACCTTTGTACTACGCTTTTACGATTCTATCCGGTAACTTAAAATTACGCCACAACTTAATAATACAGTCCAGTAAAGTATGTAGAATAACAACATAAAGTTGATAAGGTCACGGTCACTCAAAATCTCAATGTTAAAGACTAACATTCGAATTGACCTTTCCCTTTTAAAAAACACAATATTACATGAAATACGACCGTAACATATATTAATATTTAGAATAAATTGGCCTATTATTTAAGATACAACAATAAACTATTTGTGTTGAGATTGCTTTATTTTCACATTTAGTATTTGTTGTGCCATTAAATCATAGATTTATGGCAATGCAAAAACACTAGGCACTTAGGTATAACGTTGGATTGAAACATTTTGTGTTAAAAGCCTAGCTACTTGATTCATAGTAAGTCTTCATTTAACTTTTAATATTTATTTTATTACTAAATGTCTGGGTTATAATTTTTTTTTGGGGAAATCTTATGTTAAGGTCAAAGCTAGGTTTAGTTTTATGTATAGAAATATTAAATAAGGTTTTATGTTAACATTCTATGTAACTTATTTACCATATCGAGGTATGGAAAGTCAACAGGAAAGCTTAAGCAAAATACAGTAACATAATTATAAGGTATATTCTAAAAGACCTTGTTCTTTAGAAATTATTTTGGTTTTTAATCACATCAAAAAAAAATTGTAAAAAAATGAGTAAGTTTGTAACTTTTTCAACCTCTTTATAAATACAGGTATGTACATACGTATTTTTCTTTTACACCAAAAGTCTCTTTTCTATAAGTTCTGTGTCTCCTTTCTGTAAGTTTCTGTCTTCTCTCAATGTTATCATAAAAACATATTCAAAATTACAAAGCATTTTGATAATTAACTTTTTTTTTCATTAAAACTACTCTACAGAAAAGTTTACAGCATTAATAATCCACATAAATTCATTTTTATACCCGTACCTTATAACTTTAGTTCCGTAGCCCAGGTAAAGATGGCGCTGATTGTAACGTTTGGCACGAAACATCGAGACAACATTAATAACAAGAGGGAAACATTCTTCACTAGAATATATTATTATAGTTACTAAAACTACAGTAGGGTGTAAATAATTATAAGTTCTTGTTAATTTTGTACCTACTCATAAAAAAACAATAATAAAAATCGGATTTTCTCAACCATAACGTATTAGGGATGTTACTTAAATTTTTTAAATATTTTAATTTGAATATTCTCAAAAAGTGAGTGTTTTTTTCATATTTCCTTTTATTTTTAAACCTTTAAGGTTTTGATGCATGCTTTACAAACTCCTACGAGCTACCTACTCCCAGTAGCTCTGCCACTAAGCTTTTAGTACTTATAGTGATATAGTATTAGTACTTATAGCATATAGGTACTTGATAAGATTTTAACCCCCAAGTGCGGAGTAAAAAATAAAGTGTAAAGTAAAAAATAGAGTAAAAAATCGTGGAACTGACAAAAAACAGATAAAAAAATCCTTGAAATGTCAGAGACTTATAGAGAGAGAGAGAGATATACTTAAATTTTATTCTTCGTCAGCCGTTTTAATTTAGTCTTACTATTTGATAAAGAACAATCGTAATTAATAACTCTTAAATTAAAGCAAATTAAATGAAACAACTTAAACAATCAATTGGCAAAAACAAATTTACCTTTCAATCATAATGAAATAAATTTAATTATTAAAACAGTTTTATTAATAGAAATATTAATTAAATATTCTTCTAACGAACTGCGTCTCATCGCCGCGAGGTCACTCCTTTGGTTTAGGTGGTTGAAGCAATTATTATAATGAAATACATTAGTCGAGAGAAGGGTTGGCTATTAACGGTATATGTCTTTTGTCTTAATCTTAATATATATTTATGGGAAGGTTTCTAGTAATTTATGAGGCTTTTTGTCGTTATTAGAAGATGTAAGATTAGTGGACGTAATTTCAGTGATTAAGGTATGGATAGACTTTAATAAATTTAACTTAATCTAGAGAAAAAGGAGGTTTTGACACATAGACAATTTTATTAAGAGACATAACCCTTCAATGGCAATTTATATGAAACGGATTATCTTGTTGTCGAATAAAAAAATCAGTTTTATGTTTTAGCGCATCCGTCATCCGTTTATTCAACCTGATATTTAGCTATCCCATATAATATAATATCCGTATAATATCTCGTATTATTTGCACATATTAATTAACATTTACACCTTAACTATCGGGCTATAGATTGCCCGATAATTAAGGTTTATAATGCAAATGCATTTAGAATAATACTTCGCTTTAGAAAGCTAAGTCTATTCTAAATGCATTTAAATATACAAAGCTCTTCTACTTCATAATACCTATTAATATATACTTAAATAAGTATATTGATTACCACAATTAGTATTTTAGCTCGCATTCGTTACTTAGTCAAGTAATATTTGCTCCTTCATATTTTATTGAAATAAATTGTTAACAAAATGTCTCGCTGGTTGCAGATAATCCGAAATTCGTATAAAACACGATTCAGACTGGCAAACCTAAAAATATCTCGAGAGCCCCTTGAAAAATACAAAAGAAACGTGCTTTATCTTCAACTATTTGTTCACTTCTTTGTTTTTCTTACTTGTATCTAAAAATCAAAGGGAATTCGATTTGTCCCTGTACGTCAACCTGTAGCGAATAAACAATGCGAATGGGATTTTAGTTTGAAACTTTTCTGCATAGCTTATGCAGTGCAGGTATGGGTCGGGTCTAACGAAGACCGTTCGTACCAAGAATACTTGATGGCGATGGGAATTTTTAGTTTATTTCGGACCAAAGATGCGCTGGAATTGTACGCAACAATGTTTGAATATAGAATGTCGTTGATTTGTGTACTTTATTGATGTGTTCTTTGCGTGATAAATCAAATTAAATTTATCACAGCATTAATTTTTAGTGAATGCATGATAACTTAATATGTACATGAATATGTATAAAAAATCCCGTTAGGGGTTATGAATTGCTTAGTGGCAGAGCGACTGTAGGTTTTTTTCTACAAAATTTTTAAATTAGGTGTTAATAATTAGAATTAATATTTGTCATCAGGCGTTCAAGTCATTCGTGACAAGCAGTCTCCAAAAATATTTGTTTTTTTTTGTCAGTTTTTGAAAGAAGCAACAATGTTATTTTTGTGGTTTCATTAATTTAAATGGAAGTACCGGTCCCACGGAGTATCGGTCTTAGTGGTGTAGGTGGTGCTCTCGTTCGCCAAATAACTGGCATAAAAACATAACTGAGTCCCAGAAATTAAAACAAAAAACAAAAAATTAACATTTTTAAAATTAAACAATATCCAACGTACCTACCTCAGATTATTTGGACTGCATTAACAGTACATAAATATTAAAACACGGCTAAAACCGTTCATTCAAGCTTGTCATTATTCTCGTTTTAAAGATCTAAAAAAAATCTTCCTGCACTTCAAATAGAGCCAGACATTTTGTGAAGAGTGGCCCTCAAACGATCCCCAGATTTGCATATAATTATCATTTTTGATTCTCTCTTCTTTTGTGTAAATACTCGTCTAAAAGGTAAGGCCGTAAATGACATAATACGGAGAAAGATACGCTGAATTATTTATACGATAATACGTTCCTTGTAGCCTTGGTTTTCTAGTGATGGGGTGATATGCATTTATCGTTAATGTGCTATCTAAATTTGGCTGCTTTTGAATTTTTACAATATCATCAGTAATATTGAACGCCTAAATTTATAACAGACAAGTTCTTTGCAGCACTGCAGAATACCCGTGGATTTACAATAAACAGTAAACTAAAAATAAACAGTATTAAATTTTTTTAATAAGAAACTCGCAAAATCAACTGACTCGAGTGCGACTTGAACTCGCGATCTTTGGCATGGCGTGTCATCGCTTTACCAACTAAACCACCGAGTCCTACCCACTACAGTTGAAATTACGAATTTCTTCCGAATGTGTGGTGTTTTATAATAAATAGTGTTTAAAGAAAAAAAAATGATTAACATGAAATTTACTTTTAAATGGTTTAAAAATCTACATAAAAACACCTTTCATATCGCAAATAATATTAATTACTGAATTAGAAAAGAAAAATTATAAAAACCATAGACTATGAAAATTAATTTCCTTTTAATCAGCTCCGTTTTTCCCATCACTAACTTCACATCTCCGCCTCAGCGTTAAATACGCTTCAATGAATATTACTTTTGGGGATTTTTGTTGCTTAAATAAATTATTACGTTTGCCTAAGAACAGGTTTTAATGAATTTCAAGTGGGAGCGACGTAGACTAATATGATTTCCCATTTCTCTCCTGTTGCTTTAACGACATGAAAGGGAATTCATTTGAGGTTTGTCAACGTGTCGATATTTGAAATTGAATAATACATAGGTAAATGTGCTATTTTATTCATAAAGTGGAGTAAACTTGGAGGACTGTTTTGCCCTTCTCTGAAATAAAGCAAGAATTTGTGGAAATAATTTATTTTTGTTCGTTTTTAATTCTATTGATGAAAAAAATATATTTTTTATCTTTTAAGGCTCTCGTGTGTAATTTAATAGACTAAAAATAAAATTTATATAATTCAAATATAAAATAAAAATTATTCAATTTTATCAGATGAAATAAATTGTTTATTCTAGTAATAAATACAATTTTATTTAGTAAACGTTTAGTATTAAATAAGCTAACATGTGCTTTAACATAAAAAAATCACAAACAAAATAATTATACTTATTTAAATTATTTGTTTCGTTTAAGAACATTCTCTATTTTGCTGTATTCTATAAAATTATTTAATTAGTTGCAATAATCAGCCAAGTGCACTCATATTAATTTGCGTTTAGCCTGGGTTAGATTTTTCATGACAGCGGCCATATTAACTCGTGTTCCGTAAAAACAAATATCTATTACAATTAAAATCTGAAAAATATCAACAATGCACTACAGACTCAAAAAAAAATTAAACGTAAAAGTATTATTTTATACAATAACCACGTGTGACGTTTCAACTTACCTATCGATTCACTCAGCCGTCATTGTTGGCGCGAACATTGTGTTTGACATAAACATTTTTCGTTCGAAAACGAGCACAAATACAACTTAAAATTGACTTGCTTGCGAGTGATGGCTAATAAAAAATTGGGAAATCAAAACGGGATTGGAGTGTCAACAGCAAATTGTTAAATATTTCAGTGTAACACGATAAATATGGATGTTATTCACGTTTAAAAATAATTTAGAAATAAATAATTACTCTCTTGACCATGTAAGGAGAATATTATAAATTAGAGAACGTTTGATTTTTAAAATCAAGAAGCATAGATTTGGTTCTATAAAAAGGGTTTTTTCTTTTCTAAATAGGAATGTAAAGGCGCTACCAATTTCGATATTTCATTCATTTCACCAAGATTTCCAAACATTCTCATTCCCAATAAGAATTCTACAGCTTTCAATGTTCAGGTATTAAAAATAGAAGAAATCCAATAGTAATATATTGGGAAGAAGATCTGTCGCTCGACGGGCGGCGACGTTGAAAAACTTATTTTACGATTTCCGTCCGTATACCTATCTTCATTCGAGCTGTTAGCGCGTAAAACTTATTATTTATTGCATTTGTTGCAAGTTTTATAAAACTGCAGACATGGGGACGTTAATGTTTTATGTGTTTTGCTGAATATAAATAAAATGGTCGCCCCATGAAAGATAAATTTGGTCATAGCGATCTTATGTTAGTTACCTATTAATTAATTATTGTACGTGCGCACAAAGTGTTAAGTTAGTACTTTTAAAATAGCTGCTTAAATAAAATGTATGAATAGGATATTGTATTCAAATAAAAACAGTCATAGATGATGAATTTATTACAAATAAAAATAAGGAATAGTATTTTTATTTCCTTCTGATACTCTCAAGTAAAATATAATTCATCAATTCCAAAGACAAACTCCTCCAAGTTTTGGCTACAGCAAAGCTATTAGGTTGGCAGGGCTGCTAGCTAAGGATAAAGTTTTTTGCAAAATTTTGCGTGTGATTGTGAAAAATAATTTAGTTTTGTATAGGTTTCAGTTATACCTTTACAGAAAATATAGTAAAATTAAATTGTATTGATAACATCTTAAGAAAATCACAACCTTATCTAGCGCCCCTGCCAACGTAACGTAATGTGTGCGGACCTAACCATAGTGTAAGTACAAATCTTAGTCGCGGACGATTTGGAAACACAGACCTTTGACGTCATACTCACGCAAACATAGACGTTCAAGAACACAGATAACTTAAACAATCTTATCAAACATCAATGTGTATGGAAATTCAGGAAATCATCCCTCATATTACGTAAACATTGCTGAGTTTCCACCAGCAAATTTTATACATGATGGCTTCCCTCTGACACACTACGTGCTACTTTTAACAAAGGGCAAATCCGTATGAAATGACATAGGCTGACAGGATCCAACGTCGAACATTATCGCAAAATACCCTTAACTCGATTCGTTCATATAATATTCATGACAGGGAACAATCTTTCAAAAATTGACACCTTTTTACCGGGGTTACCCTCCGATGGACAAGTTGTGTTACCAACGGTGAATATATTATTGGACACAATGGCTGGTTTACGACTGTATTTAATTTATGATGGTAAATGTAATGAAATGGACGAATGGCTTATACAATGATATTGTTACAATATCAAGAATTGATTTTGTAACTTGCCTACCTGCCATATAAATTAATGTTTGTAAATCAACTATTTATTTCAGTTATTCGTTGCATCATTTAATAATAATAATTAAATCAGTAGGTGAGGTGTAAGTACAAATTTAAAACGAAACTTTTCCTTTATGTTTGAAATACTTTAATAAATAATCTAATAAAGGAATCTAATAAATAAACGTAAAAAATTAAGTACCTAGTACAAAATTCACGCAAGGGCGTCAAAGAAATCCTCCCCATCACCCACCATCGTCTGCAGGCAGCGGCAGCGTGCTCAGGCCGCTGGCAGCATTGTCTTGCTGGATGGCAATGTTGATTCTAGCAAAAAAGTCTTCGAGCAATTTCCTTTATAGTAGACGCGCACTCGAGCTCCATGACCTTAGGGTTTCAACCCCAAACGGCTCAAAAATATAGCAACCATGTACCAATGTATTCTGAACTAACAGATAATTTAATCTTTTTATAACATATGCACTAATATAAATATTGTAAAACATTATTAAATAAATAAAATAATATTTCAAATATATAAATGGCAACAAAAGCACTAACATCGACACAGCAAATCAGCGGCTGTATCCAAACAAAAATCCCTAAACCCAATAACGCAACGCGCAATTCTACATAAAATATATTGGTCAACACAGGTCAACATCTACCAATTTTTAAGGGTTGACCTAAGTACACATTACTTAGTAATAAAGCTTTAAAACAAATAGCATGTTCTCTAGTGGAGTGGCGTTCAAATAAATGGGCCCCACGTCACTCCAGTGTAACTAAACTTGAATGTTTGGTCAACGAACATAGATTTTTCCACTTGATTGTCTGATTTGATTTTCTTGAGGGCCGCCTCTTAGGTTGCCGAGCAAATAGATTGTCTAAAATAATTCTCTTCGCGCAAGTCCCGGATTTCAATTTACCTTTTTTAAAAGAGTTTGTTTTCCTTTCGTGTTTTGACTGAACCTAAATAAAATACGATACGATATCGATTGCAAATGACTGTTGATGTTTAAACTTACTTGCTATAAGTTTGATAACAATGTCGGAGAAGTCATTAGTGTCTGTCTATTGGCATTTTATATCTCGAATTTTAATTTACAACGAAATTTTCAGTTACACCAAGATCGACTTAAAGTGTTATCTATTACAGCTCGTGTACCAAGGTACAAATTAAAACTGCAAGCTGCAGAAATGTAAAAAAAAAATACTTGATAAAAACACGACGTCAGAACATAGACATAGTGTCCACATAAAAAAAAATCCCTTGGCATTCTTCAGCGCAGTAACAAAAATCCTATAAAACTATCACAATAAAAAAAAATTTAAGAAAAATGCCTTTTATATTTTTCTTTGTTACCAATAAAAACAACGTTTCTATTAAGGATTATATAAAGTTGTCGGAGCCCCCCGCTCGGCACGCTTCCTGACAATCTCACGAAGACAACCATCCCGAATCTCTTTCATTGTCCACTTGTCATTAAGTTTTTGTCTTTCCCCTTCTTACACTTTGGATGTTAAGCTTACTGTATTGAAAATACAGACAGAAAAGTTAGCAAATATAAAGCAACACAATTGCATTTAAATATACTAAGAGCTGTAGTAAAGAAATGGATTAAAAAATACGCCATCTTTTTTCTTGTTATTCAAGGTATTCTTACCTATTAGTTGCAATTAGTTTAATCTTTGTTAACTGTAATTTTAGAAGTGGATTAGCGATAGCTACTGTTAACACAATGAATAAACACCAGAGTTTTTCATTAAACTGATTTTTAATAATAACGCCGCCTAAAACGTTATTAACGCGATTTCATCACGATAGTGGAAATATTTAAATTATTCGACTCTAATATTATGAACAGGTAAAATTCGTTTCTTTTTAAAGGAGTAATCTCTGTTACTCCTGTACAGATACAAAAAAAAACTTTTACTAATAGATAACTACGCTCGCGCTATTCTTAAGTATCAGATTATAGATTATCTGAAATCCACGCGAACGAAGTTGCGGGAAAAGCGCTATTTAAAAGTTTTCAAAGAACTGCTAAACTCTTTTTTTTTCTTTTTTTAGAGGGTTATAAACTCTATGCCAATCCTTATTGTGACTCTCTGCAACCATTTAAAAAAAAACTAGTACATAATTCCTAAAATCATCATCTGCCTAGCCTTTTCTTAACTATGTTGGGGTCGGCTTCCAGTCTTACCTGATGCAGCTGAATACTAATTCCTAAACTTACAACACTATAATATTTTTTTAGTTTCATCGGAGTCAGGAGAGGCCAGTACAGAACTCTTACTAATTCTCAAACAATCAAATAATGATCTCACACATCTTTCATCGCTTTCAAAAATGATCCCCTTTAAGTTTGCCAAACGGCCGGCCCGTGGATCACTCCCAAAGATTTAACGACGACAAATGGTCGCGGATTGACGTTACATTTATTCCTCTGACGTCTAATGTTATTGTGCAGATTTATTTGTTTCCGACAGCATCGGGAAATGCCATTATAATGGGTACCAGTTTTGACATGTCTGCTAATTTGTCATTTGAGTGGTCTATGACTATTAGTGTGATATGTTCTCCGGCTCATAACCATGCGTCATATTTAATGATAGATGGGACTTAATATTATGGATTGTTTATTGCTGTATAGTTTGTTATTATAATTATTCTTCTTCTTATCGTATGGTTGATGAACAACCTGGTGTCAGAGTTTAAACCGCCCGTAGGCCTCTGACATGGCTTTACACACAATTGAAATTTTACACAATTTATAATAAGAGTGGTCTATTCTGCAAAACCCAAATTAATCCTGCAATTCATTTATACACGACAAAAATTAGATTCACACGATAAATGTAGTTTTGTCTAATATATCATTACAGGCTAATCATAGACTATAAATAAAAAAAAAATCTCTAAAGAACTCTTAAGGAAAGAAAAATCTGATTATAAGCAGGATTTGAACCTGCAATTCACTGGTTAAAATCACCAGCCGTTTTGGCAACCAAACTATTCATAATGCTGACATGACAAACATATACGAACTCATAAACTTATGCATAGAGTTAAAAATAATGAATATTTCGGCATTGAAATAAATTAATATATTATTAAATATTATACGGCTTTACTTACGCATTGATTTCGAGGAATGCCCGATTAGTTTCGAGCTCAAACGGAGTCCATTTTCAAGAGAGAATACCCTAATCAACGCGTGAGTATAGCCATAATAAATATAAGTAAGACTCACGAAAGTTATTATTCTAAATTTAAATTGATGTCAGCAAAAACTAGTCAAGTTTGAAATGATGTTTTTAATAAAAAAATCTATTTTAAAAGACGTGAGTATTTGTGGAAAAACGGTTACTTTTTGCCTGTAATATTTTTTAGGCTGGTAACAATACAATTATCATTCGCCTCATATGGCAAGTAATATTGCGTGAAAACGAATGTTCCCTCCAAAAGAAATGAACACGTAATTCAGTACAATGTTCCTCAATTGGAAAAATTAAATGAAAGAATCCGTATCATGTGTGGTAACAAGTTTACACGGGCGAACCATTTCGAGGGCGATCGAAATTATCTCGTATTCGCGAAAACTGCTGACGCAGTATTACCGCAGACTTAATGTACTAGATACGCTAATAAGACACTTTACTTACTTTTTTATTTCGAATAAACATTCGAAAACAAAAGAAAATTAAATTTTCTTTTTTTCTTTATCGTATGGTTGATGAACGACCAGTTTTAACCGCCCGTAAGCCTTTAACATGGCTTTCTAAAAAATAAAGAAAAGAAATAATAGAAAATTATCTCAGGCTGGTTTCTTCGTGATATTTTTCTTTCACTTTAGCAATTGATAGAATATGCGCACAGGTATCCGAAACGTATGGAACAGCTGATTTTTTTTCGCGATTTCATGGTTACCAAGGTACTATTGCAATAGATAATTCATAATGAGGATCAGTTCAACGACTCCTTTTCGGGAAGAAAATTTTTTACACTAAATTAATACTAAGTTCCATACAATAATTAATGATTGCCACAAACATTACTTCTCAAAGTTAAAATTATAAATAAAAATTTAAAACTAAAAATTAATTACAATTATTTTCATTCTACATGAAAATAATTGTAAATAATTTACATTTTATTCATTTCATTTCATTAATTTTATTCATTTCATATCATTCATTTCATTTTATTCATTTCATTTCATTCATTTTATTCATTTCATTTCATTCATTTTATTCATTTCATTTCATTCATTTTATTCATTTTATATTGTAAATAAGACAATTATTAATTTATTACTTGTTTATTTTCTTAAACTAGACACATCTATTCACTCAACATCTACGGTTCACGTACGTGGTCGCGCTCGGCTCGTAATGAGCGACGCCGGGCGACCACACTAACTAGATTAGCGACACGAGTCTCGCATTGTAATCGCGCAGACACTATTTTTTCCACATTAGTTGATGATGTCGTGTGTACACTACTCAAATGTCCTCTAAGTGAATTAGGGTTGAATTAGTGTAAGTGTTTTTTGGATGCATTTTTTCAAAGAAAAGGTATGTCTACACTATTATTTTTTCCAACATCATAGACATGGACACAATTATTTTCATGGCTCACACCAGACTAATAGAAATATTTTTAGACTCTTCTTCTTAGCGTGTCGATGACAATCTAAATGGAAATCTTTTTAGACTAAATATTTAAATATATATATATGGGATTGGACTCACAACATCTAAACACGCATCGGATTTTTTTCAGATTTTAGGATTTTTTTCCGATTTGCGCAGGTGCCCATAATCGAAAAACAATGAGAAATTCATTGAAAACGTTAACATTTTCTTAAATTTATCGAATTTTAAAATATAAAAGTAGGTAGTAGTAGGTTTTATTCTGTCTCAACATTGACAACAGGAGTGCAAATATTTTTTAAAAATAATAATAAGCATTATAATTGTTTTCATTCTTATCTTTGTGTTTTAAAATATTCAAAGAAGCTCTCAAATATTCTCTAGTATAGGTACCTGGTACTGTTACTATTACCTGTTACTATTAGGTACCTGTTTACGTAACGCAGAACTTAAACTAAACGAATCATGTAGAGTAAGTAATTAAGTATAAACTGTTTGATGTTGTAATCGTAGCTTGTCGATTGAGGTCTCGTGTCTCAAGCTCGTTACTTGTTACATGACATAACTATGAAGAGTTTTCATTAAATACATGATTGCCGCGCATGAAACAGTAAAAGTATTGAAGAGACAACGCATTAGATAAATTATATTATCAGATAGGTACGGGATTTCCTGGGCTTATTACTGGCGTTATGCTTTACATATTTCTTTCTACTGTAGATAAAGACAAATTTATTATCAAAATTACTAGGTATTATATTATAGCTATTATCAAAAAAACTATTTGCTATTCCAAAGTTAAAGTAATTTGGAATAGAAAATTGAATCGACGAAATCATGGGTTACTATCTACAAAAGAAATTGATGTAACCTGGCACGATTTATAGCAATAAATAACTTGTCATACTGTTTGTAGGCACGTGAAAATAACCGTTAAATTCCATGGAAAGTTTCGATAAAATTGAATGAATCGGAATTCACATTGAAATACTTCGAAACTCGTTGTGAATTCGAAATTGCGTTGTATTGTTATAAAATAAATTCGAATACAATTTTATTTGCATTGTTTTTTAAATTGTATGCTCCAAACTATAAGTAAATGATTGAATAATATGTTTTTTCGTTTCTGAAATTATTATTTTTATCCGGGCCTTTCCCGCTCGATGAAACCCGTCGTTCACACTGTTGACGAGTGGGAATTAGTATTAATGATCACGAAAAACAAACCCCCATCGTCCACACTTACACGGTTATACAGAAGAGTGGATTTAAATTTTATTATTAACATAAAGCACTGATTTTAAAAATGCTTTAATTATTAATTTAAATGCTCCTAAAAGTACTAGGAGTACAAAATCATGAAGAAGATATATTGATACACTGCAGGGCCAAGGCTTCATTTCCTTCTTTCCATATGTCTTTGCACTTACCTACTCATGTTTTTTCTTTTGCTGCAAGACGTCAGGCAAGTAAAATATTTTCTTTTTATTCATGTGGTAGTAGCCCTTTCAGGCCGCCATCAAATCTTTAACCCTCCATTACTCTAGTCAAACCCAACCGCACCAAACAGCTTCTTCAACACATAAACCACATCACAATGATACATATCTGGCAATAAAACCGTTATTAAAATAGTACACGATGTCGATTAGTGCGCTCAGATAGCGACAGTTAAACTACAGTGACGGCGCCCTTAATGGTTTCTACGCGTATTTCAACCCTTATTATCTATTTACAACCCGCATTTTATTATTGGGGTTAAGACGACCAGGGTATAAAAGTAGTAAGGCGGGGTAAAGGGCGAGTGAGATCGGACGAGCATTAAGGGACGTTTTTACGACCATCAAACGATACTTGGTGATGCCTCCGGTAGTGAGATCCTACATTTTGGATTCGTTGAACATTTGAGCCGTTGGGATGTGTATTTTGGTATAAATTGTTTTTTTTTGTATTGATTTGAGTATTTAGGGTTAATTGGATTTGAGTGTTGGTTGCTCAATAAAACAAGTGTAGCAGAATTGTTTTGTCAGGATTACAATAATGAGTCAGGATTACAGTGTGGAATAGTGAAAAAAATGTTAGTTTATAATAAAGGTGTTACAAAATGTATCACTAGTTACACCAGTGGTTCCCAAAGTTGAATGGAGCGCGACCCACCTAAAGACTTCCAAATTTAAGATTCACTTAGATTTAATGAAAAAAGGGACTTAACTAAAATTGGCTATTGCCCGTGATCATTTCTTTTTTTTTAAAAAGCGCCACCCAATATTCGCTTGCGAATCGTGAACTTGCGACTCATCAATGGGTCGCGATCCCATAGTCTGGAAATACTGACTAAGACTAATATTAAAAATAAAGAGCACTAAAGTAAAAAGCGATTACGCTTTGAAACTATTATTTTAAACTATTTTAAAAGGTGGTAATCCACCTTTTAAAATAGTTTAAAATAATATTTTAAGAAAACTTGAGAATATTATTTTTAGCAGATGTTAAAATCTCTTTCGTACGTGATCAAGCCGCGAGTTGTTTAGCTTTAATGAACAAGTACAGTCTAACAAAATAAATGACGCAATTTTTTTTTAATCGTCCTTAAAATACTTTTTATAAAGTAATGAACTACAGAAAAATAATGCAAACATTATTTACTCCGTCTACTTGCTCTTGTATTAATCCTCTCAAGTACTCCATAGCCAAACACTGAGTGCTTTACCCAGTAGGTCACGGGTTCAAATCCCGCTCGTAATAGATTTTTCCTATCTACAAAAAAAAAATGAAATTCGGTGTTCGCATAGTATGCATAAATACCTTATAAAAATGTTCGGATCAAATATAATCTTATTATAATCACTCCAAATAGCGAAAAATCACCGAAAGGGGTAACCCTTCAATTTTTCCGATAGTAAGCAAAAACAGAATCCTAGTTCCGGAACTAAGTCAATTACGAAACATAAGTTGTCGAGATCACTTAAGCAATCTTGAATAACGATAAGTGATCCGGGACGAGACGAGACGAGACGATAAATAAAACGGGAATGGTGGGGGAACGGTGATCACATGACATTTACCAGCCCACTGTCACTTCGATACAAGTTATGGTTAGGGATAGTCGTGAAATAGGATTTCTTAAGGAATACCTTTTTCTTTCGAGAAAATTGGAGTGCTGAGACTGGCTTGCTGCATTGCCGGGTCGGCCTAATGTGCAAATAAACACTGCGTCAAATATTCGTCTCTGTCTTTTAATTGCAGTTTGACATTTGCACGAAAGTGACAGCAATACTTCCAAGTGCTTTTTCTATGTGACGTTTATATATTTCGGCTTTAAAGTACCTAAATTAATATTATAAATGCGAAAGTTTGTTTGTTTGTTACCTTTTCACGCCTAAACCACAGAACCGATCATCCAAAAATTTTGCATATACTTTGTCAGGAGTACAGAAACGGACATACCTTTCATCCCGAAAAAAAGTACTGTTCCCGAGAAAAACAACAATAACTTTCTTATGATTAAAGATGACGGCACGTGTCTTTCGAATCATGATTGAAATTGAAATTTGAAATCGCGGGCGACAGCTAGTAAGTACTAGATATTATATTTTGGCGAAACTTAATATCGTGCAAAATGCATTGTCATTTTTTCCAAAGCATAATAACAGCGTAAAGTATATTATTATTTGGTCGTATTACCAACGTCATTACACGTCACGTCTTGTGAAAACCTTTGATTAAAGAATAGTGCCTTATAATAAGGCCTTCATTCGCGTGAAAAGTATGAATGCATACAAAATTATGCAAATAAGGGTGTATTTTTTTAGCTCTACGTGTTGAATAATTGAACCCTCGCTTACATGGTGCATTGTTTAAATAGCACGTAATATTGTGTTAGCATGTAAATCGACATTTATGTTAGATAGGTACCTACTACTTGGTGTAAAAAAAATATCACTCTGTACTACTATTAGAAATTAATTATCACTTGCTAAAATGGTAAAGGAAAACATTGTGAGGAAACCAGCACACCTGAGAGATTTTTCAACGGCGTGGAAAGCCATTTTAGAGACCTACGAGTGGTTTAAACTCTGAAACCGGGTTAAATACAATGAAAAAAGAAGACTTTATACTATAATTATTTAATAAGAAATTTGAAAAAACAACTGATACGGATGGGATTCGAACCCACGATCTCCGGCGTACCGTGCCGACGCTCTAACCGCTGAGCTACCGTATCCCATCAGAATCAGTCGAAATTATCATTACTATAAATTATGTTAAAATCTAGAAAGTAACTTATGGTTAAGTTGTGTAGCATAGAACTCTTTATTTTACCTTTTTTTATTAATATTACACAAAAAAAAACCTATACATCGTACTAAGGTCAGTTCTAAATTTCGAGCCATCAATTGCAAACCCGAAACTCAATTACCAATTCCAATAACTCACTACAACACTTATAAAACCAAAACTTAGCGTATAAAACATAAAATAAAGCTATAAAGGATCATTTAATAACGTTCATACGATATAAATAATGTCGCGATGAAAACATATTAAAACCTAGAAATACAAACAAATCAGAAGGCACTTACAGAAATAATACAAATGGTGAACACTAAATGGATTAACAAATCTTCTTTATCGTATGATTGATGACCGACTTGGTGTGAGAGTTTAAACTACCCGTAGTTCGCTAACCGTTCAAAAATCTCTCAGGCGCAGTAGTTTCCTTACGATGTTTTCCTTTACCGTTTTAGCAAGTGAAAATTAATTTCTAATACGCACATGAATCTGTAAAGTTGAAAGTTCGTGGCTGGGTCAAATCAAAAGAAATGGCTTCTATTCTACGATCAAATGTGGCTTTTAGTTTGCCTTGTATTCGGATATTAAAACATCTTGATTATTCAGAGAGCGTTTTTAATTAAACCCGGGTAAAGTTCTAACGCAACATAAAATTTTACAACCCTTTAATAAGACATAAAAGTGCTATAAGCTGTAGTTTTAACGACGAATATTAATGAATATAGGCGCCGCAACATATTTTAATTTCATTGTTATTAAAATTGTGCGGTTTTCAATTACATCACTTACATAAAAATATAAGAAATCTAATTTAAGACGAGGATGATGGTGTTGTGATGAGGTTGTAATAATAATAATAATATCCTCCTGAACGAATTTCGGTCACAGCGGCCAATCTCAACGGAGATTAGCCAAATACGCAGGATATATTATAGTGCACAAGTGTGTGCGCAAACACAGGTGCACTCTTTATTCCCTCACTCTCATAGTCCGATGGGACGGCCTTCCGACACGATCGGAGAGAGTTCAGGCGCAGGGCCAATGGCTTTACGTGCTTTCCGAGGCACGGAGAAAGTGATAATTAATTTATAAAACGCACATAACTTACGGCGCGCCTTGGGTTCGAACCAGAGACCTCTGACTTACCAGTCAACGGTCATAACCACTAGGCTATCACGACTCAAATGAAGGTGATGAGGGAGATGAATGATGATGAGGTTGTAATATGGTGGCGGCAAAATGTTATTCTGTGATTCAAATAACTTGAAATTCATAGAAGCAGCACACCCCCGAAACTCACACTTTTTAAACTATATAATGTCCACCTGACCGAATTTCGGTCACAGCGCCCACACGGATATTAGCCAATTACGCAGGAATATTATAGTGCACAATGTGCGCAAAGACAAGTGCAGTCTCTATTCCCTCACTCTCATAATCTGAAGGGACGGCAATACGACACGACGGGAGAAAGACCAGGCGTAAGACCAACGGATTTACGTGCTTTCCAAGGCACGGAGTAAGTTATTATTAATTTATAATACGCACATAACTTACGAAAAGTTAGACGTCTTGGATTCGCACCTTCTTTTTTGACACTGACTTACCAGTCAACGGTCATACTACTGGGCTGTCTGTGACTCAGCGATAATAATTGTTTTTTCGGTAATAATTGGTAATCGGTTAGTGATCTAGCAGAAACTACAGGATCCCGTGGATCTCGGTTGTCTGGGTAATTGCTCTTAGTGCCTAATGGCAAAGAAGGGCCTGGTTCCTTCATGTCGTTGGTAGTATAGCATTATCAAGCACAGAGACATACCGAGACATACAGAGTCAGGAAAATAAACCATAAGTGAAGGAAGCAAAGTTTTGTTTTACTTATACCTGTGTGCTACACACACCGAAGCGACTACTGCCCAAATAACCAGGCGGTTGTTCATGGCATGCAGTGTGCTATAAGTAGTTGAAGGTTTAATTTATAATAAGTAATACGAAAATCTCGTTTAAGCATGTATAAGATGTTGAAATGTCTTCAATCTCGTCATTTCAATATTAAGTAGGTACATCAAAATTGCAACAGCAATTCTACATAAACTTTATCTACATAGTGTTTTAAAGTAGAATGTAAATATTTTTGTATCACCCCAACTAAGGAGTTTGTAACTTCGGTAGTAAAATCAACGGAGCGTTATAGATAAACATTAGAAAGCGACGATCCGTACACTTCGGAATAGAGCGAAGACATTCTATGTAAAATTCTTGTCTTACTTTGTTTTTATTTTAATCGTAAATAAGAAAGTGTCGAGTAGATACTGAAAATTTAACTGTCTAGTGAGAGTTTCGATATTTAAGTTGAGGAAAATATTTTTTTTTTTTTTTTTTTGTGAATTTTTTACATGTTTATAGCACATGAAAGCTTATTAAATATAATTATTTAATAAGAAAATTTGAAAAAACAATTGATACGGATGGGATTCGAACCCACGATCTTCGACATACCGTGTCGACGCTTTAACCGCTGAGCCACCGTATCCCATCGGCATCAATCGAAATTTCAAATCTCTTTTACACGCCTAAGGCGTGTGGCGACATCTATCGAAATACATTACGTATTCCGACCCAGTGCTCTAAACTTTGCAGTTTTAGCAGACACCGATGCGATATCACCAATTTTCTTAATATTTTTTTTTTTTTGTGAATTTTTTACATGTTATAGCACATGAAAGCTTATTAAATATAATTATTTAATAAGAAAATTTGAAAAAACAATTGATACGGATGGGATTCGAACCCACGATCTTCGACATACCGTGTCGACGCTTTAACCGCTGAGCCACCGTATCCCATCGGCATCAATCGAAATTTCAAATCTCTTTTACACGCCTAAGGCGTGTGGCGACATCTATCGAAATACATTACGTATTCCGACCCAGTGCTCTAAACTTTGCAGTTTTAGCAGACACCGATGCGATATCACCAATTTTCTTAATATTTTTTTTTTTTTTGTGAATTTTTTACATGTTATAGCACATGAAAGCTTATTAAATATAATTATTTAATAAGAAAATTTGAAAAAACAATTGATACGGATGGGATTCGAACCCACGATCTTCGACATACCGTGTCGACGCTTTAACCGCTGAGCCACCGTATCCCATCGGCATCAATCGAAATTTCAAATCTCTTTTACACGCCTAAGGCGTGTGGCGACATCTATCGAAATACATTACGTATTCCGACCCAGTGCTCTAAACTTTGCAGTTTTAGCAGACACCGATGCGATATCACCAATTTTCTTAATTTTTTTTTTTTTTGTGAATTTTTTACATGTTATAGCACATGAAAGCTTATTAAATATAATTGTTTAATAAGAAAATTTGAAAAAACAATTGATACGGATGGGATTCGAACCCACGATCTTCGACATACCGTGTTGACGCTTTAACCGCTGAGCCACCGTATCCCATCGGCATCAATCGAAATTTCAAATCTCTTTTACACGCCTAAGGCTTAGCCTAAGGCTTGAGGAAAATGTCAGTGGATTTCTTGGTTAGCTGTCCAAATTCAGGATTTGTAACAAATAAGATGAGAGAGGGATGTTTATTTTCTATTTGATATCTTAACAAGAATAAATTATAGATATAATTGTTCATCAAAATTGAAATTAAAGATTGAAATATTTTGTAATTGTTAACAAGAATAAATGATAGATATCATTGCTATTTTTAAAAAAAATGTTGTTTTTGAAATAAATCATCTGCTGGAAATTGGAATGAAACATAGATTCAAATTTAGAATTTGGTAAATATGGGCCTAAATTTTTGTATTTTTGTAATTTCTTTCTATAAACTAAACAGTTATAAGCTGGTTTTTAAAACCAGTTTCCGTAAAACTGTTTTTGAAACTACTTGAAAATTTTGCAACGCTTCATGAGGTTCATAGATCTAAACTTATAACAACAGTTTATTTTAAAGTAAAGGCAATTAATATCAAAATTGAAACATTTCACTAAAACAAAACCAACCATTCAATTTTATAATTTACTTACACTTTTAGGGCTTCTCTAAGTAAATCTAGACATCGTAAAACTAAAAAAACTTAAACTCGTTTAAGAAAAAAACAACACAATTTCTTTTCCACAATGCGTTCGTTAATTTACACTTTCATTTTTAGCGCAGTCATAATTCAATGGAGAACATAAATTTTTCGTAGTTACGCCACTTTTCGACGGCATGCAATAGAAGGGAAATTAATTTGTTTTTCTTACAAAGGTTTGTCTAGACAAACGCGTATAATTCAAGTTTCACTTAGTCCCTTGCTGACACTAATGGCTGAAAGCCCAAGCATATATTAAAACAACTATTGTATATCATTTAAGGGGCGGATTATAAAATGTATTGCACCTTTATACAGATTTGTGTAAAGATAAAATAAAGCTCTTAATCTACAATGGTTCTCTTAAATTTAATTTTGTTAAATACCAAGTTAATAATAAGAATAAATATGGGATATGAGCAGTATTATAATAAGTAGGGTTACCAAAATCCACGCGGACGTAGTCGCAGGCGTAAGCTAGTTTTTAAATAAAAATGTTATTCTTTTATCATTTAGAACTTTTCCTTACCTCAGTTTCTGATAGGTTATAAAATGGTTCTGGTCGAAGGTGGTGCAAAACAATCCAACCAATCCAACTTACTTAACCAATCACACTAACTAAATGGGATTTAGAAGCATTTATATCAGCAGCGTAGGGATTTACAAAAAGAACAAATGCCGATCGATTTTCCACATTAGCACGTTTTAGTTTCGAACGATCCGTAGGTAATCATTTAAAAACATTTCAGTTTTACGATCTTTTAGTGGAGGAGTAAAAAGAATGTATTTAGGAGGTATTGACCATAAACATTTCGAGCTACTAAATCTAAAAGCTCTACCAGTGAAATATTAAAAAAGTCTCATTTTATTTTAGTCGTTTTTCACAGAATTTTTAATGGTCACTCTCATACAGAACAACGGCCATCTTTCTTTTATAACTACATTCAAGTTTAATCTTACTGAGTGGTGGAGGATTGAAAATAGTATTTGGTGGTCGTCCAGTAGCTTTCAGTATTTATTGTCTGGGTCCCAAACGACCGGAAAGTACCAGTTTTGGCATATAAAATTAACCCTTAACTATAAAATAGAATTTAAACTAGGTGGCAATTTAATGACCATTAATTGTCCCCGTCTGTTCTGTGATAGTAGGTACTTAAGCAATAAAATTTGTCGTTGAAAATGAGTAAAATCTTTCGAAAACTGAAGCCTTATACTTTCTTTAAAAGAAAGAAGATTCTAAGTAGTAATATTACAAACGTTAAAACGTGTTTGTTGGTTTATATTTCTTTCACGCAGAAACGGAGCTACGAATCCACGTAATGTTTTGCATTGATTTTTCAAAATCAGCCACGGGTAATCTAGCTATTAATTAAATAAAAGCCTTATCTATGTACACATACTAGACTGCAAAAAAAAACAATGTACAGTCACGACCAAAAATATGTTGACATGTAGAATTTTTCAAAAGCCAATTCAATAATAGCTCCTATTTAAAATGTACGCATTATTGCATATTATGGTAACACTAGATAAGAAACAACATTTGAGTTGTGCATTTATTTATAAACATAACCCTAAAAAAAATCAATTGAATTCTGCTACACGTAGATAAATTTTGTGACTGTACATTTTTTGAGTAATGACGTCAACAATCCAGATAAAAATCGAACTTTCAGTTATCCTACACCAATTTACATCGGATCGCATTGACAGATACACAAGTGCCCTATAACTTGCCTAGCACCCGACTACAAGCCCGACTCTTTATTTATCGGATAGGAAACCCCTTTGTGCCATACGAATCCACTCTCCTAATGGCCATGTTTTGGTCTGCGATGTGTGGACGTGGGATTTTAATTATTTTCGTTCAATTTACGAGTGGCCATTAAAGGAGAGGTCCCTTGTGACCCATTAGAGGTCCCGCTTATATCCCAGTCTTGTTGATAACTTTACACCGTAGTATTTTATTCCGGGTGAGAATTAGTGTTAATCAGAACGTTCCGTTGGGATAATGGCGGCCCTGATGCATGCGATACGTTGGAATATATAATGTATTTGCAATTAGCGGATGGCAAATAATTTAACATACAAGGCTCCACTTTTGGGGAAAAACGGGGTTATTGTTTGTTTCGTGCCGTATTTTTGGGATATACCTACATAAATATATTGTATATGAATTTATTACTCAGAAAATATTTTCCCATTGAAATATTTTTTTTTTATGTTCGTGAGTATTAGAGATTTAATTATGAGAATGTAATAAAATATTCTGAAGCCACTGTTGTCCCTCAAATAAAAGTAACATTATAAATGAGAAATTTAAGATGGTGGTGTAATTTGTCTTTGTACATGTGTTTTTTAATATTTTAATATTTTTTTTACAATTAGCTTTTTTTAATATTTTTTGTACTTATCCTTTTTCGCAAGTATGGTTGGAATATACAACGAAGTTCCGATTTTCGTTCCATTACGATGACGATGAGGCAATTAACAATGTTAAATATTATTAATTATAATTGTAAGAGATGAGTTAACGACATCATTGACGGCTTCTTCAATCTAAAGGACAAGTTTAGTTTAAGCTTGCAGTCTCATTAATAATTTAATTATAAGCTCTTAAAGTTCATTATAATACAAAAATAATAATAGTTTTGTAGAAGTAGAATTAATAAAAATTTAGTTACAATTTATGAATGCTTAACAAACTTATTAATTTCACGAATTATTAAGCTAAGTACGATTTTAATAATGTTTAAATTATAGAAAATTAATAAAACGTATTTGCGTAGCAATTCTTAAGATATAAAAAATCTCAATTAGGATAATTAAGTTCTTTTCTTTGAATAAAAAATATAATTAAATTTAAATTCCTTCGTGTAACAAATATTTCAGAGAATCTCAACGTCTGCAGGCCTCCTGATATTATAAAATCTTAATCAAATTAAGATAAATAAAATTTAATTTTACTTTATCTCATTTACTACAGTCAAAAATATAGTAACTATCAATTTTATAACGATCCAAACTTAATTATAACTTTCTTCAGTGGTTAATTTTAAAAACAAGAAGGAATAGCTAATAGATTTACTTTATAATGAATCTCTAACTAGTTGGGGCTTCTGCTTGGTTATTGTAACAAAGTTTAGTGAAAAATTTTGCTCTTCACTGTACTTATTCTAAGGGAATAAATATTTGGATTGTTCATAAATATTTATTTAAGTCTAGTTGATTATATATTATGGTGATACAAATATTTTGTCTGTAAATCGTACCCACGATTCAGCAGAAAGCCTGCCGTAACGCAAAATGTTCTTAAGAAAGGTACTGATTTGGTCAATGTAGGACTCTGATCTAACGGTCTTCTTTTTCTTACATTTAAAAGCTAGGATGACTGCCTCGTTGGTCTAGTGGTAGCAAGCGAGACTGCTGAGCACGAGGTCCTGGGTTCGATCCCCGGTCGGGCAAAGTGTTATTGGGATTTTCTATAAGAAGAAGAATTAATAATAATAGATCCAACGGTCTTATGATGTTATATCCATCGTCTATCGCCAATTCCACCATTTCTACCAATCATGTACACCACGTATTTAAACCATTCTTTGAAATGTTCAACTTATGTACTTACACAATCAAATGCTTGAACCAAACCGGCTTTCAAAGAAGCAATTTAAAAAGTCAAATCTACATTTAATACAAATTGCAACAAACGACCCTTCATATCTAAAAAGAATCAAAATTGTAAGAGATAATCCGAGACGAGAACAGGTAAATAGCTATTACCCGCTTCGTTGGAGAAGATAAGATTTGACAAGCTTCTGAAGCGACGTCTGATTGATGGCACTGCGCAACCCCTGACATCCTCATTTCATGGCTTTTACTAAATAAAGCCGTGCATGATAACCTATTGATAATGTTATGATTGATTGCTCGTCTTGGGTTTTGTTAAAATGTTTTGCGCAACTGAACTTTTGAATAGAGACGTGTAATGTTGTAGTTCCCTTTTCTTCACACAGCAAAGCTATTAGGTTGGCAGGGGCGCTAGGGCGCTTAAAAAAAAAGGGCGCTAGATAAGGTTGTGATTTTTCAAGATGTCATCAATACAATTTAATTTTACCATATTTTCTGAAAAGTTATAACTCAGTCCTGTGCAAAAATGAACGATTTTTAACAATCACATGCAAACTTCTACAAAAAACCTTATTCTTAACTAGCGGCCCTATCAATTTTTGCACTGCAATAACTTTGCTGTGATATATACGTATAGCAGAATTCAATTGATTCTTGTTTTTAATACAGGTTGAGTTTATACAATTAAAATGTTGATAATATATCTACTGTTACCATAAATGCAATAGGTAATACGTACATTTTTAATAGGAGTTCTTCTTGAATTGAATTTTGAAAAGTTCTACATGTCGACATATTTTTGCTTGTGACTGTACATGTAGATAGGATGTTGGATGATGATATACTTTGATAATACAAGAGACTTTTTAGGTATTCTAAATAGGCATATTATCACCTAACCAAAATTGTATGTAAAATTAGAGATGGATTGTGAAAAAATATCATAGGTACCTACTCTCAAATATAACAGTATCCAATAAGGGATAGTATTATCAAAAAAACATTTTTTTCACATAATCTTTACTTTTACAACAAGTCCCGTCGAATGGTAAAAGACCTCTTCGCTATTTAATAATGCAAACTTAAGTCTCAACAAAATACATACGCCATGAAATATCCTTGTATACACAACTAAAAAGTACTTAGTTTATTTAATTTTTTAATTTTTTTTTACTGTACCTACTACATAATACTGGATACCTCTCACGTTATTTTCCTTCGTACTATAAAGGAAATTCGAAGCTGTTACGATAGAAAATGTATTGGTACTGTCACGATAAAGCAATTCTGATTTCTTGTCTGAAGAGGTAGAATATTTTACGTTTTATACCGTTCGTGCAGTTTGTACCTAGCACAAAGTGGTAGTTTATCAATCTGTCACATAATAGGTTTAAAAAAAACATTGTCACGAGTGTTTTGATACCACATACCTATAGAAAAAATCTGCCTGCTTGTTGCAAGGTAGAAAGCGCGTCTGATGAACACGAGGTCCTAGGTTCGATCCCTGGGTCGGGCAAAGTGTTATTGGAACAACTTTTTAACGGATAACTTTTGAAAAATTAACATTTACGCGAGTTATCCGTTAAAAAGTTGTTTCATTTTGTTAAACGTTCGCGAAAGTTTGAGAATATATTAAAGTGTTATTGGGTTTTTCCATTAGGAAATTCTCAGTAGCAGCACGGAGTCTAGAATTGTGGTCGGTTAGTGGCAATAGGCTCACCCCCTATTACATGGGACATAGCCGGCGAAACGTGGGTACTGAATACATCTCTGCCTACCCCCTCTGGATAATACAGGGGTCAGTCTATAAAAAAAATAGAATAGAATAGATATTGCAAAATAGATTTCAATAGAATATGAAGTCCCGACTTCATTAAGCAAATTTCTCTCAAGTCTTAATAACATCTCTACCTTAGTAAAGATGTTATGAATTTGTGTAACATTGAATTTTCTGAAAAAGCTTTACATCAACATACTAGAGTAAATCAAAAGCTTTATAAAAACAAATGAGTGATAATTAAATGGAAAATCAGTACAGGCAAAATTACACTGTAGCATGCCTACTTGAACAAGATACAGACTTATTAAATCAAATTTTTATAACATCGCGTCAGTATCAAATACTTTCAGATGCAAATTGTAAAGCACTAAAGAATTTCCTCATGCGAAATAATTTAACTTCAGAACGAATCTTCTTTAGGAAGAAAAATTAAAAAGTCTCGTCTCGTCGATATTCTGCCCACTCCGCACCGACTCGAACCAACTCCCCATTGAATCAGAACATTATTCATTAAACGATACTTTAAGCGGCTTGCAATTACGGAAGACCTGCTCCGAACTTTATTCACAATTGGTAAATAATTATAATTATCACTGTGGCTCCCTTTGGTGATTCCACAAAAAGGCAAAGTGTAAAACTTTTGGTAACGCCCCCTTGGTTATTAAAATTTTCTCCATACAAAACCGTCTAAACATCACGCTTCCACAATTTTCCACCGTAATGCACTCGACCTAAAGTAAATATTCCTACCTATATTTTTTCTAAATAACGATCAAAGAGAAGTTCGGTATTGCGGTGATAATTGTGGTGAATCCTTAATTATTTTGAGGGTAAACTTTCTCCGAAGTTAATTTGAGGCTGGATGTTATATTCCTATTAATGGACACTCTTTTTGGTGACTTCCAATTTATTTGGTTGACTGGAATATTCATTAAAACGGAGCACTGACTTGATATCCTTTTAACGATGGATGAAAATGTTTTGATAAATTTTCCGTCTTTCTTTGAATCAAGATACACCTTTAAAGGTAAACAAATTTAATCCCGTACTCCTAAAGTATCAGATGTCGTGTATGTCCTGTATTTGTTTAAAATACAAGATAGACTCGGTGTGTCGTTCTCCCCCGCTGCAAACATGTTGGTAGAAACATGTACACTATAACTTTGATACGAATTTATATCACACACTCGCACCCTTTTAGCATTCCCCTCGCAAATCCCAACGAGCACCCAAATGTAGCTATACCTAGATTCAGACGGTACCTAGATATTATGGTTTGAGGAAAGGGCGAGGGAAAGGGGAAGTAATTACTGGGGGGAAACATCAAGTGTGTCACAGGGAGATTGTGTTGTAAGGACAAAAATGTGAGGGCTGACTGCATAGAAGGTAGGTAAGTGTGTCGACACGCATCAGTTCACTGTGTCAGTACTGATCTTTTGAAGATGTTTTGTAGAACTTTAAATATATGCAGTTTTTGGGGGAAAAGTATGTTCATGCCACGGGGTGACGTCAGCAGAAAAATATTTCCGCATGCATCGTAAAACAAACAGAATTGCATTTTTAAATTGTTTTAAATATATGCGTGCGTGTGTGTGAATATTTATTAATGATTGCATTGTACTTTACATATTTGTAGCATAGCGCAGGTTAATATTTGTTGTCACTGCATTAATTTCCTAGGAAATGCGCAGGAATAAATAAGTCTCATCAATGTGCGTACTACATAGATTGTAGTAGACATGAGTTCTTTATGCAATGCCTAAACTACAACCTAAATACACAGAAAATTTATTCATCTGCCTAGCTTTTTCCCAACTATGTTGGGGTCCGCTTCCAGTCTTACCGGATGCAGCTGAATACCATTGTTTTACATGGAGCGACTGCCTATCAGACCTCCATAACTCAGATACTGGGTTACACGATACCCCTTGGTAAGACTGGTTGTCAGACTTTCAGGCTTCTGATCTACAATTCTATCTAAGATCTACAATTGACAGCCGGGGCCAACAGCTTAACGTGCTATCCGAGGCACGGAGAGTGATAATTAATTTATAAAACTCACATAACTTACGAAAAGTCAGAGGTGCGCCTTGGGTTCGAACCCGAGACCTCTGACTTGCCAGTCAACGGTCATCACCACTAGGCTATCACGACTCTACTAGGCTATCACGACTCTACTAGGCTATCACGACTCTACACAGAAAATTTAATAAAGGTATAAAAGTTTTCGTTTTACCTAAAATACGTCCACCCATTACACCGAATTTTTTGAATCTCAATCCCATCAGATGCAGGATCAAACATCAATACAAGTTGATATACATAGTGTTGAAAGTATTCATTTGTTTGATTGAGGTGGGAGGGTTGGTTGTGACGCAACGCTGTTGCTAACTGGAGGGTTGGCTGACGCATGGTCAGGGAATACCTATGAAGGTAACGGTGGACATGACGGACTTACTGATTTAAATTCTTGGAATTTGTTCGTTGTAAGGTTTGATGATAATGACGAATATTGGGTTGTGGAAAGTTATAATAATAATGGAAAGAAGTATACGGAATGAGTCAAATAACTTAACCCATAATAAATTTATATATATAATATGAAGTTATAAATATAATTATAGTCTTTGTTTTGTACACTTCTGCCTTCCTATAATTTTTATTCCTTTCACCCAAAGGATTGCTGGAAGAAAACTCAGTGTTGAATTAAGCTCGCCTTTGTACATTGTTTTTATTTTGTTACCTTTAGTTTGTTGCTTTTATAATTGTGTGTACAATAAAGAATTACAGAACCCTTTCTTAAGAAGTTGATTGCAACTTCTTTCAAATTGAAACAAATTGTCAAACGGTTATTCTAAAACATAAAAATGATGATAAGGAAATGTGGTGATATGAAGTCTAGATTGGATAATGAGTAAGAAAACAAAAAATAATGGCCTAAACAAAATGTCTAATACGTTAACTACCTTATTGGGATCTACAAATTAGAAAAAGAAAAGATGAAAGAAAAGAAAAGATCAGGAAATTTTAAATATAGTAAGATTTAAAATTTCAAACCGAGCGAACTAAAAATGATCGCACGCGCAAAACACCCGAATTTCTAACTTCACAACGTCAGATATAGGAACCCTATAGGTATGATTATTTGCAGATTAGACCCTGCTAGGGGGCCCAAGTACAATGCTGGCGTTGCTAGGTTACCAGACTATCCCCAAGGTCAGAATGTTTTATAAGCCTATGTATAGCTATCAAATTATAACGAGGGGTGGCATGTACTGTGCAATCGATTCATTTTATGCTTGTGTTATTGGCACAAATATTTGTAGCGTTTTAAGTCCCTCCTGGGTTTTTTCATGCGTCGTTTTGGCTTCGTTCTTAATTACGGATAGGAATATTTGCTGAGGGATGAATTAGTAGTTGTTTTGTTTTGGTCTTGTTAAATTTGTAGCCTCTCTGTGTAGCTTTATGATTAATCGTTTGATGTATTTCAAGTTTGCTAGTAATGAACTGAATGTAAAGAACTCTTTATAATTATGAATATTTAATAACTTTTGAATCCAATACAATCATCAATTTTGAATTAAGTATCACTGCTTCATGTACCCAAGTAGTTTTGACCTTGACCATGACATGTGACAATAACCACTTGAGCTGGCAGTTTGTAGACACAATTATAATCTATTGTGTTTCTAGCTGGTGGGGTCTTATGTGAGTCACCCTTTTAATCGTTAAGTAATTATTATTTTAAGAAATATTATTTTATTTGACTGCCTCGTTGGTCTAGTGGTAGCAAGCGCGACTGCTGAGCACGAGGTCCTGGGTTCGATCCCCGGGTCGGGCAAAGTGTTATTGGGTTTTTCCATTAGGAAATTCTCAGTAGCAGCACGGAGTCTGGAATTGTGCCCGGTTAATGGCAATAGGCTCGCCCCCTATTACATGGGACTTATTACATAGCCGGTGAAACTACACACCTCTGCCTACCCCCTCTGGGGAATACAGGCGAGAGTCTATAAAAAAAAAATATATATTAAGAAACAAAGCAGTAAGATACTAACGTGAACATTGACATTTAAGTAACTGAATTCAAATTTTATAGTAATCAAATTCTACCAATAAGTATGATATTTATTTGTTCAAGATTTCATCAAAATTCAAAATATCAACAACATAAATTAAGAGTAGCGTCAGCGTAAATTAAGTTTATATAAATATGCAAACCCACAATAAAATATTCCAAACATGGAATATTCATTTATATTTTGGACATGAAGTCTGCATTAGCTATCGGTCTCTTGTGGCACAGAACGTTTGATACAGCAAATGTTAAAAAACTTGTATCGAATTCGCAATATATTTCTACTGAAGTCAAACCGCATATTTGTGAAGTCAACTGGGAGGAGATAAGCCAAATAGCATAAATAAATGAGCGCGCTTTTAAATAAATGCATTGTACCAAAATGTACTGAGTTCTTTGGCTAAGTAGTACCTTTGTATGATTGATTTGATTACTCAAAGATAGTGCTCCAAAGAGTACTCTATAAGATATATCTTTTAAATTATTGTCATGATCATCAATCAATCTTCATCATCCCAATGTAATATTTAAAAAAAATATTTACGTGAGTGATGCTTATGTTCTATCAACTTACAAGTTTTTTATTTGTATATTTTGATTTCATCAAGGTAGGTATTCAATGAATCCAATTATTAAATTCTACATCAATACGTGTATGTATTATTTAGTCTTTACGCGGCAGCCTACGATATTAATGACGATTTCGCGCATGGTCGAGTACGATCCAAATGGCAACCGTTTGTATACGAGTAGAGTCCGCGGGGTGGCTCCAATTCCATTATGTGATTTATATTTTTTATCTCCCTCCCAGCTCAATAAATCCCTGTGCGGCGATGGTGGGTTAATTAATAATGTAAGAACAAACCGTACTAGTGGCTAATAGAGACGAGGTGACAATTAAATTTTTTAAATTCGAACTGCATTGGAATTTACGTTTCACGGAAACAGTTGTCAAACATTTAAATTGGCGCCCACTAACGGATTCTATTCATTTTGCAACTGATCAAACTGCGTTGATTGGATTGAAATTGATTTTGCAATAAAAAATTAAGTGATTTTTGTACGAGAAGTGACATAAAGTTCCGTATTTGTTTTTCTTGCACTTAGTAAAATTGGAAGCGCGAAAATTAATTATGGCCAAAGTTTTTATTACGCAACAGGAAACATTTAACTACCTAAAGCTGTCCATTCCTCAGTTTTTTTTTTCAAATAACATCTGTGACAGTGCAGTCGGGCAATTGTACGAGTTATTTACGACTTCAATAAACTGAACCTTAAAATTGTTAATGAAAAGGTATTAAAACACGGCGTACCCCTCGTAAATAACCCGGTGACAGTCCAGAGGAAAGAAAAATTCACTTGGATTTAAACAAATTATACCGGCGCCATACTGCTGTGGTATGAGTAGATTGGAGCTATATGTAGAACCCGACAATGGTGTTTTTTTCATGCTAAACGCCCTTGCCGTTTGCAGGGTTAATTTGGTTATAATTGACGCTCATTATTCATGGAATGTTGTAGGCAAGGTGAAATTAAAGAGCTTTATCTTATTTAGAAATGAAAATCAGGATCAGCTATCCTCATTCGGTTTGTAGATAGGTAATTAAAATTGTAACATACAATAAAATAAATTGTACATCGTTATTTGTTTTTGTAATTTCTATTCCAACTTTCTATTCTGCTAATTTGATAGAACTGTTACTTAATACCAAGACAGCGTCACGAGAAATAGCTAGTATTTCTCATGACTATGTTCTTTTGATTTTAATTTTTCTGAGACGACCATCTTTATCTTCTTAAGACCATCGAGTTTAGGCTCATTTTGTCATTTTGAGAAATGTTTTGACAAGTCCCAAACATTACATTGATGACGAAAGTCTGTAGTGTGTTTTTTTTTTACTATTAGCATACCTATCATTTAACTTAAACCCATTGCAATCTTGCTCAGACAACAATACTGCATCCATCTTTAAGATATAAAGAGACAAAATAAAATTTATAGTACCAATTTTATAGGTTTGTCGTCTTTTACCTTAGAGAGAGTCTGGGCTTTCAATATCCGATACAAAAGTCAATCCTTTTAAGATTAAATTAGATTAGAGAGACGGATCTTGCAATTTATTTTCTTTTGTTTGTGAAACAAATTTATTTCTGTATTATAACTGAAATACGTCTCCATTGTTGCGAGTTGATCTATTAATATGACTAAGTTTGTATTTCGTTCTAGAATAGTTTCAATAGTTTCAAGAACAATTAGATCTTGTTAAAACATTTCTATTTGTGTGTAAGAGCAAATTTATCTATGAATATTATACATGTCATATCGCTTTTTATTTTAACGTAGGAATCATAATTCTAAGTTAATTTTAGTTTAGTATTCTTCATAAAACTAGCATTATTATTCTCCAACTTTGATAGGGTTAGCTTCTAATCTAATTAGATGCAGCTGATCATCAACCGAACTGGAAGACGAAGCGTTGTTGGTAGGCCGCCCACCAGGTGGACCGACGACATCATTAGAGTCGCGGGTAACCGGTGGATGCAAGTGGCAAGTTGCCGTTCATTGTAGCGTTAAGGCTTATGTTCAATAGTGGACTTCTTCCAAATGATGATGATGATTGATTATCAGTTTTCTACGGAATGACTGTCTGGACCTGGACTTAATAGTCTGAAATCGCCAACCTACAGTGAGTTAGCGTAACTGTAGTGATGAATGCTTTATTCTTCTCTGTATGAGAAGAGCGAGGCGTTTGCCCTACAGTGGGACAGTTACAGGCTTATTTATTTATTTATTATATCTTTCTTTTATCATAACTTCTAACTGGTGTTGGTAGTTCTCTTTATTTTTTAAATAAACTTTATAATAAACTAGACTCATTGTTGTTTATTCCTTAAACCTATTTTATAAATAAAATATACTCATGAATTTTTAAAAAAATAGGTATAAGAAGCTTTTCAAAATTTAAAAGAGTTTCATTGTTTGTGTTTAAAACGACTGTAATACAAGTAAAAGAATTTTGCGTTCACTTTTGTAAAACATCAGCTGTTTTTAAACAAGTATAATGATAATTATTCAACTGATAACAGTTGAATACATTTCACAGCTGAATAAAATACTTAATATATTTTTTAATACCTATTAAAAAAACGTAATTAGTAGTTACATTTAGTTTGTAAATACTTCACTACATAGTATAAAACAAAGTCGCTTTACGCGTCTGTCTGTCCCTATGTATGCTTAGATCTTTAAAACTACGCAACGGATTTTGATGCGGTTTTTTTTAATAGATAGAGTGTTTCAAGAGGAAGGTTTATATGTATAATACATGCATATTAGCGTAACCGTGCGAAGCCGGGGCGAGTCGCTAGTGTATAATAATGTAGTTCTGAATATCAATATTAAATTTAGTACTTAGTTCATTATATTAAATTTAAAAAAAAAATAACAAAAAAACTAGCAACAATTCTGATGAATTAATAATTTAGTCTCATTATTTATTCGTACCTGGGCGTCCGAGTTCTGCTCAGAACAGATGTAAACTTAGAGCTTTTGAATCATCTAAAGATGTATTTGAAACGCAGAGATTTTTTTTCCCCAGAAATGAGACCATTCTTGATCGATTATTGCTTTCGTAAACCACTATATTGGAAGTCAAAATCGCTACAGGTTTTCGAGAACGTAATAAATGTAGATATATAAATATTGCCCGTTTTAAATAGGCTTTTGTTTTAAATATAACAGATTTTCTATATCTAAAATATAAAATAAAATATGCACTTATTCTTAATTAAAATAACGATATTAATTTTATTAGCACATACATAGCAGAAAGCTGGCGCACATCTGCGCTATACCCCAAGGGTACCCTCTCTATGAATACTAAGCGTCGTATTGATTATTGACCTTTTCGTAATTCAATTTGACCAAACGAATTCGAGCCATTAATAGAATATTTCTTGGACTTATACGTATAATTGGAAGATTTGTATTCGACATAAGAAAGTTATTAACCCTCGTATAATGATAAAAGTTTTCGATGCTTAAAAATATTTTTTTTACGTGTACGATTTTCAGTTTGTGATTTTAACACAACCTTTTTGCTGGACACAAAAAAAAAGAAAATTAAGGTATCTCTTCGTCGACACTTCACGTGATCAGAGGACTGGTAGCCTGCAACGTGGCAATGCTGCCAGTCTTCTGGGCACACTACCCGGGGTCAGTGTTGCGGAGCAGTTTTTTAACGCCTTAATTGCTTAAGTTTTTTTTTAGGTTTAGAGTATATATTACTTTATAATAATTAGAAATATAAATAGTCTAATAAGTTTTGTGTATATAAAATATCGTTATTTCATAATAAAGGAATCGCTTATTATTTTTGATTTTTTGTAAATTAGGATTTTAATATTTGTACCTTTTTACCCGACTGCCAAGAAAGGGTTATGTTTTTACGTATGGAAAACCCTTTATAGATACCCCAGTACCAATGGCTGGTGAGGGGATTATGTCCGACTCTCAAGGAGTAGGAACCACAAGGTGTTCCCCCATTCCCACCAGACTCACCGTACTCCCACCAGAGAGAATTATTTATCTACTAATTCTAAATGTTTCGTAAATTATTCCGTTTAAATTTCTATTCACTGGGAATTTTCATTCATCCATGATTTTGAATTAAATTAAACTCCCAATACAATCACACAATTTCACACACAATCATAGAGGATGTAAGGTTTTTCTGTAAGTAAAACCGTTAAAGTTTAAAAAGAATTATTCTGTTTTTACAAAATTTTAAACGATAAAATCCTCAAATACACCAGAATAAGACGTTGCTAGAAGGTTAGTAGCTACATCGAATTTTATACGAAATACAATTCCATTTTCATCAAATTTATATCCTAGTGGTGTTCTTAAATTGTAAGGACGTTAATCGAAATCTTATTTCATATGGCAAATGTACCGTGAACGCCTCTCAATGTCTCACAAAAGATACTAGAGTTTGGTCACAATATGAATGGCCGCACGGACGAACACGTTTTCAATAATATACACTCTATTTCAGAAATAACGGACGAGTAGTCAGGAATACAGTTTCATTTTTATTGTGAAGGGAGCTTTTAAATAGAAATGTTGTCTATGTTAAATTGCAACTGGCTTGTTTTGTTTTAGTGAATACTGTAATGAACACTGGCTTAATAAAAGTCGCTTTGTTAACCCAATGGTAAGAATAGATGGCCGAAAAGAAAATTTTTTGTTAAGTACTATTTTTTTTTGTATGTAGCCTGTGTGGTATGACCGTTGACTGGGAACACAGAGGTCTCAGGTTCGAACCCAAAGCGCGCACCTTTGACTTTTCCTAAGTTATGTGCGTATTATAATATAATTATCACTTAATCCGATCGGACAGCACGTTAAGCTTTTGGCACTGCGCCTGATCTCTCTCCGGTCGTGTCGGATTATTGTAATGTTTTTTCTATTCCAGGAGTCATGTTATCGTCAATTCTTTTATAGTAATTTTACTACAACTACACGAGAAACTTAATAAATGTTTCAAACACTGAGAAAGTAGTAGACCAAAATAGAATTCCGCTCAGTTGCACAAGAAAATAAGAATAAGATGAAAAAGACACGTCAAACGATCTCTCTTTCATTTTGTTTCATTCTGATCGACTTGATTTTTGTCTGCCGTAAATATCACTAGGTATTTTGCAAAAAAAAAAAACATGGTCGGAGCTCTGGCGACCTATACGGCTGCTGGTTATGAATTCCTGATTACGCAAGTGAGTATGTTTGGTTATGATATTTTTAATTTTATTTATTTAGTTTACTTAACCCAAATCAACAACATTCATAATTCCGTGTTTGTTTTTTTTTTTTCTTTTGTTAGCCTACTGTGTCCCACTGCTGAGCAAAGCCTCCCCCATGTCTTTCCATGTACATTACATTACAGTACATTAATTGTTCTTATCCAATGATATGAATTCTATCACTTAACATGTTGGTTTTTAAATTGTAACAAATGTAAATTTGCATACATTTAAAGTTGTCATCATATCGCTGACTCGCATTCAGTCCTATCGGCCACAGCTCACTGTTAAACAATAATTCAAGCAAATAATGGCACGTCATTGTTGTATTACACATGAAAACATTTTAAATAGACCACCGTAAAAAAAGTAAATAACCCTTCCTTAGCAGTCGGGTAAAAAATAAACACCCAACACCGTAGCATCAAGCATTCAAAATTCGAATCAGGAAAACACCGATAAAGGTCTCAAATCAATACAATAGAGGAATCAAAACACCGTCGGATGTCGTCGGAAAACACTGTAATTTTAGTCAGGGCACATTCAGTCTCCGTTAAAAAAGAATTCGGAACGTGAGCAGAATAGCCGCCAGACTGGATGGACGAATGGACATGGAATATATTAAAAGGACTACGTAGTTGGGAGAAAAGTGTGTGTTTTGGAAATACGTACTTAGTGTTTTATTAGCAGAAAAAAAATACATGAAATATACCTCAAATTATGTTATTCTGTGTGATGAACTGATGAATGAAAGTACGCCGCCCACTGGGCTTGATAAAAGTAATAGTCGTTTTGTAAAACCAATGTTAAGAATAGATCGCCAAAAAGAAAATCCTTTGTTACCATTTTATTTTTGTAAGTTATTACATGTTTTGATTATTAAATGAAAATATTTAATAAGAAACTCGCAAAAACAATTAACTCGGGCGGGACTTGAACTCGCGATCTCTGGCGGGCTGTGCCACCACTTTACCAACTAAGACACCGAATCCTAAAACATTAGAAAAGACAAACACACACAAAGAAAAAAAAAACATTATTTTCTTTGTGGTATCTACGAAAATTTAAGTCTAATTTTACTTCAGTTACAAAGGCATAGAATTTGATGATAATGAATTTGACATTTTTCTCTTTTTAGGTGGCGTTTAATGGAACAAAACAAAGTATTTACTATTTATTTAAAATTATATTTTAGTGCAGTAGCCAAAAGAAGCTTTACTGTCCGGCAATTTCTATAGTATCTCAGTGTTATCCAACAGTGTAGATATCCAAGTAAAGTACAGTGGCAAGCAAAATTCAGCAAAACCCAACACAGAACGCAATTAAAATACTGGAACAACAAAATTAAATAGTAAACTTCCCAGTAAAGTCAACATAAACGTACCAGACAGAATAATAACTTATTTTAATAAAACATTAGATTTTACGTTCGCGTTTATTGAAACTACTTTAGAAATTCGATTTTAAAACCACTCGGTGGTTTCAACACAAACAAATCGTAAAGTTGATGCTATAAACACCAAACACCTTAGTTGATGCAGAAGGAAATTGCTTATTTTACGTCTACGTGTCGGGCTGTTACGTTTCTTATTATACGTTTCAAAATAAACACTTTTATGACAACAAAGAAATGTCTCAGAACGTGTATGATTTGTGATTTTGATAAACCTTTCTAGAGTCATTGTGTACAATCCATACAGTATTACAACGCAACAATTTTCGATATCGGGCTATGTCCATATTGCCCATATAACTATTTAGTCTAAGTATTTACGCTGCAATGCAAAAATTGGGTACAATCCCGTATCAAAAATGCCCAAAATAAGGGGTAACTAAACGTAACGCGGCTCACAGTCAGCCGTAGCCGCCAGTGAGTGCGTAACGCGCGCTGACTATTTCCCATACTTACATCAGCGGCTCACTATGAGCGTCTTGCACTTATCGTTTAAAAGTGTGCTACGAGCGTATCGCTGTCACTGTCATTCGCTATAGCCCATGTTTACTTGCATCCCCCTCATTGAGTGGGAACCCTAAATTCAGAGAGGCAAAGTTGTAGTGACCTCACTGTAGGATGGGACCAAACAGGTGTTAAGGTTACAGTCCACCTAACTTATCTGATGAGTTTTCTATTGGACGATGGACTTAAGTTTGGATTTATCCTTCTTAGGGCGTAAGAGGATCGGGATGTTGTAGTTATAAGATTTTATTTGTTAGCGAAATATTATTTAAAAGTCGGTATTGAAACGAAAAAGATTGTTATTGAGTTTTTAAAAGGACTAGGAAAAGTGCACCTGGAAGAGCATGGAGATCTTTGCTTAGTAGTGGGACGTAGGCAAAAAATATTCATGCTTGCCTACCAGTTTTGAAAAGCTCCACTCTACGTACAGAAATTATAGACGGCAATGTAATGCTAAAAGAAATGATTTCTGAACTTTTTTACTCGCCGCGTCGTGCTGACCCGGACTGTCGAGTAGTTAAATTAATTACTAAAAATGTTTATTAGTTTATGTAACTACTAGGATGGTTCTAACCTAGCGCTTCACCTGCGACTCTATCCGCATGGATTTCTCATTTTTCATCCCTTATTACCCGCTCAGGGGTTGAATTTCCAAAAACTCTTCCTTAAAGCACCTCTAGGAATATTTCCTGCAAATTTCAAGTTTCCAGGACTAGCGGTACTGTTTTATAAGTATAGGTAAACATTTTGGTCCATTATAGACTCAAAATATGTCCTAATGTGGTCAACATTTCCCGTAGGCCTCATAAACAGTACCAATTTATTATAAAGATCTGAGTATCTTTTGTAACTTTTACATTCAAGCTCATGTCAATCACGGATTGTGTTCACAATACCCTAATAATAATTCGTTTCAGTCAAGAAGAACCTTTACAAGTAAATAAAAAACACCTTAAAACTCTAGTTTAAGAAAGTCCCGAAAGACTGACAAACAGTCGGACTATTTGTTTTTGTTAAATTAACTCAAAATAACATTATTCAGAAGGAGACAAGGAAAATAAAAATAACACGGCGACCGTAAGATTAATGCTCTACTGTTATTTTATTTTCATTTGAAAGCTTCATTACCTGCTAAATAAAAATAACGTTTTAAAAATAGCCGTTATTTTTCGTTTTCTTAACATGTATTTTTTGGAAGTCAAAATTGATTTATTCTTCTTTCTTTATTTAACAATGGAAAAAATTCTGTCAAGAGTTTGTTATTAAAAGCTAAAACATGAAATCGGTGAAGTGGAACGTTTGATATTATATTTATCTTTAATTACTACACGACGTAGAACAAGAGCGAAAGAATGAGAAGCTAAAATGTTATTAAGATGGTCGCCAACGGGGTCTGTAGAAAATAAAATAGCGCGCTTGTAGAGTTCCGTATGATATTGTAATAGCATTTTAATAAATTAATAAATAGCATTAAACTATAAATAATTAAGGAGTTTTATTCTGACTCTGGATCGAAAGACGTGGCAATCAAGGGGAGAGGCCTTTGCCCAGCAGTGGAAAGGCGTCTCTCCCTTGTGGGATGATAATGGGCTGACAGTAACAGTAACAGTAATTATGGGGTAAGGTATTTTTTTCTTCAGTTCATTTTACAGTTTTATATTTTTTTCTCGAATAGTGTAAATATCTGAAACTTTGTTTTAATATACCTTGACAGTTTTAGCAATTATTTTATATTTTAATTTCTTTTTTGCAAATTTTTAGGTAAAGGTCAAAAAGAAATAGTCTTCAAAATATTTAAAATTCAATTCCATATTTATATCAACGAATTTATTGCGTAGCAAAACCAGAGCGCACTAAAAAGTCCTAAAAACAATCATAATTAATGTATAAAGTTTGTCTAAACTGTCACGGTAATGAATTAAACCATCCATAAGCCCCTACAATGGGATATAAATACAGGTATAATTCAGTTACCAACACGCAGTGATTTCCGAAACTCCTCACAGAACCCAAAAAAAGAATAAAATCCCGATCCTCATAATGACGTGATCCGCCGCCGGGGAAGGAGGAATGCGAAAAACAAATAACGATTTTCTTTTGTTAGCTTATAATTCTCTGGAGCATTCATTACTGGGTTGTGTACTTACGTTACGGCGTTCCTAATGTGTTGGTATTGTATTAGATTATATACGATCGGGAGTATTTATTTTTATTACTGAGAAATACACGGCTGGGCAGTTCTGTTTTTTCGGGGTTTCGTCTTGGTGATTTGGCCTTATAAGATCTGATCGGCAAACAAGATTTTTGTTGTGTTTGCTAATGGAACTAAATGGGATATTAATATTGCTAATTTTTGAAAATGAAGTTACCAGCGACTTGAAAAGGTTTAATATTATGTTTATAACCATAGATATCCAAAATTATTTTTTAAACTAAATACACACTAATCTATACTTATAAAACAGTAGGTACTATGACTGACTGACTGACAGACAACGCACAGTCTAAACCGGTGGACCTAGAGACTTGAAATTTTGATACAATATTCTTTAAATACTCTAATGGTGCAGTAAGGAAGGTTTTTTGGAAATTTCACCCCTAAGTAGGAAAAAAGGGGATAAGAGTTTGTAACTGACTTTCCGGTCTTTTTTACAGTTAAATGTATACTCTACAAAAAAGAAACTACAATAAATTTACTATCAGAGGTGTATAGAAGAACACAATTTTCATAACGGTCACCCATCCAACAATTGACCGAGACGACACTACTTAACTCTCCCAGAGCGACCATCGAAAAACTCTAAACAACTTAAGCACCAAGCAGCAATAAACTAAATGTCAAAGGTTGTTAAAATTTTACGACCTCCATAGTAGCTCGTGTGAAATTTAATTAGAAACGTGTCACTACAACTGTGATGCGGTCGGTATTTTAATTATGTCCTGCTGTCCCCACTGGCGATTTATGACTCTTGAAGATACTGAGGATCGTTAAACCACGAATGCGAATTAAAGTTTTAATTTAGACATGTCTGAGATCTAAATTAAAAGTTATACATAATTAGATTGAAAAAATGTGGAAAAGATCAGAATAGGGGCGTATGTGATTGACTAAAAAACTTATTGACATAATTATGTATTAAAAATTTACAACAAAAAAACCATTCATTCTGGGCTGGCACTAGTGCAAAGACATCAATTTTAAAAAATCAAAGAATAACCGTACGAGGCCGATAAGGCCCCTTATCTCAGCGTGTTTTACTATTGCCCAATGCGTCATACTCCTAACTGAGGGTCGTCGTGACTTTCTCGAGTTAGCTACTCTTTTGTCTTGCGCCTGGTCGAATACATTTATCCCAATCCTGTAATTAATTTATATTGCGCTTTTAAGAAAAGACAGCGTAACTAGGGATGACGGTGTGTGCCTTTAGTTCGAATCTGAGACCTCTGACTTGCAAGTGATTAATCGTACCACTTTGACTTGCACTGTACTGTCTGTAACCTAGACCAGCCTTTCCCAAAGTGAGCGATAACGCCCTCTTGTGGGCGCTGCAGGCGGGGGGCGGTAAGAGACCCAGAAAAAAATCAAAGTTATAGTGGTTTTTAAGTAGGTGAAAAAATGGGGCCGCTAAAAAATTTTTTTTTATATAATTTTGAGAATCCCTGGTCTAGACAGTATTTTTTTAAATAATAAAAAAAATATTTTTAAATCGTTAGCACAACTACATGGTCACATTACATGACACATGAGTGAGTACCTAAGTAGGCTTTCATATAAAATACAAGACTGGGAGTAGGTATTAATATGTCACAAAGTTAGAAGCTGATTTGTAACTCAATGTCCAAAGTTTTAATTAAGTAACGTGACTTCGACCATCACTTAATGTTCAAAGTAAGTTTTGCAAATTATACCTACTATGTGAACTTGGTGTAACTTGTACTGTCAACATCAAAAGCGGCTTATTGTCTGAAATTTCGTTAAGAATTACATTACTAACCACGTTAAAAGAGACTGCCTCGTTGGTCTAGTGGTAGCAAGCGCCACTGCGTAGCACGAGGTCCTGGGTTTGATCCCCGGGTCGGGCAGTGTTATTGGGGTTTTCCATTAGGACATTTTTAGTAACAGCACGGAGTCTGGAATTGTGCCCTATTAATGGCAATAGGCTCGCCCTTTATTACATGGGACTAATAATTTAGTCGGCGAAACGTGGGTGTATTGCGTACGCCTCTGCCTACTTAATAATTTGTCATTTAAAAAGTCAGGTTATTGAGTAATAACATTTTACTATAAACAGAGCTGTCAGCTACTTTTTAAAAATACAGAAAAGGTCGCAGTGGACCGTACTTGTGGAACTCATACCGTAAGAACCAATCGCTTGCTTGCAACATGTACATCTCAAACAATAATGAAAAAAATTTGTAAGCTGCTATTTGCAGACCCAAAGAAAACTAGTTTTATTATCGAGCGACAAATTTTTTTTTGTATGAACGTCAAATCAACGGAAACTCGGTACTCATATAGAAAATACTGGCTATTTTCATCAGGAAGGCAGATAATATTAGCAATACTGCACAACGGAAATAACAGGTTTATCGCACTAGTAACATTCGTCGCAGTGCGTCGTAACGGATGTCGTAGACGGCGCAAAAAATACTTCTCGCTCTGACAAACTACATACCTATGCTAGAAAGGTACATCTATTATGATAGGTATGTACCTATCACGTACCGCCATGTGGCGGTACGTGAGAATAGATGTGGGAAAAACTGCAAGCTACCTGTCTACGCACCATGCGTAAGGCTTCAAAGCTACATCTGAATTTTGGCTGTAGTATGCAAAAAAAAAGAATAGGTATACAGCTACACATCAAGCTTTACATTTTAAGTATTTTTTTTTTGTACGAAGAGCCTATACAAGGCGATGACAGTTCAAGCAGGCCTACAGACAGGCACTGGACGGGGCTGCGAGTAGCGTTTGCGGTACCCGGACAGTGCAAGGAACACGCAAGAGGGAGACGTTTTTAGTGGGTGCGAGCCCCACATAACCTTACGATCTCGGACGTGCGGTATGCGGAAGGCATTTGTACAATTATAGTAAAAGAATGCCTATGGCATTAAGTCTGACTTTGTACAAATTCGTACATCACTTGTTATAAATAAAAATAATAAATCTATATCTAGAACCATTTTTGTAAATTTTATTTTTAAAAATCTTTTCAGTCACTTTTATCATGAGAGAATACATCTAAACGTCGGTTTGGACCCACAACCTTCGTTATGAACCTATATTGTGAACTGTTACACACAACATTTCTAAGAAACTATAATATCCTACAAAAAAGTTGGCACATCATAAAATCTAAATAAATATTGGTAAAAAGAAAGAAAAAAGTTTTATTTTGCAACCTCACAAAAAATAACAAAAAAAAAAACAAACAATAAATAAAAATGTGGATGTGGATGACGTGTGAGGCCAAAATATGGCGCCTATCTTAGCTGAAGCTGCAACAACTGATTGCTGCAGCGCTGGTATTCTGATAGGCCCAAGGTTTCAGTATCGGTATCGGTATTCTTAACGAATTTGTGATTTATATAAATGGCTATAAGAAATAGGACTGATTAAGGTTTCATTATTAGGGTGAGAGACGTATGAGCGTTAGGTACACAAGATGGCACTATACGAAACCTAATGTTTCCACATATGGGTGTATCATCATTTTGGCACGTGCCACCTGTATTGCCGAGTACTGTACCAAAGATGTTGAGATTGAGATGAAGCTCCTATAATGCTGATATTATTCACGCTACGCTTGTCAAATATGAATACAGTTGGAATAAGATTTATATTTCGCCAAATCAGTTTCGATATTAAAAATCTATTTTACGTATATGATGCGATTCGAACCCACGATTTTCAGCGTACCGTGCCGACGCTGTAGTTGCCCGTCTTGTTTTCGAACCCGAGACCGAGACTAGCCAGTCCACAGTCACCACACTAAGCTATCACGACTGAAGCTGTTTATATAGGGTATTTGCAAAACACCAGCAACCTAAAAAGGGGTCATTAAACTCATCATTATGTTCATAGTGATGAGTTAAATGACCCCTTTCCAGGTTACCGGTGTTTTAAAAATGACCCTGTACAATAAAACAGTATAGCTGTTTTTTAAATTATATAAGTACGCAATAATTTTATACACGGCCACATATTTTACTAACAATAAACTACAGAAGTTTAAGATTTTATAGAAGCTATTCTCTTTAGTCTGGCCACAAATTGCTTTGGTTGAAAACATTCCTGAAATATATTAAAGGGTTGTTTCAGTAACAATTTATCGATACAATTCGTCCAAAACCAATAGCAATGTTTTAGAATCCAAGCGTACCTATCAATCTAACTTTGAAAATAACCTTTCGATGTGAAAAATGCATATTATTTATCTACCTAATTTATTAGAGGTAGATATTTGGCAAATCAGAGACGTCAGGTTCGAACCCAAGCCATGCAGGACTTTTCGTAAGTTATACATGTCATAATCATCATCAGCCTGTATTAGTCCACTGCTCAACATAGGCCTCTCCCAATGCGCGTCACTATTGTGCGATCATTGGAGGTATTTGCCCATAATCGCCACGCTGGGCAAACGGGTTGGCGATCGCAACACCGGTTTCGGTCCGGTTTATTTATTACCTCTTTACAAATTAACTCCTAACCAGATTTAGCACAGAGTTTAAATATGATCCAGAAATTAGCGGAGACTACTTTTTATAAATCAATTACTTACGTGAGAGAAGCCGCGGGCTTGAAAAGCCCATAGTTACTATCATGAGGGTTATTTGTAAAACACCAGCATCCTTAAAAGGGGTCATTAAACTCATCATTATGAACAACTTTTACTATGGGACCAACCCTGAAATCGCAAAAAAAAATCAGCTGTTCCATACATTTTGTTGAGTCATGTGAACATACGAACGTATGGAAAAGCTGATTTTTTTGCGAATTTGGGGCTGGTCTCATAGTGAAAGTTGATCATAATGATGAGTCTAATGACCCCTTTTAAGGATGCTGGTGTTTTACAAATAACCCTGTATACATACATAGCCATTATCATAACAAGACGCCTCAGACGCCATCTTAAAATCTATAACAAAGACTAACAAATTACCAGTACACCTACACATGGTTAGGTACTAAATTCCGCCGTCATAACCCTACGTTATTATGCGGTTTCATTAAAGCCATAGGAAAATGTCTGGCGAGACAACCCTACCTACGCGAAGGGTTTTTGGATATCAGTTTATCTTAGGATCATGTACCTAATTCATATTTGAGAATTATTTGGAAAATATATTCATATTCTATATGTATGAAAACTATGTATGTTTTCAATGTATACATAGACTCACGCCTGTATTTCTCAGAGGGTGTAGACAGAGGTGTATGCAGTATACCCACGTTTCGCCGGCTATGTTATAAGACCCATGTAATAGTACCACTAGAGCAACGCGGCAGTCGAACAAACAAAATAAATCCAGATTATTTTTCCCTGAACACATATATTTAATTTGTTACATTAGGAATTTTAATTTTGTTCGTGTTCATAGGTATTTTAATATTTTATCTTTTATCTATAACTTATTTGGTCTTCACTTGAATTATTCAAAAACAAATTCTGTGCACATAATATTTTTTATTTCTAAAACAGTTATTAATATTTTTATTGCTTTTTTGCACAGAAAAGCTAATTATAACGATAATAAATATTATATTATTTAGCTTATTCTCAATTGACTCCTTCATCTTAAAAAGAAGACGCGGCGACATATTTTATTAAATACCATCTCGTATTTTATAAAGTTATGTAAAGTACGCGAGAATTCTTCATAAACATTAATTAAACTGAAGACTCGTTTATTAAAAGTAGTTGCGATATTATTTTTTTGTATTCAACGTGAGACCCTTACTAATAAAATACTTATACTTATTTAAAACGAAGTTTTATTAGAACTTACGAATATTCATACATTTTTTATATGTCTAGGTACTCTCTGCTAGATCTTGCAGAATGCCTGTTTCTTTTTTGCAAAAATTGTAATGATATTTTAACGTAGTTGTTAGACCGTTGGACTGCCATGGCAAAGAGCGCAGGTTTGAACCTAGGCACATACCACTGCCTTTTTGAATTCATGCTTGTCAACACAATGAAGGAAAACATCATGAGAAAACAGCACACTTGATAGATATTCTCGATGGTGGGTGAAGCTATTTCATAGGCTTTCTGGTGGTTTAAACTCTGACACCAGGTTGTTCATCAACCATGCGATAAGAAGAAGAAGAATTTCAAAACAATGTAGGTAAAGTATATAAACAATTCAATCCATCCGTACACTGAAAATCCAAATATTTGTAGAAAGATTTTTTTTTAAACGGGACCAAATAAGTGTACTTCCAAACAATTCAAAGTACACTCGAGACATTTAATAAATAAATTTTCTTGTAGAAACGATTGAGTACTATGCAAAGTCTGGTCTATACGTCTATATAAGTGTGTTCTGGCCCTTATATTTGGATGTCTACGTCTAGCCAAGGTACACCGCAATTGTGAAAAGCCAAATTGTCGGGATCGAGTATAAGAGGTAGTCTCGTAAAATTAATATGTAGGGAGTGCTTCTTGCTAAATGTGGGCAGTATAAAACGGAGTACTAATAGGAGGAGGGGTGGCCTCACAACCGCAGACTTTATGTCCTTAAACCGGTCTAGAATTATTAATTAACCGAATGGTGATTGCATTTCTTGGTTGCGGTCTCATAGTTATTAGAGTTCATAAATTAGTAATGGTTTGAGATGACAGCTTTCTGGTTTCAGACTGAATATAGTGGACCTTAAATGCAAATCGTTGGGAACAAATGGCATTCCGAATTGAATAGGTATTGCAGCAAAAGTTTTGAGTGTAAAGTAACGATATCAAAACAAATAGAACTTCTTAATATTTTTTTTTATCTTATTTTTTTATTGATTTTTGTTTTATTTTCTCTGACACTATATCTCGAATAAATGATTTTTTATTTCTATTTGCATAAATATTTACAATACCTACCTGTTATAATTTTAAAAAAAATTACGAATGAATCAATAAATTTAAAATTCTATACACACAAATTAAAACAGTAATAATACATGTATAAAATACATAAATAGACTTAATAAAATTCTAAGCAAGCATGCCAAGACCGAACAAAGAACAACAATCGCATTCATTTGACGTCTAATTTACATAAATATGAGATTTTCGCGAATAATCATACTTAAACACCGTTGATTCAAAATCGCGGCACAATGAAGATTGCTTCCGACCCGCCGAGCAATATGTCTAAAGAGAAATTTGAATGTAAGTTACGCGGCGTATCTTGTTAAAATTAAGGATTTAAATTTAAATTTGTGAAATGTCCTGGGGCGAATAGGTGAAACGAAATAAATATGAATATGAATGGGGATTCAGACAAGTACGCGAACGGGTTTCGAATTATTAACTTTTCGAGTGCACTCGGTTTCGGCAGTACCGTCGGGAATATCAGCTTTCTAGAGTATATGTCTAACAAGCTTGTCATTTTCTAAACATCAAATCTTTGACGTTGAAATGTATTTCTCTGTACTTTAATATGTTCTTTATGCCGAATTAAGTACGGATTTAATACGTGTAGGTACGATTTATTAAATTAATTTCTTACTTACAAAATAGTTCTTTGTGATTTTAGAGTTGTAAAAAAATTACAGTCGTTTTTTAATCGTTTTTAGTTGAGGAATCAGTTGAAATTAGTTTTTATAAACTTTTTTTTTTTCAAAATATATTTTCTGATTGTTATTCAATCACTAGGTTTTAGTAGGTGGGGTACTCATAAAGAGTTTTCCACACGACAAAAAAAAAAAAAAAAAGGTTTTAGTAGGTGGTAGGGTTTTTTTTATTAATAAATATATAGATAGATAGCTGCCCCGCGCGACTTCGTACGCATGATTATTCTACTTCAACGCCTATTCTCTCTCTACCCTACTCTACCCTACCCCTACCCTAGTCTACCCCTATCCTACTCTACCCTACCCTATCCTACTCTACCCTACCCTAATCTACCCCTACCCTACCCTACTCTACCCCTACCCTACCCTAATCTACCCCTACCATACTCTAATCTACCCCTACCCTACCCTACTCTACCCCTACCCTACCCTAATCTACCCCTACCATACTCTAATCTACCCCTACCCTACCCTAATCTCCCCCTACCCTACCCTAATCTACCCCTTCCCACCTGTACTGCTAGCCTATCCTACTCTACAACTACCCTACCCTACTCTACCGCAACCCTACTCTACCCCTACCCTACGCTACCGATACCCTACTCTACCCCTACCCTACCCTACCCTACCACTCACTACCCTACTCTACCCCTAACCTACTCTACCCCTACCCTACCCCTACCCTACCCTAATCTACCCCTACCCTACCCTACACTACCCCTTCCCTACTGTACCGCTAGCCTACCCTACTCTACCCCTACCCTATCCTACTCTACCCCTACCCTACCCTACTCTACCGCTACCCTACTCTACCCCTACCCTACTCTACCCCTACCCTACTCTACCCCTACCCTATGCTACCGATACCCTACTCTACCCCTACCCTACTCTACCCCTACCCTACCCTACGCTACCTCTACAAATCAAAAACCATGAAAATTGGTCCAGCCGTTCTTAAAAAAAAAAGTATTCTATGTCCTTCTCCTAGCTCTAAACTACCTCCCTGCCAATTTTCAGCTAAATCGGTTCAGCCGTTCTTGAGTTATAAGTGGTGTAACTAACACGACTTTCTTTTATATATATAGATAATTATTCAATATTTTCTTTGCTACAAAATTTTAAAAGCAACCAAGCCACGATTTATGAAAAAAAAACAACAAAAATTTTTATAAAGTAATTATGCAAATACTAAAGTTCGAAATTTAGGCTTTACCCAGTAAGGTCCAAGTTCAAAACCCGCTCATAATTGTTTTTTTTCTTTCTACAAAAAATTCTAACTTTACATAATTTTATTTCTAGTTTATTTTTGCAGACTGTATGCAGACATCTCAAAATCAAGCAGATAGGCCAACAGAAACAATTTAGTCGCAACGTATAATTTGGTTGGTTTCGGCTAAGGGCCTGAGTTGACCGGCCGAGAGCCGAATTTCAAGTGCCCCTTTATGTTCCCCTGGTAGGAACTAGTCTCTCTATTTTTTTTACAACACTAACTTTTTAATATTGTTAGAGTATTTGAGTACTTTTTGAGGATACTTGCACCTGAGCCTTTTTTTTCGGTGAGAGTCAAAAATGCCTACCGCATACCGCATGCTATACAGCGAAATGAGAATAAGAGCCATGTTTGAGGCCTACGGGCGGTTTAAACTCTGATAACAGGTTGTTCATCAACCATACGATAAGAAGAAGAAGGAGAATAAGAGCATTGCTCTACCATGGTGGTTGAAACTTATGAAAATTAATTAATTTATTAGTTTTTAGACTTTTTTTCGTCGCTACGTTTTGTGTTATAATATGTTTAGCTTTATTTTTAATTTTATCATAATTTTTTTTCTTGTTGTGGTCACTTGCTCAGTCACTCGGTGGACATTTTTCGGGGTAAAAGGGTCAGCGTGATTTCACTCTCTGTTCGTCTCTGCCACGCCGTGCTCGGCTGGTATAAAACCAACTTCATTCTTTACGAGTATAAAGATAATTATGTATTCCAATAAAAGTATTCCGTTTTATCCCTAGCTCTCACAAAAAAAAACACTACGATCCTCCAAACATTTTGTAAGGCATATTGAAGGCTTTTTCAAATCCGCCATTTTTATTCCTCTTTAATTGCTTGCGGTAACAAAGGAAGATCGAATGACGTAAATTAAGGGGAAAGTTTGCTTTATATTTTTTTTAAATCTAAAAAAACGAAACGCTAAATACTCAAACAATGCATTGAATGCATTGTTTGAGTATTTAGCGTTTCGTTTTAATTAATTTCATTTATTAACACAATTAGATTACTATTGAGTCAAGACTCAAGAGTCAAGGACATTGATGTGCCTTTGACTCTTGAGTACCTTTATAGTGATGCGCTAAGCTTTAGAAATAAATCGATAGTTCATTGCAGGTGGTGCTCTATCGCTGTTTAAAGGCCATTTTTCACGCTTTATTTAGTTACCTTTGACTTTACTTTATTGGAAAAGCTTGTACCTTTATGAACTAAAATAATTGCAATATAGAATAAAGAAATCATAAGTTTTAAACCCGCAATTGAAGTGTTATAGAGACGAGACATCCGTTCTTATTGTTTATTTATACATAAACAAGAAGTTTTTTTATAGAAAACACGAAAGGCTTTGGCTCAAACTAAAGATGTTTTCAAATGTTTTCAAAATGAGTTTTTAATTGAAGGTACGGTACGTTTATACATAAAGCAGTCGCATTGCACAAAATAAACCTTAAGCACGTATGCACATTGTTGCAGCATGTACCAGGCGACCATAACCAAGAAAGCATTTAACAGCAACAGCTGCTCAGCTTTCCGTACGTGGACCAGAGTTAATTAGAAGCCTTTGCGAGCCACGATCCGCTTGCGGTTTTATTAATTTCCTACGTCCAACGTAAGAGAATTGATATAAATGATTTTGCTGGACCCCACACTAATTTGAGACTAAAGTTTCGTTCGTACTTGGGATTAATGATTGTCTGAATAGTAACATGAGCTTAGTTTAGTAGTTACCTATTCATTTTGTTGTCGAACGGTCGCGGGCGTTCACTTTGTAGTTCAAACAAATGTTTTGAAGCACGTAATCATGTGTTCAAATGAAGGAAATTCTTATTACTTAGTTTGTTTTTGTTTACTTGTTGAAGTTGAACTGTTTAGAAAGTTTTCAAGGAATTTGTTAATGTTTATTGACTATATTTGCTAAGAAAATGTTCTTAGAATTTTTTAAACAAAGCATGTTTAGTAAAAAAAAACACATTTAGAATCGTGGAATTTTGTATACATACAACATAAATAATAAAGGGCTTTAGGAGATCAATTTACAAATGTAATTTAACAAAATGTATAACACAATTTTGCATAATTGACGAAAAGAAAAATACACTTCCCATACTAACTTGCCAATCAGCTGACGCTCTCTAATATGAAGAACCAAAAAAATATTTGCTAAAAAACTGGTGTTAAGCAAGTTGTTCAGTTTCATGGGTAGATTCACCTCCTTAAAAGTCCCATACTAATACTATTCTTATGTTACACGTTGTATTACAGTTGAACAAAATTCACTAACATTCACCTTGCTTTTTACGGCGTCCAAAAGTATTTTTTAAAAACTCATTATGCTTTGGGAGCTAAGGCTGTCATAGTGAGACGGTTCGCCGAAGCGTCTGCGCTGCATGCACGTCAAACTTATCCACAGTTATTAACTAGCATGTCAGTTTCTAATTACTCGATCCAGTTATCACCTGCGACTGACGGCTACATTTCTACCCCGTTTCCACCATTTTACATTGACCTCTTGTCTCGTCAAGAAAGACTAAACAAAAAGAGCGCGTTACTCGAATGAGAGGTCTTTCTACATTGGTTTTGTAACCTCCGAAGCGACGTGAAGTCTCGAAATATGTTCAGATGACAGCTCCATTATAGTAATGTGTCAAACAAGGGGTTTAAGATATTATTAATGGTGGGAAAGGTAATAATTTTCTTTGTTTTCTCGCGTTCCGTACGTTTGTGTCTTATTGTGCTTGTCACGGGTAACGGCGCGCGAGTTATTAAAATAGAGTTGACAGTATTGCACTACACTTTATAGTTGGTGTGTTGTGTTGTGATTGTTAAAGACACACAACAATGTTCAGTTAAAATTTTGTAAGAAAATCTTTATTAGAAAGAGAGAAATAAGGGTTATTTTGTCATTTCACAAAAGATAAAATATAATTAAACATTTAAATGTGGATGTTGGATGTGTGAGGCTAAAAAAAGATGTCTATCTCAGCTGATGCTTCTTTCTTTCTTCATCGTATGGTTGATGAACAACCTGGTGTCAGAGTTTAAACCACCCGTAGGCCTCCGACATGGCTTTATAACACTGTTGAAACTCAGGTGTGCTGGTTTTCTTACGAAATTTTCCTTCACCGTTTTCAGCAAGTGATAATTAATTGTAAGGTAAGTTTTATTAAATATAAAGTTTTAAAGTAATTACCTAGTACCTAGGTATTACCTTAAATAAAAATAAAAACAGTTCACTTTAATTTAAATTATTTGTATAGGTAGATAAGAAGTAGAAGTCTTACTTTAAGAATTTAATAGCTATGTGCTTATTGACATAAATAACATTCGCTCGACCGAAAATTGAACCCAATACCTTACATTCGGAAGACTCACTTGAGACCTAAACGACGACGTCAAATCAAAATTAAGAAGATTTTTAATCTAGTAAACGAAGTATTAATTATCAACTTTATTTAAGACGACGCCAATCGTACACGGTCCCCTGGCTCGGAGATGCGTCTCATCCAATTTTACGCTCAAATCTCTCTTAGTTAATTTATAATTTGTATTAAGAATTTTGAAGATTATTGATTAAGCTCCTTTATTTGCGTGAACCGGAATGTGATGGGAAAACACATTTTCTTGATTTAATTAATTAATTAACACTAGCTTTTTCCGTGGCTTTGCTACTGTGGTCTTAACTTTTCCGAGATAAAAAAACCTGTATTATGTCACTGAGGGTTAACCTAACTTGACCGCCGAAAAAAAAAGGACTTACCAAAATAGGTGCTTAATTTTCATTTAGCGCAGAGGTTAGTTCATCTTACCAAACATATTATTAATAAAAATAAACAAAAAATCCTTTTTATAGAAATAATAAAGTTTACTAAAAGTTCATTGATCCCACCAATCATATTATCGGCTATCATCTTATAGTCAGCATAGTTTTTCAATTATTTAATTTGCTACCAATGTTAAGAAAGAAAGAGAGCTAAAAGATAGATAGAGAAAGATTGTTTTTTAATTGAATCCCCCTGGGTTGATTTTTCTTTAGATTTATATTTAGTAAGACGTGCTGTAATCCGCTGAACGCACTTTTATGACGCTAGTAACTAGTTTAATAGCGGCAATATATATAGCGAAAAGTAAGAGTAAAACATGTGTAAAACAGCGCGGTATATTTTTGCACTATACGTAATATTTTCCAACCCTAATCAGGACATAAAGACACGGATAAATTCCCCAAAAAGTTACGCAAATTATGAACAGACAGAATGAACGTATCTGAATCAAACTTGGGATTTTGCTTGACTTCTTGTGAGGCTAGGGATCACTAAATAAGAAATACCATAGCACCTTCGTATAGGCACAATAAAGTAAATAATTATAAAAGGACCTAAGTACCTACAGCACTTACCATAGACATCTAATTAGGCATTGAAAATACGAATACCTAATTTGATGTCTACATCCAATTACGCTAGTAGGTCTCAAGATCAAGACTTCAGACCCAAATCTTTTTTAATTTATTCACAAATACTTTCTAAACGTACTTCAAATTGGCTATATCTTTATATACAGGCTGCGTCAATAACTCCCTCCCCAAACAGCGGCCATACACCGCCGTTTTAAACTCCACCCTGTGTACAGAAACATTCAAACTTTGCAGACAAATTCGATCTGTGCGGGGTGATTCGGACCATGCATATTGTAGATTTGTTTACGCAATAACAGCCTTTATTAAAATGCTATACGGAATATAATTGTGTATTGCGCAGAATGTGATATCATAAAGTCTCTGTCCTAGCCGCGTTTACGTAACGTGTAGGTACTACCTACGTAGGTATGTTAGTAGGTAGATAACATCTAGTTTTGTTTGGTTCTGTCAATAACAATGTAATCTAGTAATACGGTTTGACAAGCAAATTTTATTTCTAAAGTTATTTTACGTTTCTCATGTTATTGAAGAAAACGATTTAGATTTTCTACATATTCAATTTAAATTATTATGTTAGTTTATTTGATTATCTTGTTCTTTTTCTGTTGTTTCACGTAGCAATGAATAGATGTCATTGTTTTCATAGAGGTAATTTATGACCCACAGAGTGACATAAGTGATACTATTTATATCGGATAAATTGGTGAAACAGCGAAATGTTTACTTTTTTTTTATTTTTGGAGAGGCAAAATAATAGGGATGGCCTTGATGTTGTCAATCCCAAAGAAGCATTCTAATAATAAGTATTACTTTTTTAAACATTACCATTCGTTCCATTAAGAAAGGGGGGGTTCCAGTACTCTTAAAATCGAATGCCGATTTTCAAATCGAAACGAAACAAAGCAAGCTCACCAAATTACTAATGTTTAATTGTAATTAGTGCTTACATATTTCGCTTCGTTTCAAATCCATAAAAAAAAACATTCGAATATAAGGTGATTTATGAGGCGAAAAAATCGAACAAACATGCGAACTGACAGTCAAAGTTTCGTCGTTCTTATTTTCGAGTAGGGCCGCTGAACACAAAATCTACCATGTCCTCAGAGTACGATAAGAAAGTATAGAACAACCCTACAGAAGTATAAACCGTAAGCACTGGTATGAACAACGCTGCCGCGACACGAGCTCCGTCCGCAATCATACTTTGATCGACTGCGGTTCAACTAGTAGTAGCGAAAAAGTTAAATTTTAGCTTATGACATTGTTAACTGCTGTTTAAATTAAGCAAAAATGAATTTTAACATTTCAATGATGAGACCTGCTTACACTCCGCACAAGGCAATGTTGTTGACGTTATCACTCTATATTTTTTTATATAATCTAAGACCGTGTCTTATAAGTAGATTCAATAAAATATTTTACACCTCTACGATTTCTTTATGCCATGAAGCTTCAACAAAAGATATTTAATACCTATAATTTCCCATCTATTGTAACTGGATTGAAGGGTGAGCAGAGAGGGTACTGAACCAGTCTTTGCCCTTTATAATCCATCACACTTCACTTCCTTCGTTATTCCAAGAATCTCATTGTTGATAATTACACGAGGATTGGATCGTAACGAGATTATCTCACGGGTTTTAATTTATGATATTAAACGCTTTCAAAATATTTATGTTATGGGAAAAAGATTCTTAAAGTAAAAGGAAGGAATTCTTAAAGTATAAGTAATTTTATTTAGTAATTTAATAATCATTATGACTCGTTGGTCTAGTGGTAGCAAGCGCAACTGCTGAACACGAGGTCCTGGGTTCGATCCCCGGGTCAGGCAAAGTGTTATTGCATTTTTTCATTAGAAAATGTTCAGTAGTAGCACAGAGTCTGGAATTGAGCCAGGTTAATGGCAATAAGCTCGCCCCCCTATTACTTATAACGTAGCCGGCGAAACGTGGGTGTACTGCATATAGCTCTGCCTACCCCCTCTGGGGAATACAGGAGTGAGTCTATGTAATTACACAATCACTGCCATACTTGAAATCGCGAATGCTGAGTAAAAGACCCGGATTCCTATTTCGTGGAAGCTATTATTTGTGTGTGTTTGCACACATTTGTTGTGACACACACAAATACTTACACTTACAACCCAGCTTTGAAGGAATGCTTAACTAAATTGGAGAAAGTCTTCTTGGTCACCGCAGCAAAGTGGGATAATGGAGCAGTGGCTTAGTTGGCAGCGACCTTTCGCTTTCTATCGTCGCCTCCATTTGCAAGGATACGACGGGAAGAAGGATGCAAAGAGAGAAATGATTCAGTTACGTCACTTTGAAATTGTAGAAGGTCGTAACTGCCCGTGGACTAACTGTTGCTGGTCACTAGGCCTTATCAGAAGACTAGCGCTGCAGTTGTATTTCTACAGAATCTATGCTGAGATAGGGGCCTGATTACTATTTATCATTGCATATTTTTTGTTACTGTGTTCTTTTCTGTTTAATGTAGCTTCATGTCTTATAGCGCTTCCTTTCTTATGTTCCTTAGCAGAGGTCCTAGGCAAAGAAGGACCCAAAATGATGTTAGGCCTCTACAAATGTGGTGGTCATATGGGCTGTGTCGCCCGAATAGTAATAGACCCGAAAAGGTGGTAGGCTTCGTGACGAGGCTGTTTCAGAACAAGATTCCTCGACGATTTTATCCGGTAAGATTTATCTTCATCGAAGCACAGGAATTTCATGAAGATTTCCTATTATAGAAAAAAAAGGGTGTCAGGTAAGTTTATGATCAAACACTTGCCATTTTGCCATTGTCCGCTTAAATCTTATCTTAAATTATTGTATGCTACAAAAATTTATTTTTAATAGTGTCTGCAAATCGCCAGTTTTTCGTAAAAGAAGTAATGATTAACACATTTCAATTTTTTTTCATTTCCTATTTCATATCATATGTGGCAGTTTTGGACGAAAATAGTCACCAAAAACTCCAGTTTTAGATACTATCAATGAGTGTGAACAGTAGCGGTTCGGCTATGGACAAAAAAAATTTCAGAAAATCATCATTACTTTATGAAAAATGAAGATATTAAGGACCTGTTTCACAATTCCGGTAAAGTAATCATCAATTCCTAACAAATTCTGTTTAAATTTTTGTAGAACAGTAATGTTTTGCCAATTGGACGTTTAAAAACCGGTAATAAAGGCATAAATTTCCGCTGATAAGCTAATTACTAGTAGGAAGGAGAGGTGACAAGCAAGAAGAGCGTGTATTGATTCACTTTCACTATCGTTCGGGGTCAGCTGCGCGCGGCTGTACTAGGCCACTAGAACAGCGTTGCAGCATAGTTCACGCCTTGCAGTCTATTGCAACCCACGTCGTGTTCCTATAAAATCAACCCTGTTTCACTAAAAATGTTCGAAACATTGCCCTAAAACCCTTGAGCAATGTTGAAAATTACTAAAAAGTTTAAAAAATACAGTTTTGAAACGAAAAAAAATGGTCCTTATTTACACAACGCGAAACAAAGGACCACGAATTGAGTGCTAAAGATGTGAATACAAAGTGTGTGTAGTGTTGTATTGTGTAAATGTGGAAGTGAAGTGTTGTACACGGATATGTGCTCAAGAGTTCAACAAAATGGGGGTGAAAGCTGCAGTAAGACGATCTTTGTTTTAAAAGCTTTAAGTATCATATAATATTTTCAGGATTATTTTCTATTTTAAGATTGAATTTATTTTTAAATCAACATTGATAAGAAGAATTCATACGATTAAATAGTTTAGAACAACGTTTCATAGTTGTTTAAAGATGCTAAAACAGTAATTGGCGGACATTTCTTTAATTAAACCGATTTCAACTCCTTGGAATGCAAAAATACTCGATGTACCTACATAAAGCGCTATCAATTATATGAAATAATATTGATTGTATTATCCTACAAACATCAGTACCTTTTCGTATGGTAATCGCAATTTTAATTATAATGCATTCTTATCTCGAACTTTTTCCACAAGCCGTACAAAATATTTAAACTTAACCCACATAACCGTCCATTCATAGGCATTGGTGCTAATTCTCTTGCAAACGCTCTAAACTAATTTAGACTCGCCATCTCTCGTTCTAACAGAGATCATTAGAAAAGGATAGAAGATTTTTAGAGCTGTCAAACTAGTCCATTTGCGTGATATCAACGAGAATTTAGTCGGCATGTCAAAGGTCTCATCTAATTTCACGGTAATTTGCAAGGACGTAGACTAATTTGACAGCTCTAATTATTTCCTGTCCTTTTTCGATGGTGTTTATTAGAAAGAGATATAGATAGACTAAAATTAGTTTAGCGGGGTATACAAGAGAATCAGCACCATTGACTAGATTAAGGTAGGTATCAAAACTGTCTCTAAAGACCACGATTTTTATTGACTAGACTAGAGTACTAATACCATGACTATACTCTAAACTAAAGAGTAGTTTTCATTAACGGCCAAACTACAAGTACTTGAGAAAAGAAGAAGAAAGAAACAAAATAATGTCTTTTTCAAATAGTGTGTACTGGATCTAATGTTTACGTGCGGTACATTTTCTGTTTAAAACTAGTTTTCCTTATCCTATCATTTCACTTGCCGTCACACAATCTTCTAGACATTCCTTTGAGGCGTAAATACGACGCGGACGCCCGCGCCGGCCGCCCGCCATGTTGAATCCAATGAAAAGTGGAAAAAGATTAGAATTGTGCTGCTTGTATGGTGTGGTGTTAAATATAGCGGGCACTGTTTTATTTTATTTATTTATTCATTAAACAATCAAATATGTGACAATAAGTTTAGATACACTGATTAACAATACACAATCCAGGATGGTCTAGAAAGATTGTTTTCACCGTGTCACAGAATCAGTTGAAATTTCAAATCTCTTTCTACGCATAGGGCGCGTGATAATATCTATCGGAATACAATATGACGTATCCGACGCAGTGCTCCAAACATTACAATTTAGTAGGCGATTCGATATTACCATTTTTTTACAATATTATTACATGATCAAATGAGTAAAGGGTAAAAAGTCATCTTTTTATATAAAACGCAAAAGTTTTTGTAACATCTGGTCCTTTGAGACGGCAAAGTTATTCAATCAAATTTATTTAATTGTTATCAACGGCAAATTACAGTTCTTGTTCAAATTCAGCTCGCCGCTACCAGTGAAGACTACTTCGAATCACTTCCTACTCTAAGGTATAAGAATCGACACGTCCTTATTCAGATTATCAAAAGGCTTAACCCTTTTGTAGTGACGTATATATTAGTGAAGGAGTGAAATGTAAGAAATCCGGGCGTTAGATTGGTAACCCCTCGCAGCTTATCCTGTAATAATGTTTATTTTCCATCAAGAGCGGATCTGACACACGTATGGGGATTTAAAAAATAATTTTCGACTTAAGTATTGGAAGTTCGAAAGATTTGGGGTGGAAATGGAGCTTTGTAGCTTTGTATTGTGTGTGGTGTGAGTTTGTACTCAAATATTGTAAAAACATAGTGGATAACTATGAAAAGTTATCTGATTTTTTTGTGAGAATTAAGTGAAACTATGGATGTTTAGATATTACTTTAAGTGGAAGTTCATACGACTTTTGCCGCTCTTTAAAAAAATGGAGACGCGCACACTTGTAAGGAATTGTTTTCATTCGCCATGCCATGACTCGCATGACCGTTCTCTCGGAAATCTGCGCTTAGCGTAACTATTCTCGGCTTTAAAGTATTCATGTTCAATCCTAATTAAACCAACATTCTATAGAATAAAAGTCTAGTTAAACTTAGAAAAGAAAAATCTGCTAAAATCGTATTACACAAATTGCTCCCTTTATTATCTAATCCACAGATAATAGAAACTATTTTCTCTTTATTAATATAAACCTAACTAGATATAAACTTTTAGTCCCTTTTAGTGTTTTCAGACAATAATTTGCTGAATTGCAATCTTCCCGTTGGGATTAATACCGCTTCATCTATGTCGTCTGCTTTCTCGTAAATTTTGAATTAAATAAATAACCGTGTTTATTTGCGACATTAGGATTCGACATTTGTAAACTTTAAACTATTAGTACATGTGATTAAATGGAATATTTTATTCTAATCCTTTAAAAAGAATGCTCGTTTAAGGAACACTCCGTACATTGCCGGAACGGAATTGCCGACGTAGGAAATAAAACGGCTAAATTTAAATGGGAGTGGGTGGACCTCAAAAGCCAAAACTGTTGAGGATGCACTCGTGAGGAGATAATCCTGAATGCACTGCTGAGTTATTTCTATCATTTTAGTATAATATCATCAGAGCCTGAACAAGCATACAAAATTTCATCTTGATCGGTTCAGGATAACTCCTTTAAAATTCAGTTTCAAGATTTGACCCGAACAATACATTGCAACAAAACATTGCAAGTTAAATAAGAGCTTGTAAAAACCAACAGCAAAATATTAATAATATCACTATTACTTGAAGATAACACGTTCATTCACTATCTTCGTACGTCAATCTAGGTACTTTAGTACTTATAGTTTGCAACGATACATCACAACACGGACTGATCTTATATAAATAGCAGCGTAAATGCAAGTTCACATCGTAAATCACCGGAGATTATCTCTAGCGTCTTCTTCGCGCTTCCTTTGGTATGTGCATGCATAATTTATGCGCACTTATCGCGCTGAATCGTGTATCATAGAGTTTATTTTCGGAAAAATGGTTGTTTTATTTAAATAGAAATAAATTTTTAGTAATATGATTTTAGAGAAATTATTGATGCGACTAGAATTTTTAAACGAATCTTGATTTTGTTTTTATTTATTTCAGGTAACAAAATTCACCTTTAAGGTTAGGTTATTATTAAAATTTCATAAAGAAAATCTAAATTAAAATCATATAAAATTAAATTCTATGATAACACAAATTAAAATTGTAACCAAAATAAAATCATCGTAAAAAGTTGATGATTATGAATACTTTTGACAAAGATTGTTTATTTATTTCATCAAAAACCATTTTAAAACAAGCATGAAATTAAAAATCCTCCTCCTTTTAAACTTCCAAGAAGAAGGTTTAAAAGGAGGAGGTTTATTAATTTCAACAACGCGCGTTCACGAATACACAACTACTTAAGTTTACATTAAGATATACATTAACACAAGTTATTACTATATAAGTAAGATTGTACATATTTTTTTTCTTACTTCTTATGCTCAATAAGTATAAAATTAGATGATTACGATTAGTTATGCGGTTAGAGAGTAGGTATATCTGGCATCTATTTCTTATTTTTTATACAGCTTACAAATAGAAAACCTAAGCCTAATGTAATATTTTTACGACTTATAAAAGGCAATCTAGATAAAATTCGACTCGTAAATACCAAAAAACAGAATTCTTTTATTATATTATCATTTTAATGATATTATTTAGAGAGCTTAGGCATATAATATTCTGAAATCGAATACAAATAATCGAATCTGTTACTGAATCGAACCATATCGTGAATGTTTAATAGAGAAAAATATTTTTTATACATATAATATAGGTAAGTATAATATAATACGTGTCGTGGTGGCGCATTGGTTCGAACCTGGCATGTACACAATGTGACTTTTTCAATTTCACATGTTCTTCCTTAGTTCTAAGACGCCACTGACTAACGGTGAAGGAAAACATCGTAAGGAAACCTGGACTTAGTCTGAAATCGCCAACACGCAGTGAGCTAGCGTGGTGATGAATGCTTAATCCTTCTCTGTATGAGAAGAGGCCTTTGCCCTACATTGGGACAGTTACAGGCTGATTTTATTTAAGAAGAAAGACCTGTTACTGAACCGTAACCAGTAACTGTTATACAAGGGTAAAACATGTTTGGTAACATAAAGTCACCTCCATTTCCCCTAAGGGATAGCCGTGATTCAAAAAGACCATTGTACACCTTTCCATTGACCTTTTTCGGCTACAAGTAAAAGGTAGTGAGACTTTTGTAGTTTATCGTGGAAATATTGAAACTCCGGGATGCCGCTTGTCATTGAATAATACTGCCTTTATCAGTAGGTATTAATATTTGGAATTTGAATCGTGTTACTTTAATGGTATGACCGTTGACTGGCAAGACAGGTCTCAGGTTCGAACACAAGCCGCGTACCTCTGACTTTTCGTAAGTTATCATGTGCGTATTATTATAAATTAATTACTTATTTTACATTTTATTTATGCATTAATTACTTATATTGTTTACGGGGGGAAACCTTCAAAAGGCACGCGGCCTTCGGGGGAAAAGATAGGTGTACCTACATAATTATATTATAAAAGAACATTTTCATTTTGTAAACAATTCCCCGATACAATTATCGGGAAATGTTGGGTTGTCTTTTTTTAGCCTCTAAATAAAAAAGATATGATATAGGTACGAGCGAGATTTATCTCGGTACCAGCCATCCCGTATACTCCAATACTGATACCGATGTTAAGCCTTAATTTATGAACACCGACATGCTGATAAAAAAATTTTCGTTTTGAGGGTAGTCTTGTTGATGTGAATATTTTTTTTTGTTTATTGAGTGTGACAAAGACTTTTATATATTTTAATAAGTATGTTGGTATTCCAAAAACAACTATAATAGAAAAATATCGTATCGTCGAGCATCATAGACAATATTTAGTCTCAAAGCAAGAAAAATTTCAAAAATCTTTTAAGTATAATTTTCCTTCCAGGGTTAACGAATATACTTAGTCAAAGTAATATTCAAAGGTTTTTTTTACTACTCATCCTACACTATCATAATATGATACTAGATATAATCTACCGAGATAAATAATAATATTATTATATCTTTGCACATAATTTACTCCTACCTCATCATAATGTCATCTACCTCATCTGCCTAGCCTTTTCCCACTATGTTGGGGTCGGCTTCCAGTCTTACTGGATGTGGCTGAATACCAGTGTTTGACATCCATGTCTGCGACTGCCTATCAGACCTCCACAACCCAGATAATGGGTTACACGATACCCTTGGTAAGACTGGTTGTCAGACTTTCGGGCTTCTGACTACCCGTAACGACTGTCAAAGAACTACAATTGACAGCCGGGGCCAACAGCTTAACGTGCTATCCGAGGCACGGAGAGTGATAATTAATTTCCTACCTCATCATAATGCAACTGTATTTTTTTTTAAAGAATGGCTCTTACGAAAATCTCACAAAGCCATACAAAATCTCATTTTTATGAATTTAAACCTTTTAACCTTAAACGTTAGAAGTGCTTCATCAAATAAAGGATCGTTTAACAAGATACTGAATTTCATCCACAAATTTTTATTTACTCAGAAATAATCCCTCAAAGCGCCAAGAAATCCGTGCAGATTTCCAAAGGGTTTTGCCCAAAGAATTAATTAGAACTAAAATTAAAGGTAAATCTCGTTGGCGCACGAATTTGGGAGCATTTCTACGTTTTCTAGGGATTTCCATTGCGGCTCTCAGTCTGCGGCTAGGTACGATTGAAATTTTTCGAGTGGAAGCGACAGGGCTTACCAGAAACAACGATATAGAGAGGCTAAAAGAGACTTGAAAATAATAAACCAGCCTGTAACTGTCCTATTGCAAGGCATAGGCCTCTTCTCCGATTCCGATTCATCATTATCATCAACAGTACCCACTGTTGATGATAACGATGAATTGGCTTACATATGATCAACCAAATAATCCAATTAAAATCAATAACACTTTGTTAACTTATTTAATAAGAAAGAAATTTGAAAAACAACTGATTGATAGACGGCTAACGTCTATCAATCAGTTGTTTTTCAAATTTCTTTTTAAATAATTATATTAAATAAGCTAACATGTAGATATCTATAAAAAATCACAATATTTTGTTACAATTACTTAATTTTAACTTGTTTTATTAGGTTTAGTGTATTTATTATTACTACTATTTGTAAGTAGATTTAGAATTTAAATATATTATAATTATAATTGATTTGTATATTTTGGAAACTTGATCTAGAAACGAATACCTAAGTGTATCTGTGGTTTGTCAGTCATTCCACTAGAGGCTATTACTACTACAACACTGATACCATTACTACTTATAAGTAAGCCACATCCAGTAACACACCATCCATTTAACACGAGTATTTTAGAGTTCACAATAAATAAACCGGTGAGACACGGCACCGCTGTCTGCAGTGTTGCCAATTGAAATTTTATCCCGGCTTTATATCGGACCAATAAAATAGTATAAAATAAACAAAATGTTGCCACATACGTACTTCGATTCCAAATCATACCGTGTTAAAATTATGGATATCGGATTTGGGGTGAAGGTATCATAACCTTTTTTATATCTCACGGCTTTGGAGGTACGTAAATTATTTTGGAAATAGTATCTTAGTTTGAATTGAATTGTGCGTGCTTACTATTTTTAGAAAACCCGGCTTGCCTAATATTAAGATCAATACTGCGTTATACAAATTGAATAGGTACGTAGTATTTATTTTATTTATTTATTTGGAACACAAAACAGAGTAACAGCATTATACAATACAAACTAATGTGTTTCATTAGTTTGTGTACAATAACATGGTAGTCTATGACTCCAAAAAGTATGTGTACACAGCATAACACAGCATTTAGCCAAAGTTCGCCACTGGTGAACATGACAAATTTTTTGCTGGTAATAATCATACAAATTACTACAGCGCTGATAGTGTTGTTTTAAGGTATTTTAGGTACCCCACTACTAATACAATACACTACACAAGTCAAGACAATACATTGGACAACAATGGACAAGATATGGCCGAATCTCATGGACTGAAAACCTGAAGTACGGTATTTGCATGCGCTCATCTTTGACAAACCTACCTTAACTTATTCAAACTGGATGCGCACAACTGAATGTCACACACAATAACTGTGTTTTAACCACTAAAAGCTTGAAGTAAGACAAACGTTTGTTTTGAAGTCGCTGCTAAGATTTGAAAATAGAACATTGGCGTTGACTTGGCTAAGGTGCTTACATATTTCTGCAGCCGACTGTACCAACATTAAAAGCATATTTACCCCATGTATGATAAAACATCCAACATAAAATTGCTCCCCGGCAATTTAAAACCAACAGTTAACCAGCTTCTACAAAGCACGTGTGGTTTAAAAAAAATACCACCGCAGGTCTCCAATATCCATTAGGAAAGACTCAATATCGGTAAAGGGCCGGCTCTCCGCTGAATACAAACTGCGGCATTGCCCCATTCATACAAAGTAATACCTCATTTTAGCTTTGCCGTACCAATGTTATCACTCAATAATGTTTGGCTTTTTAAAACGGCCCTTTTTATTTTACGACTTAATTTATAGGGAAATTCTCTCGGCGCTCTTTAGTAGATGGCGGTTTTGTAAGGGATCTCTGTGAGGGACATCTAATTAGGGCGTTATTTTGTAAGTATTCGGATGACTTTTGATTATATATTTGATACTGTAGGTATATTTTGGAAAAAAAATAAAAGAACTAAAAAAATCATAAATCATCAATCAGAAAGAATTCTTGAATGAATTTTAGTAGTAGTAGAAGCGAAATGTAAATAAAATTTAAAATAAATTTTCAAACAAAATAAAAACTAAGTTGGCGAATTCAAAAAAAAAATCACCATGACTGTCCAGCATTTTTGATCATAAACTGCTACGAGGCTACAGGACATAGCTACAAAGATTATTTCGCTACGACTAAGTGTCTACGAAAAAATCAGCTTTTCTTTTTTCGTTTTCTTACGATTCGGATAGCACAAGCAAACAAATTCATGAAATATAATAATGCCGATACCCGAACATCGGATTTATATTTTATATTAAAGAAAATCACAAATATATATTTTTTAGAAAATCTGACATATTTTATTTTTTACTAAGTCGACGATTCGATAAATTATTCTGTCGTCCTTATGTCTCTTAGGCTGTGGCTACATTACTGAGCGACATGAACTGCGACACTTAAACATAGCTATTAAAAGAAATAACTATATGCGATAAAATTCAAAAAATATTTTTTAATCGAATTTCAATTGTAGTCTGATTTGTTATAGCAATTGGGACGCAAAAAAATGTACTACGAACTCATTACTGTTCTTTTACCTTATTTGTATCTAGAGTGATAGCTTAAGTAGTAGAACCGATGACTGGCCAGTTAGAGGTCTCAACTTTGAATCTAAGGCGTACCTCTGACTTTTCGTAAGTTAAGTGCGTAGGATTATAAATGAATTATCATCTGCACCTTGCCTCAGAGAGCACATCATTGTAGTTGTAGAGTCTATCATCTTTCTGTACATACGAAAACTTAGAGAGCGCTGACGTTTGCAATGTGAATCTTTTACGATATGAAATCATGCTATTATCAGCGAATTTACTTTGACATCGCTCTATTATTTTACAGTGTAACCACATAAACCATTATTCAAAGTCATTGTAAAAATGTTGATGTTGTCTCAGTCAAGGGAAATCTAGGTCTAATGTACCCTCAGCCTTAGTTTCACTACTCAGCATTTTAAAAACATTTTCATACTTACTTTAGTTATTTTTATTGCTGTCTCTATAAATTCACACACGTATAACTGTCGCGAACAAGTCTAAACAAGCTTCTTAGACGTGCCACTTAAGGTGAAGTTCTGACTCCACATAAATCATAACACATTATCTTGCAATGACGGAGGGATTCTTTTATGAATTATTTATGTAAGACGCGATTTAAATTCTAAAAAATGAAAGAAGATAGTTTTGAGGACGCTATTATTATGCTTTTTAGGCTTCTTCATCATATGGTTCATGGAACCAGTGTCAGAGTTTAAACCACCCGTAGGCCTCTATTTCTAAAACGCACATGAATCCTTGAATGAAAAGTCAGAGGTCTCACTACTAGGGGTAACACTACTTAATTCCTCCCCCTGAATTTAAAACAAGGCTGCAACATTACCTCCAAGTTACGTAATCACCCTTTATACAAGTACTTTATTCCCCTTAAGGGTAGACAAAGGTGATATCACAAAAAAATAAATCAAAACCTAAATCGTACTAAATTAGTTTTTTGCTAAATCACAAAATAATTGCTAAATTTGCTAAAACGCAAAAATATAAATTACCCACTCGAACATAAAATTTTAATATAATTGAAATTTAGGCACGACGTTCATCCATTACCCATTATAATCTAATTTACTGCTTCACAACCGAACGATTTCAATACATTATTCAGATGAAAATAAACTAAATATAAATCAAAGATTGGTAATTTGGCACGTAATCGTATTTTTTACCCTCCAATATCACTAACAAGTTGAGTGAATTCATAGTGATATTTATTATTTCTTTTGATTCATAAATGTACATAAATTATTCAATTGGATATTGTCAGATACTGGTGGAAATTTATTGATACCCGATGAATGAATTTAGGCTTGCTATCCCTCTTTCTGACAGAAATCATCCTAATTTCCTAACTAATATTTTAAGTAAGTTAGTTTGTTACCTTTTAACGCCTAAAAGTGTCGGTGCAGTGGGCACCGATCATCCTGAAATTTTGCATATATGCGTTGTGAGGTATACAGAAACGGATATAGGGTACTTTTCATAAAAACATTTTAAAAAAGTACTGTTCTCGAGGAAAACTTCAATAACGTTCTTTAATAGATGGCGTCACGTGTCTTTCGAATCATGATTGAATTTTAAATTGACGTGAGTGAACCTACGGGTAAAAGCTAGGAAGATAAAAGTAATTTATTTCCCAAGAATATGGTGTAGAAATAGTTACAAAATAATAATAGGAAAGAAGAATAAAAATAGAAAATGGATAGAACACTCTTCAGCTTTATAATATTAGTACACGCGACCTCACACTAACAGTATGAACCTATACAATGCGAGGTCAGTATGAACTGACCTACAATGCGAGGTCAGTATGAACTGACTTCTTCGTACAACAAGATGTCAGCTTATACTGGAAATGTATAGCTTGATGTTTAACCGTGAGTACCTATAGATTAAAGTCACAATATTTCGGCTAAAAATACACGAAAGCTTTTTAAAAATGTCAATACCACGCATGTGACGCGTGATTTACTTTCGGAAAAAATATTCGCAAAATATACAAGTAACAGTTTATCCATCACAAATGTTATTACAACCGGGAAGCTCAGAACGGATGAATTTCCATATTAAAATCGCTATCGGCTCACTCTATTACAGCACCATTGTGCGCATGATGTATGTTTCTCGAACATCGCGCGCACGATTTCGTTCAAATCTGACGGGCGGACGTCGAAAGAATGCCGAAAGGGGAGAATGCAAAGCCGAAATGAGTTGAGGGGGGTAAACTATTCAAAGTTCAGGTGAATGTGATTGATGTTTGTTATTTTGTGGAAAAGTTTTTGAAATGTTATTTTCAAAGCTTATAAGAATACACACTAACTTACTTTATTTTTTATTACATTATATAAAGTCCTAAACTATACATATATACATACACAGACTATATTAGTCCACTGCTAGACATAGGCCTACTAGGAGAAATCCAATTATCATAATATATTATATCGCTTTATACAATTTTATAACAAAATGACGGATAAAAACTATGATTTTCCGTACCTTAAGGCTATTCATCTTTTTAATCAATTTCTATCCTCCACTCGTATCAAAATTAACTTACCCTACACCATTTAAAGGTGCCACAAAATCGTTAACAGCAATCTGAACACAAAAACACAGATATTAACATCAATCACATTATTATATTATGACTAACTGTTATTTTATGAGCATCTAATGGCCCGATAAGGGTATTTTATTATTCCCTAATGGCTTATACCTGTCTTATAACGTTGTAGCATAAAATAGTTAAGTACAGAAGCTCAACTTAAAATAACGCGCTAAAACTGCTACACACACACATAGACGCCTATACCGGTCGATCGATGGTCGTCAACTAAATACAATATCGCAATAAAAACGCCGTGACGTGTGGTTTCCGGCCTAAGAATAGAACCACTCCTACTCGTCCCGCGGGTGTCGTAAGAAGCGACAAAGGGAAAAATCCAGAGGATGGGCAGCAGCATCCTATTGTGTAGTAGCAACCATCTACTACAGATTGTGAACGCCAACTCGCTTGCCCTAGCCAGCGTGGCATCCAACAGTGGAATGATACAGGCTTTGTATGATGTAATAATAACGCATCTAAGTGTGAATGTACTTCTTATAGTCTAGTGCATTGTATTAAAGCAACCTTCTGTACCTATCCATTTTGTGGTTAGGAAGACTGCATTATGACCATACAGTGCGGCGCCAATTTCGCATAATGGATCTATCTTTATAGTCTATCCGAATGGTGGTAAAAGGTTGTATAAATCAGGTTTAATAGTTACGCAACTACTTTGGACCAGTGTCGTGGTAAGATAACAGGGGTATTCGGTCGAGAGATAATATTTTTGTGAACGAGATATAAAAAAATAAAATTTAACTAACAGGTAACCAAAGTATTAGATAGTACAAAATTTATAGATACGAAAGATCTCTGAGCTCTTAGTAAAAAAACAATAGTTTTTGATTCCAACACCAACGTTAAATAATATACTTACGTAAAATATTTTTTTACGTAAAACGGTTTTGTCATCAAAACTAAAGCTGTATACCAAATATCAGATCAATCTGTCAACAGGAAGGGGGTGAAATATCGATTACTAAATTTGAACCAATTATTAAACAGGTCAAGCTAAATAAAACCGTTTAAAAAAACATAATTACGCTACAGCAGTTTATTTTCACGTGCTTACACTTATGGTATTAATGAGAAATCCCAAATAATAAGTATAATTAAGATATTTTTCAACACACAATTATCGAAATGAGTGAGAAACCCTATTAAATATAAAATGTTTAAGATATTTTTAATTCGTGTGAAAATCTACAATATTAAAAAAAGTACTAATTATCACTTGTTGTTATTACAATTATGGATATAAGTAGCCCTGTAGGTAAATGTTTGAGATATTTTCTCAACATGATGAGAAACTAAGTCCATAAAAATGAGAAAAATGGTACGAATTTCGTGCGTTGTAAAATGACCTTGTCCAATTCCTTTGAAGGGATCAAAGATTTTATTGAAGATATATTATGATATGATATTATGATGGCTTACAAAATTTTACATGGGCTTACTGATGCTGCGGATCTGCACACTGAACTTTGTCGATTATTTGTACCCGATAAGTACAATCGGTCTCGCAAACATAAACTGTTCTTTGAGCCATATTGCAGAACTGTGGCAAGATCTGAGCCTCCTATACCACGCATGCTGGCAATGTTTAACGCGCTTGTGGACACCAGGCCAGAGTTAGATCTGTTTGTTGACGAACGGAAGACAATAATGTTAGAGTGTTTGAGGTTCTGTGAGAAGATTGAGTGATTACTTATATTTAAAATATAATATTGTTTTATCTTACTATTTAGTGTAAATGGAAAACTCTGTACTAAGTAGATAAATAAATAAAATAAATAAATAAGTTGATCTCAGTTAAATTTAATTTAACAATTCTTGATATTGTGTAAATAGACGCCATTATAACTTGGTCCTTTACTGCTTTAAAGTACTAATGATCAAAAGTTTTAAGTAACTCTAGTGTTCTGCTCTATTGAAATACTTAAGTTACTTAAATACATATATGAAGGGTTGAAAATGTAAAGGATTTGTTTACCAAAAGTTACTAAACATTTTTTTAAATATGCGGTCTTCTTCTTATCGTATGGTTGATGAACAACCTGATGTCAGAGTTTAAACCACCCGTAGGCCTCTAACATGGCTTTACACACCATCGAAAAGTCTCTCAATATGCGGTATGCAATATACAATGTGTAAGGAACACCATAGAGTTTGGACAAGATTTTAGACTTCCTTAACGTTGTTTTTTTCGACTGTATGTTCCATTTTTTTTTATTTGGGTTTTATTTAATATTGTTATCTATCTTAACGCGATTTTGAAAAATAAATAATAAATTAATGATTTTCACTTAAAATGGCAATGGGAAATAAATCAAAAAGTGCTTCAGTGTTTCGCTTTTAAAGTACTATGCTTACTATTTATAGTTTAGTTTATAGTTTAAAAAAAAATACTTACGCAACTTTTTCACTAGCAGAGGTTAATATACCTATATCACAGTATAAGGATTAAAAATCTATCAAAATAATAATAACTGCGGAATCGAATTCCATTAAAATTATATACAAAACAACATTCATTAGTTCGGCTAAAGCCGTCCATTTCTTTATGGCAAAGCTTATACTGACCATGTCCAGATTATTTTAGGGTTAACGTCAAATAGCTAGGGGAACTGAGTGCCGGGGGCTGCTGGCTATTTATGTAATAACTAGGGATAATATGCAAGTGTGTGAGTAGTGAGTACTGAGTAAATTAATGCATACACTTGCATAATGCTCGAAGTTACTCCAACTTCATATTTCGTCTCTCTCACACAAAGTGAACTATTTTGAATGTATCATGAGTGAAAGGTTACGTCACTAGGATCATTCTGTAAAAAACGTTAATATTTTCCTAATAAATTGTTTTTATACCAGAGATTTAAAATATAAAAGTACTTTCCATAGAGATTCATACTATTTCTTTACCTAAGTTTTACTTTATGTTTGAATAATAATTCTTCACTTTGAGTCTTCTTTTCTCTTTATCGTATAGTTGATGTAAGTACAAGATGTCAAAGTTTAAAATGCTTTAGAACTTGATGCGTGTTTAAAAAAGAACGTCACATTATACTTTGTGCACCACAGATTACACTATGACAATATTTAAAAAAACTCCACAAACAAAATAATGAAAAAAAACAATCATTAATTATTCAGTACCCAGAATTCTAAAATGGAATTGTAATTACAAAAAGGCACCTAAGCGTACATAATTGTTGAATATTACAGTATTACACATACATTAGCAAAATAAACAATTAATTTTGCATTACAAATTGTATTTGTATAACAATAGGTCAAGTCATGCATAGCCAAGAGTTTGTTTGTGTGTGTTTAAATTTAAAAGTTTGGGTATGTTTTTCATAAAATATTTCGTATTGTGGTAAATGTACTTCATTGTTTTATTGTGAAACGAAAACAAATAATTAATAAATAAAGCAATGTTAATTACCTTTTTTGTTTTAATTACTTTTTACACAACTTTCAATCTAGCGATGGTATTTTTTTAATGATTAGCGATGTTTTATAAATTGCCACAGCTTGTAAATTAAAAGTTCAAGTACAAAAAGCCAATAAAAACTTTTCATTCCACGCCATTGTACAACTAGTATATAAACAAAAACATATAACTTAAATATTTCTTTAAAAAACATAAAAATAGACGCTAATTAACCATCACAAAACATCTCGTACAAATGAAAATATAAGAGTCTACACCTCTTCGAAAAGAATATTATAAAAAGTAAAAAATTCTCAAATGAGTATTTTATTTAAATTAGCCAGTGAAAGCAAATTAAGAAGCAGTGGAAATTACAAAAGGAGTTTATCTCAAGCGAGCGATTTCTTCAAACTAAGTATCGTCGAGGGATGTTTTATAAAACCACGATTCAGTAAAATATTATTACATGTACCAAGCTATCGGTGAAGATCTTTTGAAGAAAGCAATTTAAAAAAACTTAATTGATACTTACTGCATTTCTTTCGCTTTGCCTGTAGTACCTGTGATTCGGTTTATCATTATAGCCGGTCGGATATTATATTTAAAGCCAGTAATTAGATGTAGATAAAATAAATAGGAGTTTTTTTTTAATGTTTTTTTAATGTGTAAGGTTTTATCCCAATACTATGTTAAATTCAGTCTAAAATCGCCAACCCGCAGTAAACTATCGTGGTGATTAAAGCTTAATCCTTCTCTGTATGAGTAGAGGCCTTTGCCCGCCGTGGGACAGTTACAGGCTCATTTATTTTATGTGAAATGGTATTACATTATCAAATATCTTCGTAAACTACGAGTAGATATCCAATCTATAATGAAACACTAGAATATTTTCTATTTAAATAATTATATATTTTTTGCGCAATCTTATAAGAAAAAGGACACTTTTCTTAGAGTTTGTCGTATGAGTAGAGTTGAGTAATATGTGGCTAAACACATCCATTTAGGTATAGATGTCACTCGTGGCCTAGCTTAGCTTAGCTAGCTTTAGCTACGTGCTACGAACCATAATGGTTCGTAGCACGTTGTAGCCCCAACATAAGACCAGGAAAATACCTAAAATCAGATATTTATTCTCTAACTATCTTCTCCATAAAAGTTTAAAACCGGGTATCACAAACAAAGTGGCGTTCCGGCTCGGTCACGACTCACGGCCCGTGTCGCGGCGCATAAATATTACGGAGCAATCACTGTAAATACTGCTATACAAACAGGTACATCTGCCGGCCGTCTGATGCTAACGTATATGGGAAACTTTCAGAGCGTTCTGTGCAATTCCCAAATATGAAGTTAGTAAGTGATATGAGTTAGTGAAGAGTAAGGATTGTTGTCGAACAACGCTATAATTATTATCGTATGCAATTCAAACTAGAGCTAAATAAGAGCTTAGTGCACTTTTTATATTACTAAAATAAATATATAACTAGAAACGCATATCATGTAACTATGTATTTAATTTAAATATAACTTAAAACACTAAAGCCGAGTTTCATTTTTACTTAACATTTAAGCACGTGGTACTTTATCTTTCTTTTTATTTTTAATTTTCAAGGATAAGAATAGACTTTTGCCACTAACAATCCCATTCAACGAATGTAAAAATGAATTTGTTTCACGATTTTATTCTTTTACCTTCGTTATTTACGTTAGCTACATCTTTTATTTTTTTGCTACGAAGTCTTTTTATCTTTCTAACAAATTATTTTTATGCTCATCTCTGAAATATTAATTGAAAGTCTGGAATAGACGTGTTAATAAAAGCATGCTTGTTCACTGCTAATAAGTAGCATTTATAGCATGCTCTGAGAGTTCTTTTCATACAACACGTGGTAGTTGTATGCTATTAAGTAGTTTTCGCGAAACTAGCATGCTTTTATACTTCCATGTGTATACGAGGCATAACAAAAATCAGCTACTCGACACTTCCTAACTCTATGCAATTCATTAAAAAAAACAATCATTAATTTAAATTATATTAATCTTTAACGAAAACGTAATAAGGTCATCATCTGCCTAGCCTTTTCCAACTATGTTGGGGTCGGCTTCCACTCTTACCGGATGCAGCTGAATACCAGTGTTTTACATGGAGCGACTGCCTATCAGACCTCCACAACCCAGATACTGGGTTATACGATACCCCTTGGTAAGACTGATTGTCAGACTTTCGGACTTCTGACTACCCGTAACGACTGTCAAAGATCTACAATTGACAGCCGGGGCCAACAGCTTAACGTGCTATATATAGAATAATAATTAATTTATAAAACGCACATAAGCGCGCCTTGGGTACGAACCCGAAACCTCTGACTTGCCAGTCAACGGTCACCACCACTAGGCTATCACGACTATATTAAAACGAAAACGTAATAAAGTATACTTTTTGAATTTAGAATAGGTATTATTTTTAATCTATGTGAATCTTAGTTGTGTTGTGTTTGTACGTAACTGTTTTCCGCATTGCAGCGAATCGTATTATTTTGCATATACCTTCATGCAGACGCTATTGATTTTGTCTGTGTTAGGGGGACAGCCTGATAATCATATTATATTGTGTTTTAAATATATTCGCCGGGGGTTCGTAGCAGTACATAGGTCTCTACATATGATTGTGTATCTAGATTTTGACCTTGAAACCCGGGCCCCTCAAATATCCCCTTGCAACCCTTTATAACTTTTCATTATTTGTGTTGTGTGTCCTTTGTATGGTGAATGTAATGGTTGTTTATTATTACTCTGACATTGGAGAGTTTGTATCGACCATCCACTTTCCCATAGGGTGAATGCGATGACAGAATCCGTTTTGACCAAGCGCAATAAAAAAAGGCCGTAATTAAAGTGACCGTTTGGTCGTGAAAAAAATTGCTGCAGCGGAAATTTTTGATTTGTTTGTTTATCAATAAAATATCGTGTGTTATTTTAATTAAAGGTATTTTTATCATCCTCTGATTGTAATGAAAAGGTTATAATAATACAAATCAATGTGATCATTTATTATGGAGACGAATAAGTTCAAATGTGTTTATTTACATCGTTACCATAATATATGTGTAACATATTAATGTATTGATTTTATCGTTTTTAAAATGACTAATGTGTTGATATCTAATTACAAAAGATATCTATATAATATTAATACGTGAAGCGAAAACTGTGGATCCCTTTTTAAGAATAAACTATAAAAAAATCTTATTTATTCACTAATCCAATTTTTTTATTTGTAAGATAGATTAATAAATAAAACCTTAAAAACAGATACCTATTTATTTTTAAGAAATTGGGAGACTGGACCTCCGGTTCTTTTTAGTGACCGCAAGAAAAACAACAGTTTAAATACTTACTGCTATTTTAATCGGCCTATTCACATCACGACGGCTCTTTCAATATCTAAAACATCTTCCACTACTCATTTGTTTTTAAATAAGACAGAAAACAAAAGCAACAGACCTGCCAAAGCGAAATTTTCCTTTAAATAAAAACTTGAGACGCTCTCATAAGACGCTTTCTAAGTGGCTGTTAAAACCTGTAAGAAGTACTCCGAAGTCTTTCGTTCCCCGGCACCTGAATTTTGTATAAGACGGGAACATTTTAGATTAACTTGCTTTAATTATAGTCTAAGTAAACACGGTAACGCGACGTGTGTAATCACGATTAGTAATTAGGGATATAGCGGGAGAGGGTTGTTTTGATGGAGTGACAGTGGAAGCGGGGAGCGATTTGCGTTTGTAAGTACCTATATTTACAGTAAGCGCAATTACTAGGCTGGGCTGAAGATAGAATAACGGCGTCGCAGAACAAAGGGACTAGATGGTGACTAGAGGCGGGATAGGTGGGTTAAAACTAAGCTAGTGAGTAGGAAAGAGATGCCAATATTCTTTTGCACGAACAATCTAATAATCTAATAAATCCAAATTCTGTAGGTAAAGGTTTAAATGCAAGGTCCATCTATGATTTTTAAAAGTTTAAAGCGAAAATATTTTTTAAAAATGTTTGAAAATCCCTGTAAAAAAAAATTTACGCTCCTTTTGAAGCACCCCAAACCTACGGGCAGTTTCAATCCTGATATTTTTTTCTTTTGGTTAGGTTCATAGTCTGTACTCGTATCAATGACTAGATTTAGAATGTGGACGAGGCAAAAGGAGTAAAGGATCGAGTACGTAGGAACCGTAGTAGGTAGAGTTCTGTAGTTACTGTCTACCCCCATGGGAGAAAAGGCGTGAATTTACTTTTATTTTAAAGAAAGAAATAAAATAAAAGTACTTTTATTTTCTTTTCTTTCTTTTTTTCTTTCTTTTTTTCTTTCTTTTTTTTCTTTCTTTCTTTCCTTTCTTTCTTTGCTTTCTTTTTATTGTTCATAAATTTTGGATGAAAAAGATTTATTTAACGCTACCAGTGACGCCACATCAGATTAAATCACTGCATACGAGTCAGAAACACATGTTTAAGAAACTTTGTTAATATTTAATGTAAATGCGAAAACGGCGTTGATTTGTACGCGCTATGCGTATAATTTCTAACCCTGGTTAGCCGCTAATACAATAATTTGACAAGCGCGTATGCCGTAGACGGGTTGGTTTACAAAAGGTTAATAACTTATTTAGTTTATTAACGTTCTATCGCTGAAAGTTAGTTGTTGTTATGATTTAATTAGAATTTGAAACTTATTCAAGTGTAAATGAAACTTATGTCAACGTGAATGATTAATTTTCACTGTGAAGTTGGTTGACCACCGTCTGTTCTAAAAAACTGTACTTATATGCACGAGTCGAACTCACACATGAAAAGTTCGTACAAAAATACCAAAAAAAAGACTTCTCGATTCTTTTTTTTATAATGAATTTCCATTTATTCAAATACAATACTATACAATTACTTATATGTGCAAATAACAATAAACTAGATTCTTGTATTTGCAACAACTTTAATTATTAACCTTATTTTATTAAATTTTTATTATTTGTCGTTATAGCAAGGATACACATTTAAAAAAAAATTAGAGTTAAAAAAATATAGCCCTGTAATAGACGGACGGACGAACCTTAGTAAGGTCCCGTTGGCACTCTTTGAGTACGAACCTTAAATAAGAGTTCGCCTTAGCCTTTTATATCCTTTCCAACCCAAAAGTCTTTTTCTGATCATCGAATAATATACAAGTTTGCCGAAATTAGTTTGTGAAATTCCCACACCATCAAGAATTCTTTCAAATACTTCATTAATAATCAATATACAGTCACAATCAAATATACAGGGTGTATAAATAACGCTAATTGAAAATAAATTTAATCCACTTAAAAAATCATCTATAAAAATGTAATCACGGTATCAAAATCATCATCACAAAATAATTTGTAATATAAACCGCAGACTACATTTATCTCGCGTGACAGATTGTGCTTTAAACATAATTAAGCCGTATTTATACGAGCGAAAACGTTGATACAAAATTAAATTAAAGTAAATCACATCACCTAGAGATTTACTGCGATAACTATGAGCGTTCAACGTGAAATCTAATCAGTGTCTCGCTTTAGCGGTTTTCTCTAAGGGCGTTGGTGCTCCTATACCTATCGTGTGTATACAGGGTGAGCTTTAATAGGTATAGGCTAATAATACGAAATAATACTCTATTAGATATAAGCAAATTCGATATTAAAAATTCAGGTTTAATTATTTACAGCATTTAAGCTTGTTTTAAAGAATGATTAAATGATAATTTTTTTATTAAATTAAATTCTACTGCTTACATTTAATAAGTTACAACAGACACAAAGTTGTGTAATATTTTTATTAGTTTAAAATTTTTGTTCTCGCAAAACAAAATATTTAATTGACGATTTGAATAGACTTTCCCTATCTTTAACCTTTTACAGAACACCCTGTATACCACAGGTATACTTAGGTAGGTACATTGGACGTCGTAATAAATTAATGTGCTTGCAAGATAGTTTAATAAAAGCGTCGATTAAGGTGAAAGTTTGTGTGATAATAGACGTGGAAGAGATTTAGTGCTCATTCATATCATTTTAAAACCTTTGCTAAAATTCTGCCCAGTCTGAAAATAAAAAGCTTTTTATCACTAATATAAATCCTGAGTTTTAGGCCGTAAGCAGACTAAAGACACAACACAAGTAAGTTTTGCGCTAAGCAAAATTAAGGATTTTTTTTGTAAGCTCATGTTGTACAGTCAACCGCACATCAGTGGTAACAATTTGACATTGACAGCACCCTTATTACGTAGCAGTAAAGGCTATTTTTGTAGTTCAGTATCACTACTGTCATGCGGTTGACTGTGCCAATGCCAATGCTCATACAGTGAATTTCTTTTATTTATATGTACGCTATAAATAATAATTTTACTCAATCGTAACGAAACAACGCGCATAGGAATCGGTAATTTACTAACGTAACGTGCGACTAATAAACAAATATACTTTTATCGACTAATAAATTCTTAAGGGTATTAATAGTGTTTTGACACAAATTATTTTCTAGGTAAAAAAAATCAGCTGTTCCATACATTTTGTTGAGTCATTGAGTCATGGGAACATAAAATGTATGGAACAGCTGATTTTTTTTGTTGCGATTTCATGGTTGGTCCCATAGTAAAAGTTGTTAAGAATGATGAGTTTAATGACCCCTTTTAAGGATGCTGGTGTTTTACAAATAACACTGTATATGTATAATTATGTACCTATACCTATCATTTTACAAATGGATTTACCAACCACGAATTTTAATAACCTTTGTGTTGTACCCAACGCATATTTTATTTACATGTGTGATCACATCTCTAAAGAAACATTCAGTATCCACACAATAAATAATAAAAACATTTCGTTATCTACAGTCTGGTGGTTCGACAGGCTTGTCACAGCGAATAAATATAAAAAATGCGCTTCAAATAATTTTCAGAGAGGTTACAAAGGTTTGCGTTGCGTTGTCAAACCTGATAACGTTCTCGCAAGACTCATAGGGTTAAGTGTCGAAGTCACCGGTAAATTGGCAAATATTTGGTAAAACCTTAAATTTATTATTGTCACATATTCTCCGAAGGGTTAACCTGTGATGACCTTTTAGTCGTTGTCTGATTTTGCTTTTTATCATTCTTTCAAAAAGTCTGTCAGTTTGTTACTACTTAACAGCTTTAGGGACTATTGAAATAATTTTGTTTGAATCTAGCAAAGTTTTTTATTACAACCCGAAAAAGGATATAGGTAGGTATTTTTTATACCAAAAGTTTTTTAAAGATAAGAAAATCCTATGCGAGCGAAACTTATTAAACTATAGGTAAGTACTTTATTAACATAAAACTATTAAAATACAATTAAAACTAAAACTAAAAACTAATACTAACACTAAAACTAAAAGTAAAATAAAAAGAGAAAAACTTAATCTAAAAGACCGCTTCCAGTGGGCAATGTCCCCAAAACGCTGGCTGCATTGCCACGTTGAATGGCAATGCTAAGCCTTTGAGCTAGGTATAGGCCAGCGTAGTACTTTATTTAAACTTATTTTCACAATTTTTTCTTAGAACATTACAAATCATTTTTTAAATATTATTAGTTAAACTAAATAATATGTTGACTAAAACGCTTCATAATAAATATAACCCTAATAATCAAATCAAATTATCTTTATTTATCAGGAATACACATAGATTACATAACAAATTAAAATTGAATTGGAATTGAAAATAATTTAAAAAATTGAATTGAAATTAGAATCGAAAATAATAGCTGTAAAAAAAGACACAAATATATCTAAAAAGACTTCAAAAAAGTAATAAGAAAACTCAGCAAAACACCGCAAACATATTGTAAATGGTCTCCATTATGTTTTTCGTAAAATGAAATCCTCTCATTCGCATCAACTAATTGAAAATGCGCCATGAAGCGAATGAAATACGATTTAATAGTTTCGTTTAGATGCTTAATGAAGCAAGTAAAGAGTATAAACGTGAGAAGATCCCGTAAATGTCTTAATTTCCTGCTGTGGACTCCGAGATTAAGATCCTGATCACCGTTATCCTCTGATATAAATCTTTTAACACTCATTCGGGGCTTAACAGATCTGGCTCGAGCTCTGCTAACTCTAACAACTGCAATTAGCTTTAGTTGCCAAAGTCCCGGTAATCTCGCAAACTGGGCGTTTATAATTTAAATACGCAAATGGGTGTACCGCTTCGAAATGTCTTTTACTTCACAACGTTTTTAACTTCTAAAATGTAAATTCAGCTCTCACTGTCCAATTTTCTACGTATGAAATTAAAATCTCGTTTAATCCAAGTTTAAATCAAGCTATTCAATCACAAATTAAAATTCACAAATTTAAAATACAAATCAAACTTTTTCTAATTTTAAATTTTAGTTTGAACTAAATGCAGTTAGGTGATTATAGTGAGGTCGTTTACTTGTGAATAAATGTATTCATCGATGCGTTTAAAGGTAAGTAAAGACTAAGTTCATTATTCAAAATTAATAATCCGCTAAATTAATTTAAATTCAAACTTTCTCAGACCTCCTTCAGTTGGGAGGTACCCCAGATCGTTTTTACAGGGTGTTTACAATCACAATTCCACAGAATTAATTATCCACATGGATTTTGATTCGCCCTTTAACTTTTAGAAATCAGAAATTATGATAACTTTTCAACATGAATTTTTAATGTAACTTACTAACTTAAACTTCGTTGGAATCCGTTAAAATATCACACTGGTATTTTTTTAAACTGAAGTAATGTTGAATATGTATACACTTTGTAAGTCTGATTTTCTGATCTGATTTAAAAATTGTAATGTGTTAGAATATTTTGAATTTAAGTTACATAAACAATGTGTGTGGCTATGAAAAAGTAATATTGAAGGATTTATTAAAATTAAACATAAATTTAACTAAAATTAAACATTTCAAAAATCTCTGATATAGAAAAACCATTTTTTTTTAGCTAAGAACACTTTCGATAGATTTACCTTTCAAATATATTTAAAAAAATCGGTTCATCCGTTTGGAAGCCATCATGCCACAGACAGACACACAGATACACAGTCACACCTAACTTATAACACCCTTCTTTTTGCGTTGGGGGTTAAAAATAACTCCATTTGTGAACATCCTGTACAAAACCGTGAGGAAGCAACTAAAGGAATTACAAAACGCGCAGTCAACATATCTCAACCCCTTAATGCAGAGCTGATAAATCAACCCGTAAACTGCGGTCATAAATAACAGTTATACGAACCACATTTTAAACTATAACAGAATTTAATAATGAAGACACGCATCGATTGTTTAACGACATTTACAATTTATAATTGAATTGTTGAACGTCGCAACAACGGAATTTAAGGGTTAAATTTCGTTTATATACCGGGTAAATACTGTAGTTAGTTATAATTGTGTTTTAGTTGTGGTATTATTTAGTTCGAACTACTTAAATCGTACGGTTGATGAACCACCGGGTGTCATAGTTTAAACGGCACGTAGGCCTCTGACATGGCTTTATACACCGTCGAAAAATCTCTCAGGTGTGCTGGTTTCACCACGATGTTTTCCCTCGCCGTTTTAGCAACTGAAAATTAATTTATAATACGTACATAACTTACGACAAGTCAGAGGCCTTGGGATCGAGCTGGAGACCTTTGACTTGTCAGTCGACGGTCATACCACTAGGCTATCAGTGCTCTCTCAGTATATAATTATAACAACATCATATATTTCTTTACAAATACACATTTAATTAAAGTACTCCGAACACAATCAAACATAAATATAATTAATTGAAATCAAAATTACCGTTGCCAAGGAATAATCAAGTAAATTATGTTTATTTAAAAAATCATATCACGCTCTAATTGTCGCCAAGAGATAGAAAGCGGGGTTTTGTCCCCTAAAACAATATTGACAAAGCTAAGGTCCCTTTGGATAGGTACATTTCTGTTTTTCAAAGTAGATTAATGTTTGTGCCCGACTATTTGCCCAGTTCTTCATAAAAATGCCCTGAACAGAAGCACAGATAAACAAAGGGAAACCTTAATAACATTCCGTGGATTTTATGATGTTATCTCATGTAATCCTTTCTGTGGTTAGGAGAGAATTGCTCGTAATTTATTAGTATTTTTTTTATTTCAGCATTTTTTAGAGAAAAAATTTAGTGCGGGTCAATTAGACCCTATATACAACTTTAGGGTTAATCAGTTCTAGTAATGCACAAGCTTTCCTCACGATGTTTTCCTTCACCTTTAGTCAGTGGTGTCTTAGATTTATTTAAGAAAGTTCATATATGATATTGAAAAAGTTGCACCTGTACATGCCAGGTTTGAACCCACACTTACGTGTTTGCAAAACGGGTACGTAACCACGACAGCTGAAAGCTGACAGCCTGAAACATAAAACATTTAAACAATACTAATAAAATTTTAACTTATAACATTCACTTATCAGACTTTTCCTTTAATATGTTTACTCTACTCCGGCTGACAATATTGGAAATACCAGGAAATCATAGGAGATTTGAAGTGCTCCCGAGCAAACACTTGGGAGACATAGAAGCTGTAATCTCCGCGTCTCCGGATTTTAATTACTTATTGGAAACTTGCGGCCGGCGGCTGTATGGGATCGTCTCAGCGCTTTATTGCGAGATTTCGAAACTTGACATGAGATAACGTACTATTGTTCTACGATTTGTTGGGTATTTTATGAGTTTCTCGATTCATTTTTGTTTTGTTTTGATTGTGGCAGTATACTTGAACAAGAGGTGAACTCGCGTACTAATTAATGGTTCAGTATTGTCGCTCCCTTGTGTTATGTGGACTTTTTGTTATTTGTTATGAAAGCGGGGCTAGTAACACGTTGTATTCTGTAAGAATTTTTTTAACTTGACTTTTTTAGATAACGTACAACTTAAGTATTCAGATAGCGTACTATTTTTAGTATTTAATGAATCTAGTAAATGTTAAGTAATTTATTTATCTTTTTACTTAATGAGTAAGTAAGAGTTCCAGTTTTTTCTGTGCTATGAGTAAATGTCTATTAGACAAACTTTTTAATAGCATTAAAATCAGTCTATCAGTTTGAAATCGACGAAGTCACAGCCGAGACGCGTCGAGAGTTAAAAAAGTTTGCGAGTTGAAATTTGGGGTTCTGAAAAATACACGAGACACACGATGTGTGCTCACTCCAATGGTAAGGGTTCTTAAGTAAATATAATACAGGATGCGATTTCGTCGGTGGCACGCGTCAACTTTAGTACTGCTTACTATATAAAATGGATTTCCAGACGAAGACGTCAAAGAGATAGGTGGAAACTATTAGATACTTATTAATTATGTATTCTCAATCCTCATCTATTTAAATAAATCCTATTGGACGTAGTGTACTTAGTAATAATTGTTAAAAAATAATTAATTGATTACTTTAAAGCAGGCAAACCGATTTACAGTTTTATTTATCTGTTGGTTTTTATTTGAATGGTTCAAATTTAGTAATTGAATTTTTACCCCTTTTCTGTTGTCAGATTGATCTGATATTTGGTACACAGCTTTAGTTCTGAATACAAAACCGTTTTACGGAAAAAAGTCAGCTGTTCCATACATTTTGTTAAGTCATGTCAACATAAATGTATGGAACAGCTGATATTTTTTTTGCGAGGGTTGGTCCTATAGTAAAAGTTGGTCATAATGATGAGTTTAATGACCCCTTTTAAGGATGCTGGTGTTTTACAAATAACCCTGTAAGTATAATTATATGTATAGTATAAAGTACGTTCAGTGTCAATGACTTCTTTCAATACGCGTTTGCAAATATTTACATTGGGCGCTTTGATCTTAAGTCGCTGTTCATTTTGTAACAAACGTGTGCTCTTAATTAAGTTCAAACAAGACGTGCTAATCGAACCGAGTACGTGTCGCAGGTATTTGAGGAACTCGGGATTTAAGGGAGACTCCTACTTGCAATGGGCAAATAAACTTTAACCCTATCTTTAAGAAGTTGAGAAGGTATAAATGTGTACTTAAAAGATTTTTGGGGAATCTATTGGCTGGGTGCGAAGTTGGTGTAGGGTGACACGAAAACGATAGCAAAAAAGGGAAACAATCACGGATCGATCAACGGCGACTATCAGTTGTAAAAATTGAATATAGATAGATAGCTGTAGCTTTTAAGATAGATAGCGTACCTAACTTTCTATTAAAGAAAATGATGATGATAATGATGTCCACCTCGAAATATCCGTCGACGGTGACCCTTAAGTTTATTTCATGTCGTTTGCACGGATGAGACTGGCGAAGCCAAATTTTGTTTTGAAAATATTAAGAAGTGGGTAAGTCGTTCCAGAGATTACCCCCTACAAACAAACAAAAATCTGATATTATTAATTTAATAAGAACATATTGTGCATAAACATGTAAAAAAAAACATATATAAAATAAACAAAAATCTCTTCTATATAATTATGTATAATAATGGTAGAGGTCGTTTGTACCGTTTCCACAAATTACAAAAATAATAACAGCCATGTTATAGAAACAAATATTTAATATTTGCCTTTGAATACCAGAAATATTTTTTCACTCGAGACATTTAGCGTCAACTTTTGTAATAATTTATTCAGTTTCTAAATACAATAAATTCTTACTTATCTGCAACATACCACCGATAGGTTACCTTAGTTTATTTAGTGTAAAGGACGAAGGTACCGAAGTAGATATCAGATCGTTTACAAACTTAATTAAATTTAATGTTAATTTTCATGTCTACATAATTTTAGTCACAGATGCTTTCGAAATGTATTGCAAACTAGCATCTGCCTGCGATTTGGACCGCATATTTGTTATTTTCGGATAAAAAGTAGCTATTATTTGGTTAGTAAGTTATCCGGAACATAAGCTAATCAACCACGTGCTTGCAAAGCGGGTTTGCACCATGACATTTATTTATTTGTACATGGAAGACCAACAGCTTATTTGACACAAAATTGAGGTTAATTTTTAGTTACAGGTAGCCATTATCAGGTCCTCACGTATAAAAATAGTATACAGTAAACTGTGTGAATACATAATATTAGAAAAATAATAACTTATTGTTTGATTTACAGTACTTAACACTAATATTCAGAAAATAATTCTAGACTAAGTGCTCGTCTCACCGATTGCAGGCTAGTCTGAAATATATCGAATTCTAGCTGTTTTCCTTTACTTTTAACGATATAGTAACAATAATAAACTAACTATAAATAACACAGATATGAAACTCGATTCTTATTTAAAGTTTTAGTTTTAATTTGCGGCGATTATTTTTTGAGACCCAGTCCGTGGCTGTCTCTAGCTCAGTTCCATTTTATCCTATCAGTTTTATGGCCTACATCAGTGATTTCAGAACACAGTAAAGAATTCCAAAAACGTTTCTTTAGGAGACAAAAATGTTCGTGACCCACACGCCTCAACACAATTTATCTATTCAAATAAAGACTCTGGTACTTAAAAAGTTAAACATTCAAAGAATATTAACTATTACTTCCGCACCCTACTAAGTATAATATTCATGGTTAGTGAAGTTCTTTAACAAAATTATTTTTTTGCGATCGGTTCAGTACCTAGTTCAGGAATTCTACACACACACCAATACATTTCACCTCTTTATAATATTAATAGTAGATTAGCTCAGAGTTTGGGAAATACATTATTATTAGGAAACTAAATTTTATACCACATTCAAATCGAAATTATAAACACAAATCCCACACGGCACTTACTTGCGGTGCTGCCCGCACCACATCCCATTTGAATCACTCGAAAAACAATAAAATCACTTAATGCTGGTGCTCTAAAACATCTAAATATCAATCAATAGCTACTCAATTCATGATCCCAAGCCAGGGGTAGTCAACCGTCTGATTGCCAATTAGAAGCCTGCCCAGGTGTCTGCAACCCTCACACAATCTCTTTGTCTAATGCAATGCTCTATCAGCATTTACTAAACAGCTCTCGGGCACAATCGAAAACTAGATAGCTTTCTGTTTTTTCCAATTCTAAGTAGGTAGACCAATACAAAGAACTCAATTTATTGAGGATTAAAAACGCAAGTTTGCAAAAAGGCAATTTGAAATGTATAAATAAACAGATCCTAATTTTCTTTTAAGTCTAGACATGTAAAAACGATTTGTAAATGTGAAATTAGGAACAATTTTGCGCGGAGCTAGCTTTAAACGGATTTGAAAGTTAGAATAATATTTTTTAAATTAGAATGAGCGTTTCGTTTTGAAGAATAAATTAAAATTAATAAAAAAATGTAATGTAAAATATACCTGCAAAGGAATAATAAAACTTCTTTCAGTTGTATGAAATTAAAACAATATGGAGGATTGATATTAATTTTAATAAAATAAGATTAACTCTTGACTTATTCTTGGGATAGCGTCGCGCGGCGCTTTTATTCAGCGATGTTCACTTCGATTAAAATATGCTTAACTATAAGATAAACTTGCACAAATGTTCGAGAATCTAATAACACTCACACATATTGCCACTCTACAAACGTACCTTCCTAATCCTTTGTTCGATAAGATTTTGGGCAATTATCTTAATCGGATTACGTTCATTGGGTACGGTGACGTCACTAAGCAACAACCACTAAAGTAATCCCACAGTAGTTAATTGCCCCCATTTCAAGGTACCTACATACGCCCTAATAAATACGTTGGTTATATAATATTACTTATTTGACCCAAAAAGTTTGGGTAATTTTAGCAGACTGAGTGACGTGTCTTGTCGTGACTTGGTTACGTAGTGACGTCATCGTGAACTTTGTTATGGGTGAGTCACAAGATTTCCATTTTACTTCACGTTTGTAAATATAAGAGCATTATTTTTGGATGAGGATTAAAGTTAGATTTGTTCTGCACGCACTCAAAACAATATCGGAAAAACATTTTTTTGTTTTGTTTAAAGGACGGTCAGGGAGAGCTTGATATATAAGAGAATTTGATAGCACAAGCAAGATTTCGAATAACTCAGTTGGTAGAGTGATCCCCTTAACGATTTCTTGCCATCTACTCATATTTTTGGTGTTTTTAGAGCATTCATGCAAGGGATCGCCCATTGCAGATTTTATTTGATCGGTCCATCTCAGAGGTGATCATCCGCGCGGTCTTGTGTGCACTCTACCCTGCACAACAAGCCGCTCTATAGAGTCACTATTACGCCTTGAGATGTGTTCGAAGTAATTGAGGATGTGCGTTTGGACCAGTACAGATAGACGCTGTTTGATGTCGAGTCCCTGGAGTTCGGTCCCCGATAGCCCAAGCATTCTTCTCCACCCCACATTTCTAAGGCGTCTATTTTCTTCTTCTCGATATCACGCAGCGGTATATTACTATAGCATTGAAAATGGACACTTATAAAGAAAGAAAGAAAGAATTTTATTTCAGTCTTACACAATTACATGTGAAATAAAAAAGAAAACGAATTGTAACTGTGCAGACCAAAAAAGGTACCTATCTCAGCATAAATGCTGTGGTTGTACAACCACAGTGCTGGTTACGGCAGTTACGGCATTATGCAACTCTAAAAACATAAAAAGTAATAACAGTAAGAAAAATAAAAAGAGTCCACAAAAATTGGGGGCGCCTCTCTCTCGACCTCTCATACTACTATTCATACAAAAAGATTAGAAAGTCTGTATGTATAACGGAGTACCTAATCGGCAGACAATAAAAATATGCCTCAATTTAAAAATCTTCTTAGAGAATCCTTCTTATTGAAAGAATAGTTGGTTAAAAATAGATATCATTCAATATTTCTTTGATGAATTACCTGGCCTAACCCTTCAAAAGGTTACAGGTCACAAACCCGTTGACATGTCAATGACATTCAGCAATTCCCTAAGTTTATCCACGTCTTACGTTTTCAATATACGAAGTAATCCCTTGATTAAAACGCTAGTATTTTTTTTTTGTAGTTAACCCCCGAAGTTACAGGATTTATACCTAACTAGCGTTTTCCCCGCGACTATGTTCACGTGAAACACGGATTTTTCGTCTTTCTTTACAATAAAATCTTCTTAAGCACCTTAAACTTTCAAACACCGAGACATGAGACAAAAGAAATCAATTGTTACTCCATGCCGGCGTCCTTGCGGGAGGCAAAAGTTTAAGGAATATTTCCTTCAAGTTTCAAGTCTTCAGGACCTTTGTCAATCAGTCACGGTACTGTTTTATAGATAGGTATAGATATTAATTTATTGCGCCTTTGAAACCTATTACTGTGAACTTATTTTGTATATTTTAGGCTTTTATCAGATGAAGATAATTTTGTGCGATTGAGCACAAAGCTTGACATTCCTTGACAATTAAAATTATAGCATTATTTATTTATTAAACTAAAACTTTCACAAACAGACACTTCTCATGTGACTGACAATATCTCCAAATCAAAATTCGGTTTCAAAAGCAGAACCGATCATTATCAGAAATTCACAAAACTTACTGATATGTTGACATCACAATGACTATTGAGGCAGAACTAAGACCGAACGTTTCGGTCTCAAATACCCCACACGCAACAGATGAAGCCTATATCGATAAAATGACAAAACCAAACACGTAAAGACTTAACCCTCGCAGAAAATTAGACACGGTTCATTGGTTTCTCAAGAGGTGATGGAACTGATTGGCCGGCTCTGCTTAACAATACCCTACAGACGCCGAACAAGATTATAAATCTCAGTATTCCCTTGAAAATCCAACCTAAACGTGATTAGAATAACGTTCACAGTTCTTTGGAGATTTGGTCATGGTATTTGGTCTATTGACAAAGAATCATCGCATCTGCTTAGCCGGATTTTATGTTTCATTGATTGCCATTGTTAAGACTACGAGTAATACGCCCTCGAATATTTTTATCTGAAGGTTGGGTAAATAGACACAATTATTTGATAAGCCTCATTTTTTTGACAAGGGTTTATTGAGTGCCTCTTGTAAATGTACTTTAAACGAAAAGTCGGCTTGTTGTGTCTGATACTGAGTTTGAGTTGTTATTTTTAGTTGTTATTTGACTTCAATATTATGAGTTTTGTTTCACGGAAAATAAAATACGTATGACGTCTAGTTTTCTGACAAACTTTCGGATTCAAGTGGTAGTGTACTACGTTGGTATATTGTTTACATATCTTTGTCTGTTATTTTCCTTTCTTTCACTTAATAGTTAGCAAATCAGTTATTTCAACTCAAAATACTGAAAAACTTACATAAAAAAATACAATCATCAATCATTCACTTGAAATGATTAAAAAAAATTTTTTTGTGTTTGGTCGAAACAAATTATACGACGTTTTATGTAATACCATCCCTGTAGCGCCATTGTCTGATAAGGCTAAACAATTGTATAAGTTAGTAATAAGGTAAATTTAATATATTTGTCACTTCTGTATTGGGCGATATAGTCGCTAAGCGACAAAGCCTTTTTTTTTAAATAAAAAATGATGTTTTGTAGTGAATTTTGCAAAATTTAGCACAGGATTTAACCATGTTATAAGCTAAAATGTATTTTTTTTGCTTGTAGAGCCTAGTTGAACCGCAGTCGATCGAAAGAGACGGAGCTCGTGTCGCGGCTGCGTTGTTCATACCCATGCTCACATTTATACAAATGATTCTTACATTCACTTCTATAGGGTTTCTCTATGCTTTTTTAAATACTCTAAATTCTTAACAAACCAAAAATATTTGAATTTCGAACTGTAAATTTTAAAAAAAATATTTAAAAATAAAAATAATGAACAAATACCAGCCCACCACCAATCATCAAATTTAGAGCTCATGTTTCGATTAAAGCTCGCGTCAGGGAGGATGATTTGACGCGCAATGGACATTCGGTGTCCGCGGCAGTTTCCGACTCCCTCCCTATTAGTTATGAATGCCTGGTACTCTATATTTAGACATTGTTTAGTTTAGGTAATATTAAAGGCAATTCAGTTGCGTTTATTATATCAACATTTCATTCCCTTTGATGTTAGATACACACATATTTGCTTTCATAAATGTCGCGAGATTATTATAAATGTTTTGTAATTAAACAAGTTAAGGGGACTAACGTAATTTCCTACTACATTCAACCATCTGAGGCTTATATGGCTACTAGATATCTGATTAAATTATGTTCAATTTACCTATTATATTTGATAAAATAAGTAGACAAAATAGTTCAGAACCTTCACGCCAGATCGAACAGAACCCCAGATCTTCAATTTGTTATGAATAAAAACATTTTGGAAAAATAATTACCGTCAAACTTCTAGATTACTTGCAACGGTGAAAGAAAACTCTATGATAAAAATCACCACACCATGTCAGTGGCCTAAAGGGGTCACAATGTTGCTTATTAAGCGTACGAAAAAAATTACAGATTCAATCATACACTATTATACTAGCAACACTGAATACGGGTAATAAAACGTTGTACACAATAAATGACAATAACAAAGTACCACAAAAGTAACATGATGCTCACAAGTATTGCATGATATGAAACATGTGTACAATCGTGCGGAAAATCATAATAACAATGTCCTTTCTCCTGTATTTAATAGAGAATATAATGCACAATGCGCTTATTATTTGACCTTATGAGGGGAATTGTAATTATATTTTGTTTGTGAAGGTACTTTTGTGCACGATGTGAAATTGGATGCTTAAGGGGTAGATGAAACCGGTTGACCGTCTTAGCGATACGCACGAGCAGCATTCATCATACAGCCGTTAAAAATGACTGAGTGAAAAGGACGTAACTCGTAACACAAATGTCAAATTGTACAATTTGTCATCATGTGAAACGCATCTAATAATATAATGATGATTTTTTGACACGGAAAGGGAAAGGAATTCACGGAAGTTTTTTTACGAGAGTCGAGAGGTTGAGGTGGGTTGGTACCTACTTTATCATAGTTACTTATAGTATATAGCACTTTCAACACTGTATACGGCCTATTTAATCTAGAGGGAGTTTGATCCCCAGGTCGGGCAAAATAGAAGATCTTTTGCTCGGCTAGTAACAATGAACTTAAATACCTAGGAATTTTGTCCCATCTCATCTCGACCGTCGAAGAATTAAAACCGACTACGTATGTTTTAAACTTAACTGCAGTACATCGATTCCAAACGACAAATGGCTACCACAGCCAATTTTGTCCAAAATTATTTACCGCTAAGCTAAATGGCAAAGAGCAAACGTTGCCTGCCAACCGCGTCCGTTAATTGTATCCGAAGTCACCTTTGTACCGACAGAAGCAATATAATTATAGCTCTAAAGCCTGTTAGCTAGACTGTTACTCAGCATTGACAAAATGGACACCTAGCGTCCATTTTGTAAATGCGTTATTACGTAACAAATTGCAACGTTAAAGCCTTTTTTTTTTTGGTTCGTGTGGAAAACCCCTTATGGGTACTCCACCACCTAAGGGCCAGTGATGGAGTTATGTCCGACTCGCACGGACTAAAAACCACACGGTGTTCCTCAACGGACCTCTGGACGGGAGAACGGAGATTATATTTGGAGTCTGTTGTGCAGTGTAAGTAAAGTAAATAGATACCTAAGTCATAAGTAGTGTTCGGTAAGTCATGACCGTTAACTGATAAGTCACAGGTCTCAAGTACGAATGTAAGACAGGTTTTTCCCAGTACAATCCCCAACCTGGTCAAGCATTAAGGTTTTTCATGGAATTGCAAATCGAAATTAATATTTTTTTATCCATTATGCACTTATGATTAATTATAATATTATTCAAAGAGTGACACTAATCGTCAGTTCCAAGAGCTGCAGCCTTCCTTTAATGGAGAAGAATCGGGCAAGAAACTTCATGTTTGCTCTTTTAAATAAATTACTTACAATATTTTTGGTTACATTGAAACAATGTGATTAACTAAACATAAACCAACCTAAACTGTCTCACAGGGCAAAAGCCTTTTCTCATACAGATAAAGATCGAGCATGAATCACCACGCTAGTTCACTGCGTGTTGGCGATTAACCGTTAAAAAGTTGTTTCATTATGTTGAGTGTTCGCGAAAGTTTGGGACTATATTATGAAACTTCATTTTTTTTATTTATAAACGATTTTTTTTATTACTAACACATTTAACGTGGTATATCAGTATCCTAAACAATATTATAATTATTTTATTTTATTATAATTTTATTTTTGACGGTGTCTTTTGATACTGATATTGATTTCTAAGACATTTCAGATATTAATGTTTCCTTCACCGTTAGTCAATGGTGTCTTAGATTAACTAAGAAAGTATATATTTTATGTATGTTTTTACATGTATGTGCACATGTTTTGCTTATTAAATGATTTATTTAATAAGAAACTCGCAAAAACAAAACTTCCTGGACTCCATCCCGACACGTAATGCTGCCATGATCAAATGTACGTTGTTTAACAAACACAATTATATGGTCACGTCCATTTGCAATATGAGATTTAAGGCTCAAATTAAGTGAATTATAAACCGGAGTTGGGACCCCTCTTGCCCTCGGATAGGCTATTTTCGATTTGATTCCATCACCAAACCAGCTTCCAAACCATTTGCAAGTAATTTGATCGAGGGTACTCAGTCTAATTTGATCGGTAATGCTAATAACAATGTCAAAATGGCCGCCTACTAAGCATGAGGTGGTCCTTCAAATCATTTTAATTTTGTTTTTTTTTTCAAATAGGTTATGTTTTGATTTTTAATTCTTAGCTCACAGTCAAAAGCTTCCGGTCTTTTTATATTTAAATACTCTCTATTAATTCCGATAAACTAGATCTATATTTAATTATTTAATAAGAAATTTAAAAAAATATCAGATACGGATTTTTTTTCCAAATTTTTCTTATATAATAATTTCCACATTTAACCAGCTAAGAAACAAAATATCTCCCTACCTACATATTTATAAAGGTTAAAAAACTAATTTTAAATACGAGTACACCTATATTTTTATATTTTATATATACTTCACTTCAGATTAATTGAAAAACTTTACGATCGTTGGAACGATAGCAGTGCAATAGACGATGTACATAATTATCCTAATTACGAACGCCCCACAATAACCTAGATCTATACCAAAAAGACTCAATTTTCTCGAATCCCCATCGAAAATCTCAAGTAGGTACACATAACAATAGAGCAAATTAACTATTAACTAGCCGGTTATTTCGTACAATTTCAAATGTTCCCGGTCAGTTAACTAGAGAATCCGGGGGGCGGAACAATAGTGTCCCCAACAGAAACCAGGGACGATTTAAACAAGGGTTTTTGCCCCAATTATAAACGGATGCGTAATTATTTCCACCAAGAAATAGAATACAACATGGACATATTATGATTGTATACCTATTTACCTATATATGATTATTTGCCGTGTGGTTGCCGGCCTAAGAATAGAACCACCTCTACTCGTCCCGCGGGTGACATAAGAAGCGACAAAGGGAAAGATCCGGAGGATAGGCAGCAGCATCTTTCTGTGTAACCGCAATCATCTGCTACGGCGATCGCTAACCTGCTTGCCCAACGTGAGGATTATGGGCAAATAACTCCAAAGAGCGCACAGTAGTGGCGTGCATTGGGAGAGACCTATGTTTAGCAGTGGACTAATACAGGCTGATAATGATGATGATGATGAGATCTATATAAATAAATCAACCAGCCTGCAACTATCCCACTGCAGGACAAAGGCCTATTCTCAAAAAGGGAAGGATCGAGCAATAATAACTATGTTTGAGCTTACTACGTTTGAGTTATTTCAGACTAAGTTTCACTCAGGTTTCATTCAGATTTCCTCACGATATTTTCCTTCATTGTTAGTCAGTGGTGTTTTGAATAACTAAGAAAATACATATGACATTGAACAAGTCACATTGATACATTTCAGGTCCGAACCCATAGCTACGTGCTTCCAAAGCGGGTCCGTAACCAATGCGCCACCACAACACCTAAATAAAAATATTTTATACCTACTAATAAATTCGCTAACGCTAGCGCTGACTCAAAGCCCAACACTCCTAACAAGCTATTTAAAAGCAACAGCTCAAATCAACGTTTAAAACGATTCAGATATTTAAACCGCTAATGAACTCCGTCTAAAAAGTTTAACCACCGTTAGGGATTGCCTCTCCACAACTTTGTGTACCATAACGGCAGTGAACATTAATCTGCGCAATAAATAGAAACTTCAGCTGGAAAACTCGTGCCTTTCACAAACGCTTCCAATCAGCCCGTGGCCTTTCATTTACAACAATAGCGCAGGATAAAATGCGAAATAAGATCCTTAATGAAAACTATCGTGTGGAAGTACCCTCGTATTAATTTGCTATCGTTAAATCCATTGCAGACGCTATTAACGGTTTAACGATATAGTTTTAACTATCTATTTAGGGATCGTTTTTAATCTGTTAGTTATTAAATCATAGTTATGTTTTGATTTTGTTTTGGCACAAGGATAGCAATGTTTTAATTTTGGATGGATATAAACAGGATGTAGGTATTATAGTCACAGCATAACATTAACAATTACCTACCTAACGAACATTTAATTAAAATTATAATTTTTCAGATTCACCTAAAAAAGTGTAAATATACAGGGTTATTTGTAAAACACTAGCATCCTTAAACCTTAAAACAACTTTTACTATGGGACCAACCCTGAAATCGCAAAAAAAAAATCTGCTGTTCCATACATGTATGTTCACATGACTCAACAAAATGTATGGAACAGTAGATTTTTTTTGCGATTTCAGGGTTGGTCCCATAGTAAAAGTTGTTCATAATGATGAGTTTAATGACCCCTTTTAAGGTGTTTACAAATAACCCTGCATGTATAAAATGTGCCCTGTTGCTACGTCCAATAATTTTCCTACGCAAATATGCTACTTAGTCCTGAAAAATAACAAAAGCATAGCGTATTGTATGATAACATACTTTGTTGAAGCTTTGAAGGCTTGCGGCCGGAAATGGAAGGGACAAGGGCAGACGGCTTCCGGTCCGGAGGGTCGTACTGTGACAACTAAGCAAAAACAATCTAACAGGCCATATTGAAAGGAAATTAACGTACGTAAATCATGATAGTAGAAAAACATGTCAGAGATAACCTTACAATTAAACGCTACGACGAGCGTTTTCAGGTGTATGTTTTTTTTTTGTTTTTTTTTTGTTTAGTGACACTTTTGTTTTAAATTTTTTGTTGCTTTACATTATCCTGGATTGTGAGTGTGATAACAGACATTTTAATTACACAATACATCAATTTCGAAACCGGAAAAATCTATCAATATTTGCTCCTTGTGCGAATAAAACCCGAGAGACCGAGCACGTAAAGCAGATACGCCAAATTATGTCGCGAAGTATCGTTATTTTTTTTAACCGTACAGTTGCTGTTAATATAAGCTAAGGTTACAAAGGTATGAAACGAATTACTTTTCATTAAGTAATTTTATAATACCTAATCCCGGCCACAGCTAAACTGATATTCCATCCATTTTAATAACAACATTATTACCCTCCAATTTACAGTAGGAACCTAAACACAGATGTTTACATTAAAAATATTATTACAGGAGCAACCCCAGAAATCCTTTAAGTCCCCACTACCTTCGCTTTTCAAATAGCAAATGACGTCATTGAGTAAATCTTCAGATCTGAACAAATAATGTCCGCCATACATCTCTGGCTACAACTTAATACACTGGACGGATCAAAGAAGCACATACGGAAACGCTCCAAGCTTAGAATAAACCAATTATGAGTGAAATATTAGGGATCAGTCCGCCCCACGAAAGCCTTTGATCACACGTTGCTAACTGCTTATATTTCTTTCCGGCCGCAAGCGAGAAAGGAGAAGCCACCAAGGACCGGTCAAATATAAGCGAAACTCTTAATAAATTACAGAAATTGGTGGCCACGAGACTAATACCCCCGGAATGGGGAATAAGCCGGTCGTAACGTCGGTTAACTGCGCGTGCCGAGTAATCATTTTTGGACAGGATATTTACTTCCGTCTGTTCTCCTGATATACGACAACTGCTCCGCTCTTATTAAAAGGATTCGTGTTGAGAAAATAGTCAGCTACTGCAGATATAGGCGTATAAATCATTTTGTATACGTAATGAAGTCGAGCGGTGAAAGTATCCGAAATTCGAGTGTAAATAAATTAAATACGATCAGCACGATGACGGCCATCGCTCCATTTTCAATTAGAGTGAAAGCTGGGGACGATATGGATATTTTACAAAATGGGAAAATAATCGAATTTCGACTGAATAATGAGAGGACCCTCGGCGTACATCGATGAATGGCGACCAGGAGAGCATGGCGACACAAAGGGTATTTAACTCGTACTTAGTGCTTTTTGTCCAGCCCGCCCCCCGCCGCGCAGGGCCGGCTCCGGCCCCAACGCGATTATATTGCCGTTATCGCCCTTTAACGTATGCAGAATAAAACATGTATTATCTATATTGCCAGCATCCATTTACCCGGTTTCGTTCGCTGCTAATCCTTTGATTTATAATATGCCACTGAAATATAGCCGTTGGCCGCAATATATTTAAATTATTCCAACAGTCAATTAACGCGATAGCTTTTGTTGCGATATAGGTCGCGGTGTGTTCACCGGGTCGTAACAAACGAACTGAATTTGTTTATGGAATTCGCAAAGTTATTAAAAGCGAATTTGCGGTTGACTAAACAAAATTACCCGAATTCCAAATTGGAGGCTATTTAATAAGCCTCATGTATGCGTAAAAGTTGTAGATATTCGGGGTATCTGCGCTTGCGAGCTTATTAGTGAAGTCAAACACACCTTTTTAAACTAGGCCCCTTGGGTATAACGTCGTTTATTTGAACAGGAAAATTTGGTGCAAACATTCTATTGATACAAATAATTCTCGGGTGGGTACTATATTTCACCAGCGGTTTTTGTTAAGTCAACGCGGGCAGAAAAGTTAGTAACTAACTTTTTTGCGTTTCGCTAAAAAGCGGCGAGGATTAATACGGGCGTCGGTCGTAATACTTATTTACAATAATCCGACTTGTGGCAGAGCGCATGAATTGTTAGAATAAATTTCGTTTTTAGACGTGTACTCTACTAGGGCTGGATTACGGGGGAGCAATTTATCGACATTTATTTTCTAAAAAGATTTTTAAGTTACTGCTACAGCTATGTTACAAGTGGCCGCTTGTTTCTAACTTTCTTGAGTTTAGTTTTAAGTTTTTATAGTTTGAAACATGTTGTTTTTATTTACGTGATACATTTTTAAGAAAAGAAAAAAAATCGTTTTTGAAATTATCTAGCATAATTTATTTGAACACGACCAAGTTTAAATAAATAGTGTATATTTTTAGCGTCCCAATATAATTTAGATGTCGATTGTTATCGTTGTCGCTTTTCAGGAGAAATTTACGTTTAATTCGATCGTTATATAAATTAAAACAACTATTTAGTTCTGATAGTGTCTATCGATCATTTGACATGTTCGTAGGAACATCACTACCTTAATACCTACGTATGCAGATCGTAAACCCACGCTTTAAAAATTAGATACGTGCTCAATGCACCCTTTTATAATCCCAAGAATTTTGTCCGAAACGACACGTCTATTTCTGTGGATATTTGCTTTATCTTTACCTTTAGATCCTTGAATTGAGGGGCTTATAAATTGAGCTTTTCGAAAAATATGGTCTTTATTCCCCTTTTTCGCATATTTTTGGTCCTTACGTACCTTTTGTGCACCTGATGATGACATCTCGGTCTCTCGGTTTATGCAAAGTCAACATAAACAATCAGAATGAAATTTTATTGCTTTGTCCGTTATTCGAAAAGACTTAGGACCAAAAATAGGTCTTCGATGATTCTGTATCAGAGAACCATACCAAAATGTTAATCTTTTATGTCACCCTCAGTTTAATCCCGTATGACATTTGGTCCCTTAACACCCGAGGGTAGTTGTCTATGGCTTCGATAGTGAAATCCCTGAAGGGTACAAGTGTACTATTAGCTCAAATTTGGCCAGAGGTGTTTAATCTCGTGGGTTAGGGATTAAAAAGTAACTTATAATCACTTATTAAACACAAATGTAACCACGGAATACAACCTTTTTTTTTATTCGACTTTTTTATGAAAAATAAACATAATATTCCCAAACATTCTGTTCTTAAAAACTCTATAGATTTTAGCTCTTAAAATAGATACTCGTAGCCTGTCTTTTTATGGCTTCTAATAAATTTGTTGGTATAGCGGAAGGGGGGGGGGGGGGCAGATCCAAATAACATCCCTTATGGTCCTATTCTAACTATAAGTATTTATCATTACTTGAGAATTGAATCGAGACCCTTTATTAAAACTCTTTCCCACTAAGATATTCATAACCCTGCCCGTGTTATCGAAATTCCTTCTACATTCAATAATTTCTTTTTTCAAGCCGTGATTACCTAGTGGTATGACCATTGACTGTCAAGTCAGAGGTCAGAACCCAAAGCGCGCACCCCTGACTTTCGTAAGTTATGTGCGTATTATAAATTAATTATCACCTGCTTCCCGAAGCACAGGCCTCGGGAAGCAAGTTAAGCCGTTGACACCGGCTGTCATGAAAATCTTTGACAGGGAGTAGGTGCCCTCATAAAATCCTGACAACTGATCTCACTTTAGAATACCGTATCCCTTTGAGTAGCAAGGGTCTGATAGGCAGTCGCTCAGTAGAAAACAGATATTCAGCTGCATCTGGAAGATTAGTAGCCGACCCCAACAAAGTTTGTTAATAAATAAGGCTAGGAAGATGATGATTCTTGAAGAATTTGATGTAACCATCTGAAAACCAACGCCCTGCTTAAGCTGAGATGGTAACCGTTTTGTGGGCTTGTTATGTTGGTGGTTGTTTTGTTACTTTCGGTAAAAAAAAGGTAATTTATTCTTGTCTGTGTTTTTAAACGGTTTTATTTAGCTTGCCCTGTTTATATTTGGTTAAAATTTAGTACTTAATTGAAATTTTACCCCCTTCTTGTTGACAGATTGATCTGATATTTGGTACATATCTTTAGTTTTACTGACAAAACCGTTTAGTGTAAAAAAAATATTTTTACTAATATTATTTTAATGTTGTATCGCGTCAAATAAATATCTTTTCTTTCTTTCTTTCTATAATATAGGAATTTAGACATAATTAAAAAAAAAACCTTCATTTGTATAAATAAACGCGATCTGCTATATTACCATATAACAGCCAATCACGAACGGGGTGGCTACTATAACATTTGCATACTGCGATGGAAAATCTCATGATTAACATTTTTATTAAACAAGGATTTAGGCTAATCCTTTTTTATTCGACAATTAGTAACGTTATCGCGGTAGACGATGTCGTAAAGAGTTGAAACTGCTACCTATCGTTGTAATTAACCAAATTGCTCTAACGCCAGAGATAACCAACCTTTAATTACGACATAGATATTTTTTCCCTCAACTTTATTAAGTGCAAATTGAGCTCTGAATCTGACAGACAAAGTTTATTAGGTTTCTTCGAAAAACACTGTTTTATATACTTCAATAATTTTGTGAATAAAAATGCGAAAAGTTTGTCTTGAATTCTGAAGTTTTAGAAAGATAATTTTGATTTCTTTTTTGCTTGTAAATTGACTGTTTTTTTGCTTGAACTCTATATTTAGTATAACTTGTGAGGATTTTTGAGCAAACTTGTTTTTGAAAGACTTTTATTATGAATGAGTTTGAGAAGACGCTAGAATAAATAAATAAATGAAATCTTAAGTTATTAGTTTTGTGTATAATCAGTTCGCAATTTTCTTAGTCTATCAAGTAAATTACTAGATTTTACCAAGTTTCTTTACTTGATGATCAAAGTAATCAAACGAATATAAACTAACTTTTTTAGTATAGGTACCTACTTGCATAGGTACTTAAATTTTAAAAATAGAAGGTGTTTCATTGGTATAAATATGTTGGTCTCTTTGCAGTCGTTACACTTAATAACCGATACAAAATGCAAATATTTTATTTTATTGAAAAAAAAAAATACTTCACATTCCAAAAATAAATCAACTCATATGGCTTTTTATAGCAAGGTAACGAAAAAAGAAGATGTGAGACAGAGTAGGAAAAACAGTTAATTAATTTAACCTTATTTTTTCTGTCGCGAATTACACACATTTCACACTTGTCGCAGGCCAGTGTTCAACTGGCTGGTAACATAAGTTCCCACCACCAAACATTGTTGAAGCGTTTTGTCCGGCCAAAGCTCCAAAACGCCCTTACACAATATTCGATACGGGCCAGATACATAAATCACTAGTTTCAATATCATTATCTATCTATATCTATAAAATTATCTATCTAAATTATCATCAGTGAAATGTCAGAAAAAAAAACCATTCAGTTTCAGACTTTATTTATAACTATTAAGTCTCACTTATATTCACGACTCGAAATCGTAAAGACGTTTCCTTCAATACCAATTCTACAGTATCACCTATAAAGTAGAGACCTCAGGGGTAATAAACCATTGGTTTACGATATTCTATGTAGTAACATTTGAATGGCCGAATGGCTATACGACGCGACGTGACCAAAAACTTTAACGCCACTAGCGTTTATTAAATTTCACTGAGAATTAAGCTGTAAAATTTTACTTTATTACCAAATTGTGTTACCAAAGGTTTTTAGCGCCTAATATTAATGTTTAACGAAAGTAATATTTTTTAATTTATGACTTAATTAGTTTTCTAATTACATTTTTGATGCTTATGTTTGTAGTGCGATAGTTTATTGTTAATAATTTCTTAATAAAAAATTAAGTGTATGTTTTGTCATTTGCCTTAGCCAAAGTAAGCACAATAACGGCCTTATGACTTTTCGGATTTATAAGCGTATTAGAAATTAATGATCACTTATTAAAAACGATGAAGGAAAACATCGTGGAATATCGATGAAACCAGCACACCTAAGATTTTTATCAACGGTGTGTAAAGCCGTGTTAGAGGCCTACAAGCGGTTTAAACTCCAACACCAGGTTGATCATTAACTATACGATAAAAAAAAGCACAAAACTGCAAAAATTCATACATTGCCATATATGCTGGGCTTAAACCCGTTGAGAAACTTTATTCACAATAAAAAATATCTCCCAGACACGCGATGGTATCATTCACTGTTGAAGCAACTGATTATTTATTTCTAATTCACACGTGATTTTTAAAAGTCAAAAGTGCGTGGCCTGAATTTGTACTGGTGAACTTTGACTCGGGTATTGAACGGTCAAATTATACTTTTTTTAAAACGTAATTTTACACGTTGTACCTGTATAAACAGTGAGTCCATATCGCATAACGTCTTAAACTTAATCATATCTTTTTATAAATTTTGTAAAATAAAACAAACAATTTTACAAATGAAATAATTATATTCATTAGCCGAAAACGTAAAAATGTTGCTTATCACTTACACTATACAGAGCCATCAAAATATAATCTAGTTATTGATAAATATTTCTAACAAAATAACACGTAGTTTCAATCTTCATACAATACAATAAGTTGATATGACATTCCGTAGTCTGTAGAATTGTTTTATTTCATTTTTAGAGGAGCCTTTATATAAAATATATTCAGAAATGTCGATAACCTTAGCCGTATGATCGTGTCTGATTTATTTTCGCCGCACACCTGCAGTGCCTTTCACTAAGAAGTAAGACTTCTTTCTATCAAAAGTTATACACAACTCGCGAGTGATTTGTTACGTGCGACAAGGTAGGAAGAGAAGGCTAAATTTAGTTTAAAAGAAGGCTAAGTTTAGTTTAAGAGAAGGCTAAATTTATTTAAAGAGAAGGCTACACTTAGATTAATTTCACCACTGACACTAAACGCAATCAATCGGGTTAAACTCGGTTCAAGCCTTTAACTGAGTTCAAAACTGCAATTTGTGTATGGCTGAACTTAGTTTAATTAAACTCGGTTATTAAAGTGAATGGTGAAATTGGGCCTAAGTTTCGTTTCGGATAAGGCTAAGTTTAGTTTAAGACAAAGCCAAGTTATTTTTTTATTCTAGACAAGTACAATCACTATATTGCCTCTTTTAAATGGACTACAAGATTATTGCTGTCTCTGTCATTCGCTCATCATGCTTACTTGTTAATAAAGTGAGAAGACTTACTATAGAAAGAAAGATATCCTAGTAGTATCTACTACATATTGGTAGCTACATTATCTGTAGCATTCGTAGTATTCTCGTAGCGTGCCGTAGCACTCTCTTGACAGAATTATTTGCTACGAATCACTTGATTGAGGAAATCAATTAACAAGAAAATATTCTAAAATAAATAAAAATTTAAAAACTTACACAATATATATATATATATTCTATTAAATACAAATCTAGGAGCTAGGATGCCACAGATACTATGATACACGATAAACTTTTATCGCCCTTTTTTCGTTGGGGGTTAAATACATTTTGTGTTATTTTACAAACATTTTAAAAACCTTTATGATTTTTATTTATTTATTTTAAAAAGGTAACTTTTAAAATTAAGTAGTTTTTCTGTCGCTTACCTGCTTCATGATATTTCTATCGTGCAAAATCTCTTGGGGCGTAACTTGTTTAACTTCGGGACAAACAACTACTCACATAGAAAAGACAATACCGTATGAGTATTTAAATTTAAACTTTATTACGAAGCGCTTAACTCTGGTTTTATTTATAGCATGTATCTATCCGGTACCAATTATCTCACCACATGCACATTGCACAAGTATCAATATCAAAAGTCATCATCATCACATGATTATGATGCTGCTGATGCTGACGATGATTCATCAGCATCATTATCATCACTCGATATCAAAAGTGCGCGATTTTTGTTGGCCGACACTACAATCACTTTAAATTCGTGAGTTAGGACCTTCGTCTTACACTGTAAGTTAAAGTGCGTTGGTCAGCTTTAGAGGACGAAGTTTTTTATGAAAAAGTAGAAAAAAAATAGTGAAAAAAAACTTAGATTGCAGTTGTTGAAGTTAAACAAACGAATCTGATACAATATTTTTATGAATTTTGCACATGATAGCTTATTAAATATAATTTTTTAATAAGAAAATTTGAAAAAACAACTGATACGGATGGGATTCGAACCCACAATCTTCGACGTACCGTGTGGTACCAGTTGTTTTTTCAAAAATTTTCTTATGAAATAATTGAATCTGATACAAGTTTAGCGCTTCGCCCGCGACATTGTCCGCCTACAATTTTCATCCCCTATTTTACCGGCTTAGGGTTCGAATTTCTGAAAACCCTTCCTTGGTCTACTTCTAGGGTACCCACACCTATTTCCACATATTCCATCCAAATCACTAGAACTAACGGTTTAGGCTTACCGTTGTCTGTCTGTCAGTCAGTCACGATACTGTTTTATAAGTATAGATTGTAGCGACTAAATCTTTTCTGAGAACCTACACAAAAAATACTCAGAATTAAAACGTTAAAGAACCTTAAGTACCTAACCGTTTATTCCGTTTCAAAGTGCTCACAAGTTTTTTCTAATTTATTTTTTAAAACTGCAAGCCTCAGTTTTCATATAAAATCAATTTTCCATTACAAAATGTCTGTGGAATAAAACTTCTAAACTTTCCAATAACATAGAAAAGTTGTACAACAAAATTATTTATGCAGCAACCCTAAAATAATACTTTAAAACAGCATTTATATTTAGTGTTATATTCGTGTTTTTACTGACAGATTTTACAAATCTCTAGACATATAACGCCCATTAAGGCCTCCTTAGAACAATTAATTAGTATAATACGGCAATTTCAAACGCAAATCTCCATGAAGTTCTAAATGAATTATGTTTGTTCTTAAGAGTTATCATCCTCCTAATTATCGTGGCAATAAAATTAAGAAACTTTGAGTTTAATGTTACAACACTAAATTATACTTAAAGAATTGTGCAAAATTTTATTATTGCAGTTTAATGCGATTCGGGCCAACGTTCTCTTAGGCCACGCCTACTCTCTTTAGCGGCGAGACAATAAGTTTTTACGAGCTGAATAGAGGCGAAGATTGGAAAAAATTCAAAGCACTTTTTGTCGAAATTCGTAAAAAAATGTTTTGTATTGTGAGTGGCACACAATGGTGGATGGAGGAAATGAGAGTCTGGGCGTAGCGGTGCTCAATTTAACTGGTACCCGCTCTGCCGCCTGCCCAACCCCCGACGCCCCGCCTGCACCCCCGCCAGCCCCTGCTTGCATATTGTGTATATGCACGCAGTGAACAATCACGCTAGAGATACGGCACTTCATTATAATATTATGCTAACTTATAAACCAATTAGATTATAAAATAATTTCTAAAATATTTTACGCGCAAATAAAAAGAGTCTGTTTATTTTAAACAACTCTGTTATTAAAAGTTTAAAACTAATTTGTTACAGCAAATAATATTCGGTTACTATTAATTGTCATTATTTTAATAGTAACTAAGTTTACTCGTAATCAGACATCAGACATTAATTTTATAGAATACTATGAAAATTAACAATATATTTACAATTTTTAGTAGAATGCAATTACCAATTTCTGATACCAGAATATGAGACTCCTTTAGATTTGATATATAAATTTTCCCAAAACAAAACATGGTTGCTAATCTAATCAACGTGCATAACGCAGCGCTGCCGGCCGACGTTGCTTTGTACCGCACGCTTCGCTGAAATTTAATGTTTCGCCCGTGTTCCAGACCCTTTGAAGGCTCCCATATTAGCCGCCGCCTATTAGCATAAAACCCATAATGGCACCACCTAAGCTTTTAATTAATTACTGGCCAGATACCACCGGGAAGTTTGAACAGCATATGAACAAAACTCTCACCGTCTTTTTTAAATTCAATTTGCATATTACAAGCAACACAAAAATAAACAAACATACTGAATGTTGTAATTAAACAATTCCTGGGTGAAAGAACTCTTTTCCATATTTCGCGGTAGTTTTTCCACTATTAAAATATGATAAAAACATAAAATGTTTAAGCAACGACCCCGACGATGAAAAACTCATAAATGTTAACGTAAAATACATAAAAAAGCATTGACTGAGCAAACAATCTCCGGCAAAACTAATTTATGCGGCGCATTCGTTGGGGCCCGAGTAAGATGCTCGCGGAAATCTCTCTTTTATGTTTTGGCAAAGGTTTAATATAAAAATTACTTTTTGCATTATCATGTGTGCCTGGTAGGCGCCGGGGGATCACATGGCAAAGTCGCAACGCCGCATGTCGGTGGATTACCTCATAAATGACAGCTGTTTCAGTCTCTGCGTTCCTGGTACTTAACGACGTTTCATTATACATTCCTTGCAAATCATCAAATAAGTAAGCAATAATATCATTTTTTTTGTGGTCAGTCAATGTCAAAGTCAGTGCTGCGTAATTACAAGGATTAAATCTTAGCTGCAGATATTGGTAGGTCAGTCAGTATTAATAATTACATCTTCCTTATAGTCGGTCTTTCAGTGCTGAGGAGCGTGACCCTTTTGTTGCCAAACGCGAACGCGAAACTGCAGAGGATCTATCCACCGTTTTGAACACCGACAACATTACGTAATCAATAGTAGTAATAATAATTGTAATATTGAAAATGATTGAATTGTTACCTGTTGTTGTCTAACATGTGCTATATGTAAAAAAATCACAATAAAAATTATAGGTTTATTTAAAAAAAAAAAATTGTTACCTGAAATAAACTTTTTTTTTAAAGGGTTAATGCAAAACCCAACAGCAAGCAAGCACACTAAAATTGTTACTGACAGGTTTTGAAACAAATCAAATCCAAGTAAGACAAGGCACAACCCTAAGAACTAAATCTCACTTCTTTTATCGCTCCATATGTGCTCGCTTGATTCCTGATCCCCTCATATTCCTTTGATTATTGTATTACGAAAAACGAGGGCAAGGAAAAATGTCGTGTTGTGCACTTTCTGACGTCATAATCTATTTATTGTCAGCAAATAATGAATGATATTTTACATGGTTGCCGACGCGAGTGTTTTCTGCTTGTTAAAAGGCACCCCGGATATGACATTGCTTTCATGTGAGTGAGCAATCAAAAATGAGTTTGCATTAAGAGATTTTTTGTCAATTTATTGAGTTAGATAAAATGTTGTGTCGGTTTGTTTTTGTGATTGAATTGTCTGTGGTGAATAATATTAAAAAGTAAATAAAAGCAAAGGGTGACTGTTGATACTTAAGCCATGGAACTGTCAACTTGCAAATTCAATTCAATCTACCAATCGGACCTAATACGAGTTGATTTTGCTTTTTTACCCGACTACAAAAAAAAGGAGGGTTATGATTTTAGCAGTCTATGTATGTATGTATGTATGTATGTATGTATGTTTGTATGTATGTAAGTTTGTTCATCTGTTCCCTCGTAGCTCCTAAACTATTTGTTGTAATTCAATAAATAAGGTGTCTATCGATGCGTCTTAATGGTATGCGGGTTATAGGATTTATGAAATTTCGTAAAATCAAATAAGGTGGATTTAAAAAATAAATTAGTCAGCTCGAAAAAAATAAAGTTAAGGTAAATTTATCGTGTTTGATATCAAATGGAAGGTCTTGATGAGCACATTCAGAATATGTATATATTATCTATATATTCTGGACCACTTCTTAGAATATCAGGCTTCTAACTACCCGTTACGACTATCATAAATATATGTGATTATAACACTGCATACAATGTGAAAACGTGATAACAATAAATATTTACTAATTAAATTAAAGTTTCTACACATCACTGCCTATTAAATTATGATTATATTTTAAAATAATGTTAATTAAATTGAGATTTCTTTTTCGTAACTAGATGGCGTTGGTTTGCGGTTTTGTGGAAGTAAGTAACATAGAGTTAAAAATACCTCCTCAAAAATCCCGGAATCGTAAACATAACAATTAAATCCCGGGATTTTATTAATATGGACTGGATTTTGACCTATAGTTTTTATTAGAATTAATTTTGTATGTAAAATAAAACTCATTAATTTAACAGTTTTAGTACCGAACTACTTAAGTATTACATTATCTGTTACCGATGTCTAAAAACATAATAAAGACTTTTTATTGTAATAATTTAGTCCATATGTATTTAAAACGTTAAATTAATATTTTGGAGAATTTATTACATGTTTTAACACATGTTTGCTTATTATAAATCAGCCTGTAACTGTCCCAATATAGGGCAAAGGCCTCTTCTCATTCAGAGAAGGATTGAGCATTAATCACCACGCTAGCTCACTGCGGGTTGGCGATTTCAGACTATTAAAGTCCAGGTTTCCTTACGATGTTTTCCTTCACCGTTAGTTTGCTTATTAAATATAATAAATTATTTAATAAGAAATTTGAAAAACAACTGATACGGAAGGGATTCGAACCCACGATCTCCGACGTACCGTGCCGACGCTCTAACCGCTGAGCCACCGTATCCCATCAAAATCAGTCGAAATTTCAAATCTCTTTCTACGCCTAGGGCGTGTGGTAATATCTATCGGTGCCTTCTAAAAACTGCAAAGTTTAGAACACTGAGTCGGATAATTAATGTATTCCGTTCGATATTACCACACGCCTAAGGCGTAGAAAGAGATTTGAAATTTCGACTGATTCTGATGGGATACGGTAGCTTAGCGGTTAGAGCGTCGGCACGGTACACCGGGGATCGAATCCCATCCGTATCAGTTGTTTTTTCAAATTTCTTATTAAATAATTATACGTAAAATTAATTTCTTATTTCCCGGGAATTAATTGTAATGTTTATGATTTCGGGATTTTAGAGCAGGTATTATCAACTCCATGTTACTTACTTCCTCGAACTTTAGGTAAATGTACTCTATCTATGATGATATCCCACAAAAAAGGTTTCATGTGTACTTATACAGCTTGGCAAAAAAGAGTCTGAGGCGGTGACAGCTGGAACTAAAAATAAAAATCTTAAATAACTACGTTTGTGAGTACTAAAATAACATAAAAATTATTCGTTTGATTATAATTAATGACAAAAAACTCGTCATAGAAATATGTAAGCACTTAATAACTTGTAATTTGAATTGTAGTGTGAAAAGTGCGACAGCGGCGCCCCCAATTTTTCCAGACTCTTTTTTGCCAAGCTGTACTTCTTACTACTTTTCATGTATACTTCTAAGAAATATATGAGGCCATGTTTTAATAGCTCGAAGTCGCGGACGACACCTTTGAAATAAATTTAATTTATAAAATACATGACATTGACTAAAGGTTTGAACCGAAGTTGACAGTTAAAGAAATCTACCTATTTAAGAACTACCACATTCTAAAAAATTGTGATTAAAATGAATTTTATTGGTTTCTTTACCACTAAAAATCATTGAAAAAAAATATAGTATAAAAACTAAAACCCGACTACTTAAAATCTAAAAACAAGCTTCTTAGATTTTAAATAAAATTCTGTAGTCGGAGGCCTTAATGTATTATAGGTAAATAGGTACTAGATAATCTTCCAAGGGTAAATACTTTGTAATTTGGTGGCCTCCGACTACAGAATTTTATTTAAAATCTAAGAAGCTTGTTTTTAGATTTTAAGTAGTCGGGTTTTAGTTTTTATACTATATTTTTTTTAAATTCATTTCTTCATTACGTAAAGTGACAATAGGCTCTAAATAAATAAATTATCTGCAGCAAATACAAGGGTTATTTGTAAAACACCGACAACCTGAAAAAAAGTTAATTAAACTCATTATTATGAACAACTTTTACTACGGGACCAACCTTGAAATCCCAAAAAAAAACAGCTGTTCCATGATGATGAGATTAATGACCCCTTTTAAGGATGCTGGTGTTTTACAAATAACCCTGTATAAGTAAAAGATTATCCGAATTCCTCCCAATCAATAGTATAGTAGTATATATAGTATAGAATATTCAATGATTTACTACAATCAAAAGCATACATTACAAAGGATATTATTACAATTTTATATTTATAACAGCCGCAAGCATTCTGGTGCTCGCATCTGACGTAACAAATAAAATATTGATAAGCGCTTCCTCAATTCCAATTAATTCCAGACATCAATTTGCCAGCGGGCACAAATTGTGGTTACTCAATTGTATGTGTATTATCTGTGGTTGGTTAGAGACTAGCTCACTGACCATACCATAATGCATTAAACTGAGATGCAATTATATTTTGTCGGATTAACTATGTAATTAATAATTGTTGGAGGTGAGTCGTGATAGCCTAGTGGTATGACCGGTTCGAACCCAAAGCCACGTCTGACTTTTTTTAAGTTATGTGCCTATTATAAATTAATTATCTTATGCTCCTGGCTTCGGAAAGCATGTAAACAGTGGGCCCTGCGCCTGATCTCTCTCCGGTCGTGTCGGATTTCTGTCCTATCGGTTATGAGAGTGAGGGAATTGAGAGTGCACCTGTGTTTGCGCACACACTTATGCACAATGAAATCCCGGTAATAAAATCCTGGTAATGAAATCCGGGTAAAGAGATCGGCTCACTTGTATAGAGTGTCACGGTATGCTTGTGCATATTTCTACTACTGCTTGTATTTCCTGTGTAGTTGGCTATTTTACGTTGAGATTGCCCGCTGTGACCAAAATTAGTTCAGGACATAATTATTAAAGTATTTATGAATAAAAATCTTGAAATAGGAACACCAGACTAGAAACAACAAGAATAAAAAAATACTTATCTACTAGAAAACTGAATAAAACAATTCATATTATTTTTTTCTAAAACTAAAATAAATTTACAAAATTGCAATAAATCTTATTAAGACATGCAATAAACAAAAAGATGATCAATTTCGCCGTGAGCTATGAACAAATAAACGTCGATCCTTAAAAACAAATCTGTGTTGGACGCATTCGCGCACACGCTTATATGAAGGGGAACGTACAAAGAAAAGCAATTTAACAAAATAAAAAAATGCTATTTTGGTATACAGGAAGAAACAAATGATACGGGGAATACTTAAATCACAGCTATTGATGCGAGATTGGGAACGGTAAATTACGTATTTTGAATATCGGGGATTGGAACGGTTACTTTTGTTCCGTTCTTAATTTTACAAGGGTTGTTTAAGAGTCTTATTTAAATTGAAGAATGGGATTTTTCTGGAAATCGTTAAGGAAAAGTTAAAGTTTGTGAACATTTAAATAAAAATACATATAATATACTATATTAAAATTATATCTATATAGAAAGTTCAGCATTTATTCAAGAAAATAATAATTACTAATCATAAAATATTAAATATCAATTATTATCTAATTAAAATAATCTATATATACAAACCTATAAACTAACACCTTAAAAATATATCTTCATTAAAATATAAAGTGATAGCTTCGTTTTCCTCATTATCTATGGCAATTGAATTAGCTTGAAGATTGCTTCGAAGACTATTGCTAAAAGAGACCTTAAAATCAAGGTTTAATAATTGCTATTGTCGTATTTTTATATTTTACAATATTTTTTCCGAAACAACCGTAACGAATTTTATATATTTCATGAATTGAAATAACGTGACTATTATTCATACGCTAATATTTATTATAATGTCCCAAGCTTTATACGAAAATTATAGAGCTGATTTTAACCGTTACACAAATAATATTTTCAATTTGCATACACCGTTACTGTGCGCTAAATCACAAATATGTAAATAAATTGAAAAGGCTCGACATTAAATATCTTGAAATAATATATCGGTTCGTGTGAGAGGGCGTATTTGTCTGCCATTGACAAACGGCTCGGCAAATATAAGCCGAATTATGGAAATTCCATTCAAGAATCGAGAAATTATAGCTTTTTTTCGTATTTTATCTCGCTTAAGTCACATTACTGTGCACTATCGAAATTGGTTTCGATAAAATTGGCGTAACATCATCCCAATGGAAATCTATACTTATAAAATGGTAACGTGACTGACTGACAGACAACGCACAGCCTAAACCGGTGGACCTAGGGACTTGAAATGTTGAGACAATATTCTTTAAGTACCGTAGGGGTGCACTAAGGAAGGATTTTCTGAAATTCCCCCCCTAAGTAGGTAAAAAAGGGGGAAACAGTTTGTATGTAAATCCGTTGTTCTTAACGTTAAATGTACGAAACTTGGTATTCAGCTTTTCGGTTAATAAATGAAAGGACGAGCATTGTTTTTTTTGAAAAATCTACCCTTGAGTGGATAAAAAAGGGGGTGAAAGTTTGTATGGAAGATTTGTTATTTTTTAAGTTACAGATGTAAAAATGAGTATTTAGCTTATGCGCTAAAAATAAGAAAGACGTGTATCAAAAAAATTGGATTTTTTTCCCCCTAAGGAGATATAAGAGGGGACTAAAGGTTGTAGTTATGAAAATCCGTCATTAAACTTGATAATTAGCTTTTCGGTTAACGAATAAGACGTGTTTTAGCTTTTTGATAACTCTACCCATTAGGGGGGAAAGGGGGGGGGTGAATATTTTGTGTAAGAAATTCGATATTAGTAAGAGACATCAAAGTGGCATATATGGCGTATATCTCGATATTCTATGACTTTGGGGAGAAAATATAGAAGATAAAAGTTTGAATGAAATTCTGCCATTTTTAAAGTTGAAGTCATGAAAATTAGTATTATAATAGAAGAATCGAAGAAAAAAAAATAGAATTATACCCCTTGGGTATGGTAGGGTATGGGTAGGGTAGGGTAGAGGTAGAGTAGAGTAGAGTAGGAATAGTGGGGTAGGGTAGGGGTAGAGTAGAGTAGGGTAGAGGTAGAGTAGGGTAGGGTAGGGGTAGAGTAGAGTAGGGTAGAGGTAGAGTAGGGTAGAGGTAGAGTAGGGTAGGAATAGAGGGGTAGGGTAGGGGTAGAGAAGAGTAGGGTAGAGGTAGAGTAGGGTAAGGTAGGGTAGGGGTAGAGTAGGGTAGGGTAGGGGTAGAGTAGGGGTAGAGAATGGTAGGGTAGGGTAGAGTAGCGTAGGGTAGTGTATGGTAGGGTAGAAAAAGCGTAGAGGTAAAATAATCACGCGTACAAAGTCGCGCGGGGCAGCTAGTAAATTCATATAATTGATCGTTTAATGTGGCATTGGGTTGACTGTCTGTACATTTGTATTTTAAACTAGCGCTGCTGTAAACACGTCTGTCATATACTCGTATGCTTGATGAAATGTAAGCTCAAGACACCACCACAGTCAGAGCCCTGAAGCGCTGCTGTAAACACGTCTGTCATATACTCGTATGCTTGATGAAATGTAAGCTCAAGACACCACCACAGTCAGAGCCCTGAGACAGCAAGATGACGTCACGGTCTGACCACGGAAAAATGGTGTGATAATTTAGATGAGATAAACGATCATTGGTCCACAATATTTTTAGACAGACAGGCATGGAAATTATAGACAAATCTGTTGCCTAGCAGTAAGATGATCAAAGCTAACCATATTTATTACTTTTACCATAAATTTCATAATTCTTACTTCAATTAAAACGCATATCCATGACAAAAACTTTCATCCCTTTTTTAATCCCTTTAGAGTTAGGTTTATGAAAACGAAAATACGTCTTTCTTCATTCTTAACTGCAACTGCAACGCTAAATACGCTTAGTGTTTGTTTTCTATCATTTAGAACGTTTTACGACATCGCTGACGTATGACAAAATGTGTGCTCAAAATCAACTTCATCAACGACACTGAAACTTCTCGCATCTCTAAACGAAACTAAAGTCATAAACTTTATGCAGTGACAACATATTTTTGAAACGTCAGGGCCTTTTATTAGACGGTGCCAGATGATCGTAGAATCCCCTTTTCGCAAGAGTTTCAACTTGAGCCGTTGGTATTGCGAAAGTTTTCAGCTCAACGAAAATACACCGGAACGCTTTCAAAAGAGTAATAGTAGCGAGCGATTTTTTTCCGGGTCGCGAGACGGGATTTTGTTCACACACGGGCGCCAATCAGAAACCTTTGAAGTACTCTGTGAAGGATGAAAGGTGGACCTTAGCGAAGTTGATTAATTCACGCGTACGTGGGAGTAAAAGTTTTAATATGATGATCCAATTGTTCTCTTTGTATTTCGTGTGATGAACTTCTTTTATAGGACTTACCTACAATGATTTCAGACTATATGGATAGATAGTAAGTATTACAGATGACATAATCTTGCAACATACGATCCGAATATAAGTTATGTACTTTATTCATAGTAATTCAGAGTAATAAACTTTTGAGACTGACTTTTCGGAGTGACTTTTTGGATTTATGTGCGTATTAGAAATTAATTATCACTTGATAAAACATAAATGTATGGATATAAAAATTAATGGACTGAATTATAGGTTTCTTAACATAAAACCGTTGAGCTTAATAATTTATTCTACCTTATACGAAGGTTCAATCTCAAGTCTTGCTACCAATTGTAGAAAATCACGATAAATTCTCCTACATTTATCTCGGAGCCAACGACATTGTTTTGCCTTTCACGTCATGAAACAAACACAAAACTTAAGTAAAGCAATATTTATTTACAGTGAACAAATAGCACCATGTTAGCATTTTACGATTTTAGCCGAACAATTTGTATTCGCGTCCAGTGGAAGCTGTAAAAGTTGGCTGCGTTCGGAGACAGAATTTGTCCAGGTGCAATCAGATAAACAGACAGCGAAGCCTAATCACAGGGATTTCTTTGTTCGTTTTTAAAAAGTTTTAGGTACAACAACCTCTTTTTACATTTTTAAGATGTTTTTTTATTGTGTAGTATCACCTGGTTCAATATTTATTGCTTGATTCGATGTTTTCTATCGATAATGATCAAATAGATATGTAATTGTATTATTTATATTCTATCATTTCGTATTCATTGGACGTTTCGATACTTGAATAGGTTTAGCACCTATAAATATAACATTTACTTTTTTTTATTATTTAGGGGCTATTCGCGCACAGATATTTCAAAATAATAATTCTTAATCTATTCTCGACGTTTTAGTAGAGTTGCATTGACCGTGGTCATTAGAAGACTGATGAGCTAGGAGATCCAAAATATTAAACAAATGATTCCAAATCGCAAAAGTTTAAAAACCTAATGATTAATTATGATGCAGTATTAATGAGGCAGGATTTTTCCTTTAACCCTCATGAACAAATCGTTTAAGAGAAAGAGAGAGAGGGAAATAAATATAATTATGTAAGGTTCTTCTAAATTATCTGCCACGGCTGCAATGGGAGATAATATTGGTTATTTATATTACAATAGTAAAATATTTTTTTTTATCTAACGTCATTATTTTTTTTGTTTTGCCTGCGTTTTATTGCGTAGGTCAAATTCTGCTCCATGCTCCAATTTTTTTTTACTGTTCCGAGGTACGAAATTTCTTCACTATTGTAATCTATATACCCAATACTTTCTCCCATTGCAACCGTAGCAGATAATTTAGAAGAACATTATATAAACAAGTAATAAAGTAAATCTAACGTAAATGCTCCTATTACCGCCAGTTTTAGCTGTCTTAGGATTCACTCTAAAAAAATAGATATAAGCTGTTATGTTAGGAAAGATGTAATGATTTATAATTAATCTCCACGAAGTATTCTTTGCGATTCAGTACTTAAATTCAATATTCAATAACACAGTAATTACTAAATATTTATTTAATCCAAAAGAGTAGTTGATTCTATTACCGACCCATAGAATGCGGCAAGATTCTATTACCGATTTTTCTACTTCTTTTACCGACCGCTCCGACGTTCTCACTACTTCTATATTAATATTTAAAAAAAAAACGTTTTAAAGGTATTTATTATATTTATTAACAATAGTTAAGAGATCAACACTATTACAATATGAACATAATTATTTATTGCAACGCTTAGAGCACTCATTTTTTGTTATTTTAATTAATAAAAAGTATAATCAGTCTCAGAAACAGTCTTCAAATTATTATTATTTCTCTTGTCACGCAGAGTTGTCCTCGGAATGCCATACCTAGGTTTTTGAAGCTTCGTATATGAGCTGGTCCCTTCATTTATAGCTAAAAGCGCAGCTTCTAGTTGAGCAGAGGCATACTGCTTGCGATTCTGCGGTTCCATGATTCTATAAAAGAACACAATCTTTAAAGAGATATAGAATTTAATTCTTTGAAAGAATATAAATATTTAATAAGCTAACATGTGCTAAAACATGTAAAAATTTCACAAAAAAATCTTCGAAAGAAGCTTTAAAAAGTTACATGTCCCCCATTCCGTCCCGCCATTTTTATTTGATTTGAAAACTTAAGAAATATAGCCAATTCCATGAAGCCATGAATGAAACTGGATAGCAAATATTATTTTACATTAATATATTATTATGACAAAATCTCTCGAAACGTCACGTATGCAAGAAATAAACAAATTTGTTCAAAAATATACATTTTGTTTTTTTTTTACCTACCAAAAATATCGGCATAGCTGTGAGTCGGTAATAGAATCAATTATAAAGGTTACAATATTCTATTAGCGACCAATAAAATTTATAATAAATAGATAAAATATCTGCTTTATGGAATACTGTTAAATTCGATCTCATTGCTATATTATTTATTTTAATGTCAGTTATCCTTTAATTAAAATAATAAAGGTTATTTACAGTACAATATCATTATAATAATAGGGATATTGTCTAACGTTGAATCGAGTTTTACACAAAAACTTTAAGAAATAGCTTTGTCGCTAATAGATCTAACGAAGTAAAATAATTTTAAGAATTGAACAAGAAAAAAATAAAATTTAATGAGGTAGTTTATAATAGATATTATTTTAAAATAACAAAATGTTCTCAAAATTTAACAACGCCATGGGTCGTTATTAGAATCAAGTTTTGAAATTTGGATTCTATTACCGCCTAAAATTAAAACATGATTTTATAACACAAAAACCAATAAAAAGTATTATATTAAGAGTTAGTTTAAAAAACGAATATATAAGTTACAGTTGTAATGTGATAGCAAGAATACAAATCCATTTTTAGTGTGTTATTTTCCTTAAGTAATATTTAGGTGTACTTACGTGGCTGGAGACGCGACACTATGAAATGTGCGTCCGCTTCGGGCGTGGCCCACTCATTGTCAAATTATTTCTTTCACTGGCTATTTAAACACACAAACTTTAATCTGTTTGTTGTCCAACAAAAATACGTAACTAATTTTTAATGTATTATTTTTCTGGAACCCTAAATTATGTCAAATATGAGTGATTAAAAAATTAGATCGTTAATAGAGTACACATTTTAGGGGGTCGTTAATAGGAGCTTTTACGTTAGTTTTCGTCTCCCTTTTTTTCTATCTTCCCAATTCCCTTAACACAACTGAGATTAAACAGTACCAACAGATCAATTAGTTCTAAAACCAGTAACAAGACAAAACAAATTGCAGCTCTCGAAATACTTTGTACCAAAGCACCAATGCACTGGTTGTTGAGATTGCAGCTATGTCTCACTAATTGTGAATAAGAGCACTCGCCACCGTTCTCCTTTGTTAACTAAATTAAATTAATTGCGAGGAAATATTTAAATAGAGGAATGCTTGAGTCTCTGCGGCAATTGGCACCAAACCTTACAACTTGCTTTTGTCTAGACTTTAACAGACGAGACGATTGTTTCGAATGTACTCGTTGCATAATGAGATCATATTTTGGTGTTATCTGATTTCGCTTTATTTAGAAGAATGTAACCTTTTCTAATTTTCTTTTTTTAAATTTGTATTTATTTTTAACGACAAACTTCTATGTAGTCAATTGCGCTTTGAAGGACATCGAAGGCTGGGCGATAAAAGAACCTGCAAACGGTACAAAGAGGCTGATGAAACGCCACCTCTTTTCGGGAGTAACGCGAACCGTTTATACAAGCACATTATTTTATGTCTCCGCGAATGCGCTGTCATACTCAAGGGTATCCGGCAGGAGCACATCATTGATATGCGGCAGGAATAAAGTTGCTAAGAGGATTAACTCTTGAGGGAACCCGACAATGATAGCCAGTTCAGACGAGCAGTCGCAATGACGCCGCGCCGGCATGCCACACCATGGCTTGATCATGTTTTTGATGGCTTCCTTCAAGTGCGTAGAACACGGTAATTTAATACACGCAAAAACGTTTTAGAAAGTTAATAGTGTAGACCATAAGTTCGTTCTGCACCTGCTAGTCCATCTTTCATACCACTTAGACTTACTAGTACTAATACTGTTTTGTTTGTTCATCCTAAATAGTACAACTCTGTACAACACAACTTAATTGTTCCAAACCCCTAACAAACTATCCAACGTAGTATACAGTTTCTCTATACTTCTCTACTCAGGTTAGTTCCTGAAGGTCAATTATAAGTCCATCTAAGTTTGCATCAAATCTGATCCGCATCGTTGGCCACCAGTCTACTATTAATAGATTAAAGTAGTTTTGGAACGAGACGGAGAAATTCCGTTATTTTGAGCTAAGTCTGTAGAATATAATATTTGATTAATATCCTTTCGGATTGTGTCTGTTGCTACCAAAAATCCAATTAGAGAAAAGGGATTTTGTATATTGCAGAAATATGACAGTCCTCCTTAAATGTATACTTAAATTGTACAAATTGAAAAGTGTTATAGTGTTATTGGGTTTTTCCATTATGAAATTCTCAGTAGCAGCACGAAGTCTGGAATTGTGCCCGGTTAGTGGCAATAGGCTCGCCCCCTATTACATGGGACTTATAACATAGCCGGCGAAACGTGGGTGTACTGCACACCTCTGCCTACCCCCTCTGGGGAATACAGGCGTGAGTCTATAATAAGAATGTAACTTTAAAACACTAAAAATATACGATTAATACAAAGTTTGTTGCGAAGTCAGTTATATTAATATTTTTTCTGAATTTTTTACATGTATAAAAGCAAAAACACATTTTTTACATGTAGAAAATTTGAAAAAACAACTGATACGGTTGAGATTCGAACCCACGATCTTCGACGTACCGTGTCGACGCTCTGACCGCTAAGCCACCGTATCCTACCAGCATCACCATTTCATGTCTTGAATAAATAATAGGTACATATAGGAATTTAGTACTAATAATGCTAACACAATTTCCTTGTCCATTGTTGTGTTTATAATCCACGGTGTATGAACGCCCTAAGCGCTGCGAGCCTGCGAGATATCGCCAGATTTACAACGCAATAGGCCGTAAATACATCTGCACAGCCAACGGCCACCATTGATCTTGCCAATAGCCATGCCCCTTTTGTTTTCGCTACAATTACGACCCAACTGAAAGTTCTGATATTTTTTTGTCTCTCCGAGTTTATAACGCGATTGGGGTTTTATGAAGTCTCTTTGTGGTTTGTATTGTAGTTATGAATGAATTACTCTTACCCCGAGGCAAAACTGTGAAACTATATCAAAAGGGTAGAAGGTAATTGTATTGTTATGCATCGAATATTTTGTATTATATTTTGCATTATTTTAAAATTAGGATCTAGGTAATGTTAGATGCTGAAACTACTAACACAGTCTTTAATTTAATGATAAAGTGAGATTAAAGGAGAGGTATTATGAATCATCTCCCTCTCTCATCCCCTCGATGGGCCTCTTAACCGTACGCAATATAACATTACGAATTCTGGTATTTTACGGTAATTACCTATTCTTGCAGCTCTGGCAGAAACTGTACCTAAGTCCCTCAAACGAATCTCAGTTCTTCAAATTGTCTCTCAGTTTAAGTTAGCATAACAGTTAAAATACACGGCTTCCTAAGTTTTAAAGTCTGTAGTGAAGAGTACTTAGCACTTAGGTAAGCAAGCTTCAAGTTGCAACGCTTTTAGTACTACTAAAATATTAAAGACTTTAAAAATCAATGCAATCGTCTCATCAATTTTGGTGCGCCATTTTGAATTTCAAGGGCGCTTCTTGTCTCGACTTCTGCGACGTTAAAAGCAAAAATAAACTATCTTTTTCAAACCATCCATCAATCAAGACTAAAGAAGTTGCGAAAGTTTATCGACTTTAATAAATAGTGGCTATGTTTGTACCTAGGTAGGTATTAGTAGTATTTGCTTTGTAAAATATTTAGTTTATTTAAATTTTGTAGACTAAAAAGAGTTTGACGTTTGTTGATCAAAGTTTAAAAGATCTTTGAAAACATCAAATACATAGTTGAATTGAGAAAAAATATTCTGAGTAAATATTCTGTATGTGTGTAGTATATACCTGTAAGGTTAGGTAGAGGTTTACAGTACACTTATATTTCGACATATAATTATATTTTATCCTAACTAATTTATCTCATCTCTACTAATACTCTCATCACTAATAAACTCATCATTATGAACAATGTTTATTATGGGACTAACCCTGAAATCGCAAAAAAAAATCTACTGTTCCATACATTTTGTTGAGTCATGTGAACATAAATGTATGGAATAGCTGATTTTCTAAGAAAGTGGTTTAAGGATGCTGGTATTCTACAAATAACCCTGTATAGTATAATGAAATAATTTTTTTTTTAATCTAGACAGCTTTAGCTATCCATTAATACTTTTTTCATGTAAGTAATATGAAAATTAAAACGCGTTAAACTAACGAGTTATTGCGCCAAATTTGCATTTTCTGACGTGAAACGTGTCATACGAAACAACATAATATTAAAACTTAAGTCACTAAATACCCTGGTACGACAAGAAAAGACAAAATCTGGAAAAAAAATAACGATACGTCAATTTTTCATGATCACTAATTGATGTGACCATCCCAAAAAAACAGATTTGTCCCCAAACACCGGGCACAAACAATCGTCTCTTTTAATACGAATTTTATTGTCTCCTCATAAATGCTGGTGCTTATTATTTTTCTGTCGTAAAACAACAAAATAATACTGGAACAATAATGGGAGCACCCTCTAATCTCGACGCGACGGATTCTCTCCGCTACAGTTTTATTGTACTATACGTGTTATACAATATACAGGTTGGTTTATTATACGAGACATAGTTTAATGAAAGAGAGAGCATTCGAGTCGAGAGTAAACGTTTATTAAAGAATAATCTTTTATTATTATGTAATGTTACATAAATAATAATTAAATACTGTTAGTTGGTAAACCACGTTACTTGAGAACGCCTGCACCTATTTGGCTACTTTTTTGTAAAATGCTCTTTTTAATCAAAAAAAACTTATAGGACAAGGAAAAATTTTAAAATTTACCCGGATATTTGGAAAACTGAGCGAACATAAATTTTTTTTTTTTTTCAATAAAAGAATAGGGCTTGTATCACCGCTTCCTGAAAATTTTGTAAGCATTGGTAAGCTTATCCAGAACATATTTTTTATAAAAACTGTTCATAGACCGTAGTAGATAGTGCCTATCCTCTGCTCACCTACATCAAGAATCACCAATTTATAATTTTACGGTGTCTTAACTTGTCGTGTCCCTGTCGAGACAAACGAAGTATCATTTCTTACTAACAATTTAATTTATAATTCCTGGATTCTTGTGATCTATTAAAAAATATTGATGACGATTTATCGGTAACATAAAACTATCTACGTCCGAAAAAAATTTCGCTCTTAAAAAAATCAACCTGTATATGAAATATATAAACTTACTGTAAATCATTCTGGTGGTTATGGCAAAATGAAAATGTAACGATGACTGTAATAATATTACACAATAAGTTGTAATGTTTTATGTATTTCCTGTGAAACATTGTTGTGGTTGAATTTTAGTTGGAAAGAGAAAGAGGATAAGATAAATCTTGTAACGTCTGCTTTGAAATCTTGCGATACGTTTTTAAATTATACATATTTAAAAATAAAAGAAATATGTTCAAAAAGTATGAGATTTAAATTAAAAAACATTAAAATTATACCGATTTTAATAATTTTCTTTTTAAATTTAAATTCATTTTTTGTATTTTTTCCATTCAATTAAAAAAAACCGAAATAATAAACTAATGCTCGTTTTGAAATCGATCCAAGATGTAGAAATATATGGTTTATTGGAATCTAGGTCTAAAACCCACTTCTCACACTCACACTTGTCAAGCACACATCATGATTTTTCTCTTATTGTGAATGCATTTACTGCACATATTGCATGCATTTACTACATATTAACACAATGCGCAAACCCCCAATGGATCAATATCTATTAGTAAATAAATTTTAAAGTTTTTCCAAAGAATATGTGGCCAAAACATATTACTTTTAAAAACGAATTCCTTAAAAATGCCTTTTCCTCTTTCATCAAAGGCTACAGACGCAATCCAATAACATTTTACAAATAAAATTCCTGAGTTTTCCAAATACTCGTAAAAGTTAATTTTCTGTCTCTATAAATAGATGCATGCATACAAATGTCTCGTATGAGAAGATAACATTAAAAGTAATTAGGTGTAGCGACAACTGAATTCAAACTTTAGCTGTATAGAGATAAGAATCTAAATTGTTTGATGTAGAAATAGATTTAGGGTGGCATATTATCTTACACAACCAAATAAATGAGAAAAAACCGGGGTCCGGCGGACGAACTTTTTAATTTGTAATTACAGGACAGCGGCCATGCTTTAAGCACCATTAACTTTTTTCCTAAATGTCTGTGTCGTATGGGGTTCCGTATATAAATGAAACTGGACATTTTATTGTGCAAATTCAAATTAGTTTTAACTCTATATTGGGGAAATTCGCTTTGAAGTATGTTCAGATCTTTTGTTCAAAAATAGAATTCAGATATCTATTGAAAGTTCGTAAATCAAATATTTGATTTTTTTATATTAAAAGGTTCTACGATCTTTCCAAGGTTACAATTAAATATATCGCTGAACCTAGAACACTATACTTCATTAAGCAAGCAATTATTTATCAGCTAATAGTTCCAATACCTATGTTTGTTTTTGCAATGTGAAATTATATTTTAGTAAACGTACTCGTATATCAAATACGTGGAAATCAAAGCTTGATCGAAACATTTTTCATTCATTAAAGCCCGTTACAGACTTAGCTATAATATACATATATTAATATTTTTATAGCTAGGCATATTACACAGAAATATATGTATATTATAGCTGAGTATTTTTTTATAAACTAATTATCACTTACTCCCTGCCTCGGAAAGCACGTAAAGCTGTTGGCCCTGCGCCTGATCTCTCTCCGATCGTGTCGGAAGGCCGTCCCATCGGACTATGAGAGTGAGGGAATAGAGAGTGCACCTGTGTTTGCGCACACACTTGTGCACTATAATATCTCCTGCGTAATTGGCTAGTCTCCGTTGAGATTGGCCGCTGTGACCGAAATTCGGTCAGGAAATTATTATTATTATAGCTGAGTGAGCGGTTACGCGAAAATTAGTATAGAAAATATATAGTAATATATAGCTAGCAGTAGTATAGTAGTATAGTAGTAGTAGTATATAGCCATAAAAATATTAATATATATTATAGCTAAGTCTGTGACGGGCTTTAAGAAAAATTCATTAAAAGCTATTTTTATATTTGAGTCCTACATGTTTCGATAAACCTGAAATTTTTGCTGAAGCTTTCTGATGTTGTTCTCCTTCAATTGGATTATTTCTTTTTTCATACCTATTCATTTTTTATCTCCAATCAACTTCAATATGCGAGCGAGATAGCAGATTCACGCGAGGTGCCTTAATACCGCGTAAATCCGTTTCATATTACGATGTTTATCTCAATTCCGGGATCTGAATTCGAAGAAAGTGCGTCGTTAGCAGATCTCGAGTTGACAATTTTATTGCAAACTCTGGGGTATTATTGAAAGAGTATAAGGGTCCTTACCACCCCTTCACGCTAGTTATCACGTTTTTTTGATGTGCACGCCTCTTTTGGAGCTCTTCACGCGATCTTTTTGGTGTTTGCCGTGTTTGCGGACTGTCATATTGGTTTGGTCGTATATTGGGATGTGCCCGACAGTTATGTCGCTATTTTTTGTGGGTGGTTAATTGGGACTCCAACCCGTCTTTGTGTACTATGTATAAGTATATAGCGAGTTATATAAGGGAAAGCTAGGAAGCAATTTATTTTACTGTGTTTTTTTAAAACATAGTTTAAATATTGTGTTTTTTTTTTATACGTGTTAGTTTATTAATTTTTCAATTTATTTATTAAACAATTTTAAAACGTGATTTTTCAAAATTTAATTTTCAAATTATTTTTCAAAAAATTAAGGACCTATTCTCAACGTTCCTACTTTCTACAGGCTTTTGTCTGCTACGTCTTAAGTTTTCGGCTACATAACAATAAAAAATTTATAAAAACCTGAATTCCTTACAATATTAAAAAATAGCTAAGTATACAAAAAAAAATACCTAAGTACATACTTTTACAACTAAGATTATTTGCCGATATTCAGCGGTAAACGCTTACAGACAAATGCTACAATGTTGAATCAGTATCTCAATCAATCAACCCGGCCTAGATAGATCCCAAAAGAAATTGCGATCCGATTTCCAGCAATCAAACTCAGAAACCTTTACACACACTCGACACGTGTCCTTAAGAGTGCCCAAAGGTACATCTAACAGTTCTCAAGTGGCCAGCGATTTTCCTTTCCTCCTCTATTTCGAGAGCCTTCCACGGACAAGCTTTTTCAATTTACTAAATAGTTTCCAAACAGAATTCTTTGACGACAGATGCGTTAAGAGGCACTTAAAAAACTTGTTAGAATTTCTGTCGAATAAACGTGAATTTAAGTCCAAACTTCGTTAAATCAAGTTCATTAGTAGAGGAATCTATTTCATTTTTGTTTAGTAATTATTTTGATTCATGTATGTAAGATTTTATTCATTATTATGCTGTGTGTTGGTAACAAAATGAAGATTATAATAGATAGGTATCACGTAGCTTTTTTACGTTTCATTAATTGATAATCCTTATCACAATCACAATTTACAGGAAAAGGAAAAATACACAGTTCCCCAGCGATGAAATAATTCCCCCAGATAATTGAACATAATTATAAACATGTGCAAAATCAAACAAGTATTTTTTTGTTTGGGATTAAATTATAAATATCTATTAATACCTTGTCGTCCGTTGTTAGTAATGCGGTATCATAAATAAATAAAAATAAATCATAGAATAAATTAAATAAAGCTGATTTGCTTCACGTCTATACAATCCATCTCGTCACAAGCCAGGCTTCCCTTTGTAAGAACAAAAGTCCAAAGTCACAAGTAATTTAAGCCTGAAGCCATTCTTTAAGGCATTTCCTTTTTGCCTTAACTTTGAGCCATCCCTGCCATGTTCACTACATAGTAATCAACTTCGAATTGGTGTTCAACAACAGACTTGTCAAGTATCACTTTTTATTTAATTCTAACAAAATAGATATTGATTTAATTCTTTTTTAAATTGAAATGTTTTCGTAGTTTTATATACTTACACATTTTAAAAAAATCAGCTATTCCATACATTAAAATTTATGTTCACATGACTCAACAAAATGTATGGAACAGCTGATTTTTTTTTGGGATTTCAGGGTTGTTCCCATAGTAAAAGTTGTTCATAATGATAAGTTTAATGACCCCTTTTAAGGATGCTGGTGTTTTACAAATAACCCTGAATATTTAGTAAAAAAAAAACATTCTTATATGAATGTATAAAAAAAGATTATCTATGGTTACCCGTAAACATTATATTTTATATCGATAGGATGATACATACAAAATATTATTAGAAATGTTCAAATATATTTTTAGTTCACTTCATTCTATAGGCACTCATTCAAATATAACAAGATCACTTGATTGTCAAAACCTTTGAACCCAGCGACGCCTGTAAACTAATTTAATTCGTGTTTGCCCCTTGATTTGAACCTAAAAGTCTTCTAAAATAGTTAAGTTTCAAATAAATTTCTTAAAATACGCGAACAAAGAGAATATTGTAAACAGTTTGTTAAAATACGCTCGTTGTAGACAAAATACAAGTCAGTTTCAATTACACGGCTAATCACATCTATTTTAAATATTATGGCTGTTGTACTTGTATACGTGAATTTTTCAGATAAAAAATGTAATAAGTAATATCATAAGTTTGACTCATAATTAAATTCTTAATACCGTCTGTACATAAATCTGTATGACGTATAAATGTGTTATTTGAATAATATTACAATTTGGAATCGCTGAAACGTCGACTGAGGCGGGGCCCACATTTGCATATGGATAGAATGGGGCTTCAAAATGAGCGACAATGTTTCAGCTATGTTACTTTTAAGACAAATGAAAAAGAGGTGACAAGATATTATAATTATATAGTACACTTCTTCTTCTCGGTCATATCTTCATGACTATGGGACGTGATTACCGTGCGTAGCTTTCACCACCGTCGCTCTCTATGCTATGCCATCTCAATGGCTTGTAATATTTGTAAGGAGCCCCCGTGGCTTCCTGAGTGGTGTCAGTCTCTTTCGTTGGTGATCTGTCACCATGATCATCTCAGCCTACACATTTCCGATAGTAGACAATAAATAACCTTTCTAATGATCTTTTTTCGATCGATTTAGAGCTACCTGCGACGCTGCTGGATCGACCTGAAGAGACCTTTTTAGGATCCATTTTGTGGGAGCCCGGCAGTACCTACATTTCGACGTACAGTTTCTGCGTCGCTCTAAGTAATTAATTGTTATTGTTACGAAACAAATTAGTTTACATCACAAAAAAAATGTTTTGTTTTTCTATTTTGCAAAATATTTTTATTTCTATCCCGCTGTTTTCGCAGCCCCTCCCAAACAGCTAGTGACCCACGAAGCTCTTCATAATGCAGTTTTCACGTATGTTTTTCTAAGTTTATGAACGTTAAAGGGAAAATTTACAGCGAATACTCGAGCTAAATCTTTTATTTTTGAATAATGTTAGTTTTTTTTTTAAGATTAGCATTAAGAATAAGCTGCTCTCAGACTGATATCGGCATCTCAGCGATGAATATGACTTTTAAAAGTTCAAATGTTGAATTTTTATTCGTAGTTCGTTATTATTAGGTGTATGGTGAATTTTATGGTCGGCTCGGGTCGAATTGCCGTCCCGTCGGACTATGACGAATAAGGACGACTATGAGGGAATAAAGAACTCCCTCATTCTTATAATTGTGGTTGTACATCTATGTTTGCACACATTCTTGAGCCAAAGAATATGAACTTTTATTTAAAGAAGCGAAACTCACCTCTTCGGTTATATAATCGTCGCCACGTGGTCCCCTGCGAGCAGTTGGCCTAGCAGATGATGTTTTGCGCTGTCTTTGTACCTCTAGACAAGCTTAGCTCTGTCGGGGCAGCCTCTCAGTAATTACGCATTTACACTTGTGTCTTATCATCCTGCCATCATGTCATCACGTCTTAGACCGGTAATGAAATCCCGGTAATTAAAACCGAGTAATAAGATCGGTTCACTTGTATAGTGTGTTGCGAGTATGCTTGTGCACTATAATATCTACTGCGCAGTTGCCTAATCACCGTTAAGATTGGTCACTGTGATTGAAATTCACACCAAAAAGATGTTTTCTACGGTGTATAAAAGCAGTCAGATACCTATACCTAAACTATTTAAATAAATCAACTTACGATACCTTGCAAATTAATTGTTCCAAAAAAACAATTCCACCTTTTTCAACAAGAAACTATTTTGTAAAAAATAATCCAAAATCATAAATAACTTCTCGCGGTGTTAATTCGCTACCGTTGGAAGTATACAGAATTCCATAGGAGTTCATAAAATTAATGAGGGTTGAACAGTTTTTAGGCTGACCGAAGGACCAAAGCCATTCGCCGCGCGACGGGCGCAGGAAAAAGTTAATAACGCTTGAAGTTAGCTCGCCCCCGGCAATTATAAATTTATTCGTCTACCCTCCTTTTACTTTATTTTTTCTAATTATTGGCTACAACACAATCGCTTACTGAATTAATACTACAATTGTCTGGATACTTTTAATTTGTTTTTCTTTTGTTTAGACGATTTTAGAGTCTGAAAAATGCTTGCAATTTTTTGTTAACTATTTTTTTTTTGGCTTCACTAGAAGCTAGGTTTTATTGTTTTGTTGATTTATAGTAAGATTTTTTGTATCACTTTATCTTTAGTAATATTTTACTTGTCACATTTTAACTACCTGACCTTAACCACGAACTGATTTTAACTACCTAGTCTCTTTAACCTTCTCATTAAGAACTTGACTTGGAACCGACTCCAAAACATCTTAAAGTTATTTCAAGCTTTTTAGTTCCTTGCAGTCGTTTTTCTTTTTTTTTAAGGAATTAATTAAAAAAGGAAATAGTATTAGGTATCACGTAATTCAGTTTCATTAGGTACTACATTTATACAAATAACGCGCTTCGGAAAAAAATGGTAGGCAAATCTCTAATAGGTAATATATATCTTGTTTTAAAACAATACGCTACTTTTATTCCAAAACAATGGAGACTACGTCACAGGCAGAAGCTAGGTACACAAATAAAAATTAGTAAATTAAATTCATTTAATAATAATCATCTTTATTCACATTCTTCTTCAACGATACAAATTTCAATAACATGACATGAAATTTTATCGGTTTTATCCATAAATGACAAGTGAATACGATATGCCCCACAGTATTCATGACACATGACATCCTTCACCGAGTCCAAGCAAATGGTAATGCCTTGCACCTCGAAGATGCTCTGCAACATACATTAATGAGAAATAACAGGTCTTTTTTTGCCACCAGAGCGGCGCCATATTGGATTGGGCTGTCATTGACACGTCTTGATAGTGCCAACCGATCTCTTTGCATAGAAATATTTAAAGATAAGTATTAATAAATTATTATTTATTACGAGCCTTAAGTGTCCCACCACTGGGCAAAGGCTTCCCCACACTCTTTTCAAGCTATTCATATAATACTATAAATGTGAAAGTTTGTAAAAAATATTGCATGCTTGTCACTCCATCACGCATAAACCGGTGAACACTTATACATATTACATTTTATTGTGGTGCTAACTTAAATTGAAATAACTTCTGTAAACTACATACATGAAGCATGTTATTTATTTTTAGTCGAATTCAATGTTTTAAATGATTGATTAATTATTATTAAGTGCATGTAATTCAAATACAATGTAAAAATGGTTCCTGAATAAATGAAATGAAATTAACAGATTTAGAAGAAACTTGGCACACAGATAGACCAAGTCCTGGATTTACACATAAGATACTTTTTATCTCGGTTCAATTTCTAAGCGGATAAACCGCAAATAGTTAAAAAATAATTAAAAGCACTTACCACAGGAACTGGACAGCTGGAGACGTTTAGTTTCTGCAGGACTGGGTACCATGGCGTGTCTTCGTTTTGCATGCTCGCGCAGAAATTTATCCGCGTATTGTACATGTATTCGTCACCCATGTCCATCATTTTCCAAATATCTATTTCAACCTGAATTAAAGAAAAGTGTTTAGAAGAAAATATTTTAATATCGTTTACTGATTTTTACACGAACACCGGCGGCCGGTTTAAATTTTGTCGGATCTGCATAAAAAATCTTACGTATTTGTCCACAAAAATATCTTGGCCGGACGTGGTTACCTCTCGTGTAAACAAAAATAAATGAATAAAGTACACCACCTCTGGGTGATTTCGCAAGATTAAACATCTTGATCGTGGTAAGAATTTTGCCGAGTTCCAGATACAAAATCTTACGACTTTATCTATATTTTTGCCAGACGTAGCTATATTTTGTGGGTCTACTCTACTAAGGTCATATGTTATACATTACAATATTACTTATTATTAATATTAAAAGCAACTTTTACGTATGACTGGTGATTTTGGCGGATCTAAAAAAAGGCGCAGCCCTCTTGACGTAAGAATTTTGCTGGATCCACACACATAATCTTACGTCTTTGTCTACGAAACAATTTCGCCGGATCTAAAAACTAAACAATCTAAAAGGCCTTATATTATTATGAATTTACAGACTATTTTTGGTCATAATTCTCAATGGTTTCTCAAGCGTGTTCATCAAAAAGATACAGTGTTTATATTTGTGGGTGTATATTTTTAAATAAATAAATAATTTAAAACAATATGCGGAATTAAAACATTAATTAATGTAAGGAAGGAGGTTGGCTTACACATAACACACACAATAAAGCCGTCAAAGTTAGTAAATAAAATTTAATAAAAAGAAATAGAACCCTTCGTGCGACTTTTAAAATATGACTCCCGTAAACTTATAACACTTACATATAATTTAAGAAATTAGCTATTTTAAAGTTATATCTGTTGAAATTACTTACATCATAGTCTGAAATAAGATCTCCCAGCGTTTTTATCTTACCGCTCAGTTTAGCGCCATCATCACCTTCATCTCCTTTCGAAGATCCAAGTTTTAGGTCATCAAGGTCCATGAATTCGTTATTGAAATTATCACAGCTGAAGACGCTATCAGTAAATTTTGGTACGTAGCACATCTTTAAAAAAATTGCATTTATTAACTCATCTTTCATTTTGATTTAATGTCGTCACCGTCAACTCATAATCAAAAACACGAATCAGTCGTAATCTAGACACGCGGCAGCGTGTCAAGTCAAGTTCAAGCATTGGCTAGCCAGCGCCGAGTGTAATATTAGGTACACGAACCACTTGGTGCCACTTTTGACCCTTCTATAACTCAAAACATCTTTAACGTAAACACATAAAATTACGTGTGTTTAATTATATCCATAAGGACATGTAGAAGCCCAAATTTTATGAAGCTAGCTCCAACGGTTACAAAAATATGAGGGTCCAAAAATCGTAAATTTTAGTAATGACTGACTTATAGTACCTAATTGTAACCTACTTCCAGATGACCTAGAAGGATGAAATTTGGAATCCAGCTTGGAAATTGTGTGTAAGCGTAGGAAAAAATCAAAAAATATAAAAAAAAAAGTAAGTGGTGTCCCCATACAAAAAACTTTTAATACGCGCAAAACAACAATTATACACAGAACAGAAGTAAATCTACAATATATATTGAGTATTAAATCTACAATACAATATAGATATGACAAATAAAGGGTCATATTGTATACAAATTGATGTTAAGATCTCATTGTAAGTATACCTATATGATTGCAGTAAATAATTGCGTATTTTTAATAATTTTAAAGATTTCATTAATAAGTTTAGGGACGTTCTTTGGAGACTATAAATAATAATTACAAGGGCCGCTAAAATAATAGATAATAGAAATGGTGCTATGTCCTGAACATCATACGCCCACAGAACAATTGTTTGCTTATTTGGCTTAGACATTTAATAAAAAATCCTTCCAAAATATATCCCAAGAAGCTTATTAAAAAAGTTTTATACTTCATCATAATATTAAAAGTCATAACTCTCCAACTTCACTTTACGACTCTTTTTCTCGTGATTGATGGAGACAGAAGATGTTTCTTAAACCAAAACTGTACCATTACGTAATAAAAAAATACACTAATTGTTATATCACTTATTAATATATCAAGACAAGATGTTATGTACCCCACAGTACCAATAACAGCAAGTAAGAGCTTAAGAGTAAATTAAATCTGTTTTTTAACTCAATATACTGAAAAACCTACAAGTTTATTGAGCATGAAAAAAATAAGACATTTAAGGAAAATTTATCCTAATTATTTCTCTTTGAGCAGAATTTTATTTAATTTGCTACATTGGAAATAAAATAATATTTTTGTAACGTCTATTCCGCCTCTATAGACCTTAATATCACAAAAACAAGTAATACGTCCGCATACTTTTGATTTAAGCCGTTCGTCCGTTCCTAACCTGGGGATATTTACCACTGCAGAGGTAAAACTGGCATTCTGCAGGGTAAATAAGCTGACAATGATAAAAAAATAATAAGACCGAATCTAGCGGCGAGCGTTATCGGTGAGGTATTTGGTCTAAATAATCACATAATTTAATTAAGTCAACTTGTATTTGTGTTTATGAGAACTGTATTTGTTGTTAATATAGGGGAGAATGGGTAAAATCAGTTTCAGTTTCAGTAGGGGTATTGAAAAGGTTAGGAACCAATGCTCTAGTCTAGCGCGTCTGTAATATTTTGTAAGGTTTGAAATGCACGCGCAGGATATTTGATTACGATATTTATATGATCAAGGTCATCAGCGCATCATAAAACTTTTACAACTGCTTCTGTTTAAAATTCTATGAAAAAATAACAGTAATATTGAAGCTTTGTACTCACATCGTCATCGCCATTGGTTCCCAAAAACACAGAAAAAAGAAGTAATGATAGAGAAATCCTCATCGCCGTACCATACCTCATGTTCGATAGAAATTGGGCCGCGTTATACGAATAGGCGTCATTAGGTATCGTTTTAGTTTTTATATAAAACGTGATAGCAATCGCTATTGTGAAGTAACATGGTGATGGGAATGATAAATGGCTATTAATTGTACTAGCATTGCATGTGATATAAACAGGTATGTTGCATGCTATTTACTTGTTTGTCATTGCCAAGGACGTTTATTTTCTGATTCCGTTATAAGATCCTGGATAGATAATACATTTTGTTGGCTATCACTTTAGAAATTTTAAAAGTAAATTTTATTGATGAAAATGTTGAGTACGGTAGAATTGCTCTTTTACTAACAACAGGCGCTTCTTAAAGTTTCATAGTTCATTCGATTTTTTATCAATTTGATTAGACAATATTACTACGTAACTTAATATCAAGTCTGTAATGACTTGTAGGGTTAGACAGAGTTAATTTGTACTAAAACTTTTTACTAGCGTAGGCTAAGGTAGGGGTAGAGTAGGGTAGGGTAGAGGCAGGCGCGTGCAGTTCATAAAGGCAAAAAGGCACTGCCTGACAACTGCTTGTATAAGTAGATAGATAAAATAATGAAACGAAAGATAAGATACATAGATATATCAATTTATTTAAAGTGTTAGCAGGCTCAGGTTGGGGGATTCACACAACTCACTTAAGACGATTGTATATTGCTATTGTACGTAGTCGTATTGATTATGCTAGCTTACTGTATGATAATTGTGCCTTGATTCATTCAACGAAACTTGATAGGGCGCAAAATATCTGTTTACGCGTGATTGGAGGTTTTATAAAAAGCACGCCAATACATGTCATGGAGGCGGAACTGGCTTTACCACCTTTATCAGTCCGTAGGCGATATCTTGCAGGAAAATTCTGGCTAAAATCTAGATCCCTTAACAGTAATATTTTAAATGGCATTTTAAATGAATTGTCAGAACAATGTAATGGGGCTTATTGGCGAAACAGAAAGATACCATTACTTGTTAGCACTCATAACTTTCTAGAGTCATGTCCTTTATATTGCAGCAAAAAGCTTGAAATGTATTCACTTGACACTTGGGTAACTAATATAGATTTGTCGGATTCCTTAAAATCCAATATAGATGAGATTGATAAAGCAAAACGTGAATACAATCATCATCAATTGCAATCGTTGTGCGCGGAGACGTTGAACAAGAAGTACTCTGCTTTTTATGAAATTTTTACAGATGGATCAAAATGTCAGCATGAGAATGGATTAGCCTTCTTAGACTGGCAAACTAGAGATTTCATTAAACTTCGCGTCATAGCCAAAATTTCAATAATGGCAACAGAAATGATTGCAATCTTGGAGGCGTTGTCATACATTGAGAGTATTAATTCGATCAACTTTGTTATCTTTACAGATTCCAAAAGTACTATTCAGCATTTAAAACGTTGTACTTATATATTTCGGGGCATTCCATTGGCTTATGATGTCATTAAGTTGATGAGGAAACTTAATTCAGCTGGTAAAAAGGTTATCATCCAATGGATACCTTCTCATATCGGCATCACGGGGAACGAGGAGGTAGATCGACTAGCGAAAGAGGCTGTGTCAGACGGTAGTTTATTTAATTATATTCCATGGTTCACTGATGTCCTTCATAAGGTTAAAGAAAAATGTTTAGAATTTTGGTCGGAGTATTTTGATGAACGATCTCTTACAAAAGGTATTTGGTACAAGACCATCCAACCTACGCTTCCTCGAGCTCCGTGGTTTTTTTCTAGTGCGATGTGTCGATCGGAAGTGGTGATGGCATTGCGACTCCGTTCTGGCCACATTCCATTGAACAAGTTTGGATTTATGATGCGCAAAATTACTTCACCTAATTGTCACGATTGTAATGTAATAGAAGATGTTTACCATATTACAATGGAATGTGGAAGGAACGATGCTCTGCGCCGTCAACTCTTCCGATGGAACTGTCAAGTCGGTATGGTGAACAGTATCCTGGCCTCTCCTGATTCCGACGATGCAAAAAAATTATATAGTATAGTTAGTTTAGGAATTAGTAGTAAGGTAGTTTAGTTGTTTTTATTAATTTTTTTTGTAAGGGTGAGTATTTGGGAGTGTCACGATGAGGGTGGCATTTTTTTTTTTAAAAAAAACCCTCTATAATTAATAAAGAATAAAAAAAAAAAAAAAGTAGATACGGATGCAGACGACAAATTAGTGAAACTAATTAGGACTTGTATGTATGCCTACCCTGTCGAAAATGTCTGTGCACATCCCTGGGTAGAGGTAGAGTAGTGGTAGAATAGGGTATGGTAGTGTAAGATAGAGATAGATTATACATATGTATGTAATTATATGTAAGTAGGTATATGTTATATGTTTTTTTTTATCATACACGCAGTGACTACAAATGTTTTATTAGTTTTTCCTATCACAGGCCTGTTGGAAGAAATTTCTAATTGAAATAAGCAGTGCCTTTGTACTCATAGTTTTAAATGCCTTTTTATTTTTTATGTTTATTGTGTGTGTGTACATAAATAAATAAATAAATAATAAATAAATAGAGTAGAAAGTGTGTAAGGTTGAGTAGAATAGGCGTAAAGTTAGGATAACGCGTACAAAGTCACGCTGGGCAGCTAATTCAATATAAAATAAAGAAAAACCGTTATTTACTTTTTACAAAAAACAAACTAGGTACTCGTAGGTATACGTATATCTTTCCAAAACTTTGTAAAAGCAACAAATTCAAGCGACCGAAATAAAAAACCTGAGAACAAAAGTCCAGAGAAGAAATGTTCAGACAGTTTTCGTAAGTAACGAATACTTTTTGTACTTGCACCCTCGCATAGCTCACGAGAAAGTATATTGTACCAACATTATCTGAATGAACACATTATTAGAACTCTTTGTCTTGTTTTTCATCTATTTTTAAGGTTGAATCTTCATGAAGGTTCATTTGACCTCGACTTCGATCATTTTGATAGAGGGGCAAACGATTACTGTAAAAGTTTTGCACGATGTTATACTTAGGACGCTAAATTAAGTAGAGTATATCGCTCACTTTTGTTTTATAAAAAGGGTAATGAAATGCTAATGAAATATAGGTACTCTAATAGTTCTTCACACTAAATATTTTGTGCTCTTATCTCGCCTCTTAAAAGTAATTGTAATACCAAATTGGTCCGAAAAAAGCATCTTGCCATACGTAAATAAATTTCTAGTAAAAATAGTTAAAAATATAAAAAAAAAATCGTTGCTAAGAATACTCTCAATCAAGTTAACTTTCAAATAATAAAATCTAAATCAAAATCGGTTCATCTGTTTGGGAGCTACGAAGCCACAGACTGACACTCAGAACCACACCCGTCTTTTTGCGCCGGAAGTAAAAATATTTTTTATTAATGGTTTGTTTATTAATAATTATCTTTAAAAAATGTTTCTTTTTTTACTTAAATTAGTTTTCTTAAAAAAAAACGTTTTGTTTTTAAATTAATTTAGTTTGAAAAATAGTTATTTATTTGAAAAATAGTTTTCTTTTAGGTACTTAAATAAGTATTTTTTTAAATCGTTTTGTTTTCAAAATCATGTTTCATATTTATTTTCTTTAAAAAATGTTTTTTAAGTAGTTTTTAAACGAAAAATAACTCATACCTTTTTCGCTTAGAATGCAAACCAACTAACTGAACCAATAAATGAAAACCCCACATTCGAAAACAATGTTACTGTGTTATAAGATAGTACAATAACACCCAAAACACATTTATATTTCATGAGTAGAACAAATGGGGGTTACACATACTATATCATTTCCAATATAGTAGTTTTATGTAAATCCTGCCTACTTTTAAACTGTCGTAATTTTTATATTCCGATTGGAGTTTCCCCTCCGAGTGTTTGTTATCTAACAGTGAAATGAATGAATGTATTCACAATTTTGATTTACTACTTATTTTCATACAACTTTGTTCGTTTTTTTATCATTGTAACTTTTGTGTTTATCGTTCGGTATATTTTGTCGATGAGTTTCTCTTTGCATTTACGTTAAAAGCTTATTTATTAATACGTAAAAAAATTATAAGGTATAATGTGTACTATGCAAATATTATTTTTTTCTATTTCAATTTATGCATACTATGCGAGACGAGTAGGTCGCGCATAGTATGCATAAATTGAAATTGAGTAGGTCGTAGTTTTTTTTGTCGTATCGTTGATGAACAACCTGATGTCAGTTTAAACCGCCTGTAGGCCTCTGACATGGCTTTACACACCGTTGAAAAATCTCGCAAGTATGCTGGTTTCCTTACGATGTTTTCCCTCACCGTTTTAGCAAGTGATAAATAGTTCGCACATGAATCCGAAAGTCAGAGGTGCGTGCCTAGGTTTCGAACCTACGACCTTTGACGTGGCAGTCCAACGGGCGTACCACTAGGCTTTAACTGCTGTCGAAAGGTCGCAGTTTCAAATCCCTCTCATGATCGTTTTTTCTTTCTTTATTTTAATTTTGACTTATTTATTGTTAAATATTCTAGAATCGCTGGATATGTTAACGTACTTAGATACGTAGGTAATTACAGCATGCGCCTCGTTTCTCTAAGGTCCAATTTCACCGTTCACTTTAAAAACAGAGTTTAATAAACCCTTCGAAACAATTTGCTTTGGTCCCAGCGCTTGCTTAATCCGGCACTGACAAACAAAAATAATCATCATCACAACAAAACCAACAATGGAATGGCTGTCAATGTTTTGTGGTGCATTATGGCTCGCCCTTTTCAAGTGAAATAACGTATATAAAATAAATAGTTACTTTTTCTCACATTCTACACATGTAGCAGGAAGAAATGATTCATATTCGCTTCAAAAGCTCCCAGCGGGAATTGATATCTTGCGTGAAAACTGAATGCCTTACGAATTCATATTGCATATTTCTGAAGCATGAAAATACATGCTTTTCGTGTAAATGGGGAACAATATAAAAAGCGACAACTCAATAACTTTATTTAATTTATATGCGTATTGTAATTTAAAAATAAGTATCGAAAAAAGTTTCATTTGTTAATTTTTTTTTACCAAAATTTCATTATATTTTTAACCTCAAAATGGAGTTTAGTCTAACATTTTGCCAACTTACTATGGCTATTGAATGCCATAATGGCCAGTCATTTAGACCAACCTAAAAGCCTTTACCATAATGATCACTAATGATCCATTATATGAAATAATTGCGTTCCATAATTACACAATTATTAATTTATGGACCATCTTAGTACTACAATAATATTAAGTACTACTTTTGCCCGCAGCTTCGCCCACGTGGATATCAAAGCAGGATAAAATTTATATTTTTTGTTAATCCAGGATATAATTATGGTTTTTATGTTTACCGAGTTTTATTCAAATCAAAAGTGACAAATATCTTCACAAACTTTTATTAGTGCAGATTAGTAATGATTTGATATGACAGTTCAAGTCCCGCCCAAGTCAGTTGTTTTTGCGAGTATCTTATTAATTATTTAATAAGCAAAACATGTGCATAATCATTTAAATTATCCAAAATATTTATTATTGAAAACTTTATACATATATTGCCATTACATTAACTCGTTATTCCCTATAATTACAATTAATCAAATATATTAATTTTTCCTTTCATTATTTAGCTTTCATTTAAGAATTTACTTATATTATGTAGAAACATTTCTCTGTCAGCTAGATATACAGAACTTTCCTACATTTTTGTTATGGTAAACTTGTAATATTATGAGGTATTTTTTTAAATATATTGTTATGCACATTTTAGAGCAATTATTCCAACAAATTATTCCGACAAAAAAAATACTAAAGAATTCACAAAAAGTTTGCGGAACTACTACAAGAACTACACTTCCTAGGCGTTCGCCCGACCGGAAGGCTATGAAGTCTGTTGACATATAGACAAAATAATCGTTCCTAAAAGATATTATTATGTTATGTTATGTAATGTTTAGCTCTTTGTGGATATAGCGTGATAATATTTTGTAAATTGCAATTTAATAACATTTTTCTATCATCACAACAATCCTGCAGCAATTTCTAGAAATACGGTGCTTACTACAATACTGCTCATCCCCCATAATTATAAACGTGGTAATTTATACCCTATAAGTTGACTAAGAATATAAAAAATATATTTGCCGAATTTCAACTAAATCTGCCCAGTAGTTTTCGCGCCAATCAATTACATACAAACAGACAGACAAAGTTTTTTTTCATCATATTCGGCTTCAGTATCGTTCCCCGAACACGTAGCATTAACTTTTTTCCAAAAAAAAACAATGTACAGTTTTTACTTCGTTACGATTTTATTATATGTATAGATACGAGTAACTCAACAAAATGTATGGACAATTTATCCACGTATCTCGCAGACACAGCCGCGGGCTGAAGCTAGTATTCAGTAGGTAATGCTGTTTAGTAATTTAGATTTGCGGTCATGCGATTTGTCAAATGTGTTTACGGTTTGTTGGTTTATCCTGCTTTTGTGCGTTGTTTGTCGGTAAATATATGTAAATTATTTATATAAAAGTTTATTCAAAAAGCTAAAAATAACGTTCTCTTTCATTTGATCCCTGATGACGTCACGTACTTATGAATTTTGAAACGATCTGTAGTCTGGACTAATAAATTAAAGATGACTGCTTTAATACTAATAAATTTACTTTAATCAGAGGAAAATTTTGCACACACCTTTACGTTTTCAATAACAACAATAAATTGCCGTCAAACAGTGAGAAATGAGACACGAAAGGAAATCAATTGTAAAGGATTGGATACTTTGGCGAATAAACACTTTGGTAAATATGCAAGCGAACCAAAGAAGCACCTACAAAACCCAGACACAAGTAAAATATTTAATTACCCCATACAATATAAATACAATATACATACATACAGTAATTAATTTTACTTAAGTAGCAGCCAGTAGCAGCAGACAAGTTCTAGCCATTCTTCAAATAGATCCGGGTTACTTTGCATACGGATGTGATGAAAAAATGGAGTGTTATTCTACTGCGTTACTCTCGTCCAGGATAGGCGAGGTGAGGTTCGAGCAGGATATAGGTAGGTATAAATACCAACTCCAGCGCGAAAACCAACGAGGTAAGGCGGAAAGAGAGCGTTTATTATATTTAGATTCTCATGATGGCGCTCCTTTTTTTTTGTGTGTCCCAGGATGGAAAATCCTCATGGATGTCCCCCGCTCTACCTGGCCTAACCTCGACAAGAGTAAAAAGGTAGCATTAGACCTTATGCAAAATACAACGAATTGCCTATACTGTTGTTATTAAAATTACGGAAAAGTTTTGGGAGGCCTATGCCCAGCAGTAGGCGTCTTCCAGCTAAAATTATGATGATAATGATGAATAAAAGTAGAGAGAGATGATAGAAAAGAGAAAGTGGAGAGAAGAAGGAGTCGTGATAGCCTAGTGGTGGTGACCGTTGACTGGCAAGTCAGAGGTCTCGGGTTCGAACCCAAGTCGCGCACCTCTGACTTTTCGTAAGTTATGTGCGTTTTATAAATTAATTATCGCTCTTCGTGCCTCGGATAGCACGTTAAGCTGTTGGCCCCGGCTGTCAATTGCAGATCTTTGACAGTCGTTAAGGGTAGTCAGAAGCCCGAAAGTCTGACAACCAGTCTTACCAAGGGGTATCGTGTAACTCAGTATCTGGGTTGTGGAGGTCTGATAGGCAGTCGCTCCATGTAAGACACTGGTATTCAGCTGCATCCGGTAAGACTGGAAGCCTACCCCAACATAGTTGGGAAAAGGCTAGGCAGATGAATGATGAATAAAAATACCACGTATTACATTAACTACCTACGTCATATTCGTATGCAAAACAGACAAAAAAATTACCATGTATTGACTTGAATAAATGATCCTTGTTCGATGGAAATAATGATGGATGTCCATCATTATTCGCTTTTGTATTGTTTTCACACATGTGAAACTGAATTAATGAGATCTTCCAAGTGCATTGTAGGTTAGGTAGGTTTATTTACGCCATGCGATTAGATCACTCTGTGTACGCCTTCTTATTATCTGGAGATTCCGTGAAATAGTGTCATTTGTTTTTTTTTCATTAGCATCACGGTCACGTTATCACGTAAGTGAACGAGCTCTTTAAAAAAACATTAGCGTATGTCTCCAGACTAATGATCAATGGTCCACAAGACTGCCTCGTTGGTCTAGTGATAGCAAACGCGACTTTTGAGCGTGAGGTTCTGAGTTCGATCCCCGGGTCGAGCTAAGTGTTATTGGGTTTTTCCATTAGGAGATTCTCAGTAGCAGCACGGAGTATGGAATTGTGCCCGGTTAATGGCAATAAGCTCGCCACCACATGGGACTTATAACATAGCTAGCAAAACGTGAGTGTACTGAATACACCTCTGCCTACTCCCTTTGGGGAATACAGGCGTGAGTCTATGTATTTAATATATAAAAATATTGATTTTATTACCAACAGAAATTAACATACTACCCTTTCGGGGATACCAGTAGCGCATAACTTTGAAAAGGGTAAATGATTTAATTATGCGCGCCAAAGTGTTAGCGCGCCACTTAATTTGATAGCTGGCGACACCTATATGCAAATGATACGTTACGACTAATTGAATATCTTTGTTCCAAATTCAAAATGTTTGGGGTCTCAATGACTTGTGGACCCTCTCCTTTAGTTAAAACATTCAAATGTAATGTAGTCACTTATTTGACGTCAGTCGGTCTTATTTGCATGTGAAGGAGCGCTTATAACGTCATGCTGGCGTTGAGGTGTGTGTGACTGAATACCACTTATCCCGCGTATAGAAACTAATATTTAGGTATCTAAGTTATATGAAACAATGAAAGCTCTTGCTTCGGCTCTATTAAACTAATGAAATGGGGAGACACTTCTTCTTCTTCTTCTTAGTCGCTACACTCTTGACAGAGTGGTCGTGGTCGTCACGTCGGGTGGGTGGTAGCTGCTCTCACGATCCGCCGCCATTCTTCCCGTACCGATGCCTTCCTAGCGCATGAGTGCAATGGACATTTAATTGCGTCTTTAACTTGATCAGTCCATCGCATTTGGGATCTACCGCGCGGTCTTTTGCCTTCTACTTTGCCTTGCACTACCAGTCGTTCTATAGACTTGTCGTCACGTCTTATGACATGCCCGAAGAAAGTCAAGATGCGGGATTGTACCACGGGGAGACACAAAGACGGAGAAATGGGGACACGGAGAAAGCGACTGATGATGACGCGTGATTCGCACAGCATCGCTAAAAGATCAGTCTAATCCTAATGGCGGACAATGACGGGACCCGCATACGTCAAGGACGTCGAGACCTTTTTTTTTTTTTTTTTTTTTTCGTCGAGACCTGGCGGAATACCGAACCTACACATCCTGTATCAGTCCACTGCTGGACATAGGCCTCTATTCATACGCATCACCTATTTTGTGCGCTCATTAGAAGGTGTTAAGCCTTAATCGTCACGCTGAGCGAGCGGGTTGGCGATCGTAGTAGCAGATGTTTGCTATTACACAGTACGATGTTGCTGCCTATCCTCCAGATTTTTCCGTTTGTCGCTTCTTACAACACCGGGATGGGATGAGGATTAGGGATGAGTAGGGGTGATTCTATTCTTATTCTGCAGGAAACCACACGGCACTCGCATACGTACATAAAGATCCCATCATTCTTGGCGATGGGGCACCCATAAAAGGAGTTTCCACGCGTAAAAAAAGGATCGAGACAGTTGCTGTAAGTAATCGTTTTAAATTCGCCAACATTCCAAATTTTTATTTTATTTTTTATTTATTTAAAAAAAGAAGTGTCAAATAATGAAAATAATACAGGTTAAAACCGGTTTAATTTAGATAAACAACGAGTTGTTATAAAGGATGTTGTATCATAATGTTGATTTGATACTAAACTTGTTAGCGATATGCATGATCATTAAATTTGTTTTTAAAAGGAAAGAGTTTTGTTGATGTTTAGGTAATTATTTGACCCATTATTTACCCGACTGCGTAACACAAAGGAGGGTAATGTTTACGAGTGAAAAATACTATTAGGCCAAAGGCAGTTGAGCCAGCCCTTGGTGATGTAGTACTCATAAAGAGTTTTACACACGACAAAAAAAAGGTGAAGACATTATGTTCAACTCGCACGGACTAAAACTTACACGGTGTTCCTGCACGAACCTCGGGGCGGAAAGTACGTGATTAATTTTCGTATTCACCGCACTTCCGCCAAATTATTTGACCCCTGAGAAAGACATCACGTTTCTCTTTAGAATAAAAATGCAAATGATATGCGATTTAATAAAATAATAATTTATATTATGTTTTTTTTTTAAAGAAACAAAACCTCTATTTACGTACTAGCTCCTTTACTCCTACACTTCCTAAGTATCTACTACATTTACTACACAACTTGCCAATAAAAAATATTTGTTGCTTTGGCACTAAAAATAAAATATCTTTACAATCTTAGCACACTTAAAGTACCTATTAAAAATATCAATAGAAGGTCGTGAGTTCAAATCTAAAAACGTTGAACTATTGCGGTGAACCCGCTTTAAGAGTAGGGTCGACTTAATTGGAGAATTTGACAGAAACATTAGAAATCCATCACAAATTGCGGGTATTCTTATAAAATATGTAGCTTTTACACTATTCTTTGTTGTTTTTAATATAATCTACGGTCAGCAACAAAAATGCACTAAATTACGTATTTCGTTAAGATGTTATAATAAGCTGTCAGTAGTAAAGTGATGTGCAACTAGATGGCATTGCTTAAGTCTAAACCATTAATTCTAAATAATAAAAATAAATTTTCCTGTAACCGTCCCACTGCAAGGCAAAGGCCTCTACTCATACAGAGAAGGATTGAGCATTAATCACCACGCTAGCTCACTGCGTGTTGGCGATTGCAGTCAATGGTGTCTTAGATTAACTAAGAAAGTACATACAACATTGAAAAAGTCACATTGGTGGCCAGTTTGCAAAGCACGCGTTTGCAAAGCGGGTCCGTAATCAATGCGCTACCACATTTCTAAGTGGCTGGGCAAGTAGGTTGGCAATCACAGTAGCAGATCGTTGCTATTACATATTAGAATATTGCTACCCATCATCCAGATTTTTCCCGTTGTCGCTTCTTACTACACCCGCGGGATGAGTAGGGGTGGATCAACTCTTAGGCTTAATATAAACTTAACTAATACCAGAAATCATTTTGGTTCTTGACGGTCTGAGTTTCAATACGGTCTGAGACAGTTTCAATAGGAAGCCTAATAAATATTTTAATTGTGTATTGCATTTAGATTCAATTACAATGCATTGCCATGTTCTGCTGAACAAAACGTTGCATTGAGTTGATATATATATTGGTATTGGGTTCAAAAGTAATCTCTTTGATCTAATCATAACAAATGAATAGCTATATATAATAAAACTTTTGTAAAACTTCTATTCAGCTACTTTTCTCGCTAACAGTACCTATAAAGCTGGGTAAAAACTATTAACACTTTTAAATAGCTTCTATACTACTTCAAGAAGCAATTACACTTTGGTTTTTATTGTAGAATCGTAGAGCTTCTTCATATAAAAGGCAATAACAAAATATAATAAAAGCAAAGGTTTGAACTTTAACATTGGAAAAGAAATAAGTGAGTGATAAATAAATAGCCTAAGTGGAATGAATAACTGGCAAGTCAGAGGTCTCAGGTTTGAACCCAAAGCATGCACCTAAGACTTTTTGTAATTTTCTCTTGCTTTTGTTTCGGAGAGCCCGACAAGCCATCATTGGTCCTGTGCCTGATAGAGACCAGACCTGATGAGTTCCCGTCGTGCACCTATGCCTGCCCAGTGCCCACACACTTTTGCATTATAATATCACCAATATGAATAATAGACTAGAAAACTATCTAGTGTCCATGGAGATTAGCCACAGTACCCGAAATTCGTCTATGACATTAAGTAAACCCCTAGGTGGTATCTTACAATTTCTGTAGCCTTAGTAACTTTAGACTTCTATTCAACCCTTTATCAATAAATGTCATCCATCCCCTAAGCTTTAACGTCAAATCTATTGACAACAACTATTATTTGAAAATATTGATCTCATTACCCATGAAGTGCCTTCATAAGATAAGAAAATTATAATATGAAAGATTCTATGTGGTAGAGCCTGGTATAGCAATAGTGGGCCGACCGCGCCCTGATCCAGGTAGTGTAGTATCACCTTCTGTGGAATATCGGTGTAAAATAACAGTATGATCTATTATGTTTCTTACGGTTATTTACATCACTGGAACTCCAATGCCCCTTCCTTTCGGGAATCTCGCCTGCCTTTGCCTCCTTCCATATTCCGGTATCGTGCTTGGAATCGTACAAGCAATACCTACCCCTGGCGGTACCCACGTGGTATAATAAAAACCTTGTAAGTACTTATAATAAAATGTATTCACTATAAAACATCACATTCCAGACACATCGTCCACCAAATCTCTTTTTAGTTGAGTGAGAAGAATTGGCGATACAATTCAACAAAGACTAGATTATACATTTGTGGTTTCAAGGGTACTTTTGATCCAGTCTATATAGTTCGCAACTGATGTATAGACTCCTGGCCACCCGTCTCTGCCGCAGCCGTAGCCGAAGGAAACCACTCCTACAGTCTCCCAAACACCTTCAGGTCTTCGCTTCATGAGAGGGCCTCCTGAATCTCCTCTACAGGCATCTTGGGCGAAGGCTCCTCCAGCACAAATTTGGCTTTCACTAAGAACGGCACCGAGGGTTCTGTATTTGCTATCGCATTCTTCCTTATCAAATATCGGAAGCCCAAGCTTCAGCTTTATTGGGCTGTTCTTTCCTGAAAAAAGAAAAATACATTATTTCTATCATCATACATAGGTACATAAATAGACTCACGCCTGTTTTCCAAAAAGGTAAGCAGAGATGAAATACAATCACATTTTAATAGTTTTCTTTTTGTTTTTGTTCCGTGTAATAGTTTGCCAATTAACTGAACACAATTCCAAATTCTATGCAAACTGACTAACACTTTGCTCGACCCAGGAATCGAACCTAGGACCTCACGCTCAGCTTTCACACCTGTTAGCGCTATAATAAATAGAATAATTATGTACATAGGTATCCTATCACCATCAGAGACTAACGGAGTAGTTTCTATCATTTAAATTAAATAAATTAATTGTATCTCGTAGACATAAGAAATTAATTTAATGTAATAAATTCTGCATGATTATAATTATTATGATCCAAGCTATCTATTAGACCTCTGATCTTGATATTTACAATCGACGTGATTGATAACAAACACTCAACTTCTTTACTATCAGTATTACCATAAATAATTTTCTCTAATGATAATAATTGTATTCCTTTCTTTGTTAACGACATACTGTATAACAGAGACAGCAATATAGGTATGTAGTTATCCCGTTCGTAAACCCAGGTGGGACAGGAGTATTATGATAACAAAATATATATTATCAACACTAGTTTTTTTTCGCAGCTTCACTCCTGTCGTTTAAATTATCCCGCAATAAAAAGTACACTCTTTGACCCATAAACTATCCAGCAAAGAATCACGTCGATCCGTTGCTCCGTTGCTGCGTTAAATTAAGACAAACCAACATTAAATATAGTAGTTTATAGTATAGTAAAGATATAGATATATTTATCAAATAATGCGTAGTAAAATAAAAATAAAATAAATAAATTATGAGAACCTTATTATAGGAACCTGATTCTGTTGTGATAAAAATAATTCGTCGACGACATTTCACGGAGGTACAAAATACGGAAATAAAATATACTGGTAATTGAATAGCAGAAAAACGTGTAATTGAGTCTGTTAGTAGAGTTTGGATTAGTCATTATTTACCTAGTTATATTTTTTTAAATTTAATACCTATCTCTGGTACCTATATCTCGAAGTCGTGATAGCCTACTGTTATAACCGAGGTCCTATGTTCGAAATCAAGGCGTGCAACTCTGACTTTTAGTAAGATATTATGTGCGTATTTTAAATTAATTGTCACTTACTCCGTCCCTTGGAGAGGGTAAAACCGTTAGCCCTGCGGACTATGAGAGTGAGCACTAGTTATACACTTAGTGCACTATAATATCTCCCGCGAAGTTAGCTAATCTCCGTTGAGATTGGCCGCTGTGACCGAAATTAAGTAATTATTAGTTTATCTCTAATTTTTTATTGTTTCTATTCTAGACAGGTAAAATGATATATCTTTCCATAAATTTATCTCAAGACTATTATTCTATCCACTAAATATAGTTTCGCCACTGGCGCCACCAGTAGCGTTTCATTCACAAGTCAAAGATTACATTTAATTTAAGAACGTTACGTCAAACCGACGTTATTTATAGTGTACCTAATTTGCGTTACTCATATTAATTGAACTGTTAAACACCGAGAAGTGAAATACAAAAGGAACTCAATTGTTCTTTGACGCCGGAGTCCTCGTGGCAGTCAAAGGTTACCCACAAAAAGTGAAAAATGAGTCGCAAATGGAAAAAAAATTACACGTTGCTGCGACCTTGCGGCTGTTAAAGGTTTAGAAGCTTCTAAAGTAAAAGAAAAATCGTATCTTGATAAAATTAGTCATACAAATAAATCCACAATCAACCTTGGCTGTAATTATACGTAAAACCCGATAATATTTTGTTTGATTGAATAGTCTTATTCCTAGAATTGTTGTCAGAGTACAAAATCAATAGTAAAATGTACTAACCATTTAGGGTTTTTCCCCAGCCGGCTACGTACACATCGTTGCCGGCAAGCAAACGTTCCCTGTTGTCCGCTAGGCAGATGGGTTGTACGTAATCTGTAAAGAAGATTGATTGAAATGTACCAATTTTTAAACGGTTTTACTTAGCTTGCCCTGTTTATTATGTGGTTCAAATTTAGTAATCGATATTTCACCCCCTTCTTGTTGACATATTGATCTGATATTAGGTACTCAGCTTTAGTTCTGATGACAAAATCGTTTTATGTAAAAACGTTTTATGTTAATAATAAAAAAATTACTAAAAGTTGAATCTAATTCGCGAAAGAAGTGTTTTGATAAACACGCAGAAGGTTGTGTAATATTATATTTCGGTAATAATAAACTTCCAAAGCAGAGGCGTGTCATCCAAATATTTCTACGAAGCGCGACCCCGAAGCCCGTCATTCAAATATAATAAAATAATTTAATTTTATACTTTAAAGTAACACACGCCTGTATTCTCCAGAGGGGGTCAGCAGAGGTGTAAGCAATACACCCACGTTTCGCCGGCTATGTTATAAGTCCCATGTAATACGGGGCGAGCTAGAGGGCACAATTCTAGAGACCGTGTTGTTATTAAGAATTTCCTAATGGAAAAACCCAATAACACTTTGCCTGACCCGGGGATCAAACCCTGCTCGTGCTCAGCAATCGCGCTTGCTACAACTAGACCAACGAGATAAACAAAATAATATGTTAAAGTTATTAAAATTAAAGCAATAAATTTAGCAGTGTTGCTTGTAACACTGCTAAATTTGTAAATTTGTAGCTTGTAAGTAGTTATGTGTGTATTACACACATAACAAGCTTGACAAGCATGCAAGTACATTTATTTATATAATTACTAGCTTTTCCCGCGTGGCTTCGCTCACGTAGACTATAGAATATTTCGAATAGAATTTATTTATTTAAATCGAATTAATATAATCTAGGTAGTACTGCCCATGAGAACAACTTATACTGCTTTGAGTCGATGCCACTACTTTTAGTGTCATTGTATAAGCAGAGATAGGTACAGGGCGAATGCCAGTCAATTATAATGTCGGTAGAGCAATCACAACGCGCCACTGGTGCACTTTTCATACTACAATTTAAAGTTTCAAGTTATTTGGTGCTTACGTATTACTAAAACGAATTTTTCGTCATCAATTATTATGTAATGAATCACTTTATGGCTATTTTAGTACTCACAAACTTAGTTTTTAAGATTTTTAGTTTTAGTTCTAGCTGTCACCGCTTCAGACTCCTTTTTTGCCAAGCTGTACTTATAAGATAAGTTTTTGTTTCAAATATAAAAGAACAAATAAAATTGAAATATCGAATTCTAATACGATTTATATTTGACATTCCAATTTTAAAGGATAATACATTGCATCAAGCCAGTTTAAATCAAAAGCACTAAGGAGTATTGATATCAACTTCGATGCAAATCACCCCCAAAATAACTTTCTACCCCTATTTTAACCCCGTTAGGCGATGAGTTTAAAAAAATACAAAACACGTGTTCCATCAATTTTGTAAAAGAATGTTTATGCAAAATTTGAAGTAGATTGGACCAAGGAATCACGTTGTCCCATACAAACTTTGCCCCCGTTTTTCTCCCTCTTAGAGGTAGAATTTCAAAAAATCCTTTCTTATCGGATCCCTACGTCATACAAAGAACACACCCTTCAAGTTTCAGGTCTCTACGATCAGCGGTTTAGGCTGTGCGTTGATCCGTCAGTCAGTCAGTCATTCAGGACAAAGCATTTTATATGTATAGATAGATTATGTGCAAGAATGCTTGAGCGTCTGTGTGATATTCATAACTTTGTGCAAATACAAGCAAAGATGTTTGCACAAACTATCATTATCCGTTCAAACTAACATCAACTGTGCAAGAATGCTTAAGCGGCTGTATGAGTTTCATAACTTTGTGCAAGCACAAGCAAAAGGTTTCTTGCAGTATCTGTGGCTATATTTATCTAAAAAAATCGCTTATATATATATAATTACTTACATGTGTAACTAGCTCTGCTGGCCAGTCTCACGATGCCGATGTCATTTCCTCTGTTCTTATTCTTATCAGAGTACCCAGGATGAGGGTATCCAGACGCCACCCGGATCTCTTGGGGAGGGTCAGCACAGGCTGAGTCGACGCAATCCACATCCTGCTGGGTATCGTACTCTCCAAGGCGGACTGTGACTCTAGAAATAAGATATAGAAAGAGATGACTCCTTATCGTTATGTAGGTAATTTTTTATAACGACGCGTGACGTAGCCTTCAACGACAAGTCGTGACGTAGATTTTGCAACGTGGCACGTTTAGGCGTGAAATGGTAACAAACAAAAAAAAACATTTTCGCATTATTAAAAAGTATTAGTTAGGATTAGGATAGAAAGTTAGGATACTGTGCAAAAGAAAATATATAACCTTTAAAATAAGGGACACAATCCGATGCGCATTTTTACAAGTGTTTATTACTATCAAAATTATCTATTACGGCAGCGCGCGCAAAAAAAAAATGTGTCACAATTTGCATGGGATAAACGGGATCATAAAATCACGCACCTGTGTTTGCACACACTAAATTATCTCCTACGTAGTTGGGTAATCTTCTTTGATATTGGCCGCTGTGACCGAAATTCTGTCAAGAGGACATTACCTATATGGAGACCGCGCCAAGCGCTGGTTAACCTTGATGTTCGTAAGAACCACCGATTATGTTTACTATATTAGTTCAAAATAGTATGCGCCTGCGCTAAAACCTTCATCTTTATAGGAAGTCCTTATCATTATAAATACCCAACCCACGCAGACAGACAGATTTACTATTTTCCTTATATTCATACAATAAGGTCTAATTTTCCGTACATAGGTGTAATAAAAAAAAAATAAATAACTGTTATTTTATGTAGTGCGTCATTTTTGTTTACGTTAGTTATTAAATTGATTTAATTGTAATTTAAATAATTGCCGACATGAATTATTTGATTTTGCTCACGTTTAAATCTATTGATTTCCGATGTTAGGTACTTATTCTAGCATACTTTGTCGGGGTCGGCTTCTAACGTAACCCGTTGAGATGCATATTTTTACACGTGCGACCACAGTATAATAATCAAATAGTATGGTAACTACGTACAAAGGCTCAAAAACGACACATTCACACAAACATCTGCAACGACGCGTCATTGGTACCGCGACGTTCGCTTAGGCGTCTCGTCGTTCGTTACGCAATATGACGCATGTTTGTGTGAGTGTGCCGTGAGTGTAGCGACTGCCTATCTGACCCCCGGCAACCGAAAGAGATACGATTTTATAACTTTTGTGGTAAATTGTATAAATCAACTTACAATGTCCCCACTTCTCGTTCGATGGCACCGGTGATGCAATGAGCAGCTGTAAGCACGTAGCGATGGTTGATCAAAACACCTCCACATTGATATGATGTCGTACCCTTGCCTAAAAAAAAATATTATTAGTTATAATCACTTGTAATAATTACACACGACTTCTAGGTTAAAATACAACCCCATTTACTTAGTTCACGTTTCAATTTCCTCGACGTTGCAGTCAAGTTGCAGTGCAATGTCAAAAATGAATTATTTCATCTTAATCTGTGCTCAAATAAACCAATTAGCGGAAGTAAATTATTAATACAAAGGATAAAAAAAAAATAAGAAAAATTAAATACAAGTCTGGGCAAAAAAATTTATAGAACTGCTCGTGCCTTTTCTAGCCTTATTATTAAAAATATAAAATAATAAATTAACTAACTAGAGTTAGGGATACAATTGTTAAAATTGCTATTGTTAGAAAGTAGGAATACGGTTGAAAAATTTCCAATCTTTGAAAATATTGGTAATATTTATATTTATAACCGTTATTTGCTTATGTGTTTTATTAAATGCTTCAAGACCCATTTAGTTGAATTATAATTGAATATTTTGTTGATGTATTAACTCGTCGAATGTTACTGTTTAAAATCGAATGTTTAAGTATTTTAAAGAATTCAAAGGATATTTTATGTATGGTTTTTACATGTTTATGCACATGTTTTGCTTATTAAATGGGAGCCCGAGTCACTTGTTTTTGCGAGTTTCTTATTAAATAATATCATAGAATTCAAAGGACGTGAGATTTTTAGTACAGGGGGGTTAGCCAAGTTGATTATCTACAATCGCTAACGAATAGAATACGAAAGAAATGTATAGGATGACATTACCTTCGATCGATATGTCACGTGACATAAAATGTCATCCTATACATTTCTTTCGTTTTCTATAGCGTTAGCGATTGTAGCTAGTCAACTTGGCTAAGCCCCCAGTTCTGTTCTTAAACAATGTGTTCAACATAATATCTAAACATTAATTTAATTTTAAAAGCGTAGTATCTCAATATAATCCAATGAAAACTGGTCTTAAAATTCGTAATGTCAAGGCTGACGGGTAGACAGCATCAAAATTAAATGGTCTTTTTGGAAAACTTGTTTCATTGACACATTCGACTTTCGGTATTGAATGTACCTACCTGCAACATGTGCGAGTACATTGAACAGTAAATTGAAGAACATCTTTTTGTATATAGACTCACGCCTGCATTCCCCAGAGGGGGTAGGCAGAGGTGTGCAGTACACCCACGTTTCGCCGGCTATGCTATAAGTCCCATGTAATTGGGCAGCGAGCCTATTGCTAATAACCGGGCACAATTCTAGACTCCGTGCTGCTACTGAGAATTTCGTAATGGAAAAATTCAATAACACTGCTCTACCCGAGGATCGAACCCAGGACCTCGTGCTCAGCAGTAGCGCTTGCTACCAGAGCGAGAATTTATGTCTTCCATCTATTATATCAGAGTTTTCAAGTTCAAACCTCGTTGAGTACCTATCTAGCAGTGGCGGAGGGTCAACAACTCGATTCTACCGGTTCCCATTGATAAATGGCGCAATCTATAATGCCTACTGACTGTGCCATTGGTTTTCTTCGGGCTGACTCTGGCTTACCTCTTGGAAAAGTTCTCTCAATCTAGTATCAAATTTTGGCTTAAGAGTTCTGTTTTAGCAAATAGAATCTATGTGGAGTATTAATTAGAGCATTTTCTTGTATCAGAACATTGAGCGTCTAACACTTTATTACAACTTGATTTTACAAACCAATCATTAAATCAAGAGCAAAATCAAGAGCGCGAAGACCCAGCCGACATTTCAACAAAAAATAAATGCGGAATAGAAAGACTCTATACCTTTATTATATCAGTATTTATTTCTTGCCTCACATTTGGAAAATGAACTCCCTCCGATTCCAGAGGGACCAATCTTAATAAAGAAACAAAAAAAAAATTATACATATAAAGAGATATATAAAATTTCAAATGGTACTCACGAGTCCTGTACCCTAGTAATGCCATCCAGGGGAACTCATCCAGGTCAGTGAAGGTGCCTCCGTATATCCTGTCTCCATTGGTATCTATACCGCACTGGTTCCTCGGCGCCGGAGACGAGTCCTCTGAAAAAATTTTACTGCCGCCACCCCCTGAAGTTGTCGTTCGAATTGGAGGTCGCTGTAATTGTTTATTAGGATATAATTACTTAATTAATTACTTCGTTATTTTAAAAAATCTATATACATAAAAATGAATTGCTAATCGTTAGTTTCGCTAAAGCTCGAGAACGGTTTGACCGATTTGGATAATTTTGGTTTTGAAATATGTGTTGAAGTCCAGGGAAAGTTTAAAAGGTGAGAAAAAGGCATAGGGTCGGGTAGGGGTAGAGTAGGGTAAGGGTAGAGTAGGGTAGGGGTAGAATAGGCGTTGAAGTAGGATAATCACGCGTACGAAGTCGCGCCGGGAAGCTAGTATCAAATAAAAAATACATGTGCGAGTACATTGAACAGCAAATTCAAGAAAATCTCTGGAGAGAAAAAAAAATCTCTTTGCGTATCTATCTAACAGTTGCGGAGGGTCAACAACTCGCTTGCTACCGGCTTCCCATTAAAAACTGGCACAGTCTATAATGCCTATTGACTGTGCCATTGGTCTTTCTCCGGGTTGGCTCCGGCTTACCTCTTCGAAAAATTCACCTTCCGCCACTGGTATACAGTTTATTTTACAGTAAACGTTTTAGAAAAATACAAAGGAAAACAAAACATGGTGAATTCTATTCGAGAATGAACCAGCTAGTAAACAATTTAATCAACATGCTCTTAAGGTGTTCTGGTGGAATAAATCACATTGCACATGTCAAGCCTGAGGCTAATTCCGGTTCCGTTAGTCCAAGAGATTGGATTAACTGCTCTCGCGTTACCTACATAGCAAAGGACGCCTAGTTATAACCTCGATTTTAACCCAGTTAAAGAATCCAAATTAAAAATATTAATCACATTTTTTTTAAAAGATTCGGTAATTTGCATTTACGGTGACGAGTATCTGAGACAGAGACGGATTTGATACGCTGCAGCTGGTAGCCCTATGGAAAATTGCCATCCCCTACTCCCTGGAAAGCTCGAAAAATTGAATGATAATTTATAAAAATTGAAAGTAATAAATCACGAAAAAAACTTTTAATTATCGTAAACAAAACATAAACAAAATAAAAGTTTTTACTATGGACACGGTTTTTACTTTCTAAACATTGACATACTCGTACTCTTACCTACCTTCATAGGTAGGTAAGAGTCCGCAGAGGTTGTGACTACCAAAAAATAATTTCAAAATTTTATGTATCCACATATAGAGAAATCCGCCTCTTTCCCCTTTCCTGTTATGGGTTTTACGGGGGTGAATGATCTATCTAACTTGGTCTCATTTCTAGAAATTTGTTTTCTCCTTGTTGCCACACGTGTCCTGAGCAAAGCCACAAGATGTTTAATTTAAATAAGTTGTGCTAAGGACAGATACGTGAAAACACGGAGAAAACTTGCTAACAATTCTTCTTACCGTTGGCCTAGGAGTAGGTTGTTCCGTCTCTGCTGAAGGCAAAGGCCCGCAGCACACCCTTGGCACATATCCTTCGAAGCCGCATTGTGACTTCCTCAAGTAGCTGACCACATTGTTCGGCAGTGGCCGAGATTCGAACGCGGTCAGTAAAGGCGCGCAATCGTATAAGGAAACGCAGTTGCTTGATACACCATTAGGGGTGGTGCAGGTGTCCGCAACTGTGAAAAAAAAAGGAATCGGTTATACAGTTTTAATGACCGAAATTTGACGAATTTAATTTTTAATTGTAACATGAATTTCCACAATGATAATTTATTAAATACAATATTATTGAAAGTAATTGTATTTAATAAATTATCATGCTATTGATAACCTCTAAACTTAATAACTTGAGGAAATGCGCATGTCGTGACCTTATTATCAAAATACTACGTGTACACATGATCTGTAGCTTCAATATCAAATTAGAAAGAACATTTTATGTCTAAATTATTTTAAGTTCGAAATTTTGTAGAAAGAAAAATCGTTGCTGGGAGATTTGAACCCAAGACCTACTTGAGTAAAACCCCTAAGTCACTCTGCCACTCAGTCACTCTAAGCTATTCGCAACCCCACTCGTGCTGTCAAAATTATCTTCTACATTCAACCATCTCAGATAACTTTTTGTTGTCTGCGCACGTCAGCATATTTTATGACGTCAGTACTCATGGGCGTACTAAGTGACTGTACCTAAATCAGAAATTTTTCGCTGGTATTTATATCACCAACTGAGGAACCGCGGTCCGGATCCGGACCTTCCTCTGTCTCTAGCGCGGACCTTGACAGAATATTTTCATAATATTTTTAAATTACATACGAGTATGTCTGAAGATCAAAGCCTATATTTTATCTTTACATTTCAATAATTATCGGTAGAAAAGTATTTTTTTTACATTTTAACGCTTGGTGCCTTAGAAATGCGGACCTTAAAATGGATCAAAGTAATATATGGTCATCCCTGATCTAAACTAATCAGAAGCATGCATAAATCTCATCACTGGAATATAATACGGTGAAGGATTATAACGTGAGGAAACCAGCACACCAAAAACATGTTTTCGATGGTGTGTAAAACCATGTCAGAGGCCTTCGGGAACTTTAAACTTTTACACTCGCTTAAAATTAATATTAATAAAAAATTACTTGCATAAAACTCTGAATGAAAACAAACATTGGTGTTTACAGAACAATGGTGCTAATTATACTATCTCTCTTTCTAACAGAGATGATTTGAAATGGTAAGAAGGTTTTTAGGGCTGTCAAAGAAATGACATTATAGTGATCAACATGATTTTTGTCCGCATGTCGTATAATATCTCGTCAATTATAAGGGCGCAGACTAATTTGATAGCTCTAATTTGACAGCTCAATTTGTTGTCCTCTTTCGATGGTGTTTATTAAAACTAAAATTTGTTTATTTATTAGTTTTTAGTTTAGCGTGATTGAAAAGAGATTCAGCCCCATTATACACATGAAATTATTATTTAACTCGCTATAACGAACGTATAGCCACAGATTCGTCATGGAATTTCCCTCCCAGACATAATGTTAGCGGTTCAACGAACTCTGCAAATTCTAAATCTGCAGATTAAACAGTATACACCTACTTATAAACACTTCAACAGTCAAACATAGCCGAATGAGTGCTACTCCATATGATAAGTAAACTTTTTACTCTTAGGTCTTGGTATCACCAAATCACTTACTCCATGCCTCGGAAAGCACGTAAAGCCGTTGGCCCTGCGCCTGATCTCTCTCCGGTCGTGTCGGATTGCCGTCCCATCGGACTATGAGAGATCAGATGTACAGAAACGGATATAGGGTACCTTTCATCCCAAAAAAAAGTACTGTTCTCGAAGAAAACCACAATAACGTCTATATATGATAATAGATGGCGCCATATGTCTTTCGAATCATCATTAAATTCTAAATTAACGAGAACGACGCCTCGGACAAAAGCTAGTATATCGATAAAATTGATTGAGCTACGGATATACTCGTAATGAGCTATTCATCACTGATATATGTACCTACCTCATAACTATTACGTATCGCTCACGCAAAGTTCCACAATTTTATTACGATAATCATTGCTAAGATAATCGTATTTATTTTATAAAGGTATATCTTACATCTATACCTATATAAAACAAAGTCGGGTTTTTTCGTGCCAGTAACTCGAGAACGGCTAAATTGTTTTTCATGATTTTTGATTTGTTGTATTTTTCTCCGTCACGAATAGCAGAATTAATATTTAAACAATGGAATTATACCCCTAGGGTAGGGTAGGGGTGGTGTAGGGTAGGGTAGGGGTAGGGTAGGGGTAGAGTAGGGGTAGGGTAGGGTAAGGTAGTGTAGGGTAGGCTAGAGTGTACTTAAAATAGGCGTAGAGGTATGATAATCACACGTACAAAGTCATGCAGAGCAGCTAGTAATTATTATTATTGTGTGTATTTTTATTAGCAAGTTGCTTGCACGTGTCGGAACTCAGAATTCTCGTTTTTCTTTGCCTCTAGTACGGTCATTCACAGGAAAATTTTATAATAACGTATGTATGTTCGTATCAAATCATGCGAGTTGAATTAGAAAAGCCTTTATTAAGTTGCAATGTAGGTATGTTTGTTTGGGTAGAATCTTGTAAGCTGAATTATAACCACTTCCTCTTATTCTATGGAGTTAAATTTTAACGTGTTGGTTCAGTTCTAATCATAATGCATTTTTATGATAAGTATGATCTGATTCGACATCCAGAATTAGCTCCAAGTTTGTTCTTTCCAGAACTCTTCAACGGTCAACAGCATTGGCACAAATTTTTGCATACTCATTTAGTTTTGATATTCCAATGTAAAAGCTTGGCTACAAACGTTGGTTCTATAAAACGGCAATTCTTTGAAAAACGTTAACATTTTCTTAATGAACCATTTTTCTCCCAGAGGTTTAAAGCACAAAAGTACTTTCGGAAGGTTTTTTATACTATCTCTACACCTGACAACAGGGGTGTAGTGTATGTTTTAATAATAATAATAAGCAATGTAATTGATTTCCTTCTTAACTTTGAGTGGAAGATAATGATACGCTTAATTTTTGACTAATTGATTGTGAGAATCACCCAAAAAACTTATATAGGTATTGACGGTATCGACAAATCAAAGAGCTACTGTCAGCCCATATTTTCCCACTTCTGGACAAAGACCTCTTCCTTTTATCCACGTTTTTAGGAAAATATCCTGTGTGGGCCAATCATTACATGTAAGTATCGCTATAGTGGTTATTTTTGCGCACAGATCAGATAAAAAGAGTATTTTTCTTTGAAGAAAATTATCAATACCAACCTTTATAGGTACAACATGGTGGTTCCCTTTGGAAGAACAAGTATACCTAGTAGTTATTTACATGTTATTTACGTAGCTGTTTTTTTAATAAATGTGCGGTAAACATTTTATAGCTCCTTCGTGTTTAAAACTAAGTATTTAATAGTTTATATTGTAACAAATCGTGGGAACCAAGGATTTTCCTGCTTTCATTTTGTATTCATAGTATTACCGAGCTGCTTGAAGCATACAAATATGGATGTTTGGTATCGATAAATTATAGTGTCTTGTACGTGTTTGTTTCAGAAGGATTTTCGAATGAGAAATATCATTTTAAGAGAAAATGTAGTTTTTATATTAAACTTAACCCTTACGCGGCTTCGCTACCGTGGTTCTAATTTCACTTGATTTGTTTAAAAAATATGTAAGTACTGTGTACTATTTTTTCTGTGAAAATTTTCAATAATTTTTAGTTATTCTGATATTCGGAGCGCAGACGAATCCACCAAATAAGAGATCCATAGAGCAGATACTGGCTCCATGAAGAGATCATTCCAGCCGTTCGGAGAAATCGGTCCAGCCGTTCTTGAGTTATAAGGGGTGTACCTAACTGACTTTGTTTTATTTATTTTAAAAGTTGTAATCGATTACAATATGAGGTGTAAATTATAAATCATGAGGTAATTTTTATTTAAAATTTTGTAGTCTTGGGATCTAGTATGAATTAAAAACATGTTTAAACTTGTAAAAAAGTAAACAAAAACCAATAATGAACTACAGAACTCGACTCGATATGTATTGGCCACGATAATGATAAACACATTATAAACACAAGTTTATAAACTAAATTAAATAATAAAAATGAAAATGTATTGCGCTTAGTGTGATTCTAACAAAAATAACATTGTTTATTACTTAACACTTTATCTTTGAGGTAAATAGAAAAAAAAAACCTTTTTTTCTCGAAGCATACTTCCTGTAAGTACTATTGTTCTTATAACCACATTTTTTTCATACTTTGCCGACGATTTCTTAGTCCTAATCATACTTAATCAAATGTAATCATAATCAACCCGGCTTGGTATCATCATGATACGTTTTAATAGTATTAATTCTCTCTCTCTATTTCATTAGATCACGTTCTAATATTAGAAAACAACGTGACTTAATGAGCTTGATTATTATTGCATACATTATTGATCACCAATCACAATTTGCTAATTAAATACCACTATAATGTTGTTTAGATCTAAATTTGCATGCAAATTTTTTATCATTTGACAGCTAAAGTACTTACGGACATAACTCCAAAAAAGTGCAGACACAAAAAACACTGAACACCACATTGTGATAATAAATTAGCACTTTTTTTTTAAATTAACACTCAGTCATCACTCGAAACGTTCGATTTTTAAAAATGGTTGTTTAAATAAATAATTTTGCTATAAAATAAATAGTGATGCGACCAGTACGCAGTGGTCGGCTTTGCTATACTGGTTCTTGGAGGTCAAGTCCGTACATTAAATACTAACGAATACGTAGTTTTGTTGTTCCTAGTACCGTTTGCAATACAAAATATTAATCATTAAACATGTTTACGTCATTTGTCCTGACGTGCATACGTTTACCGGTTGTCGGGTAGTTTTTATTTTTATTCGACAGGATTATGTTCTTTTTGTAGGTAGTTGTGTTTTTTCTTAATAATGGACGTTATTCATATATCTACATAAATATTAAACCTTTTATGAGTAGCAAATATTCAGTTTTGATTCTGCATAAGGAAAAAAATATTATAATGTAATCGGTCACGCACTGAAACTAGGAATTCAATTTAAATCAATAATTAAATCAAGGAAGGTATAGATAACGCATCTTTGTATTGAAAAATGAACTGGAGGATTAAAGTGAAGGGTCGTTCAGCTTACTATGGAACTGGTCCGCGGATCAGTTACCGTTTGAACTTGACTCACATTACTAGACTCAGATGACAGTAGACAGAGAAAAAGGGATGGAGGGAAAAGAGCTATTTGCCCAGCAGTGAGGCGATAAAGGCTAAATAAAACAAAACTTGTAGGTAAATTTTGTACATGATATCTAAAGACCATTCTCATTGTGTTGTTTTTAAATTAAGTTAAATAATTTTATAGCAAAAATTCAAGCCAAGAACAGCTGCAACTACATCAGCCTTACCAAGCTATTTTTAGGTAAATACATCATTAACTTAATAAATTATTGCGATCATGAAACGATGACGAGATCTTAGAACTACCTATGTGTTTCTTGAATACTTGATCTGGTATTAATCACTTGTTTTTACGCTATTTGTGTAATTTCCTGAAGGTCGACATCACTAGTGCGATGCCCATGATTACTTATTAATAATTATTTATTTATTTATAAAATATATATTTTTTCAGCCTTAAGTGTTGCACCTTCTATGTTTCGCACAAGCGAACACTCGTGTTAAAGTTTTGTCCCACTAACATGAAACAGCACTTTGATTTGTAGCTCTTACGATATACTCTCATATAAGACTTATTTTTAAATAAGTATAATATATAATAAGTAAAAATATACCTTCTTCTTCTTCTTCCTGCCCTTTTCCCAATTTATTTGGGGTCGGCGCAGTATGTCCTCTTTCTCCACACATCTCTATCACCCGTCATCGCAGTAGTCACTTCTTTTCTGCCTACCTGCATTAAAAAATATATATAAAATAGTAATCCAGTGAAATCGGAACGAGAACTGAGGGGTCAGGGCTCCGGAGAGCGGAATCTCCAGACTATGCGCGCCGTGTCCAGGAGTGTCGCCTTCTGCTAGAGCTCTGTTATGATAGCTGGATCAAGGAGGATCCTTGATCCAACCAGATCGCAAATAATAGACACACCGTTATAAAAGAAACTGAATTCACAATCAATAAGCGCTCGTAAATTAATTAAATAAGAATTAAATAAAACTAAAAACCATTACTTAATTTGCTATCTATACAAACATAACATAACTGGATATACTTGTTTACCAGTACATAACATACATACATAACTACATTTCTCAAGATATCGGATATTCGTCAGACGTGACTCACGGATTTACCCGACTCACTATAATAATATAATTGCTTCTAAAAACCTACTAGTAAATAAAAAAACTACCAATGTCAAGATCTTGGCGTTGAAATGATTTTATGGAAGAATCCCACAGTTAAACTAAGCTGAACTTTGTAATGTCGTTCTGCGTCTGCGCAAATGATCAGGAAATGATATATTTATTTATTCCATTAATTCAAAAGGTCATTGACTTAATAGATTTTATATATTGTTTGACTTGGAAACCATCGGATTAGCGGGTTCTAAAATAAACTTGTATTCTAAAATATTTTACAGTGTAGCCTTTGCCTGCGTCAGAAAAATTAGCCTATATTTAAATCCGGGAAAGAAAACTATAGGTATGCTAAGTTTTTTTCAACTCTGCTCAGCCAGAAGTTTTGACAATTTCTTATAGTTGACAGTTACTATTAAAAAAACCAAAATGTCAGTTTGTGTTTTAATATACCTAAATAAATGTAATTTTTCATAATAAAATTACCTAGGCATAAAAATAATGAACAAGTTACTGAATCAGGAGATATTATATGCTACTTAAATAGCATTTTTTATTCGATCAATAAGTAACATGAGACCATTACATATTTATAATTCCGTAAATATATACATAAATATAAATACAAGTATGTATGTACACTCAGAAAACGATTATCCTCTTGGTAGGTATTTAATGTCTATAAAAATTCTACCAGATCTTAAATAAAAGAAACATACTTTCCTCTTTCCTTGTAATCTACGTATTTCTGAGAGACTGCAATTGGTTCATTCGCCTCAAAGAAAAAAAAATTAAAGACGTCATCAAGCCGACCCAGTGCCCAATCAACCAAATTCACACCCAAGTGGGACGCAATTTCCTTCTTGCAATTCGCTTAGCGATTAACAACATTAACTTTCTGGTCTCGTCTTCTAATCGCATTGGACCCTATTGGACCCCCAGTTCCGTACATTTGATTATAGGTACGGTTGAATTCGGGAAAATAGTTCATTATTTTTGCTAAATACACGTTGGGAGTTGATTGAATGAGAAATATGGTGCGGGCTTAAATTAATTTATTGAGAAATGGTCTTTTAAAGACATTTATTATTATTTTGTATTCAGTATTCAAATAGCTAATTTAAACTTTTTTTAAATATATTGCTGAAGATTGCAGAAAAATCTAAAATAATATTATGGGTATTATGAAAGACTAGTAAATAATTTATCTGGTGCAGGAATCGAACCCGCGACACGCAGAAGGCAAATCGCATAACCAATACGCCAATCGTGTCTTCAAGTCAAATATTATTTTGCTCACGAGTTTACGACTCAGAAGAACAGAAATATTTTAAATTCCATGTTGTTGCAGCTGAATTATTTTTTAACAAAATGTTTGCAAATTTTTAAACATGAAACTCACGCCTATATTCCTCAGAAGGAGTAAGCACAGATGTATGCATGCAGTACACCCACGTTTCGCCGGCTCTGTTCTAAGTTCCATGTAATAGGGGGCGAGCCTATTGCAATTAACCGGGCACAATTCCAGACTCCGTGCTGCTACTGGGAATTTCCAAATGGAAAAACCCAATAACACTTCCGACCCGGGGATTGCACCAGGACCTCGTACTCAACAGTCGCGCGTGCTACTACTAGACTAACGAGGCAGTCAAATTCCTAATTAATATAAGTGAAGGAAACTTTGCGGCTTTTATAGGTAAAGTACCAATCAGTTGACTGACACCCACGGCCAAACCAATAATGATCCATCATTTAAAATCTAGAAAAAACAAAATCCCCCGTAATAAGACATAGGTACCTACAAAGAAACTAGTTTTTCATGGTAATTACCTACATTTTTTTATTATTCAAACCAAGCCAAAAAAACCTACCAAATGTTATGTTTATTTTTTACTAGCTTTTAAGAAATTTGCCGCGGCTGTCATCAAGATCTTTGACAATCGAGGAGCCAGTGACATTAAGTCTCTTGCACTCGCTCTAAACTAATTTAGACTCGCCATCTCTATTTCTAACAGAGATCATTAGAAAAGGATAGAAGATCTTTAGGCCTGTCAAATTAGTCCATTTGCGTGATATCAACGAAAATTTATTTGGCATGACATTCACACCAATTGCAAGGACGTAGACTACAATTCGATTTGGTATCCTTTTTCGATGGTTTTATTAGAAAGGGATATTGTTAGACTAAATCTAATGTAGCGAGATATACAAGAAAATCAGCACCACTGAGCTATAAAATCAGGGGGCTATACTCAGTAAATTGCAGATTCAATTCCTCCTTGTAATCGGTATTTTTTTTTTCAAAAATAGGACATTTCGCATAGCATGCATAATTTAAAAAAATGTTTTTGTAAGTAGGTAATACTTATTATAATGCAAGGCATTAGAATCGGGTTTTTCATTTAGGTTTTTATAGTATAGATAAATTAATAAACTAAAATTGAGAAATCCCCGTATCAAAAAAATATATAAATTTACAGGTTATCCGATTTCCTCAACCAAATACCAATAAAGGATCACCATTGTTGCATCCTTACTATCTTTTTCCACAAATATATTGGGAAAATATTTGATATAAGATTGCGGCCATACCTCAGCATCAACATCCAATGTCAGGCGTTTATCGATGGCCCCTAAATATTATTTATGAACGTCTCAGACGGCTGCGATCCTAGTACCTACCGGCGCTCTTGCTATTTGCGCAAACACTTACTCTACTTGATTTATAGTTCCCTGGTAGTTTGAGCGAGATTTGCTCACACCTTTTTGAAAAATCTTTAGTGACAAATGGACAAAGGGTTGAAAAAAGTTAATCCAATCTAGGGTAAAAATAAAATTAAAAATAAAAATAAATAAAATTTAAAGTTTTATTGCAAGGAAGTAGACTAATTTGACAGTTCAATTTGCCGTCCTTTTTCTATTGTGTTTATTAGAAAGAGATAGGTATAGTTAGACTAAAATGTATCTAGGGTACCTCTATGTTTATTGCCAAGTAACCCCTGACTACAGACAATTAACAGCGTTGACTGTTGACGTGTGCCTAGTTAACCAAGCTGCTATTGCCGTCACTGCTATATAACCTCTTCTACCATAGTCCAAGTCCATTGTTCAAATCCTTTTACCTTTTTATCCTCGCTCTATTTTACAATTAACCTATTCCTCTTAGATCATGGTTATTAGCAATAGACTATCATAGGATTTAGACATATCTGGCGAAATATGGCGTACTTATAATATGCCTCTGCTTACTTGGAACGGCCGTAGTTTAAGCCATTTTGTAGCAATGATAGCCTAGTAGAGAAGTATGACCGTTGGACTGCCGAGTCAAAGATTGTAGGTTCAAAGTGTGAGTAACTAGGTAACAGCAAAAATGTATCGTTTTCGTTTCGTTTTTGAATTTTACGGTAAATTTGAAATTATTACTTACTTACACACTTGCTTCAAAAATAGATTATGTATTATATTTTTTCCAATCCGCTAACTTTCCAAGAAAATTCTATAATTTGTAAAAAATTACAATCACTACGCGTTTTTAAAAAACATAAAACCTGAAAGCCATTAACTAAAAGCTTCAAAACAAATTGCACTTTCATGATACACTTAAAAAAGCCACAAATTCCAGGCACAAGCAAACTTTCGAATCACGGTACAACTCGAAACTGTCATTAGAACTTTGCATCGAAAACATTCATTATTACTACGTTTACTTTGAATAACATTTTCGTTAAAAGGTTTTTCCTCCATTGATATAAATGGGAGTCGTCTGCGCATCGAACTGTGCACATAAATCAAGGGTGGGAATGGGATGCATCGTTTGTTCTGTGTCCAGTTTAATAAACGATGGATTGTTGGTCACCTCGATCAAGTCCATCTGGATGATCGGTAACAAGGGCGAAAGTCGTAGGTGACTGCGTCAAGGTAATCAAGTTGATGAGATGGTCGTTAATTGTAAATGTAGAAGAAAATAAGAACAAATTAGAAAGGGATCAGGTTTAATGATGTACCTAATTCATTATTTTATATTGGCAGTGATAGCTTTGTGGTCGTAAGGTCGTAGGTTCGGAACCCAGGCACGCACCTCTGACGTTCCGATTTATGTGCAAATTAGAAATTAATTATCACTGGCTGAAACGGTGAAGGAAAACATCGTGAGGAAACCAGCACACCTGAGAGACTTTTCGACGGTGTATAAAGCCATGTCAGAGGTCTACGGGCGGTTTAAACTCTGACACCAAGTTGTTTCATAAACCACACGATGAAGAAGATTATTTTATATTACCTAAATCCGGTTTGTACATAAGGATGTCGTCAGTAGTGGTGGCGCATTGGTTACGGACTCGCTTTGCAAGAACATGGGTGTGGGTTCAAACCTGGCAAATACAAATTTGAATTTTCAATGTCATAATGTAATTTTTTAGTTAATCTAGAACACCACTGACTAACAATAAAGGGAAATAAAGTCTGAAATCGAAAACACGCAGTGGGCTATCGTGGTAATTTGCTCGATCTTTCTCTGTATAAGAAAAGGCTTTTGTCCTGCAGTGGGACAGTTACAAGCTAGTTCATTTATCATAGGAGGCAAGTTGACTTCATTTCACCTTGAAAATACCCGAGTCATAACTTAAAAGGCCTAGATCGTTAAGGCCAGTTACAGGAAAACTGATGGGCAATCCCATAGCTTGTCGTTCAATGACCGTGATAAATAATCGTTTATATAAAGTATGCGGCAGACCGTGAATGTTATCCACTATATATTATTTTCTAAGAATTTTTATACGTCATAGTTAAGTGAATCAAAATGTGTATATTACCTTTTTGTGTTGGATAACATGGGTTCTCTTAACGTCAATTAAAACTATGAATAGTATATTGTCGTACCTAATAGCAATAAAACTTACTTAAATAATAAATAAAACTTTGGCAGAATCATCTCAATAAGATCTTACTATAATAGTATGGATAGAGTTTGTATATATTTATAGGTATGTATAATGTATATATATGTATATATTTTATAATATTTATATGTTTACATTTAAGTAAGTAAGTATATTTTATTAAGCTATGTATCTAAATGTATGCTTATAATTTTATTTATCTATATTTTCTTTTTATGACGTTTTAATTCTTAAGCACCTGCTTCTTCATCTCTTCACCACCCTATGGTTGACTGGTAGAGAATGCCCAAGGCATTAAGTCCGCCAATGTATAGGTATGTTGCATAAAGATTAAAATAAATAAATAGCACAGTAAACATAAACATGCAGTATGGAAACTACATACAAACGCTCAAAATGGCACACTCACACTAGTAAGTCAGACTACTCAGACTAGTTTAGTAGTGTCTACATGATAAGGAAACCTGGAGTAATTGGTCCGAAGTCACCAACATGCAGTGAGCTTAGGATTAACCCTTGATCCTTCTCTATATGAGAAGGGGCCTTAGCCCTGCAGTGGCTCGTCATCATCATCTCTCAACATGCTTTTCGAGACACGGGTCAGTTGATAATTAATGAATTCATATATAACATTTTTAACTTCCGAAAAGTCAGAGGTGCGTGCCTTGAGTTCAAACTTGTTAATCAACGGGTCTTCTTCTTATCGTATGATTGATGAACAACCTGGTGTCAGCGGTCAAACCGCCTGTAGGTTTCTGACATGGCTTTACACACCCTTGAAAAATCTCTCAGGCGTGCTGGTTTCCTCACGATGTTTTCCGTCACCGTTTTAGCAACTGATAATTAATTTATGATCGCACATAACTTACGAAAAGACATAGATGCACGCCATGGAAACGAACTTGAGACTACTGACTTCTCAGTCGACGATCATACCACTAGGCTATCAGTGCTATCAACGGGTATGATTGTATCACGAGATAATCACGAGGCTATTTATCAGTGCTGCTGAATCGGAGATGAACAATCTATAAAAAAGCATTTCAAAACTTTACCAATAAAATAAATATAAACATCTAAAGCTCGAATCACTTGAACTCCGTGTCTCGAAGCATCGGAACCGAAGGAAATAGGAATCATTATTTAATGTCAATGGTAAACTAGATTGCCGCCCGCAAATGGCCCGGTAATGATTCCAGACGGTTGCGGGCCGCAATGTACAGCTAACAAGTTAATTAACTTTCAGACTATTTGATTTTATAAAGAGAAACTTCTTGTACAGGTTTATGGTTAGCTTTTTTTTTTGGAGAAAATATTTCCAAGCATGCTTAATACGTTTGTGTCTACATATAATATATAGATTTATTTTATTTTTATTTATTTATAGACTCACGCCTGTATTCCCCAGAGGGGGTAGGCAGAGGTGTGCAGTACACCCACGTTTCGCCGGCTATGTTATAAGTCCCATGTAATAGGGGGCGAACCTATTGCCATTAACCGGGCACAATGACTCGTGCTGCTACTGAGAATTTCCTAATGGAAAACCCAATAACACTTTGCCCGACCTGGGTATCGAACCCAGGACCTCGTGCTCAGCAGTCGCGTTTGCTTCCACTAGACCAACGAGGCAGTATATAGCTTCTAAGAATATCTGAATACACTGTATGTCTCCTTCAAGTGCACATAATTATTAAATTGGGTGAAACTAGATATCAATTAAATAAAACTACTTAGATATCAAAATAATACAAAAAAAGTCTATAGGTAATCTTAAACCCGACAGGGTCTATAATTGATACCATATCTACCAATCATGTCTACCAACTATACAGTTTTTCATCTGAAAATTAATATAATAATCAAAACGTCCATTAGTCTGTACAAATTGGAATTCTCAATGGCAACTAATGAGACGATTTCCATCGCTTTCACAGATCAATATCAATCCATTTACAGTCGTAATTTGTCGACGCAGAATCTCTCTATAAGCCAATAAAAACGTAATGTCTGTCTGAACCCTTATAACCTTTGGATAGCAATATGTAGATTTATGTATTATAACTGTATTAGCGATTGGATTTCATTTTAGGGCATCGACATACGATGCTTTGGTGGGAACATTTTGTAATTTTGTTTTACAAACGCTCGCTGTTACAATAAATATTATGTTGGTAGTTTCTCCGGGGATGTGCCTAACAGGCTTTAAGCAGAGGAGGTTCCGGAGCTGGTCTCTTAAGAGGACCCAGGATCTCCTTCATGTGCTGATGGTGATCACCGGGGAGGTTTTAGTGAGGCAAGAATCCCACACTCCCGGTCCCTTCCTCCGGAGGCCATGTGCCTTTTGAAGGCGTCCTCCCGTAAAGAAAAAAAAAAAGTATCTAAGTATTGTTTTGTCTAAAACCTTAAACTGTCTCAATCTAATAACAAACAGTGACATTGGCGATACAAACAAATTACAGATTTAGTAAAATATACAAGAAACTGGAAACTGTATTTAGAAAAAAAAACTAACTTTTGCAGATAGTACATAATGGTGTTATTTCAATGATACCTTTGGCTTTAGGTTGGCTTATGGCAAACGAAAGGTTGAAAAGTTCTTATAATAATAAAGGATCTTATAGGTTATTTGTAATTTAAATGAAAAAGACAAAAGTGAAAGAAAAGATTTTTCAAATTTATGTGGAAAGAAAACATCGATTACGAGCAAGGATTTGAACCCGTGACTTGATAACGCCCCTAGTCACTCCTGCACGAGCTATCAAAATTATCTTCTACAATCAACCATCTCAGATGGTAGTTACACCCATCTCTTGTACGATTTTGATATTTTCTTTCTACAAATATTTCAAACGTTAGTATTCCCTTCGCATGTATATAAATGCTGTAAAAAAATGTTAATACATATTATTTACACATATTTGATATTTGCAAACACGATTTCATGAAGTTCCAAACTGTTTATAGCTATTGAGTTTACAGCTTTGGATATACGATGATATTAACTATCATAAAATCATGAAATATGACCCAGCGGTCGTTACATTAGCATTATCAAACAATGGGTGTAAAATTTAACACTTAGCCATATGTGTTATACACAAAGGTTTATGTACTTTTATGTACTCATACATAGACTTTGTTTTAGTGGTGTCTAGTAGCTGGTAGTTTTGATATCAAATGGTACTACTAAGACGAGTAACATCACTCTGGCTGCCTAGTGATAATAGAAAAATTCCATAAATTTTATTACTTCATCGTATGAACAACCAAAAAAAAATATTATTAATTACTTTTTATGATAATCAGGTAAAGTATCAACATAAAAGACTTGACTAACGCATCCGCTTCTAAATGATCAGTAGCTGCATCCGCACAATTCGATGATGAACTCCAACGTCACATTAGACTCGTATCTCTGTAGCCCTCGCGGCTTTAGATAAATAGGAGAAAATTTACAAACTTAAACTTAGTTAAAAATTATATTGTAGGTATCTAAAGTTAACTTTATTTTAGATACCGTTCGCGTTGTCATGTAGGTACTATCGTGGACAAAACCGGTGCACCACTCTTAAGGTTAGAATCGCTTGCACCTGGCGTCCGAACGTAGCGCTAGCCCCACACATACGCACGTAGCATCGTTTAAAGCATTTTGATGGCGAAGTGGTGTACCGTTCGTGTCCACGATAGTACATATTATACTTATTATTAGTCATAGAAAATTATACTGTAATACACATTATTCTGTAACATATCATATCCATCGCTGGTTTTCTAATTAAACAAATAAATACCTACCTTCTTACCTCTTCATTAAGGTTTCATTTTGCAAATATACAATTTTAATCTCCCGAGAAGCAGCTTAGCTCAAGACAGTTTACGTGAATTTTAATCACTATCTTAATCCTAATAAATCGATATTAAGCCAATAACAAACTTTAGTTACTAAGGCTAGAATTAATTAATCTTTGACAGGTACTATGCAAAGGGATCGATAAATTAATATTTAACAGACAGATGTCTATAAGATATAACTGTCTGTGCAATTAAATTACAGTTACATTTAGTTATCTAAAGTTAATTCATTGTAATTCTAATCTATTTTCTTTCAATTAATGAAGTTAGTCTCTTGGATCGAGATATACGAATATCAATTTCAGGCTATCTGTGTAGACTGCTGCCTGAAACTTTTATAATATCTAATCTTGATATACGAATTAAAAAAACTATGATTTTCGACCCCCGACACAAAAAGAGGGGTTGTTATATTTTTGACGTGTGTGTGTGGTTGTGTGTCAGTCTGAGGCATAGCTCTTAAACAAATGGACCGATTTTGATTACTTTTCTTTGTTTGAAGGTCGAGGGTTTGGACGATACCGTTCAACCATCGTCCTCCTGTTTTAAAACCACTGTGTACTCCACTTGACTAGCAGATTAGCTCGTGGTCAAACACATCATGTCATGTTCATAACAAAAAAAAATACCGCTTAATATATAGGTTTTTACACCGCTCGCTGGTTTTGCAACACCGTTTTCACCTTTCATAATACCTCAGGGGCTTAAATTCTGTATTTTTTTAAAACTATGTATAGAAGAAAGAAACAAAAAAGGAAAAACAATGATTCATTTTTAGCAAAAAAAGGGCTCAAATTACCAATTCTCCTTAATTAATTAATCCTTTTCTACGTTCACACTCAAATCTTCTTAACACATATCAGCGTTTAATCTCGCAAACGGCTCTAAAAACAAAGGCTCCCAATTACTGTTGGCATCAGGTGGCGACTCGCATGCAATTAAAACAAAATATCACATCCTAGGGTCGCCTCACCTATATCTTCTTTACTTTATAGCAACATAAAGAAAGCTAACGCTCTAAACTGGATCGTAAATCGCTTATGCTATCGTGTGTGCTACCAAACGTAAAAGGGAATTAATAAGGCCGTTACAGAGAGCTATTTCAGTCTGAAAACCAATCTTATAGTTGGAATAAAGCTTCAGAGATATATAAGGAGATATTGAAAGGAATCGATTTTGAAACTCTGGTAAATGTTCAATTTAAGTTTTATTGAAAACAGTATTGAATGGGTTTTGTTTTATCATTTTGTTTGGTTTAAATAAGTATTTATTTAAACGCGATGCAACCTTAGCTATTTTATTTGAAGACATAAATGTAATATAGGTTTTAAAATTGTACACTCATCTTCTATAGAAATAAATAGCCTTCTCAATTAAATAAAATTTGATGTTACACTAAATTTAGTGTTGCGACCATCAATGGAAAATAACGAACCGTTTATTTATTTATTATTAATACAAAAAAATAATATTGAGGAAACCTAGAAAAACGGTCTGAAATCAACGGCAACACGCAGTGAGCAGCGAGGTGATGCTTGATCACTCACTGTTTTTATTATTATTTTATGTTTTTTATTTTATTATTTGTGGATAAGTTCAGGATAGGTTAAAGGAGAGGCAGCTCTAATAGAACAGTAATATAACTTAATAATTAAGAATGTAAATACCCCTTGCATGGGATTCCTTTGTTGAAAACATAAAAAGAAAATTTTCATTTTAATTGTTGCGTAATATTCTTGACAATTTCTAGTATAAACTTTGTACTATAACAGTTCAATAACATTACACCGCGTCGTCGAGACGTTTCACACTTGAGTAAGACATTGCCTTATTGCCAAAGTAGTTAAGGCGTTATCCTCATCAATTCGAGGTGAGAACGGTCTTAGGAAGGCAAAAATTCAAATGTGCCCTTTTATTGGCACTAACTATAAAAAGAATGTAAAATCCACCCTCTTTAGGAGCCCAGTAAAATACGGACACTTAGATTTGCCCATCAAAGTTTTGGGCACTCAAAAATCCATTTGAAAAATACACACTTTATATCTAAGGGTTTTTGCACACGATTTCGAAACTTTATGTGCTATATTTTATTTTTTAATTGACGTAGTAAAAACGTTTTTCTGCAACAAATAAATTTCACGTTAGATTTGAATGTACTTGAATTTACTAAACCTATATACTAATGTACTTAGCATTTCATTCTTACAATCTTTCCTAAAAGTAAAACTTCTTCAAATAGATCAAACTAAAATTATTATTTATGATTGACGGCAAATATCAAAACTCGTTAAGTACCTAAACATTAAAGAGAGGAATTCACTTCCTGTCATCGGTTTTTGCAAGCATATTACGTTATAGATGATGTTAAAAAAAAAGTCTTCCAAAAAGCTTGGCAATACAATGGCGTCAGCCCTGATGTTGCAGATGTTCATAATAAAATCGTTTGACCCCTCTACAAAAAAAAACTGTACAAAACATAGTACAATCACATTTCAGCGACTTCTACAAAACTTTCATGTTGCGGAAAAGCCCAAACATAATTTAATTTATTTTTATTTTTTACATATTTTATGCACAGGTTTTGCATATTAAATGAAATGATTGATTAACCATTTCACTCAAACATAATAGTTTTATAGAAATGTCTGTGCAATGTCTCTCTTCATTACACCAAGCACTGCCAGTTGCATATGTAACAATACCAAATTGCATTAGGCTCGAGTGCTTGACACTGCGTTAATCGCAGTCTGTCTGCACCCTTACCGTCAGTACATAATAGAATTGGGCATTCTGAAAGGGTGCGTTTATGCACCAACGCGAATAGCGTTTGAAGCAGTTAAAATCTAAGGTGGCATTAGAATTACGACCTGGAGTAAGGGTTACGTTCTAATAACAATGGTTCTACTTAAACTGGATGAATTTCATCGTTACTCCATACACACACGCTTAGTTAGTAGATATGCATTGAGCCTTAATGTTGCTTCTAAGTATTCGCTCGTGAAGACTCCGAAGTTTTTGAAGCAGACCGAGTTCTATTGCTTAACGATTCTTTAAAAGACGGTGCGGTGTTGGAAACTACAATGGAGCACACCTGCAAAGCAAAGGACGAACATTGAAGTTTCTTGGATTTCTTTAATAAAATCAATTGCTAGGTACTTATTACTATTAAAACAGATAAAGCCCTACAACCTTAACTAGCGCCCCTGATAACTTGTCCTTTGGTAACCGAACATTGTACAAGCCTTCATGGAAACCAGTTACGAAACCCTGGTTTCCTTAACGGCCGAAGCGGAATAAGATGACTTTATTAATTATGATTTATAGCCTTATAAACAAGAACTAATAAGTCTTTTAAAATAACTCTCAAGTTAATTAAAGATAGTTTTAATAAATGATGCTACTTTCCCAACTCAAGGTTGTCTAGAACTCCTAGAAGATATTATGACTGATCATTCTTAACAATCTCAAGATTATTGACCCTTTGCTTAAAACATTGATAAATGGAAGCCTATGTGTCATTCTGATGTATAAACAATAATACTATTAAAGTTTCAACAAAATCAGTTCAGTAGTTTTTGCGTGAAAGAGTAACAAACATTCATACATCAATTCATACATCATACATCCTCACAAGATTTACATTTTTTATTATTTGAATATTATTGTCAGTGCCATAACTAGGGTTACCAGCGGTGTTCAAGCACATCAGACCCTGGAGGAACGCAGAAATGACCCAGAAACTAGTACCCGCAGGGGAAAAGGAGTGTTGGTACCGTATTACGACGTTCTCCCTATCCTCTGCGGCCAAGGGGTGGTCGGCAACAGGACCACTTATCTGCAGTCCCGTAACAAAGAAGATCTTGAGCGTCAGACACGGGATCGTTTGGCGTCCATCGCCCATGGTCCTCAAAATAGTTACGACGCGCCGTGTGTCCTGGTGTATCGTAACAGGGTGGGTGTGTATCACCCCAACCCCTAGGAGGCTTTGGCAACAGCGTTCCCGCGTTCCAGTATATGAAAGAGAAGTGACCATAGAAATATTAAATTTCCAATATCTTTGGAAGTGACACAGAGGATCCAGTCGGTACTCTGTAGTCCGGAGAGCCCAACATAACCGTCGCGAATAACCCCTCTATACATATAAGGCGCATTTCCCCTCTACAGAAAAAAAAGGCGAATCGTATATTGTTGTATTATTACGTATGACGTAACAACAACAAACAACAAAAATATATAGGTATCATATAATATAACATAATATTAGCTATTAGGACGTCATGTTATAGTATAATATCATTGTAACTCATATCCTTATTTAACTGCTGGTGGTTAACCGGTTAGTTTTAATCGCTGGTCGTAACTGTTTACAGTTGCAATAATAATTTCATTTTCGTTATTATCATACAAGGATCAGAACATGGATTTAATGTTCTGGGTGAAATGCTTTTGTCTTTAATGTGTGTTTAAATAAAGGTTTAAGGTTGTTTTGAATTTAAACGGCGGTTAAGTGCTCCTAAAACCAACTTGTAGTAGGTACCTACACCTTGTTCTACTTATTACGAATCTTGTTTCTATAACTTTGAACTAAGAATTGAATAAACAGAGAAGAATTTTAAAAAAGAAATATTAGGTACTATCATCATCCTCCTAGCCTTTATAATTTCCAAAATTTGTTGGGATTTGCTTCTAATCAAACCAGATGCAGCTGAATATCAGTTTTCTACGGAGCGGCTGCCTATCACTATATCGCCCCCGCGATCCAAAGTGATACGATATTCTAAAGTTAGATCAGTTGTCAGGATTTTATGAGGGTACACTACTGACTCCCTATATCGACTGTCAAAGATTTTGATAAAAACCGGAGCCAACGGCTTAACGTGCTTTCCGAGGCACGCAGTGATAATTAATTTCTAATATGCAAATATTTTTTGAAAAGTCAGAGATTGGGTTCGAAACTGAGACCTTTGACTTGCCAGTTAACGGTCATACCAATAGGCTTTCATGAAAAAAATATACGAAAAAGCCATGTCAGAGGCCTACCATGTCAGAGGGTTTAAACTCTGACACCAGGTTGTTTATCAACCATACGATGAAGAAGATCACGAAAAAAAGGAATATAATATCATCTAATTAAAAAAATATTGCATGCTTATAAGTAGGTATGTACCTTTCTTAAAAACACATCTATTAAGTAGTTGTTTACAACTTTATACACTTACAAAGATTCATCTTATTCAGAGTAGGATTAATCACAAGGTTTTGTTTACATTCCTCAAACCTTGACACCATATGAATCAAAAATTACAATTGAAAACTCCATAAGTTGAGGAAAATCGATTTGTTAGCTAATACGCAGTTGCATTCTACGAACGGAATCATTCGATTTGGAATCTTAATACCAGAGAATAAGAATCAAATGTCGAGAATTTTACAAATAGTGAGTAATCCACTGACGCCTGCCAAATATTGCGTAGCACGCAGCCACCTTTCCACAGATGATGTCATACTGCAGGGGTTGGAGGATGACGTCATTGCCATCCCCTTGCCGGAGGAGGGTAGTAAGCTAACGGGTCACGCCCTAGAAATAATTAAAATATTGTGTTGCCAAATTGTTACGTAATACTGTAATAAATTGGAATAAGAAATACTATTATAAAATAATGGCTTTTGGAGTTTTTTTTTTCGAACAACCACGAAGTTTCTTGGCAGGCAGTGTCTTCTCCATGAAGGCAAAGAATATAATAGGTACCTACCTACCTACTTTTATTACGTAATGAAGGGTGTATTCTCCTTGGGAAAAGCAACTAGAATCATTATTATTCTAATGTAATTACAACTTAGGTACCTATATAATAATTTAAGTGCACAATTTTAATCGGCCGATAGACCGATAGATTTTTTAATCGACCGATAGTTTGGTCAGATTGGGCTTCTAGCGGAGTTTTTTTTTGCGCGCACACTGGACCAACTAAACAGTTGTGTTGGTGCTTGAGCGCCTTACTTAATTAGTAATTAGTAACTTAGTTTAGTTTAAAGATAATCGTGTAGCCCCCAGTAGCTCTGCCATATCTCAGATGGTAGGTACTTAGCTACAAAAATTTCGCGTAGTATGCGTACTTTATTAAAAGGTTAAGATATGTGGTTTTTAAAATACATAATGAAAAGTAAACTTAGGTAAGTTTTAATTCAAATGCGATACGATTTCTAAATCAAGCTCTCTATTAAATAAAGACTTAAGAACTACCAAGCCAATAAAATATAGAAAAACAAAATTTAAAAGAAAACTAAGCATCAACATCCATAGATCCTCTATTCATAAAAAAAATCATTGAAAAGCAACGCCACATGAATAGAATTCAACTCATTTTATGATGTATAAATAAAAATTGCTCTGAATGAAATCAAAGGCGTTTGCGTCGCATTGAAAAGTATCTGCTAGACTAGTAATGCTCGGTGGGGCTCAATCAGACAGATTAAAGGTTCTTTGAGAGCATCTGATAAGGTTCCCATTACCAATAAACAACTATGATAGGTATACGTCGCGCGTCGTTGAGCTAATGTATTTTTTAAGGTATAAGAAATGTAGGTACTTACTGAAGTTTTTTGGTAGAAGAAGATATTGACAGCTAGGGTTACTTTGTAGTATATCTAAACTAATCGAAAGTTTAAACAATTACGAGTATGATAGGTATACGTCGTTCAGCTAATATATTTTTAATCGGTTTTATTTAGCTTGACCTATATATTTAAGGTATAAAAAATGTAGGTACCTAGAGTACCTACTGGAATTTTTTGGTAGAAATAGAATATATTATTAGCGCTAGTATTACTTTGTAGTATATCTAAACTTGTCTAAAGTTTAAACGACTATAATAGGTATACGTCGTTGAGCTAATGTATTTTTTTCTCTTTTGTAATTAGGTATACATTAGATGATTTAAACGCCTATCACGAGGGCTGGTCCGAGGTAGCGCGGGAAAAGGATACTTGGAAGGACATGGGGGAGGCCTTTGCTCAGCATTGGGACACAGTAGGCTGATAAAAAAAATAATAATAATACATTAGGCAAAAATAAAAATCTTTTTTATTTATTATTTTATATATTAAGACATATCTTATTGAAAGGTATGTTAGACAATTAAAATGCGAGTCTTAATACTTGATAATTCTATGTAAACATAACGAATACATAATTGCTTCCCATCTTAGGTGATAAGATGTGTCACATTGAGATAGGTAGATGAGTACGTCGTAGGTACCTACTACTTCTTGTTTACAAATAGCCAATACATTGTATGGGCAATATTTTATACTACATGTAGGTATTTAACATTATGCAGGCAATGCATGTGAGAGCGCACGGCAAAGATTAAATTGTTTAGCAATGTAATTTGTAAGTTATTCAATCGAAATAAAGTGTATTATTGTACGTGTAGAGAACGATTAATATTTTCTGTAGGTAACACATGATTTTATTAGACACTTGATTTTTTTCGTGGCCCATAAAAAGTAAAATTACGTAATAAATTAGTATAGATTGTGAAAAGAGGACTTAAAACGCTTAAATTTGCCATAAAAGTTTATAGTATGACTTCTAGAATAGTCCAACTTATAAACAAAGAGGTAATATACCATATTATGGTCTTCTATTCTGCATTCTTTATTGGTTAGACCACAGACCACCAGTCACTCACCATCTCAAGTATTATAAAAGAATAATTAATTAAGGCTTTAATTGAGACACTATATTGGAAGTTAGTAAAGTCTAATAAATTGTAACTTTTGAGGGAGTCGAAAGTCCACTAGAAATTGTTTTGATAACACTCAACCGCCGCGCAGTGCGACGGTATCTGAACTTGGCTATCCACTACCGTGTCTAGATTTAGCTGAGTTTCCTATTTCAGGACGCAGCTCTTTAATTTCAGTAAGATCTTTCTAGTGTATTTGACTTTCAGTCTAGCCTTCCCTTTGCTGTTGGTAGCCAATCCCGCCAAATAGGATAGTTCGCATCGAAACTTCTTGCTAGTACGAACTGTACGTGCTCAGTATATGTTCCGGTTTCTTCCTGTTTCGAGCAATGTTTGTTTCGGAATTTACAATTCTTACATGAGTTCAGTGTTAATATTTTTTGACATTTTGTTGTAATTGCTTATTTCAATTAATTATTTAACAAAGGCAACCGTTATGATATATATTTTTTAGCTAATATTTTTGGAATTAAATTAAAATCTTTACGACTAAAATTCTAAACAAAACAATCATGTTTTTATCCTCTTATTTAGCCGAGGTTTGAAGTTATTCTTCATTCTTGTTATAAAAAAAATTCGCAATACTTATAATGATTACGAAATAAGGAAAAGGTCAGAGGGTAGGTACATTTTTCTCGCAACCGCATACACATAATCTATTGAAATAGTCATACAATTTGTCACAATGTAAATTTATTGCACAGTATTGTGAAATCTTATACTAGATATACATAGTATGTATGGTATTAATGTTTAAAAAATCTTTAATATCACATAACAAATATTCAGTTTTAAAAAAATATCTGAGGATAAGTAAGTAAGTATTTGTATCACGCGACTCTAGCACAGAGGAGACCGCAGTACTAACCGTATTGTTGGACTGCCCCGTTGATCTAGTGGTAGCAAGCACGACTGCTGAGCACGGGGTCCAGGTTTCGATCCCCGGGTCGGGCAAAGTCTGTTGGGTTTTTCCATTTCGGATCAGTACGCTCTTTGACGTAATATGGCTTCGAATAAGAATCAAGATTTGAATTTTTATTTATTTAATTTAATTTAGATTTATATTTGTTTCATCTCCTGTTTAAACAAGAAGAAAAATGAATTATTTTACACCACAACTGCAAATTTCCGCTACGCAATTCAGTTGAAACCGAAGCGTTGGTTCAAATGGTCAACATGGTTTTTGTCAAACCAAAAAGTTTGAATCCTTAAGAAGGGCCCTTAGGAAAACAACTTTTCTCTTAATTTTCTTTTTCTTTTCTTAAAGAAGAATCTTGAGCAACATAGAGAACTACAAGTTACCTACTAATAAAGATGATAAGGTATTCTAAACCCCATGAAGACCGCGGTGCGCGCTATTGCAGATGTGAATTGTGACTCATTATTCCATTTATGGATGTATAATTTTATATGATAAACGTGAATGGTTTATTTATATTCCGTTTGAGTATGTTCAATAGCTATTATTTGTTATCCCTACTTACTTGATATTAAAAAAATGCAACAATGTGTTTGTTTAGTTTGCATCGCGACTAAAGGGATTAACTATTTTGCATGAAATTTGGTTTATAGTTTACTATAGTTTTATATTATACAATATAAACTACCTACTTTTCATCCCAAAAATATTTTTGAGATATTCTTCTTTATCATGGTTGATGAACAACCTAGTGTCAAAGTTTAAACCACCCGAAGGTCTCTGCCATAGATTACACTCCTTTGAAAAATCTCTAATGTGTGCTGGTTTCCTTACGATGTGTTCCTTGACCGTTTTGGCTAGTGCCTAGTGATGATTAGTTTACAATACGCACATAAATCCAAAAAGTCAGGTGCGTGCCTGGGTTTTGTACCTCCAGCCTTTGACATCCACTACCACTACAATGTCATACCACTAGGCTATCTCTGCTTTTTTTAGATAATAAGTCTGCTTCATGAGTCTTCTCACGCAGATAAGTCGCGGTTAGGTAATGTGATAAAATTATATCTTCACCGTAACTAATCCGTTGTCGCTAAAGAACTAGTTATTAAGTTTTATGTACCATTAGGTACCTATTTATAAAGGTTTCTCTTATCATGAAAGTTACCTACTTTCACAATAAATACATTTACTTAATCAGTTTTATTTATCGGTCTACTTTCCTGTATGTAATAAGTAGTAACATTTCCTAGCAACTTATAACATAACGTTATATTATTGCATTTATTATAAATACATATATAATTATAGTGTTAACTTTGCCCGGAAATAATTTTTCGTCCATACTTCGGAAAGTAAGTTAAGCCGTTGATCCCGCTTATCATGAAGATTTTTGACGATGTAGAGAGTCCTCATCAAATCCTAGCACCAGATTTAACTTTAGAATATCGTATCATTGCGATGATCAGATACATAGGCAATTTGCTTTTGTTTATGGCGATATACCGTGTATTTATTTTATAGGAATAGCATTTAATAAACATCTTTAATATATGACCATATTTTCCAATAACCTTCTCTTTAAATTCTTAAGTAATCTTTTGGTACCACACCTAGCGTCACTAAACGAAGACAGCTCCAAATCTAAAACAAATAAAAAATAAAATTATTTTGGAAGCATCATTGATTATCTGTGGAGCAGTCCTCAAAACTCACTATTATTTTAAACGTGATTTACCGTATGGCCTTCTTAAAAGATTGCAGCGGCGTAAGGCCCTAAACCAGTGATTCTCAAAGTGGTCCAGGTGGACCCCCAGGGGTCCACGGGAGACTTGCTGGGGGTCTACGTAGGCGTGAACAAAAAATGGGGGTCCATAAGATGTTAATGGGGGTCCACGAAAATTTATCTGCTTGATAGTAAAGAGCAAAAATGTAAGCTTAGTTATTATAAGGGCCTACTACCTACATTGTTTTAAGTACCTGACTAAGCAGATAATATTTCAATAAGGCAAGCGACTGTTACTTGTCCAAACTTGCGTATTCGATATTAAGTACAATTTCGTGTAAGTACAGACTTGCAAAGCGCTATCCGCCCGACAATGCTTAATGCTTGTTCAGATATGAACTTGATCACCACTATAAATACTAATTGATGCCAAAGGCAAACTCATTCATTTGTTTTCGGAATTTAAAAAGTTCCGGAAAAAAAGGTGTGAGAAAATTTATATCAGTGTTTGCTAGTGCCGGAGAAAAGTAAGTACCTAGTTACCTTTTTTTTGTTTTGTTTACGTGTACTAGTCGGTTGATCACAACTGCTTGTATAGATAGGTAACTTAGTAACTAACAGATATTTTAATTGTCCTCTTTCGATTTGAAGACAAACACAGCACGTTTTATTCAATTGTTTTTTCACGAGAGAAGCACTGCCTCTAAAAAGTCCGAATAAGCAATATTGCAGAGCAATTAATTTTGTAATTTTTCTTACAAATAACTACTAATTTTATAAAACAGTAATTTCATAATCATTTTAAATTGATTTAGAAGTAACTATTTTATCAAAACTATTCCCTTTCGGAAAGAGCGGGGCTTAAGCTTCGATGCCAGTTTGTCACGTTTTAACAATGAAGCCGCAGACAAAAAAAAAATACGCAAATACACGGAGCGCGTGAACTCATTTATATGAAATGTTAGTTAGGTATCGTTTTCGATGCAAATCACCCCCAAAATAACTTTCTACCCCTTTTTAACCCCGTTAGGCGATGAGTTTTAATAAAATACGAAACACGTGTTCCATTAATTCTGTAAAAGAATGTTAATGCAAATTTCAAGTAGATTGGACCAAGGAATCACGTTGTCCCATACAAACTTTGCCCCCGTTTTTCACCCCCTTAGAAGTAGTATTTCGAAAAATCCTTTCTTATCGGATCCCTACGTCATACAAAGAATACACCCTCCAAGTTTCAGGTCTCTACGATCAGCGGTTTAGGCTGTGCGTTGATCCGTCAGTCAGTCAATCAGTCAGTCATTCAGGACAAAGCATTTTATATGTATAGAAGATTATTTTTTTCTTGTAATTCTATTCTTTTAATAAATAAAGTGTTATAAAATTTACCATTTTTCGTTTTTATTTTACCTATCGGAATAAAGGGACAGAACTCAGAAGCGACACAATTTTTATTTTTTGGTGACTTTAAGAATGTGCTACAAATGTAGCAGCCGGTGAATGCGCAAGCGAGAACTGTATTTCCGCCCAGAGGTTCGTGAAGGAACACCGTGTGGTTTTTAGTCCGTGCGAGTCGGACATACTCGTAACCCCATCGCCAGCCCTTAGTGGTGGGGTACTCATAAGGAGTTTTCCACACGACAAAAAAAAAAGGGGTCCACCGAAACCAGTAAAATTTTGAAAGTGGTCCACGAGAAAAATAAGTTTGGGAACTACTGCCCTAAACTGTTGGAAATGGGCGCAGGGAACAATAAATAATATTGAAGCTGTTTTTCTTCCTGTTCCCTGAGCCCATTTCCAATATAACTCCTCTGCAATCTATTAGGAAGGCTGAATGGACGCTGTTAAGCAAAATAGATCCAACCAACAATTTTTGTGAATTTGAGTTAAGTACATTTCAAGAATGTACAAAATGTCCTTAACTCAATTTCACAAAAATTGTTGGTTGGATCTATTCTGCATAACAGGGTCCAAATTTAAAACGATTTTACTCACGGACGAAACCAAATATGTACAAAACAGTACTACACATTTGAGTTCATACTTCACATTTCAAGAAAATATCATCCCACGCGGATTGCAGAGGATACTCAGATTTTCGAGGTAAGCTTGTTCTCACATGTAAATATTGGTTTTCGTGTCATCACTGTTATGAAAGGATTCGAGGATACCAAGATATTTTTATGTTTAAACTTTAAACAAAAAGATATGCTAAAATTAATTACAAACAATCTTACTTGTATAATATGTAGCCAATATAAAAAGGTATTGGGTAAAATTTCCACTATAAAGTTGAATAATGATAGAAAAAATATCACTAACTAGCAGAGATCAACATCCAAGCTGTTACTGTTGGGATTGGGCTTTCTGGGACTGCTGGAAGGCTTCGGCCGGGGGTCTACGCGACAATATGACTTTAAAAAAAAAGGGAAATTAAAAATTCGTTTTAACGCTTAAAAGAGTTTAGGTACATAATATATGACTCTCAAAAATCGAGCTCCTTGACAATATCTGCCTATATCCCATTCTCTTACTTTTTTTTCTTGATTTCGTCCAACTTGTATCGGATAGGCTAAAGTCAAACACCATACTGCCTCGCTCGTCTTCAGTCAAATCTCCGTTTAGTCCACTCTCGTCCCCTCGACCCCCAATAATTAAAGTGTCCACTGGACCCCTAACTATAGTTTTATCTCGACCCTTAGGGGTCGAGAATGGATTTTATTTTCCACCCAATTTTTAGTGTCCTCTTGACCCCCAAAGTACAGTTGCGATGATAAATGATATCAGTCTACCCTATACTTACTATACTATTTAACTAAAATACCCTCAATATAATTTGTGTAATACTTACCTACTTAATCATTTGCGTTTTAGTTATTAGTTTTCAAGTGATTGTTGCCGCCCAAGTTTTTTTGCAAAAATGTCTGATATACCGACTACTATCATCAGCTTTAATATCATCAGCATCATCATCAGCCTATATTAGTCCACTGCTGAACATAGGCCTCTCCCAATTGCTTTTAACTTTTAAGTTTAAAGGTATGTTGTGCTTCACCATAGACTCGACTACGATCACGTGGTCAGTCACATGAATTTTTCATAATTAAAAAAATATTTCTTAGCAGTAGGTAAGTATGTACCGTAAACTAAGTAAGTTTACGGTTAACGGCATATCAGTGGCATGACTATCATAATACTTTGATTAAGTAGCAATAAGTAGATACCTTTTTCCAATAGAATCTGTTATCAGTATCACTTAGTTCGAGAGCAAGTGCTGTCGTCTGTGACAAAATAAAATTGATAACAATGGGTACCTACCATAGAAATATTAAATTGGTACCTACCTACCTAACCTACCTAATTTAAAATACGAATTAGCCGGCTAGACCGGGGTAGTAAGTACCACACGAATGTTCTCGAAAAAATCTCTTCTAAAAAAAATATTTCTACCTTAACGGCCGGTTTTTTTATTTTTTTTTATTTCCAACCTTGCAAACGGTTTATGTGATAAACGTAAATCTCATGATCGCATGATCGATGTTACGTCAATATAACATTTACTGATAGCCATGACCGATGACTTGCTAGTAAGAGGTGTCAGGTTCGAACCTAAGGCACGTAACAGTTTTGTTTTCTTGATAGCCTAGTGGTATGATCGTTGGACTGCCAAGTTAAAGGTCGTAGGATTGAAACCCAGGCACACACCTCTGACTTTCCGGATTCATGTGCGTTTTAAAAATGATCACTTGCTAAAACGGTAAAGGAAAACATCGTGAGGAAACCGGCACACCTGAGATTTTTCAACGGTTTCATACCTACGTGCGGTTTAAACTCTGACACCAGGTTGTTCATCAACCATACGATGAAGACTTCAGCCCGGCTAGGTAAGGTTGCGCCTCGCTATTTCAATACGGGGAACGATAAATTAGCGGCGGACAGCGAGTGTCGCTTCTTTACGTTGTAAAAGTTAGTCTTTGTCTTAAGCAAAGCATTCACCACAGACTGCGAGTGAGTCATCAATCCGTCTATCACGCCAGTGCTAACGTAACCATAGATTAGCATTGCCTTGCTCATTATTACAGTCATTATGGCAAATTAACTTTAAATACTGAACATGACAGACGAATTAATATTAAGGTAAAACGTTTCGTATCCTCTCTATACGTTTGGTATTATTATGATTAGTGTAGGCTTTCAATTTTTTTTTTGCTATAAATGGAATAGTCAGTCTAGCAGTTTCTTTTCAAGTCTTTTATTTGATGTCGTATTATAAATTAACTTTTTATATTTAATCCTAGTTCAAACTTAATGTAAGTAATAAAATAGGGAATCTTATAATTTTTAGAAGTTCGTTTAAATAATGGTTACAGACTATAGTAGGTATATTAAGCTACTATCTATTTAAAAAGTAAATAGGTACTTACCTCTGGTGTCGTGTCTATAAACCGAAGCCGCACAGCTCCGATGGCACAACGGATTAGGGTACTGCCGGCCTGATTTGACACATTCATACCCGGCGAGTTGCACCCACACGGACTTCGTTTGCCCGGCTGCCCGCACAGTTACTTTTAACCCCTGACGCAAAAAGGGGGGTATTATAAGTTTATCGTGTCTGTGGGTCTGTGTGTCTGTGCGTCTGTCTGTGGCATCATAGCTCCCAATCGGATGAAAAGATTTTTTAATTTGAAAGGTAACTTTGTTCAAATATTTTTTTTTTTTAAATGAGGTCTTTTTGTGTATGTTTTTATTGAAAAATTGAGGTTTTTATTTCTTTTTAATTTATAGGTACAAATTATATTTTAAAAAGTTAATATTACGGTCGTGAACGTCATAAATGTATGCATGTGCAACGAATCGTATTACCTTAACATGTAATATTTCCTCTATGAATTATGATTTATAGCATGTTTAAAATTTAATTAGTGCGTGTTTAGCAGGAACATGGCAGGAACCTATGTTAAAATTAGAAGTGCATTGATCTTACAAACGCTTAGAGTTTGAAGATGCATCATTTATCATTTGAAATCAAATAACTATAAGTTATATGTACCTATTTGATTTCGTCCTCTTTAGACTATAACCTAACCTCTTAATCACCGACTAATCAAACGGCTAATTGCCTTAATGATTTGAAGCTTGTAAACTGTGATTTCATAAAAATATATTAAGCGCTAATCGATTTTTAATTGCATCTAAGTTTTCCATAAGTGATTTTCAAGTAAGTACCTAACTCGTAAATATAAATTTTATAATATTTTAAATCCAGGGTTTAAAAAATGCATGAAATAGATAATATGAAATATATTGAAATCAGTAGAAACTTAACTATTGTAATTAAAATATGAGTTTGAAATTTCTGAATGTAATAAACCCCACGGCGTCATTCCATCCCAGCCGTGAATTTGAAAAAAACTTTGTTTTTATTTTTCGAGAATATTTTAATTTCTAAATATTAAAAAATATATAGGTTGGTTCGTCGTTGATCTATCTATCGTCGTATCATCGTTCGTGTTGATCGTCTATTGAATCATTGAAAATAGGCACACACAATATGTTACCTAACGTGAAACGTGATAGGTACCATAAGAAAATTTTGGGTAGGGAAAATTGGTGAAACTTGCGAAAAATACATCCTAAATATGAATTAGTTGGAAATCCGATTAACGGCGAGTAATGCCATACAAGTCCTAAACCAAAAGACTCAAAGAACTATGGCTTAAAGAAAGAAGAATTTTCTTTCAACAATTTCCTTTCAAATCCCTGATTTCGACAAATCCACTTACGAAAACTACATTAAAAATAACTTGAAGCTCAAATAAAATAGTATTCTCACGCAACATGTGAACACGTAGGTATCTAAAAGTTGGTAACTGGAGATTTGTTCGTCCACTCCACTCCAACTGACAAACGTTTGAGACTCCGTGGAACTTGTTAGAAAACTAAAAAGAACTCGTTGCGAAGATGTTAAAAGAGAATTCAGTATAGAAAAAGAGACAGAAGAACCATTTGGATATGTCTACTACAAAATATTTAATGGTGCTGATTCTCTTGTACATCCCGCTAAACAAATTTTAGTCTAACGCCTGCAGGCAGCATGGCCATATGGAACATATTCCCATGAACTTTTGAAAAAGTGGAAGAACAACTTAGAGAATCCAGTATACCAATTGTGCTTAATAAAAATGAAAAAAACTATTACTTATAATTTATATATTTATTTATAATATTTTTTTTATTTTTTTATAGACTCACGCCTGTATTCCCCAGAGAGGGTAGGCAGAGGTGCAGTACACCCACGTTTCGCCGGCTATGTTATAAGTCCCATGTAATAGGGGGCGAGCCTATTGCCATTAACCGGGCACAATTCCAGACTCCGTGCTGCTAATGAGAATTTCTAAATGGAAAAACCCAATAACACTTTGCCCGACCCGGGGATCGAACCCAGGACCTCGTGCTTAGCAGTTGCGCTTGCTACCACTAGACCAACGAGGCAGTCTATATAATAATATATAATATAATATAATTATTTATAATATTATGTAACAAAATAAAGATTGGACTTAATCCGACTGTGAGTTGTGACTGGAATAATCAATGGATATCCAAGCCTCTGTTTTACTATACTATATAATGATAAACATGGACCACGGTGTCTCATGTTTCACCACTGCCCCAAATTGGGTAATTAGGTACAATTTGGAACACTGCAATTGCAACGTATTAATATGCAGTACGAATCATATTACGGTCCTCAACGTAAATTCAATAAACGTGTCTTTCACCGCGACTGGAATGATTATAAAACATGAACCCATTAAAAACATGTATGTTAATTTATCACCGACCAAACTAGAACTAGTTTATAGTTTAGTGATTTAAGGCACTTTTAAAACCAACTAGGTGGTCTTGATTATTAAAAAAAAACAAAGAATTTGTTTAATTGGTTCGAATGTCGTTAACGATTATTTGTCTAATTGTCAGGTATTGTCACAAATGACAGTAAAAAAAAACAATAAGAAGCTGTGTTAGAGATCTCTTAAAACTGCATAGCGTTATTGTAATGTTTCATTATTATTTCAAAATATTAAATAGTCCCCATGTGTCGTCGTGTCATATAAAACTATAATTTTATTTTTGTGCTAAGTTAAACTTGCTTGCTACGTTCGTGTGCTACATACTTTATGTTATATAAGAAAAAAAGCACGGAGTTCAAATACAATGGCAGGAAGGAGAAAAGTTTTTATATTATATCTGCTGTAATCAATCGATAAACCCTTTGGCGTACTTATTTTAAATTTCCCCCTATTTTTATTTGTTTCAAGTATAATCTAAGATGGACCACGTACTTTCATCAAAAATCATCGGCCACCTCTAGTAAAATCTAGACCCCCTTAAGATTCTCAGTCGATCCACCTCATCGACAATGACCGTGTCCACTCTCTCAAACAAACATTACTAGCTAGTTAAGTGAAACGGAATCGTAAAAATTTTAAATCGAAAGATAGACTAGGATTTCGACAAAATCATCGAGACATTTTTGTTTGATGGTTGAACTTACATGCAGCGTCTCGATTAACTTGACCAACCAATCGATGAAAGTAATCGAGTTCTATAAATAACATCGAGCACGGACAATAATCCGTCTGTGAACAAGCATCATCAAGCATTTTGAACAATCGAAACAATCGACAATCGCCATCGCGCATCGCTAGTCAGTACATCTGCAATGTAGTGCAAACAGCACATTTCGCAGTTGTACTTCTGTACTGTTATATGATAGACTGGGCGAGGCCGAAACCCACTTCACGACAGCCACTCGATTTAATTTACATCTCCACACCAATTGTTCCCAACTCCCGAGTTCGACGAACGGCCAGGCGGGCGTCTCTGATTTATTTTCACTCTACAACCCCTAAACGGATTTTAGTTCCTTAATATCAAAACTTTATAGAGTAGTTAATTCACAGAGGTATCAGAAGTTATTAATTTATTATGAAGAACTTTGTTTGACAACTTTTATAAGTGAGTAGAAATTGCAGTTTTAGAAGAAAATTAATTACTATCGATTGGTGTAAAATATTTTGGAATGCTTAAGCCAGTCTTTGACGATGAAGATACTATAATATTTTATATTAAGATGAGCGAACATAAAATATAAACTTCGTCGAGTATCGTGCGTGCTTTATTTAAATGCAATAGGTATATGCGAAATATATCTTAAAATATTTTATCTGGAAATAAAATATTATAGTTCATCATCTGTGACGGGCTTTACCACGGTGTAGTTTTCATCCAACATATTTTAATACTTATGCACATAGACAATAATAAGTTAGTGCTCCAGTCGCCACATCAATCTAATACAATTTAAAATGAAGTTTACTACTTCGTCCATAAATTTTATTGACGTCCCAATGTCTTGCAACGGAGATTGTAGTTCTAGACACCAAAGGAATATTAGAATAACTGAATTATTCACCACATGTTATTAGTACCACAATTACTCGCAGATAACAAGGCGTATTTTCACATCATCATCTTGAGGGGACGCCTTGGTAATGTCTGTAAGCAATTTTTTTCTATACCGACAAAGTCTCTCACTTTACATCGATCTCCTCATTACTGAGGGTCGTGATCATATGTTGGGGAACAATTTTTCCATTGTAATGCGTCGCCATTTGTTCCTGTCTGTTGCCGAGTATAAGGCATCGTGGGTGGAGGTTTCTAGGGCATTGCGCATAGGGCTTCTTCCACTTGATCGCTTTCCTTCTGTCTTCGCTGTCTACCCTCTGATAAGCTGTCGATCTAACAACAAATAAATTGAATCACATTGCACTTACAATATAAAATATGCAGCCATTTCCTATTGCTGACATACTCTTAAAAGTTATCAAATTATTAAATCTATCTACGAACAATCAAGATGATTAGCACTCCACTTCAGATGAATAAACAACCAACTCGAAGGTGATTACCTAACTAGCGACGACGCGACGTTAAGTTCAATTTGACAATTGGTAGCAATAGTAGCTGTCAAACTCAAAACAACCATTTTCATTTGATCACGTTGACAGTTACAGTCCAACAAGGATGTTTATGGACGAGGATGAGAGCGCTGTTGATATTACCATCTCTTATAATCATTTTCTTTTTTTTCTAAAGAAAGGTAAAAGATGTAAATACTTTGTTATTCGATTTTGGCCACGTTTTTAAAGATACTTGTCAGACTTAGGTTTGATCCTTCAATATTTCACTAGGTTACCTAAAGCTCTTTAAATAGGCACGGTAATAATATCTATAGGCCCGCAGAAAGACTGTGTGTGTGTTATTGCTGAGTCAAGTTAAGTAAATATTGAATAGGAGTATATTAATATATCATAGGCCAAATAATCGAATTAGGTATTATCTGGCCCTTGAGAATTTTATTCTGAGGGCTAATATATTTTTCATGGCCAGTAAATACTTTCAAAATAGCTTAGTGGTCTTCTCGTCCTACAGTCATGCTTTGGTCAATGATACACTGTTTAATCGTAAAAAGCTATAAATTTATTAGACTTGCACCCCAAACTACAGATCTTTAGCAGGAGAGACTTGACGAATACTTGAACCACGAGTTAGGTAATCACCTCTATTGTCACCAATGTCATTTCCATTCGAAGCACTCATGTCATTTTTAATACCCAACACACGAATTCGACTCACAATCTTGATACATCGCTACAAAGCTGCGACTACGGATTTTCCTGCACGATCTTGATCTAAAAGATAAAGCTTGGCTTGCTTCAAGACATATTCAAGCAACGACCAAACATGTTATACCATTTTGTCATACTGTCACTAAGATTTGTTGTTAAACACAACTTTGATAAAGCCTGTTTTATAGTAAATATTGTCTAGACAAGCTCCGCTTCTAAAGTAATTTGCGTTTTAGATTTTGAAAGTACCTCATTTATAAAGGTTCGCCTCCCTGTACCAGGATTTTACGCGTGGGTGTATGAATGCCTTCATGAATCTCGTTCTTTGAAATTCCAAAGCATAGTTCAACTTACTATAGACACTGCTTTTACTTATTTCACTGTGAATCCCTCGATTCTTTATATGGACCTTTAGATCTCTAATAAGCTATTAGAATTCAGTGATACAAAGTAACCCCATTACAATGCAAAAATATCTAGCTAGATAAGAAATAAGATACAAAGAACCACAAAATAGAAAGGTGCGCTCGCCTAACGAGACATGCCTTTGAATTGATTTCACGAACTTTACCTACTCGTAATAAATTCTGAACAAAACAAAGAATAGGTTCTCAGTTCGACTTTGGTTCGGAGCGTTCACAATAAACAACGGTCCATAAACTACGATGGCAGACACGCATATTTCTTATTTTTCTTTGAAACATCTCGGAATGATATTACCCTAGCGGGCCGTAAAAGCTGCTCTATTAATTAGAAGCCGCGGCTAAGACGCCTTCTGAACATATGACATCATGCTCCCGCGATTTTTGACAACGCTCCTTTGTCTCCAAACCTGACAGATTCGGCGTAAATCACGGCCGGTGACAGCCGCGGCAACACAAATTTGAGAAAATATTATTTTTTCAAGTTGGTTATTCTTTGTCCTCAAGGATTGGTGGCGTGCGGTTGCGTCAGTACCCATCTCGCATGCCGTTGACGACAATGTGCTGAATGATGAAATGGTTTCACGGCTACATTTGTTTGTACAGACTAAAGATAAATATCCACTCGTGAGAGCCGCTCGAGAGGCGGTTTGATTAAAAGGAACATAAATGTTGATCGCTCGCTTGTAATGATATTTACAGCTATTGAAATTTCGTCGTACATCAACATAATTACAGTGAAATATGAGCTGATTGTTACAAGAAGTATGGGGTCATATTTCAAATCAAGTCGTAGAGGAAATCAACGCGGAATAAACGGTAACAAATAGTACTCCCTTTGTTTGTGTCGTATATTTGAGCCAAAATTTTAACGCTTTGCGAGTAACTAATCGAGACGATGACGTTAAGTTACAAGTGGAAATAATTACAACGCGTTGCGATGTCTGTAACAAAGACGAGTGGTGTCCTGGGGCGGTTGTGTCAGGAACAGGAATAGAATGCGCGGAGCCCCCGACTGAGCGTGAAGGCGAGGTGTTTCCAATTTACAGACGACGACATCTCTAATGCGCAACAAGATTTACAATCAGTATTAATTTAAAAACATCGTCTGATGACGTACGAAGCTATTCTTATCAATCTCATTTGAATCCCCTCAATAACAACTTAATGCAATATGTTAAGCAACTTTTTGTTTACTGAAAACTGAAGTGGCGAAACTTTTGCGAGCATAAGGCCTTACAAAAACGAGCCAGAAACACATTATTTACCGCTGCCAGACGAATCACGTATCCAAACCGCCATGAAGACGTTTAATTAGTACCAAACACGCGATCTTCGAGGTCTCAGAATACTGTTACTTGGTTATAAAAGAAGAGTGGCTCCCATCACTGATGCTCGTAAAGTGGCTGCAATGAAAAAACCGTAAAACAAGGGAGAGTGCTGAGGCGAAAATATGATTTTTGTGAGTTGGTTCCTCAAAAATAATGTCTGCATGTAATAAATACACCTCTGGCTTTGTGCAGCTTGATGCTTAAATAAAAGAGAGAAATATTAAATCTACGACGTGGAACGTCTAGGAAAAATGAAAAAAAAAAATACAAAGACTTTGCGCAGAAACATAGAAAAATTCAGAATAAAAATTATAAAGACACATTTCTTATAGCTAAGCTTTCATAAATATACGTACTAACCCAATTTCCTATAATTCGGAAACTTTACTAAGTCCGATATTGGCTTCTCCTTTAAGGGCCTTTTTGATGTGACATCAAAAGGAAAACTGATCCTTTTTCCGGTTCGATACCTGTTGTCATTGTCATCTCTTTAGATCATCGTACACTTCGACTTCTTTATTGTGATCAACCCTCATAACTTTTATGAATGAACAGATTTCTTTATTACACACGAATTCTTTTTCTAATTCAATCTCGTGATCCTTCAGTTCATTTATTTATTCGTTTCAAAGTAATTCGCTTGGGAGGCAATGGGATTTTTTTTTCTTATTAAAATAGTCAAAGAGGGAAGCCTCAAGGGACCCTATCGTATTGTTAGTCCACCTGTATTTCCTTTAGCTAAGTTCAAAATAAGTAAATCTTATTATGCTTTTCAATGGGCATCTGGTTACTTGAGGGAGTGAGTTCATTTTATATTTATGACTGTTATACAATGGAGTTTTTGAGTCTATTCAATACCCGTAGTACTAAAGTTTGGACGTCAAATATCGCTCGTATTTCGTGTTACAACCATCACATTATTTTGTACACATACTCGTACATCGTAATCAATTAGTCTTAACTAAGCCATTTTGTTAATCATTGTATGTCTCTATCAATCATTATTGAATAACATAACAATTTTATTTGATTTATTCCATAATATTTTCCCCATCGGAAGTTACGCACAAATCCATCATTTTCTTTCTGATTGCACACAACAAAACCGACCGGTTTTGTATCGATTCAAGTTATTTTTATGGCTGCTTTTGAAAGGCCTGGTTAAATCCATAACATATTATGTAGATATTAAAATGTGGAAACATCGTAAACGCTGGCTGTTCGCGAGCTGATTACGAGTTACGGGCCCCTCATGATCGCATAGATTTTTAAACACAGGAGAACTGAGGGCCCCTTTTATTCCTTCTGTTAAGTACACGTTTACGACAAACTCGTAAAACACGGATCACTGAAAATTTTTGATATGTAACTTTCCTATTCAAATGTGTTTTACGAGGCGGCCCATTATAATTTTACTGATGTCATATTTTTTCCTGTCGTAGTGATTATGAACGGTGGATCAAAGGGATTTTTAATAAAAAAAATGTTATATCTTTTTAATCACTTCCTATTTTTATTGCTCTACTTGAGGTACCTTTAATATTATTCACCGTAGCGCTATAAAAATCTCATTTGCATTACGAAATTGCCTATTCTGATTTTGACAAAGATATTTAGGAGACATTTTTATATCCATATTCGCGTACGAATAGCCTTTAGAACGTTATGCGGCTATACTTATTGTCGTGGTAGCTCATTTGTTACAGACCCGCTTTGTAACCACATGGATGTGGGTTCAAACTTGTACCATTGTAATTTTTTCAAAATCGTATGTACTTTCTTAGTCTTCTTCTTCATCATATGGTTGATAAACAACATGGTGTCAGAGTTTAAACTGCTGCTTTCCTTACACATCGGTGAAAAATCTCTCAGGTGTTGTTGCCTCACGATGTTTTCCTTCACCGTATTTAGCAATTGATAATTAGCTTCTAATACGCACATAGATCCAAAAAGTCAGAGGTGCATGCCTGGGTGCTTTCTTAGTTAAGTTGACTAAGTACCGGTGAAAGAAACCTTCTTCTTAAAACTCTTAAAGGTCTCAAAAGTCTGGATTACAGACTTTTGGAGTGGTGATTAATGCTCGATTTTTCTCAGTATGAGAAAAGGCATTACCCTGCAGTGGCCTGCCTACAGTTACAAACTGACACAAAAAAAACTTACTGTGGCATTTAAAGCGTTGAAATGTTTGCAGTTTTGTTTACTCAGTAAAAAAAAATCCAATCGTAAAATGGCTGCACTCGTTACATGACAACAGATGACTATAATGAGCTGAAAAAAAAAATAAACAAATCCAATTTTATTGCCTACACGAGTTGATTCAAAAATTGCTCCAATTTATAGTGACATGATGTCATATGGAGGACTGTCCAATAAGAACAAAAATATACGCAATGAAAAACATGTGGCTTGGTACCGTGAGAATGAATATTAAACCTAATCCGATAAAAGAGACAAAGAGGCCTTATATAATTAATATTTTAAAGCAATTATTGTATCGCGATGTATAAAAATAACGTCTGATGAAAACGTACAATGATCTTAACAATAATTACAAATTTATTTATATTTCTGTATCTACCCTCTTGGAGAGATTAGTTTCGTTTCAATAAAAACAGTCTCATTGTAAGTCTAATCTCTAGGCTAGTCGGGCTTCATAATGCCCTATGTGGGCGCTATTAGGTATACAATGAAACTTAGTTCCGAAATCTTCTCACACGGATCCAGAAATGCGGACGTAAAGACATTTATTTGCCAAGAATATAAAATGTTGTACTAGGTACTTACTCGAAATAATATCATTACAGATTTAGTATAATTTTCACAATTTTAAACATGTAAATTTAAAAAAAACAAGTCTTGTTCTAGGTATATCTTCGTTTATTTTATTCTGGAGAATGATAGGCCGAATAGACAATAAGAAGAAAGCAGACAGGTTAAAAAAAACAGTGGGTTTGATACAAGAAAATTATTTAGCATTTACGACTATAAAAAATTCTCCCATTCAGAAAGTCTTTGTTTTTTTTAATAGGCACTGCAAGGTGGCAAACATGGCCCGATAGTAAGTGGTTACTATAACCTAATAGACGCTTGTAACACCATGGGGATATACCATTGCACGTTGTCGACCATGGGTGGAACTATGGAAGAGGAGTTAGAGTCTTGAAGGAGGGTTAGAGTCTGGAAGGGAGGTTAAGGTAGGGCCCGATTGAGTCTCCGGTCTTACTTACCTTACGCATACTATTCTTTCACGCCAATATTCTTTGGCGGTGCTGCTACCCCGGTCGGACCAACCCATTCGTGAGCTCTACCACTCAAAAAATGTTATGTCATCTTTAAAAAATACAAATATACGTATTAAATAATGTATATTTGCAACTATTATTACTATTACAATAACTTTCGGACTCCTGTTATTATCACAATCTTTCTTAAAATCTTAAGCAGGTGCACAATCTCATAAACGGCCACTAAATTTAACGACGTCACCATAAACTTTACAAACTTTAATTAATAAAATCATTAACTCTTTTAAAATTTAACGTTAATGAAATAAAACAAATTAGTATTCCCATGCAATCGATAACAAGTTTCTTTCTGCACCAGTTTGAATAAGTGGGTCTTTATTGCTGTATAACTGGACCCAACGTTTGTTGTACTCATTTTAATAAAGAATATGGCGGGAACACTGATCGAACGCATAAACAAAGCCCATGACAATATCAATGGCCATGAACATTCCACTCACGTATTCAGTGCCACCTAATTTGCTACACATATTGAACAAGGTGAGACGGTCTTCAGTTGCTGCACAAAATTCTTTGTTTACAAAATTAAAAAATAAACGACTAATCAAAAGATAACTAAAAAATTCTATCGTTTCGACGAAATTTATTAAGGTCAGGTCAATAATCGTCTACAATGTGTGGCGCTGTTAGACCTACCAGTTATGCAATCACGTTGAAACTTTAGCAGGGAGATTGTTCCGAGAAACGTGCTTTGTAGAAAAACATCGGAGGTTTTATTGATTCGAACACGATATGGGAACATAGCCGGGATTCGGAGCATAGCTAACGTTTAGCGGATTTAATTCGCTGATTAAATCTGATTATAATTTGATTTAGCATTCAGAATCACAAAGTTTATTGACTTTACTATTGGCAGGGCTACACTTTCTATTAGGTGCACTACAATAGATGAATCATGCGCATGATTAACATTTTACTTATTGTGTTAGTTGAGTTCAAGTGCTTTCGTTAGTTCTATTATTTACAGAGGACGAATTAATAACGCGATTGCCGATGACATTATTGGACTATACATTTTGCTTTGTTCAATTGATAAATAGAAAGGATGCACGTTACCTAACTCGAATGCGATAATTTACAATGTGACATCAGAATACGAAATCATGTCATTTCTTTTTTGCTTAATACAGATGGCCGTCCAGATGCAACTGCATTATCTGCAAGTACAGACAATTATACTACGTCTTGTGTCTCCAGTTTCCTCGCAAAATGACTAGCAAGGATGAAACAACGAATGTATTAAGCGAAACAAGTTATACAAGTCAGGTATTTCCGAAGCATCTTTTTTATATGGTAGGTATCCAATTTCTTTCAGTGAACAAACAACACAATAAAATGGGGGGATGCATGCTACCGTGATAATGGCGTCGAGTTAACGCGTTGCAAACACACAAAGGTAGCAATAACCATCTTATATAACTTCTCAATTGGGTGGATACGTGGACAGCTTCATACATTAGTACAATTGAGCAAGTACTCAACTGTAACACGTTTCTGGATAACCGAAAACGATTACATTTTCGAAATTAACACAGCTGCAGCCAATATTTCGCGGCGAATTCGAACGCCGAATATTCAGCACCATAAATAATCCACTGCACAAAAACGCTAACCCTTCATTGCCTCTTCCTTTTACGATTCAAAGAAAAGAAATAAAATATGAGCGAGCCAAAACAAAGGGTACAAAACCGAAATGACAGGGCCACACGCTTTTCAAGGAGACGTTTTACAAAAAGAAAAAACTATAATTTTGCATTATGTAATACTCGGAAGGAGTCGTCGGGCGGGTATGCAGCCAGCGTGGTTTAAAAATAACTCAAGGTTAACTCGCGGATCGAGGGGTCCCTTTGTGATATCAAGGTCCACCGGTTTTGCAGGATGCCTATATCCAACACATATTTGTGGATGTTACGATGCGTAGGTTGCGTTCATGCGAAGAAATTCTCGACTACAATGTTGAAAGATAAATATTTTAAATACGTGACCAATAAAGGATTGTTTTTAATTATCCGCTTTATAAATTACAAGATCTGGCTATGAATGGAATTAATCAATTTTGTTAAGCAATAAATTATGGCATTTAATTGATTCACAACGGCTATTACTGTGTCTTTGTTTGTGCTATAGTTTTTTTGGCACGCAGCTTGGTAATAATGGCATGGAATTTTAATATTTTAAAAGCACATGTCTGATGTTTGCACATGTTTTGTTTACATAATACCAATATTTATATTTTTTTATAAAAACTTCAGACGGAGCTACACAAAGAAAATACGTCTGTATTCAACATTTATGTTTAAAGAATGTCAAATTTTAGCCAGAAACTAAAATTATCTCTGACTAATTGAATAGAATAGAGTATGGATGATGATGGATTTGAATGTAATTATAATTAAGTATGACAAGAGTTTCACTACCCGAACCGTGATCAAAACCCTCAGCCCACGACCGGACATCACTTGCACTGGATCGGGGTCCAGTCCATAAAATATATTTTGTAATATCTTCAATTTCAAATACAATTTGTCAAAAAAGAGTCCACAAATTTTAGCACAAGTTGAATCAAAAGGAAAAATGTTAAAAAAAGGTTTATTCCTAAATTATCTAATATTTTGTCAATGGTCATTTTGACACATAAAATTTAAAATCAAAGCAAAATATACAGCATTTATTGCTAGATGCAATAACGAAATATTTTTTTTTTAATATGCTTAGCTGGTGAGGTTATATCTAATTTGCTACGACCTACGAAGTCGTAGAGGTCGGACAAGAAAACGAAGTCTTCGTAGGAGATAGTTCGACTGCTAAGTGCTACTTGACTTGCAAGATTTAAATTTGCAGGAACTATAAAAAAAAATAAAAACATTCAAACCTTATTTTTTGATGACGGCAATCCTACATGACCCGAGAGAGATCGGCGCAGGACTATCTTTACGCGCTCTCCGAAGCAGTGCGTATTATTAAATGCGCACAAAAAGTTAGAGGTGTGTGCTTTCGGTTCGAAGCTGAGACCTCTGACTTGCCATACCACAGTCACACCACTAGGTTATCTTATCACTACAATTTTGTTAAACCCATTAATTTAACCTAAGGAAGACCTTTTGCATGTCGGCGGCACATGACATGGATTTCCTATTAGGGCCCATTTCTCGACCTTTCATAAATTAAATGTGAACAAGGCTTTGTCTTTGAATATTTCTCTTTTGTTACGAGTTTAAACATACTTACTACCAAAGTCAGACATCTTCCGAAATATCCAATGTTATTTCTGTAACAAAATTAATTTATTTTCGTTATAAACTCATGAGTTAACAATAACAAGGTAAGTACGTTTAAAGATGAACAAGCATTCGTTCTCATTTCATACAATACGATATTGCTCAAAAGAAAGTATTTATTTTCGGCCATTTCAATTATTTTATCAATGATAAACATTTATTTAAAGCATTTACGAGTACATTTTATCACAGACCTTCACTACAAAAAGAATGTTACAATGTTGAGCCAAAGACATTCTAAAGAAACACAATTTTTTTAATTTACTTACAAAAAAGATTGTCTAGGAAACTTAAACACTTACCACTGCATAAAAATTTGATTTAGTCTTGGAAAACTTATATATGTTGCAGTCAAAACTCTTAGCCGGTCAAAAGTACTTTTGACTGGCAAAATCAGGCAAAAGTACTTTTGACTGCACAGGTTGGTCAATAGTAGTTTTGCCGGTAAATCATTGGTTAATAGTGCTTTTAACTGTAAATTTGCGGTCAAAAGTGGATTTGACTGACGCTCCTGGTCAAAACTACTTTTAACTGCTAGATAATCAGTCAAAATTACTTTTAATTAATAAATTAAAGAGCACTCATTTAAAGAGGCAGTTGTAAATAGCGGTTTTGGTAAGTTAAAAATTATAAATGGCACGTTTAATAACTAGTTCAGCAGTTAAAACTAAGCAGTAAAGTAAACAAAAATGAGTAATAATAAAAAATAATGAAATGGATCAGTGAATATATAATTGAGTAGGAAAATAATTAAATGGGCGGTACTAAATATTGAATGAGCAGTTACGTGTGGTAAAATAGTTTTTGTGATAGGCTATCATTTAAACGATAATTTTGGTAAGCTATAAAATTGATTTTATTTGCTAATAATCTAAATAAATAAAATAATAAAAATAATCTTTATCATATAATCGACGGAGCCCCGCTTCGCAGGGCTCCTACTTCTGGGTGGTTTAAAAAAAAATAACAACGAAGGGGAAGGCGAGGTCTATTCGCTCGCTTCGCTCGCTCATACTACCCCGCCATCCCCTTCTAACCTAACCTGTCCGATTCGGGGTGCCCTAAAGTCCATACACAGAATCGTAATCTGCCGAACTATTTATCGAACTGCTCATTCCATCATTTTTACCGCTCATTCAGTTATTGGACTGCTCAATTATTTTTAGAATTGACTTTGTATGATAAAATAACCGACTGACACGACCAGTCAAAACTACTTTTGACGGAATCAGTTGGTCAAAAGTACTTTTGACCAGCTTCAATGGGCAATAGCACTTTTGACCAGCTTCATTGGGCAATAGCACTTTTGACTGTTATTTCAGTCAAAAGTACTATTGACGAAAGCCTATGGTCAAAAGTACTTTTGACTGATTTTGCCAGACAAAAGTAGTTTTGACCGGTTAAGGGTTTTGACTGTAACATATATATTAAACCGCAGTGGCAAGACCTTATGGTGACTTCATCGTTATTTTCATTAAAAAAAAATATTTTTTATTTGTAAATAGTGTAAAACTCACACATGAAGGTGAGAAAAAACATAAAGGAAGTAGTAACCGGGTCTCTACTTAAGGTATTTCAAAGATCTAAATAGAATTGCATAGGTAAGTACTTGGCCAATTGGTCACCCACATCCACAGACTGACCGCGTCAAACACTGCTTATAATATAAACACTACACTTTGTGAGCGTCATTGGTGGTGACACAGGTCACGTGCCACGTATACTTACCTGTGGCTTGCTATCTGGATCTGTCTACCGCGACTGATAAACACGCAAATGATGTCCTGCAGGACTCTCTTGAAGTCCGTCTTTCGTTCTTAAAGCCACGCGAGCGTTTCGAAGTCTCTCGAGCACGTCTCACGCTCTCATCCTACTTGGGCTTGTAGTATTATTAAATAATAATCAATTTGAAGATGTATGAAAAATAAATAAAAGTGCTCACTTCTTAAAGTACGTTGTTAAGACGCATTTTGCCCAGACCTTGAACTACCCTCGCAGCTGCATGCTTCGATGCACCTGCCAACATTATACGCTGACCTATAAAGGCAATAATTAAATAATTTATTCCCCGACAATTATGCCGTAGATGTGGGTCAAATAAAAAGGGAGTTTTAAGGGTCAGTGGGTAAAACTTTAGGTTGGTATCGTTTTTGTAGAAGACTAGCTGAATGATACCGATTTGCGTGGTACCTATACCAATAAAATGTAGTCGACGACGTAAACTCCCTGTGTCCTGAGTTGCATTCAAATCCGTATTGCCAAACAGTCATGATTGACAGGCAAAAATCCAAACTCATGAACATCTCCGTTGACAGGCAAGTCGAAGGCTAGAGAGCTTTCTAAGATATGTGCGTATTATCAACTAGGTAATCCGTACCCACTTCTTTGGGCGGTAAACATTTCTCCGACTTACTTTGCAAATCCGACTACCACGAAAATCTTATAATTTTTCGGGTTATTTTATAACCGACTAGCTTCCGCCCGCGGCTTCGCCCGCATGATATGTTGATAAATTGTAGCCTATGTGTTATTCTGATGTATAAGCTATATTGTGGTGAAGTTTCATTCAAATCCATTCAGTAGTTTTTACGTGAAAGAGTAACAAACATCCATACATCCATACATCCATACTTACAAACTTTCGCCTTTATAATAGTAGTAGGATGACACTCAAAAATAACGTGGCTTTTTATTGGTAAAAGAATTTTCAAAATCGGTTCAGTAGATCCAGAGATTACCCCCTACAACATCATAAACTCACAAACTTCACCTCTTTATAATATTAGTATAGATATACTCATAGATTAATTTTCACCTGGTCCATACCTTGGGGAGCAAAGCTGTTAAGACCTCCTAATCTTGTTCCAGTCGTGTCAGATTTCCGCTTCATCGGACTATTGAAGTTGTCCATAGAGTGTCTCTGTTCACGCTTGTGCAGCGCACTATAATTTCTCTGCGCTGATTTCCCTGAGCTTGTGTCGCTGTGAAGATTTGGATTTCATGAAAGACTGACTGGAGTATTGATGGATAGATTTTGTTAATAAATTAATTTACAATGTAATTACTTAATAATTAAAGCGCCTAACTTGCCAAATTTCTATCTCGCTCGCACATTGAAGATATAATCGAATTATTTTTGATTTTTCATACTACATTTTCAGTGATTGCGAGATAGGAAGTGAGCAATAAAAAAGCCAATACAGACGAATAAAAAAAGAAGAAGCATTACGGGACTCCCAAATGAAAAGTGGATGAAAAATAGGAAAATGAGACGGTATTAGAGCCTTTTTGTTCGTTGACTCGCGTAAGGTCCTATCAGCCACGATATGATTAGCTTAAAGGGTAGTTGGTTGTGGTGATTTGAGAATTATACGAAAATTAATCATCATCATCAATGGAAGTGCTCTTGTCGTTGCAGCTTCTTCTTGCTCTCCCTATCAAGAGCCAAACGATCTTATGAATTTACTTTTTTTTTATCAAAAGTAAGGTAGGTACTTACATTTTTATTATTCCTACGCTGTTAATTTTTAATAATCTTACTTCAGCAAACTAAACAAAACAACAAAAGTTATTGCTTATCCGCGTAGAACAAAAAGAGTTCCAATGTTAAAGAAAGAAAGAAAAAGCACTTATTTCGTATCTATTACGCAAGTAGCATTGCATTAACATTGAACGTAGTGAAAAAAATTGCAAGTTAAAAAAAAAAGTTTTCAAAAAAGCAAAGCACAGAACGTCAAGTACCTATTGTACCTAGTGCCAGATTTTTTACTGAATTAAAAAAAATAATGCCAAATTTCTTTGCCAATTCAAAAAAAATATATTTAAAAAATGTTTCATACCATACAGAACCCATTGAGCTCGCAAAATGGCGGGCACGAGAGCCACGAGAGCTTGACCAACATACTCACGTATTTTTTATGTCTTCTTCACGTCCGCTTGACTGCACAAAAGGAAATAGGGGTCTATGTAAAATTTTACAACTGCTATCTTTTTTACACCTACTATTAACATATTATATTAAACTACGCTTCTATAAGACACACTTTAAAAATGAAAAGGTCAATATTTATTACAACAACAACTTCATAAAATTATGCATCAATTTAATCATTCCGTACGTACAATTATAATCGTGTTTGCCCTTTGAAATACGGTTTATTGTCTTGACATTAATTGTTTATCTGCGCAAACACGATATTCTCTCTATTTGGATTTTTGTGACGCATTACACAAACCATTCCAATATTTATTTTATAAAAGTCATGTACAAGAACCAAAAAAAAATTGTATTGGCACTCGTAATGGCACTTTTAGTAAAATATATGTTCCACAATTAGAATATTTCATTTAGATAGCGTCCATTCAAGCTTTCAAAATATAAAAAAGCCAGATGCACAGTACTTATCCTTATTTACGTATTTATTTATGAATAAATAATATTGAATGGCTATTCAGAGGTCACACAGATGGCGGCTCTACAGACAAAAGCTTCGTAATATTGCTGAAACTCGTTTATTTGAGACGCAGTTCCTTTGCCAAAGCATTTATTCTTAAGAAAAATAAAGTGGTTGTTTATTCTGCCTTAAATGGAGGAGCTAAGGTTCCGGTTTGGGATCATTTGTGTTTCAGATACGCAAAATGATGTTGGTAAGGGCATAATCGGCTGGTGTTTCGATACACGTGTTCGTGGAAGTTCCCCCAGTGAAATGCACCTATCACCTGGCTCACAGGGACGCTTGAATAAAATTGGGTCACACGTTACGCCACTAGTTTCTTTATCCCTCTGAGTGAAGTACTCGGCCCTCCAGCCTTGGACCGGTTGGACGGAACAAGGCGATTTTGTTTCTTTAGCCCTTTTATACGCGTCCCCTATTAAACACGTGCGCGCTTTGAGAATAGTCACACCACTTCACTTGAATGGCGGATTCTTATTCTCTTGCTTAGTATTTTAGAATATAATAAAACTGTGAATTAGGGTGCTTTAGCCATAGGATAGCACAATTATGTTCATATAGATTGTCCCCTCCCAGTTTGCCTGTACTGCGTATTTACGAACTGCGACGTAGACTGCCTGATACGCCTTTAGTTTTAGCTACCTATATGCAACTTATGAGTGAGGGCGCTTTACAATGTTGTTACCTGTAGCTGTTTATAAGTACACCTATTTGTTTTCGTTAAAATTGTTTCAGAAAAACTACTCGTAGATCTAAGTTAGGAACCTAAGATTTCGTCATGTGATTTAAAGTCATTATTTTTCGACTTCCGTACATGAGATGCAAAAAAAAATATAACCCATAGAAGGTTCACCTTGTCTGTCTGTCCGTCCGTCTGTCACAGAATCCCAATCTATTGAAATTTGGTTAGATAACATTTTAAATAAATTATTTAAGTCATGTATAGGGTACCTACTTATGTCATTTTATAACGTTTTAACGTGCCTCGGAAAGCACGTTAAGTCTTTGACCCTGGTTGGCATGAAGATCTTTGACTGTCGTCGTCAAATTGTGGTAGGCAACAGACTAGGTATATAGGGCAACAGACTAGGTAGATACACGGCACTTTGCCGTGAACCGTACCCTTAAAAGAACCTTACCTTCCTTTTTTCTAATGCCCTAAATTATATCAGGTGTAGTTCCAAAGCATTAGGGCCTATTTCTACTGATGATGTCCTCCTCGACGTGTCCGTCGAATGCCCGAATGTGACTAGCGAAACCAAACTTAGTCTTAAAGCCGCGGTTGCAGATTGCGCAGTACAGTTGTCCTGCGTCATTGTATGTGTAGTTATAGCTTCGCTTCATCTTTCAAAAAGATTTCTAAAGCGCACAGGATCGAAGAGGAAATAACAACCTAAGGTCGCGCCGCCGCGCCGCCGCCGCTGCGTCTGTTATTTCTCATTAATTTGTATGGAAACACATCTCTCTGTCCTGCCTTCGTGAAAAGAGACCTTTAGATTTTCGCACCTACCTATGTAAATTTTTGGGCCGTATTTCAAATAACTTGATAGGTACCTTTAATTAAATGAGCAAATATTAAAAGATAATATACCTAACGGATGTGAGATTATGTAAGTATGTGACAACAGATGTTATCTAAGTAGGTAGGTACCAATAAAGTTAATCATAATAATTAATATCTACGTAGTGGAATGTAAACAAGACGAGAGGACTGCGATAGTACCAAAGATATATTTCTATGGATAGTACCTACCTAGGTACCTATAATTTTGTATGGATAATTAGACATCTTTATTTAATGGTAGGTATATGCCTATTTACTTGGCTTCCTCCGGGGAAGAGACCAGGTAATGTGGGATTCTTACCTCATTAAAACCACCTCGGTGATCACCAACAGCGCATGGGGAGAGGTCCAGGGTCCTCTTAAGAGACCAGCTCCGGATTACTTAGGTACCACCTACAATTGATATATTTTTAACTTTTTTGTGATTTTTTTTACACCTAGCACATGTTAGCTTATTCAATATAACTATTTAATAAGAAATTTGAAAAAAAAACAACTGATACGGATGGGATTCGAACCCACGACCCACGAATTTCGACTGATTCTGATGGGATACGGTGGCTCAGCGGTAATAGAGCGTCGGCACGCTACGCCGGAGGTCGTGGGTTCAAATCCCATCCGTACCAGTTGTTTTTTCAAATTTCTTATTAAATAATTACCGATATGAGATTTTTTTTGGGTTTGACAGTACCTCCCTACTTTTTTTTATTTTAGTTCGTGCTCAAATTTTGGTAATTATTAATCACATGTTAGCATTGAAACCATTATCGACATTGCATTCAGCTGCAGTATGCAACTGCGGTGGCTTGGTCACATTGCAATCAGTCGGTATCATAATAGAAATATCCTCCCCTTTCAATATCTTGGTCACTCTCTGTCTCTACAGTCACTATAGAGACAGACAGTATAATCCGCGGACTCGTCAGCCACCGCTCCCGCGTCCGCTACCGCGCGAAAGTGAAAATTCGCTAGGCACTTTCTCCCCACCGCCGGCGTGTCGGCCGCATCGGCCCGCCCCTCGCTGCACCCCCGCGCACCCCGCCGCGCGCCGCAAGGTCAGCCCCGCGTGCAGGCGGGTGGCGCGGCGGCGGCGGCGCGGCGACGCGCTGCGCTCTTGAAATTTCGCTTTCGTTCACTCGCGGTTATTAGTCGGCCGCGCGCGCTCCGGCAAGCATGTGTTTCGTGTGACGCGCTCCACTACTTCACGCGGCACGTTCGTTTTCATTGGCAAGTCGATCGTGGCATGGCTCCGCGACGGCAAGGCGCCGCCGGCGAGCGCGAGGCGGAGGAGGCTCGTGGGTGCTGTGTGCCCGGCGAGTGCCTTCGCCCACGGGAACCGGTGCGCATCGAAGATGCCGTACGCGTGCTATGCAACAACGACACGTGCGCCGCCGGCCGGTATATGCACCGAGAATGCTTTGAGCAATGGGAAGCCGGGGTGCTCGCTTATCTCAAGTCCTGTGGCCGTGCACGTTCCTGGTCTGAACGGCAGAGGCATCAGAATCTATGGACTAAGAAAGGCTACGATTTGGCGTTCAAGGCATGCGGCTGCCGGTGTGGACGAGGCCATTTGAAAAAAGATTTGGATTGGGCTCCTCCAGGAGCTGCGATTCGTGCAGAGGAGGAAAAGAAGCGTCGTCGCCGTACTCGGTCAGGGCGGACGCCGGCGATAACCGATGGTCGTTCGCGCGCCTTCAGTTTTTCCAGCTGTGGTTCATGCTCTCCGCCGTCTGCGCCATCTGAGCCATCCACTAGTCCCACACACGCTCCGGCACACTCTGTAACGCCCGCTAAGAAGATGGCAAAGCCAGAAATGGTTTCTGACAGGATCAGGTAAGAAACAACATACCTATTTAATGTCTTAGGTCCTATAAGTTTCATAATTTTTCAAAATTACTTTGAGAATGATTACAAAATGTATTTTCAAACAGCTTGGTAGGTAGGCACCTATCTACTACTGGAATTAAGTCGACTCTTCACGCTGCCTACCTACATTCACTAGATATAAATGAACCAACATATTTCACATCGTAACAAATTATAAACACTTACGAACCTACGGAGTGCATTGAATTTTATTTGTGTAGGTTGATACACCTACAGCGTCATATCTAAGCGGTTAGCGTAGTGTGTGTGTTGAATGCATTTCTTGACAGTTGTTTATATCGTATCGAATAGCAGCCCCACATAATAATTGGCGTAGAACTGGTTGGATTGGTGTTTGGAGGCGGCGGCTGAGCGCGCCACGGAAACCGGCCGGCGAGCGACGACCGCGGCGTTCCAACGCTATTGAATTTAGATAAGATGCATGTTGCACTTAATGCACCCACCTATGTTGTCCTATAGCGATAAAACTTATATTACAAGTTACAACCAAAGAGGAACCTAATGACAATGGTAATAGGTAATAATTCGATAGGTAACCTACCTAGTACCTACTCATTTTGTTTTTCAACTAGCTGTTAAGTTAGGCAAACTGAAACAAGTTCGCAGGGCATTTACTTTTACCAGAGTAGAAAGTTTTATACTGATAAATCTACAGGTAAATGCAGCCTGTTTGTCTTAAACTTATCTGATAGTCATCTTATCTTAATGATAGAAGTATTTTATCTAAAAACTTAGGTAAGTAGGTACCTATAAAAAGTGTAGGTATTATTTATTACAGCGGTAAATCTAAAACGTAATAGACAGGTATTATGAATTTATGACTCATTGATTTAAAGCTTATTAGTAAACAAACTAAATAATTTTGATATGTAACGGATAAAAACTTCCACTCATTTCCTGATCCCAATGATTGATATTTGAGCAGGCTATTGTAGTACCAGTACAACCTTGCATAATATTTTTTGTCTGTGGTTTTATTAAAAAAAAACACAGTAGGTAGGTTGGAAGTCGAAATAACAATAGTTAGAACCGCAAATCGTAGCTATTTGGACATATTAATCCCGTTTGAATAAAGGCCAATTTTAAATAAAGAATGTGGAAATTAAAATGCATATTTTTTTTATTATAATAGGTACTTATGAACTTTAAATTAATTATGCGGCCTTAAATAACATGTTAATAAATTTTCTTTGTCACCTATCATTAAAAAAATGCATGTGACATTTGGTCCAACACGCAATCTTGCAAACAGTAATAAAAGTAATTTCAAGTGAGCTTTTGACTGTCACAACACACAACAATTTTTGTGAGCAAATAACGACTTTTAATTCATCGCACCATTCGCACCCAAATTGATGGAGCCTTAAAAATGCAATGTTGCCGCCATAATACCTTAACCGCGGTTCGCTGCACAGCTGGTTTCCGCTTCCGGGCAAAAGTGCGTTTTTCCCGAAATTACGGCAGCTGTCCTTTGGCCAAATTATTGTTGCCAAGCAGTTGCCGCTGTCTTCTCTAAAAAAAAAAACACCTGACATCGCTGTCATTCTGTATACCACCTCGATTTTATTTATTTTAATTCTGTATCACTTGGTATTTGGTATGTGGACTAAATATTCCTTTACCTACCATATTTAGCATTCGTGACCTAGGTAGGTAGGTATTTACAATTTTAATTTAACTATACCTTTTTTACGGGGAAAACCTTAAAAAGGCGTGCCTCCAGGGAAGACACTACCTACACACTTAAAATTATATTTAAAAACCGAACTTAAAATAATAATGAAGTACACTCGCATACAAAATTATTAACTAATTCTTTGTTATGGACGAGTATCATAATTGCATCTACCATTAACCTAGCTGATTATGTAGAATCGTCATTAATCTATACACATTGTAAGCGTTTGTCTATAAATAGCAAAAAATATGAATGAAATGACTTTATCCTGTAGTCATTTATTTGCCGTACTGAGACAGAATATACATAATAATCTTTTTTTTCTAAAATATTTTTAACATTTCCTTTATTGTTTGTGTAACTCATATCGCATTTTCGACGTTGACAGATTACAGTTTGATATTGTTGACACAATTTCCAAGCAATGATAACAAAATGTTATACCTACTTAAGTATATCAGGGTGTCTAGGTGGTAATCTTATCATATTGATATAAGTTAAATTTTACTGATAAGAATTTTAAGTAACAATGACGTGTTTTATTTTTATTTCATTACTATAGCAATTATGACTGTTGATTTAAAAGTTTTTATTTTTATATTAATTAGCAGTGCTTTAATTCGTAAATCATACTACCTACATAACATGCCAAGACATGTCTCATATTTTTTAATTAAAAAATGTCTGCATTATCTCCGAGTTCATAAAAAAAAGCAAACTACTCGTACGTAACTAGAAATTATTTTCTGGTTATACTATTTTATTTAGATTTTTTAAAAATCTAAACTAAATTTAATTCTTAAATTAAAAAATAGCCTCAAAAAGAAAACTAAACAAAATTACTTACCAAACTCCTCAAAACCATTGTTTAATTTTGTCGTAGATTTAGAGTGTAGGTGATTTTTTGTAAGCACTCCTATCATATGCTTTATTAAATCGTGGGCGAACCCCCGCCACATTCATGCGCTATTTTAACTTGACCTAATAAAGATGATACCTATATGTAATAACCTCGACGACTTTATGCTTAAAATCTACATTGACATCCATATTTTTATTAAAATCTGCCAGCAAGAAATATTAAATTATCGTCCACATTTATCGGGTTACAAAGTTTTGCTTATTTTTGTAGTAGGAGTAGGTACCTACGACATTTACCCTGAATAAAATTCTGTAAAACTGATTTGTGCGACATCTGCTAAAATTAGCATAGATTGCATGTAAGTAGGTACGAGAAGGAATTTCAGTATTGATATCGAATCATTACAATATATTATCAGGGCAAGCCATGTTGCCAGTTGCCATATAGGTAATTTAGAATCACATTTGGGTTTTGAATTTAAATGAAAAAGACTAGGTAGTTCGGTTACACGTGCCAACTTTGTTAAAATGTAGGTATTTATAACTATTAGTATTTCCATACTTAAATTTAGTTCAAGTTATCTGACTGGCTGATTTTACCTACACAAAATTCTATTAATTTAAAAAATATGTAAATCACTTAATTCATAAACGCGTAATCATAAATCTTACGTCATTAGGCTTGCCTTACCAATACGTTTATATTACGAGGTTTCATATCGATACCAAACAGAACAAATGAAGCAGTTAGTATGCGCTGGCGCATCGTTTTGTTTTCAATTATGTTACTAACGCATAAATACCTGCTATTATGTCTCGAGTCGATACTAGACATCGATTCTATTATCTTGAGAAGTTTAATATTAACGTTTTTATGTGAGACATAAATGTTTTACTTGGAAGAATTTATTTTTGTTTTTGTACATTTTTTATACGTAAGTAGTAAGTATAGATTGTGGGAAATATTGTTTTCATTAAGACCTAGGTACTTCGTAAAAAAACTAGAATATGTTTGAACTTTTACCTCAAATCGAAAATATATAGATATTATTATCAGCCTTTTAAAACAAAATACACCATCAAACTAAATTAATCCTTCGTTGTAGTCCTGTATAATGACTTTATAATTTTGTTAAAAAAAAAAACAAGAGTTAAATACAATAAAAAATTACAACACATTCAAAAGTAAATAAAACATTGTCAGCACATAGTCACTTTTGACCATGACTGTACGATGTCAGAACAATAATCCATGGAGCAACTATGTAACACGCTGCGCTGACTGATGGTATATTCCTGTTGCTAAACAAAACTAAAGGAAATTACAGTTTAAAATAAAGCCATTTGCATTCCTAGCCCGTCTGAGGTGCGTCGCGTATTGTGTACAATTGTACATGCACTTAAGACATCTTGCGTGAATACATTAAGTAAGAAATCCAGCTGCTGTATTGAATAATAAAACCCTGTGAAGATATTTTTAGATTGAAGTGTTCGGGGAAAGAAATACTTAGCAAAATGTCTAATGAATGGGTTACTGAGTTAAATTGACATTTGATTCGGGTTAATTCGAATTCGCAGAGCAATATAGAAAAAGACGACTGCCTTTTTTCCCGAAATTAACTTTTTTCATAAGTAATTTATTCATATTAGGTAGTTAAATACCGCCTTTTTAACCCCCGACGCGACGCAAGAAGAGGGGTATTATAAAGTTGACGTATCTGTGTGTCTATTTGTGACATCGTAGCTCACAAACGGGTGAACCGATTTTGATTTAAGTAGTTTTTTATTTGAAAGGTATCTGGATCTAGTGTTCTTAAAAAAATTTAGGTTGCTCTATTATGGGTTTTAAAAAATTTAAATTTAAGTATAGGTATATTTAGGTTTTTTTTATAATTTTGCTCATTTTGCTAAGTTCTGGGCCACTATTAAAGCTAATATTAGTAATATAAGTTGACCGCTAATAATGAGTTATATTTACGTAAATCTTTCACTCTAAAATTCCGCAAATTATAGAAAATATGTAGGTACATTGCGCTTCGGAGTACTTAAGGATAATGAATAAGAATAAAGGATCATAATTCATATTATTTTACTTAATGTAAAAAAATATAAATTTAAAATATCTGCTATTTTTAATTATAAAAATTGCCTTAATAACGTATTTAATTACAACAACATCCTTATAGATGTAATAAATTATTTACCTCCATTAATTAAAAATGCAGTTTACGTTGGTCACAGTTTTATTATGTAGCAGTTTTAAAAAAACCAGTTCAATAATAAAAAATCGAATCGAATATGTTGCGCGAGCATGGATCTTTTTATCGAATTCTTATAGAAAGTATATCAATATTATATTATGTCATTTAATGAACTTGACGTTTAAAATTGATAAACGTTCGTTATAAAGTTGACAAAAATATCCACGCACCCATGGTCTGGCAGACCAAATCCGAAACAATTTACTGTACGGTCCGCTCTTTACAAACATCAGACAAGCGTACAATTCCTCGGGTTGTCCAGCAACGCTGCCAGATTGCTTTTTGGCACAATCTTGTGGATAATTTGAGGAAAAAGTACCACCTAATACCTATGGCCTAGTAGCCCGATGACAGATGCTCTTTTGATTGAGCTGACATCTAAAACGAATATTTTTGTGAATTTTTTACATGTTTTAGCACATGTTAGCTTATTTATTAAAATATAATTTAATAAGAAATTTAAGTAGGATACGTAATGTATTCCGATAGGCCTATATTACCACACGCCCTAGGCGTAGAAAGAGATTTGAAATTTTGACTGATTCTAATGGGATACGATGGCTCAGTGGTTAGAGCGTCGGCACGGCACGCCGAAGATCTCATCCGTATCAGTGGTTTTTTCAAATTTCTTATTAAATTATATCTAAAACTAAATCAAAATGAGAAAAATTATGCCAGCATTCGGCAGACTACAAAAGTGGATCTGGTTCTACAGAAGAAAAAATCCGGTGGCGGAGGCCCAAACATTTGATAAGCTTAAAGGGGGCGTGACTTCTTAAATAAAAAACTCGATTACTGAGATTTTTTTAACCTTGTTAAGTTTTGATAGTATAATGATGTAGTTATTATCTAAATATGGCCTAATATTATGCATGAGGTAACATTTATGGAACATGTAATTATTGTGGGGGAAGTTTATCAAGGCGTATCATCAATAAAATTCATTACTTATTCATTTTTTTACATTCATATTATTATTATTGTTATTAACGAAAGACAATGTAGACCGTACTGTCTGTCATTGTGATACCTATAATAAATTCAAATGTACGTGTCAAACTATTTCATGCAAACGAAACTAAAAACAATAAATTAAAAAGTTATTTTTACCTTCATTCAGATTTAATAATAATATAGTGATGAATATTATCACGAATACCTTTTTTATAAATATCACGATTATTTTTACTTGCATAAAAAAGTCGGTTAGAATCACGTTGCGGCCTTGAGCCGAGAGCGAGACCGACATAAACAGAATAAGAATACACACAAGCTTAAAGCCTTGTTAGTACTTAATACTTATCATAAAGTTCGTTTATATTTACAAATGTTATGTATGTTTACTAAAAGTACCAGTATTGCAATATTTTTTTAAATCTTGGGCATAGTAATTTTGTACTCGACTGTCTTTCAATTTTTAACTGTAACTAGTCGTTGCTCAAATAAATTTAGAATTTGGAAATTCTGAATTTAAAAAATGTCTCTCTTATTGGCACTTTATTAATTTACCACCAAATATCTCCCAAAACCCCTTTCCGAAACTAGGTACCTATTTGTATTATGAATTTGATACAAAAATACTTACTTTTTTTATCATAAAAATGTCTATGACGGTGAGTCTGATTTATTAGTGCAATGTCAATCTGGCTAATGCTTGTTAAATTTAAATGAAATGTTTACGGTGCGTTGTGTTTACACTATTTAAGTGCAGTGTGTATAATGTATAGTCCTAGTCTGTCTGAGGCGCAACAACAGTGAGTCAGCCGCAGTCGCCAGTCGTGCGTAAAGCAGACTTGAGGAGGGGAGGCCTTTAAGGATATCAGTGCACCGTATTGAATACGCCTTCAAGTGTGTGTCAAGTTTTATTGATACCCCACCATCCAATTTAAATGTCTGGAACAAACCTTGTGTCAAATGATGGCGCGAAAAAACATTCGAATTACACTTCAATTTAAATTGAGAACGGTCACAATTCACAATTTATACTGGCTGACCAGTATTTAAAACAAAATCAACACGCAATTATTAAAAAGTAAACACAGTAAGTAGACATGCCAGTACCAGCTGAATAAAACATTTATTTGCATTTAACACACACAACTAACCTCGTTGTACATTTTATGTCTTGAAGTTTTAAATGCATTTATCTAATGAGTCAATGCATTCTCGAGCTCGACACATTTGCGGTTTTTCTAGCTACTAGCTAGGTTCTTACTTCTTAGCCCTTACATAAATGCGCATGAGTTGGTCCGCTGCGGCGCAATGAATAAATAACACCTACCTTATTTTTTTATGAATCATGAAATTAATTACTGTTTTAAGTCGAGAACAATTCTAATTTGATGCTGTTTATTAATTATCCCACTTATCTATTGTAATTTTCTTTGATTAGTGGATTTTATTCTATTCCTTCCGTAGTTCTCGCTCAGATACCTATTATTCTAGCAGCTAGTAATGTAATGACAGTTAGAACTAGCAGCAGTCGGCAATTTTCTTATACATATTCAGCAATATTTTGTGGTGGCCGTCGTCGTGGTCACAATGTCTGAAGTGTGTCTGGATTTCCCGGCAGTTAGAGGCGGTGATTTCCGTTCCCATGCCGATGCCGGCGGCGCCGCGCCGGTAGCCGGCACGGCTCGTTAGCGCCGTTTTCAGGGCGTGATCGACGCAACGGCGCATGCCTGCATAAATTGCATCCAATACAAAACCCAAACCCCTTTGCGTGCATCTCCAATATTCAACTTGTCATGCACCCATTCTGGTCGACCTTGTATCAATTTTTTGGAACACGATACTTACCTCAGCCGACCGAAACGCGGTTTAGACGAGGGCCGAACACAAGACTGCTGTGTTTTTACATTTGCACAGCTTAAAAAGTGGTGTCTCGTCATTTTACTTGCAAATTCTCGTGATTATGCATAGTGGAGTCGAGCGAAGATGTATTTACGCGTGCATTGTATGCATTGTATGCATTGTATGGTGAGTATTCTGTACGCGTGTGGGCATGCAGTGCACCAATGTGCCCCACTACAGAACATTTCGTACGAACACAGACACGTTCCCCTCTGCATTTTGTTTCACGCGACTACGTCTGAGTCAAATGATCGATGCAACCCTAGGATGCACTTTGCTGCTCGAAAATTATTAATGGCTCTTAGCGTGCCGTGTTGGCCGTTTTAAGTCGTTCAGTTTTCTACTTCATTCTTTTTAACTATTTATATAAATTGGACCGAGGCGCGACGCTTTCGTCTTGTGAGTTGGTTACCGATTTGTGTTTGCGACTGGTTTCTGCTTCGATTTCATTGGAAAATGTTTATGAAATGTGGTATTTTATCAGCTAACGCAATGCTCAGATTGGACAGTACACCAGTTAAGTTCATTACGCAGTCGAGCGTCGGACTCTCGACTATTCAGACCAGCCATGTATAATTTATCCATTAATTCTCAAAATGACGAATGAAGTTATGACGTCACCAGTCAAGGATGACCATCCCTAATAAATGTAAGCGACAGCTTTATTATATGAAATTTTAAAACGAACTTACGGCTTACTGATTCGGATAGTGAATACAATAAAATAATTCAAGAACTTAATGAGGCTTGAAACGAACACTCATGTATTGTGTAACGTGTGTGCAATAAAGAAAGCTTGAAGAGAAAGAACGAGACGAAAGTAGTGTGTACTTTTCTTGTATTGCATCGATGCACATAACTGGATAGTACACTGTGAGCATGAGTCGTTTAAAAACAAACTAACAAATATTTTCACAGCGCTGTGCAGCGCGGGAGAAAGTTCGGGTAGGTTCAGGGACGAGTTGTGGCTATTTACGTCTCGTGGCGGGCGATCGTCGATGCAATTAAATTTGTGAGCTAAGCTTTATGTTCCCGGGGCTAAATATAAGGCGATCGCGCGACGTTGCCATCCCGACTACCGAACTACTGAAAAGGCAATTACTTTCCTCGCATTCTCGCTCTAAAAACCCTGTATCCAATTGTTCCTTAGCAACGTTTGTGGCTGCTTCCGGCACATATTTTGCTAAACATACAAACCGTCACATAAATATTTAAATACGTATTGTTTTCTTGGAAAATGCTTTTTCATTAAAATAAACTTTAAACGAAGGTATTAATAAAATTACTGTTGGAAGTCGAATTTGCATTACCAATGATTTGTGGTTTGGGAACGTTGGAAACTAATTTATATTTTGATGGTTGAAGCCTGTCACCTAAGTACTAGGATTAGGATTAGGAAGGATTAGGATTGGATGTGGATGGATACAAGAAAAGAGGCAGACCTAGGAAGAGATGGATGGATTGTGTAAAGGATGATATGGCGAGAAAGGAAGTGACTACTGAGATGATGGGTGATAGAGATATGTGGAAAAAGAGGACATACTCCGCCGACCCCAAATAAATTGGGAAAAGGGCAGGAAGATGATGATGAAGCCTGTCACCTACTGAATCGATTTGCCTGGCTGGCAACCGAGGCAGCCGGGTATGTTGTGCTCACATACGGATCAGATCCATCAGATCGCACCAGCTCCGCATATCAGACCGCGCGCTGCGTTGGGTAGATCACATCGATTTGTGGCAGCCTTAATGTAATGTTTAATTATTAAAGGTACAATTTTCAAATATTGTATTTATTTATATCGAACTTTTGATATGCTACTTACGAGAAAATGTCAGAAGGGAGCGTGAGTTGGATGTAGCAATCGGCAGTAAGCAAAGTTCAGTAGTTCAATGCGCTGGAACACCTATCGCGTTCATTGTCCCTTCGCAAAGGTCAAATCTACTGTTGTAGCCGCCTATCTTACGTTCGGAGAGCTTTACGAATAAAATACATCGACCAATATAACGTTGTATTTTTGGAACTAATATAAGGCATAAGTCACGGCAAAGATTGTATCAGAAAAATAGATTAATTAAGTCATTTAAAGATAACATAAAGTAAAAGCGTCCATCCAACTTTTATCACTGGGCCGACACGCAAACTTTTTAACGTTAAAACCCCACAATTAAAAAAATATCGGATGTAATATTTTAGTACACTGGAAGTCTAATTACTTTACCATCTCAAAGGGCCGAAAATCCGAAATACAAAACTGCGATGTGATGTCGTATAACAATCGCAGATTTTTTGCTATGAGAAGTCGCATCGCATGAAGACCAGCAGGTCTGGTCTAAAGACCAGCAGCGTACCTGCAATTCCCCGGAAAATAATTAAATTAACGCCTAATTTACCCCGGGTCCCTATTCTGCCTATGTACGGCGGGGAGCCGGTGATCCTGGACCACAGGTACCTGTTAGTTTGCCCAATTTTACTTATAAAAAAATACAGACTATACATACTAGGTACCTATAATATAGCAATAAAACAAATAAACATCAGAAACTTTTCCCTTTTATTATAATAATAAATTAGATGAGATGGCAAACGTTACGTTACGTAACGTGAACCACTTCATTAATATGTTAATTAATATTATGTATGCTATTATCGCTAATAAGAATAAATAATAATACCTACCTACATAGAATTATTAATAATTTTCTTTTTTTATGGAACAGATATCTGTTCATTTTTGTTTTGTTTTTTTTTTTCAAGTAGATGCTGCTGATACCTACTGTGTGTTCTATTAATAATCAATATTATGCAATCATGCGTGATGCGACACGTAACAAATAATTTTCTATTGTTGTGTCTCATTTCTCGATCTTTACCAAATTAATTAGATGTATCTGGCTCAAGCTGATTCTTAACCAAAACCAGGTTACAATAATTGTATTCGGTTGTTTCTGGGGAGAATATTAATATAACAATTATACCTTGGCTCCCCATCTAACATTTGACTCTGATATTAACTTTGTTTTCCATAATAATTATGATCATAGATAATATTCATTGCCTTGTCCAATTAATTATGTAACACAAAATTTATCGGTCTATCAAAACTTGTCCAAATAAATAACAAGTTTCCCTTCTCATGATGATATAATTAAATTACCTTATTATTTTCGATGCAGTGTAAAAAAAACATGTTTGTGTATGAAGTAAAATGACACCTGAAATTATAAACCAGCTGAAGAAAAATCTGTGTAAACAATCGTGTCATATATCATTTTAAGACACGTCCTACTTTTTTCTATGGTGTTCCCAGAACAATCTTAGATAGAAAAAGCGAATATTGTATAAAGCCACCAACACAAACAAAAAAAAATCTGTTAGTTGCAACTTTGTCCGCCTAAACAGTGGTGGCAGCACTATACCAAGTTTTCAGTTAGGACTAAAGCAGACTAGCTACGTAGTGTCGCGTCCGAATCCGCAAACAAAGTTGCCAAAATGCGATGCAGTATCTAGTGTTGTCACATGTCCCGATTTTGGACGGATGTCCTGCTTAACAGCTCTCTCAAGACACGTTCTGCCAGCATCCTGAGCGAGACGCTTTTAGTCCCGCCTTTTTAAGCAACCAATTTCGCGTGGTGGGTACCTTCTTAAAAAGCTTAACTTGAGTAACGAGATACCGAGTACTGACCATGTTTGCATTTTTCCTGCGTCGCGATTTTTCCGTCTCCGTCCCGCTTTTTTTCATTCATGTCCCAAAATAATTACGGAAAAACGGTCTGGCAACAGTAACCAAGGCAGACTAGTCATTTTATGCTGATACCGAATCCGAAATTTCGAACGCTCCTACCCTCAAATCCGCACACAGTCGCCAAAACGCGATGCAGCATCGAAATTGAAGCAGTCTCAAAATCGCCAGTCTGCTTTGTCCCTAAGAGCAGGGGTGTGGCAAGTGGCAACACACATGTAATATTGAACGACAAACACAGTGCGCAATAAATTCTAAGTTTGTTCCCTGTCTCATTGCCTAGTCAGTTGGTCGTGCCATGATTGTTTGCAATATATTCCCTGCAAATTGCTGGCCGCACCAACAGAATGACGTCCGCAGCAGATTTATAGTTGCGTTGACTCGTTAACTTGATATCCTATCAAGTATTACACAGCTATTATTAACAGCCATGTCGACTATTTGCAAGTGCAATTGAATAGTCTATTTATTTATTAGGGTATATGTTTGTCTGATAGATAAATATCGCTGTGATAACACTGAAGTACGCGCGTCTCGGTTTGGTAGTCGAGGACTCGTGGTCGCACCCCAATACCCCCAACTTTTTTTTTTTTTTTTTTTTCAAGAATAGAACAAGAAATAGAACAACATATGGTTAAAATTTAAAAAGAAGACCATTTAATTTTGAGCAACTAATTCATCTTCATCATATATTTTTAATTACTTTTTAATTATTTAGTTTCAATACATCAATTTGTTACTGTCACGCAGTCAGACGCTGATTGTTATAGATTGATCTACCGAAGTATACATGGATGATCAAGAAGTGTACGTTACAGTTATACAGCATAATACAAACACTGGGGACGGGTACAATTATACCCCATGCGTACAATCCAGTGCCAATTTGATATCGGGCTAAAAAATGATAGCTTTTGCAACTTTTTATGTTCGTTGCAAATTGTGTAGGAGTGTGATAAAAATGTTATCCTTTCGAGCGACACATTCTGAAATAAAATGCATTTAATTTCAATGGAGACTTGTTAATTACGATGCCATATGGCAACTAAGTAGATGTCAAAGAATATTTTTAAATACATTGAATCACGCTACTTGCAGACTGCAGTCGCCGTTCGCCAATTATCATAAATTCATTACAGGTAAGGTTTTCATTATAAAATTGGTTTAGACGATATGCGTATGCGCAAATAGTAAACATCAGGATTGAACGTAGCACAGTAGGTATATAGTCTGTCTTATGAAAGCTGAGAGTGAAATATGGCGGCGGCAAATTAAAAAAATAGGTCGTGTGTGCGCATTAACAGGAATGAACGTATTTGATACTTGATTTTTTTTCGGCATGAAAGTACTCTAGGTGGAGTGCGGAGCGTATGCGATAGAGTGCGTCCGCTGGCATGCTTCCACTTTGGACAAGTTCATATTTCATTCATATTTGCCTAGGTTTTGATTCATACGTCGCCAATTCCGCTTGCATGGTAGGTAGGTATGCGCGTCGTCGGTCCGCGTCATTCGGACCTACACCAAAGTACGAGTGTACCTAAACCTATACTTAGCTCGGAATAAACCACGGCGCAGTTTGCAATGCGCAGTGCGATAAAATAGAATTTTATGCGTTTCGATAACTAACCATACTCAACAAGTACGTGGTTGGGAAGGTCATGTGTGTTATATAAACGCGTTTGTTCAAAGAACAATAATGTCGCCACAATGTTGTAACTGTACACTTTTATTTCCTGCTGTACCTTACTAAACATTGATTATGCGCGATAGGCAATTGTAATACGTAGTTTCTGATGTACCTAGGTAGCGTAAAAATGCCTATTATTGCCTATGACGAAACGGAATCAGTACTTCTAGTACGAGTTTGCAAACTACGCAAATATACGCTATTGATAAATCGATAAAATGTGACTTGTGGAAGTATTAAATCATTCTAAGTCGCGATTTCGACGTGCCATATGTAAAGAGCCAAACAAGTGACATTCGGCACGAGATGTTTGAATTTCGAAGGATACCTACAAAACTTCGAACCATATTGTTTCAAAAATTTGAATAATAAAAATACTGGCTGTCATATTTATTAGAGTCCAAAAAAAAAGCAACAAAAACGACACTACACAGGATAAAATATTATGAAGCTCTGTGTTTTCGAACAACATTTTCACGGCCAAGCCTATAATTATATTTATTTTATTACCTAGTTAAATCTTTGACATCTATAAACGTTTCTGAGCACGTAGTTGCATCGCTCGATTTTCTGCGCGTCTCTTGGGAATCATTGATATTCTTGTGACTTGACGGTTTAAAAAAATCTCGGAAAGTTTTTTTTTATCCTCGGAAAGTCTTAGAATACTACTATAAAGAAACCTGATGGTCTGGACTGGAAGCTCCAAATAAGAGACATGTACTCAGTACCTACTACTTGTCTGAAGACGCAGAAGCGGAAAATAGCAGAGGGTCCAAATTTCGCTTTAATCCTTAAGGTAGGTACTAATGTTTTACTTGTACTATTAAGAAAGTACTAAACACTACGGAACCTTTTGCTGTTGATCGAATTAGACGTAGGCTCCTGCTGCCTATAAGGACATGAGCCTGTTGTAGCACAATATCCTTCTTTAAATCCTTGCAAAACGTTCTCTTTTCAAGTGACAGTTACTAGAAATGTAGTAAGTACTAGTACATTAATTCTGAAAATCTTGCATTAATTTTAAAAAAAAGAACTTCATCATCATCACTTTATTGAAGAGCTACCTACGCCCTTGTCGATGTAACTTCAAAAGAACTTATTTTTAAGTCTAATTGGATAATGACAAATTAAATGGTTCAGTCAGAAGAAATAAATCAGTAGCAGTGTTAAATAAACGTGCTCACAAAGCGCAAAAACGGAACATTTTTTTGTAACAAAATTAAAACATTACGCATTTCGTACGTCCTCGTTAAACTTATCACACTTGTGTCATATTTTTATTTTTAATTCAAGCGTAAGTACTATGTGTGAATAATGTGCGCACATTTTTTTTGTTATAATAAAATAACTTTTAATAAAAATTTGAGACCTACTTCAGAACCTCAAAAAGGCTACAAATAACACACAACCTTTCGTTTTGGACGTTTCCTTTGTGACGTTTTAGAGTCCGATTTCCGATTCAGACGCATTTAAATATATTTTTGAAAGCGGATTTTTTTATTTAAGTACTCATTAAATAAATAAAAAAACCTTTTATAGGTACCTATAGGTATTATATTATAATTAAACCACTAATCAATATTATACTGCTCGTTACTCGCTAATAACCATTAGTAGACTGTGAACTTAATAATTATTATTATTATCATCTGTAGCGGCACGCAAACAATCACAGACTAGAGATGGTAAATCCAGTATGCCAATTTTTTAAATTATAATTCACAGAACAGTTTGACAACCTTCATAGTACAAAATAAATAAATGACCGCATTTTAATAAGAATTTATTATTATTGTACTTACTAATTTATTATATTACAAATTATTATTAGTTTGTATAACATGCTTCTCGTTATAAATAAAAGCTTTTTTAATTAAATAAGGTGAGTTGTAGTCAACTGGATATCGAAATAAAAATTAATTAGTACTTGACATTTAAGTATTAATAATCTATAAATCGTTTGCTATATTTTATAAAATATTATTTAATATTTAGGTATTATTCCTCGTTCGACTTTGTTGTAGAAGGGTAAATTTCATTATCAATTTTGCATTCGATTGAACATTCTGAATACAACTAATCGAAAGTTTTGCTACTTCTGCGATGGAAATAATTACGTTCCGTTTGAGATGCTTAGGTTCTATTGAAGTGTGTGATAATATATTTTTATATAAAAAGGTGTCTTTTTATTATTTATTTATTATTATTTTAGGATATTAGCTTTATAGAAAGCCGTTTAAACTATCGAAATTAGTTAGCCATTTCCGAAAAAATTGTGGACTAAGTACATAATTATGTGTTAATTTTTTGTTATTGTAAGGTATTTCGAACGTGCATTCGCAATGACCATGATTGTGTGAAAAGAAATGTTATGAACCCACTGCTGCATTTATACTGTGTCGTAATAATTACATAATATTTCCCACAGTGCAACAGGTTTAGTGATTTAAACGTCTGCGTTTGCGCAGTCGTAATATGAAAATTATTGTTGATTTGTGTCTTGTTCGCTAACAGAATAACTTAACTGCTTGTTTGTTTACATCTCAATAATAAGTAAAAATAACTTGTGAGACGATTGAGACGAGTTATCGTGGACACTTGGGCAGCCCGTGGTTTTCCTTTTTTTTGTATGCACAATGCACATAATTATTGTATTTAATTATTTGATATAGCAAAAATATTAAGTTGATATAAAAAGCTGCATATTTTTAGTCTAAATTAGAACAAATAAAACAACACAAATTTATAATTTGAATAATAAATTTGTTATGTTTCTCAGAATTCGGTATGAGATTCGCGGAAATAAGCAAAAACTTACCATACCAGTTTTATTTAAAGAACCTTGCTCTGTTTTTTCTGTTTTTCGTACTTTTTTTGCATTTAGAAGTCGTATTTATTTACTCTGTGTCACCATTCAACAATAAGCAAAGCACTTTCGATAGTACGGTATAGATGACATGTAAAATGCAATTTTAGCCTCTAGTACGTCGCAATAAAGGTCAAAGTTTTTCCTCTGTGATGTTTTCTGATTTATACTAGTAGGTTCCATAATAAAAATACCCGTTTTTAGGTATCATTTGCTGTTGATATAGCGTTGACATTTACCAAAGAGTCTAAATAAAGACTACCTGCCACAGATTGTCATCATCGAGGTTTTCGAATAAAATACTCGTAAACTTATTAATTTATAGTTTTAGTGTTCCGTACCCAACTAAGCCGTGTCAGTCCGTCGGACCCAAGGCCTTTTGATTCGTAATAAGTAAACAGTTGAAATTTTACTGTGTGTACTAGGTACCTATAGCCACTATAACGATCCCCACAAGCAACGTGTGTTCTTCGGCGTTATTGTACGGAACTCTTTGTATGTAATTCGACTCGCACTTAGCCAATTTTGGCAATTATACACTGACTTCTAAATATAAGAAAATAAGTTGCTTTTTGTTTTTTTACGCAAAAAGTTAATTGTAAATCTTTGTTAACTGATAACGATTGAATTGTAGGTGTAATAAAAATAATATAATATGATTATATTATATTATTTTTATTACACGCTTATGTTTAATTATGGCTAGGCAGACGAGCATTTCGCGACGGCGATAATTGTTAACCCAAAATTGCTCGCGTGGTGTCCAATTTGTACCCCAGATTTATAAATTTAGGTCCACTGCGTCTGGCTGGTAGCGTCCTACCTATAACAATCAAAGCATCGTGATTCGTGAATCGTGATTTAATAAGTCGCCGTTAAGTTTCCTATAAAATACTAATGATTAGATATGATTATAGATGCGAGGCCGGTAAATTACGGTAAATATCATTGGTAAAATAACCGTCATTAACATAAATGACGGTCAACTACGGTAAATTACGGTCACTTTTGTTTTTTATTTTTAATTCGAGCTATCATCTAGTTCGTGGTGGCGGCCATACAAATAAGCTGAACACCGGTCAGAGGATACAAAACGGGCCACTATGAATAAAAGACTTTCTTCTTTTTCTTTATAAATTCCCTTGTATCTTGAAAATGGTGCGTGCTAACGTAAAAATAATGAAAATTTTGCCCCCCTTATAGACCCCACACCATCTAAAACCTTCAACATAGGGACTAAAAAAAATGTTTTTTTTAGGAAAAACTAGAAAGAAATTTTAGAAAAACAAAATTTGGAAAAAAAACTTCCATTATTAATAACCGTGCGGATAAAGAATGGGATTGAAAATGGCGCCAGAACTATTTGCTTGTCGCTCGTACACTTTGTTTTTGATGTATCTCGTTCCTACTCGCACATATAGGTTATTTGCTGGATATTTGGCGTCAAGAGGAGCGGTTTCATCATCGCGGGTCATAGACCTGGGAGTGGATTTCGCCGTTATAACGCCATTACTTGCCTTACACTTCCACCCCCGAGCATATAGCTTTTGTGGTCCCTCCCTAAACGGCCAATAAAAGCAAGCCAGGGCTGAGAGTCCTACAGGCGCACTCCAGCTACCCAATTAGCGCAAACTGGAGACGAAGCCCTGACCGACCTCTGGAGCATGCAGGAACCCAGTGTTGCCAATCATAATCAGCCCACAGCTGCCCTGAGTTTTGTACGCTTACTATTCAATATTAGAACAAATTGATTCAGCAAATTCAATTCAAACGGCTGTTCAGCATAAATTTTCTACTTTTCGAAGCAACAGCACCAACGCCAACGACAAATTCAGCGAGACTGACTGCGCACGAGCGAGCGACGGCCGACGAGTCGACGATACATCGCATAAGGGGAAGTGGGGCGGGGCGCGGGTTATGCACACAGTATAAACAGTACAGTACAGTAGGTAGGTACACAGTACAGTAGTAGTACAGTATTTCGTCTCGGCAGTGGCAGTTTGTAGGAAGACGTAATACTGTACCTACTTTATTTATACTGTGGTGAAGTGTGGTGTGCGTGAAGATGATTTTTAACTCAAAACATTTACAACGACTTACTATTTGTACAGTATAAATAAGATATCTTATATAAATTGCAAACAAAAAGCATCTAAGCGTTTAAAATGTATAAGATTATAAAAAACAAAAGTTACCGTCATTTATGATATTTTACCGGTCAACTACGATAAATGACGGTCATTTATGGAAATTTACGGTCACTTTACAACTATAGATATGATTGACCACAAAAAACTCTCCTGATACGAAGTGTGGAGATAATAGATTCCTGGCTTTTCTACACCCCCGGTCTCATCAACCCATCGTCTTCTAGGTCGCGTTATAGTTAGAAAGAAGCTAATAGCTGTCACAGCTGTGCTTCTAAAGTAGCAGGCAAATAATAATTCAACAAATAACTACTGTCAAAATAGTGGGCATTACCTCATTCTAATTTATGTATTAATTCCATTATGACATCCGATATGACAGCTATTAAAAATTTAAAAACATGCGACTGTGACAAATGACATTCACTATGTCATTTCGATTCATTCACATAAGAGATTATTTTACCAACACTAAATTGATCCAATATTAAATTCTTTGGTAAAAATAGTGTGGTATGTCATTTGTGGTCCCGAGTAGGGATTTTGTTACAAACTGCTTGATAATTTTATACGTTATTTTTTTCTATTAATTTTACAAGGTTTAAGTGTAATTTAGAACTTTATCACGTGGTCACCTGAAGGGTTAGATCCACCCACAGATAAATTATGAATCCTACGTAAGGAGGTTAGCCTGTAGCCTTACTGTATAAATGTATAGGTCCATAGTTCCATTCCAGACTGTGCTATTTATATTTGTTTTAAAAAATTAAAGCTTGCCTGACCTATAAACGATCCATGGACCCCATGCTCAGTCCCCACGTCATAGCTGAATAATTGCAGATTTAAGAATAATAATTATGTAAATATTATACCTAATATACCTACTTAATGTTCTGAATTCATTATACAACCAAAAGCAATAAACTTAATTACCTATGTGCAGTCAAAATATATTTGAAATTAAAATCGAAAAATAATTCCTCTGAACTGAATCTTGATTAATTTTATAAAACATACAAGAGCAAAATTAAGGTTTGAGTATATTTGATTTACTCAATTCAAAACTTCATTAAATATGAATTAATTTATACTTATGACATCCTTAATGCGATTTAAAATTAACTTTTCCAACGCGTAGACTAATTATAATTACGTCCAAGGGTGATAATTATCCCTCTTGTACGTAAACACAATTATTTCTTAATAAATATTGAATAGTAATTGATAAGGTGACGCAAATAAATTGCATTAATTTATTCTGTCTGCATTATGGGATTTATTTTTATTTACGCCCAGGGAATCGATTCTTTAATTTTACCTGGTTTTGAAAGTCGCATACGAAACGTAAAAATTTTGTTGCGAGTAGTTTTCGTAATTTAATCTCTTTAGGTATTATTATAAAAATATCTTTACATACTGGGTGGTAGTTTTCGAGATTAGCGTGTCCAGACTTACAAACTTTTCAGCTTTATAATTTATGCTAGTACCTAATGCTGTTATAGAGATGGAACTTGAATCAAATAATCCTAAAATAAAACTGTTATTCATCGTTACGCTCGACTGAGTCAATTGAGTCAGCTTACTTTTTTTACATACCAACAGGGTTGCCATTTCACTGCAAATTATTTTACGTATGTACAGACGCCAGTAGGTCAAGCTACCCGAAACTGTCAAATTTTCCCAATCAACCTTGAACATTATGCTGTAGCTATAAAGTTGAAAATCTATTAAAGAAATCTGACAGATTGTGTAGCTTGATGTGCTGGCGTCTGTACTCTGTTTACATATAATTCAATGAAACCTGAACGATGTTTTTATTATTGTAGCTCAATTTGTAAGATTTCTGGAAACACTTTTATCGTGATGTTTGTATTTTTATGCGTATTTATAATTTCAATATAAATATTATACAGTCCGTAAAATACTTAAAACAAATTTTGTTTGACTTATTGCTGCGGTAACATGGATTAGTTAGTTTAAATCTTTTAAATCACGGATTAATTTTTGTTATCTGTGTTAATATACGTGTTGCTCACGCTAGCATACTCACTCACCATGAAATTATGCAATTCTGATACTTAATGCGAAATGTTTGTGCTTAATTTATGGCCAAAGAATAGAATTTATGCCAGTATACTTAAGTTGGTGAGTATGATGTAAAGGTGTATACCTACATGCATCTAGATACAACAGTTATTAAGAAAATCAATACTTAAATGAAAGACACATAAATAAAAAAGATCATCGAACTCGTTAAATTTTACATGGCTTCAGCTGCATGCAACTATTCTGCAAGCTTGCGCCTTGAAAATGAACTTACAATAATAATTTTCTTTCATCTTAATATCATTAGACAGCCCTATACGTAATGAAGATAGCCGTGGATCGATTGCCCCGCCCCCGCGGGCAATTGAACTAATTGCCTAATTATTTTTATTACCCGTTTGTTTGGCCCAGCACATCTCTCATCCAATTTTTCAATTGAACTCTTACGCACAAGAAACTTATAAATGGAAAAATAATCGAGAAAAGAAACTTTGACGATAAATTATTCGATTGTCAATTAGAGCCCATTCTACTCGATTCTTAAAAATACTTCGTCCACAGAATTTTGTGTGCATCTGGATTGAGGGCCCATTTTTTAAATCTTTGCCAAACGAAATAAGACTTATAGTGCAAGCACTTAGAAATAAGTAAAACTTAGGGCAAGGGGCCACGAATTTCTAAAACGCGAATTAAAACTATTATGACTAAATAGCTTGGGCCCTCAGTCCAGACGCTTGCATAAAGTGGCATATGTTCAATCTCAGAAAGTACTATCTCTGGGTTCATATTTTTTATTTAAGAATCTACTTAGGAATATGTAACATATTTTCAGAAATTTCTAGATCTGTAGAATATGACATTACAGATTTATGGCGGTTTGCCTTGGGCCCTCAGTTCAAATATGTTTGAACTGAGAAATCTGCAAAACATGAATTTATCTGAAGAAATACATAAATACGACTTTAATATATGTTACTTGGATGCCTCTGTGAATTTCTAATAAAGAAATAATGACACAAAAGTTCATTGTTAAAAAGTAAATACAAGTTGAAAATTCCTAAAACGTCTGAACTGAGGGCCCAAAACTTTTGCCTATATTGACTAAGCTTAACCTCATAGACTAACGCAAATTGGTATAAGTTTTCTTACAAATTACTATCTAAAAGGTTACGTACCGTCCGTTTTTCTAAATGCCATTCTTTAAAAGAAACTTTCATTTTTACATTTTCTGTATGTAATAATTATGTAGGGTGACCATAATTTTCGTCATAAGTAAGTACTGTGGGAAGCCTATACGACCTTCATGAAGAGCTACGAACCTGCTTGCGCTAAGACATAGTGCGATGAGCAGCTCCATTTCTTCTTTTTTATTCAAGTGACGGACGTCATCTTTTTTAAATCAAAAATATGTGTTCTTTTGTTAAATTTAAATAATAATTTTATAATAATAAATATTGAACAGTCTACAATCAGCTCGCAGATGAATCACTAGTTTTATTTAACCTAGGCCAATCTTAGTGTAACTACTTCTGGATCAGTATAGTCCTAGAGTGTTAACAGTACCTTTCTTTTTACCCTCGGCGCAAAAAGAGAGTGGTTTTGTAAGTTTAACGTGTCTGTCTGTGTATCTGTCTGTGGTATCGTAACTCCCAAACGGATGAACCGATTTTCGTTTAGTTTGTTTTTGCGTCATAGATAATTTTTATCCCGAGTGTTCTTTGCCAGGTTTCATGAAAATCTATTCAGACGTTTGAAGATCATCAGCTCTTTTCTAGTTGATGAGACTGTTGTTGTGAGTTGATCCGACTAACTTCCATATTATTATGTACTATCAATTCGAAATTTTGTACCGTGTTACTTCAATGATATTATTGCACCAGTCGTTGCAATTCGCAAATCAATCAAATTCATTTCGATCGGTACAATTAAAAGAAACTTATTTATTTCACATAAATAAAACAGCATTTTTACCCGACTACAAAAAAAAGGAGGGTTATGATTTTAGCAGTCTATGTATGTATGTATGTATGTATGTATGTAAGTTTGTTCATCTGTTCCCTCGTAGCTCCTAAACTATTTGTTGTAATTCAATAAATAAGGTGTTTATCGATGCGTCTTAATGGTCTGCGGGTTATAGGATATATGAAATTTCGTAAAATCAAATAAGGTGGATTTTAAAAATAAATTAGTCAGCTCGAAAAAAATAAAGTTAAGGTAAATTTATCGTGTTTGATATCAAATGGAAGGTCTTGATGAGCACATTCAGAATATGTATATATTATCTATATATTCTGGACCACTTCTTAGAATATCAGGCTTCTAACTACCCGTTACGACTATCATAAATATATGTGATTATAACACTGCATACAATGTGAAAACGTGATAACAATAAATATTTACTAATTAAATTAAAGTTTCTACACATCACTGCCTATTAAATTATGATTATATTTTAAAATAATGTTAATTAAATTGAGATTTCTTTTTCGTAACTAGATGGCGTTGGTTTGCGGTTTTGTGGAAGTAAGTAATATAGAGTTAAAAATACCTCCTCAAAAATCCCGGAATCGTAAACATAACAATTAAATCCCGGGATTTTATTAATATGGACTGGATTTTGACCTATAGTTTTTATTAGAATTAATTTTGTATGTAAAATAAAACTCATTAATTTAACAGTTTTAGTACCGAACTACTTAAGTATTACATTATCTGTTACCGATGTCTAAAAACATAATAAAGACTTTTTATTGTAATAACTTAGTCCATATGTATTTAAAACGTTAAATTAATATTTTGGAGAATTTATTACATGTTTTAACACATGTTTGCTTATTAAATATAATAAATTATTTAATAAGAAATTTGAAAAACAACTGATACGGAAGGGATTCGAACCCACGATCTCCGACGTACCGTGCCGAGCGACGCTCTAACCGCTGAGCCACCGTATCCCATCAAAATCAGGCGAAATTTAAAATCTCTTTCTACGCCTAGGGCGTGTGGTAATATCTATCGGTGCCTTCTAAAAACTGCAAAGTTTAGAACACTGAGTCGGATAATTAATGTATTCCGTTCGATATTACCACACGCCTAAGGCGTAGAAAGAGATTTGAAATTTCGACTGATTCTGATGGGATACGGTAGCTTAGCGGTTAGAGCGTCGGCACGGTACACCGGAGATCGTGGATTCGAATCCCATCCGTATCAGTTGTTTTTTCAAATTTCTTATTAAATAATTATACGTAAAATTAATTTCTTATTTCCCGGGAATTAATTGTAATGTTTATGATTTCGGGATTTTAGAGCAGGTATTATCAACTCCATGTTACTTACTTCCTCGAACTTTAGGTAAATGTACTCTATCTATGATGATATCCCACAAAAAAGGTTTCATGTGTACTTATACAGCTTGGCAAAAAAGAGTCTGAGGCGGTGACAGCTGGAACTAAAAATAAAAATCTTAAATAACTACGTTTGTGAGTACTAAAATAACATAAAAATGATTCATTTGATTATAATTAATGACAAAAAACTCGTCATAGAAATATGTAAGCACTTAATAACTTGTAATTTGAATTGTAGTGTGGAAAGTGCGACAGCGGCGCCCCCAATTTTTCCAGACTCTTTTTTGCCAAGCTGTACTTCTTACTACTTTTCATGTATACTTCTAAGAAATATATGAGGCCATGTTTTAATAGCTCGAAGTCGCGGACGACACCTTTGAAATAAATTTAATTTAAAAAATACATGACATTGACTAAAGGTTTGAACCGAAGTTGACAGTTAAAGAAATCTACCTATTTAAGAACTACCACATTCTAAAAAATTGTGATTAAAATGAATTTTATTGGTTTCTTTACCACTAAAAATCATTGAAAAAAAATATAGTATAAAAACTAAAACCCGACTACTTAAAATCTAAAAACAAGCTTCTTAGATTTTAAATAAAATTCTGTAGTCTGAGGCCTTAATGTATTATAGGTAAATGGTACTAGATAATCTTCCAAGGGTAAATACTTTGTAATTTGGTGGCCTCCGACTACAGAATTTTATTTAAAATCTAAGAAGCTTGTTTTTAGATTTTAAGTAGTCGGGTTTTAGTTTTTATACTATATTTTTTTATATAATATAGATATAATAATTATGTAGATATGTACTATCGTGGACAAAGCCGGTGCACCACTCTTAAGGTTAGAATCGCTTGCACCCGACGACCGAGCTAGCTATTTAGCGCTAGCCGGACGTAGCATCGTTCAAAGCATTTTGATCGCAAAGTGGTGCACCGTTCGTGTCCGCGATAGTACCTACTGCCTAATTGCAATGATGAATAATTTTATCATGGTCACCCTACATAATTATTACATATAGAAAATGTAAAAATGAAATTTTCTTTTAAAGTATGGCATTTAGAAGAACGGACGGTACGTAACCTTTTAGATAGTAATTTGTAAGAAAACTTATACCAATTTGCGTTAGTCTATGAGGTTAAGCTTAGTCAATATAGGCAATAGTTTTGGGCCCTCAGTTCAGACGTTTTAGGAATTTTCAACTTGTATTTACTTTTTAACAATGAACTTTTGTGTCATTATTTCTTTATTAGAAATTCACAGAGGCATCCAAGTAACATATATTAAAGTCGTATTTATGTATTTCTTCAGATTAATTCATGTTTTGCAGATTTCTCAGTTCAAACATATTTGAACTGAGGGCCCAAGGCAAACCGCCATAAATCTGTAATGTCATATTCTACAGATCTAGAAATTTCTGAAAATATGTTACATATTCCTAAGTAGATTCTTAAATAAAAAATATGAACCCAGAGATAGTACTTTCTGAGATTGAACATATGCCACTTTATGCAAGCGTCTGGACTGAGGGCCCAAGCTATTTAGTCATAATAGTTTTAATTCGCGTTTTAGAAATTCGTGGCCCCTTGCCCTAAGTTTTACTTATTTCTAAGTGCTTGCACTATAAGTCTTATTTCGTTTGGCAAAGATTTAAAAAATGGGCCCTCAATCCAGATGCACACCAGAATTTTTACGTTATTTAACGAGTTATTTGATTTAATTGGAATCTTCGGCCATTTAAATTTAGTATGGGGAAACATTATCGGCTTCCGAAAAGAATTCCTTCTGGCATTTTGATGAAATATTTGAAGCTTGTATTTTTTAATTCATCTTAACCTTAAGCTTAACAAACAATACGTCATATAGAACCTATAATTATTGTAAAACATTTCTCATCGATTTGGACCGCTTAGACTGGCCTTGATTTTGTTCAATTATATCGTGATCATTGTACATATTTTTTTAAAAAACAAAGCTAGTTAACTGTTTTTATTGCTTAAACTGTCGATATATAGGCATACTCGTATATAATGGCTATAATTATGGAGCAACAGTGCGGCGTAGTTAGCTTTTATGGCAAAAATCGTGAGCGAAATAACCGAGACTTAGTATAATCGAATTTAGTGGGGCCATCGAGTGCTATTGTTCTGTCGAGGCCAAGGCTTGCCGTGTTTACATCACACATTTGTCTGATGCGTCATTACGACCGCTAAAAATTACACCTTAATGCGTTTTTTTGGCGTTACGTCTGTATAAACGACACGTGTAAGAACTGTAAGAAGGTGTGTCTTTAGTGAATTTGGAAGTGTTTACTGAATTCCTGGTCGAAGTTTTAGAAAAAAAAAATATTTAAAGCGGTGTTTACTCTTGTCTCGCATAGAGTCCTGAATACTTGATAGCTTGGAAACCGATTTTAAATTAAGAAGTCGATGGACTTCTCAATTACAGTGATGGACGATGGACAGTCAACAATTCAACATAGAATTTTAGTTTGAATCTGTACATAAGCTAGAATAATCTGAGTTCTGGGACACATTCATATTGCATCACCAAACAGCACAAATACAAGCAATAATCGAGTATACGAGATATTGTTTAGGTACTGCCATTGACCTTGGTTGAGTTCATAAAAACAATAGTTACAAACAGCCGTAAAACTCATTATAATATGTATTATACACAGCTGTAAACCGATTAAGATCTCTTATTTACAACAATTTACATTTTAGCACAACTATATAATTGTTGGAACTTTAAATGTTACAACATACAGCTTTAATTAAGAACATTTTGTTAATTTAATTAGTTTCGGTGAGTGATGCAACAGATTATGGACAATAACGCCCACGTCTGCTCGAAACACAAGATTAATAAACTTGTTACGTAGAACGACGTAAGTGATGTATTCGAATGAACTACGAATAGTGCGGGGGCGAGGCCCTGATATACATAAAACATTGTAATGCCCGTGTTTACTACGAGATACAACGAAGATTTGGCCGGACAGTTTGTCAGTCCGTTCGCGTCCGCGTCTGTCCGTCGTCTCGACAGGTTCCAGTAGCCCACGCTCATCTAACACAGATTAAAATATTCTCCGGCCGTCTATTGGTCGTCGGCGCGTAAACAAGCACTTATTGCAAGTCAGTGAATCGTTGCAGCCTACCTAGAAACCGTGTAAGCGTCGCGGTAGTCGCGTCAGACAAATTTCTTTGACGTTGAGTACTGGTTATTTTGACTGTAATGTTTGAGATGAGCAACTCAGCAGTTGCTTAGCAGCTGAGCTGATAATTCAAGACTTTGCTTGCACTGCATATTAAACATCTGTAGGTAACAATTACGTAAGTGGTCATCGTGAAATTTCGAAGCACGTTCGCTTCACGCATGTTTGAATGGCGCCCAATGGCACCTTGATTTGTCTTTGTTTTTAAGCGTTTGTTTCCTTTGTCATACTGTGCGTTAATTGTACCGTCTCAAGGTTCCTACTGTGGGAGTTCGGTTAGGGTGAAATATCTGTACCGTGACGTGACTTAAGTGAATGTGTCTAAATTAAACGCTGGCTGGCACACACATGGTTTAAATTTAAAATAAATGTTGGTAAATATTTCATGTTGTGTGAGACATTTAAGAATGTTAAAGCATTGTTGGTAGACAACATTTGCATATCAACATTCGTAACCAGTTATTGTACTAGTAGAGGTCATCTAATGTAGATTGTAGTGTACTAATAAATAATTTGATTTTATCAGATAGAGCACACCACACAATGCTCAATTTATGTCACTATATAAAGCTCAATATACTTTGGTATTTGCTATTATGTGTTTTTTATTTAAATTAGCAGCTCGGGTTTTGTGTTGTTATCGCCAAAAAGTCGTTTCTTTGTCACAAACTTTGCTTTGCTTTTACACTAGCGGCCAAAAATATTTACTCAACATTTTTTCTCTCACTTATTATTATGTTTAAGACTCAAGTGCTCTTGATTGCCTACGGTTCAGGATATAGTTAAGTTCCGGGCAACGAAAAAAAACATGCCAACATTGAATCATTCCTTATGATATTCAGTCAGCCAGCAGACGCTTTGTTACATTTTTTCAAAAGTCTCGCTCGTATTCAATCGTGTTTCCTCGTGGATGCACAAAAAACTTCTTGGTACACGTGTACTACACGTCAATTTGCACCAGACAATGCTTAGGCACTACGATTCTAATCTAATAATAATGTGGGTAGGTACAAGAAAATGTTTCATTACATTTTGGTTCGTGTCAGTAAAGCCGGTTGTACGTGGGCTGCATGAATGAGAAAGTCTTGAACCGGTCCACAGCTAGCTTCCACAGAGGTGTCTACTTTCAAATCACAATAGACATTCGACTTATCTCTGTAATACTGAACAAACAGCTTCTGTACCATAAAGTTTGTGCTCCTAATACCAGCCAATACAAATTGACTCCAATTGAATTTTAAATGGAGTAAGGCAAGAAAATTGTTTTAATTTAATCGTGATCGTGACTAAACAATAAACAATTAAATGCTTATAATTTATCAGACAGCTGCTTCGGATAAGTAGATCTATGATTTTTCGCAATCGATGTCTACATAATGTAATGATAGCGCCGAATGTTTTGTACCGGTTAGCCTTGCGACAGGCTGTATTTGTTCAATACAAATGTTAATTTAAGACGTCTTAATAAACAAACAGAGCGGTTTAAAGCTGCCTTGTCTGACAACTGCAAGTGCTTTTAGCACTTGTGTAATAGCTGGACTAAAATTGTTTATTAGTATTATTATTCACACCGTTTGCCTTTTAAGTCCCCATAGATCCTAATCCTAAGTAAACATTGTAGGTGCGCAAGCGCAGCGCAGGCGTGTCGAGTATTTTGGTCGAGTGCACACACACGAAGCCGCGCGTCCGCCCGCACTTCTGATATAAAATCAACTCGACAAAAACATCGTTATTTTTATTCAAGGCCAACACCGCCATATTGCATTCGCTATATATCAACCCGACAGTGTTGGTCCTATAAACAAGGTCTTTTATTATGATTATCATTCGAATTTAAAGATGGTGCACTTATTTGTAATACCTAGTTAAAAACATTATCTGAAACTGTTGAGATTCGACTACCGAAATAACGATGCTTCAGTCTTGTAAGTCAGTACAATCTTCGGATTATCCGTTTAAGAAAATATACAGAACAAAAATTATCATAAATACAGTGGAATTTAGTTTTTTTTGGCTCAAAACAAAACAACATCATTATTATGCGAGGCGCCAAATCTAATCGAACTCACGCCGTCGTACACGTGTTTTGGGAAGCGATCTGAACTGTGCATATCTCGTTTTGCTACATTTGTGGATCTTTATTTGTCTGTGGAAATTAATTGTTTAAATTTTATGGTCTGACGTGTACGAATTTCAGAAGTTTGGTTTTTTAGGGTTACCGAAACAGATGCTTGGGTCAATTTACCGAAAGGGCCAACGGTAATTTAGAGGTTTTTTTTCTTTTCAAAGCAGAAAGTCTAGAGGTCAATTTACAAAGGGGAGAATTTTTGTAATTCTACATTGCATAATAAACTTTATTTCCATTGCATAATGTACAAATAATTTGGCGGCGCGTCTATGCGAGGATTCCTTAGAATTCATCTAGCGTTCTGTAGTTATCAGGGGCGTGCACAGACATTTTCAACAGGGTAGGCAGGCATAGGTACATGATACAAAACTTACTTTCATTGGGACAAATACCACTTTTTATGGTATAATACCTACTACCATTACGTCGCGTCGGCGTTGTACCCTTTAAATATAGTTGTGTAAGTACGTGCGCGCATATTTCCAGGCCAAAAACACACACAAACATCATCATCATCGAATCAGCATCATCGACCGGCAAGAAAATAATCATAAGAACAAAAATAGAATATCTATCTTTGTACTGTAAAGTGTATTTCATTAATAAAGACATACCTGAGCAGATAGTTATAGTCTTTATAAAAAAATAAGGATATTGATTGCATAAACATATAACAATGATACAACAAATAGGTACCTACTGCGTGCGGCGCGACTCGCGCGCGGCATTCATCGGCCAAAAAATAATACAACAATAAAACTCCACCTCTTATCTTCGTTCTGTAAACTGTATGTTGTATATAAATACTTTATCTAAGTCAACTATGTTGATCGAATTGACTTACCAATATGAATTTTTCTATAATTTGGATTTTAACGCAATTTAACAAACGACAAACACAGAAACACTGTAAGTAGATTTTAACCTCTGCAAACAAACAGCCAGCACTCCTCTCAGTATTTTGATATAATTTAGTATTATCCATATATAAAGGTAAATTAACAGACTAAACTAGTAATTAAAATCAATGAAAATTATACTAAATAAAACTTCAATTGAAAACTTTTGACATTTCGCATTGTAAACAGCTGGTTTCACAGAAGCGATGTGATTGGTTCTCCGCGCACGAACTTGAAAGTAATTCAACCAATCACATGTCAGAGTCAGTCATAGAAAGACCCACGTGACTTACTGCGCGCATGCGCGTTATAGGATTTGGTCTACGAGACGATAGGCAAAAGAAGTTGTGCCGGACTTGCAAGTAGCAACGTTTCTTTGAAGGCGACCAGCGCGGGATTCGGTGTTTACGTGCGTAATGTGCCAACAGATGGCGTTAGGGTTACGAATTGATATTATTGAGCGTTACAATCGTGTAATTCTGTGTAATTATATTGCGATTTTAACAATTAGATACATTAAATGGAATATATTATAATAATATTAATTAGAATTTTATCAGGGTAGGCAGTGCCTTTTTGCCTATATGAAGTGCACGCCCCTGGTAGTTATCTAGATGATTTACGACTTCTCTAGTCCTACCCTATTTATTATTTAAATGTGCTTCTAAATTATCTGCCACGGTTGCAATGGGAGAAAGTATTGGGTATATAGATTACAATAGTGAAGAAATTTCGTACCCCAGAACAGTAAAAAAAAAAAATTGGAGCATGGAGCAGAATTAGACCTACGCAATAAAACGCAGGCAAAAGAAAAAAAAATATGACGTTAGATAAAGAAAATTATTTCACTATTGTAATATAAATAACCAATATTATCTCCCGTTGCAGCCGTGGCATATAATTTAGAAGCACCTTATATTGTATCGTCACTTAGAACATTTATTTAAAATGCGCCAACATTTAATGATTTCACTCTTATCAACCGAAAATACCTTTGACGTTTTCCGTTGCCATGTTTACGTTTTCGGAACGCGTTATCATTATATGTGCTAATTTAGTTTACACGTGCAGCATTAAGGGGCACTAAAGCGCTCACATTACGTAACTGGGGCACCGTATGCTATCGGCGTTTTTGTTGATGAAATTAAAGTAACCCATTGTGGGCCCAAGGTTACCCATATTAAGTCGAGCGCACTTCCGCTCGGGCGCAAGTCGACGCTGCCTCGTCTTTGAATCCAAATTACTTACTAAGTACCTACAGTTCGTACAATAAAGGAATATCGTTTTAAATGCATCACACATACAGGGTCTTTGCTGGTACCTACTGCCTATCGACTAAAATACTTATAGGTAGTCAAACTTCAGTCATCATCTCTTCTCGCTACTGTATTCTCGACGTTTATCAGAAATCTGTCGGAAATTGTAATCCGATCCGAAAATTTAATGTCAACAACAGCGCAAAACTATAAAAATTAAAACAACCTGACTAAAGAATTAACAAAGCGACCACGTCAATTCTATTATCGTCGTTTTTATCTATGTATAAGCGAATGTAAACATACTTCGTATTGACACGCCCGTCGAGATACGAAAGCCGGTATCTCATTTTGCTGGCCTTGACAATGAAAAAACAAGTTTTTTTGCGCCACCTTGAGACCACTTTTTGCATCAAGTTGGATGGTTAAAAAAACGATGCATATTGTACTAGTTTACAGTTTATTAACTCAGACGTAGAAACTTTTTTCAACACTATTATTCAATGGTTTAAACACCACTTTAAGTTTTTTCTGGTGTTTACTACGCGGCAGGCTTGATCTAAAGAATTTAAATGTAGATTTTTAAATATCTTGATGGAAATACAAATATGTTGAGATCTTGAGAGCCACTTATGCCTTTTATAAGCGCCAAACGAGTTTATTTTTTATGTTTATTGTTCGCGATTTCCTGAACAAAGATGTCGTTTTATATTATAATGATCGGTTTCAAGGGCTTCCTATTTACGAATGTTGATGCAGAATGCTTGGTAATTATGCTTCGACGTGTATTAAAAACGGATAAAACGTCAGTTGATTAATAAAATCGGATTACATTCCAGTCTGCATTAAAGCTGCAAGTCTGCGAACTCTGTAAATCCTTATAACGCGATTAAGCATAAACCATTTCAATACTGACGGCACGAAATGTGCTAGTCGCAAAGGGCAGTACACAGAAAATTGGATTTCGATTCATCACTGCGGTGAAAGGGTTAAAAGTTGGACGACTCCGCGATATTGGAGGTACCGTAAAGATATTAGTTGCTCGCACAGCAAATCGGAATGGAGTAAGCGTGATGTCTGGCGTAAATATCCGAGATTACGTATTGTTTAGCACGGTAATGGTTTTACCTTCAGAGCCACGTTGAAATGCTGTACAAAAAGATACCTAGTTGCCCTTTAGTGTTTATTTTTAATGTTTTTTTTTCTTTACAGAGCCGGCGCTGGCGCCAATGGAATATTTTCCCGAAGACTGGATTTTTCTACTTTTAATCTTCTACCCAAGCACAAAGTCAACTCATATCAAATCAAGGTAGGTGGAACAGAATATTATGCTTTTGCCGATATTATTTGCGAATATTATAAAACAGAACTGTTTATTTTTTTTTGCTGTTTATTGGTGAAGACGTTTAAAAAAGGGCTAATAGTCACGCGTAATGTATTTTTCAGTAGTAGCCAAGTGTCGACGTCAAAAGTTAGGAGTTTAGCATCCAAAATATGTTAGGAATTCCTTAATTGTAAAAGAATTTTAGCTTTTACGTAATTAATCTTTGTTTTTCAACGAGATGCACCTTCTAACTGGACGTGGAGCCAATAAAATATTTTTATTGCACAAACGTTCGCAGAGGTGGAAGTTTGCTTTTGTTGTCGCCGCCATAAAAACACAGGGTGACACTTTTCGCGATAAAACGCTGTCACGGGTGGCGCCGGGGTGGTCGGTACATTTTCTACCAAATAAACGTTACTTTTCCGTAATTTAATCGTAGCGCTGCTGGGTGGTTTACGAGACACGCCTCTAACTGCCAGACGAAAGTAAACGTAGCTTTTTTAGGGCTTAAAATAAACGTTTGACTGTCATGTGGCTTTGTAACAGCTAGGTTGTATCCTATAAAAAAGAAAAGGTACTCAAAAGACGGTAGAGTGCTTTTATATGCAAGACTATATTGACATGAATATTTATGCAGGTATTCTAAATAGGTACAATTCTTCAAACTTCCCTCATAATTATTACACCACAAAATGAAATTCTAATTCACTGTCTCGTTGGGCTAGTGTAGCAAGCGCGACTGCTGAGCTCGAGATTCTGGGTTCAATCCCCGGGTCGGGCAAAGTGTTATTTGGTTTTTCCATTCGAAAATTCTCAGTACCAGCCCGTGCTGCTAATCTGCTAGTCTGGAATTGTGACCAGTTAATGGCAAAAGCGCGCTTCCTATTACATGGTACTTATTTAAACATAGCCGGTGAAACGTGGGTTTACTGCAATTACCTCTGCCTACCTATGAGAAGTATGTTATGTTAAATGAAGTTCTAATCAATATAAATAAAATTTAAAATTGACCCCCAATTATTGCCGCAGGTCGCAAATGACCCCCGCAATCATGATATTTTTTACTGTGCTTCGCTTTGTGAATTGACGTTTAGTATTCGGGGGTCAAGAATGTAAAAACAGGTCGATTGAAATTCATATTACATTTATTTGGCATCGAACCAAAGTCAATTAATGCAATTGAGTGTACTTTGCTACCATAATTTTACATCGTATAATTTTGTGTTTGTATAAAATGATTGACATTGTTATTAGTGCTTGTATGCTAATAGGTTGCATAAAGTAAAAACAAGTATAGGTACTTATTTGCTGAATTAATTTTTGGCTTTGGTTGATAAAAAATGCTACAGTAGGTATTATTAGGATTATTGTCATACTGCAAATCTGAAACCAACAATTACATGGTTGATATTTTAGTGAAATTAAAACAAACGTTCTTTTGTTTGTTCAAACGTGCGATCCATCATCATCATCATCAGCCTGTATTTAAGTCCACTGCTGAACATAGGTCTCTCCCAATGCGCTCTTTAGAGGTAATAATCGCCACGCGCGCTGGCAAGTGGGTTGGCGATCGTAGTAGCAGATGATTGCTGTTAAACAGAAGGATGCTGCTGCCGTCCTCCGGATCTTTCCCTTTGTCGCTTCTTACGACACTCGTGAGATGAGAAGGGGTGCTTCTATTCTTAGGTCGGAAACCACACAGCACCTTTAGTCGAAACTCTTATTTCGGAGTACCTTCGTCGTTGGAGTATCGTCGTTCAAATTTCCCTTCACACAAATAATTATTTCGGTCTTGGTAATATTTATAAGACATCAGTGGCGGGGGGTGAATTTTAACAAGAAGTAGAAAAACCCAATGGCACAGTCAGTACGAATTATTAACTGCCATTTCTTAATCGGAAGTCGATAATAGGAATCAAGTTGTATGGAGCCTCCGCCACTGTAAATTAATATTTTTTTAGGCATTTGCTATAATGGATGCCTTCTGGTATCGCTCAGATGTTAATTTTATTGCTTTGCTATTTCATTTTTGTTTATTTTAACTAGAAAATAAGTATTTAAAGCTAATATAGATAGCTGTGAAAGCCTAGTGATATGCCCGTTGACTGGCAAGTCAGAGGTCTCAAGTTCAAACCCAAGGCACACACCTCGTGACTTTTCGTTATTTTCACTTTTATGTTATTTTAGTACTATTTAGTTTTTAAGACTTTTCCTTTTAGTTCCAGCTGTCACCGCCTCAGACTCTTTTTTGCCAAGCTGTACGTCAGTTTTGGGCCAAAGTCAGCTCTAATGTGACAGTTCAGTCCTTTTCGATGGTGTTAATAAAAAAGGTACAAATTAGATTGCAATGCGCAAGAGCAGCACCTACAGGAAAACTATTCCACGCATCAAATCATTATTATCTTATCAACATTATCTCCCATTGTGGAGCTGAGTGTACATTTCTAATTAACACTAACTGAGTGCAATTTCTCACAATATATCGGTAAAAACAAATGAGAAAACCTTAGAACAACTATATGCTTACGCCTGTACTCTCTTACTTTACTACGAAGTCCAAAGACTATCACGATCGTGATTATTCGTGATGATTGACATCTTAATTTAGAAAGAGAAGTTTGAGATTTGGCATAGTTAAAATTTATATGGAGAAAAAGTGCTGAAAACTAAAATTTATGTATAATACGTGTTTTTAAAAATTAAATAATTGATATCTAATGAATTATTGTCGAATTTGGATTACTACTCTGACCACTAGTATAAAAAGAAATGTTAAAACGTTCAAGTTATGTGAATAAACAGCCCATATTTATTATATGTAGCAGATAGTTCCTGTTTTTTTAATAGTCTTACGATGCACGTGTAGATCTTCAGAGTTCTGGTGGTTATGAGTTTAAAGTTCATAGACTATAAACATGCAGATGTCTAGCAAATGGTAACTTTGTCTATGATTAGGATGTTATGCAGTTCTTTTTTGGAAGTCGGAAAGAAAATTCAAACGAGGAATAGGTACACACCTTCACCTTCTTTTTACCCGACTGTCAGGAAGGGTTATGTTTTTCGCGCGTATCTTGTATGTTTGTTTCTTGTAAGTTTCTTTTTACAAAATCCACTTACCTTTTTTGATCGGCAATTGTTACATTTCTTTTTTCACTCTGACCCCCAAAAACTATTTGATTGGTAAGTTATACTTCTTTTTTCACCTCTGACCCCCAAAAACTATTGAGTCTACTCTCACCTACGCAGCAAACAAGTAACTCTCGCACACCTTGCGAATTGTTCTTGACAAGGATTATTTTGCAATTGTCATTCGTGTGTATTTGTTATGCGCCTCTGGTATCTAATCTCCACAGGCCTTGAGCCCGTTGTATGTCAACCGACGGTCATTCCCCTGCCGTCGTGCCCGCTTCTATTTTTACTCGACGTTTGTTTGTTATTTATTACAACACATATACGACTGTATGCATTTACTGATTCTAGTGCTGACTGAATCGTTTTCAGTTAAATGTCTTCTAAGTGCAGCTTTCTCTTGCAGATTAGCTGCTTTGCCCGAAAGCGCGTCCGTTATAGGTCTTAAGGCTAAGTTGGTTGTTCTATTAAGATAACATTGACCATCTAATTAGACAATAAACTCGATAATGCTAATGGTTCAAGTATAAATGAGAAAGCTAACATTAAACTTGGCATTTATTTTCGTAATAATGGAAGTCATCAAGCGCCTTTCGCGTTTTTAAACCTTTAATACTTCGGACACGATTCCGTCCGGCTAACGTCTGACGTAAATAAGATAGTATTTTAACACAGATAATCAACGAGGGTAATTTAAATGCTATTTCGTGCTATTCTGACGCGGTGAGTGCTACTATTGTGGCCGCTAAAGTCCGCTCGTGCAACAACTATAGCACGCGAGATAATTTAAAACATTTTCTTCACTTATCTTTCGCGTAAATAACGCGACCGGTATTGTCTTGTACAACTCGTTTCGCGTGAGAACACCCCGTTTACTCGGCTAGGGAAACTTCATAATTCTCCGCACCCCACCTTAAACCCCCAAAGTACCTCCCACAGCCTTTTACATGATCTGTAAACAAGTCCGTTTAGAACTTTATAGATTCAAAAAATAAATCTCGTTCGTTCAAGCTGGCCAATAAAATTCAATAGGTGCGCTTGCTATAAAATAAATATCGGTCCGGCTTCCTACTGGAATCTAATAACCAAGTGAAACGATACTGAGATACTGGGACTGAGCTGTAAGCATGATTGATAACAGCGACAAGCGAGGCACGTTTTCGCGGAGCGGCATCATTAAATCCGAGTCCACTTCTTCTATTTATGGTAGCCCGCTGTCTGCCAGCATATTGATTGCGCCAACCGGTTGTATTGCTCGTAAGACCTAAAGCCGGGCTTATGAATTTATCGCGCCAGTAATTTTCACGTCCACCTCTCATATACCTACGTACTTATATCGCATCTTATGATCAAACATGGCCTAACGAGCTCATAAAATGTTTTGCAGGTTTTAATTTGCTTGTGACTCTTCAAGTGTGATAAAGACTTTATCTTGTAGATCAAAGGGGAGTAGATATAAATTTAGGAGGTAATTTATAAGGAGTAATGTGTGTTATTTGAAGAGCACGTAGGAAGATGTGGCGGGCGCGCGGTCGTCCATGTAACTAGAACCGACGGAGCCGCGGCCGCAATCCGACACCGCGCTCAAGGCTTCCCATGTGGATTAGCACCGCGTTTTTCTTTAAATCGTCTTGTTCAGCGAACGAAACACTCGCTTAACCTTTTTTGCGTCCACATTAACGTTTTTTATCTTAGTATTATATGACAAACGATCTTTATAAGCCTTAGAAACAATTTATTCTTCTAAGATAAATGAATCAGCTCGACCGTCACTGGGCTTACGTTGTCCTGTCATTTTGTCTCTTCATCACGTGCTGATATGCTGCAAAATGCATCTCGATTTTCTCAACGGACCGTAAATGGCAAGAAATGAGAAAGTAGCCCGGTTAATAGATACAATAGGGCTGGATAGGTCTCGCGGCGCAACTTTCCTTCGTTGCAAAAAGTTGTAGAATGATAGCATGACGTGCAATACGTTCTTAGTTCAGACACCGTATGTTTCGTAAGACGCCGATAAATGTAATTACTCCATTACATAGATGTTTGATAAATAATTGCTATTTAAGTATGACGAACGAATCTCTTTAAATCAGGTGGTATTTACGAACGCATAAAGATGGTGTGGTGCAATAGATAGTGTATCGATGATTTTCTTCGTAATTTCGTCATTCGGATAGGCTGACCGAGCTATATAAGGCAGCAACCGTGCGAACTTTGTCCACCAACCTGTGGCTTGCGAGACCGTTTGGTGTACTTGTGATCAAGTTTTTATAAAAGTTGCAAGTACTTGCAGGACACTATTGCCGTAAAAGGTGGTAATTTAGTGCCGGTTTTGTTGGCATCGTAATGTTGAATTCAATCTTGATAAATATGCGCCTTGTTTGCGTATTTCTGAGATGTTTGGCATAATAATTCGCAGTAGCGCCTATAATTGTACGATGATGAAACGTTGCGTATGATTAAACGGGTGCTCGACTTCTTTAACGGTGAAATAGTAACGAAATGCATGAGTAATCTGGGTAGTAAACAGAATGCGTATCGCCGAGAGCTGAATCTCCGTGGATAATGCGCGTATTGCCCACGCGGTTGCCAAGGTGTGCCTCGCGTTGTCGCCCACGTAGAAATCGTCGCTGTAGCAACGCGTGCGCACCTAGATATGACTGATAAAGTTACTCGCCTTATCAACGAAAAATTTTGTAAGTAAATACTACAAAGGCAAAACATCGTCGTTTTATTCTTATTTACTACTCTAGTAGTAAGAAGCCTAGACCTCTCGAAGTTAGTTCATCCAGACGACAAAAATATATATAGATACACATACCTACTGTACAAAAACTAATCACTTTTCCAGTCCCGAAGGAAAATCCGCGGAAGAATCCGAACAAAAGAAAATTAATCAAACAGTAGGGCTAAGTTTGTTTTTGTCTGCAAACTAATTCACGTTTTCTTATTTAATGTGAATTTCTTATCTTATTTTTTCCATTTAGCGTAAAGAATTGAAATATTTTTTCAGCGCATGAAATTTCATAGAAACAAAGTAGTAACACTAGTTGTATGTTACCAGAATAGAACTAGAGCGGTCATTGAACCCGCGCTCACTATTATTATCACGATAACTACAGCAGTCATGTTTGGAAAACATGAGCCTGATTTTAGGCTGAAATGCTGGCTTATTAGTGAATTAAACATTACATGTAGGAGGTACCTACTTCATGATATCGTTGATTTGCAAGCGTTATATAATGTGCATGTACCAGGCGTACAGAGATCGATGACAAGTCGTAAGATCAAGTCGTGAGTAGGTTGGCTCTGACAGCCCTTATATTAGGACTCTCAATTAAGCTCCGACAGTAATATTTGTACCGCCTGCTGGTCTTGGCGATTTAATAGCGGCGTTCCAGACTTTATGTTTAGCACACTAGTGTAATAATTTATGTTCAAGCGATATCACTTCAATCGAGACAGAATTAATGTAATGGCTATTAGTTATTACAAAAAGCTCATCGAGTTAGATAAAAAGTTGAGACAAAAAATCGACGCAATGCTTTAGTTTTAGTGATTCATCCGCTTCTAATGCATCAAAATTCGATGCGATAGTCTGTTCCACATTGTTTTATGTTGGTAATAAATTACAAGCCCAATCGCTGACATTAATCTTCAGTAAACTCCTATATAAAGCTATGAAAATTTTAAATACGGTAGTATCCTGAAAAGTAAAGGCATTAGAAATGTTATTTATGGATTCTTCAAGTCTTATTTTTTATGTGCTCCCCGTATTGTAGGCTAATTTTTAGGCGTACCACTATTTTTGGTAAGATGAAGATCAGATTTGAATCACCTTTTTTTAAACTCACTTTGAGAAGAGCTCAGATGCAGGACAATTTGTGCGCGACCAGAAGTGACAGCTTCTCTCTATTGGCTGCCTCACTAACGTTGATACTAATTCGCTGTCAACGGGGCCAGGGCAGCTGTTGGAGAGTCAGGAGAGAAGAAGAAGTCATTTTTGCCGCGGACAACATTGTCCTTCGTTTGCTGAGACCCTAATGAGAAAGCCCAGTCCTCCGTCATTCCGCGAAACTACATCAGTTCCCTCGCCACCTTCAACCCAACCTATGCATGTTTTTCACCATTGAATCACGAGACTATGTCCCGCACAGCTGGCAACCCTACTGACAAGCACTTGGCGTTAACCCTGAAGTCGGGCGTGGGGTCGACGCACGCGCACGACCCACTTACAGTGCACGTCGCCGCGCCCGCGCCGCTTGCAAATCTCTAGCGCATAGAATCGCAACGACTAATGCCGCCATATTGTGCGATTTGATTTGTTACGTATGGCCATCGCGGCCCGCGTATTGGCGTACTCAGTGACTCCTTACCTGTTGGATCAGGATCAAAATAATTCTTTCATTTTATACCCCCCTGGTATTTGTTAAATTGGACGTCAGTTTTCATTATAATTTAATGCGTTGTCATGTTAAATTGACTGTCTGATTGCTAATCATTGATTAATTGAATTGGGAGATCAACTCACGAAATTCATGAAGCTTGATTAATGGACATAACTGCAATTACAATTTTACAAGTAACTTTTTACAGTTAGTTATTAAATTGTTAATTTGAAGTTAATAATACTTTAATAACGTCTGTCTGAGCCTCCGGGGGTTGTTCCAAAAGTTCTCCTTTCCTTTGTTCTAAAACGATAAGAAATCCATAGATAGGTAAATTCATTTCTAGACTACTTCAAGATTTTTAAAAATCTGGTGAAGAAGCAATCAATCCGCAATAGTAACTAACCTTTGCTAAGATTCTTCTCAAAAATTCACGCAAAGAGCAAGCAAGCTCGCTAGAAAGTGGTCGCTAAAGGGTTAGTAGCGCTATTGGCATTTCGTCACCAATTCACCATTCCACGCATACCCTTCTGGTGCAATCGTAGCGGAAGCCATAAACTGTTCTGTAGTATTTATTTACTCGGCCGAACGCCTGGGTGATCCGTTTCGTGCCCTTTTTCCAGCAAAATTTACGTTACATTCGTCATACGTGATCAGGAGGTGCTCTTTGGAGATATCACCACTCCTCAACATATGTCTGAAGGGTGAGAATTTGAGCTTATACAGTTAATGATTTAGGTAGTATGTTTTTAGTAGAGCAAAACAATATTTAAAATCCAGTCAGAGGTCGTGGTGGCACATGCGAAGAGCCTATACAATGCGAGTTCGTTCATACTGGTTTTGTAGATCGATGTGTAGCCGTGTGTACCAATGTGACTTTTTCAATGTCATATGTAGGTACTTTCTTAATTAATCTAACACCACTGACTAACTGAGGGAAACCTGGACTTAATAATCTGAAAGCGCCAACACGCAGATCCTTCTCAGTATGAGAAGTGATTTGCCTTGCAGTGGAACAGTTACTGACTGGATTCTTATTATAATGTTTTAAATTATTATCTCTTTTATTTATTTATATTCTTACAATTATATTTTATTTAATCAAATACGTATATATTTGGCATTGGAAACAGGGTCTAAGCTACCGGTGGTTAGAGTTCCAGAGAGAGGAACCTCCTCACAATTCGCGCCGTGTCCAGCAATACTGCCTTTTGCGCCAGTTTCCCAATCCAGCTGCCTAACGAGAGCCTCTTTAGATGTTTGTCGAGACTTTTAAATTATTATTAAAAAATCCTGTTGAATATTAAGACAGAGATGTTCCATTTAAACTCAAAGTCGGTATAAATAGATAAACAAGATTCAAGATTGTTACGTAACGTCCAACAACAACGTATTTATCTCTGAGTTTCCTTATACAGAGTGTTTTATATTGCTTTAATAACCACTGCATAAACTACATATAATCAATACCTAATTGCGAGGTGTGGTAGATATATTGCTCCAACTAATTATTATTATCACTCGCGATAAACTTGCGTGTTTGCGACTGTGAATGGTCACGCTTTGCCAGCTACGTAGTCTAGTACCTATATAGTGTATCTCAGGGATGGTGAACCTTTGGTTCTCATCAAAGACTGGTAAGAAATGCCAAGCCCTTAAGTCCACTAGTGTCATTTTGATACGTGAAGTTAAAATAAATATATAAAAAAGTATTTTTGTAGAAAAATAAATCGATTATGAGCGGGATTTTAACCTGTGACCTACTGGATAAAGCCCCTAGTCGCTCTGCCACGAAGCTATTCGTAAGCCCGTGTTTTACTTACATATACTTATAAGTTCTTAGTAGGTAGTAGTGGGAAGCAAAATTTTTTGTTGCTATTTATTTATAAAAACTACAAGTTTTTTCCACAGCTTCGCTACCAGGGTCCTTATTTTTCCGGGAATAACTTACAAGATATAGGAGTATCCTATGTTTTTTTTCGGCCCATAAACTACCTATATCTTTACAAAAATACACGTCGATCCGTTGTTGCGTTCATTGCGTGATTGAAGAACAAGCCAACAAACACACTTTTGTATTTGTAATATTGGAATAAAACAAATTTTAGTTTAGATTAAATAAAAAAAGCTTTTTTCGACTCATCAGATTTCTTAAATGACTTGTTAAGGCCATTCTAATTAGATTATCTAAAAATTACCACGTGCATGTAAAATGTTCTCCACCCATGTTCTATCTCATACTGGTTTTACGGATAAAGTGATTGCCAGACATACGAAACAGCGATTTATTCGCTCGATAATGTTCTAAGTTTCACGAAGCTTGCGTGGAAAAGTAGAGCAACGGGCCCTTACTCGTTGGCCTTTTGAAAGTACAAGATGAATATATTATTTTGGTCCGATAATCTATTACACTAATGTTTATATAAAACTTTGCGCAACAAAGGTTCTTGTGATTGCATTTACCAGTTTTCAAGCGACATGTATTGGTTATTAAATTTCTCGATGTAATATTTATCTGTCTATTAATCTTTCAACAAAATGTTCTTTAATAATAGCAGAGTTAAAATCGAGGCGCTAGTATTAATCGCGCTGTTATTTGATTACCGTACGCCTACGCTTGTAAATACCAGTTTAATATCCACTATAGCGCCTAGATGCGCAGGTATTTAAAGTTATAATAACATAGTGTTGGTTTTAAAAAAATAATTAAAAAACTTTTATTACGTCAAATCTTACTCGTAAAGTCATAAGCATAACTAGGTTTTTTTATTATTAAAATTTATCCTTGCTGTAACCTTAATAAAATAAATTAATACAATTGCTTTTAGTAGTTCTTTTTATAAAACGTCAAAAGTTTAGAATAAAATTGATTGTTTTTATCGGCAACACTGAGGTTTATCTACACTGGCCGCTAAACAAAACAATAAAAAAATGAAGTGATGTTTATATGTCTACGTGACCTAGGTACACGTCGCACAAGTTATGACAGTTTCCATAGCTGGATCACGATATACTTCTACGAACATGTAAAGCGTAGTAGCTATCTACACGATATAATACCTAAACAATAATAATTACAAGATAATTAACATACTTGCATACCTACTCGAGCAATTACAACGATATTATGCACTAAACAATGCTACATAATTGACGCTATGCCATTATAACGCTTTTAAACAGCAGCTATAAATGCAGAGCATATTTTTACCTATTTATAGAGAACAGGAGTCAGGACAGTAATATTAAAACAAGTTAGTCGCAAATTTGCAATCGCAACAACCAGGGATTTGTAGCGAGATTTTTGAGTAGAAGCGGGAATTGAGACGATCGCGCAGAACCATTAGCTGTATTGTTATTGCCAACATTCCCAGTAATGAACCGCTCGTTTTCGTCCTTTAATATCGCCGCTTTTACTCCCTTTACTCAGCGTAATAGCTATGCAGCTTGATTTCACTTCATCTCATCGGTTTTGTATCCCGCTAATTAATTCCTTTATTTACCAAGAGCACCGTTTTTTTGCGAGATTTCAATTTACAATCCTTAAATATCACGAGTTTCTGTCTGTATGCATGCTGATGAGGTATAAAGCTCGGCGATATTGGCTTTTCAAGTGCCTTTACAGTCTAGGTAGAGAAATTCACCGCAGTTGTTTTTCCAATTCAAGCTCCCTGACATTTTTCCAGCGGTTTCCTCGCGCCATCCACGCCAGTAGGTACTCGACGAAGGGCGATTTACATGGAAACTTGGTAAAATATTCACATCACTTGCCGATTGTCACGTTATATTAAGATATTCAAACTTTCTCTTGGAGATTGTGCATCTCATTTGCATAATGAGATGCCCGGCATTGTGTTACAGCTGCAATGGCTTATCACCGCTGCTATTCGTTTCAGACAAGGGAAAAGTATTTTATGATGGTACGCCGCTCCGTGATGTAGGTATACAAAGCACGGCCGCCCTCGTGACGTAACTAAAGATATTTCCACACTTTCGCCCACGAATCTCGGTGCGGCGGCCGAGGTGAAGTTCAAGACTATTTATAAAACGAGCCGAGCCTTACTTGGCGCCTATTGATCGTGCAGAGAGCACGCACCCTAGCGTATTACGGTAGGTTAGTAAGCTCGCGGCTAGAGACGTTCGTAGCTCCCGGAACGCGCCGAAAGCAGCCGAAATTTTATCCCCGGCATTATTGATCGGACTTGACATTGAAATTGTAATAGACGATAAACAGCTGGGAAGTGAGGGTGCGTGCCGGGGCTCTGGGCCCTCCTCACGCAAACCTGTCTTGCCACCCGCGCTCCCGTCCGGCCGACCTTTTCCAATATAGATTTTCAACTTTTATTTCGTAAACAAAAAGGAAAATCTTTTGGCAACCATCCGAATATTGAAACTCCAATCAATTGTAAATTGTGGGATCGCAAATTTTTTGATCAAGTTTGTTGGATTCAATGAAAAATATTTGTCGTATTTGGGAAATTTCTGTAAAAATCCATTAATGTTATTCATCGGCGTTTAAATGTAGTTGAACGTTTGTAACGTCTAGTAATTATGCACGAGAGCCCTAAGACGGGTTGCGGGCGTTCCAAAATCTCATTTATATTCAGTGCGGTCGGAGTTTGAATGTTATCTAAAATCCGTGTTTAGGTGTTGGTCGGGATTGCTCTAATCTGGAAACTAAACACATTGTTGAGTTAGCCGAAGCTTTGTTCTCTCGGCTCCTCGATTCACTTGGATTCGCAAGTAAAATGAATCCCAACTAAACTTAAGGCAAAGTTTTGCAGTTATCAGACGAACAAATAAGTTATTTCTGTATTTGCGTATCTCAAGAGGTAAATAAATAGTGCAAGTTTTATTGTGACTATAAATGTGCAGCCATGTTTGTTAACAATTGGCTGGCTAAGATTAACATGTACCTTTAGTGTTATCGGTAGATATTTTGTCACGTAACTTGTAGTTTTCCATTACAATGTGTCTAAACATAGCTTTATCGGTTGAAATACATAAGAGAATGTCTAGTTTATGTCGTTGGTCTCGGTTGTTTCTTATCATTTCACATAATATGTTTACTTCCTGGGTGACTTGTTCCACGGCCTGCTTGTTTCCTGCAACAAGGTATTTTGCTGCCAAGCAACACTTATAAAGTCGTTGACGGCAACATTAAACTTTCTTTTCTGATAACACAAACTAATTGCCGGTTTTTTCCTAGTACCTAGATACCTTGAAGTCCACACTGATAGCAATTTTCATAGAAAATGTGGTTTCTCTGTAGAAAGGTTAGATCTTTTATCAAAGACTCAGACACTATTGTTCCACTAAATTCAATGGCCCGTACAAATTCCACTATTCTGTAAGCCGCAGCCAATTTCTTTAAGAGCCATAGAGCTTTGGCGAAAGAATGAAAATACTAAACTAGTTGATCTCGAATTGAAAGGACAAGTATTGAACGAATTAAGAAAATAAAATGTAAGAAACTTGTTTATTAAGGGTGGTCTTTGATCTTGATAAACATTTTAGGAAACTTGAATTTTTAAATTTGCTTAAAACTTGAAATATAAATAACACAACACAGATGTTAATCCATTTCCAACTTAACGGCGAACTTTTATGTGTAGTTTAATTTAAGTTGGAAGTAATTGCCGGCAATAACGGCCCGTGTCTGGGCAGACACGTTCACTAGATATGAATACGCCTTTAGATAAATGTATGCATGTATATTGGCCGATCGGGCTAAAAAACAACACATTTGATAATTAAATACTCAAGATTTCTACGCAAAAATATCAAACCTAGTTGCTTACTATCAAAGGGTTTAAAAACTGATTTATTTAAACTAGGTACTGGCTATGGTTTTCCAATTTATTCCGAGTCGCGATAATTTTAAATTCAATCAAGGTCTAATCTCTAGGACGGACGGCAAAGCCGATCAGGGCGCGGAAAGTTGAAGACACACCGAGATGTTTTTGCTGAATACAGATCAGTTCTATCGAAATTATTCCATTACCGCAGCTGTTCTGATAGAAAATTTCATAAATAAAAAATGCTAGCGGTGTCTGCTCCGACGCGATTCTATAGAATCACAGCACCTTCAGCTCTTCAAGTTAAATAAGTGATCACCGGTCGGCGACGACGACGTGAGTTGAACAATGATCGTTTCGTACCAAGTTTAGATTAGGAATAGTTCTGCCTATATCTATTTTGTGTTTGCCTTTTGTTGAAACAAGACGCATTGCATGCAATTTGTTGTTTTATTGTATTCTCTATTTTCAATGCATCAATATGCCACTGTAATTACCTTTCAATGAAACTCATCAAATACAATACAATCAGAATATTTAATTATGACCGAAACAAGAGACATGTATACAATTAATGGTTATTTGATGACCAATTATTTATTTATTTATTTATTTACGGATGGAAAACCAACAGCTATTCATAGGTATTATAACAGTGGAATAAGATACATAGAGCCAATTACAGGTTTTCACGGCTAGCAACACTATATAAAAAAAAGATGTCTTATGGATCACAACACAGCACAAAGTGATATATGATTATGATCGATACAATTTGGCAATGACAGTTATAAATTTAAAATAGGAACATAAAGGTCGATAGATTGGCTGTGGAGCGGGCGGGTGGCTCGGCCGCTAATCGATCGATGTCTGCGTGCACTGCTTCTGGCTGCTGCACCCGTGGCCGATCATTTGTCTCGCTCCACGCCACGACCTTGCCCGATACACCATCCTTGTCGCTTCGTTATTCATCGTCCCTAACCACCCGGTAGTCGGCTGCCTCCCGGTGTTCTCCCGTATTTAGACACTGCACTATCTAATTTATGTTTTAAATTGTCCGCTTTTAAGTCCTTGGGGTATACGACGGTAACGACTATATCTATGGTTATCGTTATGACTTTGCGAGAGGTAATGGGCTATATCATTATGAATTTGTCTGGCTCCTAAGTTTCGTTTAGCGTAGACGGAACCTGTTCTGAGCGTACCTTTGATATTGGATGATGTATTTGTTTTCCATCGATTATTATTTCTCTTAATCCAGTATTGTTTCGCAAGGTTAAGTATTGGACATCTACTTTCAATTGTTGCGGGGCCTTGGCACGAGCTCACCGCTAGTCGGCCAGCACAGGAATAGCGCGGTGGCATTTGGTATCACAAGCGTGCGCCTGCGCTGCAGCCCGCTTACATAACGCACCTGCCATATCGGGCCGAGCACCGCACCTCACGTTCACTTGCTCATTCTATGAATTACTTATAGGTCATAGACCTCATCCATTATTTAATTCTGCCCTGCACACTATCGTATCGATCATTTGTAAGTTATTTCTGCGACGGAGTGCAATGCGTTGTAATTTTGTAAAGCACTTTACATCTCGTTCAAATCCTTTGAACCACCATCTTCATTCGAGAGTTTGTAAGACAAAATAAATAGTGTATGAGACGATGTTATCTCCACTGAAATCGCCGGAGGAAATCTTAGCTTTTCTTCCGTAGTTCGCCAAGTTCGTTTCCTGATTTTTCTTTCGTCTGTAAATGCGCCAAATCCTTCAACATCCCCGAGGAGTTGGCGGCTGCGGATAAAACGGGAATTGACTGCTTAAACACAGTGAGTGCTCTCCAGAAACACAGTGCCAACACTCTCGGATGAAATTTTAAAGTGGGTTAACTCACTACTGCGAAGTTAACGTCTTTTGCTCCGAACTACTTAATCGTTATTGTTTAGTGCAGAATTTAACAGCGTAGGTATGGCTGGGTCTCGTGACATTTACTAGCTGAAGATAATTCATGTGTTCGTTTCACATAACTCACTGTACGTGACTGGTTTTGAACAAAGTATTGCAGTAATACATATGGAGTTGTAGAAAAATACAAAACGAGCTATCAGGTTGCAAGGTACAATAGTGTTAGTTGTTAGTCGGCCCCGCCTCGTGGCTCTGGACGATAAATCGTGGCGGCTCGGTGCCTCCGGTTAATACTTGGGATTAAGAGCGTCGAGCATCGCCGTAAACTAAGATATACATCATCCTGGTACACGTTTCTCTTCCCCTACACCTATATTACATTAATTGCGTGAATTAATAACTGCAAATCCAATTCTTATTAGTTAATGACAGCTTTGTAGTCTCGAGCCACACTGCGGCTCTGGTACATTTCTCTATTTCCTTTTCAAGAATGTAGAAACTGCAAATATTTGGAATTGATCGGCCACGGTACGTGTATTTGGTGCTTTACGATTATTCCTAGATCTCAGATCTTTCACAGAACTTTCAACCATATCTAACTTATCCTGTGTTATGTGTATAGCATAAATGTAACAATTTCTAGAGTAATGTTAATTTTATGAGAACAATTTCATATGCATCAGTTAGTCATCGGGCGATTTCTGCATTTATTATTGTATTTATATTTATAGAACTGTGTTGGTGGATGCTAAATGCTTGCTATATCATCACTGGTATGAAATATTATGAATTGATAAACATCGCTGACCTTCTAGTTGTTATTGGAAGTTTATATAGTTTTTATTGCATTGTTTTATCATAAAAATTACATTTGCATTGTTTGATTTATTTATAAAAAAGACTGCGTAGGTTCGTAAACTATTTAGATTCAATTAATTTTTAAAAAAGAAGCGTATAGCAATCTTGAAACTAATAATGCTTACGACTTGAGTCTATTAAATGGTAATCCTAAATCCTTTAGGAGCAGAATTTGTTGCATCGATTTCCATATCAATGTAATGTCGGATTCATTATTATGGGAACGGAATGCAAATATTCTCTCTAATTCGAAGGCTAACTACTTGGGATAAATGTACTTGGAATTGATGGAAATATAATATCGTATCGTAGGGGCTCTTTATGTTTAACAAGCTGTTTTTTTTTTTAAATTTATACTTAGTCTCCACTCCGATTGCATAGAGGTTTAATGCAGATTGCAACTTGACCTAGGAATATTAAAAATATTTTGGATCCCTGCGGCACGTAACTATGGCATTTCTTTTCTGTCTCATTTCTCGATCTTTGGAGAATTAAGGGTGGCTATCCACCAGAACTGTGCAAGTAAGCTAAGTGATAAGCAAGGACAATATCCATTAATATGATTGAATTCAAATCTCTTTGTTGTTTTTTCTTTTCTCAGGCTTCCACGCACAGCTCTAGTGAAAACCATCCTATGAATTGAAATCGGCTGTCTATACTAGGTAGCTGACAGTAGAAGTTTTCTTAGTAAATAGGGATACATGTACTCAAAAGCCCGTCAATTAATTATTATTTTACCCTGAACTCTAAAGCTGTGTTCATAAGGCGGACGGGCCGGGCCGCATCGCAACGTAAAAAATCAGCCTGCTGCTTTTATGAAACTGCGTAGCGGCAAATACTAATGGGGTAGCGGACAGATATCAAAGTGTATAGCCATACGAACTTTTGTATTGCGGCCCGGCCCGTTCGCAGTGGACGCCTAGCTTTAGTATTCTTCACTTCACTGAATGTACATTTATGGCAACGCGTACTAATGACGCATTAATATAAATAAACGAATCCCACGCATTTTACACATTCATACAAAATAAGAACAAAATCATGTTTTTAATAAGAGCAATGTTGCAGTTGCCACATAGAGGGTTTAAAGTTAATTAGTACCAGAGCTACTTAAGAGACCATATAAGGTTTAAATATTGCATTTTTACATAAGCTGCTCCGTTATTAGTCTTGCTCTAGTGGGTCTAATTGCTGAACTATAAGTCACGCTTAAACTCAAAGCGTTGAGACCTAATATATTTTACAAGAAACTCAAAATGTAAAATGCACTAACAGTAACAAAACCTATGTAATATCAACGCAATCTTCTATACATATAATTGAGAAATAGAGATATATTATCTTGTGCAACTTATTACTAAATATGGTATTCATTATTCATTCATTATTTTCTTTCCGTTTTTATATTATTGTGGAAGTAAATTGCTGTTATAGATAAAACAATATCTAAACGTAAGCAATGTCTGATACAATAGTTTGCAGTTGTATCTAGTATTGTAGTAATTGTTAATACGCTGCATTTAGGTATTTTAATCGTATGGTTGATGAACGACATGGCAGATACACTATATTTTCCTTCAATGTTTTAGCCAGTGATATTAAATTTCTAATGTGCACATGAATTTGAAAAGTCAGAGGTGCGTGTCTGGGTATGGTATCTACGACTTTTGATTTAGCAGTCCAACGGTAATACCACTAGGCTATATAGGCTTACGACGCTAATTCTCAAAGAATCATTGATGGGATATCACGAAACGTTGAAGAACATTGATGAGTGAAGCGATATTATCTCATAAAAGATACTTCATTCAAGCACAATGACCGATAGAATCTAATGCCTTGTAAGCTTGTAGCATGTGTTAACTAGTGTATTTATAGTACTGAATTATATTATTTAGCTATTAAGGTCGCCGGATGCATGTATGCTAAGTGGAACACATTTGAATGGTCGGATTGAGGTGTCGGACCTTTTAATGGATTTGTTTGCTCATTTTAGTCTTAATGCAACACTTTAAATTAAATTGGGCTGTGTCCTTTGCCCATTTAAGGTTGTTCATTACAGCGTTGCTAAAGAGACGTGCCAAATATGACAATATGCGGCATTTTGGTCCCGAGTTATGTAACTTTAGTAATGTCTTTCTTTATAATTTTAAATTACCTACATCTAAATTACTTTTAATGAGCTTCACTGGAGCAGTAATTACTTAATTTCAGATTGATAATGAGATTAACGTAGCTTTTTTACTGTAAAACTGTTTTCAAAGGATTATGCCCAAATTAGGCACTTACATTTATTATTATTATTCAATTTTATTTATTTCAATTAACAACAATTTTAACTTAAACTATACAATTTGACAGTAACATACTTAGTTGCCTATAATCAAATCCTCGTTTGCAATCAAAGCGCTTCTTTACAACAATGTAGACAATTTGTAGTTGAACAGCGTAGTACAGAACAACATTCAGTATGTTATGTAAGGGTCGGCGTTGTCAACATGTCTATTGTTGGTATACGTTCGCCTTGGAGCGGGCGTTATCCTCTGCGACCGCGATACTGGGCCGGCTTATCGCGCGACGCAGTACACAACTATAACTACATTACATACGCGGAGTCAGCGCATAGTATAGAAATACGCGGCTCGGATAGCGGATCGTGAACGCTTGTGAATTGAATAATCGTTATGGCAATTTCATACGGCCAGTGAGTGCACCGGATGCCTGATTCCTCTGTTCTATAATCCCGTACAGGGTTGGCAATGCGCAAGTATCCCCTGACATTGCAATCGCTTATACGGTTACGGTAAGCCGTATGCTTGTTTGCCAACTAGTCATCATCTGCTTAGCCTTTTCCCAACTATGTTGTTTGACACCAAGTATATGTAAAAAAAAACATCTATGGAACGGCTAAATACAGAATTTTTTACAGTTTGCATTTATAGAGGCAGAGGTGGATTACTGAGAGTGACATAAAACATTTTTTGTCTTGAAGATTAGAATTATGTGAGTACACCCACGGGAAAAACTAGTTCAATGTACACATCGCTCAAAAGAAACATTGGTGCTAATTCACTTGCACACACGCTCTAAACTAATTTAGACTCTCGACTCTCTCGTTCTAACAGAGATCATTAGAAAAGGACAGAAGATTTTTAGAGCTGTCAAACTAGTCCATTTCCGTGATATCAACGAGAATTTAGTCGGCATGTCATAGAAGTCTCGTCTAATTTCACGTCAATTGCAAGGACGTAGACTAATTTGACAGCTCTAATTATTTGATTTTCGATGGTGTCTATTAGAAAGAGATATAGATAGACTAAAATTAGTTTAGCGGGATATACAAGAGAATCAGCACCATTATCTATTTGTAAGATAAGATGTGATTGAATAAACCTATCTATCATTTATCTAGTACTTATCTAATTGACAAGATAATAATTTATTATCTACGTTACATCTATTAATAAATATGCACTTACATTTTTATTTGTACTTAGATAAAGTGTATGTTTTGCTACATTTATTTATAAACATTACATAGAATTTTATCTTTATACCTACGTATTAGTTATATTGTATTGAATTAAATATAAACTAGGTACCTACTGTAGTTCTATTATTTTATGTGAAAGTGCGTTTGTTAATTTGTCTGTCACTCACTCAGCAACGAAACAACGGACGATTCGAAAGACAGGTGGCGTCATCTTTTATTATCTAAATAACGTTATTGTTGCTTTCCTCGAGAACAATACTTCTTTTCGGGATAAAGGTTTATGTCCGTTTCTGTACACTTGACATCGTGTATGCAAAATTTCATCATGATCGGTTCAGTGGTTTAGATGTGAAAAGTTATCTCCTGCTTGGCAAATCTCCGTTGAGATTGGCCGCTGTGACCTAAAATTCGGTCAGGAGGAAATTAAAATAAAGAATAGCTGTTGTGTCAAGCCGGGGCGGGTCGCTAGTAGCATTTTATAAGTTTAACCATAGAAGTATTAAATTTCCAATATCTTTGAGTTGAACAGACATAAGTCGCTTATCAATCGTCACTGTGAGCACAGCCTAACGCCTGTTTACTTAAATGCATTTGTGTGCATTCAATAAGTGCGATAAAAAAGCCTATTTCGAACGCTCGACGCATACCTACTGTTTTATATTTATCGGAGTCGAAAGCTGTTTGTTGAATTATCTATTTTTGTAATCGACTTTTAAATTAATAATTATAGGTAGGTACTAGGTACTTTATACCTTTTGCAATATCTAAGAATTGCTCATGAAGCAAATACAAAGGGCAATTCTTAGATATTGCAAACTTCGTGGAATTGCTTAAGGAATAATTTAAAAAAATACTCCGATACAGAATAACCCCAATTTTTTTCTTCTTGATCAAGTTAACTACCTTTAAGAAAAAAAGACAACAAAATCAAAATCGGTCACAGACAAACACACAGACATAAAGATACACAGATACTTACGTCAAACTTATAACACCCCTTTAAATCGGGGGTTAAAAAAATAGTTTAAAAAGAAATCGATTAGAGTAGGATTTGAACTTGTGATCTTTTGGTAGTTTTAGTCCGTTAATCAATGAGCTATAACTAAGAGAGACCACGTAGAAATTAGTTTCTATTACCTACAGAGAATTAATTATAGAGATTTTTTGGTCTACTAAAGGGAGTAGGTTTGCGATTTTTGGGATTTGCGAGTTTCTTATTAAATATTTTTAAATTAAAATTACATAATTTATCTACAATAGGTATAAAGAAGGTACTTTGTACATATAATTACCTAGTTTGTTGATGTTGATTATGCTTAATAAACAGGACTTACATAACTGTATTTACAATAATTATTGTAATTTAAAACAGTATTATTTGTGTAACGATAACACTTTACATAGTAATTAACTCACACGGCAGACGGCACATTTGTTCATGTTAATAATTCTTTATTATTAAATAATAATATATTATAAGTACTTAATTATTGCTTTATGAGTATAACATATTATAAATTATAAGTATGTTGAACTCTAAGAGCCGACTTCACCATTGACACTAAACGCGATCAATCATGTTAAACTCGGTTCAACCGTTTAACCGAGTTCAAAAACGGACATAGACTTTCATCCCGAAAAAAAATAGTATTCCCGAGGAAAACAACAATAAAGTTCTTATGCTAACAGATGGCGCTACGTGTTTTTTGAATAATGATTGAATTTTAAATTCTAAATTTACGCGAGCGAAGCTGCGGGCAAAAGTTGAATAAACACTAACAAAATTTATCGATATATTGTCGATAAGAATAGTGGTTAGTGCGACAGCCGATGTTTAGTACACCCCTATTTTATTTAATAAAATTTACGCTAAACCTGCTAATTAAAACGACTGTAAATAAGGCATTTTACTGATCTTGTTCTAATTGAACTTGTTCTATTAAACTGTACAAGAGCCAATAATTTTCTCTTTACAATCTCCAGAGAAATTTAATTTATCATGTGGCAGTTTTATCAATGTAATAAAGACTGTCTTCGACGGTACGATACGAAAACAAGTGCAAGTAAGCGGATAAGATTCATTGCAAGCGATGCAAATAGAACGCATGATGTGACAGTCAGTTGTTTCTTCTTTCAATTCGCTTTGTTGAACTCTCGAATAAAGTTATCCCTTGGCCGTTGCAAGCTTCATAATATTTGCGTTCCAGAACTTTGCACAGAAATATTTTCCATAAAATTTTAAGAAATTTGTACGAATTTCTAGCAACATTGCAAAAATGCAAAAATATAGCTTCGTATGTTATCCGTTTTCATTGTATTAATCTAATTGATTAGACTTGAAACATTTTATTCTAGCGTAATTTATGTGAACATGTAAACAATCACGTAAGAAAATAACTTATCTGTAATTTAAATCGAGGTAAGGTTATAATATATTCCAATATAATTCTTAACCATGACGCAGTCATGGAAATGACTAATAGTCCTCTATATTTATCACAATTATCATAAAGATAACTTGTTAAGAATTCTGTAGTAGGTATATTAAATTTATAATTCGGATTTAAATCGGTTACCTAATCGGATAAAGCTATGGGAAAATAATTATAATATTAAGGTAAACTATTGATAATTTCAATTAATTTGTGATGATTATGGTGTGTATTTTCCTATTAAATTCCTTGTTTATATTCACAAAAGGATATAATTATATCTATCTATTATGTTACGTATCGACGATACAAATTACTCTGTAGCCTTGTGTACCCGACACTAAATGCTCATATAAATTTACGACTTTCTCAGCTCCGTATCGGAGAAATGGTAATTTTGTTGAGTTATTTATTAATTTTATCTTTTTAATTGTCTCTCTTATTCTCGCATTGTGATAAGAGTTACAAGGCTGTTGTTGGCTACTTTGCAAAACAGATAACTGACCGAGGTGACACGGGAGTAAGTGCAGGGTTATCACTGCAAGCAAAATGGCTGGTTATACTGGTATCTTTGCAGCCGATAATGTAATCGTAGTTTGTTTTTGTTAGTGGACTAGTACACGCGGCAAAACAATTAAGTGTTCAAGTAGGCAAGAGATTGACGGCAGTCTTGTTGTTGTAGTTAATTGACAACTTATTTAGAACGATACGAAATTAATCAAACAATCATAATTTGCTTAATAATGTTTATTAATTGATTTAGTTATCAAGAACCTCCTTTTAGTCCTGTTGTTAGATATTCCTTGATAAGAGACTAGTATCTCCATTATTATTATCCATGAGAAATAATAAACACGTGGAAGTTGATGATCTTTTTTTATTTCTAAATACCAGGGTGCTTACTCTTAAATAAAGAACTTTGTTTCAGTCCTGTTATTTTTATACATACAACAAAATTTCTTAATGAACTAGAAAACATGGTGCACAGAAACTAGAAAAACAACATAATTGGGTTAGTGATTCAAAAGTAAGCACCCTTTTTAGTTCTTGAAGTGATGTACTACATATTTATTTCCCTATCACACACAATTAAAAAACAAACTTAATACATGTCAACTAGCAGTGATAGCCTAGTGGTATGACCGTTGGATTGCGAAGTCAAAGGTCTCAGGTTCGAACCCATGGCACGCATCTCTGACTTTTCGTAAATTATGTGCGTATTATAAATTAATTATCACCTGCTCCGTGCCTCGGAAAGCACGTTAAGCCGTTGGCCTCGGTTGTCATGAAGATCTTTGACAGTCGATATAGGGAGTCAGTACCCTCATAAAATCCTAACAACTAATCAAACCTTAGAATATCGTGTCCCTTTGAGTTGCGGGAGTCAGATAGGCAGTCGGTCCGTAAAAAACTGATATTCAGCTGCATCTGGTTACATTAGAAGCCGACCCCAACAAAGTTTGGGAATAATAAGGCTAGGAGGATAGTCGTATACTTATTTATTTTGCCGTCTGTAATGTACCTAGAAGAAATTTATCAGTTAACCTTTGTTAGTGGCCGGTTCTTATCCAAATACGTTCAGATTACGGTATATTTGTACGCATACCTATTTGGTCCGTGATTTCTTTTGAGATAAGCAAAAATGCCTCGTGGAAAGAGATACGTTTACCACATAAATGTTGTATTTTTTAAAAATAATCTGGTTTTATTTTTTTGTAAAAGATTTCATTTAACGAATTCGATACCAAATGATCTTTGTATGGAAATAATCTTCCAAAACTTAAACCTTTATCAGTTTTATCTATTAGTGTGGGATAAGGGATAGCGATCCTTCGGGACTACCAATGGCGAAGGGTAAATTTTTGTAAGCCGGAGACAAACCGGAGAAAAACTAATGGCACAGTCAGCAGAAACTACTGATTTTGCTATTTTTCTATGGGAAACCGGTGGGAATTGAGTTGTACGGACCCTTCGCCGCTAAGGACGCTAATCCTAGTTTTAAGATCGGCCGTATTGCTAACATAGCCTCTATTCCACAGAGCGCCAACATTTCCCGTTCTGGGCAGCGCGCATCCATTCGCTGCCACTGCTGCCAGCCACCTTCTGGTTCAATACCGCTTTGTAATTTTTTTCAAGTTATCTACTATTAAATCTACATAGTTATCTGTTTCCATAAATAAAGGAGCACTTAAATTTATTTTTTATTCTATCTCTCTGGCTTACCTTAAACCCTTTATCCTGGTTTAAAGTTGTCGAGTTCTTTAGGTATAAGGGTTGCCTTCGCACTTAGGCCTTTGTTCTTAGCTTAATAAATATTTTGGTAAATGTAGTAAGTTTCAATTGTTACTAGGATAATAGGCTGTACTTGTATGACAAAGATATAGAATAATAATTGATATTTACAAATAACCCATTTATTTGCATGTTTAGCGAAAAAATGTTTTTATGTCAAGTATTAATTAATTATTATTTAATATAAAGTTTAAATTTTACATTGCCATATCAAATAAAATAATAGCCTGTTAGATCATTAGCAAGGTCCTTCGTTCCGATGGCTGGCACTGATAGCTTTGTAGGGACGTGCGTGGCATCTATTTCATTACTATTATTCATACCAGCTGTAACAGGTAAAATAGATACCCCAAACGGCACTGTTCCAGTGACGTAACAGTTTCAGTTATAAAATAACAGCCTGATATTTCATACTAGGTGATTACTGATTAATAATAACATAACTGCAACATGCTTTACGTGTCTTAGTCGGTTAAATTTCAAACATATTAATTGTCTAATTTAATGTTTACTGATATATTATTTATTTAATAATGATTTAGGTTACATAACAAACCACTTTTGAACGTATGATTATAAATATACTTACCTGAAATATTGTTATCGTTAGCTGCGTTTGCTTAAAATACAGGAACTGTTATAACCAGAGTACGTAATAACAGGAATTGGAATATCTTGTGTCAAGCCTTTCTTGCTGTTTTAATTGGTCTATGATGAATGTGTCAAGAACATGTAACAGTTCCATGGTATTTTTTTTTAATATATGTTATTTTTAACCGTTACGATATAAATGCATCTCTCTCATATCATACTACTAATAGAAATACTTATCTAGATGGAATTTATGCACATCGCCGTTGTAAACAACGTTTTATGACAATCGTCGCGTATTTACTACTTAAGTTACGTGGTCACACTGTTTATAGTTACGGTAGGTTTAAAATGCCATAGAATGCTAGCGTAGTATGTAATCAACGTATCGTATCGTCGATATAATAGAAACAACACTGCAATGCATTTTGACCCTTATTTTCATCAATTAACTCTACTTTTTCTGCTGATTTCCTTGCTGCATTACTTCTTCTTCTTATCTTTATCCTCCTAAGGATCATTTAACATACTCCTTAGAAAATAAGATTCAATTTTTTTTCTGACATTGCTATCATAGAACATACTTGACTCTAGGAGCTATGTGATATCTGAAACCGACTCGTTACTGCCACAGGATGACACGTAGACATGACCTGCCTTTACATACCATTGATAAAAGTGGATACGTCTGCTCTCCGAAGTGATACTCGTGAAAATAAATATGAATATTCGAATTTCGAAAACTGAAATTGAAAGATTTAAATATAAATTTATAAGTACCCGCAAATATTTTTTATACATGCATTCCTTTAGAAGAAAATAATAAACGTAGCATCTCTATTTTGAATTTGGACTGTATTATTTATTTCGAGAACGCGTTAAACGCTTAGATAAGTAAGAACAGAGCAATGCTCATAAAACACATGCTTCTAAGAATTTATCTATTTACTTGGACACTTACCAAAATTACCACCAGTAGGTACCCTTTCTCAAAACATTTAGAGACAATTTATTATCTGTTTAACTGTTAATGCGATTACTTTATTATTTGTAATGACTTTAGATCCGTAAAGTAATATTTTATACGACTAATTTCAGTTGTCATAACTCAAAATGTTTCTTTGAGAATTCATAAACGTGAGATATAAAAATTTAAGTGGCATAAAATAATTTATACTTTTTATTCATTTTGTGGTGATGTATCAAATTTGCTAACTCTAGTTTTGATGTGTCTCCGCAATCATTGGGCTATTTCTGATCGTCTGATAACTGCTCGGGCGACCATCAAAACATGACTCAGATTCTCAAGTAATAAAATACAATTTATGGGCTATACGATTGCAGTTGGTAATAATAAATTTGTTTACCAGCAATCCTTACGTTTTAAATAAGATAGGTATTTTATAATATAGTAACAAACCTACTTGTCCTAGGTGTATTTTTTTTAACATATAACTGCAACAAAAAGAAAAGGTTTTAAAAAAGTTATTTTGACCAAATAGAGTTAAAATTGCTATTTATACTCATGTAAGTTGTACTTTTTCATCTGACTTTTAAAAGACATGCTAAGATTATTTACAGCAAAATAAAATAAAAAATGTAGTATCTATAAAAACACCAACTTATTTCTGCAGTCGGAAATTAATGGAACTAACCTTTTTTATATAGTAAATTTCTTAAACTGACAATAAATACTCGCCACTAGCGACACCATCAACTGAACCAATAAATTGGTGGCACTGTACACCTTTAATTTAGCTGAGCGAGTTGTAAAGTTCAAGAGATGTCCACAATTTACATTTAAAATGCCTTCGTTGAGGAACGCATTCCTTTGAAATCAACGTTATTGACTTAAACATTATCTTATCAGAATAAAAATAAGAAAAACAGCCCAAGGTTGAGTTGGACTGTCTACGTTTGCTTTTTCTGTAACTTTATCGCACTTGAAAGTTCGTTCGCTATAACTTTGCGCCTAAGAAGTGAGTTGCAAGTATTTAGCTGTCTATTTCACTCGCAATTTTTCATGCTTAGATTTGCAGCCGTGTGGTTTCCAGCCTAATAGAACCACCCCTACTCTTCCCGCGGGTGTCGTAAGAAGCGACAAAGGTAAAGGATTCTGAGGATATGTAGCAGCAACTTTCGGTGTAACAGCAATTATCTGCTACGCGCGATCGCTAATCCGTTTGCCCAGAGTGGCGATTATGGGAAAATACCTGCAATTGGCGCATAAAAGTGGCGCGCATTGGGAGAGACTTTTGTTCGGGAGTGGACTAATACAGGCTGATGATGATGATGATCAAATACTTGCGGTCTCACTCAGTAGAAAGCTTAGGGAGGTTTTGTAGAACATTATTCATTAGAACTTTGTGGTCCTCCGTTATGAAAAGACCAAATTCTCATACTCACCCGCACTCATTTAGACAGACAGCCATTTCTTCACACACACGCTGTTGACTCAGCTGTAGGCGCGAGCGCACGTGGCCCGACCACGTTGACAGAATTATCGCAACAACAGTTACACTACTTTACTTTATACAAATATTTCCTTATGGTGAAACGATCCCTGTTATCGGACAATCTTACTTAATCGAATTCTTATAACATTTTTCTTCGACATTTGGCAGCTGACAGCTGTTGGTCGATATGGAATTGATAGCTTCGAGATATGAATTGTAGTTTCTGTTGCTGATTGAAAAATAATTAAGGGTATTGGTGCTGATTCTCTTGTACATCCCGCTAAACTAATTTTAGTCTATATATATCTCTTTCTAAAAAACACTATAGAAAAAGGACAGCAAATTGAACTATCAAATAAGATCTGTAAAATTGATACGTCCTTGCAACTGACGTGAAATTAGACGAGACCTCTATGATATGCCGACTAAATTCTTGTTGATATCTCGCAAATAGACTAGTTTGACTGCTCTAAAAATCTTCTATCCTTTTCTAATGATCTCTGTTAGAAAAAGAAATGGCGAGTCTAAATTAATTTAGCTAGAGAATTAGCACCATTGTATGAAAATGATAGCGAAGAGCTGCAATATTAAACGCTAAAAAGACTCGGTGAAGCAGAATTTCGCCTACAGTACTCACCACGGTTTTCTAAGCCTGTGAAGTTATCTGTGGGAAGATTTGACTCACAAAATAGTCGCGTTTAAAATATTTAATTTACTAGCTTTTGCCGTCGGTTTCGCTCGCGTTAATTTAGAATTTGAAATTATTTAAAACTCAATCCTAATTCGAATGTCACGTGGCGCCATCAACAATCATTACAACGTTATTCTTGATTTCCTCGGGAACAGTATTTTTTTCGAGATGAATAAAAAAAAATTGCAAAACTTCAGGATGATCGGTTTAATGGTTTAGGCACGAAAATGTAAGAAACAAACAGGATTAGGATTAACTAAAATCAATTATACATATTGCTAATTATTATCATTAAAGCCTAAACTACTCTGCTGTCAGTTGCAGAGTTAGTACCTACAAAATCCTTTGGAAAGTAGTTTCATATTTGAAAAATCCGGGACAAAAAGAATACAATTAGCTTTCGACTGAAAAGTTCAAAGAAATGGCCGGCTCACACCATCAGTCTCGTCTCCAGAGCATTCAATAGCTTTATTTCAGAAGCTAGACTGGTTTTTTGAGTTCGTTAAACATGATGCATCTTCATGGAGTATTCATGAATGTTGCATGTTAACGTATAGTTGGAATAAACTAGCAAAGCAAACGTTCGACTGGTGTTTGCTAAGAGAATGAGTTTGGCGTTTGTTGAAATGTCTACGATGATGGATAGAGCCGAAATAATATGGGTTCATGCTGTTTGTAGGTAATTTATGCTCAATAATATTTCTCTTAGGCAAACCAGGCTTATACCTATTAAGATTTGGTTGTTATTTAATATGATGATGAATCGTGATGAGTTAGGAAATGATTTAAATAAATAAATAGATCCTAAATAAAATAGCAAGTCTGCTGGCATAAATTCCTAAATGGAATAAGCAGTACCTTTGTACATAATTTTAATTAAGTATCATGTTACTGTAACTTTTTTTTTTGTGTGTACATTAAATAAATAAAATATATTGATAGAGTTTTTGTAATGTGCACTTTTAATGGAAATAAATGAAAGAAACAATTAGCTACAATATAACCACAGGATGACAGGACCACTTAAAAAAAAAAGTTGGTACCTACTACGTAATAATGCTAGTTACCTTATGTTTATCTCACATTTTACAGGTACTTCACTACTTTTAGTGACACATGGAATCTTATTTCGAAGCACAGGTTTTTAGTATACTTTGCCTTTAGTATACTTCTATTAATTGCATTTGCAGATCGCTAATTAACGTTGTTCTTCCACGTAGCACAATAGCTAATACTACACAACTATACAATACTATACTATACAATAGTTAATACTCATGTTCTCAAAGAACTGAAGAATTAATTTTAGTATCAATCAGTTCCATTATATTTGTTTGTTTTAAGATATCTTCGATTTAAATTAAGATTAGGAGAACGAAAACTTAAAACTCAGAAACTTTCCAAGTTCTGTGTAAAATCGATTACTATAGAACTTAAACCATTATCTGAGTAAAACTAATGACGCCTTAACCAGCCAGTAACTGACATAACAATATGGCTAACAACAAAACGAAGTAAGGTTAAGTAATTTTCCATGTAGTGCGAACTGAGCGTTGTCTGTGGGACTCCGGATAAATTGAACATCGCTACTTTCCCGTACTTTTAGAAATATGCCGTTTTTTCATTCCGATCGGACCGATTGCAACATTTCGGACGGGGCCGCAATCAATTACCGCCGACAAATTTACGACATCTCGTTCATCGAACATCGTTTTATTGTCAGGCAACATTTTAATAAAAATGTCACCGTTCAGTCTCGTACACCCGCCGGTGAACCTCATCAAAATCGCATCAAAACACCCCGAACACCCACTTGGTTCGTTGGAACATTTTTAACACCCATTTGAATCTAAATTTTACTTAACTTTAGAGACGTGGTCCTTCAGACACTTCATATCCTTCGAGACGGAGCAATAAAATAATAACGACTTTGTTGTATATTTCACCTTTATAACTCTGCTAGACTGCCTCGTTGGTCTAGTGGTAGCAAGCGCGACTGCTGAGCACGAGGTCCTGGGTTCGATCCCCGGGTCGGGCAAAAGTGTTATTGGGTTTTTCCATTAGGAAATTCTCAGTAGCAGCACGGAGTCTGGTATTGTGCCCGGTTTATGGCAATAGGCTCGCCCCCTATTACATGGGACTTATAAAATAGCCGGCGAAACGTGGGTGTACTGCACACCTCTGCCTACCCCCTCTGGGGAATACAGGCGTGAGTCTATAAAAAAAAAAAAAAAAAACTCTGCTATATGATATACACGTACGAGCTTCTCGTCACCAGTTAGCGTCGAATTAAAATACCTTTTGTCACATCACAATATCTCGGCATTCATATCGCGCATCGCCGCGTAATGTGGAATGTCGGGACGCGTTAATTCACGCGAGAAAATATCTTTCAAGACATTTGAATTTTTGCGACATATTTACACTTACAAAGCATGTATAGTCAGCATTTTACGAATATGCGCGAACGAGATGCTTACAATACCGCCGTACGCGCGTTGTGCATATTCCTGATTCAGGTGTATCTTTGCGGAGATTAACAAATTGTTCTCTTTATACGCTCGCCTCGAGTATCGACAAGAGTTGTAAGCGTAATAAATGCTTGAAATTTGCATAAACCGCTGCATTCTTTGACAGTCGAATACTGATGAGCTGACAACTTACGCGTCTAACTACCGTGATGGAATAAAACCATAATTTTCTTTAGAAAGTTGTAATCAGTGCCCTGTGCACCGGAGCTAGGTAACTGTGATTCAGATAGCATTCACTTTGTTATTCTAGTTTATCTTACGAGATAAAACTTTCTGTACCTACTCTTACATTGAATATTAGTAGCAGTGGTATGTTAGTATGTTTGTATTATAAATAACTTGACGAAGAAAGTCGATACAATGTTGCAACAATTTTGTCTATCCACTGGAAGTCTTTTTACTAAAACCAACATTAGTATAGAATGCATTTACTGATACAAAGAGCAAAGAATTAGCTTGAAGCTCTCAGACAATGGCAAATACAGAGCAGAACGTAATGCAGCCGTCAGCGTCACGACAAATGTATCGAGCACCACAAATACCATCCGACATCCGCTCTCAGACTTATTGTTTGAAATGGCACTTGTGAAAAATTGCTTTCCTCTCCAGTCCCAATCTTTCAACGTCTAAATAGCTTTCGAAATCATAATCGCTCAACTTTATTACATTACCTCCACAATGGAATCGAGCCGTTCGAAAATCCAATTAAATAATTTCGCAGTTATCAGATCTAGTATTGGGTATCTTGTTGGGGGTAATTAGATATTTGGATTCGTAGCCTCTCACGTTTTGTTCGACCTTTTAGCGCTTTTTCTAGTTAATTAACATTTGTTTTTTATTTAATTTCTATCTAGCTAGGTATTATTTAAGTGTTTTGTTCCGAGGACGCGACGGCGCAATATAATAGGAAAAGTTTCATTTGGCAACTTTCATTTGGCTAATTAAAAATAAGCCACCCCTGGGAACAATCTAGATTTATCGTCGTTATTCAACCTTAGCTCGGCTATGTCTGCCGTTTTATAATAAAAGCTCGTTTGCGAACGTTTTACTAAGTACACTGATACTAAGCTAAGAACAATGGGAAATGATGTTGACAGTGTAGCGTGAATACCTTTACAACTGTTTATTAAAAGTAAATACAAATGAAAGTACCTCTCTATTTATTTTCGTGAAGTTGAGACCGTTCGTTTTCAATATAATCTGTCGCAGTACTAATGTCAATAGACAACACAACAAGTATGTTTATCTGGTTTAGTTGTTTTCCATTTCCCGGTTGTAATAAAAGCTCGCAATGCCGGTAGAGCGGCACCCTATACAGCTCTTTAATTATTGCGTCACCTCCAATTCGGAAAGTTTTAATGTGTGTACACTCGTTCTGCGGGACGTGGAGGACTAACGACGCTTCGAGCACTCTCTATAACTCTCGTCTCCTCGTTCAAACGAACTCTTCTCGCTCTTGTTATTTGAACACCGCAACAAACGAACAGAACTGCGATTAAATTTGTGCGACAACGTAGAACGTATGGCCTCACGCATTATTCCATCGCTGTTAAATTCTTTGTTTCACTTCTCATTTTGTTTTAAAACACGTACTGTTACGGATGTCGCTGGGATATGGCGGTCTGCAAACGTTTCGACACCATTGCAACCGCAAAGTTTACTGGCTGCCAAGTTTCTCCGCACTATGTAAATTCAGTAGACGTAATTAGAGGAAGCTACGATCGTCTACGCCGTCGAATGGCTCGGCGCGCTCTTGTTAACTGACTCCATACTAGACCAAATCGCTTCATGTTGTATTCATATAGGTATTTGCGGTCGCGAGTTCGCGACTGGTTTTACGTAGCCACCAGGCATGTACTTACCTAAAGTCGGCTGAAAGTTTTATGTACCGGTTTACTGCCACGCCGAGTCATCGTAGACAACTATAAAAGGCGACGATTGCGAGACAAAGCGTGATCGGATTGAGTAAATAAATAGTCTGCGTCGGAGTGCTCATCAATCTTGAAGAACAAAAGTAAATTGTGCAAGTTTGCAGCACTCACCGCGGGTCGTCGCCCGAGACCTGCAACCTCACTAAACTGTCGCGTGCGCGATATTTAACAATTTAATTGTCAGTCATTAGTCCTAAGGCGACGACTCTAGCGCCGTTTTAATTAACACAGTAATTCATAGATATTTCATTAACCACTTAGTGTCGCGCAACTTCTCCATTGAACAAACTGGTGCTACGATTCGGTGTTATCAATCATAATGGGTAGGTTGTCGTGTGAGCAGCTGCTCAGTTGAATCAATCATGCCAGTCCCGCGCAGGCGGCACTCGTGGCCAGTTATTTATCACGCTCAACCGACGCGACGACTCGACTGACGATTGCAATTTTCAAATGGAGACGAGCATTAAAATTCGAATGTTATGTTATGATCATCAGTTCCGTAACAAAATGTTTGACACCGAAATAATGTGCTCATTGAGTTGGGTAGCAAGATATCGCGATGTGTTGTTTGCTATGCCGGATGGCGCGCCCCCGCCCGCTCGTCTCTTGGCAAACTGCACTGCACTATACTGCAAATCATACTGAGTTTGTTTGCGTAGGTCAACGCTCTCGCCTGGTACGTTTTATGTGTTCCTGGTGTCACGACGTCACTCTAATAATAGATAGGAATGCTTAGCATCAATATATGCACGCTGGAGTTACAAGAGTTCTTACTTATGCGCCTCACATTCTATTTCATGTGTAGTCAGCATGTAAGCGATTAACAGCTCGATAATATTAATTTTAGATCACAAACGAGTCTGGCTGACTAACGCCAGACTTGAGGTCGATTCCAAAGGAGGAACAATGGTTTGTTAATCAATTCGTTAGGTAGAAAATGGGAATGAACGTGAACGCTTTGACAGCTCATAATATGTTTAATTAAGGCGTACGGCGGTGCCCACGCTGCAAACTTAGAATACAAAACATACCAGAACCCCCGTCCAATTGCATTTCCTAGCTGCACACTGTGTCCATAAGTAAAACTCAAGAATACGAAATGTAATCCCGTTCTGTTTCTTAATAAGCCCGACGGCATTTTTAAAAGCGAGAACGACACACGACGGCAAAATTAATTTAGAATTTAAGATTTTCAGTATCCAATGCGCGTTATGTAGGTAGTAGACTAACCGTCCAAACGTGAAATACCTTCCATTTTGGAGTGATTTATGGTGATTTACTTATTTTGAGATTTGATGGCTTCTGGGTTTTTGAGGCTTCTGAGGCTCCAACAGTAACTCGTTAAACTTTCATTATTATTCGCTCTCACAAATTGCTCGTACGTGAATGAATTGTGCTTTACAAATTTACAATCGATCTCCGCGGTTCGTGAGCCTTTGTTTGACTTCGACTCCGAATTCAGCGTAATTGCCTTTCAGTATTTCATTATTCAACTTTATGCAGTCATTTACTTGTGTTATTACGAAGGGAGAGTTGTGGTAAGTGTCGTGGGTGGATGCATTAATCGTAATATGTAAATGAGGGGATATGAAATATTGAAATTGCGGGCGTGGATTTACAATAACCTCTGCGCTCTGGCAAATGGGGATATACATGTCTAATTGTCTATTGTTTTCGGAATTAAATTACGATTATTAGTTTTATCCATAGAGTATTCAAGAAAATATAGAGTGATAACGTCAACCATATTGCCTTGTGCGGAACGTGAGCAGGTCTCACCATACAAATGTTAAAATGTCATTTTTTCAAATTATGTTTTCTAGACGTTTTTCAAAGTTTAACTCAGCAGTTAACCATGATATAAGCTAAAATGTAACTTTGTCGCTCGTGGAGCCTAGTTGAATCGCAGTCGATCGAGGTATGATCGCGGACGGAGCTCGTGTCGCGGCCGCGTTGTTCATACCCGTGCTCACAGTTCATACTTCTATAGGGTTGCTCTATATTTTCTTACATTCTATTTTTCTATTGTTATAGATTGAGGACGAGGGTAACCATGGCAACGACGACACGCGGCTATTCATCCTGTCGACGTTGGCGGGACAGCACAAGCCTAGAGTTTCGTGCACGCTGTGCAAGGAGACCCTGCATGTGTTTGACCGATACCCGCTTGTTGATGGCACTTTCTTCCTGAGCCCGCGCCAATACAACACCAGCGCAGTCGAGGTAATTTCCAATGTGATTAATTTGTAATGTGATTAATTCGGAAGGTATATTTTAAAAAAATGGGAAAAAGGATACTAGACAAGTGGACTTGTAGGCTAAAAAGGTAGAAAGTTAGTGTAACTTTCGATAGGACTTAACTACCGCAAGGATGCCCGCGACGCGTAACAATATTGATTGTCTCATTTCTCGGTGTTTGACTGTTTAAGTCATCGACATAAATTTAATAAATAGAGAATCTAGAACTTCATAGAATTTTTCGATTTTGTATACGCCATTACCTTAAGAAATCGACTCCCTGATCGTTGTCTAATTTGAAATTCTTCTGCAGGTGAAAGTGGAAGGCCGCACGCAGTATTTGACGTGCGTTTGCATGGGTTGTCTTGAGCGGTGCGACCCCGAGCGTACTATCCGGTGCCGATTCTGCGGACAGAAGTGGGACGGCTCCTCGCTTGTGCTTGGCACCATGTACTCTTATGACATTTTCATGGCTACACCATGCTGTGCGGAGAGATTGAAGGTAAAAGATGCCCTTTATAAATATTACAATTGAAAATAGTTAAGTAACAGGCCCAAGTTTGTTGCTAGCTCATTGCTAAGTATTGTCTGATTTCGACTACCTTTGGCACGTATTGCTCTTAATTGATTGACGACAATTAAAAATAAAATAATTACCAATTTTAATGTGTTTTTAAATTACAATTAAGGTTTTATTTGCCTACAGTGTAACAACTGCTACAAGCCTCTTCTGCACCCGCAGCAGCGGCTGAACTACTCTGACTACTCGCACCCGGTGACGTGCCCGCACTGCCGCGTGCTCGACACGCACTTCGTCAAGCCGCTCACCTACTGCTTCACAAAACAGGCCTACCCGCTGTTCCAGCAGTGGCCATAACAGTCGGCGGTGCCGGGAGGCTCTCCCGGCACCCCCCCTGCCACTGAATCGTGGGGCCTAGCGCCTTCACCGCCGCGCCGCGCGTCACCGCCCGCGCTGCGACCCGTCGTCAACACTAGCATGACATCCCGTGCACCCGAACCGCCTGCAGAAGAACTCCCTACCAAGTATACCGCGCCAACCCTTGCGAGCATCTCAGAGTCGCTGTCCCTGCTTGGACTAAGCCCCGAGTCGCTGGCCATGAGCCTGGGCGAGTCGCTGGCCGAACGTTACCTGGCCACGCTCAGACCTAAGCCTGTGGAGCGACCGGACGCGGTGGAGCGGCCACTGGGCGGCTGCGGCATCCCGCGCCGCACGGCGTATGAGGAGCCCTCTCTGCAGCTGTTCTCTAACGACTTCATCGACTACTTGAACCAGATCGCATAAGCTCGCGGTGTGGTACGTGACGGATATGACGCGGCGATTATTTGGACTTCTCTGTGTTGCGATGTTTGTTCTCTTAAACTTTAATTGTGTTCGCGGACGCTAGAAATAATTTCTGTTAAATTAAGTTGGTATTATTGAAAATAATTTTATGTGTCAGTTTAGATCGTACTATTGATTTTATTTTAATAATTTTATTCTGCACTTTGTTGATTAGAAGTTGATTTTTATCGAAAGAAACAATTAGCGGTGTAGTGATGCCAGAAATTGCATTTTTTGTTTCGGATCAATCATAAATTGGGGAGTATTTCCTTTTGAAGGATTTAAAAGTGTGAGTTTTAAATTATTGATTACCTTGTATTTCAGTGATACTGATGACCCTATCTGATAGGGGCGTTCGAGTGGAGTGTTGTTTAGTTCAATTTAGTTTATTAGTTATGTTTTATTTTAGCAAAATTTTAAACCTAACTTAAGTGTTATACAATATTTTTGTAGGTTTATTGTGAACTTTTATTTCCTCCCACCAAATGGCACTTTGATAGTGTAAGGGATGTCTACTTGTACTAGAGATGCCATGTTAGGTTATCGTCTTTAATATCAGTTCATTTACTTATATATATTTTCACATACCTAATTTAAACAATAATGGTAGAGGATTTAATTATAAGTCATTGCTGTGTCACCAATAATATTATTAGCCTGTCTATATATTACATTGATTGTAGGATTATGTAATGTCGAATTGTTGATTTACTTATGTTTCCATATAATATTGTATTCATATCTCAATGATTAACGGACTGCATGAAAAATTGTTGAAAAAAAAATCTTAACTTTTGGAATAGTGCCATATCAGTTGAAAAAAAAGTGGAATACTCTATAAAGAGTAAATTCTGTTAATCATTGAGAGATCAGAATAGAATTTTTAGGAAAAGGTTTTTTCTTAAACATTATCTACGTTTGGCTATCTGAATAGTTTAGGTTTAAGGGTTTTCTAATTATCATGAGTGTCTATTTATTTGTAAGTGAATAGCGCTTCGACATTTTACTAAGCATATAAGTGATGTGCATATTTACTCAGTAACTGTTTAACGTTAAAATTTTAGGTAAGGTTTTTATACATTTGATACTTACTAGTAGCAAAGTGATTACAAGTGATAATTCTTAATAATAGTGCGTGTTTAGTGATTATGGATATAGACTAACAACTGAAAGTGGTGCGGATAGGCGAAAGGGTACAGGAAAAGTGATATATCCGCGGGATTTCCGCATGTTAGGCAATAATTTTAATGAAGACTTGACACTTTTTTAGGTAAAAAATTTTTGCATTTTTCTTAAATCGATACTGCCATTTACATTTTACTAATCTAATCGAGACTTTGGCTAGATTTATTTCGATTATACAATATGGATTTTTTAATAATAATTACGAACTTTATTATTTTAATGATAATACTTGCAGTTCTTTATTTTTTTTTTACAAACAAATAATTAATTGTTTAATGATACCTATTAAAAATACTAAAAATGTTTTTGTTCTTGCTTTTTTTTAGTAATGAATGGACAAGTCTTTCCTAATGTCTAGCGTAAATCAATACGCTAAGCATTAGAAATATATCACTAAAAAAGACATATCCATCGATTTGTTTTTTTTTTAACTGAACTTACTTTTTGTTATCGATTCGTTTTTTTAAAGTAAACTTACTTTTTGATCAAAACTGTAAAACATAATTTGCTTATTTCATGAAATTGTGTATTTTACTAAACTAAGACTAAAACGATCCCTATACACGTATCGGAATATTTACCAAAATTTTTACCATTGGGAATATCGGAAACTAATCGAATTAATAAGAAAACAAGTTAGATATCCCGATAAATGTACAAAAGATTAATTTAGCTGATATTTTAAAAGATCACATTGTGTAATCAGAATAAGTCCAGCCATTTTCGTTCTTATTTTGGACTGACTACTCCTAGTTGGTATCTGTTGCGTAGTTGTAGTTCATATCACGCACATCACGCCATCATCCGCATCACTGCACCTCATTACGTCATCGTCATCACGGCACGGTTTGAGTGGACGGCAGACTGGCCTCTATGTCCTTGGTATAAGATTTAAATTCGCGCAAAGCGAGCACTCATCTGCTTAAGTATTTATTAAAAGCTTTAGTAGTAGTGTAATTTATGCTTCGAGTTCTGGTGTAGATCCAAAGATAGCTTAAAATAAACTCTTGCCTATAAGGGAAATGGCAGGTCCATATTAGTATCAACTACCACGCATATAAGGAACACGCTAAAAAACATCGGCAGCTGTTTTTACGCTTAAAAATCTCGTAATAATTTCGTACCGACAGAAAATAAATCTGACTGTAATTAAACTTTCATTAAATATTTAACGATGTTGTAAAAAAGCGTCGCTTGCGCACATCCCGCCGGACCATAGTCGCCAGTCGCCTTGTATGGTTGTATACCTCTATATTTTTAATCTAGTATCCTCTGCTTAAAAGTTACTCTAAGATTTAAAATATTATACCTGAAACACATTTTCATAGTATGGCGCAATATTTGTAAATATGCCGTCTTTATTACACACAGATGCTTATCGAAAAAGTATTTAATGAGATATTATTGCATATTTCTAGTTTAGCAGTAAATCGATAGTACATAATTTCAACAATATCAAAGATCCCAATTATTTTAAAGTTCCGGCCGCGAAGCGATCACATTTCATATGTTAATCAATTTTAATTTTATCGAAGTTTGCTCGTTCGAATATAGAATTATATTTAAAAGTTTAATATACATTTAAATAAATGTATAGTATCCAATAAAGTATTTGAAAAAAAAAAGATTAAGACGAGCTGTTGTTGGTATATTTAGAAAAATTATAAAAATGAACCAGATCATCTGATGGTGACCATGTACAAATAAGAAAGTGAAGTGTGATCGAGTCGCGAGCTCGCATAGTAAAGTGACAAATTATAAAATCATAATATTGTTTAATAGTCAAATTCAGAGCCATCTATGTAGATGTATAAACATAGTCGAGTTTCGGATGACTTATTGAATGTATCAAGTACTGACTGACAGACTGACTCAATCCTGTACAAAATCAAAGTATTTTCAAACTCTATATTGAACACAAATTCCATTTAAGACATTTATATCAGTCCTCCGATACAATAATAAGGCTGTTCGTTTCATATTTTAATAGATATTTCAATAATCTTTGACAAACATTACCTCTTTAGATACAAAAAAAAAAAATAGTAAATTATAGTAAAACCTGTATGGCTCCATAAATTGAATTGTGTTTAGAGAATATTTACAGTTATTCAGTCGTAGAGTATACACGGTGACAAAGTTGTGTACTCGGGACTCAGCTAAAATATACAATCCAGAGTAAAATGTATATTTGTAGCCTCTAAAGAAAAATATCCTCAGTTTTAGCTCGACCGAGCCCCGTTATGGAGCTCAGTTGAACTTTACAGTATTTGTCACATTTTATTTAAATAGTATCTTCATTTTAAAGCTCCTCTACAAATTGAGCTCTTTTAAAGTATGTTTATTGTTGTAGGTAATTGAATAGAACAGATACAATGTACTACATCTGTACAATAGTTCGGTACTCCCAAACTCTCGTACACAATTATTACATAAATCTGAGTATGCGTTTGATTATTCATATTTTTGACACTTAGTTACTTGTTCAGTTTAGTGATAAATGTAATTAACACAAACGTTGTCAACTTTCTTAGTTTATTTGCTCATATTTGTTAAATTTTTGTAATTAATAATTTATTTAGACACCGACATTCGGATTTCTTCATGTTGAATTTTAATGTGGTGTAATTTAGTGAATTGCTTAAAAGTACAAAGAAACAATTTGTTACTTTTGCAAATTTTATAAAATAAATCAAATACATATAAAAAGTAACACTGATCTTAGATAATAATCTATACGAAATAGTTGCTATAAATCCTAATATAACCGCAATTGTTTTTGTTTGAACAGAATTAATACAATTTATTGGTTCAGTAGGAATTTTGTTTTACGTTCGTTAAAATTTAGGAGCAAAAATTGTTAATTATTATAAAAAAATAACTATATCTTAAATTTATTTGATTTTCATTTATTTCTGACGCGTATTTTATCGAATGCTATATTAGAAATCGTACATCGTACCTCTAGCACTTTCTAAGTAGGTCTACATTATCGGCATAATAACACGTTGATCTTAGGTATTGTGTCTCGCTTTGATATAGGTTAATCAACTCTTTATTTCAACAGTAGTTCTTATTTAGAATCGTAGGGTTTTCTTTAATAATAATTGGAGTGTATGAGGATGTATGTCTGGTCACACTTAACATTAAGTTTAGTCATCGCGTTTTCTTCATTGTAATGATTATCGGTAATGGTAATCTCGTGCCAAGCGAGTAGGTATTGTTATGAATCGTGTACTTTCTGGTCATAGGCGGTGCAAGCGCACCTAAGTATGAAATTAACTTAAATTCTTCCCGTGATATGTAACTTAGATTTACACACTCGATGTAATGCCTGCCCTCGTCACTGCCGGCGTTTTGACATAAAATGTTCAACGGTAGAACGATGTTGCGAGTCGCTACATTATGTTCTGTTGGAGTTGAATTTTTAAGATTGATCTCAAGACTTCAGTTTTGAATGTACCATGAACTTAGGTGTCTTGCGTATTCAAAGACTCACTCTTCAGTGATAGCCTGCGTTTATGTCTATCGTGCTATTCAGGCATTTATTCAACCATTAAAAAGAGACAACGTATGACATCACAACAGAACCTTTTGAGTTGGCTCGCGGCGTAGAATCACATTGATATTTTATATGATGTCGCTTTGTACCACACGTTACGAGAACCTGGAGACGGACCCTCGTCCGGCAGGTTATGAATGTGACATTCAGTATCCAAATGATACCCAGCGTCCATAAGCTCAAAATTTCCAAAACGCATTTGGCTGATTCTAGTATACGGCTGATATTGGTTAGTGAAAAGATGCAAATCAAAAACATGTTAATTATATTTTGATACTCGATGTTTTCTACAATATTGTAGTAAGTTCGTATTAATCTTTTGTATTAACTTGTATAGGTAGGGTTAGCGTCGCGCTCGTTCGCATTTAGTAGCTTAGGACCAGTAAGAAATCAATTGCAGTTCATCGTTCGGTTTATTTTAAGACTGAAACGTATCAGATCAAGCTAATAGCTCTCAAACTATCAAATGCGATTCGATTGTGAAAGGTGATATTATACAACCAGCTGGACTCGCGAGGCCGCGGCTAAGAGCCGACCTGCGACGGACATGTTAAGTCGATACAAGTTAGTGTAACCACATTAAATTCTGTCATAAACCGAGGCGATCTGCCTGATCGCTCGACGAGGCTATCTGCCTGATCGCTCGCCGAGGCAGATCGCGTCGGTTTGTAACACGCTTAAAGCCTCGAGTTCCTGACTCCGACGTAAAAGCCGATAAATTTTATACGCATTTATAAAAATGGTGATAAAATTACGAATTGGTTAATGATAATAATTAAGTTATTGCGTAGCAATTAGACTTACGATTTTACTACGTAATGCGCGGGGTGCAGGGTCAGGGTATGAGTGTCATAATTTGTAATAACTTAAAAAACTTTTGTACTTTCGTAACGGTAAAAGTAATTAGTGATAAAGTTTTTCTATTAATACTTATGTATAATGCGTAAATTAAACATCAAGTAAATATACGTTTTTTTACTGGAAATGTAGATGTAGTATTTTTGTAAGACAAACGAGACTCGATCTCGTATACGTGTATCACAGCGATAATAGGTATTGTGTAAAACCGATAGTGCGTCTAATTTTAAGAACTAATCTTGTTCCCTTGTGAGACGTTTCCAACTTGGACACCTTTCAAAAGATTCTGAAGAATTCTCTACAGAATAACAAGATCAAGATTCCTTCTTAACATTTGACGCGCCTATGTCGTGTAATTAGGGTAGTAAGTTTATAAACTATCTGTGCATTTTCTATTTGATCAGATGCTTCGATTTACTCTAATTGGAGGTACATTTTGCTTATCGAAATTTGAAAAAAGACAGCATGAAATTAAGCATTTTAATATAACCCCAAACTGCATAGATCCTGGTTGGTGAAATGTAAGTGTGATATTTCAATTGTAATTCTCGTATCAATGTAATTGTTGCAAATTACCGTTTGATAAATAATATTAGCGCTGCTTCTCGGCCCAAAACATATGCCAAATGTATTGAACATTGTATTTTGGAAGCATCTCAACATTTATGAAGCATTTTTCATAATTATGTGTATCGATAATGTATGTTTTGAATGAATGAAACTTCATATATTTTATTAATCCGTTGTCCTGCACAATGGATATCTATGCGTAATTTTTTACTAATATTGAGTGTGGTCATGTGTTATGTAAGTGAACTTTTCTATAATGATCTCTTGTTTACTTACAATTTTTACTGAAATAAGGTTGGAGAGGAACAGTCGTGGAACGATACTGAGATGCTCAGAAGGAAACGCCAATTGATTAATTTTAAGTAAATTCTAAGTGCTTGAATTATTCTAAGAGTCGTTTTAAAAATATGCTATAAAAAGTACATCTATACCATTGAAAATTGATATTATTTAAAATCTTGGATACGTTTCAACGTATATTTTTGTATAATCGAAGTCGATGCTTTAGGAATTGGCACAAATAAAATTATAAGAGTACATAAGATTATTCTGATTAAAATTAAGATGAAAAGTTCCATTTTGTACGATTAAAATATTGATGAAAAGCTATTAACTTTTGTAACGATAGTGAGCGTTTGTATGTCTTTATTGTAACGTTGGAAAACGAGAAGTTAGTTGTAAGGTTGTTTCAGAAAATTGTAATAAAACTGAAGAGGCGAATAAAACATGTTATATTTTGTACGAACCCAGATATTGTGGCGCCGCGGCCGCTCGATTTGTGTTACTTTACGAATATAGTTTGTAAGTTAACTCTTTAAAAGAGTGTTCGCAGGTAGTAGGATTAGTAAGCTTAGTGTTTTTATACCGGCTCGATGTTGTGACATTTATTATTAATATGATATCGATAAAACGCAGAACTACCGAACAAGCGGCCAACACTGATCAATAGCAGAATGTGTAGTGGGTCCTGGGTGTGGGTTGCGTTATGTTTTCCTTTACGTGGAGCGGGCAGCATTCCTGCAATTGTGATCTTAACCAAAGTGTTGCTGTTCGCGAGCATATCATTTTAATACGATGCTAGATACATTTTTCGGTACAAAATCTTAGCAAAGTTTTTAATTCTATTCGATTTATAATAATATATTGTTAGACAATTCTGTATTGTCGATACTGTATTGGGTGGCTTGCGGATCGCGTGATCTTTTCGTAAGCCGATTCTAGTCGGTACCGTCGGCTTTTCCATCTTTACTTGCCCGCGGTTCAAATTACCCCTCGCAAGCCGTCCCAGTACAAACCGACAATGGACCTGAATTATTTCAGTTATTTAGCAGAATTATATTATTGTCTAGTATTTCCGATTATGTTACGTTTTATATTGCTTATATTATATATTATGGATACAATGTTTATTAAGTATTTAATATTCATTTTGATGAGGACCTAGTCGATTCTCTATATATCACATCTCCCAAAGTACAAATTCCTTGTTGTTTAGTCCAATTTTGTTTGACTGTTATTGAATGGAAATTATTTTAGCGGATGTTCGTTGGCATTGCACGCGCGTCGTCGAGGCAGGTAGACGTGCAGCGCGGCCGGCGTTACCTCATACACTATTATGTACTAAATTAACCCTGCCTGCATCTTGGCTAATACCTACCAATACTTTGTCGACGTCAGACATAATAGCCGACGAAGGCGTAAATGTTGTAGTTTACAAATTAAAACTAAAACCAGTTGAAAGAAATCCATATTACTTTATTTACAATGTCGCGTTAGGCATGTTATTACAATTTATTTTTAGCAGCTTTTAACTTAAGTTAGAATAATTTTTAATAATTTACCCTATTTTAGTTAATGCACAATAATAACCCAATAGTTTACTTTTATTTTCTATACTAATTGTAACTTTATACAAGTTTCAGTGAATTTTATAAGCCATGTAAGCGGGTATTGAATTGTCAAACCTTTACTAACTTACCATTGTTTTTAGTTTATACGTAATCACCTACTACACATTATTCGATTGGAAAGCTGATTTAGCTATGAAATATATTTCAAATGACACTGTACCTACGATAAATACAATGAAACCTTTATAAAAATAAAATCTATAAAAAATATTTTTTTGCGTTTTATTTAAACTGTCCAATTTTATTTTTCTTAAATTATAAGTAAGTAAATAAACTGTAACTGTGTAACTGTCCCACTGCAGGGCAAAGGCCTCTTCTCATACGGATAAGGGTCGTGCATTAATCACCACGCTAGCTCACTGCGTGTTGGTGATTTCAGCTTTCCTCACGATGTTTCCCTTCACCATTAGTCAGCGGTGTTTTAAATTCTAATAAAGTAATTAAGTACATATCTACACGTATCATAAAAAGTCACATTGGTACTTGGTTCGAACCCACACCCACGTACTTGTAAAAGCGAGTCCGTAACCAATGCGCCACCACGACATGTACCTAGCCCTGGGTGCATTTATTTTTTCTTACTTAAATATTAGCTATTGGAAATAATAATTTCATTTCATTAATTTAGACAGTAACAGTGATCATTAAAAGCATAGAAGATTTAAAAAATTCAAGGAATTAAATTTTATCCAATTAATCAAATATTATTTTGATCTTTTATTACAATCGTAATTTTATTAACATGAATTTTTAGAGCTGTAGTCCATTTGCTTGAAAACAGTGAGAATTTCAAGTCGGCATGTCATAGATAGGAGGTATTGCCCATAATCGCCACGCTACGCAAACGGGTTGGCGATCGCAGTAGCAGAAGATTGCTGTTACACAGAAGGATGCTGATGATGATAGTGGCGCGCATTGGGAGAGACCTATGTTCAGCCGTGGAATAATACAAGCTGTTAATGATGACGCAAATAACTTACAAATAGAGGTGCGCGCCTGTGGTTCGAAATGAGCCATAGGTTTCCCCCCGTAAAAAGGTGGTACCTACCTATTAGATAATTTAATAATACATTTTAGTACCTACTACTCGTACAGAATATAATAGGTTTTGAAAAGAAACAACTGATTGTTTGCAGAAACATTTTAAATCCTTACTCGTGACTTATCTGAACCGACACATCTTAACTAATCTCAACGAGTAAGCAACTGTTCCTAGTTTATGCGCTCCGGGTCAATAAATTCACCTTTCGCCAAAGTAAATAATGACCCGAAAACATTGGCAATATCTCACACACCCTCTTAAGGGATTAAGTGGTATTTAAGTTCTCGACTGCGATCAGCGATTCGGTAGCCTTAATCTGACTTTCACTAATTTTATGATAACGACTCCAATAAGAACATGCGTTACAATACGGAAATAGGGTGATTTAATTTGCATCTAAGTGTAAAGTAAGGATTCTGGTAATCAGGCTAATAGCTGGATGAGTTTGGTAGTATCAATCTGATCGATGAAGGAGTTACTTTCCCTATCTAATGGCAGTAAGAGGCGCCGCATGTACAAACGGATACACATCAAGCTATCCGTTTCCAGTGCAAGCAGTCGGTTGTTGTGCGAAGAGCTTATTAATGAAAGATCAGTTCATATTGGTTTTTTGTAGTTTGATGTGTAGCTGTGTGTACTTAAGCGCCTAAAATATCTTCTTCTAATCAGAAGTAACATTTTCAAATGGGTCTTCAATAGGTACACTATAGACTCAGGCCTGTATATTTTTATAGACTCACGCCTGTATTCCCCAGAGAGGGTAGGCAGAGGTGTGCAGTACACCCAGGTTTCGCCGGCTATGTTATAACTTTATAATTGACCATAATTATAATTGACTGTTATAATTAACCGGGCACAATTCCAGAACCTAATAGGAAAACCCAATAACATCTTGCCCGACCAATAACTCAGGACCTCGTGCTCAACACGAGTGCGCGCTTGCTACCTACCACTAGACCAACGAGGCAGTCATTATTTTTTTATAGTTTTACGTTATTAAAATCTGAGGAATTTCGTGTACTGAGTGGGTCCTTCGGTAATAAAAGTGTCTCACACTTCATCCTATAGGTACAGTAGTCAATATAGTTTGTAGTTTAATTATATTAATTTGTATCATTATTGTAAAAAATAGTAGGTAAGTATATTATTTATGTAGTCTTACAATATAATTTTGTTCGTAACTGCACCAAGATAATCCAATAATATTTAACGCTAACTTAATTATAAGACAGTGTTCAAACGCGGAGGCTGCTATAAAGTACAGTAATTAACATAGATAGACTATTATAACATACCTAATAATTATAAAGTAGTCATCCATTACAGCATGCAATCCCCATAGGCTATCGAAGTGACCCAAACTGGTCGATCTTGATAAATGTTATCCTATTTATCCAGTATTATGGCTATTCGCTTTTAACAAGAAAACTTGTGTCGGATTAAATGGGCCTCTTTACTTTATCGATAAATTATAGTGTTCTCTTATCTTTTATTATAATTAGTAAATGATCCTTGAGTTGCGATGCTTGTTTTAGAATTTAACTAGAAGTGAGTCGTGATAGCCTAGTGGTGTGACCGTTGACTTGCAAGTCAGAGGTCTCAGGGTCGAACAAGGCGACCTCTGACTTTTCGTGAGTTATGTGCGTATTATAAATTAATTATAGCTTACCCTGTGCTTCGGAAATCACGTAAAGCTGATGGCCCTGCACCTGATTCAGTCTTCGGTCGTGTGGAATTGCCGTCTCAACTCCGAACATATTATGTATAGGTACGTAGCGTGTTTTGCATGTGTCGAGCCCACAGACATATTTTATTGAAAATATATGTCTGTGGTCGAGCCAACTCATAGGAGTACATAGTAACTAATAACTATATGTTTTTCTGTTTTTTTTCCAAAGTATATTTAATTCTAGAAACTAGATCTTTTTGCATAATTTTTTGAGTCGGGACGAGGCGGTCCGGTGACGTCACAGGGTGTGCAGGAGTGCAGAGTTTAATCTTAATATTTTTTACCCGACTACAAAAAAAAGGAGGGTTATGATTTTAGCAGTCTATGTATGTATGTAAGTTTGTTCATCTGTTCCCTCGTAGCACCTAAACTATTTGTTGTAATTCAATAAATAAGGTGTCTATCGATGCGTCTTAATGGTCTGCGGGTTATAGGATATATGAAATTTCGTAAAATCAAATAAGGTGGATTTTAAAAATAAATTAGTCAGCTCGAAAAAAATAAAGTTAAGGTAAATTTATCGTGATTGATATCAAATGGAAGGTCTTGATGAGCACATTCAGAATATGTATATATTATCTATATATTCTGGACCACTTCTTAGAATATCAGGCTTCTAACTACCCGTTACGACTATCATAAATATATGTGATTATAATTATATTTCAAATCTAAGAAGCTTGTTTTTAGATTTTAAGTAGTCGGGTTTTAGTTTTTATACTATATTTTTTTGTCAATACACCTCCAAAGGGGTGCATAAGTAGTAACAGCAAAGGAGTAAGCTACCATTTCCCCGTGTCGAGTAAAATGTTTGAAACCGAAACCGCCACCGGTCAGTCATTACTTTTATGGGCAAGTTCACCATGAGTTTACAGAAATTTGATAGTCATAAAGTGCTTGGCAATAAACCGCGTAAGACCAAGTCCTTTGGGTGTTACCGGCTTACATGGAACGTAAAATGTTTTATAGCATTTTGCGCGTTGCGTTCGTGTTCATTTTATGTTCGACTAATCTAATTTGTGCGTATGCAATGTAATGCAGGTATGATTATTTAATATTGATATCGAAAGGTTTTTGTGTTTCTTGAAGGCCTATGGCATTATTACTGAAATTTTAGATAGGGTATATGTGTTATATAGTTGTTATAGGTGTTGTTATAGATAGATGGCATATCTATAACACGATCCGCAACTTTAGCATAGCACGGTACAGACAAAACAGGATGGAAATATGGAAATGTGTAGGAACGCCCGCCGCTATTATGATTAGATAGTCAAACTTCAATAGAATCACGCAATGCCAAAGCTCACTGCGGGTTGGCGATTTTAAACTATATTACAATATTTTTCTTTACCTAGGTGTTTATTGTCTGTCTGTGGTGAATTAAATTAACTAAGTACATACGACATTGAAAAAGTCACTGGTACATGGCAGATTCAAACCCTCACCTATGATGACACGGAAACAGTTAGCAAAAACTAATATAATTTAGAAATTATAACTGAGAAAAAGTAAGTTAAGTTAACTTAGATAAAATAAATTTTATAAGAAACTCGCAAACACAACTGGCTCGGGCGGGACTTGAACCCGCATTCTCTGGTATGCCGTGTCATCGTTATGCCAACTAAGCCACCTAGCTCGCCCCGCTTCAGTAAAGCGCATAAACATGTGTGCATAAAGATGTTAAATAAGTAGGTACTTATACATAAATTAAATTAACGTAAATAGTCTTGTATGTTAAAGAATACTTGAGCGGGCCTACAGGCACTGGACGGGGCTGCGAGGCGCGTTTGCGGTACCCGGACCCGTCTGATACAGTGCGAGGAACACGCAGGGGGGAGACGTTTTAAGTGGGTGCGAGCCCAACATAACCGTACGTCCTCGGACGTGCGGTATGCGGAAGGCATTTTTTACTCCCCCCGGCCAAAAAAAAAAAGTTTAAAGAATACTATTTTTCTTGAGAGAACGCAACAATTTCTAATTTACAAGTTTATATCCCACGTTAAGTTTACTCATGTTTTATTGTTTCATTTCAGAATTCGTTCTTGCCTCGTTGCCACCCTATTTTTCCCATCGGAGTCATAAAAGTAGACTAAGAGATTGTAGGAATAGTTCGCAAAGCAGTTCGCAGTTGCTGAGTATGGATTCGATTCCTTGATAAAGAACATTTTTGATTTTATAGTAGGTAATCCTTTTCGTTGTGTAGTTGTTATATAACTTATTGTTAGAGTACTTTAGACTACCTGTAGGCCTCTAACATAACATAACACAACGTAATAATATCACGTTTTGCCATCCATCATCATCATGTTTACCTACTGTTTCGATCACAGATAGACAGATCAGTCCACAGCTGGACATAGGCCTCTTCTCATACGCAACACTTATTTCGTGCGCTCATTAGGTGTTTGCCCTTAATCGCCACCCTGGGCAAGCGGGTTGGTGATCGCAGTAGCAGATAGTTGCTTATTACACAGTAGGATGCGCTGCCCATCCTCTAGATTTTTCCCTTTGTCACTTCTTACGACACCTACAGCTACGGGATGAGTAGGGGTGGTTCTATTCTTAGGCCGGAAACCACACGGTACGATAGATAAATACATATACGTGTCTACCTAAATCTATAGTTTCAACTTTTCATAAAAAAAAACCATTTCGACTCTCATCTAGAGTCACCACCGCCACACCACCGCTGTCAGTATTAACGCGTACCTACATAAACATGTTTTATAACAAAATCTAACATTTTTATCACACGTCGAAAAATTTTATGTAGTTGTCCATTCTCCCCGCGCCTCCCATTGTTTACCAAGTTGATTGGATTCGTGCCTTTTTTATTTACTCAAAGCGTAGTTATTTTAAGTACGTACCTACTGATACAGAGCTGTTCGTGCGAATGTTATTAGCAATCTATTGCAGAAACAGAAAAGTGGTATTAGCCCAATCGTGCGTGAACTAAATTGTAAGACGATTTTGTAAGCTCGATTAGGTATCAAATAGATTTCTATGAAATTATTTGATTTACAATTTCTATTGTTTAGGTGGAATAAATTTAAAAACATAGGTATATTTGAGCTTAAAAAAAGGTTCGGAAGGTTCGGCCCCTCGTTGTTCGTCACCTTCTGCACATTTTCAACACCTACTACTTATTAATCCCATAAATTTTGTTGGGGTCGGCTTCTAATCTAACCAGATGCAGCTGAATATTAGTTTTCTATGGAGCGACTACCTAACTGACCTCCACAACCCAACAAGGGATACGATATTCTAATTTTAGATTAGTTGTTATTTTATAAGAGTACTGACTCCCTATGTCGGCTGTCAAAGATCTTCATGAAGCCGGGGCCAACAGCTTAACTTGCTTTCCGAAACTCGGAGCAGGTGATAATTAATTTTATAATACGCACATAACTTAGTTCCTTGGGTTCGAACCTGAGTCCTCTGACTTGCCAGTCAACAGTCACACCGCTAGGCTATCACGGCTTTCATCTGCAATGTCAGGTCAAATATTACAATGAAAGGGTTGTTGCCTAATATGGTCAGCATAAAAGGTTTGAAAAGAAAATGGCTGTATTATCCAACATTACCGTACATATATAATTCAGAACTACTATTCTGAACATTGTCAGTGCATAGCATTGTACAAAATAGAGCTGTCATGTAATATTTTGCATAACTTTGTGGCAACTTGATGTGTTATAAAGTGCATGCATAGCAGTAAATAACACGTTGACGACTGCCTTCAGTTTTATGATTTGTCTGCATAAGTCTGACTTAGAACTTGTTACTACTTATGTTCTGCTCGTAAACACGTTTAATTTTCAAGAAAGCTATTATGAAATGTTTATAAAGTACATATTTATATTTTCAGAGACTTTTAAGAGTCGTGTGTCTTATTTGGTTTTCACTATTTATTGCAACAAGTGGTTTGCGTGAGATAATTTATTAAAAAAGTCCTTAATAGGTTTTACCATACAATGAGAAGCGTACCCAAGTTATTAATATTTTAAGAAAAAAAATATGGATTCTCTCTGAGAATCAGTCGATACTGTTTCTTTATACATCAGGTCGCAGATTCAAACGGCTAAATAATCAAAGCTTTTCTTTAAAGAAAATTAAGTGTTTAGTATTTAATCTGAATAATTTTAGACTTAGTTAAAAACAGAATAAGAAATGTCGCTTCTATTCTGTTGCTCGCAGAGTTCTACTAATAAATACCTAATGAATTAGGTCGATAGCATTACGTATTGCTTCCACTTTTACTCATGAAAATCGAGTGACAAAAAAAAACAAGAATTTAATTTTCTCCATAGCAACAAAACAAGACACAGATCATATAATTCCGACGTAAAAGCAATAACGTCACCCACTATCCTATTAAGAGACTTTTATGTTAACGCATCAAAAAAATAAATTCAGCCTACATTATCTCTGACCACCTTGTGTTTATGACGCGTAACATGCAATGAAATTGGGGATCCATCGTTTTGCAATCTCCCTGGTGTAGAACAGGGAACCATAGGAGCGTGCCTTGATGAACTCCCTAAGACTTTATATTTGTCTATAAAATTTTTATAGCATACGCATCTTTGGTGTTCTATGTGAAAGCGAAGCTACGAAATATATTTTATTAAACTCGAATAAACGTGACTAACGGTGAAGGAAAACATCGTAAGGAAACCTGGACTTAATAGTCTGACATCGCCAACACGCAGTGAGCTAGCGTGGTGATTAATGCTCGATCCTTCTCTGTATGAGAAGAGGCGCCGAACGCTTCCTGTAGCAGTACTAGTACTCCGTTTGTCTGGGCTCGTCTTGTTGGGGCACTCCTACGTCCCCAGATTACATTTTTCTGACAAGACAAAAACAAGAAAGCTTACCAAACTGTTTTTAGACAACGTTACTTATAAGCCTATATCGTCCCACTGCAGGGCAAAGGCCTCTCTTGCTTCCTTCCACTTGTCTCGGTCTAATGCTGAGACCAGACCTTCAGATATGAGTCTAGTTCATCCCGCCACCTCCTCAACAACGACAACGTTAGACAACGTTACTTATAAATTTATAAATCAATCGCTTTCACTAAACTGTCCTTTCGTATATTGATTTATTACCTGACCTTTACATAGTATAGCGTAGCGTCAGACAGTGGGTAGACAACTTTGATCACGTACCTCGCTTGGTCAGCGAAAGTAATGACTCGTAAAGCTACTGAACGGTGTAAAATAGACGGGCACAGGTAAAGGACCTCTGTAATCTATATAACGTCTTGTTGATGTGTGGATATATTGTATAGGTAGCTCTATAGTTTTATGTTATAGACCAAGTGGTATGACAGTTGATTGACAAGGCAAAATTAAAATTTTTGAATGAAGAAAAAATCTGTTTGAACCTGCGATCTGACCGGCCGCGCTGCCAGCTGAGCTGTCTACTTATGATGAGGGGTAGATGAAACTATCATCTGAGATGTTTGAATTTCTGATTCGCGATTAACAAATTATTTTATTTTAACATTTTTATGCCTATACAATTTGAGGATAATACAGTTTCTAGAAAGACGAAAAATGTCGAGAAAAATCTTTGATTTATTGAATTAGACAATTTTTTTTACTAGAAGTCGCGGTCCATAATGATGATTATTATTATACTGTGTGATAATGATCTCAATAATTTTAAGTTACCACCTAAGTGTTCATTGTCATCCAGTAGTCGAAATTTGACCGTCATTCATTAAAAAAACTAATTGTCACTAAATATTTTTATTGACATTTACAGATACAATATAAAAGATAAAAAAAACATGATTTTTACAACAAATTTTCTCTATTTTGAAAACTAAACATTCCTTAACTCCTGGGCTCAAAACAAACAAAACTCAAAACAAATTAACCTTACCCCATTTTCCTGAAATATTTAATAACTGAACACTTTACAAATTACCTCTCTCAAAATAGAATTAGCGAACCAACCGAATTAGGGGCAAACTTCCTTCCTTGGCGAATCTTTTAAAAAATCTTTTTTTCTATGACAAAGGGTCAGATTTAGATTAGGGGGTGTGTCAAACCCCCGTTGCGCGGCAAAATTAGCCAAGTCAGGGGCAAATTAAAAAAGAAATCAGGCGAAAGTTAATTCCGAAAGTTTTAATTACGTTTATTTTTGTCATCAAGCAATTCCATGTTAATTAATTTAAGAAAGAATGAATGTTTTTCTGCATACAATAAGTATTAGGTACCTACTTCCCAATTTTCATTTGAATGTCCAATTTTAAGATGATAATTTAAGTGTCGAATCGATTTTCATTGTACTTTTTTTATTTGTATGCGAAATAAGGGTGTTTGTTGTCTTCTTTTACATAGCAACGGAGCAATGAACGAAAGAAGATTTTTTTTTGTTGTTTATGGGCCGGACTGTGAGAAAGGGTAATTTATCTCGGTAAAATTAGAACCACAGGAGCAAGAAGTGACCTTTCTTTTCTTTAATGCGACAACGTTATTAATAAATGTCCTCCTGACCGAATTTCGGTCACATCAAGCATATTGTACCAACGTTTATCTTTCAAAGCCACTATTTAGTCTAAATAAATTATGATCTACCTACTGAATTACAATAAACTCCTAACCTAACCTAAAATATTGTAAGCCATTATATTTAAAAGAGCAACCATGGAGTTTCTTGCCAGATTCTTCTCCATGAAGGGTAGGCTGCCCTTGGAACTGGCAACTAGAGTCACTCTTACAACAACCAATATTAGAATTATGACTATTCATAAGTGCCTAATGGTCTACATGAATAAAAATATTTTGATTTTTTTTTGACTCCAAAAAAATATCTCGCAAAAGTTACAGCTGTTTTACCTAAGTTAGAAACAAAACAACAAGCCGACATTACGTCACTTCTAGTTATGAAGGCGACAAATTGTTTCAATAACTTTGTAGGTCAACGACCGCAATAAACAATTGCGGTCTTTGACCTACAAAGTGGGATTGACATTGAAACTGGTGCTAATAAATATGTCAACATCACCGATTGTAATAGTTACGTAATTTAAATGTTTTTCAGGGTTATACGTTATTCAGATATTCAAAGTTTATGCTAGTTATGTAATCTGCTATTATTCTCATACACGCTAGCTCATTGCCTTGGCGATTTATGACTATTAAACTCCGGGTTTCCTTACGATATTTTCCTTCATCGTTAGTCAGTGGTGTTTTAAATTAACTAAGAAATTACATTGATAAAGTCACATTGGTTCATGTCGGGTTCGAACCCACACCCATGATTTAAATATCATTTCGGACCCGCTTTGTAAGAACATGGGTGTGCTTAAACCATATCTTTGGCTTAAACCATAGAAATATCTTTCCAATATCTTTGGCTTAAACTTTCGCAAATTGGAATCATGTTTTAAATATTATTTCGGGTCTATTCGCGCACAGATAATACAAAATAATCATTATTGAACTAACAATGCAATGTCAATGCAACTTGACCGAAACGTCGAGGTTAGTTCAATAATGATTATTTTGTATTATCTGTGCGCGAATAGACCCGAAATAATATTTAAAACATAATTCCAATTTGCGAAAGTTTAAGCCAAAGATATTGGAAAGATATTTCTATGGTTTAAGCCGAAGATATGGTTTAAACACACACATAATTGTTAAGTTTGTTTTTGTTTTTAAGTAAGTTTTAAAAACTTATTAAGTCTAAACTTGAAGATTTACCTGGCGGTCTCCCGCAGTCAAACCGATAAGCGGTTTTGTGGGGTTTGTATATAATAATAATATGTATATTGTATGTTTTATTAATTCAGTAAATAATAAAATAATAATAATAATGTTCTTACAAAGCGGGTCCGTAAAATTTCGAAAAAGCTAGTAAAAGTTGTAAATATATATCTAGGATTATACTGGATGGTCCTACTATATATTTTTTTTAATTATCTTAGTAATTAAGTCCCAATTAATATTTTCAGTCGCTTAAAAGTTTATGCTTTGACTGTTTCACATGTTTCTGCTTACGTCTAAGCTTTTAAGCTTAGTAAGTTCTCAATTTACTATCTTAATTAAGGAAACGTTTATACACGAGAGCAAGACGTAAACAAGAGATGAGATCTCAGATAACTGAGACTGCTGAGTGTGAAGGGTCCTTAATAGCGCCTTTTACACTTTGTTCACTTGTTTCTGTCAAGTGGTTCCGCTTTCACGCGTACAAGTGTAAAGTGCCTTAACTCTTTCAGTTTTTGGAAGGTAGGTACTCTTGTAATGAAAGTTTTTAGATTTTTCTTAAATAAGCTGTTATAAGTTCGTTTACATGGACGTATTGGTATATGCCAGGTTCAGTTGTAGACTCTGTACTGGTGTTAAGAATTTCTATTAGATTAAAGAACCTTAGAACTCTTTACTTACCCGCGAATCAAACCCAAGACCTCCAACTCAATGCGACCAACAAAGTGATTGATCGAGTAGTTATTGAAAAACATAACCCTTCCTGACAGTCGGGTAAAAAAGAGTAGAGATTGGAATAGTAGATTATTAACCAAGGGGATAAAGCAGTGTCTTCTGTCACGGGTGACGATTTAAATCGCGAGCGTAACGAAGGACTCGAGGTTTACTCCTGAGCGTAGCGAGGGTGTTAATAACTTAAATCACGAGCGAAGCGAGGGATTTAAGACGAGTCCTGAGTGTAGCGAGGGATTTAAGTTCACCCAAGACTAAGACAGCTTTATCACCTAGGAAAATACTCTACTTTTCGTACCATTTGCGAAAAAATTAACACTATTGTGTTAATTTTTTCGAATTATTATACTAATACGTACTGTTTCTGAAATTGATAGACCTTTCGCACTTCTCCACGTTGAAAATTCTTCATAAGTTTTAAAATAATTTTACTTGGATTTTGTTGGAAGCAAATTTTTTATAATTGCGGCAGCATTTGCACTGATTGAATCCGACAATTCACTGTCACTGTCGGTTTGATTTAACATCGTAACGTATTTTTAGAACATTAACTTATTTATAAAAATAAATTAAAATCAACTTTATGAGTATTTGAAGAAAACAAAAACGCGGCAAATTCCTAGACCAATATTTTTTTGTCGGAAATGCAAAGGCATCAAGCTCATAGGGCCTCGTCAGTTTTCGTAATTTTATTTAATAATCATAAAGTGAACTGCATAATAAATGCGTATTCCTTTTTCAAAAAGATATGTAATGCTTTATATACAAACTCAATGGTGTAAACACAGATGTAGTTCAGTATAAGTTTCGTAGTAAGTATTCCAAATTTAAATTACATTCTCTCCCTAGAGCATGAATGAAATTCAGTACAATTTTCTTTCCCTGTTTTTGACAGATTAATAATGACTATTGTTATGTTCTCTTTTTGAGGCATAGAATGTCACTTTTTTGAGCAAGTGGTACGAAAAGGTTTATTATGTATCTGTAATCAATTCCATTTAAAATAATTATCAATTTTTCAACTCCGTAATATCAATAGGTATTATTAAAGTTTTACATTTAAATCTAATTGCAAATAATAAAAAAAAAACAACAAAATATTGCAAACAAATATTTTTTTTTAAAAACCCTCGATACAAGAAACCGTTTTTTTAAAGCTAACAACATTTTTGATCAAGTCGCCTTTCAAAAAAAAACTAAATCAAAATCAATTCATTAGTTAGAGCTACGATGTCACAGACACAGCTTAACACGCAAAAATTGCAACACCCCTATTTTTTCATCGGAGGTTAAAAAGTACGCGTCCTGTATAAAAAAAGATAAGAGATTTGAGATCATTGAGAGCTTTATAATTACGCAGTCGCTTCGTAGCATTACCGTAGCGTTCGTAGACAGCTACGATTTCCGTAGCAGTTTAGATATAACTCATATATTAAACATCTATCTATCTCGTAGCCCAGTTCTGGGCTGACACAATTTAGATTGCCTTCGACACGCTAAGAAGAAGAATATCTAACAGATAAAACCTTTAGTTTGTATCTTTTCGTTAGAGTTCGTAAATGTTTGATTCGCTAAACTGCTAGCTTGCTCGCACATTAAAGATATCTCTGAATATACTTATGAAAAATCACAAAAACACCTCTGCTTCCTCTGCCTCTGCTTATCTCTGCACCACCCTATGGTTGACTGGTAGAAAATGCCTTAGGCATTAAGTCCGCCTCAGTACACATTTTTTGTACATTAATAAAAACAAGTAAAGAAAAATATATGGAAATCCTTGGGGGAGGCCTATGCCCAGCAGTGGGCGTCTTCCGGCTGAAATGATGATGATGATGATGAAAGAAAAATAAAATTGCAAAAATATTAGTTTGATAGAAACAAATATTCATACATGAAAATTAACTAGGAATTTAGAGTACTATGTGTTGCATTTAGATACGCACATAAAATACGAAAAGTCGAAAGATGTTCGAACCTAAGACCTCTGAATTGCCAATCACACGACGCTACATTAACTAATTGCTTTGCCATTTACAACACACTATAATAAAAATAATAATTCTCAGAATTCAAGTCAGCCGTTTTAAATAAAAGCCAGACCGTTTCCTATATGATTTAGGGCTCATATTCTGTAGTTTGAAGCAAGCAAAGACGATTTTTTAAATTCAGTGAACGCTGTTATAATATTTCACTTTTACGAGCGACCGCGTCTGGGCGTTCGGGTGCGTTTGCGCTTCCCTGGAAATCGTTGTAATGGCCGTATTATCTTTGGCCATCTTTCGTAGTAATAGTTCGTGTCGCTGCGACATATTACATTAGTATGTTTGGTATGATTTGGTAGTTCCTGGACGTGTATACACGTCGTACTTTCACGTACCTATATAACGTGTATAACATGATTATTGATTATGGCTCTCTTTCGTAGTAATAGTTCATGTCACTGCGACATATTACATTAGTATTTTTGATATAAGATTTGTTAGTTCCTGGACGTGTATACACGTACTTTCACTTATCCATATAACATGAGTTCATTAGAAGGGCTTCAATATACCTATTTAGTTCTCTCAGCGTACTTTTTTTAAATATAAGATTTGTTAGTTCCTGGACGTGTATATACGTCCTTACACGTGTGTAACGTGTATAACATGATTATGATAAGGGCATTAATATATTTAGTTCTCTTCGTATTTTTATAAATATAATGTAATACCCATATCTTTTCCAGTACACTCTTTTCCATTCAAAGGTTATTTGGAAGAGATTGCCATGTGCGATAAGACCGCCTATTGTACAATTTTTGTTACAATTATTCCTTTTATAATATGTTATGTTAACTGGTGTGGAATAAAGAATAAAATAAATAATAAATTTAAAAACTTATAATTTATTAACATAAAAATATAAACACTGTAAGTGATTATAATCAGTACAGAAAAATGTCTGCATTCTCTTCGTAGACTAAGGTAATTACTTCCTAAGTAGTCCTTAAAACGTTGTCTCTAAAAAGCGCTACATAAAACGCAGTACAGAAATAAAACGCATATTAAAAAAAATATTATTAAACTCGGAACGTAATTAACGGTGAAACATTTACATTTTATGAATGCGTCTCTCTTGGGGCCGTCTCAGGTACATCAATTAGACTCAGCATTGCGTTTAGAGATTCTAAAAAAAAAACTCGTAACATAAACTTTTTCAATTTTCGCGTGGTGTTATAGCCGCGTAAAGTTCAGAACGGCCTTTCACAAGTAAATATTTCTAGAAGGTTGACGACGCCTGTGGCGCGAACGTTGCGACTTGATAAGGCGCCCGCGGTATAAAATGCATGTAAACACCTCTTTTGCTGAGTGCTCAGGGACCAAATGTTGTCGACTGCTCTCTTCACAAATTTAGACGTAGCTCGTATTGCAACGCGTTATGACGTCTTTGAATTGAAAATTGTAATTTTATTTACTTTGTAAAAATGGTAGAGTTTCCTTTTCGTTTGCAGCTTAAATTGCTTTAGGTTAGTCTAGATTGCCTCTGATGCATCTAGTTTAATATCATGTTGACAATAACACATTTTAACTTCCTTGTGCTTATAAATGATAAGTACTTTAAAAATGTTAGGTTTGAACTAATGTTGCCAGATCCGATTAGAATAAAGCCGGAACAGGGACGGAAAAATAGTTTATACAAAATCATTTACATTATTGAGATCAATCTCCCTATTCAATTAGGGTTGGTTACTTTTTTTAAGTACCTACCTAGTTAGGTAGCCACCAGGCCACCACGCTAAATTGGCTGCTTAGATCAAAAAGTTTTTATTTTAGCTTTAGTTGTCCTATTCAGGGTGCTGGTGGGATGTAGCCAGGATGAATAGCAGGACGTCCCGCCAAAAGCGGGGTATCTGGTAACACCAGTTCGAACCGAAGACCTCTGACCTTTCGTAAATAATGTGCGTATTATAAATTAATTATTATCTTAGAAAAAATATTAGAAGCCAACCGCAATAAAGTTTGAAAATTATAAGGTTAGAGTGATGATTATTTACTTACCTATGACGTGCCTCGGAGAGCACGTAAAGCCTGATGCTGATCTTCTGCGTCTCTCTCCGGTCATGTCGGATTGCCGTTCCATCGGACAATGAGAGTGAGGAAATAGCTAGAGAGTGCATCTGGCTTGATTTATAGATAAGAATTATTTCCTGTTGATGGCTTATGTGTCCGAAATTTGATCAGGAGGATAATAATGACACTTTAATTATGTAACAGGGGGCAGAATAATTCCCGACTTCAATCTGATAGTTCTCTATTACAAGTTCGTCTTTTATTTTGGCTAACTATAAATCAGACGACCAGTTTTTTAAACAAAGTTTTCTCATTATTTTCTATACATTTTCAACTAGCAATTACATTTTTAATTCATTAATTCTTCACCGAAATAGGATGGGACGGAGCTAACTTAGTTACATAGTACATGTCTATGGTTCGTATAAAATTCAATCTGTTAAGAGCTATGCTATACTTCACTTTGCATCACTGTCCGTCCAGCAATCATTCTAATGGCCCCCGCCTGGATCAACTCGTAGACCGAATTAGTTCTTCTAAACAACTTCCATCATTGAATTGAAAATGTCCAGACAGATCTACTTTAACTATTAGTTTGTACATATTTTTTGTTATTATATGTTTTGATTTGTAATAATACGGTTAAAGGATTTTGCCCATATTGTTGAGATTATATGCCCTGCATATCATATCATCATTTCAGCCATAAGACGTCCACTGCTGAACATAAGCCTCCCCCAATGATTTCCAGATTGGCCGGTTGGAAGCAACCTGCATCCAGCAGCTTCCTGCGACCTTTATTAGGTCGTCTGTCCACCTTGTGTGTGGACGTCCTACGCTGCGCTTACCAGTACCAGCCCTGCATATTATTTGGCGAAAATTTTGAATCTATATTCATTTGATTTGAATAATATCCTTCGGTAATTTTGTCGATCAATTATTTAAATATAATTATTCAATAAAATATTTGAAACACAATTTAATGAGCTAACATGTGCTAAAACATGTAAAAAATTCACAAAATACAATTATTTAAACTTCAAATAAATTCTTTTAAATAGTAAAATTAAAAATTACCACCGCTTCTTACAATTGATTACTTTTAAATTAATTTACTAATTTTCAATTAAATCATTAGAATTTGTTTCGTTCAAATAGTTAATTTATTCTTTGAAATAAATAATTAATTGTACAGCCACATGCTAGGTTCGTAGAATTTTTATTCAATTAACAATAAAAATGTATTTATTAGTTACGTTGAAAGTAATTATGCTTTTGTTCTCAAAATGGCATTCGTTAGAATTGAACAATTCTCTTTATGTAATGTCTAACAGAGCTTTGTGGCAAAAAAAAAACATCATTCAAATAATTGTTTTTGTTACATAAAATCGTCATTCCTCTGTTAATAACAGGTACTGAGCAGTCATAAAGTCGTGAATACGTAACCTAACTGCTGCAATTAAGGTTTTATGCAAACAGAAACAATTATGGTTTTAATTGTATTAATGGTTAAATTACAATAAGTAAAAAAAAATATATTTTAATGTATAGTTATGTATATAAGCGTCTGAGTGATTTATAGATCAACCATAATAATAAAATTGGGTATACTTTATATAATCTTATATTTATTTATAAATCATAAAATTAATCAAAAATTTGCTCACTAATTTATCCTAGACTAATGAGATATTTGTTGATACTAACTTAAAACACAAATAAATAATACTAAATAAGACTATCTATAATTATGTATATTATACAAAACTAACTACCTTAAAAATAAATAAAGAAAAATAAAACCCTTAATCTAAAAGACCGCTACCAATATGCAACATTCCTAAAATGCTGGCTGCATTGCCTCTCTGAATAGCTATACTCAGTCTTTGGGAAAAAATGGCATCTAATATAATAAAACCCTTCGCGAATAGCTTTTAATCAGAACCAATAAAAAGCAATTACGATTTCCTTAATATTTCTGATAACTTATTAGTTATTACTCATTCTAATCATAAGCCACCATCATCACGTGTGTTTAATACCATAAAAACTTAGCAGACGCTCCAGGGTATTCATTAAAAGGTAATAATTTATAACTAGAGCGATACTTACAACGTTAGTTAAACGAGTTACGATTTTACGGCGAAGAATTTTGACACACGTTTCGGTTAAGTGTCGTTAAAACTTATTGGGGTTCTGTATGTGTGAGGTTTTTATTTGTGGTGAAATTTACGTCACATGTCATATTGCCGAAGGCCTCTTCTGAGTCGTAATAGCCTAATGGTATTACCGTTTGACTGGTAAGTTAGAGGTCACAAGTGCACGCACCTCTGACTTTTCGTAAGTTATAGTGCGTATTATTACTTAGGTTCTCTGTGTCTCGGAAAGCACGTAAAACCGTTGGCCCTACGCCTGATCTCTCTCCGGTTTGCGCACACACTTGTACGCTATAATATCTCCTGCATAGTTTGCTATTAATCCGTTCAGATTGATCGCTGTGACCGAAATTCGGTCAGGAGTACATTAAAATATAAAAAAACCTAATAAGCTATAGTAATTGATTGCATTGTTAACTTTAAATGGAGAATATGGATAGGTACGCTTAATTTTTGACTATTTTTTAAAAGAAACACTCTGGAACTTGGTTCAAATAGACGTACAAACCTGCCGTCAAGATACTCCTATCTATTCCTAAAAAGACGTACTAAAGCAACATTTAAGAATAAGTAAGATGGGTTCAATATTTCAAAAGTTGATCACCAACAATAACCTTCAGTATTTTACTGGTCGCTGTTAGCAATAATTACTATGTCGTAAACTAGTTATAGTTAATAACGGGTTAACTCTAGACTAAACGTTGATTGATGGGTTCAAGGCTAACTGATTCATAGTTAATTTGTTTTAGGTTACGTAATGTTGGGTGTTTAAATTAGGTGTTAACGTTGCTAGATTAATATGGGGCAAGAAATGTGTGATGATGAGTCAGTTTATGTACGATGAAGGGTCTCAAACAATTAGCTTTTATCCGCGATTTGTGTTTTCGCTCAGTTGCCAGGCGGTGCAGATATTGCGGGTTACATGCCGCCATCCCGCATAATAGGGACTTAGTATTTTTTTATTATTACCTAAATGCTTCAAAAAAAAAATTCACTGAAAAAAAAATTAACCAAAAATTTCACATTCTTCTATTCATATACGTTAATATCACTTGCTAAAAACGGTGAAAAAAAACCAGCACACCTGAGAGATTTGTTAAAGGTGTGGTTGGTGGACGGTTTAATTTCTGATATCAAGTTGTTCATCATACGATAAGGAAAAGACAAAGACGGCCAGTACCTTGAATAAATGACGTCACAACTTCTAATATTGAAGTCTTATTTCATAGCAATGACTCTCTCAAAAAATTGTGAAAGATTCAGCATTAGGCGACTGATTGAAATCTTTTTTACAGCTCGTGTTATTTTTAAACGTTATTTATGTTGATATCAATTTTGTATACTTTTTTAACATTTGGCAACTCTCCAATGGTCCAGCTTGCAACATTGTAAAGGCGATAAGCACGTTGCTTTGCTATCCCGCGCCCGCGCCGCTTGTTTCGGCCGCGCCGTGGCCGTTGAGCTGTTGAGGCGTTGGCTTTGACACCATTCTTAGCATTTACATCGTCTTGAATAAGCATAAAAATAATTTCCGAAGCCCCTGATACTCCTAGCTCTGCCAGTCTTGTATTTTTTTATTAATTTAAAAGCACATCGATATAAAAATAATTAATAGGTAATTAACTTTAGTTGCTGACGGCAGACGGCGTCACAGATATCTTCGGCAGGTAGTATAGGTATACAATTCACACTTCGTTTCACTAATTCGTCGTCTGCGTTGTATCTGTCAGGGTAGGCAGTGCCTTTTTGCCTATATGCACTGCACGCTCCTGGCTGACGGTATAATTATAACAGATTCTACATAAAGTTATCATATTACCACAGTATAATAATCATACAGTATGGTAACTACGTACAAACGTTCGAAACGGCACACTCACACAAACATGCGTAATATTGTGTAACGACGAGCCTCCTAAGCGAACGTCGCGGTACTCGCAGTACCAACGACGCGTCGTTGCGCATTTTTTTGTAAGTGTGTCGTTTTCGAGCGTTTGTACGTAGTTAGTATACTGTATGATTATTATACTGTGATATTACGTACCTACGAATTCTAAATGCACTTTACGTATTCCGAAACGCCATCTTAGCGCAAAGCTCCGAACTGAACATGCTATTTGGTTTAACGAGCTTTAATACTTGTGTATGGTGGCTCGGTATTCGGATTCGCTGTAATTAGATACCAAGAATTGTTGTTATTGCAACGATTATCTTCCAACTGCACTGAAGCCACAGAATAGATAGCTAATGAAGTGTTATTTTTGACGAGTTCGCCGAGAAATGGTTTTGCATAGAATTTCAGTGAAGTTTTAAGTTACTTGGGTATTTTTGAATCGTTTTTTTAATGTTTATAGAAGTGTAATTTGTAACTGATACATGTTGTATGTTGTGCTTTAAGTTTCCGACTTATTACTTTGTCTATGCATTTCACTGAATCGTATGAAAATGGAAGGCGAAAGAGAATAAAAAATTAAATGATAATGACCTCTTAACCAAATTTCGGTTACATCTACAGCGGGTTTATTTCAACGGAAAGGAGGTGAGGTGCAGTCTCTACAGTGCACCTAAAACCTAGAGGAATAGAGTCCTTATAGTCTGTTGGGACGGCAATCCGACAGGACCGGAGAGAGATCAAGCACGGGACCGACGGCTTTACTTAATTTATAGAAGTGCGGAGATACCTAGGGAGGCCTTTGTTGTGCCATTATTGCACATCAGGTTCTTTTATCTCTTTCTTTCCATATAGAAATAAAACCATAGTGAACTTACATAGTAAATACCTTCACATAAAACAAAGGGATTAAAGAACATAAGCACTCCAATCGTTGCCTAATCTTTGTTTGAACTGGGTGTCTTACAGGCAGTCGCTTCAGTATGCACAGTCGTATGGCGCTTGAGGCGACTCCGACACGATATTATTCCTTTAATTACTGTTTCATTGCGCCAGTAAGCCGTATTACCGAATTAAATTGAAACAAAGCTTTTTGATTTTACTGGATGCTCTAGCTTTTGCTACAGTAGCATTTAAATTTATATTAGGTATTATCTTTTAGCATGCTTGGCATCAATGTTCGAAATTGAGAACGAGAGTTGTGTGAGAGTGAGGCCCGTGAAGCTGCCGCGAAACCGCGCTCTTGAGAATGGGCTCGGTTTGAGTGCGAAAAAAGTTAGGCAATCCCGAAAACAAACCGTGAGTAAAGCCAATATTATATTAATAAGTAAGTATGGCTCACGAAAATTATTAAAAAGATAATTGTTGATAACATTTTTGATTAGGTTTATGATTAACAACTGGTGTTGCAGAATCTGTGAAACCTACCTATACAAAAATAAATTACCTAATAAGAAATTCGCAAAAGGGTGAATCAACTTTTAAGTCACCCCTTTGGTGTCCCAGTCATGGAAGTTGCATAAAATTTATATTTCTGTACAAATTTAATTTTTTTTTTCATAAGCACATAATAATACCTTTAGTTTACATGCCAGTATACTCATTTTTTTAATTTAGAGAAAGATTTATGAAATTTTTTGATAACTCAGGGGAAGAAAATCAGTCTCCATACTAAAAATTCTTGTCCCCGAGCCTAGGTGATGTAACAAAGTGTACAATTTCTTTAAAAAAATGTATGAAAGCATTAAATATTTACGAAGTATTTCGATTCAGAAAGAAATAAACCTCACTTTGAAGTACAAAACTACAGTTATTTTAATAATATAGAATTTATTAGACGTCCCTAAACATTTGTCCTAATTATTATCAAAAACATCTACTCTGCTGCGTTGCTATAGGAAGTTGATGACTGTTAATAAGTGATGGCGTTTAATTCTATATAAGTAAGAGCGACTATTGTCTAGTATTTCGTTAGATTGGTCCGGCAAGACCAGACTCGTGCCACCCGCCTCTCAGTCCACATTGAGCTTTCAAGTGGTGAGCGTGGGTTAATTGCTGTTCAACAGCGTTACGGAGGAGATCACGGTAAATTTTTAAACTATTTTGCTTTGCTTTTGTTAGAATGTTGCTCATGCCGTCTGATTTTAAGGTTGTACTGAATTTAATTGTCAGTTTTAATTGTGTAATCAATTGTAGTGTTTTTAAGTAAAATTTTCCCCTGCGTTATTGGTAACGCATTAGAAATGTTCTCAGGAGTTACCGACAACATAAGGGAAACTAAGGCAGAATGTCATAGATAATTTCAGCTTTTTCTGTTTGAGGGATTCATAATAGTTTACTTTTCCTCAGATTTTGGCAACATAAACTAAACTAAAGTTCAGCAGAATAACAGAAACGGTACCTATAGAGAAAGACTATAGTTCTAAAGAAAGGCTAGTTCATCGTCCCTTAAAGGTCGAAGAAGGGTTTATTTTTGGTTTTGGTTTCGATGTGCCTATGATATTATCTAAAAATGCTGAATAAAATTAAGGCCTAACTTTTGAGTGAAAAGAGAAAGACATTCAAACAAACAACAAAATCTATGAAAGAAAGGCAAGTACCTAATAGAGAAGATATATGAAACTGTGGAAGTTAAAGACTCACGAATCAAGAAACAGATACTTAAAGAGAGTTTAGGCACAGTGTTAAAAAAGAAAATGAAGGTAATTTACTTGAGATCACGCGCTACCGCTGCAGCTGGTAAAAAAGGAACGCTTACAAAGGCAGGCAAAAGCTCAAAAAGATCTATGCTAGACCCACAATGAAAAACTTGTTTGAAGGTTTAAACCTTCAAACACCGAGAAATGAGACACAAAAGGAAATCAATTGTGACTCGACGCCGGCCGGCGGGAGCCAATGGTTTAAAACTTTTATGAAAGAAACCCCGATCTTCGTTGCTCATACTCTTATTTCACCTAGAATTAACATTTCTATGTCATAAGTGCGACTTCCTCTCAAAATAACTGATTTGACATATTGTTTTAAAGTAAATATTACATCATTTAACGGTTACTACCTCATAAATCCGCCATGTGGTTTCCGGCCTAAGAATAGAACCACCCCTACTCGTCCCGCAGCGCAGGTGTAAGAAGCGACAAAGGGATAGAGATCCGGAGGATGGGCAGCAGCATTCTTCTGTGTAACAGCAATCATCTGCTACTGCGATCGCCAACCCGCTTGCCCAGCGTGGCGATTATGGGCAAATACCTCCAATGAGCGCACAATAGAGGCGCGCATTGGGAGAGGCCTATGTTCAGTAGTGGATTAATGCAGGCTGATGAGGATGATGATGATAACCTCATAAATATATTTTTTTAATTCTCAGGAGTTACCGTCTTTTCTCTGGCGTTACCCCTGTGTCCCTCAATTTGTATTAAGATTTTTTACGATATCTCGGGTTGCGATTTGATTGTATTGTTAAATACTTTATATTCATTAACTTCAGGGACAGAATTTAACTTAAAAATATGTAAGGTATGACTGAATGTTTTATAAAACATTTTATATTAAAGTTTAGCATTTAATATTGACCAAAGTAACGCAGTCAAGTGTTAAACAGTTCTATTTAATGTTATTGTTATTATAAATTTATTGTTGATTAATAATAAGACTGCATTTTAAGTCTAAATAAATATTTACTCAATATTTTTTTCATATTTTAAATTTTAATTCATATTTTTACACTTTTAAAAAGGTAACACAGGAGATAGTTTTTCGACCCGTTGGCCAGTTTTTCTAAAAAAACTCGTTATTACTTATTCAGATTTCGCGGCCAACTACGAAACATAAAAATACGATAAATAATTGAACTAATAACACTTTACTTTCATAAGAATTCTCAATTTTTTTTTTAAATTTTTCTTTTGCAAAACGTTGTCAAAGGGGTGACTTAAAAGTTGATTCACCCAAAAACAATTGACTGACACGCCAGGGATCCAGGGTTCCCGCTCGAGTCAGTTGGACTTTGTTTTTATTTTCCGAGTTTCTACCATTGTATGTACTTATAATTTACAAATGTATTATACTCATCCAAGTTGATACGGGTACAATCGAGTACATAATCTTCCCTTATTTATTAACGATGAACTGTGAAAATAAAACCCAATCATTCATGAAAACGTGTAATGGACAGTTTATAAGAACGTTTTGCAATCAGTTGGCAATATTCACTGCGGTAGAGTTTACGATGGGTGCTCGTGTTTTAATTATCGGTTTACTTTATCGCGGTATTGTAAAAAATGAGTCGTGATAGCTTAGTGGTATGACCGTTGACTGGCAAGTTAGAGGTCTCAGGTTCGAACCAAAAGCACATATGAGTTTTCATAAGTTATGTACGTAAAGGTAACCGTAAAAATTAAATAGTAATAAATAATATTTCTTTAGTTAGTAGTAGAACTGCCTAGTTAGTCTAGTGCGGATTTTTCATTATGAAATTCAGCACGGAGACTGCCTCGTGACGGCCGAGCCTATTGCCGGTTAATGGCAATAGGCTCCTATTACATAGGAGTTATAACATAGGCGGCGAAACGTGTGTGTACCTACTGCCTACTGGGAAATACAGGTGAGAGTCTGTTTCATGTTATGTAATAAGTAATAAGTGTCTAACCCTATAGAAAATACAAATGTCACGTTTTATTTTATTTGCGCGAAAATAAATGGTTCCTTTTTTATTACAAAGTGAGTATTGAACTGGAAAACACAGAGAGATCTTAACAGATACCAATTTCATCCCTTTATACGACCTCACACTCTGTATGCCTCGTATAATGCGAATACACTCAAAACGCAGCTGTTTTCTACTTATTAGCTCAGTTTACGAGTGTGTCTGTCTATTACTTAATATACTTACTCTCTCATTAGTACATTACACCTGGGAGAGGTGCGATTAAAATATTTTAATATCAGTCCCAAAGCTCACACTTAATATAAACTATATGTATAGAGGTATGGAGTCATAATCATATTTTTTTATGCTTCTGCTTAAAAAAAAAACCTCGCATATGCTCGAGGATTAACGTATAATAATAACTTAAGCATTTCTCGAGTATCAAGTATTAATTTCGAGTATTTTAGGCGCAAATACCACTCATAGTTAATACTTAGATTTATTTATTTTAAAAACCAACAGCGTTACAACTTACGAATTAAAACTGTAAAGTACGCCTAATAACAGGTTTTCTGAATAACTAGGATTAAAACATAATAAGCGAAAAGACTTAACGCACAGACTTAGAGAACCGCTTAGAAATCGAGGAATAAACACATATTAACATGTTGCATCTTTGTAATTAGATAATTAATTTACTTTTAAAATATTAAACCATACCACAGAGCAGTAAAATATGAGGTAAAGCGACACACAGCTTCCATAAATACAAATTAAAAAGTCTTGCAATCTATGACGGTGTTAAAAACATTATGAAATAGTGCGGACAATCTGCTCTTAGTGGTGCAGAATAAATAATAATACTAGCGGTACCGTCTCGCGGGTAGTCGTAAAAATAATTTAGTGCAAGCGACGTCATTAGACGACGACGCCATCTGACGGCGACGCGCTAATGCACTCCAAATATACGCCAGCTAAACAACACCGGTTTGTGATTATTATTAAGCGAGAATGATACCCTATAAGTACTATTTGTGATATCTTAGATTTGCTGTAATTAGGGGGAGGAAAGCTTCTTGTATACATTTTTTAACCTACGATAAAAAGGAGGACCTTTTTTTATCGTAAGTTAAAAAATTACTAGTCAGTAAACTGAATTTCACATATTACAGTATTTAATTTTAGATAATTTATATACATATTAGATACATACATACTTTATACATATATTAATAGATAATTAATTGAATAATATACGTTATCTACTCTATAAGTACAAGTATAAGTTAAAAGCGTGGAAGGTTCTTCATCATCATCTGTATACACATTGTAAATGTACATTGAAAATCCGAATTTTACGTTTACCTTTTAATTTGAAACCAGCACGAAATGCAAACATTTCAAACGCATATTCGTTCGAATCGATATCAACCATTTACTGCGGCGGGGATAGTATTGTTCAATTAAACACATCAGCTCGCAAATGGCGGCACAGCAAATATTCAAATAGCCAAAACTGGATTCTGAAAAAAAAAACCAAAACCACAGTCAATATTGGTTTTTCTTTTTAAAAAGATTTTTGATTTTTCTGTTAAAACTTTTTTGTGGCGATAGGGTTTACAACCTACGTACCCTGGCTATCAAAGGTAGGGAAGCGTTTACACATACTTTTTTTACGACCTTTATGAAAGAGCATACTTTCATAAGCTTTGCTCAAAATTCGTAGCGATTCTGTGAAACCCGATATTTGGGAGGGATTAAAATCAGTCTAACTTTGATCCGTATAAGTATACCTATTCATCATCAAAATCATCGTCCACTGCTGAACATAGGCCCCTCCGCTCATAGGAGGTATTTGCCCATAATCGCCATCGGCAAGCAGGTTGGCGCTCGCAGTAGCAGATGATTGCTGTTACACAGAAGGATGGTGCTGGATATACTATCCTCTGGATCTTTCCCTTTGTCGCTTCTTACGACACCCGCGGGACGAGTAGGGGTGGTTCTATTCTTGGGCCGCGCGGAATAAGTAGGTAGTTTACATAATTTAATTTAATTTAACTATGTACCTACTTAATTTGTAGTTTTGTTGCTAATGATTTTGAGAGATTCTTAGAAATGGTCAGTTTTATGATTAAACTAACAATAACTAAGAATAACTAAGATCATCAATAACAACTCAGCCGAACGCAGTTTACTGCTGGCATTGGACTTCCCTAGGCTGCATCGCCTCTTTTACATCGTTACATTACTCTGATGGATTTTTCAGTACCTCGAATTCAAACACAGTATCTCGTAGCAGTTCAATGGCTCTCACAACACCATGAATACAAAATATTTCCGTGGAACTCTAAAAATAAGTATTGGCCGGCACACCGGCAGGGATAAAAAAAAAATGTCTGAACCAACAGTGTCGAATGCTACGCCGAAATAAAACGACGACCAACTGAAAAGCACTTTAAACTCGGCCTATGTCTGCATTCTGGGCTTGTTTATGTTTTGGTGACCCCTAGTAATTTGATATTGTTAAAACTTCGAGCCTGGGAATTGGTCTATGTTACAGAAAATAGTGAAAAGACAACACTCGAGTTTTTTTTTCTGACGTTTCAGAAGATTTGAAACATCCGTGGTCGCGGGAAGACAATAATATTACACGTGTATTTTCCATATAAAAAAAAATGTTTAATAAGTCAAGACCTCTCGAAAACTAATTACTAGGTACGTATCGCCTAAAATATTCTCGTCCTGTATTACATGGGACTTATAACGTAGCCGGCGAAACGTGGTTGTACTGCATACACCTCTGCCTACCCCCTCTGACGAATGGCGTTAGTCTATGTATGTTAAAATATTTGGGAAATTAGAAGTTTTTAAGCTTTCTCGAATTAGAATCATGTTTTAAATATAAGAGACAGTGAGGTCCCGACGCCACCGCCGCCGTCACGTGTATATAATATATAGGTACCTACACTACCTACACTCACTCTTGAAAATGGACTACGTTTGAGTTCGAAACTAGTCGGGCATTCCCCGAAATCAATGCGTGAGTAAAGCCGTATCAATATTTGACAGACAGACAGTGGTCAATAAAATCGGATTCTTGATTTTTTTTTTCATGTATTAAATAGTTTTACCAACGTTAGTAAGTGTTATTTACCCCTGCCCTGTCCGTTACTATTAGAAAGGGATAAAACATTTATTGTATTAAGTATTGTATATCTCACTTTTTGCTAAAAGGAATGTTATGTTTTAAACTTTGATTCAATGTCAATCATACCACAGTTTAAAATGCTTTTAAAGTGAATTTGGCTTTAGATTTTTTATTTCGTATTTGATTCGATTTTGGTAGACTTTAGAAGTAGCGTGCACCTTTACTGATATAAATGCAAAATTTCATTGTCTGGCAATACTTTTGAGAAGAATAATATACATTTTAGTAGAAAGATTGATTTTAAGTTGGAAGTTTAGGGTTTTGGCAAAACTGCTTTTAAGGCTTTTGTATAATTGGGGATTTTTTCTATCTACAAAAATTTTGAACTTTAGTGTTCCCATAGTATGTCATCATCATAAGCCTGCATTAGTTCACTGCTGAACATAGGCCTCTCCCAAAGAGCGCCAGTATTGTGCGCTTATTGGGAGGTATTCGTCCATAATGGCCACGCTGGGCAAGCGGGTTGGCGATCGCAGTAGCAGATGATTGCTGTTTCACAGAAGGATACTGCTGCCCATCCTCCGGACCTTCCCTTTGTCGCTTCTTACGACACCCGCGGGACGAGTAGGGGTAGTTCTATTCTTAGGCTGGAAACCACACGGTAAGTATTGCCATAGTAAGTATCAAAACTTTATAATAGTTATGTACTTCAAAACAAACATAATTATTTAATAACTAAAACAATACATTGAACAAACTTAGAACAAGCCCCAACTTCCAAATCTCCTTAGTTCGTCCAAAAACTAATAAAGCTGCGATTCATCACTTGTAACTTGACTCTCGTTTTCATTCCACTATTGCTAGTCACGGAGAACTCATTAATATCGTCCTTAGATGACCATTACACTAGTAAAGCTTGCAAAGCCTTATTGCCAGGATTGTTAGGGCGCTGATTCTGTACATCGATCGTTCTAAACTTATTCGAAACACGCTACAATCTCTCTTTTTTACTAAAGACAAAAACAGGGTTGTTATATGTTTAACGTGTGTATCTGTGTGTTTGTGGAAACGTAGGTCCTAAACGGATGAATCTATTTTGATTAAATTAATTTTTATTTAAGTTAACTTAAATTAATTAAGAAAAAATTTAGAGGTTTTTTGTGTCTGGGGTTTTGTTAATTTTATTTTTTAGGTTAAAAGAAGCAAGATTATCTGCCTAGCCTTTTCCCAACTATGTTGGGATCGGCTTCCAGTCTTACCGAATGCAGCTGAATACCAGTGTTTTACATGGAGCGACTGCCATCAGACCTCCACAACCCAGATACTGGGTTACACGATACACGTTGGTAAGACAGGTTGTCAGACTGGGGCTTCTGACTACCCGTAACGACTGTCAAAGATCTACAATTGACAGCCGGGGCCAACAGCTTAACGTGCTATCCGAGGCACGGAGAGTGATAATTAATTTATAAAAAGCACATAACTTACGAAAAGTCAGAGGATATGTTACTAACGGCGTGTAACTACTATAAAATAAAGGCGCTGGAAACAGTAACCACGTTTATTTGCAAGACTCAATAATACAATCAGGTGAACCCGTATAAAAAACCACTCTATTGTCTATTGTCATTACTTTTTGAATTTAGAATACAAAATAGAAATCCAAAAAGGTAATCCAAAAAGGTGATGTTACAAGTAGTTTGTAACATACCGCCTTGGGTTCGGACCCGAGACCACTGACTTGCCAGTCAACGGTCACTACCACTAGGCTATCACGACTCTCCACGACAAAGAAGCAAGATGAGACTAAAAAAGTATTGTAGAGGTACTCGTATTAAACTTGTTGTTTGCTATTATCAGAATCAGCCCCGCTGTAAGAGGTTTTATCCTTCAAGGTTCCCCCAAGAGTAATAAGCACAATATCTCGCTTCTAAAGTGTTATTGGACAAACAAAATGTATTTGAGATTACCTGTGAAGATTTTCTGGTAATCGTTTTGTAGAGAGATGATCGTTACATTGTTTGGTCTTAGAACAAAACAATTGGATATACTTATAATGCATAATTATGTATTACATGGCTATACTATATTTAGTTATAGTATACAGCGTGTAACAGAAGTCCGAAATAATGCATTAAGGGCGTATAAGGTACCCTATAAACAATCTTTGAGCATAGGTTTTGGAACCGAACCCCAAACAATACTCGAGTAAACCACGGTCAAAGTTTTCACCAAAATCTTTCAAATACAGCCCTAGAAATCAGCTGAAAGGTGAATCAACACGAATCCAGTTATTTACCTTCAATAAATTCTTTAAGTAAGCACTAGGCACGCGTAGGATAATGAAATCTGTCATTATTGAAGAAAATAAAATCAAACGAATTATTTTGTATGAAAAAGAAAATGCCTCTTTTGCATTCAATATTTTCACAGGTGATTCTCTTCATGATATACATACATGTTTAATTAAGTATTATTTCGGACTTCTGTTACACGCTGTATTTACTATATTTATATAGTAGTTATAATAGAGTGTCAGCTGCATCCGGTAAGAATGGATGCCGACCCTAACATAGTTGGGAAAAGGCTAGGCAGATGATGATTATAGTTCTTGCGGCTTTCTTATAAAATAGTTTTTATGATAAGCAAAACATGTAAAACATACATAAAATATAACTTATACTTAAAAATGCAATAGAAATTGTACAATTTCAATTTCTATAATATTAAATAGTTAGTATAATATTAAATATTGATACGGCTTTACTCACGCATTGATTTTGGGGAATGCCAGACTAGTTCCGAACTCTAAAAGAGTCCATTTTCAAGAGCGAGTGTATACGCGGCGCGGACCTCACAATATTTAATATAATATATTCTATATACGGGGTTATTTGTAAAACACCATCCTCCCATGCTTAAAAGGGGTCATTAAACTCATCATTATGAACAACTTTTACTATGGGAAAACCCTGAAATAGATGTGAACATAAATGTATGGAAAACTGTATGTATGTGTATGTTTTTTTTGCTATTTCAGGGTTGGTCCCATAGAAAAAGTTGTTCATGTTATAAGTTTAATGACCCGTTTTAAGGATGCTGGTGTTTTACAAATGACCCTATATAAGTATGACTCACGAAAGTTATTATTCTAAAATTGTAGAGAGTAATATTTTATCATTTATCTTCGATTCCATTTGATTCAAAGAGATATCTCAATTGATATTTTTTTCTTCAATTTTATTCAGTTCTGTTCGTAGAATAAAGTTGTCACATTCATTAATATTCATACAAAGGTATAATCATTTGATCCGCTATTGAAATATCTTCTTTGCATTTATTAAATTTCTACTACGATTCAATATAACATCGCGCTTTTGTTCTTCGGAAGGTGTAGGCAGAGGAGATTTTACATATATTTTACTATATATATTCTGACTAATGGTGAAGGAAAATATCATGATAAAACCTGGATTTGAAGCCGCGGGCGGAAGCTAGTAATTAATAAAATGATAAAGGTTAAGAACGTAATTGAGAAGATATAAATAAAGGAAATTAATCAGCACGTAAGTAGAAACTTAGCAGTTTATTTTCGTTCCACTTGTGACGTGTCCATTACACTTAAATAAATAATACAATTTAATAAATTTTGTTATTATTTCACTAATTTGACAGCAGTGGTGGCCTAGTAGTGTGACCGTTGTTTTGTCAAGTCAAAGGTCTCAGGTTAGAACTCTTACTTTTCGTAAATTCCGTGCGTATTATATAAATTAATTATCACCTGCTCCGTGCCTCGGCGGCCATTAAGCGTTGGCCCCGGTTGTCATGATCGACTGTCAAAGATCTTTATGACAACCGGGGCCTACGGCTTAACGTGTTTAACGGAAAACACGTTAAGCCGTTAACGTATGGTCCTTTATTCATGGCACGGCAACGTGTCGTGACGATACGACGAACAGATGGCAGAAAATATTATGCAGCAATTGCTCAAAATGTGACTGATGTGACCAAAGCCTTATTTAGGTGGTTTTCAACATCCAAGTTCCAAGAAACCTTACATAACATTGGAAACAAACATCCATTCTCCGTTAATAACATTCTTTACGACAGAGTGACGTAGTATTAGTTTTATGGTCTACGTTTAAGGTTTATTAGTGGGTGTACAATCGCCAGGTTATTTCACACATGGTTAAGTCTAGACGGTACAAATGTCTTAGCTTGAGTAAAGAAACAGAGTTACGTTTGTGGAAATATAGAAAAGTAGCTGCCGCCCGCGGCGACGTCCGCGTGGTATGCTGGTATTGTAGCTTGTGTTATTTTGATGTATCTTAAAAATTAATGCCACTTTACGTTGTAATTCTATAACTCAAAAACGGCTGGACCTATTAGGCTAATTTTGGTCTTGAATTAATTATTTGCGGAGGTCCAGGAAAGGTTTAACAGGTGAGAAAAAAGAGTAGGGTAGAGTAAGGTAGGGTAGGGGTAGAGCAGGGTAGGGAAGCGGTAGGTATTATAGAGTAGGGGTGGAGTAGGGTAGGGGTAGAATAGGCGATGTACATAGTAGGTTAAACACGCGTACGAAGTCGCGCGGGGCAGCTAGTAAGCTATATTGCAAAGTTTTATCAAAATCTGTTCTGTAGTTTTTGCTTGAGAGAGTAATAAAAATCCATCCATCTATTATCCTCATAAAGTTTCACATTTATAATATTAATAGGAAGGACCGGAAGTATTCTAAGCTTGTCTAAGCTTGATTACGTACCTGCTTTAAAAGCATGTGGGTGTGGGTTCAAATCTTGCCTGTGTCAATGTGACTTTTACTTTCTTAGTTAATCTAAGTCAGCACTTACTAACGGTGAAGGAAAAAATTGCAGGCGATCTGAACCTATAGTAACTGTTTTCGGTTGACCCTTGTTTGTATAAGAGGCGGTCCCCTGCTACAGATGGTGGGAGAGTTAGAGGCTGATTCAGATAAAAAAATATCTAAATTCTAATTTATTTGTGAAAGAAAATGATAATGCAGAAATGAAAAACATTTTGCTTTGAATTCGCTAAAGGTAAAGATTTGTAAAGAAGCAACCTAATTATAATGCTGATTATAAGACTAATGTAGTTGGATATGAACCTGTTATGACGAGCGTGAGTTATCTGTGTTGTGCAAGTATGTATAGTAGATGAAATTTTACATAACGTCGTATTGGGCGATCCCTTGCAACAAGGATGTCGTATTACTTTAGTCTAATTAAAAAAATATTCCGCGTATTATGAAGAAACTGGATAAGAAAACTCACCGTCGTTTTTTATATCTCTAAACAAAGAAAAGAACGGCCAATTTAAAAATGAAATTCTTAACATAAAAGCATCCGTTAAAATATAAAATTTCACGTACAAGCTCATTTTACTAACAGACCTTAATAAAAAAAGTTTATGCCAAACAATAACCAATTTGGGTAAGAAAACACCGTTCAGAAATAGACCATTGACATAAATAAATCATTATTTTCCTCCCGCGTGGCTTAAAGCGGTGTATTCGAATTTCAGAACGAATTTTCATTGTAATGTGCCACAAAAGAAAAATGCGAATAGCAACGGCGCTTTGTTAAAAATTAATTTGATACCTTTATCTCGAATTTCTTGAGTATATTTTTTAAGGAAGTCAATGCTCGACGTTACGATAAGTAGATATTTTATCCTCTTATTAATTATTCTCCCTTGTTACAGTGGCTTAGATAGAAATCTGAATATAAGTAAGTATATTGATTTTTTCTTTTTATGAACAAATTACCTAAAATGAGTTTCGTATCAATGTTTATATTATATCTCAGAGATTTTATGTTAACTCATATAATTTTTCCTTTTTCTAATTTAATCATTCTCGTAATTGATTTTGCCATAATACAAACATTTTATGTTCGCATAACATGCATTGTGAACACTAATAAATTTAATATAATTTAGGTTAATTTGGCACAGGGATTAAGAGCTTTGCATTCCACGCTGTGTAGCGAGTTTGAACCCCGCATATTTTGTTATAAATAAATAATGTCTCACAAAACTCTAGAGAAGGATAGAAAAACATATAATCCACGTTAGAGTTCCTTTACAAGTTGGACATGCTACATACAAATTCTGCCACAAAATATCCAAAGAATTCCTAACAAAAGCAGGCACTCAACCAGTAAAACAACGCTCAAACAATTTCTCTTATCTGCAAAATCATGATTGCAATTACTTATTAAAGTTCCCATCATACCTCTCACTTCGTTACCCCTGGAGTTTGAAATTTTCTATCGATGCAACGTCGCGATAAACTGATAAAGTTAGAAACTTCCAACTAATAATTTCTACTCATATACCTTTAATGAATTTTACGTGACTTCAAATTACGCCGAACTTTTGTTTTAATGTTGTTCACGAAAGTTTTAGGAAGCAAGGCTGCATGTTTAGTACCCCTGACTTTAATACTGCTGTGTATTTTAAAGGATAAACTTGGGTGCATTGCATCAAATATTCTGGCTTCCTTGTACCGACGAATATATTATTATGTTTTAGGTACACTTAACTTACGTTATTAAAATTTGACTAGGCTTTTTGTACTAAGTAGGTACTTTGCCTTAAGACTATACGTAGGTACAGAACAACAGATTATGTAGGTACTAAACGTACTGAAGATAATGTTATTATCTTGCACAAGTCAAGTTGTAGTCAATTTGTACCTGACTGCTGAAAAATTTAAAACAAACTGGACCCAAAAAACGACCTACGTTATGCAAGAGTGTCAATGCATGCATTGTTACGTTGCAAATTTTAAAAGAGTAATTTCTCAGAGCTGTCAATTCGCAGACAAAATTTATTAAAATTATGTGTTTTGACCTAGCGGGGTCCCTCGAGCTAGACCGAAAAAACTAGTGTCAATGCTTTGTTTTTTTTCTGTGAATTTGTGTAATTTTCGTGTAATGCTATGTTTGTTCAATGTACCTTCCGAATTTATTAACAAGATCCAATATTTAATTTTCTATTATGATAGAAATAACAATAAATGGTATTTCTTGCTTAATAGTACTATACTAACTCATTTATATTTTGCACTAAATACTGTTGTATTACCAATTACGAAAAAGACTTTCTGTACGTTATTTTACTTCAGAAAAATTGTGAGCAGCGTTTTAAGTAAAATATCTCGTATAAATCTACATTTTTCATAAAAACGTACGTACATAAATTATCTAAACCATTTTTCATGAGCCATCGCCTTTGTTCGGCGTCCCGCTGCGTGGCCGTTGCGTTCCCGCTGCCGTACCGCTGCCGCGCCGCAGCTTCGGCTGCTGCGTACACCCGCAGGTGCAACTGTCAGCTGTCCGGAAACTCGATGTGTTGCTAATTATTTTTTAGAGTTCTTTGATAAAGGGTTTTCGTGTATTTTAAGCGGACTTTATTTTTAAAAAGAAGGGTTCTGCTTTTTGTTATTGTAGCGAATGCAAAAAAAATGTAGTGGAATTATTTCATTTGAACACTAGCGTCTGATAACAATATTTTTCGTTGTATAAGGTTAAAAAACATGTTTTACTTCATAGTTATGATTGATTATATTTTCTTTCTCATAAAATCAAGGAATACCGTCCGAAATTTATGGATTTCTAGTTTACGAAACTATAGTGAGATTTGCTCTCATTTATGAGTTTCACTTATATAGGTACAGGTCTTTTTTTACTTAATTTAAGGCACCACTGACTACCGGTGTAGGAAAACATCCCAAGGAAACCTGGATTTTAATAATCTGAAATTGCAGAGAGCTAGCGTGGTGATTAATTCTCGATCCTTCTCTCTATAAGAAGAAGCCTTTGCTCTGCAGTGGGACAGTTACAAGCTGGTTTATTTCTTTATTAGTTTGTCCTTAAGTGTTGTTTAAATAATTCAAAGATAGTAAAAAATAAGCGCTAACCTAATAATCAAATGGTTTATTCTGAGAGAATAAACCGCAACTCTGATTCCACAGAATAATGATACCAATACAAAAATAACGAAGCAAGTTGTGCATATTCATTTATTTAAAATAGATGAGACGCATCTCCGACAGACAGTATTTTACATAAAAATTAAATGTAAATAAAACGTTATTTTGTTATTTTCCGTAATAAACATAACTTCACGGTTTAACTGGACAATAACCACAGATAAACCACAACATTTTACTTAATATGTTGCAGTAAAGGACCAAATAGTGACGTTTTATTTTATTACCAAGGTAACTTATAAATTCTCTCTTTTTACGTCGAGGGTGAAAAGAAAACTGCAAGTGTGCCTTATCTCCTACGATAATGTGTTATTACCAAAAGTATCAAATATCAATACAAGAATTCGATTAGAATTCATTGATATGCAATCAATAAACACACACATTCTATGTACTTACCATCGTATTTATTTCTAATCTATTATAACTATCAACAATTATTATCAGTTAGGTACCGTATGCGAAACAAGGGTCTTTAATAAAATTATTAGAATTGACGTTCTCGAGATAACATTTCTATTTACTTACTAAGTTAATAGAAATATTTATTTTTACCATTTTATTTACACCCATTTTTTCTAATAAAGACAACTTTAATACAACAAAAAAATCGTAAAAAAATTAGGACAATACATTAATAAGGTAGGTATGTGCGCGTCAATTTCTGTTTATTTACAAAAAACTGTACGACGCGCAATTTTTTATGTATTTTTGTTCCAAATCATTATTGACTTCCGTTCTATTTTCAAGAATTCACATTCACAGAATTGTTCAGTTCCGTCTTTTCGTAAAAAGCCTATTACTTTAAAAGTCTGTCTATCACCTTAACGTCATTCGATTAAATAAAGTACCTATTGTTTATCGATTCCGTCTTTACCGTAGCATAGTATCAAAAAGCTTTTCGCTCCCGGCGCGATTCGAAATTAAGTTAAATCACCTACTTAGTACTTGGGTGCGTAACGATGGGTTATTTAGGAAACAACAGTAAAATATTTTGTGCATCAATTTATGAACTACTAGCTACCGCCAGCGGCTTTACCCGCGTAGTATGTTAAAAATTGGATCATGATTCGAAAGACACATGGCGCAATCTTTAATCATAAAAACGTTCTTATTGTTTTCCTCGGAAACAGTACTTGTTTTGGGATGAATTGTGTCATAGGCCCGTTTCTGTATACCTGCCAACGTATATGCAAAATTTCATGATGATCGGTTTAGTGGTTTAGACGTAAAAAGGTGCTAAACAAACAAACTTGCTTTCGCTTAACTTAATTGTTAAGATTTAAGGCTTAAATACGTACTCTACTCGTATAATTTTTAGAAAACGCAAACGGTTCGCGTGAAAACTTTGTAATTTTCTAAGAAATAATTGATTCGATGGCTAGCAAGAGCTGAATGAGAATAACTGAAGATGGTAGCATTCAATAGGAGAGAGACCTATGTCTAATAGTGGACTGCTATAGGCTGTAATTTAATAATTTCGGTCGTTTAAGGTCATATTTAAAACTCATTCTTGTTCACAACCCAGAAATAAAAGTTATGTTGCACCTTAAGAAGTTTAAACTTCAAAAATAATCTTGAGTTCAAATTCTACCATTGTTTAATCGAAAATTTATTGGACTAAAGCAAACGGTTTGAAATACCAGGCCAACTATCGAACACAATCTTATGTGGTAACTGCGGTAGGACCGTTACATTAAATCTCTCTTCGATCAGACCTTTACCGAAGCCCTGCAAGTAATTCTTTTGTTTCGGCAATGACTGACACAGAATGCTGACTATAAACATTGCATTGTGGTGACGTGACGTGACGGGCCGATCAATATTGAACCAGACTTTAGTACAGTTAACAGCGAAAGTTGATTGTGATTGCTGTATTTGCAAAATACAGCAATGAAAATTAGAAAAAATATTGTGACAAAATTTTTTCTTTTGGGATTTTTTTACATGTTAGTTTATTAAATATGATTATTTAATAAGAACTGATACGGTTAAGATTTGAACCGACAAATGTGGTGGCTTAGCGGTCAGAGCGTCGACACGTCGAAGATCGTGGGTTCAAATCCCATCCGTACCAGTTGCTTTTTCAAATTTTCATATTAAATAATATAATATTGTGACTTTTTTAGAATAATTACTTTCGAGAGTTGTATTATTCGTAATTCGTTGTATTATCACGGCTTTACTCACGGGTTTAATTTCAGGAATGCCAGACTAGTTTCTAACTCAAAACGGAGTCCATTTTCAAGAGCGAGTGTAGTCACGCGACATATATGCTAGCGTGCGTTGTAAATATAGCAATCAACAACTTTTGTTGCGAACTGTACTTAAACAAAGTGTGTCGACCACTTTTCGTCAATCAACTTCAATATTAACATGTGCAATATGTAGCTGACAGCATATTTCTTCGGTTATATATTGCTATTTTTGAGGTCCAGCCAAGAAAACAATTGATTTAAATTGTGCCTATAAATTGGCAGCTTCAAGGGTTTGTAACTAACGTTCTAGATCATCGAGAAGAGGCCTTTGCCCGATAGTGGGGCAGTTACAGGTTGAATTATTATATATATATATATATTTAGGTATATATTTATAATATCGTGAAGATAGCTATTAAAAAGCTAGTGACGCGCCTCAAAGAAAATGAACGTGGTATTTCGTTAAATAACTCGATATGAATGAAGTGTTAATTAGAGTCTTGCACTAAATTTGACAATAGATATGATTTATGCCTCAATAAAACATGCGATTTCATATTTATGCACTACCACGAACTTTGGCCGCAATAAACCACTAATCATCAGTAAATAATATTATAATGTGAACAATAAACTTTATTAGATGTCATGTAGCCTTTAAGCCTTAATATATTTGAGAAACCTGCGTTAATATAAGCGGGATGCTAAGAATAGTAACTATTATGAAACGGTTTTACTTAGCTTGCCCTGTTTATTATTTAGTTCAAATTTAGTAATCGATATTTCACCCCCTTCCTGTTAACAGATTGATATTTGGTACCGTTTAACGTAAAAAAAATATTTTCTTAGGTACCTATATTATTGAAGTGTTATTGAAGGGTGAATCTTAAAGTACGTTCCACACCTTCCGATCCTATCCGATCCGATCCTAATTTTATCGGATGAAATCGGATCTAATGAAATTATGAGAAAGAAATATACAGAAACTGCTTGCCTCGTTGGTCTAGTGATAACAAGCGCGACTTCTGAGCACGAGGTCCTAAGCACGACTTAAGGTCTGGCACAAACTCAAAAAATGAGCTCGGGAAATGCGTCGTGATGCGCCAAGGTAGGCATTGAAACGTAATTAAAATTATGTTTTTTTAAAAAAAAATATAGTATAAAAACTAAAACCCGACTACTTAAAATCTAAAAACAAGCTTCTTAGATTTGAAATAAAATTCTGTAGTCGGAGGCCACCAAATTACAAAGTATTTACCCTTGGAAGATTGTTTAGTACCTATTTACCTATAATACATTAAGGCCTCCGACTACAGAATTTTATTTCAAATCTAAGAAGCTTGTTTTTAGATTTTAAGTAGTCGGGTTTTAGTTTTTATACTATATTTTTTTTCAATGATTTTTAGTGGTAAAGAAACCAATAACATTCATTTTAATCACAATTTTTTAGAATGTGGTACTTAGTTCTTAAATAGGTAGATTTCTTTAACTGTCAACTTCGGTTCAAACCTTTAGTCAATGTCATGTATTTTTTAAATTAAATTTATTTCAAAGGTGTCGTCCGCGACTTCGAGCTATTAAAACATGGCCTCATATATTTCTTAGAAGTATACATGAAAAGTAGTAAGAAGTACAGCTTGGCAAAAAAGAGTCTGGAGAAATTGGGGGCGCCGCTGTCGCACTTTCCACACTACAATTCAAATTACAAGTTATTAAGTGCTTACATATTTCTATGACGAGTTTTTTGTCATTAATTATAATCAAATGAATCATTTTTATGTTATTTTAATACTCACAAACGTAGTTATTTAAGATTTTTATTTTTAGTTCCAGCTGTCACCGCCTCAGACTCTTTTTTGCCAAGCTGTATAAGTACACATGAAACCTTTTTTGTGGGATATCATCATAGATAGAGTACATTTACCTAAAGTTCGAGGAAGTAAGTAACATGGAGTTGATAATACCTGCTCTAAAATCCCGAAATCATAAACATTACAATTAATTCCCGGGAAATAAGAAATTAATTTTACGTATAATTATTTAATAAGAAATTTGAAAAAACAACTGATACGGATGGGATTCGAATCCACGATCTCCGGTGTACCGTGCCGACGCTCTAACCGCTAAGCTACCGTATCCCATCAGAATCAGTCGAAATTTCAAATCTCTTTCTACGCCTTAGGCGTGTGGTAATATCGAACGGAATACATGAATTATCCGACTCAGTGTTCTAAACTTTGCAGTTTTTAGAAGGCACCGATAGATATTACCACACGCCCTAGGCGTAGAAAGAGATTTGAAATTCATACGGATCACAGGGATACGGTGGCTCAGCGGTTAGAGCGACGGCATGGTACGTCAGAGATCGTGGGTTCGAATCCCTTCCGTATCAGTTGTTTTTCAAATTTCTTATTAAATAATTTATTATATTTAATAAGCAAACATGTGTTAAAACATGTAATAAATTCTCCAAAATATTAATTTAACGTTTTAAATACATATGAACTAAATTATTATAATAAAAAGTCTTTATTATGTTTTTAGACATCGGTAACAGATAATGTAATACTTAAGTAGTTCGGTACTAAAACTGTTAAATTAATGAGTTTTATTTTACATACAAAATTAATTCTAATAGAAACTATAGGTCAAAATCCAGTCCATATTATTAAAATCCCGGGATTTAATTGTTATGTTTACGATTCCGGGATTTTTGAGGAGGTATTTTTAACTCTATGTTACTTACTTCCACAAAACCGCAAACCAACGCCATCTAGTTACGAAAAAGAAATCTCAATTTAATTAACATTATTTTAAAATATAATCATAATTTAATAGGCAGTGATGTGTAGAAACTTTAATTTAATTAGTAAATATTTATTGTTATCACGTTTTCACATTGTATGCAGTGTTATAATCACATATATTTATGATAGTCGTAACGGGTAGTTAGAAGCCTGATATTCTAAGAAGTGGTCCAGAATATATAGATAATATATACATATTCTGAATGTGCTTATCAAGACCTTCCATTTGATATCAAACACGATAAATTTACCTTAACTTTATTTTTTTCGAGCTGACTAATTTATTTTTAAAATCCACCTTATTTGATTTTACGAAATTTCATAAATCCTATAACCCGCAGACCATTAAGATGCATCGATAGACACCTTATTTATTGAATTACAACAAATAGTTTAGGAGCTACGAGGGAACAGATGAACAAACTTACATACATACATACATACATACATACATACATACATACATACATACATAGACTGCTAAAATCATAACCCTCCTTTTTTTTGTAGTCGGGTAATTAATTAAAATAGCTGTGATCCACGCATAAAACCTTATTTTGGCTGCTAGGTCACGTGGTCTGCAGAGATCTTCTTCTTATCGTGTGGTTGATAAACAACATACTGTCAGAGTAAAGCCATGTCAGAGACATACCCCCCCTGTATGTCTCTGACATGGCTTTACACACCGTCGAAAAATCTCTTAGGTGTGCTGGTTTCCTCACGCAATTGACAATAATTTCAAATATGCACATGAATTGAAAAAGTCAGAGGTGCGTGTTTGGGTTCGAACCTACTATCTTTTGCCAGTCCAACGGTCAAGCCACTATGCTATCAAGTCCTGTGCACACGCATAACACAGTGATAAATATTAAAACGAAACAACAAAAATATTGCAAACAAAAATATGGTCTGTAAATTGTCAACTCGAATGGTGAAATAAAGCTGTAATACCCACCATAACGAAACATACGCATCGTTTTACCGTTGTTTGTAAAAATATGGTAGCAGACGTTTCATAAAGGGATTTTGTCAGACAATGTCCAGTGTCCCACGTGTACACAGCTACGCTATATGTAGCTCGGGTACCGCTTAAGTGATATTAGCAGATAGTCGGCCGACCGGACAATGGTCTGCTGTGGACCGGAGCAAACACAATATGCTATGACGCCGGACACAGAGTAACGAGTTAATAGAATGCTCATATTTGTAAAACAAATAGACGGATATACCGCACGTGAGTTATAAACCTCTGTTGAAACAGATTAGGTTAGGTCTGTTCTCTTGGTATGATGCAGGGGAAAAATTTTTGGAGTTGTAGAGAACAAGGAGTTGTCAAAAAAAAAAGCTGACAAAAAAGCGATCTTTAACCCGAAAATTGCTTTAATGATATCATACTAGCACCGCTTGGCACTAATATCAACCTATTAATGGTATATTAGTAGTATTTATTTATTTATAGCTTTTCTCAATTGATTGATATTTAGCTGAACGTCGATGGACTAATGCGCGCTATATACTAACAGTTTTAACTGTCAGTTGAATCTCCACAATTATTACTGTCAGTTAAAATGAACGCCTAAACACGTTTAGTTTTATCGTTCGTCTGTTTTGGAGTATCGATGAATCGAAAGATGTCAAAAAACTGGCTTGCAATTTTACGAATTTTTATTTGTGTACCGAATAATTATTGATTAAATTTGTTTTTATTAAAACTGATTCCTGTATAATATAACTAGCAATTGATCAATTGTGTCTATAATCTGTGGTCGGTGATGTCGCCAGATTATAATAGCTGTTAGTATGAAGCGATGTAATGCAATGATATTGCGTCGGGCACTGTTGATACGAAGCATTATATTTTGGGAACAATAGACGCGTCATGGATAGTTTTGTTTTATCGCGATGATATTTTAAATTGCCTAAAGGTTTACGCCTACCACAGAATAAAAAAAAAACAATTTATTTTTCAAATTTAATATGTCTGCTTTTTGTCTGATTGTTTATTTTATATCTAAAAAAAATAAATCACAAGTAATGAACAATGATCATACTTAGGTACCTATGTACATTATTACCCGACTACAAAAAAAAGGAGGGTTATGATTTTAGCAGTCTATGTATGTATGTATGTATGTAAGTTTGTTCATCTGTTCCCTCGTAGCTCCTGAACTATTTGTTGTAATTCAATAAATAAGGTGTCTATGGATGCGTCTTAATGGTCTGCGGGTTATAGGATTTATAAAATTTCGTAAAATCAAATAAAGTGGATTTTAAAAATAAATTAGTCAGCTCAAAAAAAATAAAGTTAAGGTAAATTTATCGTGTTTGATATCAAATGGAAGGTCTTGATGAGCACATTCAGAATATGTATATATTATCTATATATTCTGGACCACTTCTTAGAATATCAGCTTTCTAACTACCCGTTACGACTATCATAAATATATGTGATTATAACACTGCATACAATGTGAAAACGTGATAACAATAAATATTTACTAATTAAATTAAAGTTTCTACACATCACTGCCTATTAAATTATGATTATATTTTAAAATAATGTTAATTAAATTGAGATTTCTTTTTCGTAACTAGATGGCGTTGGTTTGCGGTTTTGTGGAAGTAAGTAACATAGAGTTAAAAATACCTCCTCAAAAATCCCGGAATCGTAAACATAACAATTAAATCCCGGGATTTTATTAATATGGACTGAATTTTTACCCGACTACAAAAAAAAGGAGGGTTATGATTTTAGCAGTCTATGTATGTATGTATGTATGTATGTATGTAAGTTTGTTCATCTGTTCCCTCCTAGCTCCTAAACTATTTGTTGTAATTCAATAAATAAGGTGTCTATCGATGCGTCTTAATGGTCTGCGGGTTATAGGATTTATGAAATTTCGTAAAATCAAATAAGGTGGATTTTAAAAATAAATTAGTCAGCTCGAAAAAAATAAAGTTAAGGTAAATTTATCGTGTTTGATATCAAATGGAAGGTCTTGATGAGCACATTCAGAATATGTATATATTATCTATATATTCTGGACCACTTCTTAGAATATCAGGCTTCTAACTACCCGTTACGACTATCATAAATATATGTGATTATAACACTGCATACAATGTGAAAACGTGATAACAATAAATATTTACTAATTAAATTAAAGTTTCTACACATCACTGCCTATTAAATTATGATTATATTTTAAAATAATGTTAATTAAATTGAGATTTCTTTTTCGTAACTAGATGGCGTTGATTTGCGGTTTTGTGGAAGTAAGTAACATAGAGTTAAAAATACCTCCTCAAAAATCCCGGAATCGTAAACATAACAATTAAATCTCGGGATTTTATTAATATGGACTGGATTTTGACCTATAGTTTTTATTAGAATTAATTTTGTATGTGAAATAAAACTCATTAATTTAACAGTTTTAGTACCGAACTACTTAAGTATTACATTATCTGTTACCGATGTCTAAAAACATAATAAAGACTTTTTATTATAATAATTTAGTTCATATGTATTTAAAACGTAAAATTAATATTTTGGAGAATTTATTACATGTTTTAACACATGTTTGCTTATTAAATATAATAAATTATTTAATAAGATATTTGAAAAACAACTAATACGGAAGGGATTCGAACCCACGATCTCCGACGTACCGTGCCGACGCTCTAACCGCTGAGCCACCGTATCCCATCAAAATCAGTCGAAATTTAAAATCTCTTTCTACGCCTAGGGCGTGTGGTAATATCTATCGGTGCCTTCTAAAAACTGCTAAGTTTAGAACACTGAGTCGGATAATTAATGTATTCCGATCGATATTACCACACGCCTAAGGCGTAGAAAGACATTTGAAATTTCGACTGATTCTGATGGGATACGATAGCTTAGCGGTTAGAGCGTCGGCACGGTACACCGGAGATCGTGGATTCGAATCCCATCCGTATCAGTTGTTTTTTCAAATTTCTTATTAAATAATTATACGTAAAATTAATTTCTTATTTCCCGGGAATTAATTGTAATGTTTATGATTTCGGGATTTTAGAGCAGGTATTATCAACTCCATGTTACTTACTTCCTCGAACTTTAGGTAAATGTACTCTATCTATGATGATATCCCACAAAAAAGGTTTCATGTGTACTTATACAGCTTGGCAAAAAAGAGTCTGAGGCGGTGACAGCTGAAACTAAAAATAAAAATCTTGTGAGTACTAAAATAACATAAAAATGATTCATTTGATTATAATTAATGACAAAAAACTCGTCATAGAAATATGTAAGCACTTAATAACTTGTAATTTTGAATTGTAGTGTGAAAAGTGCGACAGCGGCGCCCCCAATTTTTCCAGACTCTTTTTTGCCAAGCTGTACTTCTTACTACTTTTCATGTATACTTCTAAGAAATATGTTTTAATAGCTCAAGTCGCGGACGACACCTTTGAAATAAATTTAATTTAAAAAATACATGACATTGACTAAAGGTTTGAACCGAAGTTGACAGTTAAAGAAATCTACCTATTTAAGAACTACCACATTCTAAAAAATTGTGATTAAAATGAATTTTATTGGTTTCTTTACCACTAAAAATCATTGAAAAAAAATATAGTATAAAAACTAAAACCCGACTACTTAAAATCTAAAAACAAGCTTCTTAGATTTGAAATAAAATTCTGTAGTCGGAGGCCTTAATGTATTATAGGTAAATAGGTACTAGATAATCTTCCAAGGGTAAATACTTTGTAATTTGGTGGCCTCCGACTACAGAATTTTATTTCAAATCTAAGAAGCTTGTTTTTAGATTTTAAGTAGTCGGGTTTTAGTTTTTATACTATATTTTTTGACCTATAGTTTTCATTAGAATTAATTTTGTATGTAAAATAAAACTCATTAATTTAACAGTTTTAGTACCGAACTACTTAAGTATTACATTATCTGTTACCGATGTCTAAAAACATAATAAAGACTTTTTATTATAATAATTTAGTTCAAATGTATTTAAAACGTTAAATTAATATTTTGGAGAATTTATTACATGTTTTAACACATGTTTGCTTATTAAATATAATGAATTATTTAATAAGAAATTTGAAAAGCAACTGATACGGAAGGGATTCGAACCCACGATCTCCGACGTACCGTGCCGACGCTCTAACCGCTGAGCGACCGTATCCCATCAAAATCAGTCAAAATTTCAAATCTCTTTCTACGCCTAGGGCGTGTGGTAATATCTATCGGTGCCTTCTAAAAACTGCAAAGTTTAGAACACTGAGTCGGATAATTCATGTATTCCGTTCGATATTACCACACGCCTAAGGCGTAGAAAGAGATTTGAAATTTCGACTGATTCTGATGGGATACGGTAGCTTAGCGGTTAAAGCGTCGGCACGGTGCACCGGAGATCGTGGATTCGAATCCCATCCGTATCAGTTGTTTTTTCAAATTTCTTATTAAATAATACGTAAAATTAATTTCTTATTTCCCGGGAATTAATTGTAATGTTTATGATTTCGGGATTTTAGAGCAGGTATTATCAACTCCATGTTACTTACTTCCTCGAACTTTAGGTAAATGTACTCTACCTATGATGATATCCCACAAAAAAGGTTTCATGTGTACTTATACAGCTTGGCAAAAAAGAGTCTGAGGCGGTGACAGCTGGAACTAAAAATAAAAATCTTAAATAACTACGTTTGTGAGTACTAAAATAACATAAAAATGATTCATTTGATTATAATTAATGACAAAAAACTCGTCATAGAAATATGTAAGCACTTAATAACTTGTAATTTTGAATTGTAGTGTGAAAAGTGCGACAGCGGCGCCCCCAATTTTTCCAGACTCTTTTTTGCCAAGCTGTACTTCTTACTACTTTTCATGTATACTTCTAAGAAATATATGAGGCCATGTTTTAATAGCTCGAAGTCGCGGACGACACCTTTGAAATAAATTTAATTTAAAAAATACATGACATTGACTAAAGGTTTGAACCGAAGTTGACAGTTAAAGAAATCTACCTATTTAAGAACTACCACATTCTAAAAATATGTGATTAAAATGAATTTTATTGGTTTCTTTACCACTAAAAATCATTGAAAAAAAATATAGTATAAAAACTAAAACCCGACTACTTAAAATCTAAAAACAAGCTTCTTTGATTTGAAATAAAATTCTGTAGTCGGAGGCCTTAATGTATTATAGGTCAATAGGTACTAAATAATCTTCCAAGGGTAAATACTTTGTAATTTGGTGGCCTCCGACTACAGAATTTTATTTCAAATCTAAGAAGCTTGTTTTTAGATTTTAAGTAGTCGGGTTTTAGTTTTTATACTATATTTTTTTTTGTCTTATATTATTATTATTTGTAGTATAGGTATTTGTCTTGAATTTATTTTTATCTTGTCATTTACATACAAAAAATACTAAAAAATAAGCGTGGTTTAGACCACTATCACTGCAAACACCATGAATTGTTAGCTTATTTTATTAAAAAGAAAATCTAACTTAGGACAATCTGTGAGATACCTATTTCAAGCCAGAATACTAATCCAAAAAATATTACTAGCTCATTGTGTCCTTAGAACTCAAAATTGGGACGTCCCACAAAAATAAGAACACCTAGTAGCACTACTCGTAGGCGTAGTGACGCTCTCGTAGGCAAAGCGCTCGCTCGTAGCAGTTACAATATTTTGGTTACGAATTTCTAACATTCGCGTATCAGCTGTCATAGTTTCCGTAGCTCGTAGCGTTTCCGTCGCACGTTGCACGTGTGATACGTATCGACGCCGGACTCTGACGTCAATTTGCGACTCGCTCGATATTTCCTTATTTAGAAAATAATACACCATGCTTTAAAGACCTGCCAAATTTTAGGAGGTAATAAAGTCCATAAAACTAAACTGAACTAAATAAATAATAATAACTGAAATAAAGTCCATAAAACTAAAGTGAACTAAATAAATAATAATAACTGAAATAAAGTCCAAAAAACTAAACTGAACTAAATAAATATTAATAACTGAAATAAAGTCCATAAAACTAAAATTGAATTTTCATACAAAGTGAATGGTCACGTGACTGACTTTGGTTTGAGAAGTAAAATTTTCGTTTTTGGATTTCGACCTATGTTCCTTGTATAAGCTATAATATTACTGTTAAATTTCACCAAAAACCTTAGGTAAATTTTACGTAAAAGAGTAACAGATATCCATCAATCTACCGGGTGTAAGGGAAACGCTTCCGAAAACGAAGACAGGTGATAGTACTGATGATTACTGATACGTTACCACAAAAAAAAAACCAAAAAAAATTTTTTTTATTTTTTTTTGGAGTTTTTCATGCAACATCAGCTTCGGGCAGTTAAATAAAACTATTTTTGCAAAAAACCCCATCAAAATCCTTAATTTTTTAAAGTAAGCAATGTATTGCAAATAAAAAATCAGCTGTGCTGCGCTGGGGTCAACGCACGTACGTTCCGACTGGCACGGCCGCGCGCGGCCGCGTAGCGAGCGCAAGTTAGGTAGTTTCTGTTTGCCGCCATAAAATACCAGCAGAAGTAGGTAGTAGTGAATCAGTGCTAGTATCAAAGCATACCGCTTCCCACTTTCTTATTACTTACCTACGTGACTTTAATTTAGGATCGAAAGTTATTAAATGTTGTAAAACCTTAAATTATCTCTGTAATTGATAAAAAAATTACAAAAATCACCTCAGCTAACTTTAGCAAAGGACATGTAAGACATTACGTAACATTTAGGTACCTTTTTTTTTTTTTTTTTTTTTTTTTTTTTTTTTTTTTCGGGGGGAAACCTTCAAAAGGCACCCTGCCTCCGGGGAAGAGACAGGATAGTGTGGGATTCTTACCCACTAAAACCACCCCGGTGATCACCATCAGCGCATGGAGGGAGGTCCCGGGTCCTCTTAAGAGACCAGCTCCGGAACCTTCCCTGCGCAAAGCCTATTAGGCACACTCCCTCTGTGACCGGCAGCACTTGATCACCGTGCCACCGTCATCTCTGGAGTCGCTTATTGGGCGGACAGACTCCCCAATCTGAGCGCCCGCGAAACCAAAGGCCCCACCTGCCCTGATGCAGGCGGGGTTGCGGCGAATTAAGCGTCGAGGCGGTTGCGTCTTCGACGCCTCCTTCTCCGAGTGGGATCAGCCCTCTCTCGATCCCGCTCAGCGGCTTCTTTCTGAGACATTACTGCCTCACAAAAGCAGACTACTTCCCTCCAGTTATCTGTCCCTGCCAGCATTGCATTCACTACTGCGGGCAGAGACAGATCTAGCCCAATCCGGTCAATAAGGACACGCCGCTCGGAGGACCACGCAGGGCACTCCTCAAGGGTGTGCTGCGCGGAATCAACACCGCTTCCGCAGTGGTGGCAATTAGCTGTGGCCTCTCGCCCAATCCTGTTCAGGTACTCACCGAAGCAACCGTGCCCGGTGAGCACCTGAGTCAACCTGTAGGAGATGCGCTCCTCCCTGTTCAGCCAGGCTTCGAAGTGCGGCAAGACGGCTTCAACAACGCGTTTGCACGAAAACTGCGGCTGTTGTAGCCGCTCGCGCCACTGCTCAAGCGCGTGTCGCCGTTCCTGCCGCCTCAGCCTTACAAAAGCGCTCGCTGGTAAGGTATTGCCACTCTGGCGGATTTCACGGATCCGATTGTAGACTCTCGCGTCCATATCCGCCAGAATGTCCAGCGGTGGAAAGCGTGCCAGGAGAGTTGCCGCCTCAAAAGATACCGTCCGATATCCTCGTGCGATCCGAATAGCCATTTTCCGCTGCAGGCCGTTAATTTTAGTCCTGCAGCGTCGGACGCCTGAAAACATTTAGGTACCTACAATACTTAAAAATAATAATTAAATCATTACACTTTGCCACAAACCATAAAAAAATAGAAACTAAATAACCTACTTAAATTAACTCGTGAGTTTTTTAAAGACTTTTTAAAGTTTATTCAAACAATGAAATGTCGATAATAAAGATACAATTCATTAAAAACCTTATTAATTTTATCCTAAGTTTTGCACATAATCGCTCGCTGCTATCCTGCTCTAACGCACCGCGCGGCCGTCGGCGGCAATCGGCCGGCGCTGTCGCATGTCGGGGCACCCGTGCCCTTAGAGTAGAGTACAATGTAGAATAGAGGCGGCAATCAAAAATTCACATCACTTTATGCCTTCGGTCGATTCAATGTAGACAAATGTCGTTCACAAAATTATTCATGTGTTTCCATTTCAAACCTTAAAAATGTCTAAATTTCTTTACCCAATTGTACACTTGTACAATTCTTAAACTCATTTCGTTTGTTTGATGAATTACCTATGCTTATCAGAGTTTAAACCGCTCGTAGGCTTCATTTACCGTGAAAAATATCTTATTCAAGGACGTGATACTAATTAAAATTACCGAAAACATACTTCGTAAAGGAACCTACGACCTTAGTACCTACTTACCTAGGTACATTTATTAGTATTTTGTAGGAAATGTAAAATGATTGCAAACAAGTTTATTAATCAAGCTACGTAGTATTTAGTACAGTAAGTACCTACTTACAATTTTACAAGATTGGAGTTCTACACGATTTATTGGTCTACGAATTATGATCAAAGATTGACCGCCATTTTTTTCGAGTTCTTTCTATTACAAGACTGCAGTTCCTAGTCGAATTTCGAACGCGCGCGAGTGAAAAGTTGTTTGTAGTTATTTTTTCAGTTTCTTCTTAGATTTCTGTTATTGTTTTGTTATGTTTTTGTTGTTAAGTTATTTTGTTAGTTAATTGTTGTGTTTTTATTCTGTTCTGTGATTTTATCAACAATGCCCGAGGCTTACAGTGCTCGTGAATACGGCAACATGTTGATGAGTTTAGGAGAAGCTCGGGGGAATGCTTCTCGTGCCCTGAGCATTTATCGAGAGACACATCCAAACGTCCGGCATCCGTCTGATTCTCGCATGATAACGGCTATTTAGCTATTTGACGACCGTTGGATCGGAAGGCTAGGGCCACACGCTTGGCCTCCCCGTTCGCCCGACCTAACCCCCTTAGACTTCTTTTTGTGGGGATATGTGAAGGAAAGAGTGTTCGATCGGGAGTGTGACAGTGCTGACGAAATGCGTCGTAGAATAGTGGGTGTATTCAATCCGATCATAAACGGGCTCGGATTTGCCTGGACATGAATGGGGCTCAGTTGGAGCCCCACCTCATCAGAACGCGGAGTGATATGTAAGTTTTTATACCAACCTACCTACGATTTTGTTTCGTTGTCGCGAACGCGCTCGCGCGCTTTTGTACCTACCTACCCGAGTATTGTAGGTACGCTTTACATTGCGGGTTTGCAAATTACCAAATCACTAAAACATTAAGTATAAGGCAAATAGTTATTGGTATTCGATAATGTTTAGATAGTATATTACTCGGAAGCGTTTCCCTTACACCCAGATACATTCTCACGATTTTCAAATTTATAATATTATTATTTTTTTCCAAGTAAAAGAATATCTACTTATTATTATAGTATGTAGTAGTATCTAATTCGCTCTGTTACACTGGCAATAAAACGTTTTATATGCATAATTACAGTGTAAGATAGTACAAACTACAAAACTTTTAATCATGATAAATGTTTGCAGAATTTGTAACTTATGACACCAACACAAAGTTGTACTAATGAGGAAACAAAGTCAGTAAGGTTAATGTGTACATACTGCAGAACTAGTGTGGTGAGTTGATAGCCTAGTAGTATGAACGTTGACTTGCAAGTCAGAGGTTTTCGAGTCCAAGGCGCGCATATGTTACTGACGGCGTGTAACGAATGAAACGAAAGGCGCTGGAAATGATTAAACCACAGTTTATTTTAAAAATACTCTTAATGCAAACACATACAAAGGTGAATCCGTATGAACTCCTAGTTTTTCACCGTTGTCATTACTTTTTGAATTTAGAATACAAAATAGAAATCCAAAAAGGTAATCCAAAAAGGTGAAGTTCAAATGAGATTGTAACATACACCTTTGAGTTTTCGTAACATATTATCTGCCTAGCCTTTCCCAACTACATAATTATGTTGGGGTCGGCTTCCAGTCTTACCGGATGCAGCTGAATAATATTGTTTTACGTGGAGCGACTGCCTATCAGACCTCCACAGCCCAGATATTATGTACTTTTCGTAACATATATGCGAATTATATTTTTTTTTGTTCTTGAGCAACTTATTGTAAAGAAAAGGTTTTTAAGTTTTAATCCAATTGGTCTGTCGGGTTAAAACAAAATTAATGATTTTAGATAGCATAACAATATAGCAGAATTAACTGAGATAGGCAACTTTTTTTGATCTCATACATCCATGTCCACATTTATTTTTGTAATATATTTTTTAAAATCTTTTGTAAGGTTGCAAAATAAAATATTTTTCTTTCTTTTAAATAAAAGACAATGACGATGAAATATAATTTACTCAAAAAAGAAATCCTGAAACAGAAGACAACACTAGAAAAACATACAAAAAAAAAGTTATTTTTCTATAAATTTATTTTCAAACATTTTCCGTCGACTGTACAATGTCGCTCTTGTTACGGAAATCGAATGTAGCGTCGGCTCATAGACTGCTAATGTCACTACAGGACAACCAACTTGGATACGTAGTATATTGATATTCCAAAAGCTTTTAAATAATATTGAGTGACGTGTTAAAAGGTAGTGGGACGATAGTCGATGGAACACTTTTATTTTTATTGAAAAGAAAAATTAAAATAAAAGAATATACTGTTTACTTACGTTTTACGTTACAATTTATTTACATGAAATATAACGAAATGTTATAGAGATATATGAGATTTCATCGACTTGTGTATATATTGTTGACTTGTGTTGTTACTACATATATAAAACGATAACCATTTGGAATTGCCCTTTGCAGCCAAAAATTAATAAATTTTTTCCTCCTCGCTTGGACTAACAAACTAGCGCTGCCCCCGCGACTTTGTCAGTGTGAATTCAAAAATTTTCATCCCCTACTTTACCCAATCAGGGGCGGAATTACCGAAAACCCTTCCTTAGTACAGTTTTAAGGGTGCTCAAGGAATATGTCTTCCAAATTACAAGTCTCTAGGATATATGGTTTAGTCTGTGCGATATCTGTCAGTCAGTTACGGTACTGTTTTATAATTATCACAAAAATGTCGCATCAAATTTAGACTTAACAGTACAATTAACTGCATTTAACGTCAATAAAAGCGGCGTTGTATCATGCAATAGAATAAATAGTACATTTCCTTCGGTTCCCTCATCACAAACGTGGGATGAAATGATGTCCACCGACGTCGACAATTTCAGATAATAATAGACGTTTCCAAGGATATTTTCCCTGCAATATATTTTACTATTCTATCAAAAAAGGACTCAAGAATAACTTCACAATACTATTATCAATAACTGAAAGATATTTCGTTGAATTTTGCGAGCTATTTATATCGAACAAGACGTTCTGGAGAAATAAACATCAACGTCTATATTTTCACACAAAAAAAAGAAAGCTTCTACTGGTTCGCGGTGCAGTACGACACCCAATCCGTCTTACAATTTTTTCTCATTTCGAGAATTCATTTCGTATAACTATAAAACTCTAATTTCGATGTCATAGTATAATGGATTGGTACGTCTGAGAGAGCAAAATTTAATATAATGTTCGACGATATTCTAAGGTAAGGTGCTTCAGGGGCGCAGGTACGATTGTCGTGGGATTGCGAATTGTGAAAAAGTCACGAATCTTTGTCTAGACGAGAGATGACGACAAGAGCCGACGAGAGCCGACCATCCACCGAGAACACTAAGCCCGTGTTATTAGATTTTGATGAGTTGTTGACGACCATTTTAAAACTTTATATTTATGCTCTTTTTATTCCAATTGCAAGTTTTACAATCAATTTCGATTTTATTTAAGAAAGTTGGTGGCAATAGGTTTATTCTGCGGCGGATTTAGTTTATTTGGTATTGGTTTGTTTGGTGCAGACTTTTTGGTAATAAGATATGAGATTTTCTACAAATATAGATGCGTTTGCTTCGTTTTACACCTCGTGTACATGAGAATATGGTAGGCCGATTATTACATATTAGAAGGATAAATATTGTTTATTAATATAATATTAACATATATAACATACAGTTTATTTTTTAAGTAGTGCGCAGTAATATTTGAATAATTAGGTTTTTTTTTATTTTTTTTTATTTAAGAGCTTTGCTCTTGTCGGTGGAATCATTAGGTAAATAGTGTAAATACAAAAATAGAAACGAATTTTATATGAAATTATTTGCTAGGTTACTAAAGGGCACTTTACCAGTAAGCGGTGGAATAGGGCCTTCATCACATCTCTGGGTTGCGGTATTTTAAATAATATACATTTTCAAACGTCATTAGACGGTATAACGTGATAAACCGCTATCACCAACCATTGGCTAATATTATAATAGCTGTAATGTATATAAATAAGGCTAATTCCATACCCAGGTGATCGCCCACATAATCTGTAATCGATTTTATAATAAAACCAAGTTTTACAACAGCTGAGCATCATAAAACTAATCCATCAGTTTCAATCAATTGCCTTATTTAATCACCGTGTAACGCACACATGAACAAATCTTATCAAAGTAAAAGCGCTCAGCAGATTAGACGGCTATGGACGTTATGACAAGGAGGTTGATATCGCACCACCGCGAAACCATAAAAACTTTCCTTCGTCCGTGAAAAGTAAGCTTAGTCACGCAGGAGTCATTAATTCGACACAAACCTGGCCAGCTAACCTAAGTATTGCTACTCGAGTTAACCCTGTAATCGGACGAACGCGACCGGAATGAAAAACTCATTCTATGAAAAGCAATTTCTGTTTCGTGTTACCAACGATTATTATAAATATTATTGAAAGAAACGAAAACATCTCCATGATTGAAACCTATTACAGGTTTAATTTGAAAAGCTAGTGAACACAAAGTTTCTAGTTTTTTAGCGCTAAGCGAATAGTTTGACAAGTTTAAGTAACTTGTGTTTTGTTTTGTAGAATGAAATACAGTTGTTTTGGATTTCTTTACGGTCCATTGCGCTATCTCTACGACTTTGACAGAGAATATTATAGTAACTGCCTTTGGGAGTACAAAATGGAATGAAATGTAGGTACCTTTTTTCGCTTTTTTGCGCTGCAGTTTTTAGTTTGAATAAAACTATTATTTACGTAAATACTATAAAAATGGTCAACAAATCTTTTTCTTTTCGTTATTGTGTGGTTAATGTCAACCTGGTGTCAGAGTTTAAACCACCCTTAGGCCTCTGGGCCCCTGACATGGCTCTACACACCGTTGAAAAATCTTTCAGGTGTGCTGATATCCCCAAGATGTTTTCCTTCACCGTTTTAGCAAGTGATCTAAAACGTACATGAATCTGAAAAGTCCGAGGTGTGTGCCTGGGTTTCGAACCTACGACCTTTGACTTGGCAGTCCAACGGTCATACCACTAGATTATCACTGCTGATAAATAGACAAATATAGTAATAAAACGAAACGATACGATACTATGTAATATCTTTTTTTTTACTTCAATTTAACCTTTAAAAACGTTGTTAGGCTTGTACAGTCAACAGCTAAAGTAGATGATCAAAATCAGAAATTCAATACTAATGAACGGAGTTCGCAAAATATATGGCAGCTGTACTAGTAGTAAATGTTTGGTATAATTAACAATCACATACTTTTAAATCACTTCGATGCCACACAGTTCTGACGCGAACTCCGTTCATTAGTATTGAATTTCTGATTTTGATCATGTACTTTTGCTGTTGACTGTACTATTGATACCTACGCCCCCACCTAGTATGATTAACAGTATTGTATAATTTGATAACAAACATTAATAAAGCCTATGTTCACAAGATAATAACCATAAAACTTTATGAAGTTGTATGCAGAACATAAAATTAAACCCTTACGAAGTTTCCAAACAGTTTTCAACAAAAATATACTCCTATTTTCATATTCGTCTCAAAGTAATTCGGTGTTTATCGAAGTGTAGCTAGACGTCGCCCAACAAAAACAGAAACAAGCCACCATCTGACGTTTTCTCCGATTGTAGTCACAAAAAGAGGCACGTCTGGTCCCCGAATATGTGTAGAATAAAATAAACAGCAAACGTACTAGTACAGAAACGTACTAATATCCAAGTTGGTAGTGTAGGTGCGCTGCCACTGACAAGTTTTTGAACGTTTATGAATAAATAAGTAGCCCCCGTCTGCTGCATCAATACCGCCGGTGGCTGAATGCCAAATGCTATTCGTGACACTTTCCACTTTCGCCGGTTTTTTTCATCCCCACACGCTGAATATTTCGTGCGGCTAATTTCCGTACGGGACCACTTTTTTTTTTAATGTTTTTAGACCTGTCTGCGGTGTAGCCCGTTTCAACGAACAGTGTTTGACAGCTGAAACTTTTATGGCATAGCCAAACTAATAAGGTTTTCGTGTATAATTTGGATTAACGGTAAAAGTTTCGAATTTTTTGGAGCTTTTCATCAAATGAGAACCTAAACTGAGAGCTTTATACTTTAAAGCGCTTAATTTTAATTTGGGTCCAGTATTATATTTGAAGACTAAAAAATGTGCTTCGTATTTTATAAAGCAACATTTGAGGAGTGTCCGGTTAAAACAAGCTGGTTACAATTTGTGTTGGTTCCGCTTTTCTTTTCAATTATGGCTCAAATATTTGAAAGCCATTTTTAATCCTCGACGAAAAAAGAAGGGTGTTGTTAAACGTGTGTATCTGAGAATTTGTGTTTGTGATGAAATTATTGTAATATAGTTTTTTTTATTTGAAAGGCAAGGAAACAAAAAAAAATTAAACGATTTTTGTATTCATATTAATTTATACATATTAGATTATAAAACTGTACAAAAACATTAATTTTGATCTAAACTTAATGCTAATAGTCCTACTGGTGTTTTTTTTAAACTCTGATAAAGAAATGTTTTGACGTCAATAGACAGTTTTGAACAGATCCTCTAGTACATTTAGTAGTTACTCCTCTATCATAGTGTTGTTTAATACTGACATTGATTTCCTCGATCGGAGGGTAAGCGAATCACCCGTCTTACTATCTGAAAAATAATCTTAGGCGGACAGTTAGCGTGTTAGAGACACTACAAAGTTCACCAGACATTTAAAAAACTCTTTAAAAATACATTTCATGACAGCTTTATAGTCGAAACATTTATTAAACACCCCGATCCTTGATAGCAAACCGATGGAGAAACGAAATTTCAAGATAGCATCCTTTTATTTGTATTTAACGTTAAATCAGACAGAAAAACCTTACAGTTGACATTAAACGGGCAAGGCAACGTGTTTGGGGCAAAGGTGTCGGGCATTACCCAGGGAGGGGCACAAGTGGCTGACTTACTGGCCACCCTACCGTCGTCTGCAGGTCGAACGCCATTATACCGATCTAAATAGACTCGAATGTTGAATATGGCGGGAATTTTTACGAAAACAACTTTGAAACGACGGCGGTGGTGAATAAAAGCGGACATCTACAAAAGATTTATTTTTTATGAAAACGGAAATATTTTTGAACAAAAATATTGTAAACCTTTTTAGAGTAACTATGGCACATTCTTGGCAGATTTTTTTCAATGAATGTAGGCTGCTCTAGGAATTAGCAAAAAGATTCGCTCTTATAATACTACTATAGATGTCTTAAATATATTTTTTTGGGTTGGTGTTTGTGCACAAATGTGTGCGCAAACACCCCTCCAAAATATCTCCTGCGTGGCTAATCTCCAACAAAACAACAAATTGCCCCCTATGTGACCGAAATTCGGTCAGGGGGTCATTATTATGTATTTGACCACCCGATGCCGATCGTAACATTAGATTATTAGTATTATATCCTATGTAACTAATAAAGGCACTACACTAACTAAGCAGTTGAAAGCCGAGAGAAGAGGAAGATAGTTTGCAACTGATATAACGATTCCGCTCGTGTATTTCAAACTAATTTGATTGGTCATTGTTCTCCGCACTACTCCATACTTTAATGGACAGACACCTTTAATAAAATCTTTTTTTCAGAAAGTGTAGTTGTCCATTTTTATTTTTATGCAACTACCGTCGAAAGATGTTTTCGCAGCGTTGGAAATAGGCGAAGACTTACGACCGAAAAGCTTTGCGGTCTTTTTTATTTGAATGTTTGATGTGAAGTTAGAAAATGTTTTCTTTAATAGTTCTTTGAAGACGTTGTTTATTAAACAAACAGCTTGGAAAGTTTTTTTTTTCATTTTATACAAATTAGGATTGCTACCCAAAATCATCGACGCGACTTAAGTTTTACAAAATAGTACAGCTTCGACAAACATTGCATCGATAGAACACTGCTTTGATTAAACTCTACTTTGACGAGTAATTGCTTCGATGTAATACAATTGCGACAAAGCATAACTTCGACAGAACTCAACATCGACAGAACACAACTTCAATAGAACACTACATTTACATAATATGGAACAATGATAGCCTAAATGGTGTTAACCGGCAAATAATTTATGAAATGTCACTCGCTTCGTGCCTGATTTCGTTCCGGTCGTTTCAGATTCCCATCCCATCGGAAAAGTGAGCGAACAGAGAGTAAACCAGATTTGCGCACACATCTCTCCTGCGTTAGTTGGCTAATCTTTGTCAAGATTGACTATTGGGACCGAAATTCAGAGGAAGCCATTATTATTCTTGTTATAAGTTTTTCAATTAAAGGTTAAATGACCACTGACCAAGGTCGATCAAGGTCCTCTATACCTACAAGAAAAAGTGTACATAGTATGCTTAAGTTTGTAATTTCAATTTCGCAAAACCAATTATAAAGGGATTGAATTCTAATAGAATTCGATTTCAATTTTGGGGCTTAAAAACTAATAGTAACTGAGACCTAGGGAGAAGATTAAATATCACACTGAAAATTAAGTGGATATTTGGTTAGAAAATAATAATTGTTTTATGAATGTTATTTAGGGTGTTAAAAGACCTTTAACGAAAGTCTTAATTTACGAATACCTATTGTATTATGTTATATGTATTGTAGTATTGTATTGTGTATTGTAATATGACTAACGAAAATGAATAGGGAATTTATTTAAGCAATTTACTTTAAAAACCTGTTTTTAAAACTTCCTGGTGTGATTTTCCGGCTGTTGAATATTGTGTGTCATGCTATCAGTAATAATCTTTTTTATTTGGTAACATATTCATAGTTTAGTCTTTCTCTTTTTATCGTCCGGTTGATCAACAACCTGGCGTCTAAGTTTAAACCGCTTGTAGGCCTCTGATATGGCTTTATACACCGCTGAAAAATGTCTCAAGTGTGCTGGTGTCTTCACGATATTTTTTCTCACCGTTTAAGCAACTGATAATTAATTTGTAATACGCACAAGAATTCGAAAAGTCAGAGGTACGTGTCTGCGTTTTTAACCTACCTTTGACTTGGCAGTCTCAACTGTCACCACTAGTAAAGTAAAAAGTTATCTCGCAATAGTGAAGTAATTAGCAGAAAATATATTGTTCTATTTTCAAACCCTGATCTTCTTTATGCAACAAAAAAAGTTTGCACCAACAAAAACTCTTACAACCATCTGCTACAAAGCGTAATTCAACAAGTTCTGGACAAGATTGAGTTACAAAGTGGATCACAATAAAGCGACAGGCTTTGCACGCAAAGGGTTGGATTGGAAGGTGCACCGTTTGCAGCAGAGGGTTACTTTGTCCCTAGTGTTGTAACTTTGTACTACAATGTACGGGTTATCCTGCTGGAGTGTTATTTAGGTTTTACGAGAAGTTTTAGTACGTGTATTGTTGGGGGAGTACGAAGTGATGTGAAAAGCTGGATTTCTGGAAATAAAATTTTACAGTCTTTATCAAATAAAATGTCGTTAACCTATGGTATGTCCATTGAATTAATACGTATAGAAGCAGCAGTCCGCGCACCAAGAATGTCCCATTTTAAATGGTGACTACTCGCTTTGCGCGTCCGCTATCCAACCGTAGCGATTATGGGCAAATACCTCCAATGATCGCACAAATGTGGCTCGCATTGGGAGAGGCCTATGTTCAGCAGTGGACTAATATAGGCTGATGATGATAATAATTAGCTTACACGCAAGAAAAGCCGAGCCAAAAGCCTATATTATACAATACAAAGAGTAAAAACATTAAATTAGCTTAAGACTTGTAGGTGCGACATGTACAAATCACAAAATAGATAAATTTAACTAAAGGTACAAAATAATTTGCATAGAAAATTGGGAAGTCAAGTTTTTCGAAGTAAATGAATAAATAAAGAGTGCTCAGTCTGGCGAAACGATCGATAAAGGAAACTCTACATGAAATAACCTTTAGTTCGCCAATAAACCGTGAAAGATGGTAAGACCTCTTTTCAGTGTACGTAGTACAGTCAGCAACGAAAATAGTAAGACAGCATTTTAACAAAATCGTTATTATACACTACGTCTTAGTAGAACCGAAACCGTCTAACCAAAAAAGAGACTAAAATGATCTTTGAAGATCAATATTATTTATGAAAATAATAAGAAACTCCCAAAAACAACTGACTCGCAAAACATGCAAACTAAGCAAGATATGTGCATAAAAACATTTAAAAACATACATAAAATAGGATTATTATTATTCTTTACTTAAGTTTTAAATTTTTTTAATGTCTGGCGTCAGGAACCTCTTGCTTTTGGTTTCCGCGGGGCACACTACAAAATATGTTTAATTGGCTACAATTAATTTAAATTAATTGGTTAAAATAATGTACATAATGTATAACGTAAAAATTAGATTTGTGTCATTTATTCTGTCTTAAGTCTTTGCAGGGTCGTAAACACAGAAATCTAAATAACTTCACAGATCACAGATTTCTGTGGTCGTAAATAAAGCTTCCGGGGACCGCAGTTGACCCGTGGGCCGTGTATTGAAGACCTTTTTTCTACAGTCTATGATCTATCTTAAATATCTTTTATAAATTATTATTTTAATGTTCTCATATTTTGGGAATAAGGATATTATCAAATTACGTTGCCGACTGTACTCTCGATCGTTAATAAAGCAAAAAGTTACTTGAAACACTTTATTGGCAATGCATGGATTCTTTTTAGTACCTAAACATTTAAATGTCAAATTTGAGAGGTATTTATTTGATTAAAAACCTACCTAAACATCTTACTTATCTTTTAACTGAAAATTATGAGGTTTTTAAAAAAAAATACTTGCGACTTTTTATTTTCTTATCTCTTTTATTATTTTATTGATCTACTGCTAATCGAGGTCCTGGGTTCGACTTCCGAATCGGGCAAAATATTATTGAGCTTTTCCATTAAGACATTCTCAGTTTCGGCTTCGGTATTTAGGCCTGCAGGTAATATAGGTAACTGAAATGTACTATATACACTTCCGCCTGATGATCAAAAAAGGTATACGAGGTATTTCAGAAAAATCTTTTTACGTAAGTGTACTTGATTTTAAGCTCTTTTTATAACTCCAAAGAACTTAAAATCTAATAAAGGGTAATAAGTTCTTTACCACCATCAAAGGTTCGTGACTGCAGCGGTAAAAGCTATGAAACAAAATAAAAAAGGAAAATTGGTGCAAAATAATTTTAGTTTCATTTTGGCATCAATTCGTGACCGTTCCAGACGTTCTTGGAAACACTTTACCAACATGACTTAATTTTTAGAAATTTATGCACTTTTTTAATGTTATTGCTGTATAAAAGGTTTTCCACTTATAACAGTAATTGATAGACGTACCCATAGAGTATTCAAGAAAATATAGAGTGATAATTACAACCACATTGCCTTGTGCGGAGCGAAAGCAGGTCTCACCACAGAAATGTTAAAATGTCATGTTTTTAAATTATGTTTTCTAGACATTTTTCAAAATTTAACTCAGCAGTTAACCATGATATAAGCTAAAATGTAACTTTTTCGCTCGTGGAGCTTAGGTGAACCGCAGTTGATCGAGGTATGATCGCAAACAGAGCTCGTGTCGCGGCCGCGTTGTTCATACCCGTGCTCACAGTTCATACTTCTATAGGGTTGCTCTATATTTTCGTATATACTCTAAGGACGTACCATTTATTTATGATGATTTTTTAGAATTGAAAGTATTGAGGTTACAAGGGGTTGGAGGGTTGGGTTTGGGTATTCCACGAATATCTAGAACAAGGGTAGAGAATTTAGTTTGTTATGTGTTCAGCCTTTAATATAGTCTCGTAATGAAACAACTTTTTAACGGATTACTGATAGAATAGCACTGATAGCCTAGTGGTATGACCGTGGACTGACAAGTCAGAGGTCTCGAGTTCGATCCCAAGGCGCGCACCTCTGACTTTTCGTAAGTTATGTGCGTATTATAAATTCATTATCAGTTGCTAAAAAGGTGAGGGAAAACATCGCTATGAAACCAGCACACCTGAGAGATTTTTCAATGGTGTGTAAAGCCATGTCAGAGGCCTACCATTTTAACCCTACATGCCCATAACTTCTCAAACTTAGTCAAAATATTATGTGGCTTGGCCGTTTCGCTGCATTCTTCACACCACGACCACAATCAGCTAATAAATTTTACCCTCTGGCCCCAACAACCTCTACGGGTGTTTGTTTGGCTGTTTATAAAAAATACTCTATTTTATTTAAAAAAATTGTTCACTTGACACCTACCTTAAAATTTCACCCATTTATGTAAAACATTTAGTAAACGCATGCGTAATATTTACATAAAAAATTGTGCCCGACAAGTCGGACGGTATGCTTAAGCTCTTATCGAGGTTGTGTTAATGGAGTGCTATTTTCGAGAGTAATTCCTCTTTGCTGTAAAAAGTCACGTGACAAGAAGGCTAATGTTCAAATTCCAATGTGTTTTAGGGATATTTTCAAGAGATGCGATAAAATTGTCGTGACTTCTAGTGCAACTAGAGCCTTATAATGGATGTCATTTAAAAAAAGAAATACTTGAACTTTTGTGAGTGAAATAAAAATGATAATCTCGTTTGTAAAAAGAGAATTTTTTTTTTTAAAGAATAAGAGATGCTGTTAATTTGTCACACATCCGTATGTGTGGAATAATATTTTATTATAATTACTAGCGACCCGCCCCGGCTTCACACGGGTGCAATATACATATAAACCTTCCTTAAGAATCACTCTATCTATTAAAAAAAACCGCATCAGAATCCGTTGCGTAGTTTTAAAGATCTAAGCATACATAGGGACAGACAAACGGCGGATAGCGACTTTGTTTTATACTATGTAGTGATTAGGTTCTGATGCACAATATAGGTATTGTCCGATTTCATCCGATGATTAGGATCAGATCGTAAGGGGCGGAACGTACTTTAGCGTTACACAGGACGTTATTAGGTACTTCAAGAAAATGTTATAACGAATTAAATTTTTAAATTAAATAAACCGCAAAAACTAAAACAGCATCTTTAAGAGCCAAACAAATCACAATTTAAAACGAAATGTCGGCAACCACAATAAATAAACAACAAAATATACATGACATCAAACATCTGAGATAAGAGCCAGACATACACAACTAATATGCTAGACGTAGCGTAGGAATATGATAAAGATACCTACTACATTGTAAGAACACATTACTTCTATGTTCCTACATTACTCTTCCCGTTGCAAAATATGGCGAACTCAAATACTTTATTTGAGAACGTCAGTTTAGTTTGTGAAAAATGTTGTGTTGCTGTACGAATTTATTTAAACCATAATATCTTAACTGTTATTAGATGTTTCCTATTTATCTAAGTAAATCTTTCCTAGTTAATAGTTTTGAAGATAGACACTGAACGGGGCTGCGAAGCGCGCTATCAGTACCCGACCCCGTCCGATAGAGTGCGAGGAACATGCAGGAGAGAGGTCATTTTAGTGGGTTGCACCCACTAAAATGACCTGATGCTTCACATAACCAAAATTCGTATAACGAACAGTATGCTGAAGGAACATTTTTTACTCCCCCCAGCTACAAAAAGTACTCAAAACTAGCGGAAGTACTTGGTAAATATATTTTTTATATAGTAGTCGCGCCCTCTGTGATCTAATACGTCAACGTTTGAAAATTCGCTAATAGCACCTCACAAAAAAAAAACACGTATGGAGAGATTATTAATTAAAAGTTTAGATCATCGAACTGGTTCTGTGCTTGCTAATTTACTCCAAGTTCTAGCATATTTTCATGGGGACACCAATCTTCCATAGGTCCTAGGGCGCTTAGTGTAACAAATTCTCCGTGGTCATCACGTTTAACCCCTTCAATGCCACGATACTAAACAACAAGATTTCCATTGTGTCTATCGTGGATCTACCTTCAGGTTAAGGGTCGTGGTGGATATTTGATAAGGTATCTTAGAGCAAATTCCTTATCAGACACAGACACCTATTGTAATAGTCGCTCTTTGAGGCTAGACAACAACAAATATCAAATCTCTGGAGCTTAAATACAGACGTATTAACAAAGGTATGCAAATGCCGTCAAACTCAAGACATCTACGGTACGTTAAGGCGCTTGCTGTCTCGCTCGCACATTGAAGTTGATTGAAGATATAAAATCGCTGAGTATAGTTATGAAAAATCGCAAAAAACTAAGTTGCGGAGAATTATTATTATTTTCAGCCATTATCGTCCCACTGCAGGGCAAAGGTCTCCCTGGGTTCCTTCCATTCCTCCCGGTTTTGAGCTTTCTGTGGTCAATCCTCCGGAGAATAACATTACAAAGTTTCAGCAAAAATTTCCCGTCGATCGGAACAAGTTCTTATACATAAAAATTGCCTAAAATGAATTTTTCATCATCATCATTATTATCAGCCTGTATTAGTCCACTGCTGAACATAGGCCTCTCCAATGCGCGCCACTATTATGCGCTTATTGGATGTATTTGCCAATAATCGCCACGGCGCGGCGCGCGGCGCCGCTGGGCAAGCGGGTTGGCGATCGCAGTAGCAGATGATTACTGTTACACAGAAGGATGCTACTGCTGTGATGTAATGCTGATTTTTACTTTACTTAAGCAATTTTAATGTATGAAAACTTGTTCCGATCGATCTGAAATTTGTGTTAAAACTTTGTTTTATTAAACTCCGTAACTTGTTATTTTTTTGCAATTCTTTTCATTGAGTGATTTTATATCTTTATTCAACTTCATTGTGCGAGCGAGATAGCAGATTAGCGAGTGTCCGCGCCTTAAGGTAAGGAAGGCAGCCCACAGACGGCGTGGCGTCGGGAATTGAACAGTCGGTATGTCAAGTAGTTAGACAAGATTTCAGACGCATTGTTTAAGTTATTCGGGCATCCGCCCGTTCGTTTCGACGTGAAATCTAGTAGGGTTGCCGCTGTGGGGATTTTTATGTAATTTTAACTTGAAGTAGTGAAAGCCTAGGTATGATATGACCATTGATTAACAAGTCAGAGGTGTCACGTTCGAACCCAAGGCACGCTCCTCTATCAAATCGGAAGTTTAGTGCGTATTACAAATTAATTATGACCTGCTCCGTGCGTCAGCAAGCACGTTAATAGCGGTTGGTGCTGGCTGTCAAAATTAAAATTAGATCTTTCAAAATTTCATCTTGATCTCAACAAGATTTTATACAAAAAACTTGCCTAAAACCAAAATTCATTTGAAACAATTTTTATGTATAAAAACTTGTTCGGATCCAACTGATATTTATGTTGAAACTTTGTACAGTTTGTATCTGTAATTATATCACATTTAAGCCATTTCCTCGCCAAGACTGTTAAAACATTCTTTGATTTACTGAATTATATTAGGTAACAGAAACATTTTAGGCACGTTTATAGAGCAAATAGGTAATCAATTGTACTTCGTTTATAAACAATAGTTTTTTTATTTATTTTCCTTATGATAGGCAATACTACTCAATCAATAAATTGTAACAACTATGTACGTATTATATCAAACTGCAAACAGAATAAAGTCAAAAGGGACCTTATTATCATAGTTCTGTTTACAAGCAATCAATCATTTAGAGCTATAAACGGTTAAACAGTAGATAAGCTACACTCAGATAAATGCGGTCATCGACGAATCTTTTACCTTGCTTCTAAAGATATAAGAACGGTTTTCCAATGAAATTGTTATTGTGACAATATGTTGATTGAAGGCTAAGTACGCACTGCGAATAAACGCAGGCGGTTTTGAACCGCCAAAGAATGTAACGTATGGCTTTCTTTAAAATCACGCACGCACTAGCGCTGCAGTTTTTATCAGTGATTGATTTAATTTTTAAATATTGTTACGGCTTTACTCACGTATTGTTTTCGGGGAATGCCCGACTAGTTTCGAACTCAAACGGAGTCCATTTTCAAGAGCGGGTGTATACGCGGCGGCGTCGCGGACCTCGACATCCGCTGAGGTCCGAGACGCCGCCGCGTGTACAGTGTGACTCACGAAAGTTATTATTCTAAGATTTAATTTTTGTATGTTAATTTACAATGAAAATCATATCGTAGGTCAGTAGTGCCGTAGTGCCCGTAGTGCCCGTAGTGCGTGTTCGTACGCATTTTGGCGTTTTCAGCTATTATTATTATTACAATAATACTTGAAGTGAAAATTTAGAATTACTTTTAGAGAATATTGTAATATTGCACGCACGGAGGAGTGTGAGATTTGTCATAGTTAAAATTTATACATGGAAAAAGTTAAAATGTGTATAAATAATATGTGTTTTTTCAAATTTATATGTAATTTATATTTAACTAATAAAATTATGGTCGAATTTTGACCATCATTAGTTCATATTAAACCATTAATATTAAAGTAAACTAGTAATAATATACTAATATGTAATAGTAATAATAAACGCAAAGTTTAATCGCAGTGCGAACTAAAATTAAATTTGTTACAGAATAAGATAAACAATTACACACAAAAACTCGATTGTTAGTAATACACGTGTTGTTTGCAGTACATTGGTGAGTCAATGCGATCAGTAACGGTTGACCTCGGATTATTACCTGCAATGACTCACGTTACTGAATCATCCTGAAAGAAAAAAGAAATTTATTCAAAATAGCTACACAAAGTGAATATTTTTAATGCTATTACATAATTTTTTGAATACGTATTTTTGTTTACCTACAAGCTTTTATAATTTAACTTACAATGTATTGTATTGATTCGTTATGTAACTTATCGTACGGAGTTGAATTTTTACATCTAGGTTCAGTTCCGATCACAATGCATTTTTATGGTAAGCATGTCCTGAATCGATATATAGAATCCTCTATATAAAGGAACTCTTAAAAATATTTGGATTCTTACACGTTTAATTTGATATTACAATATAAAAGATTGGTTTAAAACGTAATTTTTAGGAAAACTTATTTTAACTATACAAAAGGCATGATACGAATAACTTACTAATAGTAAGCGATGTTGTTATCTACAGATTATAAGTATAACACTTCTTTAAAATGCCTAGTACACACAAATAGAAGTTTCTAAAACAATTTGACAATGATAATTAAAACCGCCTTGCTTCGCGGGCACAGCTAGGCAAAAAGAAAACAATTTTTTTTCTGAGCTCGTTTAAGTACAAAGACAGCAAGAAAAAACAAACGAAGATCGAAGAAAATTGATACTCTCCACCACCACTATTATGGACACTCGGTTTTAATTTTTTTAGGGGGCCTCCAACTTGGCGCCCTTTGCCTTCCGAAATATGGAGATGCTACAAATTGCTTGTATTTTATTGTTACGAGAAGTTAGTCGGATTGACATTTTGGTCGCAGTATTGTATTCTAATTTAGTATTGTGATGCTACAAACAGAGTTAATATTGTGTTGAGTTGAATATTGGTGACACTACCGCCATCTCTCGGAAGAAATTCAAACACAACTGCAAACAGCAACAACTCCATCTGAAATAAAGAAAGAGGCATCAACCACTTTTGCGATCATTCAAAATTCAACCCTGAAAACTGGATACAAGGATAAAATTTCATCGTAAACCCTTTCAGTTGAGACGGAATAGCTGCACTCGTTAAACGTTTATGTAATCACTCATTTCAAGGTTTTCTAGACTTACTACGACGTAGAAAACTATGACATTGACGGCGTCACACTTATATAAGACCGATAGACATGGTTTGTTGAGGTAGGTCCGGTGGGTTAACTTGTAATCATTGAATAATAGTAGATACTGTAGGAGTAGGTAGGCAGTTTATCAATTAGATAAATGGAGTTTGTATTCATGATTGTTTGAGTCTGAATAAATAGGTACTATATTTAAATTGATGATAAACGGCTTCTGTGAAATTCTTATCAGTCTGTATACCTGACTATGGCACAGGATAAACTAATATAACAGTCTATGTATGGATGTTTGATCACAGCTCAAAAACTATTGATCTGATTTTGCCAAATTATGTGTCGATTTTTACGTTTTAGCATAAGAACGTCTTGCTATGTTTTAGTCCGACCGCTCAGCCAGCGGTAAAGGTAGATTTTGTAGTAGCAGAAGATTTCAGATTCAATTTTTTAGGTGCACTGTGGAACAACATTTTGTAGGTATGAAATACATAATAAGCCCTACAAAAAATAAGCCCTTTCAAACTACGTATTGTTTATAAATAAGAGAAAAAACTGACAGAACGGTAATAACCTAACCAGAAGATCGCATTATTTAATTTCTGTTCGCGGAAGATTTTTTCTACATAACATCACACCTGTTTCTCACGAAGATAGGCAGACTACGGAACATTCAACGTTGCGCTCACTACTACAGAATTCTTTAGATATTATTTCCTCAAAAAAAAAACTTCTACATTCTTCTTCTTCTTCTTATCGTATGGTTGATGAACAACCTGGTCTCAGAGTTTAAACCACCCGTAGGCCTCTGACATGGCTTTACACACCGTTGAAAAATATCTCAGGTGTGTTGGTTTCCTCGCGATGTTTTCCTTCACCGTTTTAGCAAATTTCTAATGTATACGCACATAAATCCGAAAAGTCAGAGGCGCGTACATGGGTTTCGAATCTACGACCTTTAACTTGGCAGTCCAACACGACAGTCATAACAAGGCTATCTCTGCTATTTACAAACTACTTATAAATAAACATTTTATAAAGCATACTTACTACTGTTCGTTTGATTAGCAGAACAAATTGATTCATGAGTATTTGGCTGATATTAATAGAATATTGGCATTCTAGAATCAACACTATATTTAGCTGTATAAAGTTAATAGTTGTTTGAGACACAACGTATGTAAGATGAGATGTAAGTGTACATTAAGTAGATATCACCACAAAGTTTTTCTCTTTATAAATTTTCTTTTTCTCAGCTAGTATTTATGAAAACACGGTCTTTGAAGCCAGAAAAAGACTGTCTGTGTTTTCTTCAAAGGAATAAATACAAGTCTTGGGTGAAAAAAATGTATAAAAGACATAATTGTTGTCTATTGTGGGGAACAAAGCCGAAGTTGTATTAAAAATAAGTACTTACTTATCGTATGTTTTTTATAGTTGGATTCTAGGATTTGATACTTAGGAATATTTATTTTAGTCAAAGTTGTATGTTTGTATGGAGTTAATAAATATTGATATTAAATGAGTGCTTCCGTTAGTTTTTTTTTTGATTAATCCATATAAGTAACTAAATGTTTTAATGTTTTTTAGTCATTATTATAAAGACGCATAGAAAAGTAGTTGATCGGATTTGGATAAAACTTGGCAAACACATAGACCACCACGTTTACACACAGGTATTTTTTTCAACATTTTTATATGTAGTCTAGTTGTGTGACCGTTGAATAACAAATCAGCGGTCTCAGATTCGAACTCGAGGCTCACTAGTAACAAGATTTTTTTTTAAATTTATTATTATTATTTTCAGCCATAATCGTCCCACTGGGCAAAGGCATCCCTACCCTCCTTTCTTCCCTCCCAGTTCTGCGCTTTCTCCGGCCAATCCTCGGCAATAAGCATCTAGTTCGTCAAGCCATCTTCTGGGCCTGCCACGTAAGTAGTGTAGTTATTAGCTAATTAAAAAACAATTACCATTTTCAACCTTGAGTCCAGGAACAGTATAAAACGACTATAATAAACTAAATAGTCAACTACAAAGCAATAACATTGTATAAAGGAAACTTCACACGAACACACTTCACCAATAGCCAGATAGTCACGTGCAGATCATGTGCAATACCGCATGGATGTCGCTATCATACGGGCGTATTAACGTTATAAATTAGGACGTTATACGCCCACTCGAATAACCGTAAACACGGCGAACTGGCCATTTGCAGCACTTGTGTCGGGGCCTTATTCCGACATTGTCTCATTCATTTTTCTTTGTCTGCGAGTGTGAACATGCCTTAAGGCGCGGATACTCGCTAATCTGCTATCTTGCTCGCATATTGAAGAAATAAAACCAATGAATATAGTTATGAAAAATTGAAACAAAACAATTGAAGGAGTGCAATATTACAAAGTGTCAGCAAAAATTTCAGCTTGATCGAAACATGTTTTCATACATAAAAATGGCTTAAGATAATAAATAATTTAAAGCTATTTTTATATTTGAACACATGTTTTGATCAAGCTGAAAGTTTTGTAGAAACTTTGTATGTAATTATATATACATAATTTGATTATAATATAATCTTATTGATTTTATAACTCCAATCAATTTAAATGTGCAGGCGATATTGCAGGTAAGCGCCAAGAGGCGCCTTAATGGTTTAAGGATGGACAGTAAAATGAAATTACAATCACTTATTACATGCAAACAATTTAGCAAATAGCTAGTTTGAAATACGGCATAGCGCAAGTTAAGTAAGCGCAAGTAATGGAAATTCTTGGAACTACTTGAGAACCGGGTTTATAAATTTTAAGTAAAAGTTCTTTGCTTAGTAACAAAACCTTGATGTAAAAAATTCATACTTAATTATAATTATAATTAACTAGCTGTTGCCCGCGACTTCGTCCGCGTGAACCACTCTTATCACCTAGGGGTATAAAATTTAAATTAAATAGAATGCAAGCCTAAACTCATAAAAAACCAACAGGACACCTTCGTGCAATGTACTAATCACATTGAATTTATTGTACTAATCACCGATGCAAAGTTTCCCGATGACAACGCCTCCCGTCCCGTTCGTGCTGCCCGCACTCGCCTAGGAACCGATTGACTTTGATCGAGATGGCACCAAATTCAAATTTAAAAACCTATTGGGATGACGCGGATCTCATTCCGTTCCTCAAAAGGAAAATATGGAACTCTTAGAGGATCTTATAAAACGTACCTTCGTTTTTAAGCTAGAAGGTTTCATTGCGATTCTTAGGTACCTACCCAAAAAGTATTTATCGTCTATGTTGAAGCCGTCCTGCCGCTCTTCGAACCCTGTTGAACAAAAAGGAGCGCAGGTACAGGCTGACTCAGGTGCTCACCGGGCACGGTTGCTTCGGTGAGTACCTGAACTGGATTGGTCGAGAAGCTACGGCAAGTTGCCGTGTGTGGATGCAGTGTTGATTCTGCACAACACACGCTCGAGGAGTGCCCTGCGTGGGTCTCCGAGCGACGAGTCCTGACGGACCGGATCGGCAGGGATTTGTCTCTGCCCGTAGTAGTGAGGGCTATGTTGGCAGAGACAGATAACTGGATAGAAGTAGCCTCCTTCTGTGAGACCGTAATGACTCAGAAGGAAGCCGCTGAGCGGGAGCGAGACAGAACCAATCCCGCTCGGAGGAGAAGGAGGCGTCGACGACGCAACCGCCTTGGCGTCTAATACGCAGAAACAGCAGCAGCAGCAGGCGGGGCCTTTGGGGTCGCGGGCGCTCAGATTGGGGAGTTTGTGCGCCCACTGAGCGACCCCAGAGAAGACGGTGGCAAAGTGGTAACATGCTACCGTGCACAGCGAGGCTCAGGAGAGACCCCTTTACAGTCTCTCCGGGGATGTGCCTAACAGGCGTTGCGCAGGGGAGGTTCCGGAGCTGGTCTCTTAAGAGGACCCGGGATCTCCCCTCATGTGCTGATGGTGATCACCGGGGTGGTTTTAGTGAGGTAAGAATCCCATACTCCCCGATCTCTTCCCCTGGAAGCCGGGTGCCTTTTCGTACGGTTTCCCCCCGTAAACAAAAAAGAAAAAGAAAAAAAAGGTACAATAACAACTTCATTTGAAATTACGAATCTCTTTTTTAACGGCTTAATCACTTGTGATGACATCTACCAGAGTACTACTGCACTGCTGGTCCCATGACCTGACCATGACATGGCATGAAACGGGCAGGACTCGGTAGCTTAGTTGGTAAAGCGATGGCACACCGGGGATTGCGGGTTCAAGTCCCGCCCGAGTCAGTTGTTTTTGCGAGTTTCTTATTAAAATAATATAATTTAATAAGCAAAACATGTGTCTAAACATTAAAAAATATACATAAAATATAATATTTAAGAAAAAACACATAACACAGAGTAGGTACAGCTTGGCAAAAAAGAATGAGGCGTTGACAGCTAGAACTAAAAATAAAAATCTTAAATACTAAGTTTGTGAGTATTAGAATAACTTAAAAGTAATTCAATTGATTATATTTGATAACAAAAAATTCATCATAAAAATATGTAAGAACCAAATGGCTTGTTATTTTGAATTGTAATATGCGAAGTGCGCTAGTGGCGCCCCCAATTTTGCAGACTCTTTTATTTCCGATAAAAAAGTTTCCATAACACCTTTGCGAAACGACTGAAAAGTATGACTGTATATATTTTTTTGATACGCTCAATGTTTATGGCAAGACGTTTCGTTTTACTTTGTTTTTAAAATGAATGGCGCGACGTGTTGAGTGGTGAGGCGTATGTGCGCTAGTATTTATTTATTTATTTACGGATGGAAAACCAACAGCTTTTCATATGTATAATTACAGTGGAATAGGATACATGGAGCCAATTACAAACGGAACGTTTATTAACTACTCAAGATGTCATCCGGTGTCAGTGCCGTTTCGCTAAAGTGGCCAATATGGCAACTACGATTTGTCTGTCAGCATCATTAAAATTTAACAAAATACTCGACAATCCTAATTTTGCGGATATATGTTGTCGACTCGAAATCTTTATTTTTTCATATTTTATTATTCTGGTGAGGTTTCGATCGAGTCTACCGTACCCCTTGACGAAATTATTAATATAGATTTCTTACACTTTTAAAATAAACCCGTTATTTTACTTTAAATATTAAAGATAGATATATGGTGTCACGGACTTTTTTATAAAACTAATAAAGGCTAATATTTTTGCTAAACATTATAGTCACTTATTTTAAGCCGTTTAGATAGCGCACGTCAATAAAGCAGCCAGAAAGCATTTTTTTTCTGACTTGGATCACGGATATTGTTATATCTTGCTGATAACTTATCTTTATCAGAATAAAAGATAGCCTGTAGCACTCAGGAAGAATGTAGCTTTCTATTACTGAAATAATATTTTGAATCGGACCAGTAGATCTGGAGATTACCCCCGACATACATACATACATACATACATACATACAAACATACAAACTTTACCTCTTTATAATATTAGTATAGATAGTATAGATATAGATACATACATACATACAAACATACAAACTTTACCTCTTTATAATATTAGTATAGATTATAATATTTATGCATATGCGAACATTAAAGTTAGAAATTTTAAAATTGAAAAAGATATAAATTAAGTAAAGAACAATAAGTAAGTGAAACCTTATTATAAGTTTTGATCACTGTAAAGTATTAGGATCGCCCCCTTTACTTTAATAAAAAAATATAGTATAAAAACTAAAACCCGACTACTTAAAATCTAAAAACAAGCTTCTTAGATTTGAAATAAAATTCTGTAGTCGGAGGCCACCAAATTACAAAGTATTTACCCTTGGAAGATTATCTAGTACCTATTTACCTATAATACATTAAGGCCTCCGACTACAGAATTTTATTTCAAATCTAAGAAGCTTGTTTTTAGATTTTAAGTAGTCGGGTTTTAGTTTTTATACTATATTTTTTTTCAATGATTTTTAGTGGTAAAGAAACCAATAAAATTCATTTTAATCACAATTTTTAGAATGTGGTAGTTCTTAAATAGGTAAATTTCTTTAACTGTCAACTTCGGTTCAAACCTTTAGTCAATGTCATGTATTTTTTAAATTAAATTTATTTCAAAGGTGTCGTCCGCGACTTCGAGCTATTAAAACATGGTCTCATATATTTCTTAGAAGTATACATGAAAAGTAGTAAGAAGTACAGCTTGGCAAAAAAGAGTCTGGAAAAATTGGGGGCGCCGCTGTCGCACTTTTCACACTACAATTCAAAATTACAAGTTATTAAGTGCTTACATATTTCTATGACGAGTTTTTTGTCATTAATTATAATCAAATGAATCATTTTTATGTTATTTTAGTACTCACAAACGTAGTTATTTAAGATTTTTATTTTTAGTTCCAGCTGTCACCGCCTCAGACTCTTTTTTGCCAAGCTGTATAAGTACACATGAAACCTTTTTTGTGGGATATCATCCTAGATAGAGTACATTTACCTAAAGTTCGAGGAAGTAAGTAACATGGAGTTGATAATACCTGCTCTAAAATCCCGAAATCATAAACATTACAATTAATTCCCGGGAAATTAGAAATTAATTTTACGTATAATTATTTAATAAGAAATTTGAAAAAACAACTGATACGGATGGGATTCGAATCCACGATCTCCGGTGTACCGTGCCGACGCTCTAACCGCTAAGCTACCGTATCCCATCAGAATCAGTCGAAATTTCAAATCTCTTTCTACGCCTTAGGCGTGTGGTAATATCGAACGGAATACATTAATTATCCGACTCAGTGTTCTAAACTTTGCAGTTTTTAGAAGGCACCGATAGATATTACCACACGCCCTAGGCGTAGAAAGAGATTTGAAATTTCGACTGATTTTGATGGGATACGGTGGCTCAGCGGTTAGAGCGTCGGCACGGTACGTCGGAGATCGTAGGTTAGAATCCTTTCCGTATCAGTTGTTTTTCAAATTTCTTATTAAATAATTTATTATATTTAATAAGCAAACATGTGTTAAAACATGTAATAAATTCTCCAAAATATTAATTTAACGTTTTAAATACATATGGACTAAATTATTACAATAAAAAGTCTTTATTATGTTTTTAGACATCGGTAACAGATAATGTAATACTTAAGTAGTTCGGTACTAAAACTGTTAAATTAATGAGTTTTATTTTACATACAAAATTAATTCTAATAAAAACTATAGGTCAAAATCCAGTCCATATTAATAAAATCCCGGGATTTAATTGTTATGTTTACAATTCCGGGATTTTTGAGAAGGTATTTTTAACTCTATGTTAATTACTTCCACAAAACCGCAAACCAACGCCATCTAGTTACGAAAAAGAAATCTCAATTTAATTAACATTATTTTAAAATATAATCATAATTTAATAGGCAGTGATGTGTAGAAACTTTAATTTAATTAGTAAATATTTATTGTTATCACGTTTTCACATTGTATGCAGTGTTATAATCACATATATTTATGATAGTCGTAACGGGTAGTTAGAAGCCTGATATTCTAAGAAGTGGTCCAGAATATATAGATAATATATACATATTCTGAATGTGCTCATCAAGACCTTCCATTTGATATCAAACACGATAAATTTACCTTAACTTTATTTTTTTCGAGCTGACTAATTTATTTTTAAAATCCACCTTATTTGATTTTACAAAATTTCATAAATCCTATAACCCGCAGACCATTAAGACGCATCGATAGACACCTTATTTATTGAATTACAACAAATAGTTTAGGCGCTACGAGGGAACAGATGAACAAACTTACATACATACATACATACATACATAGACTGCTAAAATCATAACCCTCCTTTTTTTTGTAGTCGGGTAAAAATACACCTAAGTAGCAGTATTGCAACCTACTAAACAACACTAAACTACGCGCCTTAAATATGTTTACCTCTTAAATTGTAAATAAATAAAATAATTGTAAATAAATAAATAATATATAGACTCACGCTTGTATTCCCCAGAGGGGGTAGGCAGAGGTGTGCATGTGCAGTACATCCACGTTTCGCCGACTATGTTATAAGTCCCATGTAATAGGGGGCGAGCCTATTGCCATTAACCGGGCACAATTCCAGACTCCGAGCTGCTACTGAGAATTTCCTAATTGAAAAACCCAATAACACTTTGCTCGACCCGGGGATCGAACCCAGGACCTCGTGCTCAGCAGTCGCGCTTGCTACCACTAGACCAACGAGGCAGTCAACGAGGTTAATAAATAAACAATTATTTATTCAAGACTCTTTCGCTATACTGTAATCTTGAATAAATACTCAATTAGTCGCGCTTACGGTGTTAATTAGAACCGGCTTTAAAGGGCTAAGTAGGGTTCTGAGAATATCCTCTCAATCAAAACTCGTTTCCTTTTACAACCCTTTTTCTAAGATGTCATCGGCTTCTTTCGTGTCAATCGCACACCCAAGAGGGGATCGTTAATTGAAATAAATATTTGGCTATACAATTTCGTTCTTAAGCTTCTCAATTAAGAAATCTTTATGTACTTTACTAATTATTTGTCTTAGATTAAGCCTGTTTTTGTGCTTGCCTGACTTTGTTACTTCATTATGTTTTTAATTATGTAATTGTGTTGACATTTCGACTGTACTGTCGTCGGTACGGGAGTTCTATTCAGCTCATTTTCTATAGAAAAAATATTGATAAATTCAATAAGAAAATGCTCTATGTTCTCGTTGTAATTAGTACTAAAGTTACTCATTAATAATTTTGTCTATTTTTTCTATTATTATATAGGACCTATATAATCTACTACATATGTTTATGGCTACATAAACATAATCAATATACATAGAAGAGAATTTTGATTGCGCGGGCAAGATTATGAATAGTTCAGTTGGCAAAGGGGTTGATGGCTGTTGGTGGTCGCGGGTTCAAATGCTTCTCGGATTAGATTTTTTCTTTAAATATTTTAGATTTTACAGTACCTATATGAATATATTCCAAGGAGATCAATTTTTTCCCTACGAGAACTTCAATTCATTATATTGTAAAATTCATTTCAATTCATTACTTAGTGTCGTATCGCATACAAAAATGCTTTAAAAAAGTGTTTATAAAACATATTAAGAAAACTTATATCAATAGCGTACTTGATAATAACAAAAAAAGCCATTTAGCTCTATAGAAAGCTACGAGAGCAATCGAATACCGCTAATGGGATAGTACAATTGAAAATGCTCTGCGGAAAATCGAGCAATAAGTATGCATCACGTGGTGCTGGCTGTGGCTGATGGTTTCAGAGATGTCTAGCCCGTAGCTTGTAGACTCAATACCATTAGTACAGCGCTTACGTTCTCTAAAGCTGTACACATACATGTGGGTACACCGATATAGCGCTAAGAAACCTTTTAAAAGAACGAAAAACTAGTTTTTAATATTAAATATTTCGAAATAATACGCGTCATATTATTGATTTTTATTACATTGTCTTAGAAGACCAGCCAAGTGCAAGTCGGAATCCCGCACGAAGGGTTCCGTACTAAATAATCCTCCTGACCGAATTTCGGTCACAGCGGCCAATCTCAACGTAGATTAGCCAACTACGCTGGAGATATTATAGTGTGTACGCAAACACAGGTGCCTTCTCTTTTCCCTCACTCTCATGGTCCGATGGGACGGCCTTGCGACACGATCGGAGAGAGATCAGGCGCAGGAAACGGCTTTACGTGCTTTCCGAGGCACGGAGTAAGTGATAATTAATTTATAATACGCATTTAACTTATGAAAAGTCAAAGGTGCCTTGGGTTCGAATCCAAGATCTCTGACTTGCCAGTCAAACGGTCATAGTGAGTTAAGCAGATATAAAGAATTTTAATATGTTTCGATATCTGCATAATAGAAACCTTCCCAATTGGGTACAACCTAAAATCAGTTCATCTGTGTACACCTTAATACGATCTGTTTCCATCGTGCAATCTACACGTCGAGTCGTCGAGTCATAGCAATACAAGTAAATAGATATCGAATGGGACTTGTAAGGATTCCGTAAAAGATAATAAACTTTTTAAAAGTACATTTGAAACTGTTCGGTAAAGCCCTTGTTTCAAATCGTCGATGCTTTGTGAAAAATGAATTGTTATTGAAATGTTTTAAATGGGGATCAATGAATCGTTGGTGTAGTGATCGTAAACGCGAGCTATGCACTAGGTTCCGGATTTGATTTCCGTAGGCAAAATGGTTGGGTTTTTCCAAAATTGTCCTGAAAATTGTTGAGGAACTGACTGAACAAGGAAGGTCCTGAAAAGGCAACAACTTGGCTATATGAAACTCGCAAAACCGCTGCCTAAAAGAATTAATTTACGTAAGTATTTGAAAAAAAGAACAGAGATAAATAAAAAATAAATAAAAATTAACCCTTCCCTGCCGTCGGAGAAATATCACAAATACGCCAGGCATTATATTTTTATCCAATGAAATCAAAAACCCTTATTTATAAACAAATCCTTAGCACAATATTTTTGTCCAACACGAAAATGTATCAAGAAAATAGAAACCAATCAATTTACATCCACAATTTACGATTCACTCACACAGCACGGCTATTATCGAATTTTTATACTATCAGACAACTTCATAATATTTATGGCACGTACACTGCTCGTTTTATTCATAAAAGTATCATAAAATTGTTACCCAAACTCTGTGGTCACTGAAAAAGAGGGAGAAACGCAATAAAGAATATGTAATACATTTTCTTTGTGGATTTTACTCTTGACCGCACATGGAATATTTAAAACTGAATGGCTTCGGCCCTTTCAGACGGAATTGAACAGCCATCCGTGTGAATACGTTTTCGCTGTGTTTGCATATATTTATAAACGTTATATTACATTTTAGGAACACTTCAAGTTTGTGTTCTGTACGAATATTTATTCTATAGTATAGGTACCTATATACATATACTTACTTAAATATTTATGCAAAGACAAAATAGTTAAGTAAGTAGGTAAGTATCATTTTTTTGGCTGTTTGTGATTGATTTTTTATTTTTGTTTAGTAGCTATTAGGACATATAATATTGTAGTCAACAAAAAAATTGGATAGCTTTTTTTTTAAAAGTCATAAGAAAAGGATGGAAGATTTTTAGAACTATCAAATTATTCCATTTGTGTGATATCAACGAGAATTTAAGTTGCCATGTCTTAGATCCCGTCTAATTTCACGTAAGTTAAGGGAGGGTACTAATTTGATAGTAAAATTTGCTGACCTCTCTTGATGGCGTTTTAAAAATATTTTAGGTTATAGGTAGTAAGTAAAAATGTGAATTGAGGATTGTTTTTTCATTTTTTCATTGCGTGCGGTCTTTCAAAAAGCCTTGAAGATCCGTAAACTCTATGATCTATATTTTGGAAGTCATTAGCTTCCGAAGTAAAAAAAAAATCAAGATAAATATTTCAGCTCTTTTAAAAAGCAATTAAAATAACAATCACAACTTTTTCATTTTTCAAAATACCTACATTTTAAAATGCTCTCATCGCAAAATTCCATTTTCCATCTTCACAAAACTCTACGTTAATACGTTTTCTGTTTGGTGTGATCATCTTTTTTTGCAAAAAAGGTGGAATTGCTCCTGTAATTTCGTCTTAAGTGTGAGTAAACAGGCCAGGAGTGTTGCCATGGTAATTACACGAGGCCCGGAGTAAGCCTCTTGAATGCTTAATTTAACCCGACCATCTCTCCGAGATGTCGCTTTTTGTGAAATGGAGAACGTCATCTAATTAGAACGAAGTTTACGTTTGCATTTCTTTTTAACCTCCGACGAAAACAGAGGGGTGTTATAAGTTTGACGTGTGTATCTGTGTGTCTTTAGCATCGTAGCTCCCAAACGGATGTACCGATTTTGATATCATCATCATTTCAGCCATTAGACGTCCACTGCTAAACATAGGCCTCCCCCAATATTGATATTGTTATTTTTATTTTAAGGGTGACTTGATTAGATGTTCATAGGTAAAAATTTCTATCGACTACGGTGAAGAAAAGTAATGTAAATAAAATAAAACGACTGAGAGACATGATTACAAGCAAAGAATTATGAACCCTAAGGCTCCCGCGATATACGTAGATAGTCAAAAATTTGTAAATTACGATGTGCATGAAAATCATCACCATTGTTGTGTTTAACTAGAGTCGTGATATCCTAGTGGTAGTGACCGTTGACTGGCAAGTCAGAGGTCTCGGGTTCGAACCCAAGACCTCTGACTTTTCGTAAGTTATGTGCGTTTTATAAATTACTTATCACTCTCCGTGCCTCGGATAGCATGTTAAGCTGTTGGCCCCATCTTTGACAATCGTTACGGATAGTCAAAAGCCCGAAAGTCTGACATCCAGTCTTACCAAGGGGTATCATGTAACCCAGTAGCTGGGTTGTGGAGGTCTGATTGCCAGTCGCTCCATGTAAAACACTGGTATTCAGCTGCATCCGGTAAGACTGGAAGCCGACCCCAACATAGTTGGGAAAACTTGTTGTGTTTAACTTTAATAATATTAGGTTCAGCAGACAAGCACGGGAATTACACAATAGTCGGCTGGCGAGTTGCCATGACAGTCGATGGCTTAGAATTTTAGTAGAATTGGCACCCATTCGTAATTTTGTAGAGCTCGTAAAGGTTTCACGGCTATGCCATTTGGAACGTGTTACCGCTATAATAGTTGATTAAAAGGAGTTAAAGATAACGTTTAATAAAAAATAACGACTTCAATAATGATTTTCATAGTATAGTTTGGTAAAAAAGCCCGATTAATGACAAAAAATTGTGCCCGATTAATGGCAATAGGCTCGCCCTCCGGTGAAGCCGACGAAACGTGGGGGAACAGCATACACCTCTGCCTACCTCCTCTGAATACAGGCGTGAGTCTATGTCATGTTATGTTCAGTATTTAAAAACTTAGTTTTTAAGACTTTTATTTTTAGTTCTAGCTATCACCGCATCTACCTATTTAGTATACTATTTACCTATATATCTATCTCTCTGTGTAGTAAAATTAACTGTGGGTGGCATTTCCGCACACTCGCGTTTACATGTTTCTACATGCATAAAAACGTGTGGGATGCTAATCGGGCTCTTTATTTGATATCGTTTAATAAACAATGAGTTTTAAATACAACAATTCCACGAGAAAAATAAACCCGCAGATAACTTTACAGACACAGATTTCCGTGCTTTGAATAATGGCTTTCAAAGTAAGTATCGATTCGATCGGTTCGATCCCCATGTCCATCTTTTAAGGCGGCTATCTTGCTAAACAGAAGAGGCAAGATGGTAGTCCGCTTTATCGCTACGACGCATTCATAAATAACATTATGTAGAAGGAAAAGTCAATGGAAAGAGAGGAAAAGGTAGGCTAAGACGAAGTTATGTAGCGCAGATTAAAAAGAACTCATGCGTAGGTACTCATGTTCTACTGTGAGTAAATTCTCATGTTAACCGTAAAGCCTAAAATTGGAAATGAATTTACATTTGTGCTGTGTCGTGTCTGACACGTGAAGTGTCTGTAAATGTTGAGCGGGCCTACAGACAGGCACTGGACGGGGCTGCGAGGCGCGGTGGCAGTACCCGGCCCCGTCCGATACAGTGCGAGGAACACACAGGGGAGACCGTACCAGACCGTACGAGATAACCTTACGTCCTAGGACGTGCGTTATGCGGAACGCATTTTTTACACAAAAAAAAGAAAAAAAAGGTGCCTGTAGATGTGAATCGAGCTTTATCTGCGCTTGCGTTCAGAATATCGCTTTCTATTTCCAATTTAATTGAACAAGTTTACATAAACATGCAAGTTGCATTACGTACAATAACACTAAAATCAGTAGTCACTCTGGAGACTAGTGTTTTTATTTTCCATTTCATGGCAGATTGGGTGGTAGGGTGGCAGCTATAGGGCTCCGACAATGACCTTTATTGACTTCTTTTCAATTTCTTCGAGCATTTGGAGCGACTATATTACACCTCTGCTGGAGTTTCGGATATCCTTTATTGTAAGTCCTATCACGAATCGGTGTACTTACTGTGTCTTTTCTATTACTAATGAATATTTTAAGCCTGGTTATTCATTTAGTAGGCTTAAAAAGTGATGTTCAACGAAGAGCCACATTATGCTCTCGCAGTCTATTGTGCAGAAATCTAAAAAAAAAATAAACCTTTTAGATTGATCTGATGAATAACGTTTTTCAAATACATTCCTTCCTCGAACCAAAAACCGTACACCAGACTATTGCTACGTCTTTGGAAGCAAAAGTTTTCAAAGAAAAAATGCCCCATGATGAATAAGAGCTAATCAATTTAATGCGCCTCGTTATCTCCGCACACAGTGCACCCAGCCGTCACCGATGCCGCGGCCGGCCGGTATGCTGCGCGGGCGCATCGAGTAGGAAACGGTCACGTTTTTAACAACGTGAAGCGAGTGTCACATAACTTCCTCTAACATGACTTTATATATCATTGAAAAATCCTGTAGGTGTGTTAATTTCCCCACGATATTTACCTTAATTGTTTTAGGCAATTAGGTAGCTAATTAATATTTTTTTAATGTACGCACTTGATTTTAAAGTCAGTGGTGCGTCTTCGAACCTGTGACCTTTGACTTCGCATTTCAACTATTATACCAATATCGATATTTATTCTTAAAACTTAAACGCTTACTCGTAATTGGAATAATTTGTGACAACTTGAATACCGATAAAGGTATTTATCGACCAAAGATGGCCGACACAGTACTAACGCACCTACTGCTTAAGTCTTTGCTAGGGAATTCCCCGTACTTCGTGCAATAGTGCATAAAACGGAATCAGCAATATCAGTAAAAAATAACAGTGACTGAGTGATTTTATGAAATAACTGCTAGGACGTTATTAAATGTTTATTAATCGGAAATAAAAGCTTTTTTTGGCAGCATGGTATCAAACGCCACCAGTAACACACAAGTTGCAGTCGAAAGGTTATCCTTAACTTTAGTCTAGTTGATACAGGGGGCAGGTTAGACCGCTGACTAAGTTTTTATAATCAAGCGTTAAAAAACAACTTGACAATTATTCTCATGTGGGTGCTTTTCAAATGCTGCGCTTTATAAAAATCGATTTTCTATTAAATATTAATATATAAAAAACGCGTAAGCAAATGCGAAAAAACTTAGTTGTTTCATTATAACGGTTTTTAACACAACGCTTTATCAACGTCCATAGCTACTTATTTATGACTGTTATTTTTACTTTATTTTACATCCAAAATAGCGCTGAATAAAAAGGTTCATACAAGTTAATTTAATGACGATACGATTACTAGTTCAATAGTAACTTGTGATGGAGGTACAAATTAGGTTACGATAATTCACAGTGATTTTTCAAAGCTGTTACAGATTTCACATCCCTAAAAGGAGCTTGTATAAAACTGTAACGATTCTCTGATGGTTGACGCTTCAGTGGGACTACACCGTTCAAAGAAAGCAGTTCTTTCTAAATTTATTGTAGAGTAAATACCACTTTCATTATTGTGTTTTGTTTTGTGATATTATCTTCAAAATGGTAAGTGTTTAAATACATTTTTATTGACATCTCTTACTGCTAAGCCAATTGTGTATTTTTCTGTGATTGTGACCAAAACACAGAGCATCATCCTTCTAGTTCTATTAGGCTTCTAATCTGATGCAACTTAATATCGATTTTTTACGGAGCGACAGTCTATCTGACCCCACAACAGAAAGATACGATAATCTAAAGTTAGATCAGTTGTCAGGGTTTTATGAGGGTACAGGATTCCTATATCGACTGTCATAGGATTTTCATGTTAATTAGGCTTAATGTGCTTTCCGAGGTACAGAGCCTGGTGATTATTTATAATACAAAAAACTTCCAAACATAATTAATTATCTTTCGAAAATTCAGAGGTAGTGTGCCTCGGGTGCAAACTTGAGCCGCTGACTTACCAGTTAAAGATATAGGTACCACTAGGTGGTGATGTGGTGTGAATTGTGGATGTGGTATTTATATACAACTGTGGTATGTAGGTACAACTACACATTGATTAACAAAACACTGAGCATTACAATAAAACATATAATTTAAAAAATGATTTTTTTATTTACAGAACAAAGACTCCCGCAAATTCGGTGAATACCAATGCCCGAAATGCAAGCGGCGCTGGATGAGCGCCAATTCTTGGGCAGGCTATGGCCAACAGTGTACCTCCTGCAAAATTAATGTTATGCCTTTAAAACAGGTACGTTTGTCACTGCTGGACATCAATACACTCAAAAAACAGGGTAACAAAACCAGTTGAGTTAATGTAAAAATAGCTAAACTTTGATTATTCTCAAACAAAATTGATTTACATAGAAGCCATTTTTTGCTACTTGTAGAAGTATAGTTATGTTACATAAATACATAAAGTTTTTGTTACATATTACCAGATTTTTTTTCGGTAGCTTTGTTTCATGTTCTGCTAGGTAGAATACTCCCAGGTCAAGCGATCTACCTGGTTGCCTAACCTGGGAGTAGGTATTGGATATACCTGGGAATATTGTATATACCAAGGAAGTATGGGCCTGAAGTAGTATTTCATTTGCAGTAGGTACTGACAATTTCAACTGTCTTTAGGCTTCTGATAAGACTTACACATTTAATAATTGAGAATATTAACTATGTAGAATATGATTTCCTTACGATACATTCCTTTTATACTTGCTGGTATTTTTTTTATACTTGCTGGTATTTGCATCGTACTTGCTTGTAATAATGGCTATTACAAACTAGAAAAGCGAAAAGTAAATCTTAAATACGACCCTAGAGCGCGTGCTAATAAGGCGCGCGCAATCGATAGCTATATTTAAAAAAATGGTCAAAGATCATTATCTCTCTCTTTTAACAGCACAATCTACTTCTAGATATTGATGTTCATAATTATTGCCATTATGTATTTTATTATAATATGCATATATTTTACCAAATTAAATATGTTTAAGTACGGTATCTATTTAAGTTATGTAATGGGTATACAATTATACATTATGTATTAGTTTGTGTTATATAAGTATGTTTAGGTTATATAAGTGTGTTTATGTAATAGGTATATGTATTATATTTTGTATATATTTGTATCATGTGCACCTCAGACTACCCTAAATTTTTCAAATCTCTCTTGTCCATCCAAAGGTTGTCTGAAAGATATCGCTTTTAGCGATAAGACCGCCCATTGTACCTCTAATCGTAATGATAAGACTCCTTATGTAATTTCAATGGTGTACAATAAAGAATATTCTATTCTATTCTATTCTATTCTAGAGCGAAATGGTCAAAATTATTCACGAAAAAGACTAATACGCATTTCGCAGTAGATGTGCGCAGTACAAACCTGCAATTTGATTTTTTATTAACTAAACTTGTCTATTGCTTTATTCTTATGAGTAGTAGGGCAGTACGCCATTTACAAACGTCGGGTATTACATCCCTCATCTGTGGGAACTTCGAAATTCCCTTCGATAGTAATTGCTTACATACCGCCCACTACTATAGGTATACCACCCATACCGCTTAGTAATAAAATGTAGGAACTATATTAATACCATGATTTTGGTTAACAAATAATATTGTCAACCTTTTAACAGTATGTAAAGATAGTATGATAAACACGCTAGATATTATGTTAGTTTTTTTTCCATTTTTTTTTCTTCCCCATGTGTAAGGCCTTAGGTAGCTTGTGGCTGGATTGGACGATGATTAATGATGAAATTTTTCGAAGTCAAGTAAGTTTTGTCATAGTGCCCCATATCGTATCTTCTGACAAAATGTTTTTTTTTAAATTTCAGAGTCCACTAGACAATCCGAAAGGCCTGGACAAAAGTGACCCGAAGAAGAGACATCCACAAGAGCTGTGTCAGAAATGTAAAGCATTGGGCAGATATTGCGGTGGTTATCTCGCTACTCCCCTTACAGAAACGAAGCCGGTCCAAAAACCTTCAAACGACGGTTGTATTATAATATAATTTATAATGGACAGGCGGGGGCCATAGTTATTCCATAGTCTCTGGTACCTAGCCCACGCAAACAACCAAAACCCATAGTCCAACATTTTTTTTTTTTTTAATTCCATGACCAACAATAGTTCTACACCAACCGGGGGTTGTCCTTGGGTGCGCTTGCCTAGTGCATATAGGGATAATCGCCGGTTGGTGTCTCATTTCATATTTATAAAGTTTTGTTTAAAAGGCCTCTGCGAGTTGGCTTCGGCCCCTCGTACGCCTCTAAAAGGCCCAGGACCTCAGGGTCCTGAGAAATATAAACAAAAAACAAAATAATAATAAAAAAAAATATATACAGGGTTATTTGTAAAACACCAGCATCCTTAAAAGGGGTCATTAAACTCATCATTATGAACAACTTTTACTATGGGACCAACCCTGAAATCGCAAAAAAAACCCAGCTCTTCCATACATTTTGTTGAGGTTGTTCATAATGATGAGTTTAATGACCCCTTTGATTTTTGAAGGATGCTGGTGTTTTACAAATAACCCTGTATATAGGTATAATATATATTATAGATAGGAACCTCCTGACTATGCGAGCCGTGTCCATGGTTTAATATCTAAGAGCCTCGATCAACACCTTAAGAGGCTCTCGTTAGATGGCTGGATTAAGGGCTTGATGCAGAAGGCGGTACTCCTGGACACGGCTCGCATAGTCAGGAGGTTCCTTTCTCTGGAACCCTGACCACCGGTAGCTTGGACCCTGTTCCCGATACCGGTGGGCTACTATATTTATATTTAAAATGTATATTCTTATTTTTAATACAAGTATATATTTAAAAATGTATTTTATATTATATATATATAATTTGATAGAATAAATGAATAAATTAATTATATTTTTTAGTTTTGTTGGTCATGTTTACTATTCTACCCATTAAAGTTCAAGGTATTCTAAGTACGAGTTAGCAAACCATACAAATACCAACAGTTTAATGAGGCGTCACGTAATATAATATATTTGTAATTTTTTTGCTTGACGACTTTTTTACAAGAGAAATTTCTTTCTTGCAAATCTCGTTTCTTGGCTCTTGCCAAGAATTTGGAATTTTGAATAGATTTGCAAAACTACTTTCCCTACTGAATTCGTGGCTTTAGAAAATTATATTATTTATGTTTATTAAAGGTTTGATTGATATTCAATTTTGGTGATTATAGCCTGATCCTTCTCTGTATGAGAATGGACCTTTGCCCTGCAATGGGTCAGTTACAGGTGATTTATTATTATTATTTTCTATAATAAGCTGCATGCGCAGTTGTAACGATAACTTAGTTGGTTAAAGCATTAATATTTCTAGTTGTATAGTATAGTTAGTTATTAGTGCCTGACCTTAAATGTATATTAAAATTTATGTTCAATTAGAAAAAAAAAGAATCATGAAATATCGAGAAAAAATAATATTTTACTTGTTTTAATAATAGTCAAATATAAGTAAACAAAATTTAATAAATAAACATAATAATTTTATTACATATTGATATTTAATTAGTGAAATGTTAGTCTAAGATATTTAAGTATATTTACTTTAAAATGCATAATATTTTAAGAAGACGTTTTTTTAATTATACACTTTTTTATTTCTTTTCTAAATTTATTACGAATTATATATTGTTGTTTCCATTTTCAATATGCGGTCTAAATCCATAATTGCTAACAATGAATATACAACGTGTAACATAGTGTGTGACCCTTAGGTCAATCTACTCTTGAAATTGAAATTGAACAGCTTGTAGAACATCAGTTTGCATAAAACACGAAAAAGTAATTCACTTCCCATACAAACTTGCCGATCAGCTGACGCTCTTTGTATGAACAAACTAAAATATTTTTTACGAATTGGTAGATACCTTAGGGGCCCACGCTATTTATTTTACACATTGTATACGCATAGGTATTGAATAAAAAGGCTTTATGTAAACTAAAACATCAATTAGGTGGTTAAAAAAATAAGTAAAATGTAATAATAAAAAACATTACAATTTTTTTTTAGTACAAAGCATTTATGTTTGTAACTTTATTTATAGATAAGTAATCTATACATATAAAATGCTTTGTCCTGAATGACTGACTGATTGACTGACTGACGGATCAACGCACAGCCTAAACCGCTGATCGTAGGGACCTGAAACTTGGAGCGTGTGTTCTTTGTATGACGTAGGGATCCGATAAGAAAGGATTTTTCGAAATACTACCTCTAAGGGGGTGAAAAACGGGGGCAAAGTTTGTATGGGACAACGTAATTCCTTGGTCCAATCTACTTCAAATTTTGCATTAACATTCTTTTACAGAATTAATGGAACACGTGTTTCGTATTTTATTAAAAATCATCGCCTAACGGGGTTAAAAAGGGGTAGAAAGTTATTTTCGGGGTGATTTGCATCGAAATTGATATCAATACTCCTTAGTGCTTTTAATTTGAACTGGCTTGGTGCAATATAAGTATTACCCTTTGAAATTGGAATGTCAAATATAAATCGGATTAGAATTCGATATTTCATTTTATTTGTTCTTTCATATTAAAAAGAAAAACTTACCTTATAAGTACAGCTTGGCAAAAAAGAGTCTGAGGCGGTGACAGCTAGAACTAAAACTAAAAATCTTAAAAACTAAGTTTGTGAGTACTAAAATAGCCATAAAGTGATTCATTACATAATAATTGATGACAAAAAAATCGTTTTAGTAATACGTAAGCACCAAATAACTTGAAATTTTGAATTGTAGTATGAAAAGTGCACCAGTGGCGCCTCCAATTTTTACAGACTCTTTTTTGCCAAAGTTTACCTTGATTTTCCTTTGAAAATTCTTTGGAAATCTTTTAGAATTCGATTATTATTATAGGCGACTATTTGTGATTGCTATACCGACATTATAATTGACTGTCATTCGCCCTGTACCTAATTCTGCTTATACAATGACACTAAAAGTAGTGGCATCGACTCAAAGCTGTACAAGTTGTTCTCATGGGCAGTACTACCTAGATTATATTAATTCGATTTAAATAAATAAATTCTATTCAAAATATTCTATAGTCTACGTGAGCGAAGCCACGCGGGAAAAGCTAGTATTAATATAATATTTAATACTATAACTATTATTGAAAAAATATTAATAAGTACACCTACAAAAAAATTATCACCTATAATGTAATTTTGTAACTAATAAATATCAGTTTTATTCAAATTTGTTTTAATTCATGTACCTATTCGTTTCTTCTTGCTCCTTCTTTTGATCCTTGTGGTTACATCTACTGCCGTGTGGTTTCTGGCCTAAGAATAGAACCATCCCGCGGGTGTCAAAAAAAGCGACAAAAGGAAAAATCTGGAGGATAGGCAGCAGCATCCTACTGTGGAGTAGTACGTAGTAACTATTTATTAATAAGTGGTAATAGTAACCATCTGCTACTGCGGTCGTCAATTCGCTTATTCAGCAAACACCTAATAAGCGCACAAAATATGTCTAAGCCATTTATTTAAAAGAGCAACCATGGAGTTTCTTGCCAGATTCTTCTCCATGAAGGGTAGGCTGCCATTGGGACTGGCAACTAGAGTCACTCTTGTAATAAACAATATTAGAATTATGACTATTCATAAGTGCCTAATGGTCTACATGAATAAAAATATTTTGATTTTGATGCGAGAAGAGGCCTATATCCAGCAGTAGACGGATAAAGGTTGTGTACATAATTTCGAAAAATCATTTTTGGGTTGCCAAACCTACGCCCTTTGACTTCGAAGTCTATTACACTTGCCTAGTAAAGTCTCTAGTAAAGGTACTACCTCAGTTATATCTATGTAGGTAGATTCTAGAAACGAAAACACACTTATGATCGGAAATATAATTTCTATATATAATTTTTAACACGATTACACACGATTACAAATGTGGGTATGTACCGTCCAAAGATAATAAATTGCAAATCGCAATAGGTATAAATAACAACAACAACACGAGCAACGATCAGGGAATGTCCCGTATTTCGTACATTAGTGCTTTCAACGAAATGAGTGAAGTCCGCTATAACAGGTATTAGTCACTGTTATGTATAAAATAACAACTGGGATAACGATGTTATGGAATCAGTATTTGGACTAATGAATTGGTAATGTTTAAAAGTTATAACTACTTACTTTTTAAATATTTTTGCGGAATTTTGTTTCTACAAGGTGATTTATATTTGATAGATAGATTGACAAATGTATAAAAACCTGATATCAAATAGGTACCATTGTCACAGATGAACAATGATATTACGTATCTGTGACAAAATCATAAAGATGTGTACATAACTATATGAGTTAGGAAAACGTTAACGCTTTTTTACCACCCGGAGCATAGATTAAAGTTATTATCCAATGGTCAACGAAAATTCTTGCTGTTACTGTTACCTATGGAGCATGTTAGGATGAGGACCTTTCTAACGTTATTATAGCGTTTTATAGTGTAGTAGGTAATATTAGTTTTACTTCTAACATAACGCTACGCTCAAAACTATAAACAAAATATTTAGCGATAATACTAATGCGATAGTAACTTGTGATCGATGCACAGATAACGTTACGTCGATATTAATTCACAGTGATTTTTTTAAGGAAATACTAGTTACTTAAGGTACCGATACATTTGTTGATAGATTTCACATCCCTAAAAAATAGACTTTAAGTGATTATGTCATACATTATAAAAACAAGTTTCATACGATTTACTTTTCAGTAGGACAAAAAAGTTTGAAGAAAGCAGTTCATACTGAACAGTGAGCAAATAAAAGCTCCTCATTATTTTTATTCTGTGATTTGTTTTGTGCGTATTGCCTATTTTATTTACAAAATGTCGGTGAGTATTGCATATTTTTTTTGTTTTTTTTTTAAAGTGCGCATATTTTGAGGGTTGGCTGGGATGGCCCTGACATTGATCTTAAAAAGGTTTTCTTAGGATTGTGTAAATAATTGTTTAAACCTTAGTTTTTTACACGTAGCTCTACATTAGGTTCTCCTCCTGTATAATCTCCTTCTGACTTAGTATCGATACCAGCGACCAAACTCAACGGAGATTAGTCAACGAAGGAGATATGTGTGCGCAAATACAGGAGCACTCTCTATTTCCTTACTCTCATAGTCCGATGGGACGGCAATCCGACTCGGCAAGAGATCAAGCGCAGGGCCTACCGCTTTATGTGCTTTCCTAGGCACGAAGTAAGTGATTACTTATAATTAATTTATAATTCGCACATAACTTATGAAAAGTCAGAGGTCAAGTCAGGTTGCCAGTTTACGGTCACACCACTAGGCTATCACTCACGGCTTAAATTGAAATAGGTATTTAAAACACAATGCACAAGTAAGACGGGACAAATATCGGTCAGAGTGTCGTTTTAAGGGCGGAATCTGTCGTTTTAGGTACTATTTCATTAATATTTGTCCCGTGTTGGAATCGAACCGGTGAATCTCGATTTCTCGAATTCTAGGGTCAATGTTAAAATTATGTCCGTATAGGTAGGTACAGTCACGAGCGAAAATATGTAAACATGTAGAGTTTATCAAAAGCCATTCTAGAAAAACGCGTACCTATTTAAAATGTAAAAATATTGCAGTAAGCATCAGTAGATATTTACCAATACTTAGGTTATATATTTTTTAACAAATTAATACTGTACTTGAAAAAATAATCATTTGAATTCCGCTACATGTGTACATAATTTTGCTCTTGACTGTACCTATTTTAAGTAAAAAAACGTGTTGTGGTCGCGCATTAGTTATCTGATTAGTAAGCACGTGGGTGTGAGTTCGACCCTGGCTGGACCAATGTGACCTTTTCAATGTCATATGTACTTTCTTAGTTAATCTAAGACACCACTTACTAACGGTGAAGGAAAAATATCGTGAGCAAACCTGGACTTAGTCTGAAATCGCCGACCCGCTGTGAGCTTGTGTTATGTGTGGTGATTAATGCTTGATCTTTCTCTGTAGGTATGAGAACAGGCATTTGCCTTGTAGTGGGATAGTTACATGCTGCTTTATTTATTTATATATTTTGGGTAAATGGTAAATGTGGATAGCCTTTGTAGCTTGTAGACTCAAAAGTAGAAGATAGAGTCTAAGTCTAAGTCTGGGTGGACCAAGATTTAGAAGAAGATATTCCTTCCAATACTAAACATTGTGCATGAGATTTTACAAAGATTAACAGAAGAAAGATTAGATTAGATACAAGAAGATTTGTCAAAGACATATATCAGACCTAAAATAAAATACAATATTAGTAAAACCCTACTCTGTCATACATCGAATTCAAGACTCTGCTTACTGCGGCTGGGTTTTAGACCACTTGACCAATAAGATAGTCAAAGTAACTTTAGTACTTTGCCCTCGTAGGTACTAATTAATGTTTCTTATGTCGTTATGCGCATTATAATTAGCTTGCTGAAGTAGCTAATTATGCTTTAGGATAATTATCTTGTTTATTTAATCTTGTATTTCTAATGGGTGTCTAAATAAACTATTTATTAGGTACAAGCTTTTATTTAACTTGAAATATTTGTAAGTTAGTTTGTTAAGGTCAAATCTTGAAAGCTTAGAACTACTTAATCAAAACTTTCGATTTTGATATTTAAAATGCTTGTTCAGTTTTGATGACAATACACTGAAATAATATAAATAACCTGACGCTGCAGCTAGGATTATCTCCTCACAAGAGAACTCCTCATTACTAATTAATAATAGCACGAATCTGAAATTTTGCATATACGTTTAATTTTGATTTCCCAATTTAAAACTTAGCTTAAATAATGTGTTAATGATAATTATGATAAATATGCCGTGTGGTTTCCTGCCTAAGAATAGAACCACCCCTACTCATCCTGCGGGTGTCGTAACTTGAAGCGACAAAGGGAAAATCTGGAGGATGGGCAGCAACATCCTAAGGTTTAATAGCAACTATCTGCTATTGCGATTGCCTACCCGCTTGCCCTGCCCAGCGCAGCGTGGCGATTAAGGGCAAATACCTTCTAATGACCGCATAAAATAAGTAAGGCGTATGAAAAGAAGCCTTTTTTTTGTGGCCGGGGAGTAAAATAATGCTTTCCGCATACCAAAATTGCCTTCCGCAAACTTTTATGTGATGGGGTTATGTGAGGCTCGCACCCACTAAAAACGTCTCCCCATGCGTTCGTCGCACTGTATCGGACGGGGCCGGATACCGCAACCGCGCCTCGCAGCCCCGTCCAGTGCCTGCCTGTAGGCCCGCTCAAAATTTGCACTTGGGGGGGGGGGGCTATAATAGCCTACGTCCAGCAGCCTGTATCAGTCCACATACATATACATAATGTGTACCAATGTATGTAATGTAATGTTATTAATTTCTTTTTTTTTATTTTAGACTCCTTACCAAGGCAAAGGCAGATGCTTCGGCGAATATCGATGCTCACAATGCAACCGCCACTGGATGAGCGCCAATTCTTGGGCTAATTATGGCCAAGAGTGTACATCCTGCAAAATTAATGTTATGCCTTTTAAACAGGTACGTCTATCTCACTGTTGTATATAAATTTATTATCACTCTCCGTGCCTCGGATAATACGTGAAGCTGTTGGCCCCCGCTGTCAATTGTAGATCTTTGACAGTCGTTACGGGTAGTTAGAAGCCCGAAAGTCTGACACCAGTCTTACCAAAGGGTATCGTGTAACCCAGTATCTGGGTTGTGGAGGTCTGATAGGCAGTCGCTCTATGTATAACACTGGTATTTAGCTGCATCCGGTAAGACTGGAAGTCGACCCCAACATAGTTGGGAAAAGGCTAGGCAGATGATGATGTTTATCTCACTGTTGGACATCATAATTTAAAACATATTACATGGCCTGGTCCTGGTTACTTGACCTAGGGAGCGTCGAATATAACGAAAGGGGAATTTAATCTTGCTCCTGGGAGCAGTTACTGTTTCGTATGTTTTTTTACCGACTTCTAAAAAAAGGAGGTTCTCAATTCAGTTGAATTTTATTACCTACGAGTATGTGTGTTAAATATAAACCGATTTGAGTTATTTTCAATACTAAATTTTTTATAACCTTATGCTTACGTGATTAGGTATTAGATGTCATTTCATATTGATTCTGTCAAATACAAATTGTAGGTACCTTATTCATAAATAGATATCATTCTAATGAACACGTTTGTTGTTCTAAGTTTAATACTATAAATCAAAAGTTTATTTTTAAATTATGGTAAAGAATAACTTATTTGTTTTAAAAAACATTCAAACAAAAAAGTTAAGATATTATGATAAATACGTTAGTAATTATTTATGTTAAAATTGAAACTTTATTTTTTCAGACATCCTTAAAAAAACCGGAAGGTCTAGACAAAGGCGACCCGAGTAAGAGACATCCACAAGAGCTGTGTCAGAAATGTAAAGCATTGGGCAGATATTGTGGGCGCACTTCTTGGTTCTAAATGGATTTAATTTTTTAAGTACTAATGAAACAACTTTTTAACGGATATAATTCGCGTTTTTAGTACTCGAAAAGTAAAGTAAAGTACTCGAAACGTCAGGATTGTATTATCAAAATAAAAACGCAAATTATATCCGTTAAAAAGTTGTTTCATTATGTTGAGTGTTCGCGAAAGTTTGAGACTATATTTTTAAGTACTTTTTTTTTACTATTATGTACAGTACAACATAGATATGTATCTACTATCTTACCCACTACACACTTTACTTTTAGTCGTGTAGGTACCGCTTCTAAGTACACAAAAACAAAGCAAAACCACAGTATAATAAACATACAGTAGGAAACTAAGTTCAAACGCTCGAAACAGGACACTCACACAAACACGCGTAATAAAGCATAACGACGAGACTCCTAAGCGAACGTCGTGGTCTTCGTAGTATCACCAGTTTCAACGAACGCGTCGTTGCGCATGTTTATGTGAGTGTGCTGTTTTCGAGCGTTTGTACGTAGTTTCCGTACTGTATGTTTATTATACCGTGTAAAATAACTTAATTATTGAGTTTTGATCTTTGAATGACAATTTTAGATAAGTTTTTGAATTTTGATTGTAATTTCATAAAATTTATGAGTAAGTTTATAAGTTTTGACATTTAATTCACAACTTTATTATTGACGGCACGATTGGCGTAGCGGTCAAAAGATTTGCCTTCTGCGCTTACTGGTCGTGAGTTTGATTTGCATTATGGGACAAATATATATTATGTGTGATCAACAGATATTTGTGAAGGTGGGTATTTGTGCATTGTAAAATTATATCTGTATCCATGAAGGAAAAAAATATAATTATGGTTAATAATTAAAAGTTTTGCTGCTATCAATGTCAACAATTTAAATAATATAGACTCCCATCATGAGTCACAAATGTTACAATAAATAATATAATATTATCATTTATCATACGATCAGTCGATCATTTATAGTAATCGGGATAATTAATACTTATCTATGTCTTTAAAGACATCTGTACAAGTAGGTAGGTTTCGTCATATCGTATCTATAAGTACGATCGCGGACACGAACGGTGCGCCACTTTGCGATCAAAATGCTTTGAATGATGCTACGTGCGTAGTGGCGGGATTAGCGCTACGTTCGGACACCGGGTGCAAGCGATTGTAACCTTAAGAGTGGTGCACCGGCTTTGTCCACGATAGTACAATAGTAACAAGTACAAGTAATCGTCATTAGGTCGTAGATCGTTTCTAGTATTAAAGGAGTTATAGAATATCGAGTAAGGAATAAAAGTATAATTATAAAATTAAACTATGCTACAGAGATTTTTTTTTTTATATTATCTTTTAATATGTCGATTGGTTTGATTTTGTATCATTACTATCGTCATTTTGTTACTAATAAAATATAGATCTTTACCAGAATTATTTAATTTGTTTTTATTTTAATTTATTTTTTCTTCCTTGTTGTGGCTGCTGCAATATAAATTATTTAAAAAATTCCTTAAAATAATAATAATGTCCTCTTGACCGAATTTAGATCACAACGGTTTATCTCGACGGAGATTAGCCAACTACGCAAAAGATATAAGTAGTGCAAAAAAGTGTGCGCAAACACAAGTGTACTCGCTATTCCCTCACTCTCATAATCCGATGGGACCACAATCAGGCACGACTGCAGAGAGATCAGGCGCAGGCCCAACGGCTTTACGTGCTTTCTGAGGCACGGAGTAAGTGATAATTAATTTATTAATACGAAAATAACTTACGAAAAGTCAAACGTGCGCCTTGAGTTTGAACCTGAGACCTCTGATTTGTTAGACAACGGTTACCACCACTAAAGGAACAATCGTATGGGTGTCTTAATATGATCCCATCAAACGGCACCTTACACGTCATAATTAAATTAAATTCATGAGGCAGGCCAATATCTTGCCAAAAGTATTAAGATAACCCCAGCAAAAGAATTATAAAAATCGGTTGAATAGATGTTGAAGTGTGGCACTCAGGGACTGCCGCGGTAAAGCTATTGCATAGCATTTTTTAACGACTTATGCAATTATAATTATTTATTTATTTTTTATTTATGCAGTCAATGGCTTAAAAATCACGTCTTGAAAAATCTAAGCAAAATTAAATAATTCGTTTTCGAAATTCGAATGTTTATATATCTAAATGTTTTGTTTTTTAATGTGCTAACATAAAATATACCTTGAACGTTAGTTAATACCGACTGCCTCGTTGGTCTAGTGGTAGCAAGCGCGACTGCTGAGCAGGAGGTCCTGGGTTTGATCCCCGGGTCGGACTTATAACATAGCCGGCGAAACGTGGGTGTACTACACACCTCTGCCTACCCCCTCTGGGGAATAAAGGCGTGAGTCTATACGTTAGTTAATAAGATTTTAAATAGATTATTCTGCAATAAAAGGTGTTAGGTTTTTATTTTCGTTACGGAATTTCTTGATTCGGTCGCCGCGCTCAAAGCCCGCGATAAAGTCTATGCAGTAGCTTAAAAATCGCGCACATACAACATACGAGGAAAACCGAAGACTTCCTTTTTTAAAGTGAAATTATGCATATGCATATTTTAGGGTAAATTTTACATACCCTAAAGTTTTCGTTTTCTAAACAGAGATAAAGGAAACTTAAACTAATTAATATCTGTTGGCTCGCTAACCACAGACAGTGGCTTGCAATTATTCTTGAGGCCCCATCCCGGACTTAAGAAAATGTGAGGTCTACAAGACTTGACCGCTGACGAGGGATTCGTGTAAACTAATTAGAGTCTCGAATCGGTATTGTGTCTCAAAAAGATTCGTACGAGAAAGTTCGAAATTTCTAGAAAGAAAATATCGATCTTGAGTGGGATTTGAATCTGCAATCTACTGGGTAAAGCCTCCAGTCGCTCTAGATAAAGAAAGAAAGAAAAGAAAAACCATTTAATTCGCCTTTGGGCAAAAACACATACACCAGATACAAAAACAATGACAATAATTAAAAAGAAAAAATACAAACATTATTAAGTGCGGCAACACTTGACACATACCCGTTGCCAACACTCAAAACATGGAGGACGATTCGCAGTCGCAACACAATAATGAATTTTACTGCGATGCGCCCGCGCTGCTCTTCATCTGCCCAAAAGTGAAAAGGAAGCCACTCAGCTTAATGCCGGGGGTGATAACAAAATTATCACCCAGCGCTAGATCGATTTTTTCTTTCATCAAATTTCGAACTTTAGTGTTTACATCGTATCCATAAATCCTACTAATATTATAAATGTGAAAATTTGTGAGTATGGATGTTTATTACCTACTCTTTCTCGCAAAAACGATTGAACGGATTTTGACAGAAAATTTCATATATAAATTCTGTTCCATATTTACCCGACTGCGCCAGAAGGAGAGTTATTGAATAACTGATGTAGTAGATAAAGCCTATTCCCCGCCTATGAAACTGAGCCTTAACATTTTTTATTCAATTAATAAACATTATTGTTACAATAGGCTTCTAAGAAAAACTGTTTTAAAATTCAGGATGTTGACTCACATCCTACTTACAAACAAATTGATAAAACAAACTAACACCGTATTTTCATCATTGTTTTGCAGTCTTCTAAGAATAAACATTAGAGGAAGCATTGTTTATAATTAAATAAGCAGTTATCCAGGTGGCAGTAGGCAGTAAGCCTAATTTGAATGAGGGTAAATCCGTTCATTTGCCAGCATTTACATAATCGCTGGGGGCTGATTAAATTTGTACGAACTAAATTCCTTGTCTGCACCTTGTTAGTGAACTTGTGAAATTTCTTCTTAAATATAAATAATTCCTTAAAAGAAAGATAAATTTCGAAATTTTTGTAGAAAGGATTCGAGCGGGATTGGAACCTGGAACCTGGAGCCTGGGTAGTTGTTCTGCTACTGTCAGTAATGAGTATGCTAAAGTAAGCTATTCATAACCCCGGGTGGTTAGGACATGATTTTTTTCTGTGACTCGGAGATAACCCAAAGCCTCTGGTCTGACTGGTCTCTCTACGTTCGTGTCACATTGCCGTTCCATGAGTCTATGAAGGTTAACAAGTAAACTTTCTATAATAATGATGTCCTGCGCAGTTATCTAATCTCTGATAACACTGGCAAGATTTAGTTATGTAGGTACTTACTGTACTGAACATCAATCTACAGGATTATCAGTCTTTTTCATAATAAGTGGTTAGTCTCTCAGTTGCTCCGTAGAAAACTGATATTCAGCTGTATCTGGTAAAATCTGGTTAGATTAGAAGGCAACCCCAACAAATTTTGGGAATAAAAGCTATTAAGATGATGACTTATATGAGTCATTCAAATATCAGAGCTGTTTAATTCGTTAATAGTCTTTGAGGATGTGATAATTATTAATCAAAGATACCTAATCATTTCATAGAATTGATAATTCATAATTTTGTAACTATAACTGGAAATGATAAGTTTATAAACATTGTAGATTTGCATTGTTTTATCAGGAAATAAACAAACACTGATATTTAAGTAGGATGCATTTTATTATGTCCATATCCGCTTATTTTATAAAAATACATAAATTGTTTTCCAAATGGTGCTTTATGAATTATGATACGAGTGAGCACTGTGGAATTCTAAGGAGGAAGCCTATGTCTAGCAGTAGACGTCTACCGGCTGTTGATGAAGAGCTAACTAATTGGTCATTACTGTTACACTCCGAACTTTATAGCTCGAACCAAAGGTTGCCGTAATGAAGCCGAGAGTGTAATGACCAATGCCCATGCGTCTCATACGATGTTTTTTGAAACTCAACTCAAATTCTCGATTTCGGGAATGCCCGACTACTCAAACGGAGTCCATTTTCAAGAGCGATTGTAGTCGCGGCGGCGTCTCAGTCTAATTACATTGTATCTGATTGCTAAACTCTAATTAAGGTAAAAATATGCACAAAACTTACGAAAATTCAGAGGTGAATACCTAAGTTTAATCTTTAGACCTCTGACTTGCCAGTCAACGGTTATACCAATAGGCTATCTCTGCATAATTATGAGGTCAAGCAGTCATCCGTTACAATGAGTGCAAGCATATCTTGACTAGGACTAGGTATATGCAAGCAAAATTGCAATACACATTATAGAAATGCAAAACTAACGAAGTTGCTTCGTAGACGCGTAATTCACAGTTAGCCGAGGGAAACTTTTCAGCCATAATAAGTATTATAACCGCTACAAAATGTACCCGTTGTATTATAAATTTTACTTTACATTTATCGCCACTTCCTCGGAGATAGTTAAGTAAATCCTGTTAATATTCAAACTTTCTTCGAAAGCGAGCTGAACGTAGGTACATAATAATAACATTATTTTAAACGTTAATGCGAATGCTGCAAGCTTTCATATAGGGTTTTTCTTGAAAAATAACTTCGAGTTAAAAAAAGCCTGTGTTAGCTACGAATTGCTTATTTTTTAATGAAACAACCTTCTTTATAAAAATACTTTTTTATTGAATGATTGAGTAACCTATTCGCTGATCCTTTTACTGGTAAAACATATCTGTTTAAGTTGCGAGGGTTAGACTATTTAGTTGTTCCAAAAACCATTTTATCATCATCATCATCGTCCACTGCTGAATATAGGCCTCTCTCAATGCGCGCCACTATTGTGCGCTCATTGAAAGTATTTGCCTATAATCACCACGCTCTGGTCAAGCGGGTTGGCGATCGCACGGATGATAACTGTTACAGAATGAAAGAGATGAAGAAACAGATGCTGCTGCCCATCCTCCGCATCTACATCTACAATTCTACATATATAACATTGTACTCTAACTGCAAAGTTAGACGTGCTAGCTCTCTTAGTAAAGTCAAGGTACCTACCATCTGAGATGGTTGAACACGGGCTTCGAATGGCTCGGTGGCGGAGCGACTGGGGGCTTTTACCCAGAGGGTGGCGGATTCAAATTCCGCTCGTAATCGGTTTTCCCTTTCTTTCAAAATATATAATAAATAGTGATAGGGTAGGGGTAGAATAAGCAGGATAATCACACGTATGAAGTCGCGCCGTGAGAGTCTTGTTATTAATAGGATAGAACTGACTAATTAAATGAATTATTGAACGCATATTAATTAAATTAACTATAAGGGTCACTTTATTCCCCATGGGCATGGCCCAAGGGCATAGTTCTACAAGATTTCTAAAGGGTTCGTCCAGTCGTATTAGGGTATGGTCCAAGTCACAAAAGACTGTTAAATTGCAATAGGTACTGAGGCTTCAAAATTTTTGTAGAAATAAATATTCAATTACAAGTAGGATTTGAACCTACTGCGGATAAACGCTATTCGTAATCCTGCTCGAGCTATTAGTAGTTTGCTTTGCATGCTTAAAATGTAAAAAAAAAATCAATTTCATTCGATTCTCTATTTGGTTATGGTGTTGTTGGATTCATCCTGCAAATATGGGTTTATTTACTGCAGTCTAGTACTAGTCATGTAATCAATCTGGTTGTTCTTAGCAGCAGCACAGAATCTGGAACTGTGTCCGATTTGATAACAGGTTCGTATTTTCTGTGGTAATACCGTAACAGGTGAAAATGTAGGCACTAAACACCTTTGCCGAACCCTTATAGTGAAATTTTTACTGTACCATGGGTGCAGTACCTACATTTTGCACAAAAGCGAGATCTAAACAAATGTCTGTTAATAAAACTAATAATATTTGTCTCGTTTGAGACATCCAACCCGCGAATGCATGTTCAAATTTTTAATTGTATCCTTACCACCCCCTAGAGTCATCGAAGTCTTTTTTCTTTTTGCATCGAACGCTACAAGCGTGTGACTTGTGGCACAGTCACAGGTGTCAGAACCAACACTTCCACAACAAGGCGCTCGGACAGAAGGGTCGCGATCACTTTGGGCGAGTTTAATTAATTGACCGTCTTATTACGATGCGGCGATGAATTAGAAGGGCTTGGACAATATGGAATTCAATTTAAGGGTTAGACTTTGACCGTTACTAAAAAAAAAATAACATATTTTTTTGCAAATAGTGGCAAATGTAAATTGTATTTTACAGGTTTTTTCGCAAAGGGTGTAAAGGAACCGGTTTCATCGTATCATGCATATACCTATCATGGTGGGCAGTAGCCCAGGGCGCCATATTTGCGGGGGCGCCGAGGTCTTTGAATCTCTTGCCCCCCGTCTCCATACACTTAATACCGTGTTACGCCAACAAAAAATTAACACTCATATGTGGGCGCCAAAAAAAAAACAATAAGTATAAAAAACTTTATAAAATTAGTATGACATCATAGGGTACTAATACGTAGTCTGAAATTAGTATCATGATAATATAAGAGTGGTAAGATTTCTGAATTCTGAACTTGTAGGTCAGAAGATAATCACTTGAATCACGCCAAATTACATTATACATAATTTTGCACGTGACTGTACTTCTATCTGTTACTAATACCACAAAACACCGAGAGTACAGAAGTAAAGCTCATGTATGTACTGCGTTTTTTATGCCTACTCTCGGCGGTCGCGCTAGGGATGCCGCGCTCGCCGCTCCATCATCTTTCCGTGGCGAGCGGGTCGAGCGTAGGTAGGTATATTATTATTTAGATTGATTGTAGGTACATATAATATTGTAAAACTGATATCATCGAGTATACATATTGAGCAAACGGTTTATTGGTTCACTAGCGTAAAAGTAATTTGCACTAAATACCTAGGTAGATAGTAGATACGAGTAGGTACATTATTTCCTAGCGACCCACACAAAAAAGCTAAATATTACGTAAAAAGATGTGCGACTCTTTCTCGATAACAGTACCTATTATGATAAACACTTCTTTTCATTTTGTAGATACCTAATACAATACAATGCAAATAGATTATAGGCAAATCGGTAGGTACCCACCTATAAAAATCATAAACACTTAGGTACCTACCGTGTTTTGTGTTACTCACGTATCTAATCATAAAATTACAAACCTACTAACGTCTCTAAAACAACTGGTAGTTTAAAAAACGAAAATTGACTATTTAAAGTCGAATTTAAACATTTTAAAACACAACAGTTATAATAACATTTTTTTAGGTGCTCCATTTTTGCACAAAAAATATTATCGATGCGTATCTGCAGCGCGTGCCACTCGTAAGCGCAGTTGTGGCGCAGTCCTCCGAGACAGTCTGAGATTTCGTGTTCGTGAACGATGTCTATGTGTGCGTTGTTCGCGCGCCCAATGTACGTAGCTTTACTTCTGTACTCTCGGTGTTTTGTGCTAATACTGTTTCTAATCTTGAAAGAGGTAATTCTTTTATTACCTCTTTCAAGATTTGCAAAATTTATAGGTACCTACATCGTTTATTTTTCTATAAACAAAAAAGAAAAATATATTTGACAAAATTTTCTCTGTCATTCAAGCAGACATGTCTGGTTACAAAGATAAATAATGTTGTTATAAGTAGTAAATTGCAATAACTTTAGAGTTATCTCAGGATATTAATCTTAAGATTGCACAGTATATAAACGAAAGCTGTTACTATTGTATCTTAAGAATGTACAAGTAAGTACCCGCATTGCAAATAATTTCTAAATAAACTATCGTCATTGTATAGCCTTTTGATTAAATACCTACATATTTACAAGAATGTATTTGTTTGTTACCTTTTCACGCTAAACCACTGAACGGATCATCCTGAAATTTTGCACGACTGCTGAGTGCAAGATCCGATTTTCGGTTTCGATTTCCGGGTCTGGCAGCGTTATTAGGTTTTTTCATTGGGAAATTCTCAGTAGCAGCACGGAGTCTGGCAATAGGTCCGCCCTTAGGTTATTACTAGCTAAATGTATATGTACACCTCTGTCTAGCCCTCTAGGAAACAGGCATGAGTCCATGTATGATAAAAGTTGTAATTTTGGATAATCTTTAAAATAGGTGATGTTTGTTATAATGGAAACCATTTGATAAGTTAGATAGAGCGGTTTACGCGCACAAATATCAACGCCAATCATTTAATGTTGATAAAACTATAAAATTGTTATATTTTTAGGTCTTCGCCGACTCCGAAAGAGCTTTTCAAAAAACGGGTATCCAACAACAAGCAACTAAAGATAATCAGAGAATGTAGTGCAGACGAGACCGAGAAAGTACCAGTACCTATCAAGGTAAATTACAAAAAAAAGGTGTTCATGGCATGGGATAGAGAAATAAAAGATGTTCCAAATCGCAACCCTTACGCTGTTCCAGATAGGTTGAGAATCACAACTAAAAGTTTACCACCAAGAAAAGCAAAAATCGCTCAATTTGTAACAGATGATCCTTTTACTATATGTGATATCGATCCAACATTTTATAAAATAATAGAAGGCAGACCGATAAGAACGTTTTACGACCATAATGACTACATGACACATATCAGGAATATAACTATGTTCCGCGCAGATACAGCTTATATAAGAGATGAAATATTGCAAGTAGAATCAAGAATTAGAAGAGAGAGAGAAGAATACGATGAAACAGAGGCTATGTTATCTAAAATTAAAGAAAGTTTTGTTACTTTTACTGCAGAAAGCTACAAAGAAGCGAAATTAGTGGTACTTATTGCAGAAAAGAATGCAGAAAGGTTGGCATTGAAGATTGATGAATTAGAAGGTCAAAGTTTCTTATATGTTGAATTAAAGAATAAAGTTACTTCCTTAGTTGGAGTATACGACAACTTATTGCAGTATAAGAGGTTTTTAACGGATATGTCCCCTAATTGGTGGCGCGAGCGTTACGAAAACCAATGCATTGAAGGCACCATCTTATGTTCAACTTTTTTTTCCGATTTGGATAGTGATTTTCTGGATTGTTCTACATTACTAAAAAAGACTGCTATGTCCCTAGCCCAATTGCAACCACAGCTATACTTTAGAAGACCATTAGAGCTCACTACTGTATTGGAGACCATGAGCAGGCAGTGTTTAAACTATCTAGAAATTAACACATATTTTCAGGAAACTTTGACTAAAACTAACCAAAATAAGAATTATGTTTTCTGTCAAATGAAAAATGAATGCGAGTATATGCAAGGAATTATAGACTATTTTGAACATAGAGTTAAATGGATGGAAGAAAAGAGAGAGGCATACAAAACGGCTTTCTTTAGAATATTAGTACACGATTTTAAGCAACTTTACGCATCATATGAGTCTACGAAGTTATTTACCTGCCTACAGTATACTCATTCTCGAATATTGGGAAGCAGTGAGGATCCCAGAGATAATATGACGACACTCATGCGCCAATTGGAACAGGTGTACAGTAAACTTTGCTGTAGTTTAGATAATTTAGATCAAGGTGTTGTAAAAGTGGCACAAAACAAGGCGTTTAATGAAGATATAATGATTATGAAACTGGCTTATGATGCTCAAGACCAGTTAAGGCGATATGACGATCTAGTTAAAGCTCTCTTTAGGTGTTTTGACCCACCTAAGAAAAGAACTAGATTAGTCTTTTCAACTTTGAAAAAAAAAGTATAGAGAGCTTCAGATTTAAGGAAGGCAGTGGTAAGTGCCGTTTAAGTTAAAAAATATTTAAAAACTAATAGGAAGATATGATTATTTAAGTTGTGTGTAATATTTCCTAATAAATATTTCTTTTTAAGTTTAATATTGCCTTCAATTATTTAGGCTGAGTAGTAAAGCGCTCGACTATCGACTCGACTCGCATCTGAAGGATTGGTCTCAGATAGCATTGGACCGAGAAAAGTGGAAGGAGGGGAGGGAGGCCTTTGCCCTGCAGTGGGACAATATAGGCCAAAATAATAATAATAAAAGTAAAGCGCTGTTGTATAATATACTTGAACATTCGGTTAGTAAGAAAATTACAAACTGCATGTTCATTGACAGATTGGGCGGTAAATACTGAACAGTAAAAATAGTACCAAGAATTTAAACCGCCCGTAGGCCTCTGACATGGCTTTACACACCACTGAAAACCATCTGATAGTCGGACATTTTGCTACATGGACATTTTGCTAATTAGACGTTTCGCGCTGTTGGGCATTTTGCTACTTAGACCTTCTGATCAGGAGCGAAATTGTCAGGTGTGCTGGTTTCAACACGATATTTTCCCTTGCTGTTTCAGCAACTGATAATTAATTTATAATACGCACATAACTTACGAAAAGTCAGAGGTGCGCGCGCCTTGAGATTGAACTCGAGACCTCGAACTTGTTAGTCGACGGTCATACCACTAGGCTATATAGGTTCTGTATACACACAGTGATCGTGAAAACCTAATACAGTATTAACAGGTATCTATATTGATAAAAGTACACATAAAAAAATGCTCATAAGTACACGGTTTCTTGCTGACTGGAAAAGCTCTAGCATTAAGAAAATATTTCATGAATAAGGTAAATTGGCTTCCTCGCTCATAGCTTTGGGCGGATTATTCCAAGTATAATTATCATAAGTTAGAGTACGCGAATGATTCCGCCAAGTGCTCAGTGTAACGATGCCCGCCCTCGGGACTAAACATTTGCTTTCATGAATACCTTACCATAACAGACGGAGCTCGCACCGTAAAAGCAACAATGTAAATTTAATCACAATTTTCATTCTAAATAACGCAACTGCATGTCTTAGCAACACCGTTTAAATTTCTTACAGTAAAACCACAGTATAAAAATCATACAGTACGGAAACTTCGTACAAAAGCTCGAAACGGCACACTCACAAAAACATGCGTAATATTCCATAACGACGAGACTATAAGCAATTGAAGATGTACAACATTTGCTGATGGAATGTGTCCGAAATAAGAATTAACGCGACTCGGTTCTGAACGAATTAAAACTAAATAAGTTAGACATGGGTTTAATTCAAAGCGTCTTATCAAAGCCGAGATCAGAGGCAGCTAAAAAACTTTGTCATTTAGTTATGATCGTTCAGTAGTAGTAAATTAAGTAATTAACTATAATATTTTTTTTGTTATATTAGGAGTTAATTCTGTAATAAGGTACGATGGTGTTGACATATCTGTTGAAAGCCCCTAAACATAAATTAAGATTTAAAAAAAAAGTCGCGGTACTCGCAGTATCAACGAGGCGTCGCTCGTTGCGCATATTTGTGTGATTGTGCCGTTTTCGAGCGTTTGTAGGTACGTAGCTTCAGTACTGTATGTTTATTATACTACTAGCTGCCCCGCGCGACTTTGTACGCGTGATTATTCTACCTCTACACTTTTTGTACCCTACCTTACACTACCCTACGCTACTCTACCATACCCTACCCTTTTCTACCCCTACCCTACCCTACCCTACTCTACCCCTATCCTACCCTACTCTACCCCTACCCTACCCTACCCTATTCTACCCTACCCTACCCTACCTCGTTCAATGATTATGCTACTTTGATGTCTGTTACTATTATCGAATTTCCTACACAAACTTTCACCCCCGCCTCCCCTTTCCCCCCTATTGGGTAGATTTTTCAAAAAGCTGAAACACGTCTTATTTATTCACCGAAAAGATTGATTGATTAAACTTAAAAAACGATGAATTTTCATTACAAACTTTCATCCCCTTTTATATCTCCTTAGGGGGGAAAAAAATTAATTTTTTTGATACACGTCTTTTTTATTTTTAGAGCATAACCTTAATACTCATTTTTACACCTGTAACTTAAAAAATAACGAATTTTCCATACAAATTTTAACCCTCTTTTTTATCCACTCAAGGGTAGTTTTAAAAAAAATAACCTATGCTCGTCTTTTATTCATCAACCGAAAAGCTGAATACCAAGTTTCGTACATTTAACTTTAAAAACGACGGACTTTCATACAAACTCTTATCCCCCTTTTTACCTACTTAGGGGTGGAGTTTCCAAAAATCCTTCCTTAGTGCACCCCCAGGGTACTTAAAAAATATTGTCTCAAAATTTCAAGTCTCTAGGTCCACCGGTTTAGGCTGTGCGTTGTCTGTCAGTCAGTCAGTCACGGTACTGTTTTATAAGTATAGATGGTAAAACGGTGTTTAAAAATTTAAAATGTAAATGGAATCATGGCGTGTAATCAATTTGCCGTCGCACGATGAAAATTAAATAATCTTGTTTCTGATTACGCACCGCGGCTGACACAAAAAGTTCATATTGTGTCAATTTAACTTCTAATCACTTTTTAAATACGTTAGCGAGGAGACGCGGCCGATCGACGAATAAATTTGAATTCATTAACAAACTGATTCGTGCCCGCCCTTAACTTACTATTGAAGGGGAAGCAAATTGATTTTTTTATAGAAACTTCATTCCAATCTTATGCCATTATGGTGGTTAACATTAAATCGCTTATTTTCCTGAATTCATCACAAATTTGCGAAAATATAATGCGACTGGTTCAATTAACGAATAGTAGGAAGTGATCCAAGCAATGCCTGCGTGTAGTTTTTTCTCGTTTCTGCCTAAAAGCTAATTTAAAAAAAAAAAAAAAAAAGCTAAGTAAGTTTTCAATTCTCAATCTATAATCTATACCTACTCTTTATGACGAATCTAAATTGTAGGTGTATTAAAAAGATGGGTATGGTTAACCTCTCCATATGCCCCAATGCAGAGCATTGGCCTTTTTTAATATATAGAATACTAGCTGCCCCGCGCGACTTTGTACGCGTGATTATTCTACCTCTATACTTTTTCTACCCTACCTTACACTACCCTTCGCAACTCTACCATACCCTACCCTTTTCTACCCCTACCCTACCTAACCCCTACTCTATCCCTACCCTACCCTACTCTAACCCTACCCTACTCTACCCCTACCCTATCCTACTCTACCCTACCCTACTCTACCCCTACCCTACCCAACTCTACCCTACCCTAGCCTACCCTACTCTACCCTACCCTACCCTACCCCACCTCGTTTTTTGATTATGCTACTTTGATGTCTCTTACTAATATCAAATTTCCTACACAAACTTTCACCCCCGCCTCCCCTTTCCCCCCTATTGTCAGTCAGTCAGTCACGGTACTGTTTTATAAATATAGATTGTTTGCCACTATTTAATAAAAAAATCGCAAATAAATGTATTTAATTAACAACAACCATTCGTTAAAGAAACCACTAGATATATCTTTTACATACAAAATACCATTCTTACAAAAGGAATTCAATACGCCTGCACATCTACAAATATTTAATAATCGCAAGTGAAATTCTTCGAAGCTCCATCGTTTATAGAAATCCAATTTATTTATTTAAACAAAAGTGCTCAGCGATCCCGTTGGTTGAATGCATGCATTCCTATGATATTAAAAGCTCGGGGCCCGACAAAAGATTCATTCGAGCGTCGATTGATAATTAATATTGTTTTATTAAGCCCCGTATCTCGGAACAACACGGTTTCGAATGCGCCTAAATTGTAACCCATCGATGCGTGGCTAATTCTGTAACGTTATTAAATGTTTAGAGACTAATTATATTAGCGGCTTTTGTTAGAAATTCTCCTTCTGTTTTTATGTTTAGTCCGTTGTTTATGGTTTATGTGTGCTTTTTAATCTTCTTCTTCTTATCGTACGGTTGATTAACAACCTGGTGTCAGAGTTTAAACCGCCCGTAGGCCTCTGACATTCATCTGGCTTTACACACCATTGAAAAATCTCTAAGGTATGCTGGTTTCATCACGATGTTTTTCCTCTCCGTTTTAGCAACTGATAATTAAGTGAGTAGAAGCGACAATACAGGTTAAAAAAACTTTATTTTAATATTCCTAGCTCTAAACGTTGAGATCTTAGACAAGAAACTGTGAAATAATTTGTAAGAAATTTTAGTTTTCTCAAGTAGGATACACATACAAGCAGAACACAAGGCAATTTGAAAATAAATACTTACCTCCAAATAAAATTAAAACTTTATGGATAATGATGCTAATTCTCCTGCACACGCTCTAAACTAATTCAGACTCGCCATCTCTCGTTCTAACAGAGATAATTAGAAAAGGATAGATGATTTTTAGAGCCGTTAAACTAGTCCATTTGCTTGATATCAACAAGAATATAGTCGGCATGTCATAGAGGTCTCGTCTAATTTCACGTCAATTGCAAGGATGTAGACTAATTTGACAGCTCTAATTTGATAGTTCAATTTGCTGTCCTTTTTCGATGGCGTTTATTAGAAAGAGATGTAGATAGACTAAAATTAATTTAGCGGGATGTACAAGAGAATCAGCACCATTATCCTTCACAATTCGTTGGTACCTATACATATAACCACGTTATTCGTATTTCACGAATCACGTGTCAATTTTGACAGCAATCCAGTAATCGTAAATCCTTAATGTTTTCCACTTGCAAGTAATTACGTATGATTTTAAAATGTTTTTGCGTTTCTAGTGGATTTAATGCGGTTGCGGTGTAGTATCGTGTAAAGTCATACATTATGAATAAAGGGCGGTCCCTAGAGTCTGGGCTGGCACCGGCTAGCGGTGACTTGATAGATTACCTCCTCTCTCTTATTAAGTACTCTGAAACCGCACGGTTTATCATTTCTAATAACAAATTCATTGAAGGCGCCTCTTTGCGCTAATCTGCTATCTCACTCGCGCATTAAAGTTGATTGAAGATATAAAATCAATAAATCATCATCTGCCTAGCCTTTTCCCAACTATGTTGGGGTCGGCTTCCAGTCTTACCGGATGCAGCTGAGTACCAGTGTTTTACATGGAGCGACTGCCTATCAGACCTCCACAACCCAGGTACTGGGTTACACGATACCCCTTGGTAAGACTGGTTGTCAGACTTTCGGGCTTCTGACTACCCGTAAAGACTGTCAAAGATCTACAATTGACAGCCGGGGCCAACAGCTTAACGTGCTATCCGAGGCACAGAGAGTGACAATTAATTTATAAAACGCACAAATATAGTTATAAAAAATCGAAATAAACTAATTAAAGGATATGGCATAAAAAAAAAATTGTATAGAAATTTTAAAAAAATACACGACGCGAACTCTAGTTACAATTTTAAAAAAATCTATAACGAGCTGGATTTGAACCTGCAACCAAGCAAGCCACTCTGCTAACTGAGCTGTTCCTTAGCTGTCGAAATTATATTTTTTTATAATATTCAGTACATTACAGAACTATTAATTTCATAGAACACACAAAAATATAAATTTTTCTTCATGTGGCTTTGTTTAATAGAAATCAAAGATTTTGACCATAATTGCAATACCTAAGTACCTACTTACCTTTTATAACGATTGTTGAACAACTAATTGCAATTTACGTAATAACCTCAGCGACCTCGCGTACTAAGATGGATGCCTAGTCTAATTAGAGTTTTCATATTAATTGCCACCATTTTGTCCAGCAACGATTGAAATTAATACTTTTTTGAGCTTACCTACGTTCCTTTTTACTACGTTCGTAAAACTTAGTTACTACCTACCTACACATAGCATCCTAAAAATCTATACTAATATTATAAAGAGGTTTTGTATGTATGTATGTCAGGGTAAATCTCTGGAACTAGCGATCCGATCCTAAAAAATCTTTCACCAATAGAAAGCTACTTTATCCCTGAGTGCTATAGGCTATTTTTTATACCGAAAAAAAAACGCAATCTGGCTGCTTTATCAACATGTGTTTACGGGAAAATTTAATTTAACGCGGACAAAGTCGCGGGAAACAGCTAGTATTTTTTAGAATTTGAAATTATTTAAAATTCAATCTTGATTCGAAGAACACGTGGCGCCATCTATTATTATAAGGACGTTATTGTTGTTTTCTTCGGGTACAGTATTTTTCAGGATGAAAGCTACCCTATGTCCGCTTCTGTACACATGACAAAGTATATGCAAAATTTTAGGATGATCGGTTCAGTAGTTTAGTCGTGAAAAGGTAACTTACATACCTAACAATGTACTATCGCGGACACGAGCGGTTCAACACTTTGCGATCAAAATGCTTTGAACGGTGCTACGTGCGTAGGGACGAGGCTAGCGATACGTTCAGACGCCGGGTGCAAGCGATTCTAACCTTAAGAGTGGTACTCCGGCTTTGTCCGCGATAGTACATCACGTTTACTTTTCACCAACATTGTATCAGAGGGAAAGCCTGTTGAAATATAAGAGGCACAGCTCCGGATCCTTTGCAGCTAATTGGGAATATTCTGACAAAAAAAATTACCCGATCCGCGAACTTACACTCAGAATTTTGAGTCTACTCAACTTGTGTTCCATAGATTCCCTATTTTCAATTTGTGTTCCATAAGTCATGAAGGCTATATCCTATACCCTATAGTGGAACAACGTCTGCTAGATTAACTCCTTAATCCCCAAAACGTCAACACCATCCATTGTCTTTCCTACCCTAGGAACGCAAACAAAGGTCGTACGTCATATCACGTTTAAGCGTATTTTAAGCACCTACGTCATCCGTTATCGAAAAGCAGCATGTCTGAATTGAGCTCGATTCAAAACAGATTTACTGTTTGCATGACTGATGATCAACTAACGATACAATGATCGTAGGGTACGACGACATTTTTTAGGACAAGGGTGAAATGACGGTCGCATTAATCTCAAGCCCTTCTAAAATTAAATTTTGCGCGGGTAAGTTTTACGTGTATAGCCGTCCTTGTTCTTTTTGGGGTTTCTAAGAGGAATAGAATGAGAATTTAAATATGCGGCATGCAGTTCACTTCCTTAATCGTTCTGATAGATCTGTAGATACTTAATAACCTTAACGTTTTTAAGGGTGGTAAATGCATTGGATTTGAATACCTTTGAAATCTAGAATAATAAATATCCTCTTCCTGCAAAACAATGATAAAATATGTATGGAGTGACAGCTCTTTGACTAGGACAAGTGACGTCATTTGTTTGCAGTGCCTTCTCTGACTAGTAAATAATGTTCAAACCTTTTTTTTGCAATATTTTCACAATTTTTTTTTGTGAAGTTTGGAAAAATAATTATAGACAATGTAACATTCGTTTTTAAAAACAAAAGACGTTTGTAATAGTTTATTTTGAACTTGTTTGTAGGATAGCGCGATTTACTGCTCATAATCACGGTCAAAAGACATCAAATTTTCACTCCCTAAATTAAAAAAAAAGTCCTGAACAAAATACACCCCACCCAATTTAAAAAAGTATGGTTGCTTAGGTCATTAGAGGAGCATGTGTGAGCTCCAAGATAAATGACCTCCGACCTCCAACCTTCACTGCCTGACAGGCAAACACATGCGTGCATATTGAAATTTTTATTATAAGGGAGTTTTATTAAAATATTGAATTTGCTGCAATTTTTTATTTGTAAGAAAAACTTTTATTTGTTTCTATTCAAAGAATTTCTAATACAATATAACTATTATTCGGATAATACTACTATGTTTTACTACTTTCCGCCCGCGGCTTCGCCTGTGTCGTATGTTGATGAATTGTAGGTACCTTACGTGTTATTCTGATCTTATGGTACGTTAGTGTAAAATTTTATCAAAATCCGTTTAGTAATGCGTGACAGAGTAACAAACATCCTCCTTGCACTCTTACAAACACTCTTAAAAACATTTATAATATTAGTAGAATATTATGTTAACTTATTGCCAGATTCTTCTCTTCAAAGGGAGACTGCTCTTCGAACTGGCAACTAGAGTCACTCTCCTAATAATATTAGAGTTATGACTATTCATAAGTGCCTAAAATGGTCTACATGAATAAAAATACTTTGATTATGAATAGTAATTGTACGTGCAATAGCTACGTGGACGATATCCTCAGTACTTAGTACCGACTTTAATTAAACTTTTCAGAGATACTTGAAGAACAGTTACCGGGTGGTATAGCTGTTATATTTGCATACACGGGCTTGTGAGCCGACTTAATTTATCCGTAATGGGTTTAGAACAAGCTGTGAGTGTTCGCACTGATTGCCAGACTCCCCCGAGAAACGTGTATCTAAAAACAAATACCTACAACTTATTGAAACGATAAATAAATGGAGGTTGATAAAGATTTATATTAGAAGAAATACAACATTCTTATATTGTTTTTTTTTTAAAGTACATGTCAAGATTATACGTGGCCATTGAGTTTCTTGAAGCCACTTGAAAGTCCGGGTCAGCGCGACGCAGAGAGAAAAAAACTACAGATATTATTTTTTTCTAACTTAAAAGCCATTACATTACACTGCCATCTATAATTTCTAAAGGTAGAGTGGTGCTGTCTTAATTTATTTTTATGTTCACTTACGTTCATAGATGGCGCTAAAAGATTTTTTTTAGAAAAAAGTGTTTCGCGCTGATGTTGGACCTGAAATCGTGCACGGACTGCAGAGTGGTGTCTTGAATTTGATTGAGTGTTCTTACGATCCAAGAGTTACGATTGAGTTACGATCCAAGAGAATCTGTTCAGGCGTTTATCATCAGTTCTATTCAAATAGATTTTTAGAGTTTTTGGAACGAAGTTCGTTATCGCGCGTTGCGAAAGGGGGCTAGACGGAAAAAATTAAGACCAAACAGCGACATGCGACACTTTAAGACTTTTTCTGTCAAAATTGACAAAAACAATTTGTTTTCAACACTTGTCAAAATTGGAAAAGGTGGCAGCCACCATTTTGAACTTTTTATTTAAGTACATTAAGTAGGTATATTTGTTAATAATAAAAAAAATATATTAAAACTTAAAAAAAAATTACAATTCCTTCACTAATTAATCGAAAGGAACTTCGTTCCATCCGGGTGTCCCTTGACACCTCTCAAGTCTTTTTGTTTTTTTTTTAATTTTACTTTTTTTAAGACTATTTTTGTGTATCACAATCGTAAAGAGATATTAGCATACAAACTCTTTTCGGTAAAATAAAATATTAAGCTGTACTTACTGTACGTAAGTACTTAATACCTACTAACGTCGCGAAAGACTCGGTGCAAGATACACTTAGCAGCAACAAAAGGATTCTCGGCGAGACATAACACCGCCGGGACTTCGGTAGACAAAGTAAAATGCAAATTCTCATGTATTTCCAATTAGTACACCTCACCCCTCCCTCCATATAATAACTTGGTATAATGCCGGCGGCACATTTGCGACTTCCGCGCTGATAAAATATAAAAGGACGATAGTTAGAGTGATGCAGATGTTGGTATGAAGGGCATCGGTGAAATACAAAATTTATTATTAATAATAATTTAAGCGGCCAATCTTAAAGGAGATTACCCAACTAGCAGGAAATATTATTGTGCATAAGTGTGTACTTACGTAAATCAAAGATATTAATATTTCTATGACGTAAATACAGGTGCACTCTCTATTCCCTCACTCTCATAGTCCAATGGGACGGCAATCCGACACGATCGAGAGATCAGGCGCTAAGCCAACGGCTTAACGCGCTTTCCGATTCCGAGCCACGGAGTAAGTGATAATTAATTTACAATACGTACTTATCTTGCAAAAAGTCAGAGATGCCTGTCAACAGTCATACCACTAGCCACTACCTAGGTTATCATGACTCTTACTTACCTATAGGTATTACAAATAAATACCATTTTTTTGTGGCGGGGGAGTAAAACATGCAAATAAATACCTACCTAATACCTATTTTATAAATACATATTTCCTACAAAATAAGAAATTGAACGAGTAATAAATAATTACAAAAACAAGAAAACTAATTATAAAAGGTACCTACCTTACTGAATTTTAACGCTGAAATCTCACATCCCTTTCAAAATCACTATGTAGGTATATGTATAGTCTCAAATGCATGTGCGCGCGTCATGAAAGTCTTGATATTATTATTTGAAGTTATTTTCCTGCGAGTGTATCCAAGCTTAATAAATAAAACATTTTGATCCTTTCAAGAAGATGCTGAGACTTGCACTTAGGACACAGAGCTAGTTATATCGGCGCAAGACAACGACAGACAAACGATTAGCTATAGTTACTACCTATATTATGGCACTGTGAAAGGTAATATTTAGGACTAGCTGCCCCGCGCGACTTCGCACGTGATTATCCTATTCTACCCTACCCTACCCTACTAAATCGGTCAAGCCATTCTCGAGTTTTAGCAAGACTAACGAATAAGAATTCATTTTTATATTTATAGATTGGTTTCAGGATACCTTATTAAATACGCCCTTAATGTATTATTTCGGACTTCTGTTACAACCACACGACCTAGGCGTAGAAAGAGATTTGAAATTTCGACTGATGCTGGTAGGATGCGGTGGCTTAGCGGTCAGAGCGTCGACACGGTTCGAATCCTATCCATACATCAGTTATTTTTTCAAATTATCATATTATATAATTATACTAGCGACCCGCCCCGGCTTCGCACGGGTGCAATATACATATAAACCTTCCTTAAGAAAAAAACGCATCAAAACCGTTGCGTAGTTTTAAAGATCTAAGCATACATAGGGACAGACAGACAGCGGATAGCGGCTTTGTTTTATACTATGTAGTGATTTAATAAGCTAACACAAAACTACACTTATAACCATCAAACTAAATTGAACTACAAAGCATTAACAACAATGTAAACAAAAATAATATGAACTATACTCGTAAGTACAACTTATAATATTAACTGTTGTAAGTAGAAAATCGATTAAATATGTCCTCAAACTCAATCAAGTCGTTGAAGAGGTCGAGACTCGAGACTTCGAGACGAGGAGTGAACTCGAACACCTTATACAATGAATAAATTACAGCAGAAGGTAGACTTTGATCCATATGACATATGACTAGCTTTTGCCCGTGACTTAGTCTGCATTATTGCGAAATAAAAGCTGGCCAATCGGTTTAGGCCATAGGTTTATTATTAAGCTTTTATATTAGAACGTTGTGGTGGCGTATGTGACTTTTTCAATGTCATATGTACTTACTTTCTTAGTTAATCTAAGACACCGCTGACTATCGGTGAAGGAAAACCTCGTAAGGAAACCTGGACTAGTCTGAAATCGCGACCACGCAGTGAAATTAATCCTTCATGTGATCCTTCTCGGTATGAGAAGTGGCCTTTGCCCTACATTGAGATAGTTACAGGCTGATTTATTTTATATATTATTTATTAGAAATAGCTTCCGCCCGTGGCTTAGCCCGCGTGGTATGTTGATTAATTTTAGCCTATGTGTTATTCTGATGTGTAAGCTATATTACTGTAAAGTTTTATCAAAATCCATTCAACAGTTTTTGCATGAAAGACTAACAAACATCCATCTATCCATCCATCCATTTTCACAAACTTTCGCTTTTATTATATATATATATATATACAGCGTGTAACAGAAGTCCGAAATAATACATTAAGGGCGTATAAGGTACCCTATACACAATCCTTGAGCATGGAATCTGGAACCGAACCCCAAACAATACTCGAGTAAACCACGGTCAAAGTTTTTACCAAAATCTTTCAAATTCGGCCCTAGGCATCAGTTGAAAGGTAAATCAACACGAATCCGGTTATTTACCGTCAATAAATTATTTAATTAAGCGCTAGGCACGCATAGGATAATAAAATCTGTCATTATTGAAGAAAATGAGATCGAAAGAATTATTTTGTATGAAAAAAAAATGCCTCTTTTCCATTTAATATTTTCACAGGTGATTCTCTTCATGATATACATACATGCCCTTAAGTATTATTTCGGACTTTTGTTACACGCTGTATATACTTATATATTATATTATATATTAGTAGGACATCAAAACTAAACATTGGTACTCGCATAAACTAAATGTTTTTGTGCTGTTGATCGTTGAGTATACTTAATGCTATCTATAGATGCAACAATCATAAAGTTTAATTATTTAATAAGCTATCATGTGCTACATGTAAAAAATTCACAAAAATATTAAGAAAATTGGTAATATCGCATCGGTATCTACTAAAACTGCAAAGTTTGGAGCACTGAGTCGGGATACGTAATGTATTCCGATAGATGTCGACACACGCCCTAGGCGTGTAAAAGAAATTTGAAATTTCGACTGGTGCTGGTGGGATACGGTAGCTCAGTGGTTAGAGCGTCGACACGGTACGTCGAAGATCGTGGGTTCGAATCCCATCCGTATCAGTTGTTTTTTAAAATTTTCATGTGCTTACTATAACATGTAAAAAATTCACAAAAATCATAAAGTTGACTACAAACCCTAAAATAATTTACATGTAGGACTTCTCTATCTTATTACACCTTGTGCTAAAAGCTAAAACTTACTTTGTTGACAATGTGTTTCTCCGAAGTACCTATTAAAATTTACACGAAGACGAAACTTCAATTTAATTCCTCATTATTCGAGACGAAATACGCTTTTTAAGAGAAAAATTGGCATTCCATAAATTGTGAAAACTGCAAAACCATTGCAGACAGAAGGCTTTGTGCTAATTAAAACGTAGCGTCTCGCTTTTCAATTAGCATTGACTATACATTAAAATTCATGCTTAATAATTATAATTATATTAAAACGTACCTAGTGTTTTCTTTGATTTAAAAGTATTATTTCATTGTTCAAATAATTATTTTAAATTCCTAGTAGGTACCTACCTAATTGGGATCGTCTCTTGAAAATTGAAAACTTAATTAATCGATAGCATCCTTCTGTGTAACAGCAATCATCTGTTCATGTGATCGCCAACCCGCTTGTCCAGCTTGGCGATTATGGGCCTGTGTTCAGCAGTGGATTAATACAGGCTGATGATGATGATGATCAGTCGATGATTGATGTCGCTTTCTAAAATCATTATTGTCGGTTCTGAGCGTACCTATAATTAAGTTATTATATCCTTCAGGAATTCCACACTCCGAAATTGCAAATGTTATGCATCAGCATCATAAATTCGCCTATATTTACACCACAAATTGATTTTAAGGAGGAAAAGTAACTAACAATAAAAAAACAAACTAAATTTTTTGTTTAGCTATTTTTATGTATGAAAACTTGTTCGGATCAAATTGAAATTTTTACGATTTTTTCTTGCGATTTTATACATTGTATATACATATTTCTCGCAATGAATATAGTTATGAAAAATCGAACGAGTTACGAAACCAATTGAAGGAACACAACATTTTTTAATGTCAGTTTCAGAAAAATTTTCAACTTGATCAAAACATGTTTTAATTAAAAAAAGCTTTAAAATAAATTTTCATTTTATGCATGTTAATAATTTAATATTCCTTTGCACTTATTAACACGCACATTTATGTGTAAGTATCTACAAAAAAATAAATATGAACATAGCATGCTAATGGATTATTGTCTCTATGATGTATATGAGGATCTTTATTAATATTATACCTACGCGATAGTGAGTTTTTTGGTAAGATATTCTCTCAGAATTTACTTCAGACATTTCATCTACTGCCTCGCGATATGAAATATGTAATGCCACCCTCTTTTATATCCCGGTTGACGAACTACGTAGGTACTTAGAAGGATTGAGAAACCCTCTCCCTACCTGTTGCTTAAACTTGAACGAAAATATCATTTCTTAAACTCACTTAGATATGGATTATTTTTAATCCTAGCGTGGCAAATAAATTAATTTAATTGATTTATACTTACTTTTACTTTACTGGAGCAGCAAGGAAATAAAATTTAAAAAACAACAGTAGCCCCGGACTAGATATTTCTTCTGTATCGTCGATGTTGGACCTAATTACAGAGATATAATTGGAAACGATGCCGTGGTATGATTTTAGAACAATGCCATCAAATAAGCCCTATTTTTTTGTGTAAAAGTAAACTGGTCCACAGTATAGATAATAATCATACAGTACGGAAACTACTTACAAACGCTCAAAACGGCGCACTCACACAAACAAGCGTAATATTATTGCGTAGCGACTTATCATAGATAGAGAGAGATAGCTTCATATTCAAGGTAAATATTTTTTATTTTGTCTTAGATTGGAATGAAGGTAAAACTAAGGTTTGCCAGTCGAATACCACGTACCACACACCCCTAGCAGCACATATCCCAACTATGTATCCTTCCACTCAGATATAACCTCGTATAAAATATATTATTTCAGCAGACGACTCGCCGGACAAAACACTTAACCTGATTGACCCTCCGTTGGTATTTTTATTGCATCTAAATCTCCGGTGTTTCGGCCTCTCGAGGACACTTATGCGAACAATCCCGCTCCTTCAAATAGAGAGAATTTTCATCATAAAACGTTTTCAGTGTTTTATAGGAACGCAAAGAGAGAAATCTAACTCTATTAATACCAACGTTGCATACAATAGGGTGAAATCGGACATTGCTCTCGCCTGCCTATTGTGACGGCTTGATGGGACCGTTGCCATTGACCATGGCAGCTTTTGTCATGACATTCTAAAGACAGACGGTCACCCATTTTATGTTTGAAGAGATTGGAATTTCGATTTTGAATATTCATACGATCACAACTAGCTCTACATATAAGATACTTATTATGCAACTCTGCAACCAACTCGGGGTGAGAGCTCTTAGTCTAGCATGTGTTCTAATTACATTTGCAGCTTTGTATATTCGTGAATTCATAAAGGCAATCTAAATTTCCATCTAAAATAAACATATATTTGAACGCATCCAATATTCATGTCATTCTAATTTCAACGTGTATAGATTGAAACAATAAATTGCATTGTAACAGCAACATGTGGGCGACACGCCCTAACGTCGCACAATCTCGACCCCCGGGCCCCGCCACACATTACGCCAAAATTAAGACAGCTTGCGATGCCAATATGCAAATACCGCCGCCGGCTTCCCTACTATATGCACATTACATTCAGTACAAATATTGTTTATAGACCACTTTACAAAACTGCAACGAAGCAAATTCTGAACGTATTACGCCAACTTGTTCCTCCTTTATGCAACCCTTTGAGCATTTCAAAGTACAAATGAATCCAACGAATCGTCGATTTATTTAGTGAATGTAACTATTGCGTGTTTCCCTCAAAAGCAAGGTATCCCTTTGAATTGTTTATATACGCAAATAAAAGCGAGTTTGCATTTCCGCGACGTATTTGTTGCTCGTTTGTTCAAACAAACAGAGGAATCCCTAAGTTCCTTTCTATCTGTGATAAAATATCACAAGGTAGTCGGTACGCATTCTTTCGATTCCCCGAGCCGAGCCACCGGTTCGGAAAACATCTTTGTGTAACGATACCGCCCTACACTTACACTACACCGAAAATAATGGAAAATTCTTAAACAAACTTTTCTCACAAGCACCATAGGTCATAACGGTGATAACATAACGTGTAATGGAATCGCTACGTGCATGATCAAGTATCTCCTTTATGAAGTTTTAATAAAAATCAACTCCTTGGAGATTTCGCTCGGCGGGAGCGTTGCAATTTTCCAATACAGCCATCAGAGGTCTGAAACATCCTAGGTAGTCATGTTACAAGCTGAATTGATACTTCAGACATGCCGTGAAGCGTTATTCTCTTGAAAGCTTTTATATTATATTATCTAAGACCTTTCAACACGTGTTGAAAACGTCTGTCGTTGCGATCTATGGATTTCGATTCTCACCTCTCTTGGGTATAGAGTAAAGTGTTCACTGCAACGAAGCACGTGTCGCAAAAGAAAAGACGATCTTAAATAAATTTATAAAAAGGTACTATCCATGCTTTGCATACTTGTAAAACTAAAATTCACTTGATTTTATTTGTTAAGGTAAGATAGATTTTTTATTTATATATTACCAACGCAAATAGGTTTTTCTGCGGTGAGAATACGAATCCTACCTATATTTTTATATTTATCCGAAAATTTTAAAGTAAATTTAAAGTGAAGGATTTGTCAAATGGTAACTTTTCCTAAATTTATAAATAGCCGTAGATAATTATGCATGGTACCTACTGCACGGTACCACCAAAAAGTTTTTTTTTTCTGTCTACCGGTAATTTTCTAAACGGCTGGACCGATTTTAACGGGATTTTCTCTAACAGGTAACTGATATTATAAAGCGTAGCTAGTTTTAATATAGAAAATATTTTGGTTACCGCGCAAAAACACTACAAAACTTAAAATTAGGGCCAAAATCCGATTTGTGGAGTAAGGAATAGGGACATTAGGCTTCTTTTGGTTATAAAAATTTGTACGGCCTGCATAAATTTTTCTTTATGATGAACTGTCTCTGACTTGTAGCTTATATTTATGCTTATATTCTTATGTATTTCTTCCTTTACAATATTTTTGCAGACGCTACCTATGTAAAAGTCAGGGCAAAACTCAATAGTACAAGCAATGCACGTTATTGTATTGTAGGTATAATACATCGAGATTTTATGTTTCTTTCGTTCGGATTATTCAATAAGTAAGTAATTACCTATACTATTATATCGAGCGTTGGGATAGACAAAAAGGTGTAGGTATACATTGTTTGTATACTAACTTATCTCAGATTACAATAACGTATTAGAGCGAGCGCGTTTACGTTTTAACAGCATCGCTTTCTTGCAAATTGCTGGGGTTTAGACGACGTGGTTCCGCTTTAGCGATCTACCGTCTGATATAAACCCACATTATGCAAGTAACAGCGTTTTGGTTCACTGCCAGCCGACTGCGACACTCTATCTATGTATAACACGTAATTCTTGCAGTCTAATGGTATAGGTATAAATATGGGTTAAAAATCTTCTTTTATATTGTACAGACATTAGTTTCACGTATAATTAAGATGCCGCCGCACGTATAATGTATGTTTTAGCCAAAATAAGTGTCGGGGTTAAAATAGCATAATGGTAGAGCAACTGATGGCTTTCAGGCGCAGGTTCTAATCTTAATAATTTACTTTATAAACTAATTATCATCTGCTCCGTGCCTTGGAAAGCAGGACAAGCCGTTGGCCCTAGCTGTCATGAAGATCTTTGGCAATCGTTAAAGGTAATCAGTAGGTACCTAGGTATATACTATCATAAAATCCTGACAACTAATTTAACTTCAGAATATCGTATCCCTTTGGGTTGCGGAGGTGAAAAAGGCAATCGTTCCGTAGAAAACTGATATTCAGTTGCATCTGGTTAGATTAGAAGCAGACCCCAACAAAATTTGGGAATAATAAGGCTAGGAGAATAGTGAAAAATTAAAAACTTTTGTGTTCGCATCGTAGCGTATTATACGCTTTTTTTTGTGTACATGCATATGTATTGATTGAAATCAAGGGCACGCTTAGTATTGTTTAAAACAAGCGACCATTCTTCTAGCCATGGTAGTGTGTATGTGTGTAGTACCTAATTATGTTCCGCGCGATAAGCACGTACTACCGATAACTCTCGCTCACTCGACTCTTTGTCACCAACTTAATGCTAAGTAAACAAACACTCTACTTAACTATGTAATGTGTATTGACTTATTGAGTGATTGACTAACAAAGAACTATCGTAGTACAGAAATCAATGTAAACGTTGTTAACTTTTGTTTTTTAGGATTTTATAGAATAATGTGTAATGTAATGTATTGTAATAAATATGTATTGTACCGCCGTTTCATTGCAGGCTATGCCTTGTATTGATCTTTAGACGTTTTTACAAAATAAATATATCTTATCATAACTTAATATAGGTAAATCAAGAATGCCATCGCCATGTAAACATTTTGCTAGAAAGCTAAAGATTGCTGTGAATAATTGAATATTCTAACGCCAACAAAGTTATGAAACAAATAGTTTATTTAACAAATATCACGCACGCTATTAATAATTACAGGTTGGTACCTACACATGTAACAGCCGTAGTCGTAGCCCAGTGGTGGTGACCGTTGATTGGCAAGTCAGAGGTCTCAGGTTCGAACCCAAGGCGCGCAAAATCTGACTTTTCGTAAGTTATGTGCGTTTTACAAATTAATTATCACTCTCCGTGCCTCGGATAGCACGTTAAGCTGTTGGCCCCGGCTGTCAATTGTAGATCTATGACAGTCATTCCGGGTAGTTAGAAGCCCGAAAGATTGACAACCAGTCTTACCAAGGGTACCTATCGTGAAACCCAGTATCTGGGTTGTGGAGGTCTGCTAGGCAGTCGCTCCATGTAAAACACTGGTATTCAGCTGCATCCGGTAAGACTGGAAGCCGACCCCAACAGAAAAGGCTAGGCATGATGATGACACGTAACATATGTAACAGCACACTGGAGACACGCACTAGTAACCTATGGATTTCCTTTTGTATAACCCTTAGAGTATATAAGAAAAAAATAGAGCAACCCTATAGAAGTATGAACCGTGAGCACGGGTATGAACAACGCGGCCGCGACACGAGCTCCGTTTGCAATCATACCTCGATCGACTGCGGTTCAACTAGGCTCCACGAGCGAAAAAGTTACATTTTAGCTTATATCATGGTTAACTGCTGAGTAAAAATTTGAAAAACGTCTAGAAAACTTAATTTGAAAAAATGACATTTTAACATTTCTATGGCGAGACCTGCTTTCGCTTCGCACAAGGCAATGTGGTTGACGTTATCACTCTATATTTTCTTGAATACTCTATGGTATAACCTATCTTAATTAGCAATTAATTTAATAGTATTAATTCTTCAAAAAATTTTTGTTCTACATTGTACTTTTTGTATTTATCTAATTTTTTTCGTGCAAAATTTTAACAATATAGTTAATACTCTAAGATAAGGAAGAAAATAATTATGGAATACCTAGGTATACCTACATTTCAATGGGCGGGAGTGCGGTAAATGCGCAATTGAACCCGTAACTTCCGAAGAGGTTCGTAGAAGAACACCGTGTGGTTTTTAGTCCGTACGAGTCAGACATAACCCGCTCAACAGTTCTATGAGATTTGGCACCTGGGAGACATTCCACACGTAAAAAAAAAGATATACCTACACAACGTTCTAATATTCAAAGTTATAAAAGGCGATAGCGGGATCAGTGTGCGATTTACATTCAAACGCCTTGAGGCGGACTCTAATAAAATTACCAGTCAACTTCTTTTGTCCAACAAGGTAGGGTGGGTGAAATTCAAATTCAAAGTCTCAAGCATATCTAATATAATTAAGACGGTTCGGTAATTGAGTAGACATCCACCCTCGTTTCGGAAACTTACCAATAAAAATGTTGTAGATAAAAATCCTGAAAGAATCAGTAGAATTGTTTCTAACTTAGCGAAGGATGAACTTTTTATTGTCTGTTAAGATGAGTTAACGACTCTTTTTTTAAATATTCCTAGCTTTCAAATGTTTTCTGACATGTCTTAGCCGTATAACGTTTTCCCGATGGATCGTTAAATCACTAAAATTGGAATTAGAAATTAAAGTAATTATGAAAATCGATGATTTAATAAACTAAAAATCAATTTGCGTTCTGTGCTTGGTGTCGCAAATTTGATTTCCGCATGGGACAATATTTTGTTAGATCCACAGATATTTATTTCGGGTTGGGTGTTTATGCATTATGATAGCAGGTATAAAATCTGCAAATTGCACCCCGACACAGTATAAGCAGTGATAGCCTAGTGGTATGACCGTTGGACTGCCAAGTCAAAGGTCGCACGCACTTCTGACTTTTCGGATTTAGGTATGTGCGTATTAAAAAGTTACTATCACTTGCTTAAAACGGTAAAGGAAACCGGCACACCTGAGGATATTTCGACGGTGTATAAAGCCATGTCAGAGGCCTAAGAGCGGTAACTCTAACACTAAGTTGTTCTTCAACTACTCGTACCTACGATAACGAACGGCTCAATGGAAACTCAACTCTCTTTGAATATTATATTTATAGAAAGCACGAAATGACTGTTACCTATGTAGCGTGGACGGGTGGTGTAGTCGCAGTGAAGATGAATCGGAGGCCTAGTAACTACCTACGTGTCAAGTAGGTACCTACCTCACGGCAAGTGCATCTGCAACGGTAAGCTACAATAAAATTGTTTTCATTGATAAGCCCTCGCTCTTCAAATCTCCTAAGTAGAGGTACCTACTTGTTTCCTTCTAAACCAAACACTCCACTACCAACTTAATAAGTTAATAACATTACTCAGCAGAATCAAGCACAAAATGGCTTTGTCAGTAAACATTATTCTGTGATTAAACAACAGCTTCCCGTCATACCGTCAGTATAACAACAAACTAATACAAATGCTATTAGCGGTACCAACGAAACTTAATACGTTTCACTCTATGTAAATTGGAGCAGACGTTGGCCGCAAACATTGGGTGAATTAATGTCGTTGGAATGTCTTACCCTTGGGAGAATACGCCGTCTCGACAGTTCCCTGTTTTATGTTGAATTATAATTACTCACGTACATATTACAAATTTGTATGGTGGTGGCATTGGTTATGGACCCTGTTTTGTAAGCAAGTGGGTGTGGGTTCGAACCTGGCAAATACTAATGTGACTTTTTCAGTGTCAGTTGTTAATTGCGAAACCACTGGAGACACAGAACTTCCGACGGTAAATTCCTCTTTGGGACCCTCTATTCTTCTTTATAACAGGGTGTACAACCGAGTTTTTAATACTTAAGTTGTATACAATCTTAGCATATGCACATCTTTTATTCGGAAAATGCATTTAAAAAATACAACTGTTTATTTCTGTTTTATTTAAAATCATTACAAGACTGATTAGATTATGATTTTCATGAATTTTTATTGAATTTACGAGTACTATAATCGCTTATACCCGGCGTCCGAACATAGCGCTAATCCCGCCCCTACGCACGTAGCATCGTTCAAAGCATTTTGATCGCAAAGTAGTGCATCGTTCGTGTCCGCAATAGTGTTTCTTTGCAAGTAGGTAATTAATTTAAGTTAAATAATAAAAAACAGATTTCATAATTAATTATTTATTAATTAGCTACTCACAAAATCAAATTAAATTATATGGGCAGATTCTACCTATCAGTAGGTACGTAGTAAGTTACAAATCAAGATGGAACACAATATTATAACATAAAGTTACATAAAGTTAAGGGTTCACACAAAAATATAATATTTTAAGAATAATGTTTAGGGTGGAATTGACGGCACGAGTCGTGAGCACAAGGTCATAAGTAGTAAGGGCAACTTCGCCCATGTAAAAACGAGCTAAATTATCCAAAATCAATTTATTGAGCGTCGCTCGACGTTGGACGTCGTAGGATGATATTCACTATAATAGCTATAAAAAAATACGAACTACTTAGAGGGTAGTTTGTGCTCAAGTTTCGTGCCAGCCACTTTTTAATTACACAAATAATAATAGTCATAGATTTCGTATTAAATATACTAAATCTATGGCAATAGAAATCAAGATTTTTAAGAATATTGAATTATATTTGAAGAGATAATACCAAATCTAAAAAAAGACTATTGACTTCAATCTATTAAGGTCAAAACTAAGTTGGCAGAATTCTTGATATTAAAAACCTGTTTCACATTATATGGATATCAATTCTGTCAAAAAGACTGTTTAATATAATACCCAATCAGCATTTGAGATATTTTAAGAAAAGAAAAATCATTGAGATATAATTTGTATAATTTATACATCTTATATGTGAAGTTAGTCATTTAAAACATGTCTTAATATAAATGACTATTATATTAATGACTGTAAATTAAGTTTTTCATGTGATGAAACAACGCTTTTTACAGGATAAATAATTAAATATTAAAATCAATATTTTGATAGATTCCATATTTAATAAGAAAATTAATTTTAAATAATGTTAATAATGACAGTATTAAAAACATAGAATTCACCAAAATGTAAATGATTTGTTACGAACAGTAAGTAATAATTAATTTAACATTAAATTAAAGTTGTCTTAATAAATTTAATTTGAAAACTTTATCCTTATCTTTTATTTTTAATATAAAAAGTCTCAATATTAATAAATCAGCGAATTATCAAACAAAACAATTATTTTACGCCTATATTAATAATATTACATTAAAGCTATAATTTTAGTAGCTTTTCTACCATTTAGCTCAAATTAACTCGATATAACACTTAAATTTAAATATAACTAAGAACTTTTCAATAGTTATTGGGTGTTCCCAAGCGTATTATAATATAAATATAGATAGAATCTATTTTCTATATAAGGTAATGTATTTGTACTTCACAACAGTATTGCTGAGTATTGTTAGATTGTCTTAATATGCGTACTATGAGTTACAAGTAATAATAGAAATGTTTGTGAGCCATATTGCTTTTTTTTTAAACCATAACCAATTAAAATTTCAATCGATTTTGTAATATGGTTAGACTTGGGACTTGATTATTATAAATAATGTAGGATAAAAAAGTAAATAGAGCAAAATTTCCGTCTTTTTATTCTTACAAGCATACAATCACGAGCAAAATTATACATGTACATTTGTAGCAGCATTCAATTGATTATTTGATTCTTTTCTTTAATACAAACAAATATAGGTAAAACACAAATGTTGTTTCATATCTGATCTACCGTTACCATAAATAGGAGTTTTTCTTGATTTTAGCTTTAGAAAAATTCTACATTAATCCATAAATTTTTGCTCGTGACCGTATTTATCAAGAGACAGTTAGATAGACAGGTCTTTGACATACATTGCATATTCTTATTTGAAACTCATAGTACGACTACAGAAACTACTCGTAATATATCTACGTTTCCCTGAGGTAAGTTTTCCCGAACGGTACAGCTGAGCTAGACGTACCTAAGTAAGCAACGAATGACAACGAGCAACGTAACAGTGCAACTGCAACGTTACCTTTGAAGCTCACTTTAGAGAAACAAAGTTATAATACGCGAACTGTACATATTGTAAAGGTAATAACGGACCTGAAACTTTATCTGTGTTATGTAACATGTTACAGGATACCGGCAAACAATTTGACAATTGAGCAATATTCGGTTTTTAGGTCTCTTGTCGACCGAAGGAGTGGCAAGGAAATTTCTACCGCGCAGGCGCACGCGATTGGTTGTTCAGTCACTCTTGTTTTATCGTATGATTGATAAAATAACCTAGAGACAGAGTTTAAACCACCTGTAGGCCTCTGACATAGCTTCACACGCCGTTGAAAAATCTCTCAGGTGTGCTCACAATGATGTTTCCTTGATCTCTTCCTTGATTAGCAAGTAATTTTTAATACACGCATGAATCTGAAAAGTCAGAGGTGCGTTTGGGTTTCGAACTACCTTTGACTTGGCAGTCTAACGGTCATACCATTAGACTAACATTGCTTAGGTTCAGTCGTATCGTAAACCTTGCCGAACTTGCCGATGTTCAAGATGTTTGCCGGTTTTTATACAAAGCGTTACAGCGTACGCTGAGCCGAGCTGTTCGCTCCGAATGTTACATTACGATCGCTCAGGTCAGTCACCATCTTCAAGCTCCATCTGGCTAGTTTAATGAGGTTTGTTATTCACAAAAACAGGTTTGTCATTGAAGACTGATACGTAGTGCATATGACACAGCCTAAAGAGAATACATGAAATATATACATATCCTAAAATGTTAAGAGGCAACGACTTTACGTGGTGGTATAATTCTCCTCTGCACAAAACTCATTATACAGTGAAAAATTACCAAAATGAGTTAGCTGTTCCCTTCAAGCTGTGATTTTCTTGTGATTTTAATAAAAGTTAATAGCTCTACAACGAATTCTAAATATATTTAACTTCAATACACGATTATTTTTAAGTTTTAATAAAATCTTTTAGTTTATAACAGTAAATATTATCTTAAGAAATATAATTAAAGTGTTATACGCTATGTAATATGTACGTATGGCACTCAAAAGTATAGCGTCTTAGTAAGAATATATAATAATTATATATAATTATAATATTATATCTACCGTGTAATATAGTAGAAATATAGTAGGATATTTGTAAATAGCATTGCTTTAATAATATAATATAATAAAATAAGTCTTACAACGAATTAGAAGGCTGCAATTTTTGAGTATCAAATTTTTACATTTTTTTTATATTCGCGAAATTTAGCAAAAATTTAAAATGCAGCTTTAGATACCAACTGATACCTATTATAATGATATAGCCACTGGATATACGTAGGAAATCTTATAGATCTTAGGGAAATATTTTTACAATACATTTTCTTATTAAATTAATCAAATGATTCGAATTTTTCATCAATTTATTTTCATATTTTTAATATGAATAAGCATAACTTTATTCATTCCATCATTGGACTGCGGAGAACTTTTTGGCTGGTTTGAACATCGTACTTAAGAACCGTTGTTAATGAGACGGTTTTCGACCGGGGTTACGCATGGTTTAAAGGCGTGGGATAACGCTAAAGACCTTGAGCCTTAACGCCCGTACTGGCGGCGAGGGGTTGCCCACACGATTTACGAGTGTGGATTATGTAAAAAAATCGTGAGAAATAATTTGGAAAACTAAGCCAAAGGTTCCCTCGGTGATGCATTATTTAATTTGCTGATATACAAATAAAATCTTATAGAAAGTTTAAGAGAAAAATGGTAGTAACTACTTAAAAAAGAAAGAACTTAACATATTTACTTCTGATATTTAAAAAAGGAAAAAAAAAATCTGATATGCTCCAAATAGTGTCGATTAACAAAAATTATTTTAAAATAATTGTATCAAAGAAGATTACGGAAAAAAAGGTTTTAATATTGTGTTATGGTTTTAACCCATAATAAAGCCCAGTTTACTTCTATCCACGCCTTAATGCCCACGTCCAATCGTCATTTATGTATGGGACATACAGAGGTTTGCAGCGCGTCGCGTAAACAAGCTTAGCCAGTACTGGCCCGGGTAGAAACCGTCTTGTTAACAAGGGGCCGTACATCTTCTTCGAGGTGATTCAAACTGGCCAAACAGTTTGGAGTCGCCCGCACCATTACCATTAACAGAAGGCACTTCGTACTTAACTTACCATCACAACACTGTAGCACCAAACGATATTTGTGCATCAACATAACTTCTGTAAGCGTTCGCTTAATATTATGCTTATTAATAAGAAGTATATTATTTACAAAGACTAGTAACAAATAATAAATACAGAGTAATATTTACAGTAATGGATGACACACTCAAGGCCTCAAGCGGTGTTATTTTATTAATTTAGCAACAGCAATTCAAACAACTAGCGTATTATGGAAGATCTATGTAATAAATCGGTTCCTGTATTACAAGATTACAATTATTGCAAACCGGGACCGCGCATAAAGGGTTTCGTAACACCACAAAATGGCGCGAGCCCGATTCATTTTTTAAAATTATTTGTTGCTTTTTTAGAATTGATAATAATTATGATTATTACTCTAAGTTTGAAGCTAACATGTATTATCGTTTTTAAGATAAAGCAAAAACCACAAACAGAAAAAAACTTTTTTTTATTGTTGTTAAAGCTTATAACACAAATTCTGACAAAAAAAAATCTAGCCTTTATAACCTTCTTCAGACTATTAAAAGAAATTAACCAAATCTAGTAGTCTTCAAGTAATAGGTACTCTTACTAACAAACAGCATTTCATTTTTTAATTTAAAAAAAAAAGTACGTAAAACAGGAACCGAGTTTTTTTTAATTATTGCTATAGCACACCAATGTTACGAGTGTTATGGTCATAGACAAGACACGTTTGTGACGTAACCTTTCATTCGATCCCTTCTACACTTGAACACTTGAAATCACAACTCATACAATTTTTTTTACTGATTAAGTTAATGATATTGTCTCAAAATTGCTTATCACTTTTACAATACAACCAGAAACGACCAGTTTTAGTCAACTATTTTCATACTTGCAGATTTTTTTTTCGTTTTCAATTTGAAGGTAAAATTTTGTTCGTAAAAAGGTTTGGATTTGTAAAACTATAAGTTTAGTTATATTTTTAATTTGATTAAATCCACAAATACGAAATTTTAGACTAAAAAGTGATCATAAACGAGACCTCTTACTGCAGAGTGCACCATCCACGCAGTAGTCAAAGGTTGACAACCCCGTTTTCCCCATAATACTCAGCTACAGTTTCATCACCATTGAGTTGTTGATCCCTGATGACGATGGTAGGGTTGTTCGAACAGGAGGAATTGTTTGAGAGAGTTCGACGCGTCGCCTTGCATCGCTGGCATTCGACGACAACTATGGAGTTTGTATCCATGTCGGTTTCAGTACTGCTTGTTCGACGGAGGTGGGGGGGACTGTTGTGGAGACGATGCTCTTGAATCGCACGCCATAGACGGAGTTCGATGCCGCCTCTGTGTACAAGAGAAAGATCAATGGAATTTAATTATTAAAAATTGCGAATCCACCACTTTAAGTCTAGAATTAATAATTATATTGCTCATTTTATTATTATGGAAATATACAAACACACACACAAATTAAACAACTTTGGTAAAGCGATGACATAATACAAAAACATTTTAAAAGTATTTAAAACCTAATAAAGACTTGGAGGAAAATGATTTTTATTGTAAAGGCCGCACTGTATATTACTGAACATACTGTGGTCATCAATTTCAGTAGGTATATAAAGTAATATCACTTATAAATTAATTATCACTTACTCCGTGCCTCGGAAAGCACGTAAATCCGTTGGCCCTGCGCCTGATCTCTCTCCGGTCGTGTCGATTTGTATTGCCGTGCCATCGGATTATGAGTAAAGGAATAGAGAGTGCACCTATGTTTGCGCACACACTTGTGCACTCTAATATCTCCTGCGTAGTTGGCTAATCTCCGTTAAGATTTGGCGCTGTGATCGAAATTTGGTCAGGTGGACATTATTATTACATGACCGTAAATAGTTGTAAAATTCTACTTACTTTAGGTTAAGTCTCGCGATGTCTTCTCTCTGCGCATGTAGCAGTAGGTCTGGCAGTAGGTAGCAGTGTTGTACCAATGCTGACATCACACAGTTCGGCAAGCCCCGAGCTGTCACCCATTCTCGGAGTTTCTCCGCTTCCAATTCGTCCGCAGGGTCGACAGTTTCTTGTGGTGTTGAATCACATTGGCTTACAACTACTTCTGGTGTTGCACTGCTGTGAAATAGTAGAAATTAGTAGTTTTATAGGTATTTTTGTGAATTTTTTACATGTTTCAGCACAAGTTAGCTGATTTTTCAAATTTCTTATTAAATAATTATAGTTTTATAGGTGCTTGGAGAAAGTCTTTCAAAGTCAGGTAATTGGTGTTCACTTACGACACGTAGAGGGAATCGTTGGTGGTTTTCTTACTCGACACTACATGGCAATAAACAGAGCTACACGCTAAACTACTATTACTTACGAACTAAAATACGAACTAAAATTTACTTTGGCATATAAATAATTGTCGCAGTAAAGTCAAGTATAGGTATAGGATATTTATAATTATTTGATAAGAATCATTTGCTATCATATGCTATAACATGTAAAAAATTCACAAAAAATACAGGATATTTTTTTAAAGGGTGTGGAAATTTTGAAGTATGTCCCTGACCATGGTCCTAAACAATATCTTTTATTTACTTATTTTAATCTTTAATCAAGTTGAAAGTCACCTTTCCATACAATTTGTCAACTCAGAAAGGTGCGGTGCGGCAAACATATTGACCAGTGTTTTTGTATGCGCAATTCTCGATTTTAGTCTCTTTGGTGGACCTAGGAGGAGCGGCAAACTTTCTCCCACTACTATATGTTTAAGATTTTTGCCGAAATCTGTGGAACAGGTCCTTATTCTGCTAATTTCTTATTAACACAACCAACAGGCATAGACCAGGTCTAATTTAAGGCAATAGTAGAACTACTATGAATGCTAAAACGACAAGGAACTTTTATCATCATTTGTGTTGTAGAACATACAGTATAACTTACCGAGATTTCTTCTCCACTAATTCTCTGAGTATCGTGGTATGCGTCTTTTGCTCCTCCAACATCTGTCGTAACAAACTCTGGTACTGCTGGTAGCTTTCTAGAAGTTCTTGGTGCAATCTAGAAAGAAAAGTGGAACGTATAAATTTTAAAAATATACAGACAGCAGATTTTTATTCAGCATAGCAAAGATACTTATATCGGGCAGGTCATCTACCCGATGATCTGATAAAAAAACCAACAAGGAACTCCATAATCGACGATTTAAGAAAGGCTGAAGACAGAGTAAGATAGAAAAGCTGTAGTAAAGTAGTGTTGGAGTAGCTTCAGCTTTCTAAAAAGGCCTCTAAAGAAAAAAAATGAAGAAATTTTCTTCTACTAGGAAGAATCTAAGAACCATTCCAATCAAACAGTTTTCTAAATTAAAAACTGTATTAAAATCAGAATTACGATGCCACGGACAAATGTTTCAAATTAGTAACATCGACAAAATTAAAAAAGTAAGTTGGGACGGGTTTTAAAATTAGCAATCATTATAACTGGAGTCCAACTTTTGTAATTGCAAAAAGGTAACTTAAAAAAATAGTAATTAAAATGATGGTGGGATCTAGAATTGAGAACTACAGAATTCAAGGTTTAGGTTAGTGTGACGGTGTGCCTGCCACCGTGAATGCGTGCACTTACTTCTGGTTCTCGTGTCGCAGCGCGTGCAGCGCGTGAGTCTCGCGCGCTGAGTTGGCGGAGGACAGCGCGGACGGAGACGTGTCGGCCGCCACTCCCGCCGCGCCGCGCCGCCCGTCCTGCCCCGCCAGGTTGGCGCCCAGCTCTGCCGACCGAAACATGACTTTAAGAACCGTGTTAGGAACATAATTATATTAGGCAGTTATGGAGAAAATCCATAATTTAGATTTTCTGCAACTTGATGTGAGTGACTCCGATTATTCCCTATGTGCATCAAGCACTTACAGTAAAAAAAATCGCAGTAGGTTTCATCCACATCCTTCAATAGTTGTCGGAAATGTTATAGAACTACGAGAAATCCAAATAATTATTTCATTTACATGATGTATATCGGCAGCAAACAAAATAAATTATGTTATAATGGAGAATCTGGGAGAATTAACCTTAGACAAAATTTGAAAATAGATGGCGGCGAAGAATAAACTTACATTTAAAACAAACTTAACTCTTATAGAAAACAATTTAATTTAAAAACTCGTCTGATTGATATTATCAGATCCAGAAAATAGTACGAAGATCCTTAAACATGATGAATGATGTAAGCAAATAAATTCTGAAAATATATTTAATACAGATACAGTTCATCGGCAAACATCTTGACCAGTGAACTTGTTTGAGCAATAGTCAGTTTTTGGGTCTCTTTGGTAAACCGAAAGAGGGGCGAGGAAATTTGTGCCGCCCAGGTGCACGCAATTGGTTAGTCAGTCGTGAACCTACGCACACTTCCTCCCACTACGCCAATTTATGATCACGATGTTTGCCGGTTTATGTTCGAGATGTTTGCCGGTATATGATCAAGGTTTTTTAGCAAAATAAAAATTATTTACCTGGCGACAAAACGGTGATAGCAGCCTGAACAGCATTCCTTACTAAATTATCCAAAGCAAACATCCAATGAGGTTTTATACTATGCATCCTTAACACCGCATTCACAGCTTCTTGAAACATGTATATGGCTGAATGTAGTTCATTTATGGCATTTGAGTCGAAATCTAGTTCTTCTTTCAGTGTAATTATGGCTTGCTCTATGACATTTCTGTTCTGATCCATTATGTAGTCTTTTAAAGCGAGGCGGAGGGTTTCTAGGTGGTTCTGTAAAATGTATATGATATTAACTCAGAATATAGAAAAAGTCAGAAGCTGTCAAATCGCAAAAAAAAAGAGAATGAAGCACCATAAATCACTCCAAAATAATGATTTCACGTTTTGACAGTTATTCTACTACATCGCGTACATTGTATAGACGTTAGTCACGCTGTAAATATTAAATTCTAAATTCAATTTTGTCGTCGTGTGTCGAACCCATCTGTAAAAATGCCGTCGGGCTTACTTTTTTAACCGACGAAAAAAACACCGGAGGAGGTGATTAATTCGACATGTATGTTTCTTTTTTGACTCCAAACAAAATCTGATTTTTGTATATGTATTGAAATAAATGTTAAATGTGTAGGTACTTAGTTAAAAATCATTAAGTAATAATTTTTTGTCGGTTATTTTTTTGTTAAAAAGTTTTTTTATTAATTTTATTAAATTTAATTTACTCTTAATTTTCCACTAGACCAACGAGGCATAAAAACCATATCCTTACCATAGTGAGTACCGTTGTACCAAAGTCCTGGTGAATGCTTAACATCCACTTGGAACATATCTGCTCGCTATCCTGCTCTAACACGCGAGACAGCGTCAGTCTTCTTTGGGAGTCCTTCTTCAGTAGGTAGAAACCGTCGTGTTCCGGTCCGTCAATTGAACATCGCGGCACGTTTGGCATGTCCACCTATGGCGTATAATCATCGTGCACTAAATTATTAATGTTATAAGTTGGTCTAAACGGTCAAGTTCGAGACGGATTCTTCTTCTTCTACGTCATGACACTCCTGACAGAGTGGTCGTGGTCATCACGAAACGATTTCTGATTGGGCAGATGTGACTCGCCTCAAGAATATTCGCTACTTCTCCATGCTAGCTGACATTCTGGTACACTCGTACAAGGGACTGCCCACAGCAGACTTAATTTAGTTTGATTTAATATAACATTATTTGAAAGTAAACCTAAAATTAAGACGCCCGCCCGTATTTTTCAGTTTTTCGATAATAATGTAGGTACTTTTCATTCATAATTTCAACTTTGAAATTCTTATTTCAAATTAAATTAAATTGTTAATATACTTAGACATTTATATCTTATACAAAATACGTACTTCAGGAGATAGAAGACCGCCAGATGAGCTCCTACGATTCAAAAGCGTATCGCTGCCTTCCAATTCATCTGTCGACGGCGTATTGGGCATCGTACTAAAACGTTAACATAAGAATCAAATACGAGTAAAATTAAATAAAACAGCTGTAAACTTGATCCTCATATGTATCAGATGTGGTAATTAAAATCATTATTGGGCTAAACGTTCAGCTGAATTAGGGTTTGAGCCATGAAGCAAATACAAAGCTTTGCTTCATGGTTTGACCGGGCAAGCGAGTATTTTTGGGCCGTTTTAAATACTAATTGCTGTCGCGACTATTAATATTTTAGTTGAATCTAATTATAGTATTTACTGACTATTAAGTTTCAACCAAAATCCTTTAAAAACTAACTGATATTATTTTTATAGCATAAAAAAGAGCATGAGCTATCTATACAAGCTTTTTGCAATAACGCGTAATTATTGAGGTTATTAACCGCAGAGCGAGGATTAGTTTCTTTTTCTTTACAAATTAAATACCTCTTAATTAAAACTTCGTTTACATGCTATTTTTAAACGCGTGTAGTTAATTAGAGTTAATTTGCTGGTCGTTTAGTTTAATAAAAACTAATTGCAAAAAAAAGGTCCACACTGTAATATGAGGTCCAAGCTTACATTGTTGTTATTTTCAAATTAGATTGATTAAGCGTTAGTAATGAATGAGTTTTTACACGATATCTGATCGTTAATACAAATTTTGAACAAAACCACTGATTGATTGTTGATTGTTTGCTTTGCTTTATTAACGATGAAAAATATAGTTAATTTGAATAATAACTAGAATATTTTTTACGGATATACACCCTGTTGTTTTAAAGACCTGCCAAATTTTTGGAGGTGATAAGGTCCATGAAACTGAACAACTTTCCCCAAGGAACTAGGTCGAAATTTAAAAACGAAAATTTAACTTCTCATACAAAAGCGAGTCACGTGATTAGTCACTTTTGTGTGAGAAGTAAAATTTTTGTTTTCAGATTTTGACCTGTTCCTTTGGGGGAAAGTTGTTTAGTTTCGTGGACTTTTTTACCTCCTAAAATTTAGCAGGTCTCTGAAACAAGAAGGTGTAATTTCTCAGAGAAAAATAAATAAACATGTTCAGTAGTCAATTACTAATAGCTTTTTGTTAGGGTTTATAAGGCTAGAATATTTCTTATAAAACCTTGTTTAAGGTTTAAACGATAGTTAAATAAATCATTCGTTAATAATCCTGGAATAAGACACGTATTTCCAAAAACTACATTTAACAGCGTTAATAAAACATAGCAATGAAAAATTTCGATATAATGAATTTTTTATGAATTTAAAGCATCGTGCGCTACTTGTTCGCTTACAGTGCGGTAAATAGCAACTTATGATGTACTTTCATAGAATGCAATATTTTGTTCTACTGTCCCGAGCCGGTCTTTAAAATATTAACTCACAGTATTGATTATAACTATCATAATAAACTATTTTATCATGCTATTTATGCTATTATAATTATGAACTAAATATTTACGTGCACATACGTTGAAGTAGAATGTTCTAGATAGAAATACATAAATATTATTATTATTTAGAGACAACCAAAATTAATAAAATTAAAAAATTAAATGTTATTTTTACGTTAGCACATTGAGTTTTAAGATGAGTAACTTTTTATCTAAATCTAAACTAATATTATAATGAGAAAAGATTTTATTTTTTGTATGTTTGTTTGTTATAGATAAACTAAATATTTTTTTAACAGTTTTTAAAATTTGTTTCACAAATAAACAGCGAGTAACATGAGCTGTATTTTTTTCTTTTAAATTAGATCGTTTCGATTCCTGACGGTCACGTTACATCTTAAATAGCAGGAACAAGACTCAATGAAAAATTTAATGTTCTGTAATTGGCAGCGGGGCGATTAAACGTCGATTAGTGAAATTAACGATAAAAGAATATAAATCAACTCAGTTTGGAGACGTGTTATACCTCCAAAAAAAATTCAATTTATATCAACGTCTCCTTAAATGCTCCCTATATGTATAAGTCAAATAAAAAAAATAGAACTGCATTGTAATTCAATTTTAAATTTAGAATTCAATTTTAAAAATATAGTATTCTATGAATTTGGAACATCAATTAGGTGCTTTATAAAAATGTGAATGTTACCTGCTATTAGACAAATCCGGTGGGTAAATCAGTATCGGAGAGAGCATCGACGAAGCAGTCCTAGTGATTGTAGGATTAGACCGGATCGTTTTCACCCTTGGGTGGAAAAAAAATGGAAAAAAATACACGCTTAGGTGCCAAGCAATCGACATTGTGTTAACACGTCAATATTCCGGTGTGGGCTTGTTAAATATTATGTTCACAGTTTTGTGAGTGTCTTTAAGTGTGTGTGATTGATATGCGGTACATTACTCTTCTATGAATGTGTTGATTTTGATGTCGTAACACGGAATTTGTTATCAATTTTTAATTAAATCCTAGCGATTTTCAAACGAAGAGGATAATATATGTCTATTTCGCCATGTGATATCAAATATTATATATTTTTTAAAAGAAATTGACATTCATATCTTCTTAGAAGTAGTCGTAATCTAAATGTTTAGTATATCATTATTAATGTAAACAATTAAATACAATAGACCTGAATTGCGAGTGCCAAAAAGATTTTTCAAAAACAAGAATAGGATAGAACAAAATAGAATTAGAAACATTAGTAGTTCATGTAACAAAATATAGCAGTATTTTAATAAAGAAACGTGTAAACAGTGCCGTATTGGTCACAGACGCGCTTTGCAATCATATGAGTGTGGGTTCAATGTGACTTTTTAAATGTCATATGCACTTTTTTAGTTAATCTAAGACACCACTGACTAACCTGGACTTAAATAGACTAAAATCGCAAACACGCAGTGAACTAGCGTGGTGATTAATACTTTCTCTGTATAAAAAGAGGCCTTTGTCCTGCAGTGGAACAGTTGCAGGCTGGTTTATTTATTTAATATTTTTTTCATATTGTGTTATCACATAATTCGTGTAATCGTACGACAACCCGCATTACGTAACTTAGTGACAATAAAATTGCAAAATGACTCCAAATTGATGGAAATTCCGTGTCAAGACATCTTAAAACAATGTGTCGACATATACGTTGTTGAGTGTGAATGAGTTTATGTATGCCAATTTATTTCATGTAAAACTCACTAGCACATTTAACACAATAGCACATTAACACGAGGCAAGACTCGTGTTATCTCTGTTTTCCTCACCGAAATAGACGAAGACAGAACGAATGTAAAGATGCCTCGTGTAAAAGTGCTTGCTGTTAAAGTCCTTGCCCAATACATAAGCTCCCTCTCACCATAGTATGATGATATGAGAACATCACACAACGTAAAACATATAGGGTAGACATTAAAAAAACTTAAATTTATAATTAAGGTCATGCATTCAACATGTTAGTTGTAGCCGAGATAGTATTTAGTTTACGTACTGCATTTTTATATCGATTAGTGTTGTAACTATAGGCTGAAATACTTATTAAATTGGTTTTTAATTTTTTTGTACCTATAAAACAGTATTGACAGACAACGCACAGCCAATATATGCATCTAGAAGAATTAAAAAACTTGAAATTTAGAGCAAATATTCCTGGAGGTGCACTAAGGAAGGTTTTTTGGAAATTACATCCCGAAGAGGGTTAAATAAAGGATGATAATGCGAAACCCATGCGGACGAAGTCGCGAGCAAAGCGCTACCATAACTATAACTGTCAACGAACTGTCAAAGCTGTTAATTTTTTTTAAATTTTAAAAGAAGCCGCAGGTTTTACTACCTATGTATCTTTTAATTTTCTATGCAAACAGTAACTTTAAATTATTTACCTGTTACCACATGCAAAGGTTTTATTTCAGTCTGTATTTCATTTAACATGAAAATAGCGACTAAGAACTAGTATCAATACTAGGACCTCCAAATAACAGTATCGGGAACAAATAGCAGTATTTAGATTATAGTATTTTGATTTTGAAATAGCAGTATCGAATTTACAACAATAAAACTCATACTAAAATCGGCGACAACAAACATGTTAAAATGATTATATTATTTTACTTTAAAATTTCTAGGGTTCAAATACCATGCGTTGCAAACTCTAAAACAATTATACTATGTTATAAATAATAATAGTTATACTTACTCGATTTCTGGGGACGTTGGTATGTTAGATATACTAGGTTCGGATATTTTTTTCTGAGCGGTTACTGGACGGGCTTTATCGGCTGGTACGGATATACTCCTACTGTAGTCCATATTGCTACCTAGACGACTGGTCGGCTTTTTCTTTCTGCAATGTTGAATTTTATGTACATTAGTTTAAGGTTGAATTTAAGTTGAGACCGAGTTGAAGTATTGAAATGCAAGCTTGAATGAGATTTTTTTCTATTAACAGCTAAACATTTTTACACACAATCAACCTACTAGATAAGGAAACAAATGAATAAAAATTATTGACAGTACATGTTATAAATAAGATGATGATTACAACAGCTCCAAATGCTAATTAAAAATTTAAAGCTAAGAAAAAATATTTTAGGATCACAGATTTATTTATATACCTACTCCATTTTTGTTGTAAATAATCTTAGCACATCTTTTAAACAAACACAAAAATTCTGAAAAAATAAACAAAGGTTTTTTTTTAATATAATGTAAGCTTTATATTGTTTTTCATTAAGATATTGTATTTTTCAATACACTTTTCGTTGCAAAGATGTTTCAAGATTGTACACAACAGAATATTATTATTATTATTTTAAGCCATTATCAAAGAAGAATAGAATAAGTAAGTAAAAATTAAGTATAATAGTTTAAAATTAAACTTATATTTTACATAAGTACACATTACAATGAAGTTGAGCCTACATACTTGGACTAAAGGAACACAGCCTAAAAGTTTTGTAAAAGTAAATTTGACAATACAGTGGCAACCAAAAATATTCCACAGCTTAAAAAGTCTAGCAGAATAAAAACATGAATATGTACTAAATATGCGCAGGCGACGTTTTGACTCACTTGCACGGCGACGATTGAGCGGAATGCACGAATCGCTTGACGCTTGTAAATAAATAGCACTTGTTTACGAATTACACATTTACATGTTACTGTTTTTAATTCACGGCAATTAAAAACAATTACTTCTAAGGAATTAGGTCGTCGGTGTCGTAGAAGGCATTGAAGAAATATTAAAAATAAACATTCATTCATTTTCAATTTCTCCTAAACCGTTGAACCAATTTTGATAAAATTAGTTGTTTATGTTTGAATACTTCCTGGTTGTTTTAGATTCTAGCAGTACCCGGCCCAGTACGATACAGTACGAGGAACACGAAGGGGGGAGATGTTTTTAGTAGGTGCGAGCCTCACATAACCGTATGTTACATAACGTACGGTATGCAGTATAAACATTTTTTACTCCCTTCGGTTATAAAAAAAAATGGTTGTTTTAGATTCACAATTGGACGCGGTAGGTATCGCTGCGATAGCCAATGTTCAGGCAGGATAATGTCTAGAGGGTACTCTAGTAATATTATAGATATACTCGTACTCGTACTATATTATAGATAGACTCTTACTCGCAAAGGAAAGGGTCTTCTAACAGTTCAGCGGCAGTGGCTCGCTGTTCCGGCTCTGGTATGAAGCATCGTAAAATAAAGTTCTTTGCTCTAGCTGATAGCTCGCTCGGGATCTCTGGGTGCATCTTGTAGTAGCCCACCTAGAAGAATAATTATAAATTTGAGGTCACCTATTGGTCGAAATTAGACCATATATTTTTCTTTTTTACAGGTGTCGTAAGAAGCGACTAAGGGAAAGATCCGGGGGATTGGCAGCAGTATCTTCTGTGTAAAAGCAATCATCTGCTACTGCGATTTCCAACCCGCTTGCCCAGCGTGGCGGTTATGGGCAAATAACTCCAATGAGCGCACAATAGTGGCGCGCATTGGGAGAGGCTTATGTTCAGTATGTAGATTGTTTACGACATAAAAACTAATTATAGCATATTATTTGTCTCAGAAAATCTACAGATGAAGTTTCTTACCTTGAAAACAGCTGCCTGAGGTGATCCTAATTCAATGAAAGGTGGGTTACCCGTTGCCATTTCAACTACAGTGCAACCCAGTGACCAGATATCGGCCTGAAATAATAAGGAACATATACGTTATAACATTTTTATGAAGCATTTACGCAGGCGCAGCGAACATAAAGTTCCAAAGATTTTGACCAGAAATTAAAACTGCACCCTAATCGTTAATAGAAATCCTTTTTTACTTCCAACCGTCTTCAGCGGTATTTAGGTACATCTACCCCTTGTATTACAGAAGCAGGCGTAAATATTTTTTAAGGAATCTCCGGGCGGTTCTATAAATAAAAACTGAACTTAACAAAAAAGTATGTTGACCTATTCCGTTTGAAGAAAGTAATGGTAAATATTAGCTGGCGCTATGGTTACCTAAGACACTTCTTTCTAGTTTATGACGGGTTTGGTTTTGAGAGAAAAAAGCTTGAGTTTGCGAATAAATAATAATTAATTATAGTTGCAGTAAATAAGGCATCAACTGGTTAAACTATAAAAATGGTAAATGAACGCGGGGTCTCGCAGAGAAATTAACGTGAACCGCCCTAAAATTGGGCAGAAAAGCTAATATCCATATTTGTCAGCGATGCACTTTTGCATATATACTGAGCGTTGGATAGTAACTCGATTACCCTTTCTTGCTCCATCTTTGCTATGGACCCGGTAGCAGGTTTAGCAACCTTTATAAATACCGTAAAACAACCTTTTGTCATAGGTACAAAAGACTAATGTTTACTGCTTGTTCATCAACAATTACTCGCAAAACAGTATAGGCTGGCATATATGAAATACTCACCGGTGCCCCATATCCCCTCTGTCCTTTATCGATAACTTCGGGTGCCATATACTGCAGTGTGCCCGCAAATGTTTCAGTAGAGGGGCACAAGCCCGCCAGTCGCTTAGACGTTCCGAAGTCCGATATCTTCACAACTCCGCTATACGTGTTCACTAGTACGTTGTCACCTTTGATGTCTCGGTGGACGATTTTCTGATCGTGGAGGTATTTTAGACCTGAAATACGGTAAGGCCTACTGTTATATTATGCATAATTGATATTACTTTAGAAAAGGTTTAATAAATAACACTACATGTGAAAAAGTTATTGAAATCAGTCACTTAAATGCCGACGTTATAAACTGAAATTTCTAGAATTATTGCTGTCTTCTTCCCTCAAAATAAAGAAGTAACAGGTCTTTGACTTTGCCATTAGAACAAATGACGTTATCTGTTCGAAGTGCCGTCTCTCTCTCACACTCTTTTAACATTCTAATGTTACTAGAGTAGGTAAAGAAGGTTCAAACACAAGTTGTGATAAATTTTAAGAAAAAGTAAAAGGATAGAACATTTTTGTCACCGCTGCGCGTGAGTACCCGCCGAAATGTGTAGAATAGGAGCGATAACTTTTTGAGTTCGTTTTATATTCATTACGTCAAACCAAAATCTAAAAGACGCGGACAAACCTTTTAGATAAACTATACGACTAATTATGAGAATATTGCTTATCTTACCTTCTAAAATCTGCTTAGTATAATACGCAATAGTAGCTTCATTTTCCTTGAGAGGTCCCCACTTGGACCTAAGCAATGCCGACAATGACCCTCCCGGCACTTGTTCCATGAAGATTTTGAAGTAGTTGTCCTCCGAAATTGAACCTAAGTACTGAAATAATAAAATGTATTTTGTAAGATTTTAATTTTGATAAGCTTATATCAAACGGTTTTTTTTAAATATGGAAAGGACGATTGGCGAGTAAACGCCACTCGCAGAAAATATATGTATTGAAGAATAGGATATAATTGCTTTATGCTTTGAGGAAGGCAAACTGGGTTTTAAACAAATAAAAATTAAATTTAATTCGTTTCAAAGTTTCATTAGTTTTTCATGCTAAAAAATATTATTCTAAATTCAATATGTCACTTAGAATTTAGAAACATTCGATTCTCCGCAAACATAAGCGATAATTGGTTTCTACATGTTTTGAAAACATTGCGCAAATCTTCGTGCCCATGCATTCCACGCCATTAGAAACAAAAAAAAGTATTAAATACCTGTACAATATTTCTGTGCCTTAATTGAGAATGCAGCCATATCTCTTCGTGTAAAGGCTGCACATCACCAAGGTTGCGTTCAGGTATCTCTTTGACAGCTATTCTGACTTGCGTATTAAGATCCCTAGCCGCGTACACCACGCCGTAAGTACCTTTACCAAGTACTACGCGCTTGTTGTAGTCATCTAATTCATATTCGAACTGGGGGTTAAGAACAAAATGTTGTATAAATAAAATAGCTGTATATTAAACGAATTTTTCATGCACAGACGTATGATAATATTGAAATGAGTCCAATTGGAGAGTATACTCTTCCGAACAAAATAAAACTTAAATCGGCTTACTAAATCACGGAGTAAACGGTGAAGAAATATAAAGTGTATAGAAAGATCTTAATAAATTGGGTCGGAAAAGCAATACTCCTGGCACAGTCTCCAAATTTTTTTTTTTTTTTTAATCTTTATTTATGTTTAGGGGCTTTTATCCGATAGATATGTCAACCCCATCGTACCTTATTACAGAATTAACTCTTAACTAATACAACAAAATTAATTATAATTAATTACTTAATTTAAGACGAATCACTACTGAACGATCATTACCATACGACATAATTTTTTAGCCTCCTCTGATCTCGGCTTTGATAAGACGCTTTGAATTAAACCTATATCCAACTTATTTAGTTTTAATTCGTTCAGAACCGAGTCGCGTTCATTCTTATTTCGGACACATTCCATCAGCAAATGTTGGACATCTTCAATTTTATTGCAAACGACACAGTTAGGCGAGTCAGCTTTTTTCATTAAGTATGCAAACTTTGCCGATGGATAGTGACCGGATCTAAGTCTAAGAGCCAATCTCCAAATCTTATCTTTTTTTATATGTACTATCGTGGACAAAGCCGGTGCACCACACCACACCACACAAATTAGCGCTAGCTCCGTCCCTACGCACGTAGCATCGTTGAAAGCATTTTGATTGCGAAGTGGTGCACTGTTCGTGTCCGCGATAGTACATATCTACAGCACACTACCTTTCGAATTACATATTTTTTTACGAAATTATTTAAATTTTCAATATTCTTGTATACCTTCAACTGATCCTGCATCACACTGGTATCCAAATCAGTGACCTTTTCGTGGTCGGCAGTCAACTCCCCCAGTAAGTCGTGGAGACGTTGGCGACAAGCTTGCGACGGCAAGAAGATTTGAAAGTCATCTGAATTCTCGCTTACGTACAAGAACAAGCAACGCTCATCCCGTTTGTAGAGGCTGAAAAATAAAAAGAATATACTTACATAAGGTCTTTATGACTGAATTTTGGTGAATTTTTGACATTTGCTGCTTGCTGCAAAAAAAAAAATCAGCTGTTCCATACATCTATGTTCACGTAACTCAACAAAATGTATGGAACAGCTGATTTTTTTTGCGATTTCAGGGTTGGTCTTATAGTAAAAGTTGTTCATAATGATGAGTTTAATGACCCCTTTTCAGGTTGTCAGTGTTTTACAATTAAATGTTTTATTAATGCAAAAAGAGTTCATATAATCAAAAAAGGCGTACCTGTAACTCCTAATCATATCAGAAGTAAAAAGCCATCGGTGGACTTGTCGACACTCGCCGCGCATAGAGTCCAAGCATAAGTTGAGGATCTCCACAGACTTCTGCTCCGCACCCATGTTCACGTTCACATACGATGGCATATAAACCTTTGTTGTCTCTAAAATTAATACCTGCAACAGAAATGTTAATTAACAAATGACTATATTATTAAACGTCATCATCATCATTAGCCTGTATTAGTCCATTGCAGAATATAGGCATCTCCCAATGCGCGCCACTATTGTGCGCTCATTGGAGGTATTTGCACATAATCGCCACGCTGGGCCAAGCAGATGATTGCTTTTACACAGAAGGATGTTGCCCATCCTCCCGATCTTTCTCTTTGTCGCTTCTTGCGTCACCCGCGGGACTAGTCGGGGTGTTTCTATTCTTAGGCCGTAAACCAAATGGCAAACGTATAAAACAATAATGGGGTAGTTGCCTATTGTAAAAAAAAGTATTACTAAAAATGTTAAAATAATACCACGTAAAAATAAAATAATTGCTTAACGCTGAAGTTATAAGCTTTTTAAAATTATGGTTGCTATCCTCTTTCCGCAAAATAGGTAAGAATAGAGTGACAGTTCTTTGACTTCGACATAAGAACTCATGACGTCATCTGTTCGATTGGCGTCACTCTCTTTCTCACACTTTTTAACTTAGATATTTTTTTGGTTTATTTAAAAAAATGTACTGGTTTTTATGTTTTCGAGATTTAATTTAATTTAAAAATAGGTATCAAACGCGACTTACCGGGAACCTAATAATATTTTCACATTCGCTTTTAGTTGCTTCCACGAAATATTCCATCCAAAATGAGAAAACTTGTTGTTCTGGTGAGGTGTCTTCACTTTTTCTAAATCTGAAACAAAATTTCGTAACAGATATCGTTTATTCATTAGTAAATTATGTAAGCGCGACTTTATACGGCCCTGCAAAAAAGATTCAGGTATTATTAAAATATCTAAAATAATTAGAAAATTATGTATTTAATATAATTATCTAAGAGCATTTAATATCTTTAACGCGTTTTAATAAGAATACACTACGCACCAACGTTTTTATGCGTATCACACAGCAGAGACAGCATTAATTAACTATAATTGAATAATAACATCGTATAGTATAAGAGTATTTGCATGTCAAATCCATTGACTAAAGTTCTCCGCCCATTATCCTGTTTCTGACCGTTCCACTAGTCACAGAAACATCTGTTAGTGTGCATGAGTGCATTTCATACACGTTTGGCTGCCGACGACACGCGTTTCGTCGCCGCCGCCGTCGATACAAGTTTGGCCAGCGTCTATACGCGTTTGTCTATACCGCCTGCAAACACAGGCCTAGCAATGTCGCGTCTCCGAACGTGTAACGTGCGATACAGATACGCAACGGTGTAGTGGGTGTCAACTAACTTGTAAGAATTCATACAACATATATTTTTTTGCTAATATCATGTCGGGGATGTGCGGTCCGGTGATGGCACGAGATAGTAGGGGAGGCTTTAAGTGTTTGGAACGCGAACAAATTTTAACATCTCTATTATTCCCAAAACTTGAAGCAAATAATTAATATTTATGAATTCAACAATCTTACCTATCAATCAGTTCGATATTCCCAATAGTTGACTTGAGATACCAATTCGGTGGTTTGAGTTTAAACATACATTCAGCTGCCTGTATCGCTTTCACATAATCTTGGGCTAGCACAGAGATCTCGAAAAACGTAGCCACGTCCCAGTAGTCTTTGAGGGAAGACAGGCTGCCTTTCTTGCCTATTAGGTGATTCAATACCATTCCTGGAAGAAGTACGAAAATAAAGTTAGTTAAGTACCACCCGGGTTTTTTTATGCTACTAAAACGGCATTCGGCTAGCTTGATGGTAAGTGGTTGCCATAGCCTTTAATGGTCACCAAATGGCCCAGGCTGTACCACAAGAACCGTTGAAATTTTCGCAGATTATGTATATCTGTCGCTATTACAACTAATACTAAAAACAGAATAAAATATTTAGTTGAGGCTCCCATACAACAAACGTGGTTTTTTGGCGTTTTTTGCTTGATATAATGACTTGATATAATGACAACAGGTAGATGCTTGAGTGTCTAATGTTGTATAGATAATGGTACGGAACCCTTTGACGGCGAGCCCAACTCGTACTTGGCCAGTTTTGTTTTTGTTCTAATTTTTTTTATTAAGCTCGTCAATAGCTACAAAAAATTCAAAGTAAGTATGTACCTATATTGTGTTCGCCTATTTATTTATAGATAAAGATAACTATAGGTAGGTACTACTCTGGCTGCCGCAGTTGGCTTAAGTCACTGATTTTTTTAAATATCAAAAGTGTAAAATAAAAAGTACCAAAAGAATTAACGCAATAAAACTGTAATTAATTTTATTACAATTTAGACTTCTACCAAAACCAAAATGATTAAGATCATTTTATTACATACAATTAGTTATATCAAACGTTACATGAATTATGGGAGCATAAAATTAATAATCCATTAGACATCTGTCTGTCTGGCGCACCGCCAACATATAAATAAATAGAATTCCTTAGTAATAGGTGACTAAAATGCGACATACGATAGGAAATGTAGGTTCAGCAATTTTATAAACGTAAATCCACCAGGGAGAGGGAGGCCTTTGCTCAGCAGTGGGACACAGTAGGCTAAGAAAAAAAAAAAAAAATCACCAGGTCTTAGGTTCAAACCGTACCCGTAATCGTTTATTTTTCTTTCTACAATAAATTTTACTACTTTAAAAGTTAATGTTTTTCTTACAATGAAAATTGAATCTATCTGATATCAACACTCAAACTTTTGTGTGACTATCAACAATCAATCTTTTGTGTAAACAACTTTACATAAAGTATTAAAATAAAAGTTAGTAAAAAAAAATATTTTTTTTTATTTATTAACATTAGTTTATTTTACATTCCACATTAGCAGACCAAAAACCACTGAGGTTTGTCCGGAATGCTATACATTCTGCTATTGTTAGAAGTTTTCAACACAATAATTTCACAATATTTACCACATTACACATAACAAATGGATTAAGTAGGTACTAATATCTTACAACTAATAACTTACATAATTAAAACTTACTTACCAATATGTTGTAATTCTTGTGAGTTTTTAAAATCATTGCCAGCTATAACTAAAAGTGTTGCCAAATTGATGCCTGCATACTCATTCGGCTGTACTTCAAATCCTTGTCTGTACCTAAAAAAAGTAAGAGAAAGGTTAAACACTAAGTGATGTCTAATCCTCCTAGACTTAATAGTCCCAAACTTTGTTGGGGTCGGCTTCTAATCTTACTAGATGTAGCTGAATAATTGAATATTAGTTTTCTACGGATCGACTACCTATCTGAACCCTGCAACCCAAAGGGATATGTATTCTAAAGTTAGATCAGTTGTCATAACTTTTTGAGAGTGCTGACTCGACTCCTTGAATAGACTGTCAAAGATCTTCATAACAGCTAACTGTTTAACGTGCTTCCCGAAGCAAGGAGCTGATGATAATCAATTTATAATACGCACGTAACTTCCGAAAAGTCAGAAGTGCGTACCTTGGGTTCGAACATGAGATCTCTGACTTGTCAGTCATACCACTAGGCTATTACTGCTTTTGCAAATATCAGGCGATGTGTCAATAATAAACCTGCTTATCCTGTCTATTGATGTGCAAAGGTTTTTTTCACAAATTGAAGTGAGAAGGAATAAGTCTTACTCCCACTGACCCAATATGTTTCAGTGGAGGTGGGAATGTGGCTACCCGCTGTCAGATTAGATCCCGGCAAACATATTGATCATAAATCGGCAAAGTGGGAGAAAGACTGGACAACCAATTAATAAATTTCCTCACACCTCCTTCGGTCTACCAAAGAGACCTTAAAATCGAGTATTACGCAAGCGCAAGCAAGGTCAAGAGACCTTTTGGCAAACATCTTGACGAGAATCAAGATGTTTGCTGGTATCTGTATGAGGCCTCCAACTAGTTTTTACGAGTTTTGCAAAGATTTTTTTTTATTTCATAATGAGATGTAGCTTTCTGTATTTTTTGGCAATTAATTCTTATTAATATAGATATTTAAATATATCATACCAGTGTATAGCATTAGCCAAGCTCTCCTTGTCCGTGTGTTGAGATTCGACAAACTTGTCCTTGTATATGCGCCCGCACAGACACAGCATATCGGGAAACCTGTTTTCCTTCTTCTCAAGTGCTTTGACGCATACTTTGAGCGCATTTTCTCTGTCACCTTCCTTGTTTCTCCTGTGTAAGAGTAAATATTGAGAGTTGATACGATTAGTGTACGATTCGTCTTGGGCGCCCCTTGTCGCGGGTTCGATTGCCATACGGGACAAATACTAGTGTCATCGTTAGAATTATACTTGTACTGGTTTGGGTCTTTGTGTTGTAATAGAGGCAACTAAAGTTTATACAAATGGAACCCTTTGAGAATGGAACCTTCTGAAATTAGACCTTCTGAGAATAGGTAAATAGGACCTTTTTAAAGGTCACATTTGCTAATAGGACGTTTAGCGAATAGGACAAGACATTTTGCGAATGGGACATTCTGCGAGTTCCATTTAAAAACTATACATACTCGTATTTGATATTACTTTATTCAGTAAGTCGCGAGTTCGCAGCTCGTGATCGATTTTTTTTTTCTACAAATATCGAACTATACAGCTTAGGTAATAAAAATAATGGGTAATGGAAAAGATACTATTTTGTCACACGAAGTCTTGCTTAATTGATATAATACACGACTAAACTTACCTATTCATAGCAAAAGCGTACAAAAACCTAATAATAGGCATATTAACGTAGTTTTTTCTCAGCATAATGGTCTTCAGATCATCCACAACTTGTACTATAGCATCGTAGTCTTGTATTTCTCGGTAGGATATGAGCATATTGAGGATAGTGTCCCCGGAGAGAACAGCAGGGTCGTCAAGTCTTCGACGCATCGCGTGGAGCATATTTGCGAGTTCTAGACCGCTGTATAACTCTCTCGCCTTGCGTAAGTCCGATAGGAATTTCTCTTGAAGATGTGCTCTGGAATTGATATTGTATATTAATATATAAAACCATTATAAGTAAGTTGAGTAGAATACCGTAGATACACAGTATAATAATCATACAGTACGGAAACTACGTACAAACGCTCAAAACGGCCTCACTCACACAAACATGCGTAATATTGCGTAACGACGAGACTCACAAATTGGAACCATTATTTGGCAGATAAGTTAACCGAAACTTATTGAAGGTGTTAAAATGCGCGTAATGACATCTACTTTTCAATAAAGAGACATAACTTGCTGTTTCTTAGGACATGTATAATAATAAAAATAAACACAATGACGTCATAGACGCATTTTAAGCATTAAGTACCATATTAATTCCAGTAAGGTATAAAAATTCCATAGAAACCAGCTTGCAATATTGTTTCATTAAACTACACAAGTTGACCTTTATCCTACTACTATTATAAAGGCGAAAGTTTGTAAGTATGGATGTATGGATGTTTGTTACTCTTTCACGTAAAAACTACTGAATGGATTTGAATGAAACTTCACCACAATATAGCTTATACATCAGAATAACACATAGGCTACAATTTTGAACCTGAAGTCCACGCGAACGAAGTCGCGGGCAAAAGCTAGTTATAAATAACATAACATAGACTCACGCCTGTATTCCCCAGAGGGGGTAGGCAGAGGTGTATGCAGTACACCCACGTTTTGCCGGCTATGATATAAGTCCCATGAAATAGATGGCGAGCCTATTGCCGTTAACCAGGCACAATTCCCGATGTCGTGCTGTTACTGAGAATTTTATAATGGAAAAACCCAATAACATTTTGCCCGATCCGGGGATCGAACCCAAAACCTCGTGCTCAGCAGTCGCGCTTGCTACCAATGAAGCAGGCTGTATTAGTAATAAGTAATTAATTTATAAATAAATGTTACCTACAATTAAGTTTCAAGCAGCTTGATCGAAACATATTTTCATACTTACATAAAAAAGGCATAAAATAAAAATTCATTTGAAAACATGTTTCGATCAAGCTTGCTGATGTTGTTCTCCTTCAATTAGTTTAGTTCGATTTTTCATAATATATGTATACCTATTCATTGATTTTATATCTTCAATGTGCAAGCGAGATACCAAATTAGAGAGTATCCGCGCCTTAACACGCAGCCATCTTGGATTTTAAGTGTCTAAACACACTATGCCGAACGTACGCGACCGAAGTTCGGCATGATTACGCCTGCAATGTCATTTGTATTACTGACGGCACATTACGCCGAAGTTTCATTGCGTTATAAACGCAACGTAATTTCGGTCGGGCGTAAGTTCAGCGTAGCGTTCAGCTGTAGTGGACACATTATACGCGACCGAAGTTTATACACACTACACACGCATCAAGTAACGCAACTGAATTTCAGCCGCGTAAGTTCGGCACTTGTAGTGTGTCACATCAGCCGAACACGTCGGAACGTAAAATCAGCCGCGCAACTTCGGTCGCGTACGTTCAGCATAGTGTGTTTAGACACTTAGGGTTCCAAACCGCACAAAACAAAAACGGTCTTCATTTAAGTTTTTATACTTACTTCGTTTGTACCTCGACATCTTGGAGTATGTTCTTGAGTCTCAAGGTCAAATGCTGTTTGGGGTCTGCAGAATCTTCGCCTTTAAACTTGGTCGCTGCAGGGTTAGTGGTGACGCATGTACCAGCGTCAGTCAACTTGTACGAGACGAACAGGAAATTCGGTAGCGATAACTGTTAATGGGAAATTCCAGTTTAATATTATTATGGCTGAGACCGAATTTAGGTCACAGCGGCCAATCTAAAAGGAGATTAGCCAACTACGCAGGAGATATTATAGTGCATGAGTGCGCAAACAGGTGCACTCTCTATTCCCTCACTCTCATAGTCCAATGGGACGGCAATCCGACACGACCGGAGAAAGATCAGGCGCAGGGCCAACGGACGTGCTTTCCGAGGCACGGAGTAAGTAATAATTAATTTATAATACGCACATAATATAAAACAAAGTCACTATCTCTGTCCCTATATCCCTTTATAAGCTTAAATCTTTAAAACTACGCAACGGATTTTGATGTATATTGCACCCGTGCGAAGCCTAGGCGGGTCACTAGTAACTTACTAAAATTCAGAGGTGACCTTGGGTTTGAATCCGAGACCTCATTTGTCAGTCAACGGTCACCACCACTAGGCTATCACAGTTGAAGTATGAGTTTAATATTAATTGATGTTACAAACAGAATAATTGACTGCAATGCTAGTAAGTCATGGGACTATGAGTACATATGTAATATGAGTAATTCATTCAATAATTATAAATAATTCACGGTCATGTTAAACCACAGATAATGCGGTGGTAATAAACCACTAGTTTCGTTCCCGTTATCCTAATCACTACATATTATAAAACAAAGTTCTCCGCCGCGTCTGTTTGTCTGTGCGCACTAAACTCAAAAACTACTGCACCGATTTTCATGCTTTTTTCACCAATGGATAGGATGGTTCTCTTCACGTTGGCGAAGCTGCAGGCATCAGCTAATAATATTATGTGTGGATGAATGGATATTCCAAAAACTACTGAACAGATTTTGGTTAAACTTTAATTGAAGTAAAATAAGCCTCGAGACAAAATGAAATCCGTAAGGGTATCATGTTTTTTTTTGGTGTAAGTACAACATCAAATAGTGAAATAGATAAGATGCTACGTTTGTGTGGAAAGCAACCGGTGTGCGCAGCCTTACATGTTGGCTATAGAGAGATAGTCTGTCAATAAAACGGCTACAGGAAAAATGTCTAAAGAAAACCAACGTAGCTCCCAAACGGATGAACCGATTTTGATTAAGTTTTTTTTTATTATTTATGGTTACCTCGCAATGGAGAAATTCATGAGTACCTCAATATACCCACAGTTCACGAGCAGATTCAGAAATACATAAAGCGCTACGCTGAACGCCTGGCATTCAACCCAAACCTCTGGCAATTAAACTGTTGATTCTTGTAAATCAGTCAATCAGCTTATAGAAGCCATATTATATTCCAATTGGAGAGCAGCGATAGGTATCCAAAACGCCTAATTTACCACTCAAAACAGCTAAAAATAGTTCTTAAGGAACAGGTGGCAATTATAGAAAGCAAAAAAATAGTTTTTTTTATTCGACAGGTGCCTTGATGATAATGCTATTAGATTTAAAAATATAGTATTTGTACTTTTTTAATTTTGATGGTCAACACTTGATAGATCTTAAAAGTAATGGTATTGACACAGTATAAAAAACATCACTAGGTACAAACGCTCGAAAATGGCATACTGTATGTTTTATACTGTGGTATTTAGCTGCACTAATACATTATATACTTTTATACGACAAGTATCTGTTTGTACCGCTCACTCCCACGCGAAATAGTAGATCTACATAAATGTCGTAATATCAAAGAATAATAAATGGCACTGAAGTTATACATTACATTCTTAGTTTATTTATAGTTCTATTATTCGAAATAAACTACGTAACGAAAGCGGCTGTGTATTCTTAAAAATACTTTGACAAGGGCCAATGCAAGGGGTAAAACCGACCAGCTATATTTTTTTTAGCTTTTAAGATCAGTGATTAGCGATTTGGTCGCTTTTCGGAAGCCTGAAAAGCTGCTGCCCTTGCTGCTGCTTGCTGAAGGCAGCAGCATCCTTCAAGTGCAGCAATCATGTGCTACAGCGATTGCCAACCTGCTTGCGCAGCGTGGCGATTATGGACAAAAACTTCCAATGAGCGCACAATAGTGGCGCGCATTGGGAGGCCTATGTCCAGCAGTAGCCTTAAATACAGGCTGATGATGACGATGACGCTACAAAAACGTCAATTTTTGAGGAGATCAGGGCCCCATTTAGTTTTATCGCCCCAAGCATCTGCCACGCCCGCCACTGATGGGCACAATACATAAGTCAAGTCACTCAAATCTTCAAATAAAAATCAGCCCAGTAATTGAATTACGCAAGATCGCGTTTGAACTGTCGTTCTCCTATGATTGAGAATGTACAGGACAATTTGACAAATTGAGAATAATGGATATAGAGCTGCATTCAAGACGTAGTAGATGATAGCTCTATGTGCAGTCGAGAACGTCAGTGGTAAAAGTTTTGTTGTAAAATAGTACTTATTGCTATTGAAATAAAGTGCAAGAGTAACATTAATGTATTGGCAGTACTACATGTATATTTACGAGTATATGTATAATAGGAAAATTGCAGATAAACTACCAATCTAAGGAGATTTGAATAGACGATATTTGTTTTTTACCAACTCGTGTCGAGTATCTAAGTTGGCAATATTCCTTTGTGGAGACACCTCAAAGAGATCAGAATAGTAAACTATTACCTTAAAACTTAAGCTTTTAACTGGCTTATAACTGGCTGTTATCCAGAATATCATGACGATTTTTACACTATATTTTAATGACGAGACGATTGGTTTAGGGGTTAAGTGTCAAAGTCAAAGCATTTATTACAAACTAAGTGACTATAAGATAAAATGCCTGTGTGATCCACAGATATTTATTTCTGGCTGGATGTTTATGCAAGGTGAAATGATGTCTAAATCGTACCCACGGCAACGACGAAGGAGACAACGTTTTTACAATCAAAAAAACATGATCAGCCAGTACTTTGTAGTCAGTTACCTACAATAAAGATAAGATTCGTCACATCACAGATTATATCTTCACTCAATCCTAAATCCACATCCACACACACTTCTAAATCATAATAAAGCCGTACTATATACCTACCTACGTGAGCAAGATAATTTTCCTCTTGTGGTCTACACAGATTGCAGAATTCTCTGTAATGTTTTTGAATTGAATAGTAATATTTATTAGTCATGCAATTCATTGATTCTAGGGATATTGTCAATGTGTCCTCCCCGTCATGGTTGGTATATGGGACAGAAATATGGTCTCTCATAAAGCAGGCGATCACCAAATTGCAGGTCACGCTAAGAGCTAGCTATGGAGAGCGCTATGTAGGGGATTTCTCTTCAAGATCACGTGACATATAAAGAGAAGAAAAAAAACAAAGCTGACTGACCTAGCCCTAGTAGGAATAGAAAGAAAGAAGTGGAAGTGAGCTACATATGCCGAAAAACACATAACAGATGGGGTCGAAATGTTATGGAGTTGGGGCCCATAACAGGTCGAAGCGGCGTAGGCACCGCGCCAGGTGGACCGACGATCTGGTCAAGGTGGGGCGGGAAAGAATTGGATGAGGAAGATACAAGACCGTCAAGAATGGAGTGCTATGGAAAAGACCTTCACTCAGCTTTGGGTGGATACGGGTTGAAGAAGAAGGCAAATTGTAGATTTTTTTTTGTCATGCTTACAATGATTACAATGATTTTAGTCGGGACACTTTTCTGGACAGTAATTAGACACATCATCATTATCCTGCCTTATTATTCCCAAACTTTGTTCGGGTCGGCTTCTAATTTAACCAGATACAGCTAAATATTAGTAAATAATTAAATATAATAGTTTTATATTTTTGTTTCAGAAGAATTTTTTGATAAGTATTTTAATTTTCTGTTAAAGCTAAGGTATTTATAATGACCATGTAGATACAACCAATATGAAAAAGAACATTTTGTGAATTAAAACGCTTATCACTTTTTAGACTGACTGTACTAAGGCCAGATTCAATAAAAAAGAATATGTAAAAGGCCTAGCTGTGTGGTTAACACAAATCTACTGGTACAAGCGGTGTTGTGGTCTACGATGTGACTGATGTGACACACCGCCTTTAACATGCCATTATTTCTGGATTTTAGATAGCAGTGATAGCCTAGTGACAAAGGTAGTAGGTTCAAAACCCAGACATGCATCTCGGATTTTTCGCATTCATGTGCATTTTAGAAATTACTTATCACTTGCTAAAACGGTGAAGGAAAACATCTTGAGGAAACCAGCATACCAGCAACAGTGTGTAAAGCGATATCAGGGGCCTATGTGCGGTTTAAACTCTAACAACAGGTTATTCATCAACTGTACCATAAAGAAAGAAAGAAAAATCTTGATTTGAAGATCCTCAAGGTTTAATCAGCACCTTTGCTTACGAGGAAAGTCAATATGAATGTCATTTGTGTCTAATATTTTTCTGAGAAGCCCAGAGTGAATTCAAATTAAACAATGTGTTGCTATAATTTAAATACACTCACTCTATTAAACAATGTCAAATCTATCTGTTTCTAGAAGTCAAAACAATTAAATACAATACCCTATTAATTGAGAATTTTAAAATTATAACAAACACTAGCTAACCCGTGCCCACTTCGTTGGGCAGTAATTTAAAAATTTTCCTAATCTACCCCTACCCTACCCTACACTCCTACCCTACACTACTCCTACCCTACCCTACCCCTACCCTACACTACCCCTACCCTACACTACCCCTACCCTACACTACCCCTACCCTACTATACCGCTACCCTACCCTACTCTACCCCTACCCTACCCTACACTACCCCTACCCTACTATACCGCTACCCTACCCTACTCTACCCCTTTTTCTCACCTTTTGAACCTTTTTGCCATATAAATAATTTCCGTAATTTAGGGGTGGACTACTCCTAACATTTAAGGGGATGAAAAATAGATGTTGGCCGATTCTCATAGATACCGGATAAGCACAAAAAATTTCATCAAAATCGGTCAAGCCGTTTCGGAGGAGTATGGCAACGAAAACTGTGACACGAGAATTTTATATAAGTACTAGCTTTTCCCGCGTGGCTTCGCTCACGTAGACTATAGAATATTTTGAACAGAATTTATTTATTTAAATGGAATTAATATAGTCTAGGTAGTACTGCCCATGAGAACAAATTGTACAGCTTTGAGTCGATGCCACTACTTTTAGTGTTATTGTATAAGCAGACTTAGGTACAATAGGTACAGGGAGAATGACAGTCAAATAATGTCGGTATAGCAATCATAAATATTTGCCTATAATAATAATCTAATAGATTTCCAAGGAATTTTCAAAGGAAAATCAAAGTAGGTATAAGTATATAAGGTTAGTATTTCTTTCAAATATAAAAGAACAAATAAAATTGAAATATTGAATTCTAATCCATTGCCTTTTTTACTTTTCCCTTAATTTATTTCTGGTATCTGTATTTATCCTTATATTTCCTTGAATTTCTGTTACATAGTTTTTCGTTCCGATTATAACACCTGTCATTTACGGCCTAAGGCTTTCACTCGCCATTCAAAAGAAGTGAAGTGATTTATATTTGACATTCCAATTTTAAAGGGTAATACATTGCACCAAGCCAGTGTAAATCAAAAGCACTAAGGAGTATTGATATCATCTTCGAGGCAAATCACCCCCAAAATAACTTTCTACCCCTTTTTAACCCCGTTAGGCGATGAGTTTTAATAAAATACGAAACACGTGTTCCATTAATTCTGTAAAAGAATGTTTATGCAAAATTTGAAGTAGATTGGACCAAGGAATCACGTTGTCCCATACAAACTTTGCCCCCGTTTTTCACCCCCTTAGAGGTAGTATTTCGAAAAATCCTTTCTTATCGGATCCCTACGTCATACAAAGAATACACCCTCCAAGTTTCAGGGCTCTACGATCAGCAGTTTAGACTGTGCGTTGATCCGTCAGTCAGTCAGTCAGTCATTCAGGACAAAGCATTTTATATGTATAGATAACAAACATTTCAGGATTGTTAAACTGTTACTTGATCTAGGTAATTATTATTTGGAGTTTGAAGGGAAAATATATATTTTTTAATATTAGGTACCTATATCAATGAATATTTGTAAACCTAAGTGATTTTCACCTTTGCAAATATTCTTTACAGATCATTCACGTAAAGCCAGAGAGAAGCTTGTTAAATAAAACGAGCCACAGGCGCAGCCAAAAACTACCTTACGTAAACGCTTTTCTAGGCACAATGTCTGAATAATATTTGAATTACAATATATTATATTTTGATGGACCATTAGACTTTTTCTTAAATACACAATAAGAAGTTAAATACAATAAGAAATATCTCTTAAATACAATAAGAAATCCACTACTACGTGCCACCGAAATGCAAAAGATCTTTTATACATTAAAATTATATCAGCATCATGTTATAGTGTATGTAAAAAAAAAAATATAAGAGGTATGTACCTTGAGCCTAAGCGTAGAATCAGCGTCAACATCATTGTATAGTAGAACATTTTCCTTCATGTCAAAGCTTTCCCGTACTCCCAAATGGTACAGGAGTGAGCTCTGTTGCAATTGCAGGCTGAGATCCACCAGTGCAACGTCAGCATTGTAAAAAGTGTCCAGTACATTTGTTTCGCCGAAGTCTAGCTTTTCAAACTGGAAAAATAATTATAATATTGATTAGTAAGTACCTATTTTATAATGGTAAAGCACAGAATTAGCAGTACAGAATTAGCAGTATTTACAGTGATAGCCTAGTAGTAAGACCGGTGGACTGCCAAGTCAAACATCGTAGGTTCAAAACATCTCACACCTCTGACTTTTCAAATTAATGTGCTTATTAAAAATTTGTTATCACTTGCTTAAACGGTGAGAGAAAACATTGTGACCAGCACAACTGAGAAATTTTTCAACATTATACAGACATGCCAAAAGGTCTACGGCAGTTTAAACTCGGAGACCAGGTTGCTCTATTATAGGAAAAGTTGTATGTTGCAAATACATAGCAGCCAGTATAATGTAACTCTACCCTAACAAAAATAGATTGAATAAAAAAAAAGATTTGAATACATATTGCACATGGGTTTTTCCAAAATATCCAGCCAGCGCCCTTGAGCATAAATCTACTCAATTAATTTGTGAATTCCTTTTTTAAATGACAGAATGAATGAGATTAATTTGTTTTGCAAAAAAAGTACATACCTACTTGATTCCCTTTTACATGAAAACTATTATTAACTCAATGTTAACCCCAGTTGTCAATAAATAGACTTTTAGGTTTGTTTACTATTCTATGAACTTTTAATTAGTTGTTTCAAAGATTACTAATTAACCTTTATTTTCAATGCCAAACACGACTTCAAGGTGTTAATTATTAAGAAATTATCATCTGTACATTCTAAATACTATCCAAGCACCTTATAGCTACAGAGGAAAGTGATTGAAGGACATCATAATTATGATTTGTGTTGTTGGTAAACTTATTAAAGAATTATTAAAGTTTACATGCAAACTTACATGTATATGATGCACATTAGCATTGACCAATTCAGAGGCCAGTCGAACTTCTTCTAAAGCGCGTTTTCTATGAGCAAGGTTCAATGTTTGGGTTACGTCCAAAACACAAGCTATATCCATACGAGGCCGCTGGTTTGCAGCTCCTGGCTGCACCGTCGCATTAGACCCATCGCTGCACACACTCTCGCAGATACTCCTCACTTCCCCTAAAAAAATAACAACACGATACAAAAACTGTCTCAATGTCTCAGGGAACACGGGGAAAACAAAGTTCACGGTATCGCACCTGTATCTTCTAACGCTGTGGAATTGTTCCCACCGCCGAATGTTATCATTTTCTCACGTGTTTATTAACATTTGGATAGTTTATACACACATTTCACATTCAATTTACGCAGCATGAAAAATAAATTCCACAACAAGTATTTGCGGGCTTGTGTTATTTAACGATAGTGATGTGCCGACGTCCGACTATGCCATGCACATTTGCACAACTTCAAAATTCAACATAAAATATTTTTATGTTGAATTTGTTCATATTGTAAACAATAAAATCGATCGTTTTCGATTAAAAATGTTTCTTTATGAATTTGTTTTTTTTTCTAAGTCACCAGCATAGTTAGAATCACCAAAAATTCTGACTAGAATAAGAATTTTGAAAGCGAAATATGTAGGTATACCTCAAATTCAAGACCGCAATATTTAAAATAAATTAAAATAAAAAAATAGCAACAATTATATTCCTTAACCTTGAAGTGAGCTAATTATGGTGAAGTGACATTAACCAAATTTAACATTATTTTTATTTTCTCTAGGCTTCTTAAGTCAACGCTAATATCGATTTTAGCAACAGACAAATAAAATAAAATTATTAATAACAATGACAAAATCTATACTTAATGCAATTGGGTTATGGACGATTCATAGTATTATTCGTCTTTACTTATCATGATTAAGAATGATTGATTGATTTTAGTTATAATACAATAATATTAGAAATACACTAATTTTATAAATAAATATTTCCTAAATATTATTATGTGAATAATATTATGTTGTAATAATTATGTTGAAAGTAGACATCACTATCGCCGACCTTGATTTGACGATTTAGCGCCATCTAAACACAAAAATGTAAACTGTTCAAGTTGTAATTTAGTACTTAGTTTTGCTGCTCAATACTAGATGGCGCTAACTGGTCGAAAATTAGAGGAGATATCAACATTATTATTATATTATTGTCAACACTGAAATAAATTTCAAATAATTTAAATTTTAAAAAAGAGAAAGAGTCGTGATAGCCTAGTGGTGGTGACCGTTGACTGGCAAGTCAGAGGTCTCGGGTTCGAACCCAAGGCGCGCACCTCTGACTTTTCATAAGTTATGTGCGTTTTATAAATTAATTATCACTCTCCGTGCCTCGGATAGCACGTTAAGCTGTTGGCCCCGGCTGTCAATTGTAGATCTTTGACAGTCGTTACGGGTAGTCAGAAGCCCGAAAGTCTGACAACCAGACTTACCAAGGGGTATCGTGTAACCCAGTATGTGGGTTGTGGAGGTCTGATAGGCAGTCGCTCCATGTAAAACACTGGTATTCAGTTGCATCCGGTAGGACTGGAAGCCGACCCCAACATAGTTGGGAAAAAGGCTAGGCAGATGAATTTAAATTTTAAAAACTGTAGGTATGAGGGCGTGGTGGATGGATAAGCGCAGATTACATTGACACTTTACGAAAATCTTTAACAAAGGCGAATATATTTAAGCTTAGTTGTGGGAAACCAGAGTTATTACCACAAAGTTTAGCTAAGTATTTATTGCGAGAATAGTTAATTAATTAAATTAAGAGTCGTGATAGCCTAGTGGTGGTGACCGTTAACTGGCAAGTCAGTGGTCTCGGGTTCGAACCCAAGGCGCGCACCTCTGACTTTTCGTAAGTTATGTGCGTTTTATAAATAAATTAATTATCACTCTCCGTGCCTCGGATAGCACGTTAAGCTGTTGGCCCCGGCTGTCAATTGTAGATCTTTGACAGTCGTTACGGGTAGTCAGAAGCCCCAGTCTGACAACCAGTCTTACCAAGGGGTACCGTGTAACCCAATATCTGGGTTGTGGAGGTCTGAAGGCAGTCGCTCCATGTAAAACACTGGTATTCAGCTGCATCCGGTAAGACTGGAAGCCGACCCCAACATAGTTGGGAAAAGGCTAGGCAGATGATGAGTTAATTAATTAAACGGATAGAAAATAACGTAGGTAAGTACTTAACTAAAGGTGCGATTCAGAAATAATCATGAATTATACAGCGCCATCTATTGGCTATTTATGTTGTATCTTACCTATATTTTTTTCCAACTTTAGCAGTAAGTAGGCGAGTAGCAGCAGAGTTCAGAGTATATTTTGGCTACATAATTATTATTATTTGGTTAACCAAATAAATAGGCATATTTATGCCGCTGGGCTTATTTTTGTGTGTAAATTGGCTAGTTGGCAAACAGGTAGACTTTACCCAGTAGGTCGCAGGTTCAAATCTCGCTCGTAACGAATTTTTCTTTTTATAAGATTTCGAACTTGAGAAATTGATCTTAATTTGGTTCTTGGTCTCAATTTTTGGTAAGTCGAGTATTTTATTAATTAAGACTGCTTAGCACGGTCTCAAACGCATTCAAAGATATTTTTTTAAGTACCTACCGATCTTGCAAGTAAACCTATAAGAAAAATAAATGTAGGTACGCTCGATAGATCTCAGAAGGGGTTTTATTAATGAGACAGTGATAAGTGGCTAGAAGCCAACTACTTATTTGTGCTGGTCACGAAGAACTCAGGGCAATGTACCTACATTATATAGGTATTTTATGTATGTTTTTTTTTACATGTTTATGCACATGATTTGCTTATTAAATTAAATTATTTTGCGTGCCGTGCCAGGGATCGCGGGTTCAAGTCCCGCCCGAGCCAGTTGTTTTTGCGAGTTTTTTATTATAGAGGGTTATTTGTAAAACACCAGCATCCTTAAAAGGGGTCATTAAACTCATCATTATGAACCACTTTTACTATGGGACCAACCCCGAATTCGAAAAAAGAAATTAAATAGCTGTTCACAAGACTCAACAAAATGTATGGAACAGCTGATATTTTTTTTGCGATTTCAGGCCTCAAACTTTCAAGTCCCTAGGTCCACCGGTTTAGGCTGTGCGTTGTCTGTCAGTCAGTCAGTCACGGTACCTACTGTTTTATATACAGGGTGGGCGGAGAATAGAGGTTCAAAAATTTTTTTTAGATGCCCCGCTCCAATAGCTATTCGAATAACCCCCATGTATGTTCAGCGATTATTTATAGTTTAAGAGCTAGACTTTTTTAACCAATTTTTGGGAAAGAATCACCTGATTTTAGATTTTTTTTTTTTTCTTCTTCTGCATTGTAATTCTTGGAAATATTTTTTGTTATATTAAGTCCTTATAGTATGTTCTATGATCCATAAAAAATCTGTCTGTCTAATCATCTCATAAGGTGCCTAAAACTTTGCTCAAAATGAAAAAAAGTGCAAAATAAAATTTGTTCCAGATTTTCATTTAATCAAAAAAAAATCAAAAAATGGTGGCAATGACCCCAAAGTAGTTTTATAAACTCCCTCGGACTTTCAGCATTTCAAAATAATAAAAATATTTCCTACTTTTCGGGACATTATTTTGTGCAATCATAGTTCAAAGATGGTAAAGAGAAAAAATCTCAATTAATTTAATTATTTTAATAATCGCTGAACATACATGGGGGTTATTCGAATAGCTATTGGAGAGAGGCATCTAAAAAAAATTTTTGAACCTCTATTCTCCGCCCACCCTGTATAGTATAGATTATACCATGGTGGTATTGTCAATGTCATGTCATGAAATGTTATAATAATAAACATCGACACACGTGTGGCGAATGCAGTAGTACCTATCACTGATGCACTGCCAAGTCAAAGGTAATACGTTCGAGGCGCACTCAAGGCGCACACCAAATTGAAATCATGCGCGTATCAAAAATTATTTATAAATGGTTCGTAGTGTCACAGTATAATAATCGTACAGTAATGTAACTATGTACCAACGTGCGAAAACGGCACACTCACACAAACATGCGCTACGACGCGTCGTTGATACTACGAGCGGCGACGTTCGCTTAGGAGTCTCGTCGTTACGCAATATTACTAATAAGTTTGTGTGAGTGAGCCGTTGCGAGCGTTTTAGCGTAGTTACCATACTGTATGATTATTATACTGTGGTAGCATTGTGAGCAATTGACACAGTAGCTAAGGTTAAGTAGCGCTTTGCGTGGTGTCCGTGGTGTTAGTCCGTGGATAGATACACAAAAATAATTATTGTTTCTTTGCTAAAGTATTTTCCGATCACCATTAAAAGCATCTTGGTAAAGGCTCCTCAATTTTATAATTCTTTTTTTTCATATCAGTAACATTTCCTTTTTGTGGCCGAGGGGAGTCAAAAATTAGTGTGTTATGTGGGGCTCGCACCCACAAAACATCCTTCTGCGTGTTCCTCGCACTGTATCAGACGGGGCCGGCTGCAACCGCGCTTCGTAGCCCCGTCCACTGCCTGCCTGTAGGCCCGCTCTAACGTTGTAGCCCTTGAACGGCTATTATATACTTATAAATATTTAAAATTATGTAAATATTATAATATTTAGGCTATACAAAGCTTGTTTATGCAGCTAATTGTTCGTAGTAAACTGGAAAACATCATCATGTTCTAATGAGTGGTCACTGACTCAAGTATTTCGTTTTTGTCTTAATGACATTGAAAATTAGTTATTTATCATAACAAAACGATTAAGATTTATAGGTACATTCGATTATTGGAGCAGGTAATGTATCTAATATTCTTATCTGCAACCCTACTACGTTGCCTACTGCCAAGATTCTTAAGGACGACACTCAGAGAGCTAGACTTAGAGATGTTCTTAAGTTAAGTAGCTATCTAAGTTGTGCTAGTCTTCACGACGTTTTTCAAGTTTGTGGTGCTTGCTTGTTGTTCGAAATCTTGACGTGGATAGGGAGGTATAAAGGAAATGGTGCGTAAATTAAGTGTAGAATGATTATAGTTTATGAGTACTGAAAGCCTAGTATGACCGTTGACAGGCGCACCTCTGACTTTTCGTAAGTTATATATGCGTCTTAAACTAATAACATATAGACAGTAAGTTCCTTGTAAAGTGACGTTTTAAAAGTGTCTCAATCACGCACACATAGAAACAGCGTTGACGTTTCGGTGACGTATAGGTAGTGTTGCAACAGTAGGAATTTTTCCTCAAATTTCAATTTATATTTACGTGGAAAAATAAAATAGCAAGGGTTTTTATTGTAAATATTAGTATGATGGTAATCTTTTTATATGAATAATTTTATTTTTAAATGTTTTTTTATGCAAAAACATGCAATACATGTGCTTTAGCCATTCCGTTTTACTTTACATTTTTTACAATATTATTATGCAAGTTTGCTATATTTTAGAATACCTACTCATATTAATGTTGTATACATACTAAAACTAATATTGACTACCACAATTATTGGTACTAAAATTACCACAATTATTGGGTAATAATTTTGGTAAACAATTTTTCCCTACTTGGCAACATTACAACATCATGGCGTCTTTTTAAATTGTGTTTGAAATAATTTGATTTGATTAAAGATTTAAGTACAAATATTTTAGTAAAACGTAATACTTACCTGTGGTATGATACATTATCACATTTTTTAATATTTTTTGATTCGTTTGGGCAAAATTTCACTGCGCAAGGCGGCATTTTTTTTTTTTTGCGGAGCTGTGTTCTATAACTTACGTCACCAAGCACTGAGACGGCGTCACCGCGCAGAGCGGTCCTCCACCAGTACTCCAGCAATTGAAGTGCTACATTTTCGGTGCGCGGATTGCACTTCTATATGTTATTATTCTAAGATATGCGTATTATAAATTAATTATAACTTGCACCTTCTTTCCAACATCTTTGACTTGCACCGTGCTTTGAAAAACACGTAAATGTGGTCAGGAGGACATATTATTGTATTAGAGGTCACCATTCATCATCATTTCAGCCATAAGACGTCCACTGCTGAACATAGGCCTCCCCCAAAGACTTCCAGATTGGCCGGTTGGAAGCAACCTGCATCCAGCAGCTTCCTGCGACCTATAATACGTTGTCTGTCCACCTTGTGGGTGGACGTCCTTAGGATAAGGGCAAGAAGATGGTATAATATGTAGGAGCCTTTAGATAATTATGAACGTGATAGTAGGTACCTATTTAAGTCGAAAAGTCAAAGTCAAAAGTCATTGGCTTACCTGCCGTGACCACAGGTAATAAATAGTTACCGTGACGTAAGCCTCTGATATTGACCGTCAATTAGCTTTGAAAATAAAAAAAGGAAGTTGGTATTCTAGGATTATTTAAATTTCGAAGCTATACCTACCTCAGGTATGTATTAAAAATAAAAGAAAATTATATAACACCACGTACTTTATTCCTTTATTTAATTTATAAAAATAAAAACGTAATAAGAGATGTCGACATTTTAAAATTTACAAAGGTTTTGAAAGGAATTTTGATGTAAGTAATTAAATTCAGTGCAACAAAATTATAATTTTATTACAAAAATTATAAAATTAATAATTTATTTATAAAACAAAGTACTGATCCTCTTTCGACTCCACAAATCACAGTGTAATGATAAAATAAATATTATTTTTCATAAATGATATTAAATTAAATAAATAAATTTAAAAAAAGTTCAATATAGCCACTAGCTACAATAATTATAATGAGAAGGTATTTTAATTTAAGTTATTTTAATAAAACACTTGTCTAGAGAATTATTACCTGATTATTACCTACTTGCAAATTAGTAATTTTAACCTTGGTTACAGTTGGTTGGAGAGATTATGTAAGAAGTATCTACTCGTACCTAATAAACTACAGAAACGGTAATACAATAAAAATCTCACGTTTTATAAAATTATATTTTATTATAATTATTTATAAAATTTAATTTTGTCCATGATACAGTTCATGAAAACCCATCACATACATTATACTGGCGGGAAATCTATTAGAATAAAATACAAAATTTGTTAAAACTAATAGCTTTGGTTTCTGTTATCCTAGTACTTTACTTTCCAAGAATGATTTTGCGGGAAGCGCCGAAGCTCTGGCCGGACTGGCTTGCCAGTTTGTTGGTTCCGGCCTGAAGGCCGATGACAGCGTTACCGGCGCGGAGAACATCTTCACTGAATTCACGACGGTTTTCTTCAGCGGGCCTGGGGCCTAAGTGAGGGCCGTTCCATTCTGGGTGTTTGTATGCCTGAAAATTTTAATTACACTTTTAGAATCGAAGAAGAAGAAGAAGAAGAGCTTTTAGGATAACTAAACGCAATCAATTCAAGTTAAATAACTGAGTTCAGAGTATGTGTGTAAATAGTTTGATGTTAATTTGAATATAATTAAATTCAAATCAATGTTTGTAAGATCTTTGGATGCTTGGTCTGTAATTTGTAAGATTTTCAATAGAATATTTTTATTTTGTCAAAATTCTTATGAAAAAGTTTTTTTTTTGGAAATCTGACCAGCCACAGACGTAATTATTAGGAGACTAATACATATGTATTAGTCTCCAGATCTTATTTACAAAATTTAATTGGATAATATTCAAATTAAGATTAAACATCGTTTGTATGGAGCTTATTTCTTATTTTTTATCTTATTCTCTTATAATAATATTAGAATTATGTCTATTCATAAGTGCCTAAAATGGTCTACATGAATAAAAATATTTTGATTTTGATTTTGACTCGGGGAATCTCCTCTTAATATTACCAGATATTTTTCCTACATCCGGAACAAAGCAATATACACACTGCTGCTTCGTTACTCATGCTTTCGTTCGTACATGCTATTTACTTTTACCTTGGCCTTAACTCATAGCCGCACGCGCAGGTAAATCCAGTCCATTACTGGTATTTGTGAAAGACCCACGGCATTAAATAAATGACTTAGAACATGATTCACAATGGCTGATAGGCTTTATGGTAATTAAAAAAATAATAGTATTTGCACGGAATTATCTTCCTGATTACTTTAAATTTATCTTATCAGAAAATGTAATAAGTCTAAGGTGTCGTGTCAGACAGCAAAGGCAAGCCGAGCTACTGGCGTACGAGTAGACAAACCGAGTAGCTGTCTACTGGCCAGGCAGCAGCTCGCACTTGTGGCTCAATAGAGTGTCTTTTTATACGTACCGTCCTGCCAAGGGCAAAGATGGTCTGTGTTACAAGGGCGATGTTCTTTTGGTCCCAGAGATCAGTTGATTGGAAGAGGTCGGTATCAGGAACACCGTATTTAACACATGCCTTCTGGAACCTGAAAAAAAAAGAAATTTAAATTTGGAGACACAATTTAAATTTATTGTAGACTGAGACTGACCGATTCGACGAAGTCTTTGGATTAATCGGACCACGTGCGAATAAAAAAAGAATAAGTGGCCTTTCTTTAGGGGCTGAATAATGAAATATGATTTCTTACAAAGATTATATTTTATTTCCTTCTTTAGAAATATTCGTATGGCATACAAGTTTTTGATTTTTATTTTAACCTTTTTTTTTATTTGTAACCGGAGGAGTCAAAAATGCCTACCACACCCACTAAAAAACGTTTCCCCCCTGCGTGTTTAACAACACTATCGGACGGGGCCGGGTACTGGAACCGCGCCTCGCCGCCCCGTCTTCTTCTTCTAAAATATTCCTAAGACCAATTTTTGATTTTTATTTTGTATTTTTTTTTGTCTTACAATCAGGTTTGACGCCGTAGTATAGTAGGTTGTGTCGCTTATTGAGAATAACGTTCAGCCTAAACCTAAAAGTAAAGGGAAATTGTTGAAGGTTGATTGAAAGTAACGCAGATATCTTATATCTTTTAATAACTTATTTTATCCTTGTGTTTTTAACCTTCACTACAAAATTTTATAGGTAATCAGGAAATAATACGATACAAATAAAACATAAAACTCTTAAAAACCCGTATCCTGTTTGCTTTTCTTTAAACGCAAATTACACTATTCTACAGACTACAGTCTACTGCTACGCTACAATAATTACTTCAATTATTTATTTTAATTAAATTAATTTACTTTAATTAATTAAACTGGTTGCTCGCTGTGAAACGCTCGCACGGAAATTTATAAAATAATATTGTATAGTCAAGTAGTAGTATTATAAAATAATAGGTGTAGACTTTTTTATTCATTTATCAATTTTATTAAAACAACAACTTAAACAATCAGATTCTGAGATGCAAGCTAAACTCTTTAGAGTTATTGTTATATTTTGATTTGTTTCTAACTAGATTTTATTAATTAGAATTAAGAATATTTTGAGATTTGACCATAACACGTGGTAATCAACTTGTTATGGTCATTAAAAATTAATTAATTAAAAATTGTTTTATTTATTTAAACCGCAACAATTGCGTTTTAAATAAATAATAATTACTGATCAAATTATTAGATAAAGACTTTAATCATAATTATATTCTTTTTTTGTTATTATAAGATTCATATTGCCCTTCTCAGGTAGGATTTATAAAAACTGTAGCAGTTCAATAAACGCGTCGAGAAGGTCGTGACTTTATTTATTTGCAAACATGTTTGTGGTATCTTAGATTTATAGTTTTAACTTTACACTCCGATATGGCGTTGCAATTTGGACAGAAATAAAACGCAAAAATACTTAATATTTATTTACTTTTTTTTTTAATGATGAAAATTTGTTAATTTATGTCTATTCTAGTGTCGTGGTGGCGCATTTGTTACGGACCCACTTTCCAAGAGCGTGGGTGTGGGTTCAAACCTGACATGTACCAATGTGACTTTTTTTGTCATAATGATATATTTTTTATAATTTATGTCTATTCTACTACTCTAAGCTGATTTCAAGGGGGAAAGATTGTAAGAAAAGGATAGAAGATTTTTAAACCTATTGACTCAATCGTGTCGTCTTGACATGACAAGCCTGCAGATGATGGCCTGGGCGAAGTTTTATATGGTTTTTTCTATCTGAGAATTTTGATCTCTCTCCGGTCGTATCTGATTGCCGTCCCATCGGACTACGAGTACCTAAGGGAATCTATTCCCTTACTAGGGTGCGTCGTCCTGTGTTTGCGCACACACTTGTGCACTATATTATCTCCTGCGTAGTTGGCTAATCTGCGTTGAAATTGGCCGCTGTGGCCGAAATTCGGTCAGAAGGACATTATTATCTATCTGAGAATTCACTCAATCAGCATGGAGTCGGAACCTGAACACGGCCTAAAAGGTAGAAATAAAATTGTTTGGACGTTTCACGATTACTTACTGATTGATATTGTCCATGAACTTGTAGTCCCCCCCAGAGATGTTGACTTTGGAGATGATGCCAGGCTGGAGGCGGTTCATCAACTTGCAGAGAATGATGCCATCGCGGAGAGCCTGCTCGTATGGCATGGGGGGGAACTTCTCACCGATGACGGCTTCGATCCATTGCTGGGCTTCTTGCTCCTTCTCGGGTTCACGCTTGCCAGCACACTGGAAGGGAAATAGATGTGGATTTAATATATTTGTTATAGCAATTTAGTTAGAAAAAGAGCATAAGATGAAAATGTCAATTGTACGGGAGAGAAAATTGATATTCGCAATCTGAATTGATTGTGAAAATTATTAACTATTTAGCACTGATAGCTTAGTGTTATGATTGGCGACTGACAAGTCAGAGGTGTCGAGTTCGATCCCAAGGCGCACCTCTGACTTTTCGTAAGTTAAGTGCGCATCAAAAATGAATTATCAGTTGCTAAAATGGTGTGGAAAAAAATCATGATGAAACCAGCACACCTGAAAGATTTTTTAATGGTGTGTAAAGCCATGTCAGAGGCCTACGGGCGGTTTAAACTCTGACACCAGGTTGTTTCAACCACACGATAAGAAAGAAACACTTATTATTTTCTGCAAATTCCTAAACAAAGAACTTTTCTATGACATGGTCATAGACTATTATAAATAGGGACATGTGGTGTAATGTAAACTATGGACTATTATAATTAGTCGACGTGACTTGACTCATATAGCAAATACCATCCATTGTTATTAAGTGCGAAGATCCTTTGTTGGAAACATCAAGTAGCAAAACTACTTGTAAGTTGTAGTAGATATTGATGTTATCGTCAAAGTTCTTATTTAGACAAAACATATTTTGACTGACGAGCATGTATGAAGAACGTGATGAGAGTGAATGAGGCAAAAGAGGTATGCAAGGATCGTAGCAAGTGGAAATCCGTTGTCTCTGCCTACCCCTCTGGGAAACAGGCGTGAGTCTATGTATGTATGTATGTATGTATATGTTGACTGATAAAATGGAAGACTAGTCAAAAGTAGATAATGGTGCTGATTTTTTTGTACAATTCAAACTAATTTTAGTCCAACATCTCTTTCTAATAAACACCATCAAAAAAAGGACAGCAAATTGAACTACGTCCTTGCAATTGACGTGAAATTAGACTTGATATTACGCAAATGACTAGTTTGACAGCCCTTAAACTCTTCTATTCTTTTGTAATAATATCTGTTAGAAAGAGAGAGTTAATCTAAATTGGTTTAGAGCGTGTGCAAGAGATTTAGCACTACAACTGTCTACTGAGTTTTATATTATTTTGTCTTAATATTCTAACCTAGATATTAAATTAAATTACAGATACAAAAATAAATAATTAATATTAGGTATGCATTAATGAATCAATTCTGTTGTTGTCTTCTAAAGGACAAAAAACCATACATTATTGCATTGCACAAATGATATAAAAAATACACATTTTATTGAAATGAGATAAGAACAATAATAATTAAGTACCTACGTATGTAACTACAATATGTTATTCTTAATAAACAATATTAATATTTATTAATGTTAATAAGAATCCTTAAGCTCTAATGTTATTAATTGCTTAAATGATTACCTCTTCTTAGGGACGGTCGAATGCACAAGTTACAATGTAATGCGTTACAATTGCTTTGAAAACATTGTATTTATTATTACCACATCAATATTTTGTTGTTGTGTGATTTATGTTTCCCCTAATACACCACTGACTATACTGTAATATTTTTATATTTATTCAGAATTTATACCAGTTAAATGAAGATATTATTCAACCTTTTCATAAAGTTTTTCTAATGTAAATGTGTGATGGAAATTTTATTGTTATGCCAGAATCAATGGTTTAACTATTCATATTTTTACTGAGAACGTTACGAATCAGTATGACGACGTCAGCGTCGTCGAACTAGTAGACAATCGGGCAGTTACTGATAACGCTTGGGTCTGAACGAACCTTGGCTATACTTTTTCCTTTTGTTGTTGTATATCAACTTCTGTATCTAAATACTTGTTTATTCGTTGCTTGTACGGTGTAACGTGCATACAATATATAAGTTAATTATTTAATTTAATTAATTGACAAAATGCTGCTGCTACTGTTGTGTTCTGTGCTGTTATATTCCGCTGTGAAAACCCATCCTTTTATAATTATTTTCCTATTTTTCTATATTCCAAAACATTTTTCTTTGATTTTGTAATGTGTTAATGACTTAATAATTTTGGTAGTTAATTATTTTTATTGATAAATTAAAATATTGTGTTTTAAAGTTCGTGTGCGTAATTGTAAAATAAGCTGATAAAATAGAAGACATTTTTAAGTTAAATTGGAAGTAAAGGATCTCTGAATAAGGTATGTTTTTGTTATATTTTTATGAGTATACGCATTTTGTTGTTTATTGAGACGATTGATAACTGATTTTATATCCTTATCACTTCTGTCAAAATGACGGATATCACGCGACCCGCAATCTCTCTCAAAATCAATTTCAGAAATAGACTCCTATTCATTTTATTTCTATCATCACACGATCTTTGTTCCATCATCGCACCCTGCATGAAAATTTATTTATTTTATATGGATGCGGCAATTAATTGCTAATAATTACGACAAAACGTCAAAAAAAGTTTTTTTTATTGTTTGTTTTTTTATTGTTTGTAATAGTTTGGCGTATCAGTTATTAGAAAAAAATATCGGTATTCTTAAACCGATTTATATGTAAAGAACTACAGTGCCTGCTTTATCAAATAGCATTTTAAGAACATAAATTGTAATTATAAATACTTATTGCCGCTGTCAGAGACGTCTATGAACGTTAATCTGGCAGTAAATATTGTTATTTTTGTATAAATTATGACAAACATTAATGCTCATGATCATTAATTAACGTCTTGCAGTAAGTGAATAATTATAATACTTATTTGTTAGTTTTTTATACGGTATTCTCGCTGATAGAAGAATTTGAATATTTTTTTTAGAAATATTTGTAAAAATATACCTATCTATTGATCTATATTTATTATAATATAAGGTCCTACGCTGCTGGATGCAGGTTGCTTCCAACCGGCCGATCTGGAAGTCATTGGGGGAGGCCTATGTTCAGCAGTGGACATCTTATGGCTGAAATGATGATGACGCTGAAGGTCCTACTCTGTATCTGACAACGTAGGTATTTAATTAATTAATTTAAGAATGATCGGTTTAGTGGTTAAGGCGTGTTAAGGTAACTAATAAACTTACTTTCGCATTTATAATGAATAAAAAAAATTAAAATGAAAAAATCAATAAGGTCCCGCGTTGTTGCATAGCTTTAATATTTTGACATGGTACCTTCCTACATTATGAACAAAGTCTGTATTTTAAACAATTTATTATTACTAAAAGATCAAAATTAATTGTAAAATATGTACTAATAACAATTTTTTAACCTCAAAAAGGAGGATGTTCAGCTGTACCTATATGTTTTACTATAAAATATTTGATTTGAATATTATACATATAAAATAATAGGTAACATTTTTTATTATTATGAAGTTTTTACCTTATAATAATACATTTAGTTGCTTATGTTAGTAACCTTGTAATTTTATAATAAATTATCAAACATTAGAGTAAATTATAAAGATTTTAAGAGTTTTCAAAGCGTGACGGGATCCTTACAAAAATTCTAAAAAGTAATTCTAGCACGTGCCACCGCGTCGTATGATTACGTCATTATTTTTTATTAGTTTAAAAATTGACATAGCTCAGTGTGGACGCTTTTTAGTTATTAATATGGACTAGTTGAAAATCAGCGCCAGGCAGTCTGGCACATGCTGAACTAGTTCCTATTTTGGCACAATCGTGAGGCACTCACACACACTACGAGTGGCCCCTACAGGCAGGCACTGGACGGGGCTGTGAAGCACGGTTGCAGTACCCGGCCCCGTCCGATACAGTGCGAGGAACACGCAGGGGGGAGATGTTTTTTAGTGGGTGAGAGACACAGAAATCTAAATGTGGATGTGCGGTATGCGAAAGGCATTTTTGACTACCCTCGGCCAAAAAAAGGCACTTACACCACAGTTCCTGATTATACTTTTTTTTTGTTTTCTTTTTTTTTGTTGTTTTGTTTTTATAATTAATTATGTTTATTTTGTTATGTACCTACATAAATACATTTTGTAATAGATATAGTTATTCTGTCTTATAACAAAAGGTATTGAAGTGTTATCTCAATTTTATTTATTTACTCTTTTGCGTCTCGTCAGCACGTCACAGTGGATTTCCTATTTGGTCTAACTTCTCGACCTTTAATTAATATTCTAAATACTTACCTAATTTACTGTACCTATTAATTTAAATGTCAGTGGCCTTCTTATGTTAATGCACTTTACAATAGTGATGTAAGTATTCATTAATAATTAAGTTCTCAATTTTATAAGGACGATTCAATGACTTTTTTTCTGAATATAATATTATGTAATTATATGTAATTTATCAAGATAAAAACCTAGCTACGTTGAAATTAATAATAACTATAAGCTTGTATTTTTTCCAAAGTATTTGGCAGTTACTTATACAGAAATAGTATATTTATATATTCTTTGCTTATGTTTTGTATCCAGGTTTTTTATAGATTAACTACGTGGTATTCAGGGCTTCTTGCTATCTATACAAAAACACAAATTTCAATGACAATGCAATATTTTATTGTCGGTCCCATTGAGTTTCATTGCTTGTTTTTTTGTCTGTCTTATACATGGTTATTTGAGAACACCAGCATCCTTAAAATGGGTCATTAAACTCATCATTATGAACAACTTTTACTATGGGACTAATGCTGAAATCGCAAAAAAAAACAGCTGTTCCATACATTTATGTTCACATGACTCAACAAAATGTATGCAGCAGCTGCTTTTTTTTTGCGATTTCAGTGTTGGCCCCGTAAAAGTAGTTCATAATGATGAGTGTAATGACCCCTTTTAAGGATGCTGGTGTTTTACAAATAACCCTGTAAGTATAGGTAAATAGTAAACGATAAAAAAGTAGTAATGAAATAGTTTCGACGGAACTTATAAACGTACTTAATGACAACACAGCGTGTGTGGTGGCCAAAAACCAGTAAACAATTTAAACAATTATATTCCAGTCCAACCTTTAAGGACGAGTACCTACAGGGTAACATTACTTCAAAACAATAGCATGTTAGCCATAATAAAATTTATTTATACAGATAGCCTTAACTTTGACAATTCACACTCCTTTTGAGGGCTTAATGAATGTCAATGAAAGATCTTGCACAGTCGACAGCACGATTTAAACGTTTCAATAGAAAATCATTCGTAATCATATTGGTTTAAGGTGCATAATAGAGTTGGTTTTGCTTTGACCGTACTAAATAATGTGGATTGGATCGTATGTTTCGTTACAAGCGTTACACTCGTCTATGCTATCCTTACTTCCTAACCTAATACCTATTATAAATGCGAAAGTAAGTTTGTTTGTTACCTTTTCACGCCTAAGGACCAATTTCACCACTGACACTAAACGCGATATACCTATATGCGAATACTGCAATTTGTGTATGGCTGATCTTAGTTTAATTAAACTTGGTTATTAAAGTAAATGGTGAAACTGGTCCTTAATCACTGAAATTTTGATATACGTTGTCAGGTGTACATAAACGGATATAGGATACCTTTTATCCCGAAAAAAGTACTGTTCCCGAGAAAAACAACAATAACTTTCTTATGATAATAGATGACGCCACGTCTCTTTCAAATCATGATTTAATTTTAAATTCTAAATTAACGTGAGCGAATCCTAGTACCTAGGTAATAATTTTCCTTCCTTCGCGTCAATTATATTTAATTTCGCCAATTATTTAGCAAATTACGATTAATTACTTTTACTTGATTTTCGTATGTAGGTATAGTACTATACTGTCCCTGTCGCTTCGCTATCGTTTATCTTTACCTGCATCCCGCTCATTCAGTGGAGGGCTTTCTTTGAATTCATCATAGAGCTAAAGTAATATATTATATATTCGTAAGGGTGTAAGTGTATTTGGGATTTTCTGTCAGGTAATTCCCACTAAGAACTTTTACTTTGAATCAAGGATAAGCCCTGACCCTAAATAACACGGATTTAAAACACCAATGTCAAAATGTGGGTTTTTTTAGACGTAGCCCCTACACTAGTACTTTCTCCTGTATCGTAATCCAGTTATATGCTTATATGTAATGTATTTATTGCATATAATTTCACATTGCAAAGACCAGGTCCACATTATCTGGTGATTATACAAACACTTGACCCGTGCGGATTGAACTCGCAACATCAAGCGCAAGGGGTTTAAATTCTAACGTTTAAATTTGATCTGAATCTCATGACTGGCAAGTCATGGCTTTCAGGTTTGAAACTAAGACTCATAAATAATTATAACTTGTCCCGTGACTGGGAGAGCAGGTAAAGCCGTTGGTCCTGCTTAATCTCTTTCCGTTCGAGTCGGATTGCCATCTCATCGGACAATGAGAGTGAGGGAATAGAGATTGCATCATAGTTTTGCGGACACACTTGCGCACTATAATATCTCCTGTGTCCTGATGCCCAATCCTCGTTGTGATTGGCTGCTGTGAGTTATCACCAAAACTCGGTCAGGGGCATATTATTATTACTTCCTGACCAAATAGGGTATTTATATATAAATTTAGCAAAATACAATAAATTAATATGCGTGTTTCGTAGTTTCAAAAGTATCACAAAACCGTATCGTCAAATCGTATTGTAAACTGTTGAAAACTTGTTATGCGGAATGTTATGTTATGTTTCCATTATTTGTGTTATTTAACGAGTTAAACAAAAAAGGTTTACAAGTCAAACAATATAATGTCAGTCGGACAATTGAGAACATAATTTTTTCATGTTCTTGAGTGTGTTCCGGCGCCGGGACATGACGTTAAAAACAAGAATAATACATCTAAGTGTAAATATACGGAGATTTATCTAAGGGCTTGTGTTTAAACGTCACCCAAAAAAGTACTTACCTATTTTACTACCAAAAAAAATCTGGTCACCAAATAACGTTTCCTAAAATATTATGAAATGAATCCATTTTATCGTTCGATCGCTAGAATATTTCCCAAAAAATACCAATTATAATATACCTACTGGGGTTCCCAAACAAAAGTCACTTGTTTAGGCTAGACGTATGCTCTGCTCTGCGCTGCTGGTGGCTAAGGGTGGGCTTCGGGACGACGGAGCCCCGCTTCGCGGGGCTCCTACTTCTGGGTGGTTTATAAAAAAATAACCGCGAAGACCCCTTCTAACCCTTCTAACCTAACCTGTCCGAGTCGGGGTGCCCTAAAGTCCAGATTGCATGAATGAATTTGGTGACCGTTAATCCATTTTAGGAACCAAAAATAATATTTGGTGCCTAGGCTTAGAGCCTTAAAAATATTGTCGGTTGCCGTTTAAATTATACCCTTATCTAAGCGATCGTTCATCTATTGTTTTATTAGCTCGTCATTATTATGCTGCGACATGAATCTACTCTAATACCTATACATACAACAGAATGTTTTTTTGGGAATTTTTTACATGTGATCCCACATCCCATCAGTATAAGTTGTTTTTTCAAAATTTCTTCTTTGATAATGATATTTGACATAATTTTTCTTGTATCTTGTATTGTAGAGCATTCGATAATTATTCGAAAGGTTTTGTCAGCTACAATCTTCTTTCCTTTGCTTTGTCCCATTACCTATCTGGGGTCGGAGTCTCCATGTCTGCCTACTCCATTTTTGTCGATTTTGCGCTGACGCGGTATCTATGTAAGTACCTATATACTTCTTCTTGAGTCCTTTTAACAGCCACAATATTCAAAATTATTATAAGACTGGCTATATCTCGAAAGTTGGGCATTATTTAAACTCTAAAAAAAATATTTATTTATATGCCTTTGAACTAATGTCTATGTTATTTGAACTAACAGCCTGTCCTAAACATTTTATTGAAATGAAACACGTAGCCGTAGGTAACTAACGCCATCTGTTTTGTTTCTTAAGAACTTGAATATCGTAAGTTAAAAGTATGTTACTAGTTCCTCTAGTATAAAACTCACCTCTAAAGCTTAAAGTTCACTGACATGACCACCTAGTACCAATGTGAAATAAAAGATGGCTGCACTGTGGTGGGATGCCAAGAAAAAAATAAAAAACTAGGTACCAGAAAGGTTTGAGAAACTATGTCGTAGGTTCGACAAATAAGTTATGAGCATTCGACTAGTTGCATTAGCTAGAGGTTGTTGGAGTGACATTCGAAAGGGGACGGGGAGGATTTGGGATACCCCGGGGCCGCGGGGGCTGCAAAATTATGAAAGGGGATATAAGGGGAATTATGAAGCCGATTATGGATTGGGAAGAGGAATATTAAAGGGGATAAAAGGATATGGAAGTGGATTATGGATTGGGGCTCCGGTGCGATATTCTGTGAGAGGATGGACTACTCTGGTTGAGTCGGCCTATTAATACTTATGGGTCTGCTGGCAGTCAGGTGCGGATTTCTCTATAGGCCAAGTAAGCTCGGATCTGGGGCGGCAAAAATTCGGGGGCAGCTGAACTTGGCGAAATATTTTTTTAGCGCCCCTAAGCTCACTCAGCCGATGTATATGGTAAAGTTTAGAAATTATAAAATGTGTCCATAGTAGTGTCATTACGATTACAATAATTAAAAGTTATTTATCGTAATTTTTGATTTATTCCATATACTTATATTTTCATTAAATTTTTCGTGCTTTATAGGCAATAGGGATTTTCCATACCTAGGCTTAGGCCAGTCAGGGTATCAAATCCATCCCTGTCGAAAGTAGCACTTAGGCAGGTAGGTACTCTCACATAATCCTAATGAAATAGTTGTAGGTATATATAAAACTGCCTGCCTCGTTGGTCTAGTGGTAGCAAGCGCGACTGCTGACGAGGTCCTGGGTTCGATCCCCAGGTCGGGCAAAGTGTTATAGGGTTTTTCCATTAGGAAATTCTCAGTAGCAGCACGGAGTCTGGAACTGTGCCCGGTTAATGGCAATAGGCTCGCCCCCTATTACGTGGGACTTATAACATATTCGGCGAAACGTGGGTGTACTGCACACCTCTGCCTATCCCCTCTGGGGAATACAGGCGTGAGTCTATAAAAAAAAAAATATAAAACTCTATCTACTAAGTTAATTTATTTTACTTTTAAATGTCACTTGTGTGGTTCTGTTGACTAGTAACTAGATCTATAATTAAATAACTGGTTAAGGTTATTGGGTGTAATTAAAATGTCTAGTTCTGGTTTACCTCCAATAAGTAGGTATGTTTTGTGTCCTCAATTCTGTCCTCAATAGTTTTAAAACTCAGTTTAGTTTTACATCTTAACTAATATTATAAATGCGAGGAAGTTTGTTTGTTTGTTACCTTTTTACACTTAAACCACTGATGACTGATCCTGAAATTTTGTATATACGTTGTCAGGTGTACAAAAACGGACATAGGGTAATTTTCATCCCGAAAAAAGTACCTACTGTTCTCGAAGAAAATAAAAATAATGTCTTTATAATAATAAATAATAAACATTAATTTTAGAACTACATCTTTAAAATTTAAAATTGTCTTTAGAATAATGTTTGAATTTTAAATTCTAAATGAATGTGAGCGAAGCCGCGGGCAAAAGCTAGTACATAAATAAATAGGTAAAGACAAAGTAGGTAGGTAAATAGGTAATAAAAATAAAATAGGTACTTAAATTAAAATAAATAAATAAAAAAATCGGTAATATACGAGTACAATTAAAATAAAATTCGTAAAGTACCTACAATTATTTATCTTCTGTTGGTGATCATTAAAAACATTTTGAAAACAGGATTCAGAAACAGGTAAAATACCTGTTATCGTACGACAAACTAAGAAAAAAACAACTCTTAAGAAATAAATATGAATATTACAGATAAGATAAAATAATGTGTTTAACCTCTGTAGCTTATATCAGCGGACACACGATTGATTGGGTTCAAACCTTTTATCTTGCGTTTTTTGTTGTCTTGTGTCTGCAACTTGACCTAAATTAATTTAAGCCTAACTATATTTCTCTCTAATAAACACCATCGAAAAAGGACAGCAAATTGAACTGTCAAATTAGAGCTGTCAAATGGGTTACGTCCTTTCAATTGACGTGAAATTAGACGAGACCTATGACATGTCAACTACAGTGCCGGATTACGCAAGCGCGGGGCCCGTAGCTAATCTTTCGAAGGGTTCTTGATCTGCTATGGGTGCTTAAGTGGTAAAAAACAATTCAATACCTACCTCAATACGTTCAATTGCCATCTATAGGTTACAAATGTTACAATTTGGTGGGTGTTTTTGTAAGGAAAAATAAAGTTAAAAAGGTCCCCATAGTATAACGGTGTTTTTCCGGAGTTTTTGTACCGAACCCCTTGTGCCTGCAAGTCTGACTCGCATTTTGCCAGATTTTTTCAAATAATCTGATCTACAAAACTCTATAATTCTGATAGTTTCTGATAGTTCAGGGGTTTCCCACCACATTTCCGGACATATCTCGTCTCCGTTTGGCTCGAAGCCAAGTTTGTTATAATTAGAATACGTTGAGCATCTTTCGATGTAGGTATACATTTCACAAACATATTCATAACGTTTGTTAAGTGTCTCATCTGCTTATTGTAGATATAAATCATCTATGTTTGGCTAGTGAGGTAGCGGTGTAGAAAGGGAATTATGGGGATAATTTATCAAAGTGCTCTATCTACTCTTTGAGTACTCTATCTATATCTCATTATGTTGAACTTATATGTATTTTATAACCGACATAAAAAGGCGGAGGTTCTCAATTCGACTACATGTTTGTGTATGTTTGTTACGCGATTAATCTGCCTTGAACTGAGGAGGTTATACTTCTATCTATTGTCTTCGGAAATAGAGAACGGTACTCCTCATCGGACGATAGAAAGCAAACCTCTCATAACAAATAATTTCAATTTGTTTTAGCTATGTGTTGTTGATAACCGACTTCGAGAAAGTGGAGTTTTTCCTCCACATATAATGTGCCTCTCAAAATTACAATATACACATAATATAAAACTTTGGCCTTGAATTTAAAGAAAAGATTGGATTGGGCATAACTTCCCGAACTGATGGATTGACAGCATCCGACAATCTGCTAATGAAAATAAATAACTTCCCAACAGCTTTTGCTTAAATTTGTAAATGCTTTTGAAGATACTTTATATTTAGCAAGAACTTGTTGCTTCATATCGTTTATATCTTTATCAGATACTTTATTTATATTATAATATAAATTACATACTCATTGTATCAGATTTATGATATTATAATGAAACAACTTTTTAACGAATATAATTCGCGTTTTTATTTTGATAATACAATCCTGACGTTTCGAGTAGTTTGCAGCACTTGTGGTCGCAGGCAGATTGTATTATAAAAACGCGAATTATATCCGTTAAAAAGTTGTTTCATTATGTTGAGTGTTCGCGAAAGTTTGAGACTATATTATGATATTATTTTATCTACCTTGTCTAAATCCGACTAAAATTTTGCTATTTTAGTTAATAACGTTTGCAGGAAAGTTTTTAGTAAATCAAGTCAATTCATCTATTTTCAAAATATTCTATTTGTAGTGTTTAGCTCTGATTGTAGTAGTATTGCATGATGCATTCATATTTAAATACATTTCTTACAATGTGGAGATAATAATACCGTAATAAATTAATTACACTAAGTACCTACTTTAAATGACTATCCAAAAGTGCATATAAAAATACGATCAAATATATCAAATATAGACAAGATAAAATACGTTTAAAATATTTTTTTACAAGATGAAAGCAATGTGTAGGCATAGAGTATTCAAGAAAATATAGAGTGATAACGTCAACCACATTGCCTTGTGCGGAGCGAAAGCAGGTCTCGCCATACAAATGTTAAAATGTCATTTTTTCAAATTAAGTTTTCTAGACGTTTTTCAAAATTTTACTCAGCAGTTAACCATGATATAAGCTAAAATGTAACTTTTTCGCTCGTGGAGCCTAGTTGAACCGCAGTCGAAAGTGGTATGATCGCAAACGGAGCTCGTGTCGCGGCCGCGTTGTTCATACCCGTGCTCACGGTTCATACTTCTATAGGGTTGCTCTATTTTTTTCTTATATACTCTAAGTGTGTAGGTATTTAATATTATGCAAAAGTTCATGTCATGCGTCATCGTTGTAATCTTATACATGACATGACACCGCTCTGTTGCCACTTTTAACTTCATATTACTTCACTTCATATATGTAGTTAGATAAGTATATTATTTTCGATTATTGCACTAAAGAATTTGTTCGATACTTTTTCCAATTTCGATGTAGGAGCCCTGAATTTCCATTTTTATGCTATTTATATTTCTATTTCTAGAGCCATGGATATCGCATTTCTGAGCAAAAGCTTTCCTTCTTTTTCTCAACTCATCGCGATCCCCTGTTATTTCTTGCCAGTCAAGAAGGAAACGATCCAGTCCGTCCGACCATCTGCTACGTGGCCTACCGCGATCGCGTATTATATAGTTTTAAATTTTTTTTTTAACTAGTATTGCCATTGTTTTAAATTACTGTCATATTATCGTCTGCATCCTGTACATTATCGTTTATAAAAATAAATGATAATAAAGGTCAAAGCAAATGACCAAAAATTGATAACAATTTATCAATTCATGGCGTCGTCGTAGAGTAGACTGTTTCCTAATTGTTATTAAATGGTATACATATTACCATAATAGCAATTTAATGATTATTAACATTTGGAAAGAGATGTTCGTCTCAAACTATCCGTTTTAGAGTATCAATGTCACAGACTGACAAATATATAAGCGCCCTTTTTGCGTTCGAAAAAACAAAAAAGTCATTTTCTTATTGATTTTACGTTAAAGATAGAAACCGGATCTTCTTAAACGATTGCTGATCAAAGACGCAAGCGCATTCGGACGAAAATAAAAATTATAACGTCAGTCGTTTCAAAGTGATATTATTTTATGTGTAGTATTAAACGCATAGTACACCAAGCTTTATATCTGACAGCTGTTTTGAAGCTAAGCTCTTTATTTATAAGTATATAGCGTCACACGGCACCACTCGTCAATTTCAATCTAATCTAAGTAGTATAAACATCAGAAAGAATGTACATTTTGACTATTTTGATCTGATATAGCAATGAAAACATTGGCAATTCTAAATTTTATGGCCTGTTCATTTTCCTTTATTTATTAATTGTTTTTTTTTACTAGTTTTAAAATATTTATGACCCTTTTTTCTTTAACTGTTGCTAGGCTGTCTTATAAATTTTGCCCGTTTTACTGAACGTAAATTTCTCAAAACATAAATAACCGATTACTGTTCGTTTAGCAGAAACATTCTCTACATTCAAATTGGCACGACTCATTGATAAGTAACATTTGTGTCTGTCAATGAGTGCGCTTGCACACGACGAAAGAGATTTTCTTCGTGATTTTTTTTTCAATAGATTCAAGGCAGTATTTTGCTGGAGTGTGTTCTACAAAAGCAGCATTCTATAGCGCATTGTGGTCGTTATAGTACAGTTAATAAAAAAAATATCTATATAAGGTGCTTCTAAATTATCTGCCACGGCTGCAATGGGAGATAATAATTATTGGTTATTTATATTACAATAGTGAAGTATTTTTTTTATCTAACGTCATAATTTTTTTTCTTCTGCCTGCGTTTTATTGCGTAAGTCTAATTCTGCTTCAAGCTCTATTTTTTTTTTACTGTTCTGGGGTACGAAATTTCTTTACTATTGTAATCTATATACCCAATACTTTCTCCCATTGCAACCGTGGCAGATAATTTAGAAGCACATTATATAAAGGTATGCGCATATTTGGGGCTAAGCAGAACACTACAGAGACTACACTCACAGTAAGCCAGCGACGTGTTAGGTTGACGATAGATTGGTCACCAATCTCCTCGTCATTTGGCTGTAAAAAGAAATAGATAGTGAAAAATACCTACTTATTATTACGTCGCCGATGACAAAACGAAATATTTTTTCTTAGAAATATTTATCACGTTCTGTGACAAAAGATGAATGATTTTCCTTGTTTTTAAATATGTATTCATGAATAAATACGAGTATGACTGAATATTTATTTAGACAAAAATATCATATTTTGTTAATTGCTGCAAAGAGTAATTTCCATGGAGAAGAAGTAAAGCCATGGTGTTAGTGTGTGCAGTATTAGCTATCTAGGCGATTGAAACGCAGTTAGTTAGGTGACTTTTGGTGCCCCTTAAATTCTTAGGCGACTGAAACGCAGTTAGCTAAGGTGACTTGCAGCGCCCTTATATTTCTAGCTAAGTGACTGAAATAAGCTAGCTTAGTAAATGTTAACGCCTCTTAATTTGAGTGAGTGAAGTGAGCTCACTATAGTGGCGCGCATTGGGAGAGGCCTATGTTCAGCAGTGGAATAATACAGACTGATGATTATAACTGAAATGCAACTAAAGTGGCACCGAAAGTGACTTTCGTAGGCCTTTTTATTTTCAGCTAATCTCGTTAGGTATCATTCAGTGTGCTTAAATTTCTTGCTAGGTAACTGAAATGCAGCTACCTAAGCCACTTTTGATACCCCTTAATTTCTAACTAAGAGACTGAAATGTAGCTAGTTAGGTACGTAACATTTTGTGCGTTTTCATTCTGTTTAGCTGACTAAAACGCATTTAGCTAAGTGACTTTTCGTATTTTCTAGCTAAGTGACCGAATCGCTACCCGTGGCGCCTTTTCATTTCTTCACAGAAAAAACAGTAAAATTTATTCCACATTAAAAAAAAACAAATAATTAAAAAAGCATCAAACCACTTATGTTTATGCCAAAATGTTTATCTGAGTATGTTTTACCACACTTTTACTAAGCAATAACATTTAAAATTTATTTCTTTTGAGTTAACCACTCAACTTTTGGAATGCTGAAACCACAAATTTAAAAAAACTGTTTTCGTATGTATTTATGTATTTCTTGAAACATCTGTTACTCAGTATATTTTCGTTATAATATATAATATTATTAGAAGATTCTGAAAGTTTATAAATTACGTCAGATGCTATGTCCGGTTGTTCAAAAACTTTAGAATTGATGAGTCTCATTATAATATTACATAACGTGTTCCTGTTTGTGAAATGATTATTAAAATAGAATAAAATTCGTCTGCAATCTTTCTTCAGACGTTTACAACATTTTAAAGATTATATTAATTATGCATTTTATATTATTATGTATTTTGTTTCATTTATATATATTTTTATTTCATTACAAACTGATGTTTAGTTACACTCAATTTCCTACGTGCACTTGACACAGTATTTTCTGACAGATTACCGAAAAATCGTATAAAGTTATGTTCAGATAAACCATCCATCGAAGTATAAAGTTAAGTTAATGTAAATATATAACTTTTATATAGTGATAATATAAATGTATGTTTTAGTTAAATAAGAACAATTGTTTTACATTAATAGATGGCGTTGTTAGATTTGGACATCTAGCTGAATCTCGCTATCGTTTGTTGTTTTGAAATTTGTAAGTAGTCTAAAGCAAAATTGTTATGTGTGAATCGTTATTGATATTATACGCATAGTTCAGTCATTTTCTAAGTTGTATTATTCCTCGTCTGCGGACCTTGGATTTCGTTCATGGTCCTTCGAGCCGGATGATTTAATGACAGGTTTAAATCTTCAGAACATAAAGTTTTTTTTTATATTATCAAAAAGATTAAAAATTAAATAAGTGTATTTATAAACCTACCCATGTAGTACTATATCTCTACAGTACGGAACCAGAATACGGAAAAAAACAATTGGAAAATTTAAAAAAATAAACGTGCTATCTAATATAACAAGACTACCACTACAGTAAAAGAAACAATTTATAACATCAAAAACATTTAAATAAAATACTGACCGATAGGCCATACAAAAAAAAATACACAATCACCTATCACGTACAATTTGAATTTACATCCGTGGGAAGACATCATGAATGGGAGGGTTAACAAAAAAAAAGCTTGTATAAGGTCTAATTCTAATAATGCACAGTATTTTTATATGCACATCTACAGGTCATTAAGATGCCTAATGGCAAAAAAAAATATAATTAAAAAAAAATGATTTTTATACCTAGCATAAATCTTTAATTTCAGCTGCCAGTTCACGAATAATAATTATTATTTTAAGCAACAAAAATATAAATAAAACTATTAAAAAAGGTCGAATTTGTATATTTTTTCTGTTACAAAGCATCTTACAGGTTTACCTTTTAGAATATTTTACATTATTATTGTAAGATCTTATGTACAATAGTTACTTTTTCCAATGATATATAATTGTAAATAACTGTGACGCTATCTTATTTACGAATACGTTATATACGTAGTTTAGGAGTTAGTGATCCCGCCCGCCCCCGCATCGCAGCTGGCTTGGGCGGGCGGAGTGAGTCCTACAGTCCACAAGACGAGTTCGAGGCGAAAGCTCGTTCAGAAAGTCAAGTGTAAACCTTAAAGTTTTGTGACATTAGTAAAACATGGCAGTACGTATCACTATACAACATTTTAAACTTTTACTAAACTTTGATAAAAACACTTTTTTTCTTCTATAAATACATAATTTTACTAAAAAGTTTCCCAAACTTTTAGTTCTATTTTTTTTTATTTCTCAATTCTACTTTCATTTTGAGCGTTATTCGGTGACACTATCTAGTTATGTATTATTTATATTCTATCTTATTGATAATATTAATTGTATTTTACATCAATTAAATATTCTATCTGCCCACTATTCTAAAACTTAATATTCCAAACCAAATCAATATCATAACTACAAATCATAAACTCAATATTCAATACACAAACATAGTGAATAAAAAGTTTGTTTAACAGAAGTATATATAACAATAAACACTAACTCCGAATGTTTGATGACGTCAATAGCTCGAGAATACTTTACATTAATAAGAAGCGCACGCGCAGCTGCGTGCCGCCCATCATATCTCTAACCTCTTTTAGGTGTCTGAAAGCTTTCCAGATGAAACACATCACATAGCATGGCGTCTGTTTCGTAAACGCGCTATTTTTGGACGTGATGCTGGAATCCGTAAGCCATCAAACGTCTTGGCACTGGAGCGAATGTTTTACGGCCAGCGTTAAACTTGTCGAAGTTCCGATGTTTTTTTAAAGAGATTTATGAGTTTTCTAAAACTCCACGATAAAGATTCGAATTTCGAATCGACGTTGTAGTAACATAAGTCTCTTCAGAATACCAGTTTTAGTAAAATATTTATTGAGTGAATGTTTTTTTTACAGCCCAGGAACAAGGAACAAGAACAGGAGGTCCTGAACTGGATCAGCGCAGTCATCGGCGAGCCTGTCACCAACGCGGCCTACGAAGACTACTTGAAGGATGGGATCATTCTCTGCAAGCTGATCAACAAACTCGCTCCCGGATCCGTCAAGAAGATTCAGGAAAGAGGAACTAACTTCCAGCTTATGGAGAATATTCAAAGGTACTTCGAAATTACTATTTCCTTTGACTCCCGCGTCGACGCCGGGCGTCTAATACAATTGATTTCCATTTGTGTCTCATTTTTCGGTGTTTGAAGGTTTAAAAGACGGCCTCGTTGGTTACAAGCGTGATTAATGACCGACGCGAGATCTTGGATTCGATCGCTGAATCAGACAAAGTGCTATTGGGTTTTTTATTAGGAAATTCAAGAAGCAGCATGTAGTCTGGAATTTAGCCCGGTCAAATGCAAGGCTTGCTCCGTAATACATGGCACGTACTATTTTCTAAGTCGCATCCAATAGGCTCTAATGAAATGTGGGTGTAACTGTGTACACTTCTGCTAAGGGGTGATGATATACATAAATTAACTTTAAAAAATACAGTTGTTTTTTTAGTATTCTAAACATCTTTACTAGTCATAATGTTTTATAAATTACCCTTCTTTCGCTACTCTGGGCAAAGACGTCTTGAACTTGTAAACAAAAAACAAATAACAGCTGCCAAAATGTCACTATCATTTTTAAAAGTAACGACTGAAATATAGAACAAACGATTCCAAATATAAATTTATGTGGATACAATTATTTTTTAAATTGCAACGGTTTTTTCAGGTTCCAAGCCGCTATTAAGAAGTACGGAGTGCCAGAAGAAGAAATTTTCCAGACTGCCGATCTTTTTGAGAGACGCAACATTCCCCAAGTCACACTGTGCCTTTATGCTTTGGGAAGGATTGTAAGCATCTTTTTAAATATTTGTTTAAAATTATTACTTTCAATATTTTATTTAATTTAATTTATTTTTGCATTTTTTCAGACACAAAAGCACCCTGAATGGACTGGTCCCCAGCTCGGGCCCAAAATGTCGGATAAAAATGAACGCACCTTCACTGAAGAGCAACTGCGCGCGCACGAAAGTGAACTCAATCTTCAAATGGGCTTCAACAAAGGCGCTTCACAATCTGGCCACGGTGGCTTTGGCAACACCCGTCATATGTAAACGAAAAACTCGATACCATCGCCACTTTTCCATGTTTTCCGAGATATGAATGCCGAAATATTCGGGTAAAACAGTATTCTATGTATGTCAAATGAAGGTCGAAATTAAAATGATTTGTTTCTTCTAAGTCAATGTCTGCTATGCTTAACAACGTCAAAGATTGTGTGATAGTTTTAAATTATTACTTTTAGTACCTATTTTTAATAACTGCTAATCACGTTATTTTTGTTAAGTATTTTTTTACCAATATTTAATTTGTAAATATTAAAATTTATCTAATAAATATCGTTTGTAAGTATTTATTATTTTATTTATTTTAAAGTAAGATAAAATAATTGAAATATAGTTAAATCTTTCTCTTTATGAGAAAAGGCCTGCCCTGCAGTGGGACAGTTACAGGCTGATTTATTTATATATAAATAAATAATTTAATCACGAGATCATAAATTTACTCTACGGAAGAATCTGCACTTTATAAGTAAAATTAGTATTAAAATTCACGCACGTAGTTCGTGTAATGATAATTCTTGTCTACATAGAATAAATGGAACGATAAAACCATGAATGCAGAGTGCTATCCCAAATCGCAGGGTATTGGCCTGTTGACATCAATATTAAAAAAAAAAATTAAAAAAATACTATTATCTAATAGAAGCATTTAGAATAGATAAATGTTCAGGTGACGGCTGATAGAGAGGAATGGAAGAAGAAGAAATTTTGCGACCCGACCCCAAGTACCTAATATAGGACCAGGGCAGACGAAAGAATAAGTAAGAATTATACTATAATATTTAAATAAGACTATCTATAGAAGCAGCTATTAAATTAATTATCCCATCAAAAACATAAATGTAAAATGAGAGCCAAGTTCAATATATGCCTTGGTTGAAGACTTCAACGACAAAAGGAGTGATATCTAAATGGGTGCCAAGTTCAATGGTCAGTCCTGAAATTTATTTACAACATAAAATATTTTATAATAACTTAAAATAATATTGCTTCTTATAACTTAGGATAATATATTGTAGCTTAAGGTCTGACCTGACTAGATTTCATATACGATTTTTTCTATATAATATATTTTACTATATACCTATCTGTATCTATATGTTCTGCAATGTTCCGACTAACTGCCTGACTCATCAGCTTCACCGCCCAGCCCAAACCACTTAAGCTAGAAAGTTGAAATTTTGAAATGTTGTTAAACTTATAAGGTAGACGTAGTTTAAGAAAGGGTTTTCCGAACTTTAACCCCCAAGAGTAGTTTAACAAAAAATCGTATATGAAAACTAGCCAAGTCAGACTTTAAGCTACAATATATTATCCTAAGTTATAAGAAGCAATATTATTTTAAGTTATTATAAAATATTTTATGTTGTAAATAAATTTCAGGACTGACCATTGAACTTGGCACCCATTTAGATATCACTCCTTTTGTCGTTGAAGTCTTCAACCAAGGCATATATTGAACTTGGCTCTCATTTTACATTTATGTTTTTGATGGGATATCATAACTTTTTGTAAAGAAAACTACACTTATTTCATCGTTGAGAAAGAAGCATGATGAATATAATATAATAAAACAATAAATACTACACTGAATCGGTATTCGTAAGCGTTGCCTATGTTTATGTGTTGCTCGGGAGAGCTTTTATATAGATTTACTTCTTTTCTGTGTATAATTGTTGTTTTGCCCGTATTACAAGTTTTTTGTATGGGGACACCACTTATTTTTTTTTTTGATTTTTTTCGATTTTTGGATTTTTTCCTTCGCTTACACGCAATTTCCAAGCTGGATTCCAAATTTCATCCTTCTAGGTCATCTGGAAGTAGGTTAGAATTAGGTACTATAAGTCAGTCATTACTAAAATTTACGATTTTTGGACCTTCATATTTTTGTAACCGTTGGAGCTAGCTTTATGAAATTTGGGCTTCTACATGTCCTTATGGATATAATTAAACACACGTAGTTTTATGTGTTTACGGTAAAGAGGTTTTGAGTTATAGAAGGTTAAAAAGTGGCACCAAATGGTTCGTGTAATATTACACTCGGCGCTGGCTAGCCAATGCTTGAACTTGGCTTGACACGCTGCCGCGTGTCTAGATTTATTACAAAATCTAGTTATAAATATAATAATTATTTGTATAGTTATAATTATTATAGTAATAGCCTTGCATTTTACGACAGACTTGATGCCAGGATGAAAATTATGATCCTATGTCAAGTCCATCAAGAGATCTGTGTTTGTGCCAAATATCTCAGTTGACGGACTGGAAAATTAATCTGTATGACATAATTAAATTAACAACATGAATCTAAAAGCAGTGATAGCCTAGTGGTATAACCGTTGGACTGCCAAGTCAAAGGTCGCAGGTTCTCAGGAACCCAGTAGGAAACCAAGGCACCTCTAACTTTTCGGATTCATGTGCATTTTAGAAATTAATTATCATTTGCTAAAACGGTGAAAGAAGACATCGTGAGGAAACCACACCTGAGAGATTTTTCAACGGTGTGTAAAGCCATGTCAGCGGCGGCGGTTTAAACCCTGACAACAGGTTGTTCATCAACCATACGATAAAGATGAAGATGATTAACAAACAGTACTTTATAAAGTACCGATATAGTTTACTATTTATAATATAATGTTTGGCAGGTCAAGGTAACATCCGTCGTCTATGAATGGCCCCGCCTAGCCTGTACGGGCAGGTTGAAACCTGGCTGGAGCACGGTGAATTCTCTTTATCCTATCTCAGTGAAAGGCCTAGAAAACTAATCTTTATGTTATAAATAAATAAACAAAAAAAACTATATTTTTTTTTGTTTTTAAAAGCTTTTTGGCTGCTAAGGAGCTACGATCATGCAAAAATTACTATAGGTAATAGGATCTACTATAATAAGCGATCGCTAACCACGAATGGTGATTACAAATCTAGAAGACGGTGAAGGAAAATTTTGAGATAATAGTTATTATGATTTCATAAAAATAAAAGTTTGGATTAAAATAGTTGTTTTTCGAATCTACTAATAAATCTTTCTCTGAAGTTTTGCAAAAGCGTTACAACATTGACAATGACACACAGACGATAACGGGCAGCGAAATATTAATGGTAATATTGAGTGCAATGTCTAGGATTTTGACATAAGATGGTTTTTAGGGTTCCGTACGTACGAAACTAGTAACATATAATAAAATAAATCAGCCTGTAACTGTCCCAATATAGGGCAAAGGCTTTTCATACAGAAAAGGATTGAGCATTAATAACCACGCTAGCTCACTGCGGGTTGGCGATTTCAGACTATTAAAGTCCAGGTTTCCTTACGATGTTTTCCTTCACCGTTAGTCAGTGGTGTCTTAGATCAATTAAGAAAGGTTCGAACCCACACCCACGCGTTTGCAAAGCGGGTCCGTACCTAACCAATGCGCCACCCACCATGACTTCACATAGGTATAATAAAAGTTATTATCTAGATCTATCCTTCTCGTATAGGTACCTATGACACCCCGTATTCATAAAACTCAATTAAAGTCGATAGTCCAAGATAGGAAGAGCTGGTACACCACATTTGGCCACGAATTATTATTTTCCTAATATTATTCAAATGTATGCCCCGGCAGGGGTAAAACCTCCCTTCCCACTTCCCATTTGTCTCTGACTAGTATTGTAACGGGCCAATCCTCCAAATGAGAGTCTAGTTTAACCCACCATCGTTTTCTTTTTGCCGCGCTGCCGTTTTCTGCCCTCTGGGCAGAAAACGGCTGCCTTTTGCTTATAGCTCCTTCGAAATAAAGCAGATAATGACATCGAATTAAAATGTTATGCCGACCCAAAATATAATTAGAAAAGGGGGCGATATAATTAGAAGAGGATGAAGATTTGAATTTTAAAGAATTAATTGATCGCGTGTGAATTTGCACTCATTTGTCTACCTTAGCACGCGTTTACGATTAAACACATGCGATTTTGGTATAGCTGAAAACGCTACATCGAGTACCTACGACCTCGCACTGCGATTGGCGTTTTTGCGATTTTCGTAGTTAGCACCTTTGACCTTTTATTCCTGAAAAGCAGCGTGTGTTGTGACTTTATTTAATCTTTATTATACAGAAATAAAGTTTTCCTCTTTATAATATTAGTGTAGATAATCTTTACAGAAACAGTGTACAAAGGCGGACTTAATGCCATAAGCATTCTCTACCAATCGACCTTAGGATGATGCTGAGATAGAAACATGGTAGATGCACAAAAGAAGAAAGTTATAATTAGACGCTGACATAGACCGATAATAAATTATTAGATTAGATAATAATAAATTAATGATCTCTTTTCTAATTAACCAACCTTTTCTTCTTATTATTAATCAATGCTCTACCTAAAACGAACTTTTTAATTTCGATTTTCTGAATCCCAAGAAAAATATTGTTTTAACCTATGATACACCACCAATGTCATGTCACAATTCACAATATAATTTACGATGCTACGCCATGTCGCGCTATTTAGATTATTATTTTAGCTCACAGACACAAAGAGGACATTCAACCTATTCATTCTTAGATCTGTGCAAACTTTGTGTTTTTGCGCTCATTTGCAGCAAAATATTGTCTTTAACAATACCATAGATTTTATGTTTGTGGTTTCACAAAGTAGGTTTGCAAGAGTAGTTGTGGGTTAAGTCAACCTTCAATGGTGAAAATGCAGCGCAAAAACAGAGAAGTACAAAAAAATATGTAAGGATAATAGTTAGGTTATTATTCCTATTTTGTGTATTTTGTAAGTGTGTAAAAAAAAACATGTTGTTTACGTTAGCTGCGTCATGAGAATCGATATTCAAACGAAAAAAATAACGTAAATTCATAATCTTCTGTACCTACTACTACTGTAGGTACACTACTACATACAATAACTAACTACAATATGATTAAATAACTGTCAATTTAAAAATGTTGTCTCTCGATGACGTTGTATATGACTCTAGATGACTCTCTATGAGGTGACTTTGGCACCTTTAAAAAAAAACTAAATAAACAGAATATTAATAAAAATATTAAACAAAATATTAATAGACAATAAAGGATATATTATATAGTTACAATTACTGCTAATAATTTAAGTAAATATAATCTTTAGATACTTTTTAAATACTCCACGCATAAATAACTCAAGATTGCCATTATATAAATGTAGAATAAATAAATTATTACATCAGCTCTCGTTCCAGAAAGAGAAGTTCCATCATCCGTACCCACACACAGTTACTATGAAAACTGTTTATCTTGATCCACGGCCAAGATCCGAAGCGTATTCCTCAGCCCACCTTGACATTTCATATTATATTTGTACACTAATTATATATAATTACAAGGTAATTATATCAAGGACAGGGGAATACAAAAAATATACAGGTAGAATTTTAAAACAGGTATCTTTTAGATACTAGAGGTTTGAAGCTATATGGATCGGAATTCTTATTCGAGTGCGAAAGCCTTATCATCGAATTTTGTTACTTCGAAAATTTTTCAACGACATCTCTATATCTACTGAGACGCGACGCCTTGTAAAATCGACGTCTTGTTACTGCGACATTTCGTTACATCGAAAAACTGTTCTGTGAACGATTTTACTGCAAAAATATATAAAAGAAAGAAAGAAAAATAATAAATAATCGACGGTTCAAATAGTTATGAATATTATTAATATCAACATAATTTATATCATCAGGTTATTTTTAAAAAATGTGCTAGTGCAATTTATTTTGTTCTCAAAAGAACAAAAAGTTAAATAGAACCAACTAATATTAATTATTATCGATAATTTGACAACCTTTTGAATATTTATTCGAAGTCCTTACAAGTACATTTCGAATTGTCAAGTCGGACGGAATAAGAAAATAAAACAATTATAATTCGATTACTATTACAACTCTAAGGTAGAGATTCCTGTTTCGGAACTCACCCAGTATGCGCCAAATTTCTAGTTGAGTAATAATTATCGAAGTACAATGTAAGCAGAAATTTGGCATAGACTCAACTGTTTCAACATATTTAATTTTGGCTATAAAAGCTTTAGGTTTTGCACGTTTCCACATTTGCCGGAAAAATATACCAGAAAACCCCTTAGACTCTGATATTTAAAATTATGTTTTGCGCCTATTCAAAACTTTGTTTCTTATGTAGCATAGCCTCGACATTGTTTGTTACAGCCTCTTAAAGCCGAAGCTAAATTTGATTCATTCCGATTATTGCCTATTGTGCTAAATAGGAACCTACAAGTACCTGAAATACAAGGTACAAGGTCGAAAGCCGTACAAAAAAAAACGTATATTTCTAAAGGACATTGGGCCTTAGAAGGGGCCGATTTTATTTTACAAATTAGGATAGATAGAATTCCTTGAAGGCCAAATTTCGATCACAGCAGCCAATCTCAACAGAGATGAAAACTACGAAGGAGATAACATAGATCAAGAGTATGTGTAAACACAGGTGTACTCTCTATTCACTCTCTGTTGGGATCGTAAATTCCACGTAACAGGAGAAAGATTAGAATCAGGACCGATAGCTCTCTGAAGCACAGAGCACGTTAATAATTGAATCAAAAAAACTTTTAAAAAGTCGGAGGTGCTTGGGGTCGAAGTTTGAATCTCAGATTTTTGACTTGTCGGTCAGCGGTTCTACTACTTTGGGTTTATCAGCTAGGACATTAGACATCGCTTTGAAATATTACTGCGAATGTAGAGCAGAAGCTAGTGTATTTCAAAATAGTAATTAAATTATAATAATTAATACTACCTATATGCTGTAATAATTGAAACAGACTAAGTCGATTATTTTTTTGTTTACCGCACTAAACTAAACGTAGTCTCTCTCTCTTTCTCTCACCAATGAAAAAGGACAGAAAGTGAAACTGTCGAATTAATCTACGCTCTTGAACTTACATGGAATGAAATGGGACTTGGTGATTTAACTTGTTGATATCAGGCAAATGGACTAAGTTGACAAGTCCTCTTTCTTTTTAGAAAGAAGAAAGCCCTCCGTTGGAAACAAAAGATTGAGTCCAAGTGTCACCATTAAGCGAGCTTTGTTATTAGGCAAAAAGTCTAGCATCTCTATTATAATAAATACGATAAACTAGGTCGGTTTTATTGCGATTGCTATAAAATATGCAAATTCAATTTCAAAATGTTTTTTTAGAATGTGTCATAGAGTTCCTCGATCTGGGGTTGATTTTAAAATGTCGTTGGTACTTAGACATAAATCGTATACGATATCTTGTTTTTAAATTTTGAATCTAATTTAATATTGATTGACGACTTACCTGGACGACAAGTGATTCTTACCACTCGAATTAAAAATTTTCTTTTTTCAGAAAGTATCAATTATTGCTTATCAAATTAAGGGTTCAAACTACAAAGAGGATGAGTTGATTTTAGTAATAGATAAAGTTAATAAAAGAAAATAATATTTATGATGAATATACTAAGTCGTTACTTACGTATTCAACGTATGAAAATGTTTCGTGAGCGATTTTAAAAGCCATTTGAGAAGTTTTGTAATCAACCCTCGGAAAAGAATCTATAGTTACAATAATAATCTTCTGTAGCTAAAAAATACCCTAAGAATTCAGTGAGAAGATATCGAAAAACCATGAGACCCCAAAAGAAAAAAAAATACTATGTTTGGTTTAGTTCCGATGACAATACAATTTTATGGTAATTATGAACCTTAATCTAGATCCCACGTGTTTGCAAAGCGGGTCTAAACCAATACGCCACCACGACATTAAGACATGCCAAAATAACAGTTTGGTTTGATTTTAGTAGATTAAATTACTAAATTTTGTATTTTATATTCAGTAGATTACAGTACTAAACAAATTTATTCAAATAAAAAAAAAACAAAAATTATCTATTTAAATATTAATTTAATACCTAGCTTCTTGAGTAGAATAGCTTGTAGAGTAGATGTAAATGGTGCTATACCGCATAAGGTATTATCAGTGTTATTATTTCACAACGTCATCTAGCTGGTGGTTGGTACCCGCATAACGAGAACTCCGTGTGTACCAGCAGAGTAAAGTGCACCTATTACACTGGGATATGACGTACAGGTCAAAGTCGTTTACTAAACGCGAGGACAACGTGAATTATTAAGAGATTAAGAAATCTTCTAAGAGTAGGTTGATGTTGCAGCTGAATCTTATAATTAGCTGAATTATAAATTGTCTAGGTGTTATATGAATAGGTATATAACAGTATAGTCAACGAAGCAATTGGTTTAATACCCTAAAGGATCTGCACTCATAATTGTTAAAAACACTACCTAATGCACATTTCACAACTGTTTTCTTTTATTCATTTTTAAACATATAAAATACATTTTTAAATATATATAAAAAATAAAAATATACATTTAAAAATATAAAATATAGTAGCCCACCGGTATCGGGAACAGGGACCAAGCTACGTTTATTATTATGTTAATGCACATTACACTTTGTTTCTTTTACTTTTTACTTTACGTGTGTTAATTAATAATAGATACGCACATAACTTACGAAAAGTCAGAGGTTCACGCCTTGGGTTCGAACCTGAGACCTCTGATTTACCAGTGAAACAGTCACACCACTCACAGTCACGAGTGTCACGACTCAATAAATACTTACCTAACCAAGGTTTGACTAGTCAAGAACTCAAGGGTCATTTTGACGAGTGTGTTTAATCTCTTGTAGGGCAACACACAAATAATTTGGACTTTGACCAAGACCTCTTGCCAAATTGATGATTGACTAGTCAAATGTAGGAGTGGCCGATATTGTAGATTGAAAAGAGCAAAGATAAGAGAGGCCTCACTTAATACAGGGAGTCTGAGGGAGTATATAATTTAGGGGATGCAAAGAATATCTGTGCAATTTGAAAAAATATATTTATGAATTTTTGATCAAAGTAGTATTTAATTAATTTAGTTTTAGTTAATATTTTGTATCGGAAAGAATAAAATATTACTGTAAAGTGTAGCCTAGCTATTACGACTAATGACTAGCTGTTTTGCAATACAGCGGATTATAGAATTCGGCTGTGACATTTATTTTAAGTATCATGTGAAAATGTTGATGTATCTAGACCACGAGTTGAAGGTTCTTTACAATGTGTGGACGTAAATGAGACGTAAATAGTGTATCTCGATGACATTGTAGCTAAAGAGTATCAAATAAAAATAGTTTATAATCTCCTTTCTCTTTTTTTCTTGTTTATTTTATCTATGTTTCACGAAGCATTGCGTTGGTAACACTGACCTCTTTGTCCCTTTGCATCATTGCAGCTTGTTGTCATAATATAATAGTGTTATCTATTTGTTTTAACACGGCAAAAAGTAGGTATAAATTATAATTATTTAATAAGAAAATTTGAAAAAACAACTGATACGGATGGGATGAACCCACGATTTTCGACGTACCGTGTCGAAGCTATCATATGCTATAACATGTAAAAAAAATCACAAAAAATATATAGGTATAAATTATTGATTTTTACTCATAAATTTTCATACTTGTTTCTAATTAACCCGTCTTCTTTCGTGTTGGCCTTGTTCATGAACTTGTTTTGTGGCTAAAGTCCTTATAGAATCCAAATTTGAAAATCTGTCACAGTTTTTTTTATGTGGAAATATTTAGAGTCCTTGCCAGCTGAGGTGACAAGTGAAAAAAAAACGAGGAAGTTCTCTAATCATAATCGTACGTTCGATAACAATAGTTTTAATATCTATGGTCAAATTCATTATTATAATTATGAATTTGAATTTTACTATATGTATTATATTAATGAATGGATCCTCTTATATTCTGCGTACGTAAGTGCGTAAATATATTAGAGGAGCACTTTTTAATCCTTGTAAAAAACTAATTTATAGAAGACAAAACTGGTTGTCATTGTTTCCAACAATTGATCGATTCTTGATTGATTTCGAAGCCACGTTAAGTTGCGCAGGATTTTCTAATTTATTCTTATATCAACACTTCAGACCATAATCTAGGCTTAAAAAGCCTTTTACAAGGTGATCTAGGATTAGATGATCACATCTCATTTGCGTTTCACATAATGAGATGATTATGAGCAATGATGATATGGAATTATGAAGCAATGTAAATTTCGTAAAGAACAAAATTAAAGAAAATAGTCTTATGATCCAAGATTACAATATCAAGGAGGGTTCTATCACATGTTGCAAGGTTGTGTAAAGAACTTGTAAGAAAGACTGTGACAAAATCAGACACGCAATCTCTTTCAAATCTATACCACAAAATAAATATTACTGTTTATCTATCTGTTTATGAATGCGTTGAAATCTCCGCTTGAGAATCAAAAATAGATGGTCCATTTTTTGTGTTTGTCAAATGTTTCCAGAAACATCTTGATATTATTATGATAATATTTAGTAGAAACGAATCAAAAGGCGATTCGTTTTTATCTTAAAAAAATAACCAAAGTATACAAATAAAATGCAAGGAAAGCAATTCACAAATTTAATGTACTTCATCACGGTAATAAAGCAAAATGAATGACCGTAAAATTTTTGTTATACGTACATAAATAATAGGCGTATAATAACAATATCGCTACTTACTCACGATTACCAAACGTTCGGCGTGTTGAAGAAGAAGGAATCGATGTAACGGAACGAATGTAACACATTACTCCACGTAAGTTCTTAATTACCAGTCAATATTTAACCTGAACTAGTTATACGCGAGTCTTTGAGGAAATCGTCTTGATTTCCTTGATTACTTCAGTTCTTCGTGCAATAGGACCCTTGAGTTGTGTAAGCTCTTTTGTATTGAATTTCTTTTTATTTTAAAGTTTCTTTTTACCAACCTATCCATCTAAATTTCCTGGAATTTCATCTTGCGTGCGCAATTAAGTTGAGCCTGTCCACCTTTCAATGCTTGTCTGACAGCTAAAAAGATTTCTTTATCTAACGTTACTTCACTAATCTTACACATGAATGACATAACTAAGTCTCAAAAGAAAAAGAATGCAATCCTACTAATAAATTTAAATGCGTTATTAGCAATATTAACTTGAGCAACGAGAAGTTTAAGCTTTATTTACATAGTTAACAATTGCGTATAGCTCCCCTCCTCGTGGCAATCTTGGGGCATGTGGAGACCGGCAGAGCGGGGCCTTAGTATCGCACCACCACCTCGAGCAGCCTGCTCGGGGCAAACCTGAACTCCACAACCAACGATGCCTAACCAAAACATGCAGTTAATATTATTTATAGTGACAATAGTGCTCCACTATACAACAGGAGAATATTTTAGGACGAAACGTAAGTGATTTTTTTTAAATTTTTACATCGTGCCAATAATGTTTATGTTGATGACCTACTTAGTGTAGTATGTTTTATTTCTGTGATATCTGACTTGAATTTGTCCTGGTGTGCCGGTTCTCTCAGTTTCATAATATTGTTGTATTGCATAAATCGATTATGGCCGTTATATCATCGAACGTTACGGCATTTTCTAAGGTATCTCATGGAATGATTGAGTCTGTGACAATTGCATGGTTTTTGTTAGTACACTGTTAATTACTGCTGTCTGTTGGTATAGTAACATTTCTTACCAGTTCAGTGCTTTCGAAACACTGTTCTTATTATATTAATGTCGCAAGTAAAAGTCGTTTAGTTTTGTTTACAAAATGTGTGAGGCAAGAAAGATTTATTTCTACATAACATTAAAATATTGCTGTTATCTGACATCTAATGTTAACATTTATTATGATTGTGTACTATCTAGATTTTGAATGCAAACAATGAACGTTGCTACAAAGTATGTACTAACGATCGCTCTAGATAGATCTTAAATTTTTAGTACAACATGTACCAATAGGTATTAATTATATATCTATCGTATGTTTGCATGTTACTGGCTATATAAAAATCTATGTTATGTAATTAAACTTGTATCTGTGAAGAAATGTGTTCATATAACTAACCTATTTTGCGTGTACTTCGAAACTATGAGTTAGTTTTAAACATATTTAGTTATGAGTTTTATTTGCACTGAATCTTTTTAATTTCTTGTCTTTTCAATTTTCTCTTTCCATCTCCTATACAAGTTTCTTCTAAAAAGAGTTTTAACATAAAAAAGTACTTCATGAAACCTAACTCTTATTTATATTTATTTATTTTTGTGGCACAACTATATTGGACACGATTATTTTATTAATTACTAACACCTTCCATAGTTTCCTAGACCACGGCTTAAAAAAATTGTTAAAGTATAATTGTATAATAAGTATAATAATACCAATTAAAACTGGCATATCATCAAACTCGATATAAAAATGAGCTTCAAACTCTTTGTGGTCTGTCTGTCCGTTCAATTGGTTACGTTAAACTATTGCAAAAGTATATAATTTAAATTAAAGTTCACAAGCTTTTGCTGTTGCGTCAATGAATTATATTTTATCAGCTTTAACATTATCAAAGTACAATTTAAGTCCATTATCATAAGTATCTTAATCGAATCTTTCGTTATCTGACAGATAGGTATCTCGGATCACTATGTAACTGAGTAAACGTGCGTTAGACAGATTGAACTACTTTGGAATGATGTCAATGTCAAGGTCGACTCAGAGTAATAGTTGTTTTGATGTCCTCAGTGGACTGTACTAAAACAAGTATTACGACATTTTAAAATGTATAAGAATCTAATTGAATTGATATTTTCGTTTTCCCTATTATGGAACCTTTAATAATAATCTTAAGAATTTCAAGGTCAATCCACATATCCATGATATATCATATCCTATTGGATTTCTAAAGTTCAAAAGTTTTTTGTTAAAAGAACTTGGATATGGATTTGGTTATTGCTTGATCGGTTTTAAGAGAATTTGTTATTAACCACAATAAGCTCAACAGTCAAAACGTCAATCTCATTTTTAATATTTCTCAAAATTTTTTGCTTTACTAGAAAGATACGCAGGGAAAGCTAAATTTCATGTAAACGACATCTAGACTTTATATTCTTAAAATATAACAGGATACCACGTGTTATATCATGCAACGCGAAAGTTGACTGAATAACTAAACTGAATAAGACTAATCCATTAATTGTATATTTTCAGCAAGTTTCGTGAAGACATGTTTGAAAAGCGATCCAGATTTCGACGAATGCTCGCGGCAGGCCGTGCAGCAACTATTTAATGCCCTCGGTCCAGGTAAATTAACTACATCTACTAAAAAAACCTTTATAAGAAGTTGCAAAGTACTCTTTGTACCTAACAGGTCTTCTGAAAGGTGTTTCAGTACCTCCAAAATATAATTCTAATAGCTCCAAAATTTAGAGCGATGTAGAAATAGATTTGCATATTGTTATTATTTTCTTGAGCAACTATTAACCTACTAATTCGAGGTCTAAAAATAGTTGAGCTGTCTTGCTCAATCAAAACATCATCTGTAAACACAGTCAAGTAGCTGCAATGTATTACTGAAATTACCAAAACAGACGCAATACGGCTCAAGCTCAACACATTTGATTGGCTTGAGTCTTTGAGTGGAACGCTGTTATTTAGGTACGAGTGGCTACCGGTCAGCCACAGCCAGTCAACTTCGTAAGTAACTGGCACGATTTCTGAGTGCCTGGTTTGTTGCACAACCGCTCACACAGCTGTTCGTGTTTCGCGCGTTGCACTAAAGTACACTACTCGCGGCAGCTGTGCGCCTAGTACTTTGTTCCCCCACGCGTTTGTTAACGTTTACTCGCTGTTCACAGCAAAATTATTGTTTAATATTTTTTTTGGACTTGTGTTTTTTTATTGTAATTTCACGATGTAATTTTTTTTTAAATGTTAAAAAAATATTTATTTTCATTCAAAACTTAGTTACCTACCTACTGTTTCTTTATCTGGCTCATTGTCACAGTGTAGTACCTAGTTCATTGGCTCTATATGACGACATAATCAAATATTTGTATGAACTCATAAATTTTCGACAGCCGCTAAAATTACAGAGAAATGTATTTTCTAAGTGTTGATAAATAGTATGATAGTGGGTTGGTAGATTCACAAGCCACTGGGCTAGTCACATAGCCTCAATTACGACACATTTGTACATAACTTGCGGAAAGCGAAAGCGCTATTTCTTCACCATACTCATGTGACGCCTTGAGGTATCAATATGGCTATACTTTCATATAAACGTACAAGATAAATGCACACTTTTTATTGAGACCAAAATGTAGTGCTATTGTTATTTATTTAGGCTATAGCTAGCGACATCTATGGTATTTAACAAAAATATTTTTTCTTATTTTATAGGACTTCCAGAAATTGGAATGCAACCTCTAGATCCGCTAAAAATCCCAAAAATTAGGATTCTACAAGGTGATGGTCCTGTAAATGTCAATGCTGCGCTTGATGACGTCACAGTTACTGGTTTCGGGAAAACAGAAGTGTTGTCGAGTCAGTAAGTATAGTACCGTTAATTCATCTAGCCCTAGTACTACAGACGACTGCTTGATCGACAAGTTGAGCAAATTGTAGACGAGTTAGTTACTCTCATTCGATTATTAAAATTTCAAATTTCCCCAGAAACAAAATGTAATTAAAATGTAATAAAGTTAATAATAATATTATTATCTTATTTTGTAAATACGTTCCTTCTAAATAATTATTACATAGGTAAAAATGTCAAAGTTTCTAGGGTATGGAAAATGCTTTATTTAAATCAATAATGTTTTATATCACCTTTGTAACACTTTTTATTAATTTTTCAGAGTTGACGGCAAAACGTACGACTTTCACACAAAAGTTCGAGTTCCAAAAATAAGGATAGAGGGCACTTATGATTTGAAAGGAAGAATTTTATTAATTCCTTTGGTCGGAAGGGGCATTTGTTGGTTTGAACCAAGTACGTATAAATGAATTCAAACTCTTGTATATTTAATTGATTAATAGATGTAAGTACTTAAAATGACAAGTATTTTTCTTTTTTTAGCCAATATGACAATTGACATCGTGAGCGACGTAAAATTATACAACCAAGATGAATATGTCTTTTTCAACGTTACAAAAGCCCATGTCAAGTATTCTATTGGAGGGTTAAAATTACGCATGAACAACTTGTTTGACGGCATTGAGTCTCTGGGTAAGAACAAAATATTATAAACACCTAATAATCTTTAAAAAAGTACAAAGGCATCTGACGCTCTTTATATTAAACATCAACGTCGAGATGTGTTCGTAGCGACCAATGGGTTGACGCCATTAAAAAAATGCAAACAATAAACCGATTATTACTAGACGAACGCCATCTACAATTTAACCAGTGTAATATGTAAGCGCCATCTGTTGCTGAGTAGTAGTATCTTTAGAAACATTTTGTGTGCGTCAGTGTAGGTGGCGTTGCTGTACGCGCGTTTTGTTAATTATGTCGATAAGCTTCTTAAGTTCATGGTGCTCTGGTACTAACGTGTTACAAATTGCAACGTTGAGACGTTGTTGAGACGTCGCTAGACGTTTGACAACCGCTCGCTCACTGTTGCCAATTTTATTCGCAATTTAGTTTGTTGATAGGATCTCTATGATTAATTAATAATCAAGTCAAGTAGCCCACTAATTACAAAATAATATAAAAAATATATCTGTGGGTTACGTCATACCTTAAGATAAATACAACCAGTGTATTTAATTTCTGTAAAGACGACAATATGGTCCTTTTGCAAAATAATGTTGCGAAAACATCATCGTCGGCTATATGCGGACGTTTTGTTTCGAATTTCAACAATAGATGGCGGTTATGTTGCTATTTTACAGTGGTGTTTACTTTATAATGAACCAATTAATATTTATACTGGATAAACATTTTATTTAAGTTTTTTTTTTATTTCAGAGGAGAGTACCAACGCTTATTTAAATGCTAATTGGCGTCCAGTATCTGAATCTCTGCGACCAATATTATCAAAAACCATTGAAGATATTTTACTTGGTTTTCTCCAAAAATTATTCCACAATTTACCAGGAGATTTCATGATTGGAGACATACAAAATAACATGCCAAGTAATAAGTCGGTTAAGAAAGTTTAGTGATCATAGTTTTAGATATTTACAATTAATTATTTAAAATTAGTTAAATTAGGTTTAACTACTTAAAATGTTTTAACATATTTTCTACTTTATTTCTAAGCTTTGTTATGAGACTTGTAGGACACGAGAGCTTCATCAGTATTTTTTCTATAACCTGTCAATTGATGTACTACTTTGAAAAATGTGACTATTGGAGTGAAAAATAAGAAATGTACTGAGTCGGAACTGAATCGTGTTACCTTGACAGAAAAATGGTTGTGTAAATAATGAAAATTCTAAAGACATTAAAGTGCATTTTTATTTCCTACCTTTATTAATTTAATTATCTTGTAAAAAACAAAATTTCTTCGTGAAATTTGACACCGTGCCAACTACCGAAACGTGGAAATTCACGAAACAACGCTTTGTTTACCCACCTGTTATTTTCAGGCAGGTAGGCTAAGGTTAAGATTAGTCATCATTCTGTTTTTATGGTACTTGTATATAATGATTTTACTATGAAACTAGATCGAATTTAGTAATTTAAAAATTGTTTTCTACGATGCATTATTGATTTAAAATATTATAAAGATAACTTTTTGCATTTGTGATAAATATCATTTATAAAAAGCATTATAAACCAATTTTAGCTTTTATTACTAATTTAATTAATCTTTGCATATGACAAAAAGATTTTTACCAATTTTTTTTTTGAATTATACAAATATTTTCTATGCAAAAAGTATAAAAATATGAGAAATAAAAATTGTAAATAAATGTTTACCTGCCAGATAGGACGTCCAGGCATTTTGGTGTTCAAGGATTTTCCTGAAACGTCACTAAAGTTCACAATATCACACACCCAAGTGATTCGCGAGCCGGTCACTAGATGGCACTCTCACCAAAGTTGAGAACAAAATAAGCGTTACTCGCTTCTATAACGAGTTTTATACGTCGGCAAAGCTCTATAGATGTAAATACCAGTGCGAAGGAACACGACGCAGAAGCGCGGGAATGATCGACAGAAATATCCCTTTACGTGGTTAGAACTGATTATTGTGGAATTTCTACGAAATAAATGCATGCACATAATTCACTCCCATTTCAATACTTTCCAGAAATATCTAAATGTTATTTCTAGATTTGTCTAATATGCAAACAATCACAGATATTTTAATAGATATCTGTGCAAAGAATGCAGTAAGCACGTGCTGGAACTAAACAAAAACAGTCTAATTTTAAGCCAATTTATAGCTTCACTATAATTTATAGTGAATAATTACAAACAAATGAATCTAATAATTTAGACTGACCGTAATCTAAATTATTGTTTTAGTCTGTTTGGAAAGTTTTAAAAGTTGGACAGTATTTTTCCTAAGGAATATTTTCATTTTAAATCTCACAAATTATTTGCTTCTAATAAATATTTAGCAGAAATTATTGGTATTCATTAGTTTATTTGTTTATTAGTTTAATTCATAAACATATTAGCTTAGTGTATTAATGCATGGCTAAAAAAATGTGACAATAATTTTACTATTAACCTACACTATATCACGAAAAAATTCACAGGATTATATTCTAGACTATATAACAACGTATCCATTTAGACCTAAGTATGCTAGACAGACTAGACTGACAGCTAGTCTAGAGAGTGTTGGAACTGCTGAGTGTGAGGTCCTAGGTTTGATCAGGCTATATGTTATTGTTTTTTTTTATTAGGGTAATTGCAATAGCATCACAGAGTCTGGAATGGTCTGGCTATCTGGCGAAATAAGGGTGTATACACTACTTTGGGATAAAACAGACGTGACGTGAAACAGACAAAGCATGGATAGATGTTATGAAAATTAGATAAATTATTATCCTACACTTTGCCATTATTTTGGGTCCATGAAGGTTTAAGGTAACTCGTTATTAGTAATTCGTTAACGGAAATGATAAGAAAATCTAAAAGATTTTTTTAAAACTACAACGAAAATTTAATCATGTTATTTGGAGGCTAAAATTATTATGTTATGCGAGAGCAAGAGGTTGCTCTGAATTTGTTCAGACGTTTTATAAATAGGACGTAGCCTCATTCCGTGAAAACCTGAAACGAGGTTATAAGAATTTCACACTTGCTTTTAAAGTTTTACGATTCAATAACTTTTTCATGTGGTAAGATATTGTTGTGTTTATTATATGATACGAAAAAGTATTGATTCATAAGTATGATGCAAAATATATTATGTCCTTCATGGGATTTTAAAAAATTAAAAGATTTTAAAGAGAACATTTTACTACACTCAAAATTCATATAGTTATGGCTTTAAATAAAAAATAAATAGATTTTAATCGTATGGGTGCGGGCAGCGATAGATCAGTTGTTAAGAGCGTTGCCACGGTACGGTAATTGTCGTGGGTTCAAGCCTGCTCACATCTTACTTATTAAATTAAAAAATATCATCCTAGATTGTAGACCACTACACACACATGTCGTAATTTTAATAATACTAATCTTAGCTGTCTTGGGCTGTCATGAAGAAGTTACCCTTCATGGAGAAGCCTGTGCCTAAAAATCCCAAGATTACAAGATCTACACTTTAAAGTGTATGGCTTCCGATAGTTTTGGTAATATTGTTTTATTTATTCTTAGGACTTTAATGAGATTAGATTCGACTACCATATTATTAAATTAAACATTCATTTGATACAAAGCGCATGACACACATGATTAAAGTCCATTTTGTGTGAACTAAGGCTAAAAGCTGACCAGCCCCAACTAAAACGCTGCTACCACACGTTTGATAGCAACTATTAATGTAAATCATAAATAGTATCCACTAAATAATCTGATAGAATACTGCAACACTTTTATATGTAAACCTAAAAATTTCAATTAAATGTCGACATCTATAATGTCTCTTGCTCTTGTAGTATTATTTTCTATGTTGACCTTGAATTAAAAAATATATATATTTATTGTATATTTTTATTTTTTATTTACCTTGGATAAATTCTGTTATAAGCAAGACCAGGTCTGTGTGTTGGCTTTACGAATCGATGCAAATGTGTAAGTTGGGGTTTTAGTATAACATAAAAACTGCATTAGTGTGCGATAACGTCATATCAGTCATCGATGCATTTATATGATTTTATGCATCAAACTACTTCTTCATTCTGCATTCCTTGTACATGAAGTTCCTGGTAAGACAATTTGTTGCAGCATATTTAAGACCAATAATTATGTGTACACACATACATAATTCATACCTATATTATTTTCTTTGTAAAGAGGTCAAATAAGGACGAAAAAGTTATTCGGTGCAACCGGTTTTGTCCCTTTAGATATTGTATCTATAATTATTTTGTATAATATACAGTAAAAATTATAAAAATACTTAAATGTAGTGCTATGAACGCATCTGTTGCAACAAAATTTGGACATTGCAGTCAAGCAAGCATTTATTAATTTACAAAGTTACAACACAAAATATTGCCATGTTATGTTTATGGTATCAAATCTAGGATTAGTACAAAAGAGTAAAAAAATTATAGTTTTTTTTAAACTTAACAAACAAAATAGGAATAAGCGCAAGAACAGAAAATGTCAATGGCTAGATACGCATTTAAGATAAAAACAACGGATGAAGGTCGGTCCGGTGAATGACCGAGAGATGCGCATTGACCCAGAGAAGGGTGCTCAAAGGGGATAGGGCCCCTTTGGTGTCGCTCACAAAAGGAACGAGCACCAGGGTAACATGAACGCTAGAAGGTTAAGCTGCATACATGCACTTTGCACCGAATGAGCGTGACGTCATTTTGTTCGTGCTGCATTGTTTACCGCTGCAATGCAATTTGTAATGTAATCATTAATTTACTGGCACTGTTGTATCTCTCATGCTTCGTACAAATAGTAGCGACGTATAATATTTAATGTTTAGTAAAATCGCTGGATTTTATAATAATAAATTTATTTATTTTTTATTATATAATATAATTTATTGATCTTTTTGGGATAATTAATTATATTTTATATGCAAACTTGACTAGAAATAAAATATTATTGAATTAACTAGCTTCTTGTTTATTGGATTTTAACGTCACTATAATAAAAAACATTTTCCGGGTTACAATTAGGTCGCCCATTTGCATATTCCTATTTTCATTCTGATGATATGATGTGATATACTATTTTCACTTTGAATACCTATACATTTTATCAATTCCAGGATCGTGATCGATTTTAGCATAAACAAATGCTTAATACTTTTAACAAATGAATCATAGAATAATGCTTGACGTATATCCTTTACGTCGCGGGTGGGAAGTAAAGACGAACACGAGGCTATTATTGAAAAACATTATATATTCGCATCGTAAACGAGAACATTCGGTTAGTCAGTAAACTGAAATAGGTCGTACTTCTGAACGGTTCAAGGTAGTATATGGTACAGGAATAGCCTGTGAGTAAAGTGCTTAAAATAATATCATCCTACAGATGTCGTTCAGCGCGTGGTTCTGCTCATCCATCAGCACCATCTATTTGTTATTAGGGGCAATATAACGTTGACGTACTAAAAATATTACCAAGTAATTAACCTTTGTTCACTTACCTACACACTATTTTTTTAAATATTTTTTTTAAAAATGATTGTCATATCTATTTATTTTTTTGAGAAATATAGATCATTATTGTTAAATAAATAAAAAAATCAGAACATCAAAAGTAAGGCAAACTAATTGTGATTAGTTTTGCACGTTATGTAATTGAAAAAAATTGTGTGTAGGCTTTATTTACAAGGTACAAATGCTTTTTTTGTGACTCAGTCCTTGCTTTTGCTCGCAACATTATGTATTGTATCACCGAATAACGGAAAAGTAATGTGCTTGCCAACGATATTTTTAAATTTTTTTAGAGATGTAAAAAATGTTTTGTGGATTTTTATTGGTGACCACCGACCACCTCCGGCTAATTATATTTTATAATAAAGTGAAATAAAACGAATACTGATACTGGTTTTATAGCGAAATAAAAGTAAAAATGATGCAATTTTCACTTTTATTATTGTTGTGGTAGGTATTGAACTATTGACACAAAAATAATGAAAAACGATTCGATATCTAAACTATTTTACCTACAACTAACATAAGGCAATAAGTAGTTTAATTACCTTTATTCTATGTTGATTGTATAGTCTATTGACAAAGGCCACGTGTTTTTTATTTTTGTAAAAAATCGCTTTCATCGCACATTATTATTCTTTTAAATGTTCCAATTTCAAGAAAATCTTGTGAAAATAAAACATTCATTTGTTTTTTTTATGCAAGAATTCGTATCAATAAATTCCTAGGATAATGTTTAGAAGAGAGGTCAACCGTCAAGTATGACAAGTCGAGCGGGGCGCCAAGAATGGAACGTTTGGAACGTAGGTGGAGAATCTGGAGCAGGCAGTTACGATCGCCATGTACTAGGACAGCATGAAGCAATTGGAGTAACTGCGTGCTTCTTTTACTGCCATCTAGTAGCAAATAGTAAAAGTTTTAATTTGACATTGAAAAATCAACGGCAGACAATAAAGGTGTCGCTTTAAATAAAATTATACGTCTGATTGCAGCGCCTCTAGTGTAAAGAAAGTGTAACTTTGCATTGCTGCTACTTGATAATAGAGGTCGCTAAAGGGAGGACCAATTTAGAGACAAAATTATTTAACAGCAATGATAGCCTAGTGGTAGGACTTTTGGATTGCCCAATCATTTTCTTGAAGTGTTCAGCCGTGTCAGAGGCTATGTGCGGGTAAATTCTGACAAAGACGTAATAACTGTAGCTATCACAATAAATGCCTTCGCGGAATACCTATATGGAAATTCCTTAGAGCATAAGGGAAATTCAGGAAAATGAAAATTTTGCGGGGAAAAGCGAACTAGAATGATTACAAAGTATATAATAAAAACTACGAGTAGGTATATAATAATATCTCATTTGTTAAAAACTCTCAATTCTGTTTTATCTGTTTTACATTTTTGCGATTAGAATTCTGTTTGCGAGTTCTATATAACAATTAGGCCTAGAGCGCAACGAGTGATCTAGGTACTTATGGTATCGCTGTTTTTGGTATATGTTAGGTACATAATATTTAAATTTTTTAGTTATTGTTTGTCTCAAATGACTGTTTGGCCTTTGTACGCTTATAAAAGTACAAGTACGTAGTAAAAGTACGCTTATATACCTTTTTACTACAAGAAAAATCATTGTTTCTACTGATAAATATGTATTTTTTTAGTTTATTAAATATAGTAAAAGGGAGCACTTACCAACAAAAAAGAGAAAATCGCCAAATTGTTACTTTGGCTCTTACTTAATATAGTGCTGTGTCGTTTCCGGCCTGTGATTCGCCAGCCCGCTTGTCCAGCGTGGCGATTATTGGCAAATACTTCCAATGAGCGCACAATAGTGGCGCGCATTGGGAGAGGCCTATGTTCAGCAGTGGACTATTACATTCTGATGACGACGAATAAGGTCCTATCAAAATTATGTAAACAAGTTCTAGAGACTAGTGGTTTGTCAGTGTTCCTAAAAATAATAATTTAACTGAATTTTAAAAACAAAAAAAAAATATAATAAAAATCTGTCAAACTACAGATAGATTTCAGTAGATCTTATTTACAAAATGTCATTGTATTAATTGGGTTAGAACTTCGTTTTAGCGCATTCGACGGACACTCGTCTTGATATTGAAAGCCATTGATCGATTTTTTAGTTAATTGCAGTTGAACCCAGGATCACTTGTATCTCAATCAACGCCATTACCGTCAAGCCCTTCATTTTCCAAATATAAACATTTAATATACTTACTTTTTAAAATAAGAATTAACATTTGTATTTTTTAAATAAGAATTATAATGGCTTTATTGATAAAGTACTCAAAACAGTTTTCGTTAAGTGATTAGAGGCAAAGATGCGATTAAGACGGGTTTTAAAAAAAGGACGTTGTGAAAAATAGCCGGATGTGATCGATTTAGGGTAGAATAAGGTAAAGTAAATAACATTAAAGGGATTCTAAGTCTTACAGTACTCTTTTCAGTTTGAATTTTAATTACCGGTGTGACCAAAATTTAGTCCATTGCCCAATTGAGCATTATTAAGTCCATTTGGTGTCTGATTCACGTGTGCACACAGACAACAGAGCTCCTTTTTGTCCTCTGTGTACACGCATAAACAGTCTGTGCGCACGCGCATAGTGCCTCTCATAGACCAGATATTGACAGTCAGCGGTGTTCACAATAGAACTTATTTCAAATAAAACAACCAGTTGTTGGAAATAATTTAACTAGCAGAAAAATATTTACAAAATAAAATAATTAAGAGTACGTATGTTAAACATTTACATAAAATATAAACTAATGAGATCCATCCATTACATGAAGTTGTATTATTATTTAATTAATTCTGTACCTTACCTTACTATATATTTGGTATAATATTGCACACCAATGAAAGTATAACTTCCAGTAACATATAAATATTAATAATCGTTAGCTATCTATCAATATTCAGCTTATTGCTTGAGACACGTAGTTTAAACTATTTACAGATTTTTTAAACTTAACAATAACTTGCTAAGTTAAATTTTAATCCTAAATTATAAAAGCTTAAAGTCTGTAATACATTAAGTAATATTTATTTACATTAACTACATAGTTCTAACAATTCTTCAATTTGCAGACTACGTAATAAGCTGGGACGAAATAGCCGTAGGGTTTATACATAAAATAATAAATAAATAAATAATGGTAGCACATTTACACTAACTCATCACAGGAGTCATCAAAACTTTGATCCATAACACTTTCAAACGACGGCGATGTCTTTTTCTGGAATGCATCTTTCTGTGCCAGGAGTCTGTCGCATTCTGTTAGGCGTCCATGCAACACGTCGTAAACGCGAGTCATCGAAGCCACCTTCTCTTTGCAAGAAGGATCAGTTTCTATAGCGAAAAGCCGCGAATCCAATAACTTGATTGCAGCCACGATATAATTTCTTAGTGTTTTCGTTTTGTGCTCCGCTCTGATTCGTTCTAGAAATGCACAGACTTGGCTTTCCCCACACAGAAGTACATCAACATCGTACGCTAGAGGAGAATGTTGTCTATGCAAGAACGCGATCAGTCTCTTTGCGTAACGCCGGTAGGTTCGATATGCTTTGCGCTTTCTGGCTCCAAGAGTCCTGCCCATGGTCATTGATTTCTTCATATCGTCAATGACGGCTTTGTACCCAGCATCGATTTTAGAATCAAAAATGTCTCGTAAGCGTGTTTCGACTGGTTGAAGTTCGTATGGAGCCGGTGATGGTGGAAGGGATGGCGATGATGGGGGCGGAGAAGGTGGTAGTGGATTGCCCGTGTTTTCTTCTTCACTAGACTCGCTAGAAGCTCGACGTTGGACTGGACTGGCTTCGGGTGCTGGGTAAGGTCGTGGTCTTGTTCGAGTTTTCTGTACTCGCGCTGGTCTAGGTGCTGTCCGAGCATTGTAGGCAGTCAGAACATTAGCGTCTTGTTCAGTAAGAGGACGAGCGCGTTGCGTGGCAGCTAGTGGTATAATTCGTATTTTGACCAGAGCAAAACTTTGATGAATCTTCGCTCGGATTCGAGGATCTTCATAATCTGATCCCCAAAGGTCTCGAATGGCTGATTCTTTGAGATATCGTACTTGGCAAAGTTCACCGTTAAAGAATCTTTTTCTTTGCTGTTCATTAAGAGCGTCTCTTTCAGCGCCAGTTAAGCCATGTATTTTGGTAAGGTGGTCTGGTAGCTTGCCGTACGTGAATCGTGCGCAGTTTTCTATGGGACAAGGAATGTTGGCGTGGTTTTGTTTCTTTGTACGGGTGACGGCTGTAGCTGGTCGCGGGGTAGCCATGGTCAATATTCTGAAACAAAATATAGAAGAAAATTTGATAAATATATTTTTGGAAGACTTATATAGCTAAGACTTAAATTAATTAACTTTTTTTGTTGAGACAGTCTACAAATGTTTTGGATAGAGTCCAGTTAATTTATTTATAGGGTGTTTATCGACGAGGGTGGCTGTCCGAGTATAATAATTGTGTTGACGGAGGCTCCGGGCTGTTTGTGCAGTCCGGACCTCTTGTCCTACGTTTAATTTATTGAAAACAATGCTTGGGAGACGGAGGAGGCTGGATGTCTTGACTGTTGTTGATATTATTATAATGTTCTATGTCATTATATGTTATGAACTCCTCTAGCAGCCGCTTCACCTGCACAATATCAACCAAAAATAACATAGTGACACAGGAGAATCGTACGAACAGAGACACTGTACCATGACGCGTTATTGCAGATTTACTAGATGCAAGTGAGAGTGATAAAGATATACCTACAGGGTGTATAGGGCTATCCCTCTGCAATGGAAGAATGACTACGATCGACTATGAATTAAAATTATAGATAGGTATTAAACTTTACATATCTGTTTTAATTTGAATAAGTATTTATGTTACTATTTAAAGATATTTTGTAGCCCGGCGGCACAAACAATGGTATCATTATGCCTCATTTCTCGACTTTAATAAATAAATTCTTATGAAAGTCAAAATAAATATTAAGTGCTTAAAGCAATTTCGGATGTCCTTCCTACATTTAGAATTCCTACCATATCTGACTTTGGACGCGGCGTTAGTTATTTATTTATATATTGCATATGCCAATGTAAAGAAAAACTTAAAATAAACTTTAAATAAAAAATACCCCTTAAACCTTTAAATGATTCTTTGCATCCCGGCGGCACGAAACTATCGATTTCTTATTCTGTCTCATTTTGGCACCTATCTTGCTAAACCGCTATCTTTAGTCACATATAAAAAATATAAAATCATTGTAAATAGGTATACCTAGTTATGAAATATCAAAAAAATATAATTTTAAGGCAATTTTTATGTTTCAAAACTTGTTCCGATAAACTGATACACGAGTATTTGTGTGAGAATATGAGTGCTATAGCGGTTTAGCGAGATTATTATCAACTAGCGACCCGCCCCGGCTTCGCACGGGTGCAATATACATAATACACCTTCCTCTTCAATCACTCTATTTATTTTTAAAAACCGCATCAAAATCCGTTGCGTTGTTTTAAAGATTTAATCATACATAGGGACAGACAGACAGAGAAAGCGTCTTTGTTTTATACTATGTAGTGATCAATCAACTTTGAAAACGATTTTTTTTTCAATTGTTACGAATTGACGACTACAACAAACGAAAGTACCCCTCCAAATATTTCTTAGCAGAAATAACAATTAGCCGAAACAACTAAGACCGCGTTTGATTGAGCTAATATTTATTTTGTAAATTAGCTAGCTTCGCCGCCAGTGCCCGCTCGCCTTATAATAAATAATCTAAATTGAACGATCCTCGGGGGACCGCCGTCTATAGGGCTATTGTTTTATATTCTTCAATTAATAACGCTGTATAATATAGATATTTTGGTTTTCTTTAGAAATTGACTTGAGATTAAGTTGACATCTTAAAATTTAAAACAAACTTTGTTACTTTAACTACTTTCTATGAAATAGTTTTTAGCGGTTTGAAAGTGGTGCAACTTAAACGAGGCTTTTTGGAATTTGACTCATGAAGAAATTCTTTTTTTTATGGTTATTAATGTGATTATTATTAATGTCAAGGTAGCGCATTGGTTACGGTGTTTTGCACGCACGTGGGTGATTAGAACCTAACATTTACCAATGTGACTTATTCTAAGTCATGAATTTTCTAAGTTAATCTAAGACACAAATGACTAATGATGAAGGAAAACATCGTAAGAAACCAAGACTTAATGTCTGAAATCGGCTGCACAAAATTTAAACATATTTTTGAAGTGTTTTTTTTACTATTAAGGTAAACAAGCGCCTTATGGTTAGCTGTTACGGTTACCTATCTATAGACATTTGGGGTATAACTTGCGATACTTGTGAAAACATATTATATGTATTGATTTAGTAATCATACCTATTATACTCAAATACTCGTGTCACAACTTATACAAGATACGAAGAAATCACTTTATATTTAACAGTGACATGACAGCCAAGCGAATTACACTGAAACTTAGCTTAAAGAGTGAAGAGCCACCCCTCAAAAGTGGCGTGACTTGAATAAATAACTAATTTACATATTTAATAACAGGTATCGCGGATTCAATTGTTAAATCTTTGAATTATTAACACAACGGCTATATTACCCTCTTTGACAATCTAATATTCAGATGTTGTTTGATTAGCTAAGTTTTGCGAAAAACAATACAGTTGTAAAGTTTGATTAATTAAAGTAATTGAAATATTTAATTTGGACATTACTTTTAAAATTAGGTGCAGTTAATCAAAGTAATAATTAAAAATCACTGTTATTTTTATTCATTTTAGTGATTCTTGCAAAGTTTGCAAAGGGTTGCGGAGATCAGATTAGCATCCGCTGCATAAAAAACTGATATTCTGAAAAACTGATATAAAGGGAACAATAAGATTAGGAGGACGATCTTCTTCTTTATCGTTTGGTTGATGAACAACCTGGTGTCAAAGTTTAAACCGCACGTAGGCCTCTTACATGGTTTTACACACCCTTGAAAAATCTCGCAGGTGTGTTGGTTTCCTTACGATGTTTCCGTCACCGTATTAGCAAGTGATTGATTTCTAATTCGCACATAAATCCGAAAAATCAGAGGTTTGTGCCTGGGTTTCGAACCTACCACCTTTCCCCGTTTTTCGACAGCCCCACGGTCATACTACTAGGCTCTCACTGCTAAGTGGGTTGAAAGGTAGATACATATTAGGATTAATTTAATAGAAATTAAGTACTATAAAATTAATTTCCTATTTCCTATTTCTGAGTTATTTTGATATAATAAAAATATAGATAGATAAGAATATGGCTTACTTGGCGCATGTCATGGTCAAAATGTGATAATGAGGCCTTAATTAAATATGACATTAAATAAATAAACTGTTCCACTGCAGAACAAATGCCTCACACAGAGAAGGATCAAGCATTAATCGCCAAGACAAAAAATAACAAATAAGTCAGTAGAACTCAAAAATTAAATCGTTGTTTACTGTCTGTATTCTATTTTTTATTTATCTTGTATTCTGTATTATTTATTTTTAATTTTGTATAAGTAAACGAAACTAGGGTTCCATTTTTGCCCTTTAGCTTATAAAGCTTCAAATGTGTTTTTATGATATCTACTAATTCGTTTATCTTTAGTAGTAAGTTAGTAAATTATGTTAAAACTTTGCTGTTTTTGGAACAAATATTCCGTAGTACGATTCATAATTTTTATAGTAGACTAGCTTTTGCCCGCAGCTTCGCCCGCGTGGATGTCGAACCAGGATAAAATTTATATTTTTTGTTAATCCAGGATATATGGTTTTTATGTTTACCGTGTTTTATTCAAATCAAAAGTGGTTAGGTAACAAACATCTTCACAAACTTTTATTAGTGCAGATTAGTAATGATATGATGACAGTTCAAGTCAGTTGTTTTTGCGAGTTTCTTATTTTCATTTTAATAAGTAAAACATGTGCATAAAATTTAAATTGTCCAAAATATTTATTATTGAAAACATTATATATTGCCATTACATTAACTCGTTACCTACTCCCTATAATTATAATTAATCAAATACTTATATTAATTTTTCCTTTCATTATTAAGCTTTCATTTAAGAATTTACTTACTACATTATGTAGAAACATTTTTCTGTCAGCTAGATATACAGAACTTTCCTACATTTTTGTTATGGTGAACTTGTAATATTATGAGGTATTTTTTAAAATATATCTTTATGCACATTTGAGAGCAATTATTCTAACAAAGATTAGTTTTACATTTAAGTCTAACTAATTTATAGGGCAAAAGAAAAAGTTAAGAGTGCGCTTCGCATATTTTATTGCATAATGTCTGACCAAATAAAGCGAAAAACCTACGTAAAAGAACAAAAGTTTCGTATCAATATCAAACCCGAACCAGGATATTTAGAAAAACATACAGATTACTTTGTTTGTAGTTTTGCTCTCGGTAGCTAAAATGTACAGAGAGTCAGGACTGGTGACCCGAGAGCAAACGACATACAGCTGTCTATGTGAGGAGAAGCTGGTCCTGATATCGACACCCGCAGACTTCTGTGTCTACCTCTGCAACTTATTGATTATCATGGCGAAACAAACGCCCACAGGAAACTACACTCGCTTAAATTGAAAGGGATAATATTGTGGAGAATTAGTGGTACGTGGTATAAACACTGTCTCGCCAATACTGAAACCCAATGATGATGTTTCTCTGCAGATAAATTACATTAAGCCCTTGGTCCCTTTACACTATTTCTAAGGCGTTAAGTTACGAAGAAGCATAATCGGGACACCAACCTTCAACTTGATGACGTCCGTCGGAAGTCTACTTGCAGTGAGGGAATTGAGAAATTTTACAGGATAATGAGCGTCATCATGGCGTCATCTTGATTGACAACAGTGTTAATAAATGTGTAAAACACTTCATTTCCTTCCATTTTTAAAAGAATGCATTCGTTGATTGATGCAGCTTGATTATTTTAGAGCGTTTTAAGTTGGAGAATTCTTGAGCATGTGGATTCTTATTCAGCCGCCTATAATTTATTGTCAAGCTCAACCTATGAATACAGGATCATAAAAATAATCGTTTCAACGAACCATTCACCTCATCAGCCCCAGTTCCTCGCGTCACCACAGGCAGCGTTCAGCGGAAATTGCCGCTGAACATAACTGTGACACCACCCATTATGTGTTGGTTCCTACGGATGTCTTGTAGAGTTCTGTGTACCGCATCAACTGTTTTTCTGTTTGCCATACTTAATACATTCATCCCATCATTCTTCTTATCGTGTGGTTGTTGAACAACCTGGTGTCAGAGTTTAAACCGCCCGTAGGCCTCTGACATGGCTTTACACACCATCGAAAAATCTCTGGTGTGCTGGTTTCATCACGATGTTTTCCGTCACCGTTTTAGCAACTGATAATTAATTTATAATACGCACATAACTTACGAAAAGTCAGAGGTGCGCGCCTTGGGATCGAACTCGAGACCTGTGACTTGTCAGTCGACGGTCATACCACTAGGCTATCTGTGCTATAAAATCCCATCATACGATCAAAGAACAATTCCTGAGCAAATGCCTGTCTTGTCACTGTTCCGTGACACATCACAACCAGGTGTTTCGTTGCTCGGTAAATTGATGGGAATCCTAAACATGAAGTGCGCTGTTTTGTCACCTCGTGGCAGTAATCCCCGAAGACGCTACTGCAATTGTAATTTTGCCCTGCCTACTGATCACTGCAAGGATGCCAGTGGTTATAAATATTTTTCCTGTTCCATCAGGAGTATCCAAAAAAATCATTTTTTCTCAGAAATTGACTCCTAACGCCATCTAGTTAAGAAAAAGAAAACATTATGTTTTAAATAATAATAATTTTAATGCTTCTAATTAAAGCGGTATTTTTTATAAGCTGAAATTTTTAAAAGTATTTCCACACGATGCGCGTTGTTTCCTTCGGGGTTCAAATCGAAATATTTAAAAAAGAATTCCGCTGATCTAAATAGACTTAACGCCATCTAGAACACTATGTTTTACATAATATAATTATAATATTATGGTAAATGTTACAAATTAAAGTGGTAACGTTTTTTATAAGTTGAAGAAATATTAAAAAACATGTTTACTTCGGGTTCCAGCCGGTAAGTAATAAAATACATTAAGAATGAAATACCACAAAAATACATAATTTCAATGACAAAAAAAAATACTAAAGAATCCACAAAAAGTTCACGGTACTGAGGATCGAACCCAAAGCCTTAGCGTAAGCCTTTAACGTTCGCCTGACCGCTCGACCGGAAGGCTATGAAGTCTGTTGACATGAAGACAAAATAATCGTTCCTATAAGATACTATTATGTTATGTTATGTAATGTTTAGCTCCTTGTGAATATAGCGTGATAATATTTTGTAAATTGCAATTTAATAACATTTTTCTCATTGTATTACAACAATTCTGCAGCAAATTCTAGAAATACGCTGCTTACTACAATGCTGCTCATCCCCCATAATTATAAACGTGATAATTTATACCCTATAAGTTGACCAAGAATTTAAAAAGTATATTTGCCGAATTTCAACTAAATCTGCCCAGTAGTTTTCGCGCCAACCCTTTACATACAAACAGACAGACAAAGTTTTTTTTTTCTTCATATTCGGCTTCAGTATCGTTCCCTGAACACGTAGCATTTACTTTTTTCCAAAAATTTTCAATGTACAGTTTTTACTTCGTTACGATTTTATTATATGTATAGATACCTAATTATTGTGAACAAAGCAAAAGTAAGAAGGAAGATCAAAAGCATAAACATGGAAACACTCATTCTTAACAATCATAATTAAGAAATTAATATTATTATTTATTAAATGTTTTTTGATAGTAACTGACAGAAAATCCTAAAATAATTATTTTGTTTTATTCTTCAATTAATTGAGTGCCAGAATCACCTTTGTGTAAGCGTCGGTAAAATCGACTCTATAATAGGAAAATTTTATATAAGTATAATTTAATTATTGCTTTTTTAAATAAAATATTATAAATAAAATATTTGTTTAGATTGCGCTTTTAATGATTCTCATTCACGTATCCGCATCTTAGTTAGATCAAAAAAAAAATTAATTTTACCAAAAACTAAAATAAAAAACGAACTTTCCAAACTAAACCGAACACAAACAACACATTGTTTATAAATAAACAACACAACAACAACACAGAATAATCTTACCTGAAAAACTTCGGTTGCTGAAAAGTCCGTGAACAAACTTCCGCGTGTTGTTTACGTCAATAAACACGTTGTTGTTGTTTATGTTTTACAGACAAAGGAGCGCAGGGACGACGCTTCGCGACCGCTGTCGTCGCTCAACTGACATTACGTAACGGTATCCTGGCGAATCCCTTTCTCAACCCCCGATTTTCATGATTTTCTCCTAGACATCAACAATTCTTACTTGACTTCCCCTGCTGCTTTGCCTCCTAGCATCTATGGACACAACGGTGATGTTGTTAGGAAATGTAAGGGTCTGTTAATACTGGTTTTCATTCGTTTTGTGTCGTCGGTGTCGATCGGAAAATTTCGTGTGACATCGTTGTAAGCTCCGCCTATGCGTAGACTGGAGCTACAGCGTAGCCATCGTCGTAGCGTAGCCGTAGAACTTTAGTTTGAGTATTTTTGGTTTTTGATAGATAATGTTTTTATTTGGACAATAAAATTATAAGTAGAGGATAAATAAATTAATAATAATAAATAAATTTATATTGACGTGAAAAAGTTTTGAAATAGTGAAAAACAAAAGAAACGAAGGTTAGTTATAATAATTGGTGTATTATTGTTTTGAGATAAAATAAGAATAATTTTATTATTTATCTGAAGTATTGGTCCAGTCAGTGGTCGACCGTATTTTTTTTTCTAAATTTCAGCTTTATGCACTTCTCCATAATTATGTAGATTTTTACGATGCCAAGTTTCACACTCCTCTGTGCGCGCAATATTCTTAAAAAGGGATCCACAGTTTTCGCTTCACGTAATAATATATTATTACGATAGTTGGTTAGAAAATCTGCATCGTGCTTTGTTTCGTTATGTTGTACGGTCTTGTAATCCTTGATGCAATGAATATAATTTAAAACATAAAAATATCATCAATAGGTGTATTAATAGGTTTGCTGAAGTTTACGGCTCAGCTCGCAAGGTATGCCGATAAAAGTGGCCAGTATTCTTTAGGTTGTGTCCAACTGGGTGCCATAAAAGTGAAGGCCAAAGATAAAGGAAGAATTTCCCTGTGATAAGGAAATAAAAAAAACAATTGAATGTCTCATTAAACTCGTGTGTCCTTTGGTTATGGTTATTATTTTGTTTTTTTTGGTCGTTGTATTATTATTTATTACTAGCTGTTCCCCGCGACTTTGTCCGCGTTAAATTAAATTTTCCCGTAAACACACGTTGATAAAGCAGCCAGATTGTGATTTTTTTTTCGGAATAAAAAATAGCACTCAGGGATAAAGTAGCTTCCTATTGGTGAAAAAGTTTTAAGGATCAGATCGGTAGTTTTAGAGATTACCCCTGCCATACATAGGTACATACAAACTTTACCTCTTTATAATATTAGTATAGATAGTAGTATATTGTAGTATTATATTGTATGTCAATAGTTGTATTATGTATTGAAATAGTGCTTATCTTAGAGTAAAGAAAATATAGATTTGTCAATCTACAACGTCAACAACATTGCCTTGTGTGGAGCGTAAGCAGGTCTCACTATTGAAAATTTAAAATGTCATATTTTAAATTATGTTTTCTAGTCATTTTTGCAAAATTTAACACAACAGTTAACCATGATATAAGTTAAACTGTAACTTTTTGCTCGTGGAGCCTAGTTGACCCGCAGTCGATCGAGGTATGATCGCGGACGGAGTTTGTGTCGCGGCCGCGTTGTTCATACCCGTGCTTACGATTCATACTTCTGTAGGGTTGCTCTATATTTTCATAAGGTTATTATACACAAAATGTCATTGTTACATAATATTGTTACAATCATTGCTGATTTGTTTTTGTAATAACATCGACATTTTATGTTTGTTTTGTATTACACTTCAACAACACACCAAATGAACACATTTACAAATCTTTATAGTTGGTAGGTATTTATAGATTGATTATTACATGTACTTGTAGTAGTTGTACTTAATAGCATTTATACTTGAATGTACCTATACTTACACAAAAACAAACCTAGGACCACAAAAGAAATGAGCAATAATTATGTATTACTAAATAAAAAATTAATATAATTTACGATTGTAAGAGTATTTCTATTTTAAGCTTACAATACATAGACTATTAAATTTTAATGTCACGCCTAACACGCCCACACGATAGGCGTGGTCAATTTAACCACGCCCACCGCCTCCATGCTGAGTGAAACTCCGTACTCTTTCATCCGAGACAAAGTCCTTTATAATACTGCTAATGCAGGAATTCGTAGGAACGATGGAAATGTATTAAAAATTGGCACATTCGTGTTAGCCGTCTTATACGTTATGGCGATTTGGATATTGATCGGACCAACTTTCTAGACTATTGATTATACCTAGAGGATATAGAAATTTATTGACATAGAGATTTCAAAACCTTACTCCATACGACCGTATCCATTTTGCTAATCGTGTGGTGGATAAAACAACCTAGTGTCAAAGTTTTAACATGGCTGTAAATGCATTAAAAAATCTTGGATGGACCTGGACTTTTATGGTCTTACATATTTTTTATACTACCAATAAGATTAATTGTAGATAGTGCCTTGTAAGATCATTTCCTCGGGATTTAGCCAAGTTGACTATCTACAATCGTTAACGCTATAGAAAACGAAAGAAATGTAAAAGATTATCGTTATGACACTTGGTCAAAACAAACGAATAGAATCTAATCCTATACATTTCTATCGTTTTCTATAGCGTTAGCGATTGTAGATTGTCAACTTGGCTAAGCCCCCAGATAAGCTTTCGTTGGACCATCTACATCTATTTCAACAATATGGGGTCCTTGCTTTCTCAAATTTATTGATATGACTTACTTAATTCGGTAAGAAAAACTACAAGAGCACACCCGAAATATATTCTCAATAGTATGTAAAGATATTTAAAAGGCTAATTAACTATTTCACTTCTTTTGAATGGCACGTGAAAGCCCAAAGCGCACAATTATGCCAATGACAGATATTGTAGTCGGAACGAAAAACTAGGTGACTGAAAATTCAAGGAGTATTAGCATCCTCTCTCCCTCCTCTATCATAAAGATACCAAAAATAATTAGGGAACAACATAAAAAAGGCATTTAACATTTTATTTTTATAAAACTATATAACTTATAAATAATATTAACTAGACTAATAAACTGTATTTTAAAATAATGATGAAAAACAATAAATAAGGTAACAAGGTGGTTTTGAAATTACACCTACAGGAAGAAGTCTGTCTGGTCAAGCTATTGCTTCAATAGAAATGTGAATTAAAAAGACTTCTTTCAGATAGAATTCTATCTGAAAGAAGTCTGTCTTTTCAATCTATTATTTCAATAGAAATGTGAATTGTTTTGATGTGACTCTTGCCAGGAAGAAGTTGTCTGTCTTTATATAAAAAAAAGAGTTTTAATCTAGTAAAATATACATTATACTGTACTTGTTTTATAAGCTGCTGCTCATATAAAAACGATAACATCCATTTTAAAATCTATGTCTAAAATTTTTTGTTTTATGATTTACAAAACTAGCCCCTGAAAATATTATTTACTTCGAATTTGTACCTTGAGTTTTAAAAATAACAAAAATATAAATTTGTTTTTCCTGAAGTTTAAGCTAGGTGATTGTGCAATCATTAATCAGCCAATAATATGCACTCCCTGTGGAAGACGGCACCGGATCAAAATATGGAGACGTAGAGATAGAATGGATATGCCTATTGACGAAATATCATGAGAAGAGGTGCAAAAGCAGATAAAATTTACCTGATGAAGAATAGTTAATTATTTATCTAAGAATTCCTAAACTAAAATAAATACCTAATAAAAAGAAAGTACTAGAATCTTTATAGAACTCTGTCTTAGTCTAAACACATCCACAGGCTACTAAAATTGTTTACCTCAAGACAATACATGCAACTTTAAACAATTTAGCTCATTGCCTAAATGAGTTACGGCAATTGTTACTCGATGCATTGAGCAATATCAAAATCAACTTAATTAGTACTGCCCAGTACTAGTACTAAAACCAAAATTTCTTTGAAATAAATCTCATTGCTATTTGGCAATTGTAAAATATCGCTGACATTGAGCGACAAATAATATTAAAGCAATTTACAGGAATTGATTCAGATTGTTCCTCTGCCATTGGCGGCTATTGCCCAGCTATTATTGCCGAAAAAATGCCTGTGTAAACTACCGTACCGTACGTACTTAATATCTTAATTATTTTATAATCAGTTATAGTAGTATTATTTATTATCCATTATTTCAGATACGTGAACCATTCCCCAAAGCAGTTCCATACTAAGACAACGCTTAATTTTTTCTTGACATAATGATGATAAAAATATGATGTTGAGCCGCCCCTCCGGATATCCGCTGGATATTGTGTTATCCGGCGTCACAATAAGAAGCTCGTGATAAATTTGTACTGGGAAATGCTCCTTGATTGATAATCTCTAGGGTACCACAAGACGGAAAAACAGTGTTGAACTGTAAACAGGTTTGGTGTGGTTTGTACTAGTGTAATAGGATAATTTATACGCTTTGTGTCCAAATGCCCCTGTTCTTTGAACATTACCTTCATGAATCTGTATATCATTTGATTTAAGGTTCATACTTGTAATTCGGTCAAGAAAATCGTAGAAAAAAGAAAATATTGAATTTGAAACAAATAAATATTTCGAATCTTTTGACTTGACATTTACATATTTGTTCAAAATAAAGTATGAGTGCGGTTTGTGAATCTTGTTTTCAGGTTTACTTTGAATTAAGTCCACTTTCAAATCAACTTACAATAAATAAATCTATTGAATTTAGCTTGCTCAAAATAAAGTCTAAGTGCGGTCTGTGAATTGTACTCTCGGGCTTGGATTAAAATGAAAGTCCATTTTCTCAAGTTCACTTTCAATAGATAGTTCTACTGAAAGTTAAATTTTACACTGAACCAAGTCTAAGTGCGGTCTGTGAATCGACCCTCAGACTTTACCTTAAATAAAAGTCCATTGTCTCAATTCAACTCTAAATAGATTATAATTACACTTCGTTGAAAAATCGACTTTGTTCATAATAAAATCTGAGTGCGGTCTGTGAAACTCACCCTTCATACAAAGGTTAGTATCTGTAAAATTTAGTAAATATTGTAATATAGATAAAATAATTTCATGTTGTACAATTACGCTAGGTTATCCGTCTATACGAATTCTGTATTAGACTTCAGTGACTTCAAGTGGTTATCTAATTTAGTAAAAAAACTGTTTAAATAAATATTACATCAGATAAATTATTCCCAAAAATCTGCTCAACTGTCATCGCGACGAGCTATGCAGCGTTAAATCATAGGGCGGCGTGCATAATAATATAATAAAATAGGGCTCCGATACTTTGTTTATTGTTTTGATGAGTCAGCTATTTCTCCCCCTTAGACCGAGGGAACATCGGTGCACTTCCTAAGCCCGCATATGCTACTTCTGAAGAAAAATAACTTGGGAAGATTCTATGGAAACATTCTCCAAATCGGTGGAAGATTAAGTTGGATTTGATTCTACTTTTAGGATATTTTTGATCATACAAATAGCCGTAGTGAACGTGCAGCTGCACCCATCAGGTTTGGTGCTACAGTTGCTTTAGATTCTCGTTAAAAAAATTTATTAGCCTTCTTGAAGGTAACCCAATCGATAGTATGAGTTATTGCATTCGGATTTGAAAAAAAAAATACAGTGTCTAAAGTACAAAATGACATAATTGGGCTCTGAGGACTGTTTTTTTTTCAAATCGCAACTTTATGTAAAGTATAATAGTAGGTACAAGTAAAGTCTGTTCTTATCTTATTAATGGCATTTAAATTGTGTTCCTAGCTCTTAAAGTAGCATTGATTTATATATGACGTAATTAAACTTCCGTGACTTGATAAAGAGAAATACACTAAAAGTGTGTCTAAACGGCTTTTAATACGCCTCGCGTTACATACATAATGAGATTCTTTCATCGTCAGCCGAAGTCAACGATTGTTTTCGCAAACGAGTTTTACAAATTGCCGACTATTTGTCGATCATTTACTTATCAATTCATCGAATCCACGTTTGTTTGGTCGCCGTTGCGATTAAGTCGCTGAATTTTTTATACGTCGCATCGTCGTGAAACAACAGGCGTACGTTTTTCGCTTCGTTTTTCGAAATTTCACGTGATTGTCATCTGAATAATGGATCCCTTGCCGGTTCGTAGTTCGTAGTACCGATTTTTCAATTACATCACAATGCATCGGTGCAGCGATTACGCATTCTCGCGACAAATAAAACCTGTCGAATATATAGGTATTTACATGCATGTATATGTACCTGTTTGCTTTTATGTGATACTAATATTACGCGATTTTAAATTGATAATAAAACGTTTATCTAAATCCAATTAATAAACTTAAAACAACTCATCTGTAGTACATACTCCGTAAACAAGGAAACATAATCAGCGGTAAGCCCTAAAGCGATGGCGAGTAATGTATAGCGCTTTAGGGAGGGTGGCTCAAGGCCGTGATGGCCTGTCGGCGAAGTGCCACGCCAATAAATGAGTGCTCGTTTTTTGTCCTCAAACTAGCAACGCTTTTTACCTCCGATAATATCGGCATTCGGCCTGACTTCGCCGCCGTAATGTCCGTGCGGATTATTGCTATATAAATTGTCCACAGTTGCCCATTCGATTCAGTAGGGTTGCTACTGTCAATAAAAAGAACCAATTATCTCACTTATAAATAAGTTGTTCTATGCTAGTTAATAGTGTCAGAGGTCTACCGAGTAGTTTCACATCTTCCTGTTCTGGCAAATATTAATAGGTTTATAAAGCATTTATGCATGTGAATATGTGATGCAAACTAAAGTTCCATATTTTTGTGTAATGTCATAATTATGTACTTTCTTCGTTAATTTAAGTACCACTGACTAAAGGTGAAGGAAAACATCGTGAGGAAACCTGAACTCCTGCAGTGAGCTAGCGTGATGATTAAGTAATGCTTGATTCTACACTGTAGATGAAGAGGTCCTGCAGTAGGACAGTTACTGGCTTATTTATTATTATTTTAAGTTTGTATAGACTTCAGTAGTACCTATATTTTCTGTTTGTATGATTTTTGGCCCCTTTTTAAAGATAAAAATATTTTTGACACCCCTAACTACGTCTGAATTTTCTGCGATCCTCCAGTCACTCCCCAAAGGAACATTTAACCATTATTAGGGCTTTATTTTTTATAGTTCGGGACAAGAAGTGCTCAAGCGATATATTGAAGGAAGTGGCTCTTGCACTATTACTGTTTATCATATTTTGACAGATTGTAAGGTCAATCGTCATAAGATCTAGTTCCGTTGGTTGGTAGTTGGGTTGTTTCGGATTTGTCTGATGTTTATAAGAACAGGCAATTACATTGATCACACAGATAAAAACTTAATCAAACCATTACTTATTCACCATTAACACTAGCTCCTAGTCTTATCTGATGTTGCAGTATTCATAAAATGTTGAAATTCTGTCGACTTGCATAGTGGGACTTAGTTTATACTTAGTTAATTTAAATATTTGCGTGATATTTTCCGGAGTACCGAAATATTAAAAAAATAGATAAATAATATGGCGTAATCACTAAATTTGAATACCTAAGTTAAATATGTAGAAATGAAAATAGGTATAATAACTTGTTCTATCGACAAACTGTGCTGCAGTTTGGCCGATATAATAATAATAATTCAGTTATTCAGTTTTTTAATGTAAATAAAATAAATCAGCCTGTAATTGTCCCAATGAAGGGCAAAGGCCTCTTCTCATACAGGAAAGGAGTATTTTATTAGATAAATAAAAAGACTTAAAATACCAACCATACCATATTCCGAATAACAGTTTACTGCTACACCTCTAGTTTATTCAAGGTACGCAAAAACGTAACAAAACCATTAACACCATTTCAAGCATATTTATAATTCGCTAACATTTTTTAAAATTTTCTTTTTTTTTTGTTTCTGTACCTACCTATGTTCAGGTGATATCAAAAGTTGCAACAAAGGGCGGACGAAAAAATCCCATTGTTATCGAGGGTATAATTTATTAGGGGCCCTGGCTCACCGGGACCTTTTTTTATATATCATCGCATTATCCCCACTTGGAGAGTTACAACTTCTTAAAGGAAATCAGGGGAAATTAATTTAGGCGTTTAAAACTGTCCTAAACACCGGTCTGACTTTACGTGGGCTTTGATTAATGTCGCTTGTTTTTCATTATCTTGTGAAAAAGTTTGATTTTTACGGGAGTTATGATCATATTTATAAATTTACCTACTTTTTTTGTTATACTTTTTTACAAAATACTTTTTTTATTAGTAAATATTGACGAACTTAAAAAAAATTCAAAAGATACACCTTCGGATTTCGACCAATAGGTGGCCTCTAATGCTTATACTTTAATGAACACCAGTTTATCAAATACCATTACAGTCGATGTTATAAAAACAATTGTACAATTGGCGGTCTTATCGCCCATAACAGCTTCTTCTAGACAAGTTATGTGGAAAGTAATGTATTGGTATTTTTATAAGTAAACTAGCTGCCCCGCGCGACTTCGTACGCGTGATTATCCTACTTCAAGGCCTATTCTACCCCTACCCTACTCTACCCACTACCTTACTCTACCCACTACCCTATTCTACCCCTAACCTACTCTACCCCTACCCTACTCTACCCCTAACCTACTCTACCCCTACCCTACTTTACCCACTACCCTACCCCTAACCTACCCTACACTACCCCTACCCTACCCTACACTACCCCTACCCTACACTACCCCTACCCTACCCTACCCTACCCCTACCCGACACTACACTACCCCTAACCTACTATACCGCTACCCTACCCTACTATACCGCTACCCTACCCTACTCTACCCCTACCCTACCCTACTCTACCCCTTTTTCTCACCTTTAAACCTTTCCTGGATCTCCACAAATAATTCAAGACCAAAATCAGCCAAATCGGTCAAGCCGTTTTCATGCTATGTCGTGACAACGGAAAACGGGTTTCATTTTTATATACAGGGTGGGCGGAGAATAGAGGTTCAAAAATTTTTTTTAGATGCCCCTCTCCAATAGCTATTCGAATAACCCCCATGTATGTTCAGCGATTATTTATAGTTTAAGAGCTAGATTTTTTAAATCAATTTTTGGGAAAGTATCACCCGACTTTAGATTTTATTTTTTTTCTTCTTTTGCATTGTGATTCTTGAAAATATTTTTTGTTATATTAAGTCGTTATAGTATGTTCTATGATCCATAAAAAATCCGTTTGTCTAATCATCTTATAAAGTGCCTAAATCTTTGCTCAAAGGGGAAAAAAGTGCAAAATAAAATTTGTTCCAGATTTTCATTTAATCAAAAAAAAACAAAAAATGGTGGCAATGACCCCAAAGTAGTTTTAAAAACTCCCCCGGACTTTCAGCCTTTGAAAATAATAAAAATATTTCCTATTTTTCGGGACATTATTTTGTGTAATCATAGTTCAAAGATGGTGAAGAGAAAAAATCTCAATTATTTTATTCATTTACTTGATAGTTCAAAAGGTTGTTTTAATACATTCTTATCATGAAAAGTTAATTGAGTTATGATAGCTTAGTGGTAGTAATCGTTGACTGGCAAGTCAAAGGTCTCAGGTTCAAACCCAAGGCGCGCACCTCTGACTTTTCATAAGTTATTTGCTAAAAATTTATTATCACTTACTTCGTGCCTAGGAAAGCACGTAAAGCCGTTGGCCCTGAGCCCGATCTCTCTCCGGTCTCGTATCAGATTGCCGTCCCATTGGTGTATGAGAGTAAGGGAATAGAAAGTAACCTTGTGTTTGCGCACACACTTGTGCACTATAATATCTCCTGGCTAATCTCCGTTGAGATTGGCCGCTGTGACCAAAATCGGTCCGGAGGATATTATTATCATGAAAATAATGTATTGAAACAACCTTTTTCACTTTCAAAAGGAAAATTAGCTTTGTTTTTTTTTTTAATTTGCGCCATATAAATCGGAATCCATAAATTTTGGCTTTTTAACTAGCTACATTATTGCAATCAAAAAAGATACAACCCGGTGGTAGACATACGGAGAGGCAGTTGAAGGCAGAAAAAAAATATCTACAACAAATTAAACCATTTAAATAAAATTCTATTTAAAAGTTCAGATTTTTTTTAAGCACAGATTTTGCTAAAAAATTGCATTATTATTGTATTATATCTAATGTAAACTGTATTTCATTAGAATTAAGTGCTATCAAATAATAAAAATTTTGGAAGAAAAGAATTAAATTAATTGAGATTTTTTCTCTTCACCATCTTTGAACTATGATTACACAAAATAATGTCCCGAAAAATAGGAAATATTTTTATTATTTTCAAAGGCTGAAAGTCCGGGGGAGTTTTTAAAACTACTTTGGGGTCATTGCCACTATTTTTTGATTTTTTTTTGATTAAATGAAAATCTGGAACAAATTTTATTTTGCACTTTTTTCCCCTTTGAGCAAAGATTTAGGCACTTTATAAGATGATTAGACAAACGGATTTTTTATGGATCATAGAACATACTATAACGACTTAATATAACAAAAAATATTTTCAAGAATCACAATGCAAAAGAAGAAAAAAAAAAAATCTAAAGTCGGGTGATACTTTCCCAAAAATTGATTAAAAAAATCTAGCTCTTAAACTATAAATAATCGCTGAACATACATGGGGGTTATTCGAATAGCTATAGGAGAGGGGCATCTAAAAAAAATTTTTGAACCTCTATTCTCCGCCCACCCTGTATATAGATTTAAAGTTTTGGGTATACATCGAGCATTTAAAGTAGTCACACAAGAATTATTTTCTAGAACTTGGGTGGAGTTACCTATATTTTATAATAAACCAACAAAAAACAAATATGTCGATCACAAAATATTTCTCCCGTGGGGAATAAACCCAGTCTTGTGGTCGTATAAAAAAAAATAATGGAAATGGAAAATGGTTATTGAATCCATTAGAGATTTCAATAAAATTCAGTAAAAATAATTTAAATAAAACATTTGTAAACAGACTCATGCGTTGCCCAAATGAGCAAACAACACTTAGACAAAAACAAACGCGCATCACTAGAGCGCCCCTGTTCATCCGTTTTCGATTAAAATGTGTCCCTAATATTTTTATCTGCTCACATAAATACCCGGTAATGAGCGGCCCGAAATTCTCGGCCGTTATAAATTTATTCAAGTCTGGCCACCCACTCGAGTGTGCATAATTTTGATACAAAAATAATCTACGGATAATATTAAACCCCTATTAATTCAACTGCTAACGTTTTAATTCTGTGCTTTTAGGAACACACTGTATGTAGGGTTTCTCACCCAGGAAACTGTTTTTCTTCTTACAATTTCCTCCTATTGCGTGGAGAAGGAAATTAAGGTGCTGTCGATCGCTAAGTAGTCAGGGCATACTTCACTTTGATTTAGTTTTTGTTTTAAGAACAAAAATCGTTGATGAACAAGACGGAGCCTCGCAACAATGATTCATGATATATTTATTTTCTGTAGAGAATTTAAATGAAAATTCACTTAAAATAAACAAAACTATCTTCATTAAAGATGATGAGTGATGACACATGATCTAGAAGCATGTTGATCATCTTTCCAAGCTGTTCATAAAATATCAGTGATTGCTTACCATTTTTCCTTATTATGTACTATATGCGTAGGCGATTTTATAAAACTTCAACTAATTTAAGTACAAAAAGTATATTTGATTAAGTAGATAATGATATTATAACGCGCATTGGAGCGTTAAGGAGAGTTGGCACTCACCGGCCGCGGCGCGGCGGCAGCGCGGGCGAAGGAGGTCACTAATGGAAACGCAGGCTGATAGCGGCTGAGGAGTCCTGATTTATAACCACCCGACTACTCGCCGTGCATAATATAACCAAGAATTTATGATCTCTGAAAATTCCTACCAAAAGTACCCACGTAACATTGTTTTCTTTATACACGTACGAAGCATTTACCTTTACCAGTTTATATTCACAGTTTTTCGGCTATTTGGTTATGTTTTTTGTCAACAAGCGACTGTGGTCATGTGAACAGTAAAACAAATTCGAAAAAACTTTCAAGCATTGTTAAAACGAGAAAACAATGTTCGAAAGCATCGTTCGCTTTTAAAACACTCAAATTCTAGCCGATCTTGACATAAACATCGACATCGATATCCAATGGATCCCAATAGAAAAGTTACACTAACAAAACCAATCAACAGTCTAGTCACTATTTGCTTAAAAGAAAGTCTCAATTGTCGTTTGAAACTTAAACATTGCAAGCGTATTGTTTACGCCGGTGCCAATCAACAGGCTCGCTAACAAAACCAATCAACTTGGTCTCGCCTCTATTTGCTTAAAAGAGTGCTACTTTTTCCTTTTAGTTTTTCATTGTCGCTGCGACCCTATCGTCCGTCACCCGCTCCACGGATATATTTGATTAAAAAATAACGTCGTCAGAAAGCGCCGGTGTGTTGCCGAATACGTTGGATATAAAAGGAGTAAAACGTTCCTTGCGTGCAGCGGCTTAGCTGTCATTGTCACGTTCACGCCGCACGCTCGGCGGTCATCGTTTGTGTTTTGTAGTTCCACTATCTGTGGAACCGAAAGGCGATTTCACGGTGGAAATAAAGCTTATTCCAACCTTTTTACTTTTTGGGAGTCTCGGAAAATTTTAAGGCCTTCAATTTAGGCATAGACATCTCTCTCCTTTTCATGCGTGCTCGTATCTGTTTGCTGACTTCGTGTTTTATTAAAAGTACAGCTTTTTAGTTCGGCACCGGGGTCCAGTACAATAGGCCGTCAGATAGTGGCTCCAAGAACAATAGAAAACGATTAGCCCCGTGCATTCAACGGTATTCCTCTGTTATTGTTTTAATTGGATTTCAATTTGTTCGGCTGAGTCAATGCAGTTATATAAAAATGGTTTTTACCTAGACCAAAATTTGTGCCGGTCTCCGAAACGTGTATACAATAGAAGCAATTAAAATTCAAGTATTTTGTTCAACACGCATCCACGGAGTTATTATGTTGTTGAAAAACAAATAAATAACACCAACATGTAATTGTTTGTAAAGGTATAGCTGGTAGACAATTAAAAGGAGTTTCCCGCGAATTTATGTGTTTACGTTACGGCGAGAGGGGACGGAACTTCTGCTTCGATGTATTTACGATTACCCTCCGATTTTTCCTCTGATTGGCATATTAGGAGTTTAGATGCTATTATTCTCATCTAAGCAAATGCTTAGAAGATTGGACTATTTGCTTGATTTTTTTCTGGTGGCTTTTATTCATGTAATCGACAAAGAGAAAAAAAATTGCAGAGCTTTAGTATATTATATTAAAAGTATCCACCTTATACCGTCTTTTAGAATAAGTTTCTCTTTTTGACATATTTTTAATGGGTGTATACATGGATTTGGCTCTTGATAGGGAGAGCTGGAAGAAGCTGTACCGACAAGAGCGTAGCTCTTAACTTAATGAATATAATGCACTCGTAATTATATTATTATTATGTATTTTTATTTTATATTATTATTATTAGATAAGTGTAAGAGTATTTTTATTATATTTATTCAGGTGCCTTTTTAATTTTTTTATTATTAAATACTTAAGTTAACGGGAAGGAACTTATTCGTAATCTGTGAAGCTTAAAAACTATTAGATTTGAGTATTTCACACTAAAATTAAACTGAGGCTAATGTTATGTTCTAATCTTATTTTTGTTTAATAACTAAATACCTTAGAAGAACAAAGTTGTTACTATTAAGATTTATGCATCTCAAACTTTAAGATTTACTCTAATTTTCTAATGAAATCTTCCAAACGGGTTGCAACTTGCAAGGGGTGGAATAAAGACGCAACTTTTAAATGGCGGGAATCCGGGCCCTTTACGATAACGATCATAATAAAATATGGAAGTTTGTTGTTATACTTTTACACTAAACGTTTTATTGTAAATACTTACGGTTATTATTTCAAGATAACTTTACTGAAATTATTTTGTTAGATTTGGATTGTATATGATTTGTAGATGGCAGAGTTATGTGGGGCCGGGTGCCCCGACCGGTATAGGTTAGGTTAATATGGTTACAATTCTTTCCTCCAAAATAATTTTATTAAATCATTAAATCAATATACTATCAAATCATGTGTATAATGTATAAAATATATTTATGTATTTTGAATTTATAGGTTATACTAGCTTTTGCCCGCAGCTTCGCCCGCGTGGATGTTGAACCAGGATAAAATTTATATTTTTTGTTAATCCAGGAAATATGGTTTTTATGTTTACCGAGTTCTATTCAAATCAAAAATGTTTAGGTAACAAACATCTTCACAAACTTTTATTAGTGCAGATTAGTAATGTTATGATATGACAGTTCAAGTCCGCCCAAGTCAGTTGTTTTTGCGAGTTTCTTATTAAGCAAAACTACTATATTCTACTATTAACAAAATATTTATTATTGAAATAAAAAACATTATATATTGCCATTAAACATTATCCAGGACGATGCAATGGATAGAGCGAAGGGGAAGCGAAAAACCCGAAAAGCAGACCCCACTATCATGTGGGAATAATTATTGCACAGGAGAGAATGAGAGATTTTTTTAAATATACCTATTGTATTGTGTATGTTTTCCACATTTGAGAGCAATTATTCCAACAAAGATTAGTTTTATATTTAAGTCTTACTAATGTATAGGGCAAAAGAAAAAGTTATAAGTGCGCTTCGCATATTTTATTGCATAATTTCTGACCTAATAAAGCGAAAAACCTATGTAAAAGAACAAAAGTTTCGTATCAATATCAAATCCGAACCAGGATATTTAGAAAAACATACAGATTACTTTGTTTGTAGTTTTGCTCTCGGGAGCTAAAATGTACAGAGAGTCAGGACTGGTGACCCGAGAGCAAACGACATACAGTCTATGTGAGGAGAAGTTGGTCCTGAGATCGACACTCGCAGACTTCTCATGGCGAAACAAACGCCCACAGCAAACTACACTCGCTTAAATTGAAAGGGATAAATGTGGAGAATTAGTGGTACATGGTGTAAACACTGTCTCGCCAATACCGAAACCCGTTAGAATTTGCGCCTTGATGATTTGCAGATAATTTACATTAAGCCATCAGGCCATCATTTTCTGGGTCCCTTTACACAATTTCAAAGGCGTTAAGTTCCGAAGAAGCATAATCGGGACACCGACCTTCAACTTGATGACGTCCATCGGAAGTCCACTTGCAGTGAGGGAATTCAGGAATTTTACAGAATAATGAGTAGCGTCATCTTGATTGACAACAGTGTTTATAAATGTGTAAAACACTTCATTCCCTTTCATTTATAAAAGAATGCATTCGTTGATTGCTGCAGCTTGATTATTTTTGGGCGTTTTGAGTTGGAAAATTCTTGAGCATGTGGATTCCTACTCAGCCGCCCATAATTATTGTCAAGCTCAACTTATGAATACAGGATCATAAAAATAATCGTTTCAAAGAACCATTCACCTCATCAGCCCCAGTTCCTCGCGTCACCACAGGCAGCGTTCAGTGGAAATTGCCGCTGAACATAACTGTGACACCACCCATTATGGGTTGGTTCCTACGGATGTCTTGTAGAGTTCTGTGTACCGCATCAACTGCTTTTCTGTTTGCCATTATACATTCATCCCATCATACGATCAAAGAACAATTCTTAAGCAAATGCCTGCCTTGTCACTATTTCGTGACACATCACAAACAGGTGTTTCGTTGCTCTGTAAATTGATGGGAATCCTAAACATGGTGTGCGCTGTTTTGTCACCAGAAAACAACGTGGCAGTAATCGCCGAAGACGCTACTGCAATTGTAATTTTGCCCTGCCTCCCTGCAAGGATGCCAGTGGTTATAAATATTTTTCCTGTCCCATCAGGAGTATCCAAGAAAAATATTTTTCCTCAGATTGAAATCGACTCCTAACGCCATCTAGTTAAGAAAAAGGAAACATTATGTTTTAAATAATAATAATTTTAATGCTTCAAATTAAAGCGGATTTTTTTATAAGCTGAAATTTTTAAAAGTATAATCCCACACGATGCGCGTTGCTTCCTTCGGGTTTCAAATTGAAATATTTAAAAAAGAATTCCGCTGATCTAAATAGACTCTAACGCCATCTAGAACACTATGTTTTAAATAATATAAATTTTATAAATGTTTCAAATTAAAGTGGTGACGTTTTTTACATACGTACATACATAGACTCACGCCTGTTTCCCAGAGGGGTAGGCAGAGACAACGGATTTCCACTTGCTACGATCCTTGCATACCTCGTTGCATATACGTTTTTTATAAGTTGAAAAATTATTAAAAAGCATGTTTCCTTCGGGTTTCAGCCGGTAAGTAATAAAAGTCATTAAGAATGAAATACCACAAAAAATTTCAATGACAAAAAAAAATACAAAAGAATCCACAAAAAGTTTACGGAACTGGGGATCGAACCCAAAGCCTTACACTTCCAAGGCGTTCGCCCGACCGGAAGGCTATGAAGTCTGTTGACATTTTGACAAAATAATCGTTCCTAAAAGATATTATTATGTTATGTTATGTAATGTTTAGCTCCTTGTGGATATAGCGTGATAATATTTTGTAAATTGAAATTTAATAATATTTTTCCCAACAACAACAACAATTCTGCAGCAAATTCTAGAAATACGCTGCTTACTACAATACTGCTCATCCCCCATAATTATAAACGTGATAATTTATACCCTATAAGTTGACCAAGAATTTAAAAAGTATATTTGCCGAATTTCAACTAAATCTGTCCAGTAGTTTTCGCGCCAATCAATTACATACATACTTCGTTACGATTTTATTATATGTATAGATTAATATGGATAAAATACACTTATAGTAAACAACATTTCTATATTGTTATATTATTTGTATTTAATTATTTATGTTTGGAAACTGGTTTACATCCGTTACGACTCAAAATAGGTTCAGTTGAAAACCAGCGTCTGGCAATAGCTGTCTGGCAATAACGCTGAACTGGACCTATTTGGCACAGCCGCAAGGCACACATCAACTACTCATAGTGGTTTAAATCTATTTTTCTTTTTTTAAATTATGTGTGTCTGTGTGTTTTGTGCCAAATAAATGTTTTTTCTTTCTTTCTTTTTCTAGTAAATCTTTTCCTCCTTCGATTCGGTGCAATAATGTTACTTAACAAGTGAAATAATTTAATTATAAATGTAAAATTATAACAAAACACCGATAATTCTAAAGTCATTACCCGCTTTTAAACGTCGCTATGCGTAGGGAGAGGCGAGCAGTGAAAATTTTGTTATCGGCCAAAACAAAACTGCCGCGGTTTTCTTAAACTGTAATAGAGAAAGTTTAGATATCCAAGTTTTATCTGCTACTCGCCCTGCAGGATCAATTAAAAGTCAGATGAAAACGCCGCACTTGACAATTATTGTTGCAATGAAACGCGAGAACAATTCCGTCGAATATTTTGGTGAAGTTATTTAATTTGCACAATTGTATCGTTCTGTTTAATATTTATGCAAAGAGTTTTGGATTTCAATGATAATTTTACTAATATTATTTTAAATGCAAAATCGTTACTTAGATTTTATCCAAGAATTTTATGGTAATTAACTCAATATAGGTCGAGAAATGAGACACAATTGGAAACCCATTCTTACGCCGGAACGTGGTACTGTTTGAAAAATATTTTATAGGTTAAAAATATGCGCCATTTACTGCAAAAAAAATCCTCTCCCGTGACAAATAAACAGATCATTTTGTTCTTGAAATGATCCATTAGGCCTTCTATTATAAGATTCGAAGGCTTAATAATTATGTTATCATTAAATGATTGTAGTGTTATTTTGAAAATAAACATCTTTAAACGTAATCTAGAGACAAAAGTATGCAAAAAAATGTTATCTCCAAAGTTTATGACGTTAAACTTAATAACTATAATGATTATAATGAGGTTTAATTAGCTATATTTATTCTTGGCAACGAAGTTTATATAAATAAACTTACTCACAAGCAATGGGAAGAAAATAGTATCATGTACTTATTGATTCTTCAAACAGTTATTCCCATAAAACTTCATTTTACAACTGTTTTGGATATTAAAGTTATTAATTATTACGACAAAGCAACCCGTAAAAACATTAATGTCTCCTTTGAGATCGAATTGATGGCACTTATAATGATACTTTTAATTATTTTAATCGCTGTTTGCAAACAAAAGTCGTTAATTCATTAAAAAGAAGTAATTATGGTCGTAAGTTTGTCATTATTCTTTCTTGATAAACCGAGTGATCATTTTAGGGAGAAAAATGAGATTAATTCACATTTAAAAGAACAGTAAAATTATATAATATAGATACATATTTGTATAATAAAAGAGTAAAATAAAAACAAAGTGTAATGTAATTTCTTACAAGAATTTTGTTGGCAAGACGCCAGATAATATTAAAACTTCGACACCTAAACATCTTATTAAGTTTGCTTTGGAATACGACAACGATATATGGGACTATCATACAAATTGCTTCGTTGGTTTAATAGAAATATAGGATATAGTAAACGAGTGGGAAACAGAGTTTGAAAATTTAATTTATTATAACCACGCCGAATGCTACAGCCGATAACCCGGATTTATTCCTAAACAAATGAATTCATGGTGATGAAAAAGCTCCTCCATAGCAGTAATAAATAGCCTTATGGCATGACCATTTGACTAAAAGTCAAAAGTCGTAGTTTGAGGTTCACATTCTAAGCGGTAGCACCCAAAAACTTTTCGAAATTGTGTTTTAGAAAATTGTTATCACTTATTTTAAACAGTGAAAAAAAATATTGTAAGATAACCAGTACACATGAGAATTGAAAGATGGTCTTTAAGGATGTGCCAGATGCTAAGGGTGGTAAAATTCTGAGATTATCTTTTTCATCCACCATACGAACAGAAAAAATCCTTAAGTATCTATTTCTAGATATCAGGACAAGTCCCTTTTCACACAAATATATCCAGCTGTTGTGAATCTTAAAACGATTATACCTTTCAAGCAGTCGATAATTGATAGCCGCCCGCGCCGCCGGCGTGGCGTGAAAGTCAGTCCGCTGATTGAAAGTTTAAACATGATTTTTTTTTTTAATTTGATTTAAAAGACAATAAATGCAACAACGATAAATTCCTTCCTAATAACTAGGTTTAAACCTGTGACTTGGGAAATACTGTTTCTCCAACAATATGTCTAGAGCATTATCTAAAACTGCGCTAAGCTATCATCAAACAGAAACGTCTGCAATTATTACTATCTAAACCAAATACAAAGAACAAGATGAACGAGGAAGAAAACTGATCGGTTTAACAAACGTTAGACGACATCCATTTCCCCGGTCGTTAAGTTCTTGCAAACGTGTTACTGCTATTTCTGGTACGTGCTAAATGGCCACCACTCCGATGAGACTCCCAAATACTTTGTTATCCTGTTACTTTTACATGTTTAATCGGTCCTTCGAGACGAGGTGATGTTGGAAGAATCAGAAATCAAGCGGTAACAATTTCTTTTTGACATTTTGGTAATCAACATTGTTATTGATTGTACCAATGTGAACTTATGTGAAGGAAAAATAAAGAAGGTAATAAATAAATGCCACTTTTAAATTAGCACTATCAAAACGGTAGGTTTTATAATTTAATTCTCAATTCGATACAGATTAGGTAGACACTGCGGTTGTCATGATCAAAGATGATCACTAACATTGACAACTAAGTAATGTCAAGTGTACTGTATCTCGTTTTACGTTAAACACATGAATTTAAAATGCATCCATTCACGTTAACACATGAATTTATAATGCATATAATGTAATAAAGAAAATCGTAAATTTTTCACAGCTTAAGGATGTTTTTCACACAACATTTACCCCAGCTATAATTAGTTAGAATCAGAAGTCGGTAAAATGCGGTGTGGATCTACAAATCTTAGATACGCACTTGTCAAGCTTTAACTTGGATTTATCTTTGTTTTTCTCGCCTTCGAGAACTTTGCAAACCCTCAATGTTTGTACAAAAGCTTACTGGAAATGCATTTTATTCCGTGTAAGTATTTGTGGTTCTTTGAGTGCTAAGAAAAAAAGAAAGGAAGTATTTTGTCTTAAAAAATAAAGATAGTTTTAACAATGAAACAGAAAAAAGCAAAGCTGATAATAGAAAAGTAAAAGTAATTGTTACATTTGACACCTCAACCGTACTAATTCACCGTCTGCATAATAGTGTCTATGCAAGCGTAAATCAAAATGTATTTATTCGTGAGCGGTATAAAAAGTCAATATGGGAGGCAATAAAAAGAGGATGTCGAGAGAAATAATAAAAGATAACCTCTAGAGGAGTGAATAGAATGAGTGAGGCCCTTGTAAAGAATGTTTGCGTAGTGGATAAGACGCGATCATGGGGACACCTCCCCTAGGCATTCAGATGAGTCTGCCGGCGAAAAATTAAAAGTACTTTTTACAATGTGTCAGTTTTGCTCGCTTCGTTTCTTTTATGTAATAGTTGCTGACTTGTCTGAACATTGGTAACAGTTAGGTTATTGAGTGTGTTTTATTTTATTAAACTTTGCATTTTCAATATCAGGTTGTGAAAGATAAAATTTTGTATTTATTTCGAGAAATCATAGAAGTTATAAAAGTTGGCATAGACAGTCAAGATCGAATATCTTCATCTGGAATCAAATCAATAGTTAAGATTATAAATTTCACATTGTTTATTCCAAAAGTTGATTATGATCAAGATTCTTAACCACTTTTCATTTAATTACTTTGCTGTAGCTACTATTAGTCTGCAGTAAATACCCCAACAAAGACGTCCCCGACAAATTGTTACAAAGTAGTACCGAAACGCGACGTGTGTGCCTTATTAACCAGGTACTTGTTCAAAGTTCATTTCTAATTCAGACTTGTTCTCTCTGCAACATGTCGTAACAGACCCTTGAGCCCGCCGGTATTACGCCACGTTGTAACTTCATTTCTGTAAGTCCCATTTCATGAGTAGATTACAAGTAATTAATTTATAAGAATATGGCTACGGCGCACGCCTTCCGAATTAGTACTGTTATGTTCGGAGGGTCGGATTAATTTGTGTTGTTACCTTTCCGATTTAGTTTAAATGGTCCGTTTTAGGAATTTTAGACAGATTATTTGCTGATATAGCTAAACTGGATTAAGTTGATGTAGTTTTTGTTGTTTCTATATTAACAACATTAGTTTTTTTAAACGTGACAACAATAAAAGCTATTATTAATAATATAATTGTAACCAAATCATTAAATATTGTCCAATTTGTGAACCAAATGGTCAGCAAATCAAAAGTAGAGTTTGCCGTTTCTTGATTTCAATCATCAACTTCTTTATTAAAACGAATATTATAAGTTGGAATATATAATACTTCATAGATTAAGAATTTGATGTTGGAATATCTGTTTTTATTAGTTGTATCTATACAGTGATGTTCAGTTTCCCTCTAGGGAGCGCAACGGTGGCAAGCCGCGTACAAGCTGTTACTTTTAATGCGTTATTCGGTTTAGAATTAATGATTTTATTCCCGACAATTACCAGTGATAGCGGGTTGAGATTTCCACTTTAATCTATTCAAAATTGTTTATAGGTATTTAAAATTTTACTTCTCTGTTAGACGAAATTAAATAGAAGCTACAAAATTTGTATTAAGATTTTTAGTTAACTTACCATTACTCTTCTTCTTATCGTTTGGTTGATGAACAACCTGGTTTTAGAGTTTAAACCGCCCGTAGGCCTCTGACATGGCTTTACACACCATTGAAAAATCTCTCAGGTGTGCTGGTTTCATCACGATGTTTTTTCTTCACCGTTTTAGCTACTGATAATTAATTTTTAATACACACATAACTTACGAAAAGTCAGAGGTGCACGCCTTGGGATCGAACTCGAGACCTCTGATTTGTAAGTCGACGGTCATACCACTAGGCTATCTTACTATATTTCTTATACGGAGATGTTACTGTTTTCTTATGTTACCCGAAATACATTTTATACCTTTCCAATAAATATTTCCACGTCAAAATATCTCCGATACCGTTGCGTATTTATATAAATGTGACTTTTGTTTTTCTTGTCTGTCACAAAGTTCCCGTATCAATATCTTGTGTTTGCATAACTACTTTCTGCTGTGCCACTGCGGGGTAAACACAGTGAAATTTATACCTGCACCACAAACCTTTGTTTACTCCCAATCCGATAAACAAAAACATTCAATATTCAATTTAGCACGGCAATACGAAAGTAAAATAGAAGGACATTACGAAAAAGATATATTCCTTATCGATATTATTAGATGTCCGAAGAAGGACGATAATATCCGCGAAGAAAGAAAGGTCCACGATATAAAACGCACTTGCGCGCATAATATACGTTTTATTAATAAAAAAAGCTTCTGTGAATCGCCCATAAATAGCCTTAACGGCCACTAGTGAGCCGGCGATTTTTTCGATACACGGCGACGCATTTGTTTGACAAATCCCCCGGGAATAAGCGACACTATCCCCTATATTATCTAAGCTTGAGGGATGCCGGGTCATTCTTGAGGTGATGAAGGCGGTATCGCGAGTTGTCTAAAGGCCTCTACTAAATCATGACCTGCCAGGTATTTTCTATTTGACTAGGGTGTACTTTTTTAAACAGATGGTATGGATTCCCGTTATTTATGCGAAGGATTTGGAACATATTTTAAGTTAGGTAAAGTTGAGCATAATATATTTTGAATATAAATATCCAACTTATTTTTTTACTTACTATACTTTTTTTTGTGAAATTTTTTACATGATAGCTTACTAAATATTAAATTATCTATTATATTACCTAAATGAGAACAAAGGAAAAAGAAAGTTTTAGAAATTATCTCACAATACAATTGGGTGATCAGTATGCAGAGCCAGCGTTGTGTATTAAGCCGATTTGGAGGAGGAAGCGTTAAAAGAAAATTTATAGCATTGAAAAGTCGTACGTAATTAATAAGACATTTGAAGTTGCGTGAAAATGTAATTTAGATTGTTTTTCACCGAGGGGTCTTTCGGTTTCCTGTCTATTCTGAATCCTCACAAAGGCGGCTTATTTATATATGGCCGTCTTTATATTAGCGTCTTTAAGGGAATCCAGGGGAGCATAATAAAAAAAAATCAGCATCAATGTCTTAAAGCATCTTCCGGCGCGCGATAGCGGAGAACGCCCTGCCGCAAAATGGCGGTCCACACTCGAATAAATTATACCACCCCCCGAACCGAATCGAACGATTGTTCGATTCTTTTGATACGATTCTCGTTTTAAAGTTGAAGCGCCTTTATTAGTGTAAGCCAGGGACGATTATCTTAAGCCGCCATTACATATTCAAATTGGAGTCATTTCGTTTTGTAGAAATTGACGCGAAATAAAACCGAGCCTTTGATAGCACTCGCTGCATTAAGTTGGTGGTAATGATCTTTCTAAAAATACTTGAACTCATTCCTAAGGATGTCTAAAATATCTAATTTGCATCACATAAATATACATCACAAAGGCCTACTATAACAGATATTGACGATTTCATCAACCAAACAATAGGTTACATCCAAGATTTGATAAATTCCGTAAATAAATATAAAGAAAAAAACATTGTAAAACACAAAAATGCTGTTTAAAGTATTTTATTGCCAAGTTAATAACAATAAATATAAGATTCTAAATTAAGTGACTAAAGTCCTTTAAAAAAACACGAATGCTGTTTGCAAGACACACTACCTAAATAAAGTGTTGTTACATTAGAGTATTGGACTGTGATAAAATATGAGCTGTTATTAAAATCCGTGTTTTCATACAAGTAAATTAAATGAAGCTTGCGTGGGTTCTCCGTTTCCAACCCAATGATTTTCGACCCAGTCCGAAAAACATAATTTTTGCGCGACTAACCAAAGATTAACATTTAGATACCGCAGCTGACTCTTTGTTCAAAACGGAAACTGTTTCTTCTACACCCTTTTAAAATGTAGATTTAATTTTAAATTCTTATCTCTCCTTTATGAGTGCTCACATATCATAGGGAATTTCAGTAAAGAATATTAAATAAAACGGTCTTCTTACCTAGTTCATATCTGAATTTGTAGGCACATAATTAATAATTCTAAGTCGTATGCATAATAAAATTAATGGCGCGCTCCTAGCAAAAGAAACCAAGTCGAGCAAATTGATATTTTGAATAATAAAAGACGAGCGTTGCCCGACGAATTATTATGAGTTACACAAACATAAGTCAATAGCCTGACGGGGTGGTCAATATTGGATTAGCTGCCAAAAGGAGCCAAAAAGCAACGTATACAAAAACCTTTTACAGCGGTTAGACCTCCGGAAAAATATTTATAAAACGCTCGTTGTAAGAGGAGAGTGCTTGTTTTTGCTTAAGCCGTGGTAATGTTGAATTTGCTGTTAAGTAAACATATTTAAAGAAAGCTACATATTTTTGTTACTCTAGCAACTTTTTACAGATCTTTTACGATTTACAGAAATTATTTGTAGAAAATGTTGGATAATTAAAAATAATAATTTGAGGCACATTAAAATTAAACTTCTTAATTACATTCAATATTTTGATAATAATGACATTTTTTAAAACCCTCACCCACTGGAAATATATAATTTGAAGAAAATATTTCAAGATTATATAAAATATGATTTCCGTCTCTATACTAAAAAGCTTAACACGGATGGAAACAGCAATAGTGCGGAAGGGTTGGGGTACAGAGTAGGAGCCATTGTTTACACAAAGTATAGAATAATATAATCAGAAGTGAAGAAATAGGAATCCGACGAAAAACCAACAGAGTCGGGTGAAAATTTGCTTAGGCCAGCGGAATAAGTGGCGAGGCTAGATACCCCAGACTGGACCCGAGTGGCCCTCCCATTGTCTATACCCGTATGACGAGATTAAAGCGAGCTTTATCTATATGTGGGAGAGAATAATAATAATGGAAACCTATGTAAACTTGCGATCATAAAGTGGGAACGGAATAAAGAGAACGGTCCGTGTTATTTTAATGTTGGTGAGTTTGTACATGAAAGAGATACTTTAGAAGTAGTAGTTCTATGAATATTGTGTAATGGATGTTTGATTTCAGATGAAGGGTTTTATTAAATGTATTTGAAACCATGACGTAAAGAATTGCCACTTTCAGAAACTTCTACTTAAATTCCTCAAATGAACTAATCAGTTTCTGGATTAAATAGTCTAAATTCTTTTCAAATCTATCATAGTGGAAATTAATATAAAGAAGAAAAGCTATTTGGTTAGTTTCAATGTATGACTAATTAACTTATACTTAATTTGTTTTCTTAACTTTATTGTTTGTTATCAAAATGTTTTCATTAGAATTCATATTTTTGTTGATTTGGTAGCTTTCTCAACTAATGTATAACAAAAATAAAAATTATTTTCCCTGATTACATCTAGCATTCATAAAGTCAGCAATCAAATTTTCTCATTTCGTCTCTTTGCACCTGTCGCCGTTCTTATTAAGACGCACCTGTCAATCTTGCACTCCCACTTTTTATTTCAAATCCTCATCGGAATCTCAAGTGTTTGGTATTGAGCCGGTATTCGAAAAAACTCTTCGTTTAGCATATTTATTTAGGACTGAAAAAACAAGAGGCATTTCGAGATTTTACAAATTCGGGAGCTTGATTGATTTTATGATGGCTGTGTATTAATTCAGATTTTACTTCGTAAAGATATTTTGGTCGAAAGTTTCACTTTGTTTTTTTAAAATCCCGCTCGTAATAGATCTTTTTTCTTCGAACTTTCTTGTTTCTCTCTTTCTTGTTCGTATAGTATGCATAAATACTTTAAAACATGTTTATGTATTTCCTTTTGCTTGTTGGAAATCACCACCCTAGTAATTAACGCTCGCCTCAATTTACTTTTTAAACATATTAACTCGAAACTATTGTACCTACTATTGACTAGGTTAATTATATCAGTATTATTTCAAGACTGAAACAATATTGTCTTACAGTACATATAAACAACATTAACTATACAATTGATACATCCTTCGCTACGGTCACATCTCCGTCAACACGGATTGATAATAGCCGACCAATCCTAAATAAACACAATGTTGAATTGGTAACGATGTTGGTGTATCCACACTTCTATCTTCGATTTCACCCACTACATTAATTCGGGTGTTCATTAAAAATGCCATCAAGTCGCCCGTTAACGAAGTGGTGCGCAATTAAAGTCGCCGCTGACGTCACACCCTCGGCCCATCTAGAGTGCTCCTTGAGGGACTCTTTGAACTAGGAGGACACCTTGAGACGGAATTGAAAAATTGATTCGTTATCGATTTGGAAATAATTTTTGAATTTTAATAAGACAAAATCAAGAAAGATAAGTGTTGATGTCTTAGAGCTTATGTAATAACAAAGCTGCTGAAGCTAATGATGACATACATATTATTAAAATATATTTTATTATAATCAATGTATGTACTAAATTCTTAATGATAAATGTTTTACTAATATTTATACTTCCCAGAATCAATTTATTGTTTGAAGTACCCAAATAATCTTCATCATTAACGTGTCAAAATCTTATTATTGTCGCCCGCATAAGAACATTAAGGGGCTCGAGATAAAACAGACTCCCATTAGCAATGTCCTCGAAAAAAAAATCATCGATGCTATCGCGCGCGTTGAGGTGGCAATCGCAATCTAATTTTTTCTTAAGTCGCAGTCAATCACAAGATAAATGACGCTAGACGATCATCAAAGGGACTAATGTTGATTGGCTTACCACACCCTGAAATCTTAATGATTTTGGGAATTTAATCTCTAAAATTGTAAACGTTAAGTCTATTTTCGAATTTAAAGCGGCGTGTTATATCAATGCGTGTACGCTCCGATTGAGGCTTGTCACCAGTAGGATTTGTGACGAAGATTTATGGCTTAGCTAGTTATGCAACTATTTGAAGAAGGGCCCATTTAGCTTTTTTGGGAAACAATCTATATTTATAGCCAACTCTTTAGTATTTACGTATATTTTTTCAGTTTGCAACATTATCATCTACTACTACTTTTCGGTTCATCTTTATAGAAACTTGCAACACATTCTCGACTATTTAACTTAATCATATAGGCCTAGTTGTCTCTCTATCACAAAATCTATTCACCTTTTGACCAATATACCAAAAAAATTTGAATCAATCACCGCGATTATCACCATCGTTCACGTTGCAATTTTTTCCATTCGTTTTAGAATAAAGTGTTTTGTCAGGCGTTCAGTTAGGGTGGCGGATCGCGGATAGCGAAGGTGTCTCAATCAGCATAAAACAAAAGAAATCAATAGCATCCCCTCGCGGCACGCGACTCTCAAAGAGCAAAGATTTCTTTTCACAATTAACCACCCCCTGGGTGTCGCCAAGCTGATAAACCGAACGGATTTACTTATGATTGTCATATACGCAAAAGCTTATTTTATTAAAATACTTATTCAAACTGAGATTTTTATTATATACAAACTATAAAATAATATCAATTCCGATTTATTAAACGGTTTTATTTAGCTTGCCCTGTTTGTTATTTATCACGTTGACTGCCACGCCGCAGACACAATGCAATTCTTATTGTTCGCGGTCACCGTTGACCGCGGCGGCAGCCAAAGGCTTATTTGTTTGGTTCAAATTTAGTAATTGAAATTTTACAACTTTTCCTGATTGATCTGATATTTTGTACATACTTTTAGTTGATAATACATTTAAAAATAAAGAATAAATAAATAAATAATCTTTTAGTTGCGATGACAAAACCGTTTTACGTATTTTTTAAAATCGGTTTTATATTCTTGACGTTTTTTGACCATTGATAAAGTAACAATCATTTGATAAAAACATTCAATAATAGAAATATTTCACTAGCAAATATATTATTTTATACAATCCAGCAAAACTAAAAACCGTGTACACATTTCTAACTGGAATTATTCATGCCAGTATTTTAAACGTTGTGTTCAAACTGATGTTTGTTCAAACAAATGAAATTGAGATTGTTTTGTATCTCTTTTTAGTCCGTTCCGTTCCTAATCCGACAATCACGAGAGTTTACTTCCGGATCAGTTTCTAATGTATCTGGATGGACAGTTCGTGACAGTGAATACTGAGCAACTTGTTAGAAAATTAAACCGTATTCATACTCTGTATAAACAGTATTATTTACACGGATAAAACCGTAGATTGAAATAAATTTTGTTGAGTTAAGTAGTCTTTGTTCTCATTCTGTTGTAGGATTTGCTCTGGTCGTCTAGGAAGCCGCTTTCATCTCGCAAACACTGTTTCAATATTTAATAATCCTCCGTTAACGAGCTCCAACCGGTCGCTCCGCAGTTAGAAAAGTTTAAATGGACAGAGAACGCACGTAGCCATATCAAGCGAAGATTCACTTTGTTCAGCATTTTGTGAGATCAGAAATTTTGTCTTCATTATAATATATCTATTAAGTTGTTGTGCTGTACTTTACGTTTTGAAAATATACGTATTCATTTTATGTGCATCAATTACGAGTACAACAAAAATAATAGCTGAGAAAATCTCACTCTCAGTCTCATACTAGGGGCCGTCACTATTGGTCAAGCAAATTTGACGAGATTAATATTGCACTGATGTATTTGAATAATTTTTCATATAAACCCTTTACTTATAAGGGGCTACTTATACTAACAATATTATATGTAATATCTTTCTATAGTGAAGAACATACATGAACGACATATTAGTTAAAATAAATTGACATAAAAAAGTTTAGAGACAGTCTGACATGTAAATGCGGCTATTGTTGCCAAAAACGCTGAATTAAATCAATGTAAAGTATCAACGCGGTGATTAGGAGCGAAGAGGTAGACGGAGGTCAGCAATAAAGTGACCGTCGTCAGCCGCTACGTCACGTCCGACCGCTGACGACGCGACCGACGACGGCTCGTCGCCCTCGTTCGATGCCGCTATTTTATTGACTCTTGCGGTTGCTGCGCTCCTGGTAATAATTCGAGTGATCGAAAGTGAAAACGGTACAGTGTCACCACATTTGGTGATGACGGTGACCACTGATCGGCTTTTTGGTCTCCTTCCTGTTGTAAAAAGGAAAAATATTTGATTCAGCAACCGTTCTTCTAAGACCGATTCCATTTTGTTATTTCATTTTATCAATGTCGCTATTTACTATTTACAGATGTACGAATATGTACCTACCATAAAAAAACTTAAACAAATTCGAAAGGAAATAAACAAACAGTTTAGTTAAAGTCACACAAGAGAGACTTCCAAAATGTAAATCGACCATGTCTAATCCATAGGAGGTTATAAATATCACTCATATTTCAAAGTCGTTTGCATCTGGACACTGGCTATTGAGACGAGGGGACTCGCTCCAGAAATAATTGTCGAAAGGCGAAATTCGAATGTCGAAATTGTCGAATGTTTCAGGAAATAAAACAAGTTTTCAGAATATTTAGCTGTTTTGAATAAGTTAGGGTAAAATGAATGGAAAGAGCTAAACCAATATTCAGGTCAAAGTCAAACTAAGTAGGTACAGGAATAAATAAATGTTAAAATAGTATAAGTAGCAAAACACAAGATTACGTATAATTTTAATTTGAATACCATCTTGTTGATTGTTTTTATCGAGTTTATTGTAAATTGGAATTTAAAAAAAGACAGACACAACAATGGTGAAGAATTGTCACATTCCCTCAACACTCCCTTTGTGACAGGCTATAAAACGCAAATTCGGCAATAAAAAAAACACCCCGACAAAACAACCTTCCTGGACACTGGCTCAATACAATGCCCGCTATTCAGAACGAATTATTGTATTTTTCCAGCACTCGAAATATTTAAGAAAGGAATTAATGAATCTTGGATAATGCTCGAATGATACTGAACCTTGTGCCTGAATATTTTAAGGTTATTTGAGGTTTGAGGTGCGGATCCCGCAAGATTCGTTTAACAATGAGGTCCTAATTAGCTGTCAAGGCTGCAGACTTTAGCTCGACGTGCGTCCGTGTCTGTCCCAGAAATACGAATAATTCAAAGGATGTCTCCAGTGATTTCTTTCGTTTTGTTGCAATATTGTGTAAGGAAAACGCATAAAAAGATGTACGAGGAAACGTCAGACTTGGGGGGTGTTGTGTGTGAATATTCTTAAATAGTTTGATGTGGTTGTTTTCTATTTCTATTTTATTATTCTAGATAATTATTTATCTTTAAAGCATGAAGTAATATATGAAGGTATCGTGATGTAATATCAATATTACAGTTATGATACTTTTTTATGATACCTACCACAGCTGTGTCTATCTTTACGAAGTTTCAACAGAATATAATCTACAAAATATGGTGATAATCTATGTACGTGTATATTATACCCCAAAATGAAACGAATTAGCACTAAAATCAGAATAAATCACACGAAACACAAACTACAGTTACGCATTCAAAAACAATTACGAGGGCGCGAATTTGGGCGTCTGCCTAATTGGTATGAGATTTCCAAGTGTTTCTAATTGCGTAGAAATTTACGCTTTTAAAGTGATCAGTCACACCGCCATCAGGTTAATTAAACCATTTGTCTACTAAGTTCCGATGCTCATGTACAAATTGTTCGGCTATTTGCGATTTGTGAAAAATTAGACTCGTGTTGAAAGGGGGCGTTGGATAACGTGGTCATGTAATCTTGATCGTTGCTGGACCAGAGATGATTTTAATTCGCAAGTGCTATCAATTTTCTTATTCTTGCTGCTTTGTTATTTTGAGTAGAAACTTAATTTTTTAATACCTATCTACATGGTTGGCAGTCAATTTTATGTAGACAGCATCCACAAAACGCTAACCCGTCACCGTCAGATAATTTGGAATGCATCTAATGTTGCACTTACAGGGTAACTTTACAGACCTTACTAAACAATCTTTTTAATCAGACTTAAATAAGTTTAGAATCTACATTTGGATGAGGAAATTATAAAGATTTTCTAATCCTTTAGTACGTTTGCTACAATGCTCTCTGGAAAACTTGATTTTATGTAAGGATCAAAACATCTCAATCCAACGTATAAACATTAGAACGTGCTCTTCGAATTCGTGTTTTTTTTTTCAAAAAGGTTCATTTTCATTAACGCCATCGGCTCACATATTTGTCATAACCTATCCATGTCGCCGGGGCCCGGCCTCTTGCTGCGAATGCTCCTTTTTCCGCCGTTTTTAATTTACGCTGTTACGGTTTTGTTCCTTCGTATTGTAGACGGGACATAATTGGCCCACGTTTCATTGGTGGAATTTGGTTGGACTTTTCCTAAAAAAATGCGGTAGATTTTTCGTATGACAACGTATTCCTGCATTTTATTAGTATCTTGGCTATTATTTTATCTTTTAAATTTGGAGCTAATAACAAATAGTTTTATTACTTCTTTAATAGTTTAAAAATGGAAAACCTCGAAAGAGAGAGTAATCAAAAAAGAAATTGAAACGTTTCGTCTATCCTTAACATAATTAAATATTCGTGCGGAGCTCACTCGCAGTTCAATGGAGATTCATGCCTCACCGCTATGTCTAGACGCACACAAACCTACCTCCGATCCGCCAGACTGTCTAATGTGCCAGCTTTACATATTTAAACCTATGCCCTCGTAATAATCGCGTTTGACTTTTTAAAAATTTGATGGGCATTGATCGCAACTTTCGTCTCGGTTCGATTTCATGTGACCAAATTAACTTATGTTCGAGACTTTCATTACTGATTCATTATCTGGCTAAAATCGTTAGCTTACAAGCTTTATTATATTTTCAACCTTCATATCAAGCGTATAATTGTATTGGTAGTAAACAACATCTTATTAACTTAACGATGCACTCATGAAATAAAATATGTATGTATTGGTTTCTCGCAGACAGCCTTCATGGAAATTGCTTCCGACCATGCATAAATATCTATTAGGCGGTATCGCTGGATTAATATTTTTATACAAAGGTTGAGGGACTGTCTCAGAACAAATGGGTGCAGACTCTACAAACAAGGGTGTACGAAACAGCTAGTTAGCGGTAGAATGAATATTTTCCTCTGTTTATTTTATTTCTAGAAAATAACTGCCGGATATTTGGGAGCTCATATTGTTTTATCCTTTTTGTAAGTAATGGTTCTTTATAACGGGCGAAACAATTATGTTATGCCTACCCCTTTTTAAATTTCATAACGCGTTTTTCCAGTTTTCCTGTTTCCGCCCTTACCCTTAGATGTAGGGAGGAGGCGATAGGTGCAAAATGATATAGCTCCAAAGGTCCAATGTCAGGCAATAGGTAAAATTCATACGGACCGCGCGCGTTGAATGCAAACAACCTAATTATATTCACGATCGCCAAGATGGCGGCGGGTGGAGGAAGTAAAGGAAATCTGCCTTCAGACGTACTTGTATTTTAAGTTGCACTTCAGGTGTTTACGCTTGATTGCTTAATTATTGATAGCACTCGTATGGCTTGGAAGATTTTGTCTGAGAAATACGCCATTACGCCATTGCCATTAGCACAAATAGTTTCGTAAGCGGACACGCTGTGTATTTTTTCTAAAAAGAATGAATCGATTTCAAAAAAAGAATCGAAGATAAATTTAAATAGATTTAAAAAAAACAGTGCGAAGAATTAGAAGGAATACAATCAAACTTTTAAATAAACTTCACTAGCCAGCAGCAAAAATTAAACTTCCCAGTTTATCTCCAAACGTGGGATCAATAAATCGAAAAGTAACATCTTTATCTGCAAGGTAAGAAAGTAAATACGCCTCTAAACTTAAGCTTACTTCTCCAACTTAATGGGTTTTCATTACATCGTTAGGTAGGCTTAGGTCGGTTCGCCGGTGAATTATGGTTATTTGAATTGTGCGAAACAAAATAAATTTAGTGAACGTGCTCTATGCCGTTCTGCTCTGCATTTTTGAGTGCTTATTTCGAGTGGGATAAAAGTTTGCGTTATTTATGGGCCGCCTCTAAGATTTAATGTGAAGTCAAACAGCGATAATGCGAATCCCGTCTGAATATTTTTGAGAACTGACGTAGAATCGTACGTATCTATTGTTTGGGAAGTTTTGTTTTGAAGGGAGTGATTTTACGGGAATTTCGGAGATCTATTCGATTTGGTCCCTAAATATTGTGAGGTTTGGTCTTGAAAGAAATATTTAAATCCTGTAATTTCTACTTTTACAAATCCTGTTATTTCTTTTTTAGTTTTAAAAGTATTATGCAAAAGGCAAACTATAAACTAATCATTTTTGAGATATTGTTCGTATCAAGAAGTATTAAAAAAAAAAAGATTTTTCAACTGTCAACTGAAACATTGACTGTCTTGTCATAGTAGTAGTAAATTGATCGGATGAGCAATGATAGCCTAATGATATAACCGTTGGGCTGATAAGTTAAAATTTCGAACCCAAGCATGCACTACAAATTTTTCGAAATATGTGAGTTTTAACAAATTTATTAGCACTTGCCTAAAACGGTAAAGCTGAACATCGTAATCATCATTGTAATCTAGTTTTTTTAACGATGTGTAAAGCTATGGGTGGTTTAATCACATACGATAAAAAAGAAAGAAAAACGAATATTTAAAAAAATGCTTATTAAAAAAAAAAAATATTAATAATATTAAAAAAAAAGCTTTTATGCATGCGATGCGAACACTAATATTTCAATTTTTTTTTATGAAAGAGAAATTCGCTTTAATAATTAATATTCTATATTCAATCATCTCAATTTTTTATGCATACTATGCGAATACTAAAATTAAACTTTAAAAAACTCTAAGTTGAACTTAAAATCATACCAAAGTCGTATGACACAAATATCCTATTAATAAAGAACTTAAACTTATGTAAACTAACAGAATCCAAATCATCAAATAACAAGGCTCATTTCCCGGGTCCGGTCGACATTGCTTTATTGCGCATGAGTCGTGACTCGTGGATCGCGTTTTACTAACGGCTGTAACTATTTCCTCCTATCCCTTGTAGGGATAAATTCTATCCCGTTAGCCGAGCCATTTGGCGTAATGCGCGGTTTGGCCGGATTGACAGACTGAGGTAGCGGATTGGGTGGGGATATTTGAATTAAGAACATGTATTTTATTCTTGTTGATTAATATTGTACTAGCGGATTCGACGGATGTCTTGCCCGAATGTCTAATTGTGAATTTAAACCTAAGTATCTATCTGCTCCATGATTTAAACTATCCAGGCACCAACAAACACACACACAAAAAAAAAATCGGTCTATATAATATACACACAAGAATTATCTTACATGTATATTTTGTTTCGTGTTAAGTATTTTTTCAAATATGATAAATCATGGACCCCTTGCAGTTGCTTAAGCATTCGTGAATCTATTCGCTACAGTGCAGTGTCCGCAGAAAGGTCAATGTAACTTTCAAATTTATTGACCTTTATCTAATTTCACCTTATTTAAATTATGCTCTACCTAACTTGTTAGCGTGTAAAGATATTATTTTAGCACAAAATAGACACTCAAATACTGAAAGGAAGATATTCGTCATGGCCCGCTACTCGCTCTCTTCTGCAACATGACATGCGTCTTATTTAGCTTCCAAACCTTAATGATACTTTGAGTTGTACTGTTCCCAATATGTGATTTAATTAATAGCTCCGAAATTCTGAATAAGTTTCTTACTAAATTCTTAATTGATATGCGTAAATGAAATTAAATACAATAAGTTGTAAGCTTTTTAACGCATATCAATTAACTAGGCATTTTGTTTTCTTTTTGTTTTATTAATAAAGTAATCTAAAATAACTAATTAAGTATAGAGTTTTAATTTTGGATGTAAACCCAGCCGCGGTCAGACTGGAATTCTGAAAAAACAATAAAAAATACGTTTAAAATTTAACTTGCGTGGTAGATCCCAAAGAATTGAGTTATAGATCGTTAATAGACTGGCTACTCCAGAGAAGTACCTCACTCACGGGCACAATACCAGTATCACAGTCAAATATCGTAAATAGCTCTTTGTACTGTGCCAGTATTAAGTAGCAACATTTTTTTTTCGAACGGTGAGTAACGATTACTGGAACACCAACATGTCCGGCTTCTTGGGGTTAACAGGTCGGCTACCTATTAGCGACACACTTTTTTGTTATTGTTGTTGTTGTTGTGTTCATAAGTTGCGGTGGTTGCTTATCAGCGTGATTTGGTCGATAATCCTCGGTCACACAAACAAAGACTTTTACAGCGAATAATACAAAATTATGTTTGAATAAACGTTTGTACCTAATTCGGTAGACACACATTAATAAGGAGTATCTCTAAATTAATCGCATTTCCAAACCGACTAAGCTACCCCGCGTAACCTAGATTTATATGCGGATAATAACCTCATAACTGGTAACTGAGAAACAAGACACGGTAGGGTGGACCGGCTTCATGTAGCGAAAAGGGCGGATTAGTACGCAGTAAAATTTGTTAAAGAGGACTTCCAGGATACGGGTGCCTCGCGGCTGTGACAGCCACCCAATTCAACAAGACCTCCAAATACCCAGCTTACATCCCTCTTGAAGTTTAGTCCTTGAGTCGCAGGGAAAGGCAGGGGAGGTCACTTTACGCTGGTGGTTCTTAACATGTATTAATACGAAGCTGCGGACGGGCCAGCGTCGGGTCTCAACTATCTCCCACTTGCAGACACGAACACTATAATCCCCGATAAAGCCCGCACATTTACATTCAATTCTAATTCCGGAACACCCACTTCCATTCGGTCCTGATTGCCTGGTACTTGTCAACGTTGATTAAAATACCCCTTTTAGTTAGATAATCTTTAATAATAAATTAGTATGGGTAAGTAAATAATAAGCTTCCAAGCCAAGAAGGTTCCAAAAACTAGAAGATTATTAAGCACAGGTAACAGAAAGCAGTTATATCTTAGTGATATGACAGTTGAAGTGCCAATTAATGGGTCATGGACGCATTTTGACTTTTCTATTTTATGAGCGTAGAAGCGAATTATCACTTGCCACACCTGAGATATTTTACAACGGGTATAACTCATATAGTAGAGGCTTATAGGCTGACTAATAGTTTGTTACTCAACCACATGATAAAGAAAAAAAGGTTAGGTACGAGACTTAATTTTAAAACAACCTTAATATGCCTGAAGATAATCCTAAAACTTAAAATAAGGTTAAACTACAAAGTGCTATTAAAATAGCCAAAGAGCGTGGACACATAAAATTAAATATTTCAAAGCCAAAGGGCACTTAATTGAGTTTGTTCAGGACAAAACAAAGAGAGAAAACTTTTTAAATTGAGTGTCCGTGAAGTGTTGGCAACATGTTGATCTTTTCCAACTGCGCTACTTAGAGGGGACATTCAGTACCTGCCCGACGTCCCAAGTTAATATTTTCTTAGTAAAAGTCTGTTTCCTTTATGTAAAACTTTAGATACATTCCACCTTGTGTTTGTATGAAAATTAAGTTAAAAAAACTAGTTTTTGTGGATTTGAAATGAACAGTCAGTCAGACAGAGAGTCACAGAGCTCTAGTCATTTGTTTTTATGTCCGCAGACAAACATCACATTGTTCTTCTTCTTCTTATTGAGTCAAGACCCTGCTCAAATTTTATTGGACCAATATGTGGCAACCTCAACAGCCTTGTCCGTCGCCTCCTTAAAGTCTTGCCGGGTACACATCGTCATACAGGTTGGGCAAGAAAGCAGGTGACATCACATTGTGATAACACAGATAAGACAAGTTTAAAAAAACAACATAAATATTTCTTCATTGTAAAGCATTTGGTGTCGGTGTCACGAAGGTGTTGCGGGTGTCTATGGGCGGCGGTGATTGCTTATTAGGTTACTGTTCTTTTACCCCCCTTTTTAAGTAACCTTCTGTATCAATAAAATACTAAAACACTCTTAAATCACTCACAAATAATAATAATTGAATCCTTTTATGAGCGACATGCATCAAAACAAACAATAAACGTAAAAAAAACTTCGCAAATAACAGTTCGGAGTGAAACCGAACTTTTTTACTATCGCTTGATATTTCTATTACACCTATGATAAAATGTTACGATTGCGTATCGAATGGGGCACACGGGGAAAGATATTTTGTATCTATTTTATTTACAAACTTCCCAACTATATTATAATCAGAAAAGCAATCTCAATCCCCACAATTTATAGATGTATCACCTGATAGAAAATTCAACAAAAAAGCAGCGAAAACTTTCGCAAAGTTTTAGAAAACCCAATATTTTTGCTGTAAAATATCAACAGTTTAATTAATTGATTAGCTCAAGGATTGGGCTCCGAACAAGCCTCATGAAAAGCAAAGATTTATTTTACTTTTCGGTAGCAATTAACGTTGAAAGTGAAAAATCTTTCAAAACTCCGGCACCGTCTGCTATCCGGCGCTTATTCCCTTTCTTTAAATTGAGCAAATTTTTCTTACGAAAACTTTTTGATTCGACCCCTTTCTACGGCAATCAAGCAAATCTCATGGCGGCCACATGATACGCCACAGAGTAAGAAAAACAGTTCAGTTCAACAACGCAACCTTTTCGGGGTCCTCTTTTCAGTTTCAATAGATTTGAAGTTTTTCATCATCATCTGCCTAGCCTTTTCCCAACTATGTTGGGGTCGGCTTCTAGTCTTACCGGATGCAGCTGAATACCATGTTTTACATGGAGCGACTGCCTATCAGACCTCCACAACCCAGATACTGGGTTACACGATACCCCTTGAGAAGTTTTTATGAACATGAAATAAATGCATAAAAAATATAAATATCAAAAAAGAACTTTTGAAATAATATTTGTGAATCAATTTTTTATGGTCAAAAGCATCATTTTTTATACAACTTTCATTATTTATCCGGGCGTTTTAACGTCCTTGTAATATTGGTTCTACTGTTTGTTTATACACTGTAACAACGCACAAACAATAATAATGGGCGCAACGGCAAATACAATTAGGTTAATTAATGAATTAAGACCCGTCGAGTTTCTTTATCTTGTTATTAATTTGTCTAAGGCGAGCTACCCAGACGTCTTACAAATGAGAACCGCGCAAATGTTTGTTTAAAGCCGTGCGATTTACTTAATTTAATAAAACTTGTTACATTATTAATATCTTCTTTAATAAAATATATCTTGTTATTGAATTGACTTATGTTTTACGAAATTCTAACACAAAAAAATAAAGAAAACAGTTGTAGTCGAAGAATAATTTATGAACTTTTTTTTTGTGTTTACTTTATAGAAACTTCAATTTTTCTCCAAAGTTTTAAAAATTACGGCCAAGAGCGAATTTAGATTCGCTCACAAGGCCATTCGCGTTTATTATTACAGGTTGTAAAAAAATTAAGGTAAACTTTAAAAGGAATAGTTTTTTTTTCTCGGACTTTTCCCTTTTCTTTTACGAAACGACTTACTTTTGTGACAAAATAATAAGAACTATACACCTATAGGTTTTTATGAAGAGATTTTTATTTAAAAAAATGCTTTGAAACGCTTTCTTTATCTTTTACATATTCGATTTTTTATATACCTGTACAGAAATTAATTATCAATTATAGAGATAAAGACATACATACATACAGACAGACTAATAGGCAAACAATTGACGCATAAAATATGAAATGTGACATTTAATCTTAACACGAAATTTAAAAAATCTTGAAAAACACATAAATGATAGAAAAACACATCAAAATTCCAAAACACGTCACACATTACACCCACCGTCTCAATTTAAAGACGCTAACAAATGTTTGTAAAGAAAACAGCATTAATCAGGGTCAGGAAGCGTCATTTGAATATAAAGGAGTACGAAGTGCGGCATGTGAGCCCATCATTACTCATAAACGCGAGAGGTGGTACTGAAGACGTGACCTGAAGCGTAATGGAGCTACTCCTTATCGGGCATTGGACAAGTGCTCTTGGGCGTAAATGACGTCATACGTGAATGTGCACACTTGGGCGTAAACGACTCTTACGTGGTTGGCAAGTTGGCTTAGCACTGAGCAGGATTTTTAATGCATTTTTAAATGTCTGCAGTAGACGGTTTAGTTTTTTATCGTGTAGTGGTTGTCTTAGGGTCCTATTACAGAATCTAACTCAGAATCAAGACTCAAGTTGTTTGCAGCTTTTTGCAGATTTCTTAAGAAACGTGCAAGTCACATTGTTTTATCTAAATGATACTTCTACCTTCGATCAAGACGATAGCTGTTGTAATGGTAGTTGCTAAAATAACAAGCGGTGACAGCCGGACAAATGAATAAAAAGTCTGACGAAGTGTTCCGTTCTCCCAATTTGGTACAGAACACTAAAAAGAAACGTCGCACCCTTCTCCAATAACTGGATTAGGAACGCATAGACGGTGACAATTGAAACATCGCATCGCACTGGACCGCACAGAATTTAAATATACGATGTTTCCAGAAGCGTGGTCACCGAACACCGCAGTTATTTAGATGAGCATCAAATTTGTCGGATTTTCGAGGATATTTTTCGCAACACTCCCGAGGGATTGAGGTTTGTATCATGTTATTTTATTTTCATTGACCGTTGGTCATAAAGTGGGAATGGCTTTTTCACTTTTGCGTTAGTTTTATTTGCTGTCATTTATTTTTTCATAGTGATGTCAGAGGAGTCATGGGTAGGTACATTCGTATTATATTCCATATATAAACAGGTTCAAAAGGTGAATCGAACTTAATACCATACCTATGGAATTCTCTGCTAAACTATAACCTATATTATTATCTTTTTGACGGAAAGAAAACAATAATGCTAAAACTAAACTAGTTTCTAAAAACACAACATGACTTAGTGTAGCAGTAGGTAATAGATTTTTTTAGCTAAACATTTCTCAGAAAGATTTCTATAGAATGATTAGGCGTTACCATTCTGTGAAATTAGGTAATATTTTCAAATTCTTATCCACTATAAATCAGATATCGCCACCTCATTGGAATTCCTCACGTACGTTTTAGCATTTCTCAGTAGGAGCGGAATCAGTGCGATGGTAAAAATCAAATTGAGTGCCCGATAAACACCCGGAGCGGGAGGGCTCGCAAAATTTTGATTACAGAAGAAAAGTGTTACTTATTTTCAAATAAAAAATACCGGAGGAAAAATTTGCTGATGTCGATATTGTTATGGCGGGTTTATGTCGAAAATTGGGGGTACGGTTATTGCATGTCATTAGGAATTATGGGCTTCCGAGGTAGGCCCGAGAAAAATTCCGACGGTGAGATGGCGCTTGCCGGTTTTTTTCGATAATATAATTATTGGAAATTTATTCCGCACCTTTTAAGTGGCACGTGGTTTATGTATACTGTTTAGTATCTATTTAGGTTATATATATAGGCTGCTAAAGCGTTAGTGAAGTTTGAGCGAAACGACGATAATTTTATTAAATGATTTTGGTCGGGACTTTTGCGGGTTAGTTAAACCATATACGGAATAGGTTTTTAAATTAAGTATGACCATACAGCAGTGTGTCAAGCCAAGTTTGCACGAATTACCAGCCATGTCAAATTTTTCTACAAACTATTTTGAACTACTTTGTTAGTCTACCCCCACATTCGTCTATCACAGCCCGCTTACTTAGTGTCTCATATTTTATAAAGTTTGTGAGACAAATTAAAATCTAGACTACTAACAGTTAACAGGTGACTTCAGAGCAGGCAGCATCAGGCTTCAAGATAAAAATATAGATAAAAAACTTGGTAAGTTATCTACATAATAATTATGTTTTAGTCTATAGTAAAGTAATTGAGGATTACAATAAAAGCAATTCTTAAATTCAAGAGCACATTTGGAACAGAAATAAATTGCAAATAAGTTATTTGCATAGGGATTTATGATTATACGAGGTCAGGTTCATATTTTTCCGACGAAGCTAAAATATACCTATAATGTTTTTAAAGAATTAATAGTAAGGTAGTTTAGTTGTTATTATATTTTTGTTTTTGGAATGATTGATGTTCATGAGAATCACGATGAGGGTAACATAGCATTTAAAACCATCTAGAATAAAACAAGAAATAAAAAAGCCAGTCACATAAATAAATACTTACCTTACACTAACAACTAACACCATTTCTAACAGCCACTTTATTAATTACTGTCACAAAGACCAACATACACTTCCAAGCAATAATAACAAATTTAACGAAGAAATAAACCATTGAAGCGGGCCCTTACCGTACCATGATGCATGGGGCCGTTGAAATAATATTATCGTTACCAAGTACTCACACTCTAAGGAAAATCAACATAAAGTGAATAAAAGAAAATTATGAATCGCACGAAAATAAATTACCCAGTGTTGGCGGCAAAATAACATCACATTTGAATGCCTTTTATGCTTTATGGGCCCGTAACTATATGAAATAAGTCCCGGTACCATTTTATGGGACTTGGGAGCACGTACGCGGCATAATTTTTCAAATGTTTTGTTGCGAATACGTAGGTAAGTCATATTTTAGAGTTCGCAAAAGTTTCTCGATTTGCCAAAAAAATGCGTGGTATGTATAATATATTAAGTACCTAATGTTGGGTATATAATTAATAGAGTATATAAATAATCTTATAATACAATTAATTGTAACAAGTGAATAACAATAAATAATTATACGCTGAATATACATAATTAAATTTATTTCTTAATTAAATGAAGTAACATAATATATCATGCAAATAACATATTATAATTTTTAAGCCCTCCTCCTCTATCCTACTTTTGCTGTGCCCAACTTGATACCATCTAAATGTCACATTGTGGAATGCAATAATTATTTAAGTATTCAGTAATACAACTAGTTAGCCGATCATTTTATAGCATTTTGGATATGCGAACAAAATCTCTTTTGCGTTTGTCTAACACGACAACAATATTTAATTTGAATATTTAGATAATGAACATTCATTCCGTGAATGCATCCACACATTCATTCTCGATTCTCACATCCACACACAAATAAAAAGGTTAAACTGTTTGTTTGTTTATTTTCTAGACATTTCAAGCGTTAGTCCGTCAGGTGAGAAGTGTAATGATGTGCGATTTTCCCCGTTTGCGCTTTCGCCGCCTGTTTGTCGTCCGGCACCGAATATTTTATGCACCAATGAACGCATACTGGTCCCGAATTATGACGGTCAACTGACCACCCGACTGGGTCGTAATCAGATCAACAAACACAGCCTTTGATAAAAGGTAGAACGTCATTGTTTAGCTTATCTGTGTGAAGGGATTCAGAATTCTGGTTAAACTGTTATGCAAATAATTGTCTGAAGATACAGTGATCGCCCAGGATTGCTAAAATCGTCAGAATCAATACATAAAGTGTACTGAGTTGATATTATTAATAATTAAATTTCAATCAAAGTAAGTAATAGATACAATTATTTTTTAACTTTTATTGCTGTTCTGATAAAAAATAAAGGCCAGGCCAAAGATAATTATTTTAATTTATTGATCCGCACTCTTGCACACATTTTAAGACTTTCTAACAAAGATCATGAGAAAAGGATAGATTTTTAGAGCTGTCAAATTAGACTGTTTCCGCGATATCAACGAGAATCTAAGTGTTAACTACGTAACAAGGGCATAGACTACTAATCTGACAGCTCTAATTTGACAGTTAAATTTTCTGCCCTTTTTCGATGTCTAATAGAAATATATGTGGTGTATGTTATTATTCTAAGGTAGTGTACTACGATTAATTTAGTGCGATGTGAAAAAGGGTTAGTACCATTGTGTCTCGTTTTTGTTCGGTAATACACTAAAACGGTATTTCAAAAAATATCTCATTAAAAAAACTCTTATCTCTAGTGTTTTTTATTTGACCTGCAATTACATTCGCGTTGCCGTTTTTACTGCTCCATCTACTTCCTTACAGCTAGGCATAGTTTGGCAAGTTTCGGTCGTTCAAGACGTGACTGACATCGCTGGCAGTGTAACGGCGTTCTATTTTCAACTTGAATGTTTAGCGCCACCTGCTTGGCCCATCGACTCATAATATTCGGCTTAGCGCGCCTCCCCGCGTACAACGCTTTATATTGAACGGCTTGAACCGGGGTCTGGGGTGAATACATGTGTAAACAAATCGACAATGCGTTTTATTGAATTTTAGGATGACCTTTGTGTTTTTGTTGATAGTAATCTGAAAGAGAGGTTTGATGAGAAACTGCAATAAAGAATTATAACATGGCTTAACTACAAAAAGGACGCTGGCGACGCATGACAATTGATTTTGTCTTGTGTCTCATTTCTCGGCATTTGACGGCTCCAGCTTAGTATTAGTATTACATTAGAATTGACTTCAGAACTATCTACACGTAATATAAAAAGTATTATAGCTTTATTTTTTTCGTAAAGTAAGCCCTTCCATCTGAACAGTCAGCAAAATGTCGTAGCAATGAATCAAATGTCACACAGCCATCATTTTCTCACATCGGAACAGAAACAACGAAATGCGTTGTCATCAATTCCGTTTCTGTTCCGTTGATAGTTTTCCCATAAATGACCACCTCGGGGTGGCAATAAAATCACCCACTATCTGCCGAGTTTTCCAATACACTGCCTACCGGTTTGTGCGGACACAGCTAACAATTATCTAAATAGCCATCTACATTCTTACCCCTTACATTTTATTATTACCGGTCAATTTATCCGATAGCCTCATGCGATGTTCGCAAATCTCTGCTATACTCCTGTTTGCCTAGTAGATTTACCGATATCGCTGGAAACTGCCCAAGAAATAAAACAGGGGATTTTCATGGTGTTACGCACAAGTTTTCTGTGTTGATATTATCATACGTAATTGCGTTTGTGTTTGCGGTACGAATTTTACTAGAAAACTTTTGTACATTCAGTTATACTTTAGTTTATAGTAATACCTATAATTTTGTATTCATTTTATTAAGAAAGCGTAGTTAGTCTGGAAGTTGTGAACATTTTTAAGGAGAACAGGATCTGATTGGGTACCTACCTACATGGATAAACGGTAAATTTTGTGATGTAATCCAAATCCCTTTCTACTATTTTCATTTCTTTTACTATATATTATTAATCTGAAACTAAGTATATCTTTGTTACTCTTTCTCGCCAGAAATAATGACCCATTTTTACGAAATTGGGCATAAATACAACCTGAAAAAAGATAAGATACGTTTATCCGATATACTACGCGTGCAAAGCATGTGATAGCTAGTACTAAATTATAATGAGGTCAAGATAAATCTAATCATGATGAAATAGAAAAAAATATTTTAGATTATCGTAATGCAATATGCGTTAAATAAATTTATGTCGTAGTACTAACTAAGGGGAAAGTTTCTTAGACACAAAAGGTGGTGATTTAAAATAAAGCCATCTGATTGTCAAATGGACCCCGCGCCTTGTGGTCTGAAGTTAATGTGCCGGACATTCAGAATTCAGACGTTTGGGTGTAGCTTCGTAGCTTCCCAACCAGAGCATACAAATTTTATAGAGGTAACAATTTCAATTTTTAGAGAAATTCTTAAATTTATCTTAAAGTGTATATCTCTAAATAGAAAAATTGAGGTTAGAGAATAAAATAAAGACAGAGAAAGTTAACTTTCGTGAGTACTTATTATGAATATTTTGATGTAGATTGAGTGTTTATAAGAAAAAGTGAAAGAAAGAAAAATAATTTTCAACAGAAATAATAATAAAATTATAAAATATTTTTTACTTGTATGTAGGTACAGTTGTAAAAGTATTTCCTAAATTAAAACTAGTATAGTAAAAACTAAACTATATACTTATAAAAAAAGTGATACCATCTGAATAAACGAGAATCATTATTCATTCATCATTGAAATTTAACTATTCAATGACTCTCGGAACAATATTAGCAGTTCCTATCTTTGATTTCCTAGCTCTGCACCCCAAATATTCGTTGCCTGTCGATTGCTGACTATTCCTTTCTTATATTGTGTCCTCGGGTAGGGCTGTGCGGGCGGAGACAAAAGAATCGCATCGCTCACCGCCCGTCGCACGGTGGGCTGAAAATCGGCTTTCATAGACTTAGGGATTTCAATTTGCAAGTGCTTGTTTTTATGTACGATATCGCTTCTATTAGTCATTACTATGTACAAAAATGACACCCGAGTTAATTCTGCCCAAAAACGAAGGAAATATAATTTTTTTACGAAAAATTTGTATGAAGCTAGTATGAAAAATCGAATTATCTCCTAAACGGCTTGTTTAACGGTAATATCCTTGGCGGTGGTCATAGTGCTAATTATTTATGATTTTTTGGTTGGCGATCGGACGAAAAATTTAATGCCGTTTTTTTTTTAAAAATCGTCAAAATATTTTTATTTATTTTTACATGTAAAACGATCCCTTTTGGTGTTTATGTTGAAGAACACGGACTTTTAACTACACATAACATAAAATAGCATCACTCCTATATTTTCGAAGGAGTTGGTAGAGGTTTATAGTACACCCACACGTAGACAACTATGTTTGAGCTAGATAATTATCAACACAAAATGAGTTTTAAAACTTTTCATACAACCAAATGACCAATTGTTTACTCTTCTAATGAGTCCAAAAAGAAGTAATTAAGTAACTACACTGATTAGGTCTTCTAATGAGTCTTAATAGGTGATTTAATGATTTTCAATATCTCACGACAATGCCAACTATGGATTACATTCAACATTTCCTGATAAGTAAGCTAATTTGTTAATTAGCAGTGCTATGAGTTCTAAGAATAGTTAGTGACAATTATAGATTTTCATTAGCTAATGAGGAGATAACTAATGAGAGTAGTTAAATAATTATTGGCGTTTTGCAATAAAAGGGCTAAAGTTTTGTTTTATAATTTAATTTGTTCACAACTGTGTAACTGCTAACACTAAATCAGCGACTATAAAATCTTAGAATGGAAAGTTTAATCACCAATTTAGACTTGTTTGTTCTTCTACGAAGTGAGAGTACTTCATTTGATCATGAAGTATTGTTCAGTGCAGTTGTATCCCGCATAGGCGATTGCCTGTCTGACGAAGATCGTGTTGTTCTCAAAGAATTTTGTCGGAGATTTACGCGAGCCGCTTTACAAAGGTGGCAGAAATCCAACCGATTCCTTGATAATTTCAGGAGAATGTACGAGAATTGGTTGGGAGCAAGTATTGATTGGCCGAGTTTTGTGCAAACTTTAGTTAATCAAGAACCAAGTTTTGATAAGGCACCAAGAGCACCCTCAGTCTCTCCAGAACCGTCGACATCAACGTCCATTGGAACAATGACGAAAAGATCCCGTAAACCATTCGAAGATCTGGGAAGTAAACAAAAAAAAAGAAGATCTGATGAACACACAGGCGAAGATTCCAGTGAATTGGCATATGCAGCTGCAGCACGTTTAAAGGAAGAAGGGCATGGTGATATCGCCTCTGTCATCGAATACATGATGAAAAATCCTGAAGTAGCCGCTAAATTAAATGAAACGCTTAAGAAACCAGCGAAAACAATCATATTTACGCCAGAAAAGGCACTTGGATTGCTTCTTTCGCTAAAACTCTCAAAGTGGCAATATATTACGTTGCGTGAGGCTGCCATTCGGGAAGGTGCTAAGGATATTTATCCATCTTACTATAAAGTGCAACAAACTAAGCTTGATTGCTACCCTCCGAAGCAATCAGTGACAGTTTTTTTTTTATTTGTTTTACTTTATTTTACAAATGCGTAGTATTAATTCCTTAAATTAAATTATTTTGTATATAATATAATTATGTTACTTTAATAATAATTTGATAATCTTTTTTTATTTAAATTAATATAAATGTGTCAAAAACAGCAATTTTTTTATTTCATTTTTCTTGATTCGTGTGTTCTTAATATTTGGGTTAATAACATATCGAACTTTTTAACTTGGACACTAAAAGGGATCGTTTTACATGTAAAAATAAATAAAAATATTTTGACGATTTTTAAAAAAAAAACGGCATTAAATTTTTCGTCCGATCGCCAACCAAAAAATCATAAATAATTAGCACTATGACCACCGCCAAGGATATTACCGTTAAACAAGCCGTTTAGGAGATAATTCGATTTTTCATACTAGCTTCATACAAATTTTTCGTAAAAAAATTATATTTCCTTCGTTTTTGGGCAGAATTAACTCGGGTGTCATTTTTGTACATAGTAATGACTAATAGAAGCGATATCGTACATAAAAACAAGCACTTGCAAATTGAAATCCCTAAGTCTATGAAAGCCGATTTTCAGCCCACCGTGCGTCGGAGCGGTCGGACACAATGACCAGCCTATTTATCTTTAGGATTAACTTGCTTATCGCTGACCGGCTACTCTTGAGTTATTACGTTTTTGAGGTTTTGTATCAGTACATTTTGTGCAATTACTTAGACCGGTATTAAAAAATCATCGATTTTCACATTATTACTAAGTTACGAGGAATTTTCAGAAACAGCTTCGGTCCAAACGGCTAGAACAACTATAATTTTTTTTTGCGTCTACAAATTGATAGATAAAGTTGATAGCAATCTTAATTTAAAATGAAAACAGCTTTTATATGTTTTTTTAAATAATGAAACTGTCTGAATTAGCAAGTTGCAATTAACCTCTCAATTTGTTTCTATTATTCGAATCACCGTCAAGTCTTATTTGTCTCCACCATGAAAACACTACATCAGCATTATTCTCACAAAAACTAAACACAATTAAGACGTTAAATTATTCAGATGACAGGGCCCAAGAGGGTCTACTAATGTCCCTCTTAGCACTTTAATAGTGTGAGGAGTCCCCGGGCACCGGTCAAGTGGCGTGGACAGCCCAAAGGCGTTCCGGGACCATTAACGGCCGTCCGGCAACTCCCCTTGTTTGTTACCGCAAATTAACTCGCACAAGAAAACGTGGTAATCCCAATGTCACCTTCATTCCACTTACGAAATGAATCTTTCTAGAAACAAGGAAGCTTTTACGCAAAATATTAATATTGGGCACGTAACACAAGGGTGAATACTAAATTAACATCGTCTACCTTCGGCAAACATCGTCAAGACACCGGTTCGTAATACAATGTTTGCTTCCATGTAAGGGCCTTTCGATGAATCTTAATCTTCCTGAGTCAGGTTACCCTCTAACCCGCATGTGTATAACTTAATCGACGGCCCCCTGCCTCCCTTAACTTGCCTCTAATTGTTTGCTCTCGATATTGTCGACGTCCGTGTATTCATAATTTTCTATAGGTTCTGTTTGTTCACAAATAACATTAGTCAGGAGTTATATATATCAAGTTGTAATAAAACTTTATCTTACAATTAACATTATTGGTAATTTTGATAACACAGCTAATTTTATGTAAGTAATATCAACTACACTATTTTTTTCTCTATCATAACGGAGTAATGCCTGTTCTGTGTCCGTATATTTTTCAAAATCCAAAATTAAAATAAGAAGTATCATTTAAAACGTGTCACCTTTTTATTACGTTGCGCCTTCCTTATTGCAAGGTGTCCTCATTACAGAAGACCCTCTCACGTTCTCAATTGCCGTGACGAATCGTACTCATAAACTCACATGCTCTTCTTCCTTATACACTCCTGGTACAACTTATGAACTTTTCCTGTAATTAAATGGATCTTTACTGTTATTACAAAACATATTTAAAGTCTGATTACAATTTACATGTTTTGGTAGAAAATTGAGGAAACTATATTATCTTGTTTTTTTTTTAGAGTTAACATATATGCTTTTATAGTTCATCATCATCCTCCTAGCCTTATTATTCCCAAACTTCATTGGGGTTGGCCTCTTATCTAACTGGATGCAGATCTTTTTATAATAAAATTATCGTCAATAAATTCCCATCTAAATGCAGATTAAAGGTAATATTACCAACGATTAGACGAGAACATTAAGCAGACGACAGGATAAAAAGCAGAGTAAAGAGAAACAGTATTTTTATTCTGTACAGCAATTAAAAAAGCCACCGTTTCCTCCATCTCGTCGCGGACCGAAAATAAACACAGAATACGTTTCGTGTGTTTTCCTTTAATTAACATATCACTGTTGTCTTGCGCACCGCTCGTTACATTATTTCCATATGGAAAAATGATACGAATCCCGCGCTGTTAGAATGTACCCCAGTGACGCAATATGTCGGTTTGTGTGGGACAAACGTCGCAAGAAACACCCTCCCATACGCGAAAATTATACGGTAGCAGAACGCATTAATTTGCCATATTAATTTGGCCGTAAAACTCTGCTCGCGACAAGCCGACGGGGAATTTGGGAAGTTTTGCGTCCCAAGCGGCCGCTTGTTCATACAATCGCTTGTTATACACGGTGGCTTTATGGGCCTACAGCTATTGAAGAAATACCAAAGCGATGCGCCGTGTTACGTTATTGCTAATAACGGTGTTGTAAAACCCTTTCGTTACAAGACATTGTTTCATTACGAATATTTAATTATTCAGCTAGAAGCAGGTTTGCCTGCAGTTTCAGGTAATGCCATATAAATAATGCCAATCTAAAAAAATGGTTGCCTGTAAAGTCGGTTTTACGGGCGAAGATTTTACGTGACAACGTAACGTTACCGAGCGTTACGTGACTCATCGTAACGTTACCGAGCGTTACACTTTTTCATAAGTGACTCCCAGCCGCAACCTAATTTAAGACGTTGTCACGTCAAAAACTAAGATTTTATTTGGATAGGAACTAAAAAGTGTAAAGAGTCTAAATTTTAGAATGCTGGTTAAAGAAAAAGCAAAACGGAAATATTTTTAAATACAAACACACAATACTACAATACACACACAAAGTTACTTTTGCATATAATGGGCAACACACACGCATTGCTGATTGATTGAAAGTAAAAACGTGCCAATAACTCACTCACAGATTACTTTCCTTTTCAAAGGTGCAGCGATGCGATTCATCAGGGCTGACAGTTATCGGCCGAGTTCATTTTTAACGCTATTGTTGGTGTGTCCATCTGTGCCGACCCTAAGGGATAAGTGGTCAATCGGTACATGATTAATGATGAAGAAAATGTGCATTATAAATGCAGCTCTTTAAGTGGGAAAGATCAAAAGAACAGGCAGTTTTTTTTCTAAATTAATTTTTTTTTACTTTTGCTATTTTTTTGTATGAATTGAGTTGCCCAAATACATTTTTAACTACCAGTGTCTAGTTAAAGGTTTAAAAAAAATGAAATATCAATCTCAATAATAAATATTTTTTTAAATGCAATGAAATTATTCTTTATCAGCAATTGCATTTAGATAATTTAGAAACTTTAATAGAAATTAGTGTGATGTAATTGTTACCAGAACTATTTATTATGGTATCACTTTCCAGGGCACGTAACATCTGCCGAATACCGAATGACCTCTACGCGAAAGTAGCCACAGAGTGGGTCCCAGGCAACAAGAACCAACGACGTGGTAGGCTTAGATAAAGATGGAGAGACGAACTGGGAAAAATGTAAAGAGGCCTTACCCTGCAGTGGGCTAAAAAGACTTAAAATAATAATAATATTAGGCGGTACTCCTGGACACGGCTCGCATAAGGAGGTTCCTCTCTCTGACGCCCTGACCACCGGGTAGCTTGAACCCTGTTCCCTATATTTAAAAAAAAATGGTTGCCTGTAAAGTCGGTTTTACGGGCGAAGATTTTACGTGACAACGTAACGTTACCGAGCGTTACGTGACTCATCGTAACGTTACCGAGCGTTACACTTTTTCATAAGTGACTCCCAGCCGCAACCTAATTTAAGACGTTGTCACGTCAAAAAAAAAGTTTATTTTTTTAAATACAAATATATTTAAATAAAATTATATGTAATATATTTAAATAAATGAGAATTATAATCACTTTCCAAGCTATCCACTCATAAAGTTTTCTTCTACAAAATTACCCACCGACTGACTTCGCATTTCCAGCGCCTAATTTTGAAACCACAACACAAACCTTTAAAACTAATAGTCACAGATCACACGGCAATATGTTACACCATAATTCATCCCCATCTATCCGAACGCTATCAAATCCCGTGATAAGCGTTTTCTCATGACTTGCATATTCTAGCGATGTGCTGCTGTTCAACGTAAAATATTAGTAAGTCTGTCTAACTGGAAATTTTAAAACATTTGAAGAGATTCAAAGAAAATATGGTAAGTGATATAGTTTTTTAATTGGTCATAAGTAACATATTTGGATTTAGTGAATCTTAGATATCAAATTATTTAAAAAAAAAACATTACATTATGTAGAGACTTTTTTTTATAACTGATCTTAGTTCAGAAAAGGTGATGTTGAAATGGGAATGAATGGATAATAATAATGTAATTACTATATTATTTAAACTTTCAAAGATTTATTTCAATAACAATAATATAATTTCAGAAATACTTCAAGTTTCAAGGATTTAAAGCTCAGCTAAGGAAATCCTTAAAATCTTGCTAGAATTTTTTAAGTTTTACTATAATTCGGGTCTCAACAGTAACATTTACGAAGATTCGCAGTAGAGATGGGAAGGGAGAGCGGCCACACGTGTCTCTACCTATCGACATGTTTATCGCTTTAATATAAAATAAAGGGAACGGGGTTACCGATATGCCAATAGATGAAAAACTTCCACATGAGAACAAAAACGGAAATTGTATTTTTTTGTGTAATGTCAAAAGATTATTTTAGAATGATTTATAATGTTTCGTAGTTTGACAGCTCAAATCACAGTATCTAGCTCATATTTATTTTCATACTGGAAGAGAGGATACTTATCTATTAAACCTAGTTCTCCATAAATTTATGATCATGCGAGTTGTCAAATACAACAAGCAGATTATTGGTGTGAAAGGCAGAAACTAACCGAAGGCCAAAATGAGAGTGATAATGAAAAAAGTTTGAATAGTAGCTACAAATGAGTTTCAAAAGTATTCAACAATCTCTAGAAAGAACAGCTTCTATGACCATGATGATCCCAGCGACATTCATGACAGGATAGATGCTGGTGTTGGTGAGAGCTATAACAAAACACTGGATAAAAGAGCTCTTAGAGATAATAAATAAATGAGTCATGTTAGATTTGCAAAATTAAAATAGCTAGTTAAAGACTAAAAGTAGAAGAAGTTGGAAAAAACTGTTGAAATCAAACATTTGTTTGTATGAATTCCTAAAATAATACAAATATATGCAATTTAACATCACACATGAAGTATTCAGGCCACGAATTCCGTAAGGGGTGCACACTGAATAATTTTATTTGTTTATAATTTTAATAACTCCCCACGCGCCTCGTATATTATGGTTGCTCCGTTTCGCGCGGGGTGTGCATACATTTTTCACATCGCGGGTACAATAAGGAATATTGTCACTTTAGAATTTGCTACGGGGCGAAGTGTCGAGGGCGATATTTATAGATTATCCCGGATTTTCCTCTCGAAATATTCCATGTAAGGCCATAAACATATTTTTGCATCAGCTTTTTACATGTGCTTTCCGAAAAGTTTTCCTATTCATGAAAGAGTAACATTACTACAGTTGATCTTTCAATTTTTATAACACATTTAGAGGCTATCTGTAGGGAAATTTTGTAGACAGGTAGAGAATAGTGCAGACAGCTGAATTCTGAATTGGTTTAGCTTTAAATGTAGAACTTAGACATGTATAGACTCAAATTGGTTACCCAGTTTTAATAAGCTAGTATAACAACAGTAATTGACAATCACCTCATGAAAAATCATGCTTAAATATTGTTTATTCTTTCTTCAGTACGTGTTGAACTTCACTCCTGCGTGACGCCAAAGTCAACGTGAGAAATTTGAATTCCAAATTCAAATTCTCGGTTTTCCGATATTCACCGTTCTGTTTTTCTTCTTATTGTTTACCTACTGTCTTTTATTTTTGTTGGTTCTGCAGCAGTTTGTGTGTTGTTTATAATACTTATGTCCATGGTTCACCTTTTGTCCTGAATTGCATGCCCTATCACCTGTACGTCAGATGATTTTATGATTTCATCTAAAGATGCAGTTTAGCAATTTAGGGGCTTAGCAATTTTGGGGTAGTAAAATCTAAAATATAATAACATTTGCTATCGAATCTAACTTTGGTGTTGGAATTTGTCAAACTGCATAAGGCATCCAGTTAGGCTCAACGACTACCTACTGCATGGATTGGTATCCAAGGGTCAACTACTTAAAGCTCCTTTCAAACCATGAAGTAGAATCAAAGTCAAACATCACAAATTATTGATTATGACGACTGGCCTTGTCATATAGCCACTGCGGCAGGTGTGACAGCGCTACGAGTGCCTCAATATAGTGAAGTTTTAACATATTATTACAAAGATACTTTTGAAGAGTCTATTGAATAGTCCCTTCTAACCAAGATCGCATAAGTACGCAGCGGTCACCCCCTGTTGTCTTAGTAAGCACTAAGCGCAGGTCAAGTAAACATCCATAATGGATTCTACCCGAGTCGGTAAATTATCATCTTCCCGGATATTGAATATATTATGGCAATATTGCTCCATGAACATGCAAAACAGGAATTATGTGTTTGTGTGATTGGCGATGGGGAATCTCTAGATGTTTGGGTTAGCTTTGGTTACATTGACAAATGTTGGGCAAATGTTACGTCTTTGTCCTATATGGATTTCAAGTATGAAGTTTCCTAAACATGTTAAATGTTTGCCAATAGAAATAAATAATTATAAATATGGTAACAAGTCAGTGTCAGTGTAAATGTTATCTATGTAGTAGATACATCTTATAATGAAATAAATTCAGATCGACATCTGCATAATGAAGGAAACAAAACAAACCCATCCAACTCAAGAATGCAATCAGTCACAAAAGGAAAGTAATTAGCTAGTACAAAATCAAAGCAAAAGTAGAAGACACGGAGATGGCGTCCAAGCAATAATGGCGAAGGAGATGAACCAGACCGGCCGAGCCCTGAATATTAATCGACTACGGGAAATGGATTAAAAATTCGTGTCCGTGTCCCTACAACCGCAGCACCACCTCTGTCACGATCTCTCGTGTTTTCCAACAAGTTTTTTTAAACATTCCGATCTCATTTGCATTATTTTTTCCTTTTCCCTCGTGAATAATTTAATGAATCTCAAGAAATATCGTTTCTTGTGCCCTTTTAAGGGGCTTGTTTTGTTGACATTGTTCTTCAATTTTAAAATATTGGGATGTACGAATGAAAATATCGTCACATAATATAAAATAAATTCACTGCACAAAAAATGCTTACACGATTTTTAAATTAACCTTTTTTTGACAAACCTGCTTAAAAGATTCTCGCTGAGTATAACAAAATTTAACGGATATTAAAAAGTTTAACTCGTCGTACCGGAGTTAATATTGACGGGCGTGGCAGATGGGAAGAAAGGGTTTCTTCAAAAGAATTCAAACGGTGACAAAAAGGCGTAAAGAATCACGGACGGGAAGGGGTGAAGTAACTTATGCGGCGAAGAAAGAGCCCCAAGAATTAACAAAAATAAAAGGTGACGGCCGCGACGCTGTTTACGGGGTGGCGAGGGGCGACCCTTAATTAAAGGCTTTTGGACTTTTCGCGATGCAATTTGCCTAAAAGACAAGAATTATTTTTATTGAAGTCATCACTAATTTCAGAAGAAAAGAGGGGGTGAAAGGACCTCTCTTTTGTTGTGGACAAATGGCATTTAATTGCGCGGTTTTGGGACCAATGCGGAAAATAATCGTCCGCCGCCTGATTGTTCTGCCTTAAATGTCTGATATATTTTTTAAATGTAAACGTTTTGACGAAATTTGCATTTTTTTTTGTTTATATCGAGGTGACGATGTAAATTTATTATGTTGGCGCTATAACAAGATCTTGCAATAAATGAACCTTCACTTTTTAGATCACTCACCTATATTATATGTAGAAGATACTCTATATCTGCTGATCTCAATAGTTACTAAATATAGCGCTAATTATGTTTTAGTTTTGTACGTCCAAAACGTCAAAGTACCCTGTTCACGTTCATTCGCAATAATGTCCACCTGATTTTCCAAATATACCATCTTATTTACAAGTAACAAGGAAAAGATTTTCTAATTAAGTTTGGAAATGCTTAAACAAATTTTAAGTAGTATTAATTGTCTTCCTCCGTTATTAATAAAAGTCTCCCACTGTAGTCGAAAAAATCTGAGTGGAGACAGTTGTTCCCAAATCCTTGATTCGGGGATTCCGAGGGTCCGTACGGAGAGCAAAAATTAAAATCATAAGAAAATAATTAAAGTCCGTAAGGGGATTTATTGGATAGAGGCGACGTGATTAATTGGTTTTCTTGGATAAATTCGGGGAAAAGCAATAAGTGTCAATGTTGTGCGTTCGAAATTCATTGGAAAAATTAATAAAGAAAATTTTAATTAATGCGTGCTTTGAACGTGTTTTGGTTCATCGTTGACTGGTGTCTTACTGGATATAAATAATGGATTTGATTGTGATGTTTATATATCAAATTAACATTGACTGTGATGTATATAAGTGAGATTGAGGGTTCTTATCATTCTAGTGTTTTTTTAAAATATATATAAATTCACGCTTTTTTCTCATGGGGGTAGGAAGAAACTACAGAACCATTTTAAATATTTCGTTTTCATATTTATTATTACTATTTTTTTCAATCCATTAGCCACTTAAGTAGTATTTTTAAGTGCTACAAATTATAAACTAGTACACTGTTTTGGATGTAACCTACCGTTCCATACCTATGTCTATTTTTACAAGTTTCTACCGTTATCTCAAAAATCCAAACAAAAAACAATAACAAACAATTTTCAGAAATCTAAATCAATTTTCCCTTATTAAAATATCAGAAAACAAATGACATCAATTTAATAATTCAGTTACAGCAATCATTTCTAATTTGGGGCGCAGCAGTGGCGGGTTGAACTTGACCATTAATAAATGGCAATGATACTTCAAACTTAACCCTTCTCCGCCGAACTCAGAGGATAATGAGAGGTATCGGCCACCACTTGTGCTTGAAATGTCTAATCTGACGGATTAAGCAGATTTTGTTGGGATTAAAAACATTGTGTCTGAAAACTTTGTTGTTATATTTTGGAATCCTGATTTAATCCTGGATTAATTAGATAAATATTTAATACTATTAAATATTGTAAGGGTTTATGATTTAAAAGAATTTGACAATGTATTTCATATTTTGCCTCAAAAACATAATTTTTACTTTATGAATCCTGCCGCTGGACAAATGCTTTCTCTCATAAATAGAGGTGAGTTCATACCATGCTCCAATTACGTTTTGATGTAAGCTGGTTTATAGCTGATCGCTGCATCTGTTGAAATTTATCGTAAATTAATAGGTATATATTTATATGGAGCTAGTGCTGCTTATGTGTCTTCCAGAGAATCGATACGCTCTACATTAATGATAATATGGTCGATGTGCAGACTAACCAAATGTTGCTCATACTCTGACCATTGTAGTACAATCCCACAAGCGAAATTGCGGGCATCTGCGAAATTGGGCGTTCTTGGTACGAAACAGAACAGAACGAATACTGTTACTTAATGTCAAAATTATTCTGTGAGTTGGTGGTAGGTACTGACCCAGTCAACCAGCCCATTCCTATTGATAGCTCTACGCAAACCTGCATAAATGTCTTCCTTATTACTGTCTTATTAAAACACCAACCGTAACAGCAAGGTGCTGCTCCTAATTATTGTTGGTAATGCTAATTAAATATCAGAAAGGCCTCTGTTTTCTTTATCTTTCTCTAGAGATAGAGCCTAGATTTTCACGAGCTAAGCCATACTAGCCTTGCTTTCATAATTCACATCGCAATAAAACGGACATTAGAACCGGTACACACTTAAAATCGCATAAAATATCGCTCGCCCTAACCTTTTTAATGGTCTTGGCTCACCCTGGGGGAAAACAAAGCCGAAAAAAAACTTTGCAAAAAGTAGTGTATTCTGGTGATATTTATTATTATATTAAAAGTAGGGGATGTAGCCCCGAGAAAAAACGAAGCTGCTTGTGTAATTTAAAATACATTGCGTTTTTGTTTCATACCTATTAAAGTTTGTTATGAAGAAACACAGCAATGGAAGTGGAAATGACGCTTGAATTTGGTGAATCAAGTTTTTGGTACGTGTACCGTTTCTGGGGTCTTCGTAAGAATTTCGCCGTCGGCGAGCGTCGGGCGATTACTGCACCGACCAACGAATTTATGGTCAAACTTCTGTGTGAAGGCGACGGCGCGAGTTTTTATTATGATCAGCCCAGTGGACCGTGAAAGCAAGTTGCCGCGGGGAGACGTAATTTCCATACCTCATGTCTGTTTCTGTCGCCCTAGTACTTCCTTAATAAAAGTTGCGGTTCTGTTTTATTATTACTAAATTAAATAAGTTGATACTTCGGTTTATTTTTTATATTTACATGCAATTTTAGCCCAACTATAAATACGTAATGGACGTCATAAATGTAGGATAATGTCTTCCAAAACTAACTTGAGAGAAATGGTTTGTTAAGAATTCAATAATTATTTTTAATTCAGTAAGTATATTTTGAAAGGAAAACATGTTGTTTTTCTTCACTATTCACCAAGTAAAAGATAATTGTTTCGTAATTCCACCAAAATGAAAGATTTTTTTGTAATAACTCAAAAATGCTATCTAATATTTAAAAAAAAACAGTCTACCCATAACATCTACGGGTACAGAGTAACAAACTAAACAAAACTCGGAATAAAAATTAGTCAATCATCAGAAAAAAGGAAAAAAAATAAACAGACGAATTGCAAACTCCCCTGGCTTGAAAACTTTAAGTAAGACGTGAAAAATGGGAATATGAAAAGAAATAATTTTCCGCGCGACTCGCCTGTGCAAATGAGCTGAATGAAGGAACTTGCTCATGCGAATGATTGAACGCTGTACCAATGAAACAATATTTAAGTTTACATCGTTAGCTTTGGAATTAGAAGAAAATGCGGAAGAAAACGAATATTTTCTTAGTAGGAGTAGAGTAAAATAAAATTAAAACTGTATTCTGCAAATCTTAACTTAAAAATGCGCTAGTAAGTTTTAATGCGCTATAATCTATTGAACATAGGCCTCCCCGAATGACTTCCAGATCGGCCGGTTGGAAGCAACCTGCATCCAGCAACTTCCTGCGATCTTTATTAGGTCGTCTGTCCATCTTCTTTGGGGGAGGCTTTCAGCAGTGGAAGTGATGGCTGAAATTATGATGATGATGATGAATCTGTTAACATATTAACATTAAGATTCCTAATGTTATTATGACGTGGTATATAAAGGAATAGATAATTTTCTTAGGCCAGCCGAATTTTTAGGCTTGCATTATTGGGTTTTAGGATATGAGCTGAGAGATGGGTGGGTCTAGACGCCATACAATTGACATCTTTCAGTTTCAGAAGCTGAGGTTTAAAAAAAACAGAAGACATATCGTGAGGAAACAAGTACGTAGCACCTGAAAAAAATTTCAACGGTGTGTAAAACCGTGTCAGGGTACGGGCGGTCTACACTGACACCAGGTTGTTCATCAACCATTCTATTAGAAAAAAAGGAGAAGCAGAGTAAATCTGTGTTGTGCTCCATCGTAGATCACTACTTCGCTTACCATGATGACGTGCGAATTATTATAATATAAGCTAATTTTCTGGGCAATATTATTAAATTTCTTTTTGAAGATGCAAGGTGTAAGGCTTAGATGGTTAGGGCGCTAGAAGGGGTAAATATGGAGTACACACAACCTATCTTCAATAACAGCCATGACTGTGATTGCCTGCCTGAGCCTTTGGTATAGTGCTGCCATCTGTTGGCACGGATAACAGTTGCTATTTATTCCGACAATTAGGTTATTTATGAATTTGGAGGTAGCTGTGGATTGAATCTTGTGAATACTATATTTAATTTAGTAGTATAATTTATTAGTATTTAACTAATATTTAATTTATTAGTATTGAATTATATTTAATTTTTAATTTATGTTCTTTTATTCGATTTATGTAGGTACCTATAATTCCCTAAGAGTTATGTTACTACTTAATAAATTATATAGTTTTGGTACATTACTTGTTGCCGATAGCACAAAATAAGTATCCACCTACTTGCTCGTATACAGTATAAAGATAAAATTTCCTAAGAGTTTAATAATTTTTATTTACGCAACGTACAACGCCATCTATTATCGAGTATCGTAGTTATTGCAAACAGTTATTTATTTCTACAACATGCGCCTGGTATGTACTCCTTTCAAGTAGTGTCATCTATTATCCAATAGCGGCAACAAAGTAATGTGACGTATTTATGACGTCAGCGATAGTAGCGCCATCTGAAAGACTGCCCCGACATTACAGAAAGTATAGCTCTTACTGCTTATGTGCGCCTAGTATTATTGGTGAAAAGATTCCGAATGTCCACGGAATGGACGTATTCACAATGACTCGATTCGACAATCGACATTTTCCTGTATGGATTCGCTCTGCTCTTTGGTAGGAAAATAACTTGTAAGAATATTTTTTTCGTAATGAAAATTATGAGATAAAAAAGTATTTTATTTTCTTTATTCGTCACTGTTTTTATTTAGACCTTTTTTTGGTAATTTTTAGTTTTAACTTAAACATTAGCTTTAGTAGGTTTTGTTAAGCTGATATTTTGGATAATAGTATGTTGACACAATCTTTTTTGTTCAGTTCGGAGCGTCGCTTGTGTCTCCACTAAGTAAAGTCTTTTATGAATTTTTACAAGGCAGTCGGTTAGTTCCAATTTTGTCCACCTGTATAAATAAATTGGTATTGGGTACAGGTGATATCATGAATCAAGTACCGCTCTTGACGTTTCTCTTTCACAGATTACGCAGTTCACAGAATGGGTTATAGTGACATCTAGTTTTAAACAACGTAAAGCATTCCACTATATTTTTAAAGCATTTTTATTTCAGGCATTTTATGCATATCCACAATTCAAATAATTATAGTTATACATTTTTATAAAACTTTTTGTCATTAGGAATCAGATAGTCAGACTGCTTTTTTTGTAAGGTACTTATAAAATAACAATTTGTAAATCCTACCCGACATTTTCATTTTTTACCTACACTACTTTACGTTACACCTTTAAGTCGGACTGATTAGGGCTCGTATACTTTTGTATTATCTCTGTTTATAAAATCATGGATTACGTACCACTACCACGCTTCTCTTGTGAAAAGCTATCAATTTGGTTTGCGCAAGTGGAATCCGCCTTCACACTGAATGGAGTTGTATCTGAATCGGACAAGTATGATTACATTATTACCCATATACCTCTGGAGTACTCCACAATGATGGAAGACATAATACTGAATCCTCCAGCCGAAAACAAATACGAACACTTCAAGTACGAGTTCCTTAAACGTATGTCAGTCTACCAGCTGAAGAAAGAAGAGCTAGGAAACAAGAAACCATCGGAATATTTACACAAATTGAAGAAGTTAGCTGATCTGCGTGTTCCAATTGAATTGATTTTGAACGTATGGCTCAACAATCTGCCGAAGAAAGTACGAGAAATTGTGAGTCTTGAATCGTCAGGCCACGTGGATACTTTATGCGAAATGGCTGATAAAGTTATGTTACTTGTAAATCAGATAACACCATCGCTTGACTTATCGGGTGACCAGTTTGGACTTATAACAAACCGTATAGACGAGTTAGCAAAACAAGTAAGAACAGTACAAGAGAAGATTAATTATGGAGATATTCATCAGCCAGTTCAGCAAAGGGCATATTTAGCTCCTGGATATACTCGGGAAATACCTATAAAAGTTCCTAAAACGGGTACTAATGATACGCCAAACGTCATTTGCTGGTACCACAGCGTATTTGGCGATAGAGCTGCAGCCTGTATTGCTCCTTGCTATTACAATAATTTATCCCCTAGCAGGCACTACGTACGTCAATAAACATAGGTAACGCTGTTCATCTAAATTGTTTTCTTGTTTGTTACGAATGCTGTTATACTCGTACTGGTTACAATTAATTTGTTGATTATAAGATATTTTTGTTCGCTACTGTTTAATTAAAGTGTTTTGATTATGGCAATTGCGTTTTATTTGTGTATATTCTTGTCTTAATAAAGACCTAAAGTATAGGATAATATACTCTAATAATGTTATCCTCCTAACCAAACCTCGGCTACAGCGGCCAATATTAAAGAAGGTATGTAGACTAGAGTATGCTATGACTTTGTAGATAGTAATTATGCTGATTTGCAGGTATTAAAGTGAACAAGTGCAAGTGCAAAATGACATGGTAATCTAACACGATCAAAAAGAGATCAGGTAGAGCATTTACGAGCTTTCCGAGGCACATACGCATACAATACAATTGTCTTGGTTTCGAATCGGAGACTTCTGACTGATTAAAGATAGAAAGTAATTGATTTTAAACTGTATTTACAAAATAATAACTTAAAGGATAAATTATTGTAAACTTAAGTTTATTTAATTTTTAAAGCGCATATCTTTTGATAAGACATTAGACTGTAAAGAATACCTTGTGGATGTAAAAATAAAAACAAATATTTAAATAATACTCATGGTTTAATATGTAATATATAACTTTATATTTTATAACAAATATAGAATTGCACTCTGTATCAGAACGCATTGATATTACAGAAATAATATTTACAAAGATTTATTATTAAAGCTACAATTAATTTAAATATTATTTTATCATACCATCAACATGTGGCTTATTTACATTATTATAGGAAAATATTCTAAAATTATCATAAACCAGTCAATAAACAAAGGCAGTTGTATCAAGTTTCACTTACCTACTATACAAAATTCACTGCAGATTCGGAATCCATTTAGCTAAAATCCTATACGTTTAACGAAACTAGCTTAATCTATTAATCTTAGTATCTGGATATTAGCTAAAAGGTTATTCAAAATATTTATAGTAGAAATCCTTTAACGTTTATCTTTTAATTAAATGTTAATAACATTGGACGGATACAGGGAAGTCTCAAAATTTTGGAATTATTCTAAACGCACAATGGTTTTAAGGCACTCAATCAACAAATAAAAATATAAAAGTGGTCTAATAAGAAGTGGAGCTGCTGTCTGGTCGCAGTTGTTTGGTTTGGACATCGTCATACGCAATGGTGAATACACTCTTCTTCTCAGTTATTGGCAGTCTCTTTGTGTTGTTCTGTTGAACCAATGCATTCATTGCTATACCCGAATCATTGTCATCTATCTTTGTCCTGTGACTTATATCTGGCAGATTATCACCTCCTATGTTTATTTTAGAAACATGCACTTCAGGATTTTTACGATCTTCCTCGTAGTTGGTTGATATTGATATACTATGAGTAAGAGCACTCTCAGATATATCCTGCTTTGTTTCTTTGACGTCATCTTGATTCACGTAGATTGGTTGCTGTTCGGGCACTTGCTTTCGTGGCATGGGTACGTTGGGCTGGTTACCGAGGTATTTTGGAATATGCGTTGGTTGAATATAACATAGTGGGTTCTGGTTTTCGTATTGATGCTCATACCTGTGTTCAGAATGTTGAAGCAAAGGATGAACGTCAGGCAACGGGCCTTCTGGTACAGGAGTGACCTTTCCTTCTTTTAATATCCGTGGGTGAATAAACTCATTTTCTTTTGATTTGAAGTTTTTTTTTACCTCTGAATCACCCTGATTATCTTTGCTTATAATTTTACCATATCTACCAATACCAGCTTTATCGTCCTCGTTTTTTGTTTTAGATGGCCTTTTTGGTTTGCTTGGAACTATTTTTTCAGAAGGTCCTGTTTTAGCTGCAGAAGATTTCTTGCCATACCATTGCATATACCGTGGCAAATTTTTTTGAGGTGGCTTTGCAGTTTCAGAAGACTTTGATGATTCGCTGGCCTCATTATTTATTTTACTACTAGATTCCTTAATACTTGAACTTTCTAATTTACTAGACTGTTTATCTATATCATTTGATTTTGTCTTTGATGATGATTGTTCAGCTACAATTTCTCGTGCTTCCGTTGAAGAACCTTGTCTAGAGAAAACTAGATTCCGATTATTTTTTGAAGCTGAGCTGCTCGAACTTTTACTTTCATTACTTTCATGCCTAATAGCTAGGGGGTTTTTAAGAGGTGCTTCGTCCGTAGAAACCGAAAACTGCTTTTGTAATCTCAACCTCTTTTCACTCAAATCAGATTCCACTTTTTCATCTAAAGAGTCCGAAATTTCCATTAATACTTCCCTTTTTAGTCTGGATCTGTCACTATCTGATATTTTTATCTGAGTCGAGCTGACAATTTCATTTTTGGATGTCGTGACTGTACTTTTTGTCCTATCACCGTAGTTCTTAAAATGTTCTTCTCTCTCATTTGTTTTACTTATTTTTACGTGTTTTTCGCTTTCTAACGAAGGAGATACTTCGCTTTCCTCGAGGATTGGTGTTTTTATTTTTCTTTTTAAATCGTACACTCTAATACTACGTCTGGAATCTTTGTGTTTTATTTTCTTTTTGGGTTTTTTCTTTTTTAGCCACGCATCTTTTGTTGATTCTTCTTCACCCATAATTTGTGACTCATCTTCACTGTAAGAATCGTTATCACTTCTTGCTTTTCTTCGGGTTGGTTTCAGAAGCTGTGGTTCAGTTTGCGTACCAATGTGACACTCTGTTTGAGTAGCCATCACTGAATGACCAGGTAAACTTTGGGTTTCAAGTTTGCTTTCAACTTGAGAAGCTGTTTCATGGTTTTGTAACATTCTTTCACGTTCAATAAGTATTTGGTGTAAAAGTTCATTTTGTTTTCTGAGAGATGATTCTAATAGTTCTTGATGAATTGTTGACTTATTCTGCATTTCTAATAGTGCCGACTGCAAGTAGTCTGCTTTTAAGGGAACTGAGCCAGGTACGTCAGGTGCTACATTCGAATAATCGTGAAATTGGTTTTGTACGTCACTTCCCACTTGTGATCGTTGCCCATAACTTTTGGCATCTTTTCCGTTAGATAAATTATCTAAATCTGTAACTTTTCCCATTCTTTCTCTAATATTTTTTGCTTCTTCTCCTTGTTCTCTAATAAATCTTTCCATTAGTAGATTTTTTCCACTGTCAACAACAACGTATTGTGTTTGGGGTATTAATGTTACTGGTCGTTGTTGTTGGACAGGAAGATTAACGTAACGTTCTTCTTCATTTTTGCCTCTAGTTACTAATCTTAAAATTTCTGTATTGCCCTCTTTAATAAAATATTGATCTCTGCCTAGAGCAGATGGGACGCGCAATTTGTCTTGATATTCCCGTTTAGTTTTGTTATCAGTCTTGTCGTGTATAATCTTATCAGCATCAGACTTGAGGAAAACTCCGACTTCGGAGCCTCGGTCTATTTCGTGTCTGCGTATTGAATCATTGTCTTGTTCCCTATGCTGGTAATGTAGCGTAGCAATTCGGTCGTAACCATTTTCCAGGTCTTCGATATATTCTTTGTGTTTGTTTGAGAATGCTTCTTGTAGTTGCATTTCTTTTGTGTAAATAATATTGGGTCCGTCTCTAAAACAAAAATAAAAAAACGGTTTATGTTTTGTTAGCTAAAGCTATGAATTATAGACTGAAATATAAAAATCATCAAATTACCGTCTAAATGATTGTCGATTGTCATTATATCTGTAATCGTTGTCTGCTGCTGCGTGCACAAACTCCTGGTGAATGTCTCCCGGCGTTGAAGCTGGTTTAGATGGCTCTTTATGGGATCTATAGTTTCGTTTATTGAACTTCCACTGCGTCGGTTTTGTCCTCAAGTCTGCCTGCTCGGCACTCCACGCCTCGCGCCTCCTCCACTCATTGGCTTGTATGGACTTATTTTCTATATTTTGCGTCGACTTGTTTTCCCTCCCAAGTCCCTTGTCGCGCACCACTAAATGCACGTCGTCCTCTGTGGAGTTGACACGTATCACTCTTTTCCTAGAATTTATTAATGGTTATCTATGTACCTATCTGTTCTGTTACAATCACATAAGTAGTATAGGTATATTAATGTGGTGGTGTATTAAAATTATAGAAGGCATTAAAAATATCTTAATTCAGGTGTCATGCAATAGTAACGACTTGTATGGGTAACATTTATACCAAAAAGTGATTGTACTTAGTCAATGTTGTTGTTCATTTTGTGAGCACTGTAATTGTATCAATAAAAGACTCTAACTGGAAGGCAATGATTTTTTTTTGTCAGCCAGAAAATAATATTTCTAAATTATTGTTATAGGGAATTTTACTATTTTATACAATATAGCAAATCACTTCTTCGTATTGCTTACCGTGAAAGGTAAAAGCTATTTAAAATGTGCACTATAAAACAAAAATAATTATATTTACCTAAAAAGTGTAAAGCTGGTGTGAGAACTTGCATTAGTTGGTGCATTTCAGTCTGTTAATAAGAGAAAAGGAAATATTAGTAGAAAAAACGTTAAAAAATTAGAATGTGTACCTACTTGAAGAATTGTGATCTAATGGTGTTAGAAATTAGCAATTTAGTGAATTACTAAGCTTTAAAGAAAAAATACTGGTGATATTTACCTTGGAGGCATATAAAGAGGGCAACCCTCGCATATGCAACAACATATAAGAAGCAACAGTACCAAAGCTACTAATATTGCGAGCAAAATAAGTAGCCAGAATAACAAACGGCTCTCTGCTCTGTACAGGCCCTGCAAAAAAGGAAAAAAGTGTTATCTACTTAATCCTAAATATCGTAGAGCAAACTATTCGACAAATTCCAAAATCACTTGCGCAAGTCATACTTACAGAATCACCGCCATCGTCACTGGAGGTCTGATCTGACTTGCCAGAATTTGAGCCGGTTCCAGATCCGGTACCAGAATTAATGACACCACCTTGGTTGGTGCCAGTCGTATAAATTGTTACATTCTTTGCCAGTTGCTCCTGGAGTTTGGCAACATTTATGGCAGTATTCCCGGTCATACGCACTACGGCAATTACTTCACTCCTAAAAATGATAAACATATTTGAATATGATATAATAAATAAGAAAAGATTAACAAATATTTTGCTTAAAAATATTTTGGTTCAGCAGGATTAGGAATAGCTCAATTGGCAGAGCAGCTGATCTTATTAATGGAAGATACAAAAAGGTCGCAGTTCAAATTTAGTCTACGAATTTATTTCTTTTAACAAAAATGTATAACTTGAAAATACTCACTTTTCTTGACTAGATTCCTGACCGTTTAAATCCGTTGCATCGTTCCCTTTGTAAGGTTTTATATCAATTATGCTTACTCTTCCTCCAGAAAGTGTACTAAGTACTTCTTCTAGTTTCTTCTTATCAGGATTAGCACCAGGAACTATGAAGGACATTGTCCTAGTCTTACTTTCTGGAGGATATATTTTTACTAATGTAGTGGAGGATAGTCTAGGAACACCCAGATCGTAAGCTCTTACTGTAAGAACAAATACTTCACTCTCTTGATCGTCGGATTGACGTTTTCGCCTGTTAACGTTTTGTTTTTTTGTTCTTTTTAGAGCTTCTAAAAGGTATAGTTCTCCTGTAAAAAAAAAAAAATTAAAATGATATTCTGTCTTCTTACGAAAATAAACAATAGGTAATCAATAATCGGAATTAAATAATAATTTACCTGTTTCCTCATTAATAGCAAACTTCCCATTTCCCTGTATTATTTCATATCTGACTACATTATTTGGTGGTTCGGAATCTCTGTCAACTGCCTTTACGAATGCTGCCGAAGTGAAATTATTCAGACCCGGTGATAGCACAAACTCGTAAAGCGATCTCTCAAACTCTGGTGGGTTATCATTTACATCTATAAACTTAATAATTAATGGCACTGTTACTCTTAAACCTACTCCATCGTTATCTCTAGCCTCAACTAAGAAATGCAGGTCTGGCATCGCTTCACGGTCAAAGCCGTGGTTATTCGTGGCTACAGTTATAACTCCCGATATAGGATCCAAGTGTAGGGATGTGTTTAGATATCCTAATATGGCAGTGAACTGTATTTTGCCGAACGCGCCGGTATCGACGTCGTCTGCTGCGACTTGTACGACTTTGGTGCCAGCTGTTACGTTCTCTGGCAGGTCCACGTCGTACGATTGCGCCAGGAAGATTGGCGGGTTATCATTTACGTCGTTCAAGTATACTGTAACGTTCGCTGTTGCTGATAAATTCGTTGCTGGACCAAGCTCTTGAGCTAAAATCTGAAAAGGAGATTTGTTAAGGTTAAAAATCGTTATATTAGAAACATTCTAACAAAATTAGGCAATTTATGATTAAGTATTGATATTTAATAAGATTTAACTTAAAAGAGAATGCATACCTGGAACACAACAGACTTCCTCGCTTCATAATCGAGCATGGTATTGTCCCGCACTTTGATGATGAACTGGGCATGTCTCTCAGCAACTGTGGGCGAGATCTCAAAGGTTCCATTATTGCCAACCAATGAGAGAGAGAACACCCCGTTCTTACCAGCATCATTGTCGTTTACTTGAGGTATGTAAGGATCGCTGAACGTTAGTGCTGTGCCTTGAGGAGCGTTCTCATCTAAGTAAGTGATGTAGCTGGAAATTAATTATTGAAATCATTATTTTTGCCTATTCGTTTTGGTATCTATGTATCACTACTATTTACTTCGTTACAAAGGTATTTCCTGACTATCATTTTTTGAATCCTGACTATATTTTTTTAATAATTAGGTAGATTACAAACATAATAAGACTATGATCTAATAAGCGTTACTTCATTGCAATCCTTTTGTGAACTGTTACGAAATCGAACTTTTATCGTCATTCTCTTGCTGTAAATTTTTTTTCAATTGTGGATAAGCCTACAAGTGTTTTCTTTCCTCTAAACTCAATAAAGTTAGCTAATAAGCTTTTATAGCTCATCATCTATTTTTACCTCAACAAAAACATCAAATTATTTGAAAATATAATGGTTGTATCTACTTACAACTGATTCTCAAAGTATGGTGGTGAGTTCTCTCGCTCAGGCAATATGAACGCGAGCTGAACGGTAGAGGACATGGCTTCGGGTTCCTCTCGCGACAGCCGGACCTCCTCAGCTACCACTGTAAGGAGTATTGGGGCTCCTGCGTGCGATATCGCTGCTATTTCTTCTATAGGCCGTTCTAGAGTCACTTCGCCTGAAAATAAAAGATAAATGCTTGCATTGAGAATTAATATTTCCATGTCATTGTGGCTCGAAATAATATGAAAATAGAGGCGACGTCAAAAAACGTTTTCAGTTTCAATACATTCTGTTTTTTTAGATCAAACTTTGTTTTTATTTTTTTTTAAACCTACAAGCAAACAGCAAGATATATATACAGAAACTTTATCCATTGATAGCTGTATTAGTTCGGAGAACTGTGTCGTAGCCATTAGCGTCAACCTTTTACACGATTTTTAACTAATTACCTACACCTTGCTATTATAATATACCTACATCCTTCATCATTTCTGTTTGGAATCAGTCAACCCACATTCAAGCGTAGGTATATTAATATTATTTGCAACAATGTCGAATATCAGGAGCTTATTCCAAGCGAAATCATGTATTAATTTAAGTATTTTATATCTTAGTTTTAATATTACCAACCGAGAGAGTTAGTCATACTAACGCCATCTATAGAATTTTACAAGAAATTCTTCTTACCCTCCGTGTCTCTACAGAAGATCCGCTAGAATGCGTGCTATCGGAAAATAATTGCACATCTTGCTCATAGATGGCGTTTTTACTCAAAGGAATATTGTGTTTACGTTTACGAAGTCTCTTCTGAATTGATATCTACATTGTTTATGTAATACAAATCTACATAAATATTTTTTTAATGGTATATAATATAAATCGTTGCTACTAAATTATTGATTCTTGTCATCAATGATCTAAGCACTGATAGCGCAGTGGTATGACCGTCGACTGATATGCCAGAGGTCTCGAGTTCGATCTCAAGGCGCGTAAATTAAATCTGACTTTTCGCAAGTTATGTACGTATTATAAATAAATTATCAGTAGCTAAAATGGTGAGGGAAAACATGATGAAACCAGCACAACTGAGAGATTTTTCAATGGTGTGTAAAGCTATGTCAGATTAAAACTCTAACACCAGGTTGTTTATCAACCATACGATAAGAAGAAGAAGATCAATGACCTTTGAACTGTTGTCAAATTATCAATTTTTGACGATGACAATCTGTTTGCGAAATACGATTCAGGCTACTGAGCATATATACATAATATAAACTTTTCTTAAGAATCACTATAACTATTAAAAAATACCGCATCAAAATCCGTTGCGTAGTTTAAAAGATCTAAGCTTACATAGGGACAGACAGACGGCGGATAGCGACTTTGTTTTATACTATGTAGTGAAGTGATAAAAACTTAAATAAATAAATAAATTAGCCTGTAACTGTCCCTATGTAGGGCAAAGGCCTCTTCTCATACAGAGAAGGATTGAGCATTAATCACCGCGCTAGCTCACTGCGTGTTGGCAATTTCAGACTATTATAAGTCCAGATTTCCTTACGATGTTTTCCTTCACCGTTAGTCAGTGGTGTCTTAGAATATCTAAGAAAGTACATATGACATTGAAAAAGTCACATTGGTACATGCCAGGTTCGAACCCACACCGATCTGCTTGTAAAGCGGGTCCGTAACCAATGCGCCACCAGGACATCAAAACTTGCAAAATAAAATTCATTTTAGGATTTCTTTATGAATGGAAACTTGTACTGATCAAACTGATGTTATTTTTTCTTAACATGGTTTTTAGCGATTTTTCTTATCAAAGAGGTTGTGGTTTTAAAGAGAAAGGTGCCTTAACAGCTTAATGATATTTATAACAAAAACCATGATGGAGTTTGAAGAAACATCTGTACAATAATGAATTTTAAAAAAAATGTTTAGGAAGATTTGCCGAAAAGGTCGAAACTTATTATTGTAAGTACTCGGAGATGAATAGGCTTTTAGTACAAAAGGAGATTCAAGCCAGGTGCTGACAAAGCAGTAAAATCTAATCACTTAGAAAGAAATCGAGATGGTATAATTTTTCTTTCTCGACCTTAGAGGTTAGAATTGCCTGTATTTTATAACTTTTATTCACGAATCATTTTTAAATTGTAGCTGACTTTGTACCTTATCCTAACTATAATACTACATAACTTAGGAAAAGTCAGAGGTGCCCCTGAGACTTAGTCATTAGTTAGTCAGAAACGGACATAGGGTACCTTTTAACAAAAAAGAAGTACTGTTTCCGAGGATAACAATAACGTCCTTATGATAATAGATGGCGTTATGTGTCTTTCGAATCATGATAAAAATTGAACTTCACGCAGATGAAATCGCGGGCGACAGCTTTAATATGTCTGTTTACAAAAAAAAATATTTAAATCAACAAATCTGACTCTCGTTTTCTGTTATCAATTGTTTAATATATCAAGGAGCGATCACATATTGCGAAAACCCCGAGTAAACACTAGAGGGTGAAAAGAAAAACAATAAAAGGGTACACATTCCACCCGCCAGTCACTCAAAGAAAAAGTTACAAGTAAGTATATGTCCCTGTCTTATAAAGAAATTCTTTACCAGTTCCATCGCTTACACAGTTATTATTGAATGAGTTTCAAACTGTATGTTCTACAAATATTACACTTATCGTAACGAATATACATAAGAAAGCTTACTACTTAATATGGGCATAATAATCATAGCGGTAGATGCTACAGATGTCTATGAACATGTCATCATTCATAAAGCCTTAGGTACTCAGCGACAAGCTTCATTATGCGGAGTAGGTGTCTGAGAAAAAACCTGTGACGTGTAATTAGCATACAAAAGTGGTGCATCTACTTTTAATATTAAACTCCCGAGATCCTCATCTGTCGTCGGTGACAAGGCAAATGAGAGGCTCATTAATTATTTAAAAGCGCGGCTTGAATGAACGGAATAAATCATTGGTAAGGAATAAATTGAAACTGTTTGTTGTGTCACAAGTCTAATTTAAGTAACACATAACGATTTTGTTTTATACGATACTATGAACATTAAACAAAGATATACTTAAAAGTGGTTTAATTAATCTATTGAGGAAGTTATAAGGGCTATAATTGTAATTTGTACTGTTGTCTATTTATAATTAATTTGTACTCTGTAATCTGGTCAAAGTATTTAAAATTCCGTACATTGTTAAGTAAGAAGAAATCTTGTCATAGATAATATACAGATATAACCTAAGTATATTTATTAGGTATCTATAAAATCTTTTTGCACATACAGTAAAACACTGGCCATCAAAACTTAGTAGAACTTTTAAAGTACACAATTAAAAAAAATACTTCAAAGGAAGTCGGTGAAACTTGCCATAAAACGTTTTTCACTTCAAACTCTAACTTCTATTTAAGCTTCTATTATAGTTTAGGGGAAATTGCAATTTCAAAAGTGTGGTACATAACTTTCGAAGGCTAGTGTATAATAAAATTGTTTGGTTCAGTCAATGTTAATTAAAATAAGGACATTAAAGCTAGCTTAAATTAAAATGTATTAAGTTCTGGCCCATTTATTTGTTACGTATAAATAGAAAATCTCACTCTTCACGCCAGGTATTACCAAGGTTCCAATATCTCAACTAATGAACCGAATTGATTGCCTCTTTTATTCATTTCTGTCTCTTATTTAATAGCAGAGATTAACCTTTAAGCTTGGACATTAGTCATTTAAACGATTTATAATTTAATTACTGGAAATGTCTTGCTGTTATTCTCTTTCGGTGGTAGGAAACTGCTTTACAATTACGACATACTACATACTGTATTGTATGTTATAGATTTTTTGTTAAAGACGTTACTTAGCCATAGATTTTCAGTTGGAATATTTGATTAGTTTCTTTGAAAAAAAAAAACTATAAATTTAACCACTGAAATGAGAATTAAGTGTACCTTGTCAATAATTAAACTATGTTTAGATTTAAACCATAGTAAGTTGAAAACACATCAAGAATATTGGAATGACTTGAAAAATACATCACAGATTTTCACAACAGGCATCACAAAAAAAAAGCGAGGATATCACAATACTTACAGCTATTTGTACGATCTAGATAGGACGATTCAGAATACGTTTCTACTAACTTTGGAATTGCTCCAACCAAATTGAATCTTTATCCAAATTGAATATCCATTCATATGTTCATAAGGAGAGGTCTGATTTATTTGACAAATTCTCGTAAACGACAGCTCTTCCAATAACCCGATAAGTTTTAACGGTTCCTAAAGAGCAAGTTTGCGGAGGCGGGCATAGTTATCTAGCTGATAATGTCAGAGCAAGTCGGGATTGTATTGTCAGCTACTACGTAGGTACGGGGACGCTATTCAAAGGAAGTGCCTTTATTATGAAGTAAGGTAGGGCAGCTTTACAAACAATGGATGGCGAGGCGAGAGCGCGACCGGTAAGGTCTAATGAGCCATTATGTGCTTGTTCAGCAGAATGCAAGGTTGCATTAAAAGCCCTGTTAGCGTTTTCGAAGTCCTTCGTGTTTGTAGTTTTGTTAGCGAACAAATACGCATTGTTAAGTGTTGTCAGAGCTACCACTGCTACGCACTCAACATGAACTTATGGCATTGTTAAGGGAATTTAGATGTAAACTACAACTTTGGATACACAGAAAGTTGTACAAACTTCGCTCCCGGGTAACAACCCGCAACAATATGGTGTATTATGTAAATAAACAGACATTCTACTAAACAAAGTTTGTATCAATTCAGAATTCAATCTTTGGCGTCAATAGTTCGTTTATCAATTCGCACTAAACAAAGGATATTTCATAACAAACAGAAATAGTAAACACAGCATTCAATTTGTTGCAGGATTTAATTCAAAACGCTTTGTCTACACGTTAATTATAACACTTAACGAATAAACTTTGGCTATTAAATTTGTTGCCATAAAATGGAAGTTTGGTGGAAAATTGCTTCAAACTAAATCTGATAGCGTTAGACGAAAAGTGGGACACGCAAGGTTGCGGGCAGTGGCTTTGAAACATCTGGGTCAGTGGGGGTAGTGTTGACCAGCGATAAGGAAGTAGAATATCCTACGGAAGCCGGATGCTCGACGGACGTACCGATGCTATCAGAAAAAAATGCCTGTACGTCTGACCTACTGGAAAGCGGCAAAAACCAAGCTCTAGTTTAACACGAGGCATCTAGTCAGTAACATAAATCAAGGCCAAATAGTAGGGAACACACAGTGCATGTTTTAAGACTTCTTTCATGACCTCTATAACAGGAAAGTAACTATTAAAGTTTGCAATACAAAATTCATAGTTTAGTACGAGTATTACATTTCAGAGCGTAAAGTTCTTGGAAGGAGACATTTACTAAATGCACATACTATTGGCTATGATAATAATAAGTTATTCATTGGAAAATAAGAATTTATGAGCTCAAAAGGAAGGTTTTGACATAAGAGATATAGTATTACCCAAGATAGAAAATGTCGGGGCCCATAATGGAGATCTATCTCATTATGAAATCAGAGACAATAAAATACCTGCGTTAAAAGGACAGGGCAGGAACAAAATCACATTAATCAGCCCTTCCAATAACAAAGGCACTACAAAAAGCCGTATCAGGTGTCGTACCTTCTACATAGGTTGTTAAATCATAAATTGCGAAGAAATATACGACTTGCCCGTTTGTAAATAAAGGCAGAAAAAGTGCTGGTCGTTAAAATGCCGCTGACCCAAGAGTTTACACGTAAAGAATCAGTTTGTGTAAAATTAACTCGGGAGGGTGAAATAGGGGTAAATTGCAGCTCCGTAATATCCGGTGAAATGAGTATATACCTACCATAATTTGTAGCAAAATCTAAAACTAAGAATTCAAATAAGTATAACATTTATGTAAAATGTCCATTGTTAAAACGTTTTCAGGTTAAGCTTGGGAAACGTTCAAGATTTAATTAATTAAAAAGCTTTTAGGTCGCTGTTTATGGTAATCGGATACAAAATGAGTTTATGTAAATCGGATTGTTGCTTTTTTTTAAAGATTTGTATTCTTTAACAAACCTATATTTTTGTATTATGACATCCTAATTAAACGTACGATCGACAACTTAAGGCGAAGGCTGTTTTATTTATGACAATGAATCTTAAAACAGCACATGTGATCTAAAAGGCTTTAAATATAATCATTTAATGCTTTTTTAGACAAGATATAGCTGAGTATCCGGTGCCTTAATAAACTTAGACGAAACAAAAAAAGATAGACAAAAGTGGGGCTTAAACATGCTACAATCATACCGCAGCAAAGCTCTAACCAAAGAAATATGAAACATTTTACTATCTTTGTCTCCAACCAACTGAGCTATAGAATCATCACCTGCATTCATTTAATTTAAAACAGTATCAAGGTTTATAAGTATTATATCTACTAACTTACCCGTTGTTTCATTGATGTTAAAGAACGGCGTGAATGGATTCCCCTCAGATACAAGTCCATATCTGATCTGCCTTGGAGCTCCTTTATCTCCATCTTCAGCCCGTACCCTGACTACCATATCTCCTGGTGCCACCTGTCTAGGCAGGTGAGTGATTGGAGGAGCCGTTGTGAAAACTGGGGGCATGTCTTGGACATCTTGGACTACCACCACTACTTCTAATCCAGCGATGTTGCGTGTATCCTTTCCAACTTCGATGTAGGGGTCCTGGAATCACGGAGTGAGATCGAGATTGTCATTTTTGCCAAAAATACCTACAGCCATAGTAATAAAAATTCTGTAAAAATAATTACACTAGATACAATCCAGCCAAATTAAAAATATTTTTATTAATGTAGCCCATTAGGCACTTATGAATAGTTATAATTCTAATATTTTTTATTGTAAGAGTGAATCTAGTGGCCAGTTCCAAGGGCACCCTTCGCAGTGACGGAGAGTGCACAGACACACATAATAGACAGATAGATGGTGTGGAATTACGAAACCCTAAAGGAAAATTAGGCGCCTCTAAAGTTCTAAATAAAATGACATATTATACTCGTAACAATAGATAGAAAAAAATATAATACGCTAATCCCAAATAAACAAAAATTGGTTTTAGTACCGACGATATTGCAAAAGAATGTCAACATGATACCCATAGACTCGAGCTTGTCGCTACAATTTGATATAAATCCCTTGGTCACAACACCCACGGGAAAACAAGGGTGCTATTATTAGTTCGGGACCACACGCCACACGGCAAGTATCAAGTATTATTTTATAGGCCCACTTTTAATCGATAAATGTGCGCACTCCCACGCTTTCTGTACTGATCCGACTAGGCTGTGGCACAGAAAAGACATTAGGATAATAAAATTGACAATATGCAGCGTATGTGACGATTCTTTCTAACCACAGAGCCAGTTCGTTTGGATCTCTCTATACAGAAAATCTCTGAAGAATCTCTCTCTAATATATTATTTTATATTAAATATCTTTTCGGCTTCATTCAAGAATTGATTAATTCATTGATTTGCCAATCTAGTTTGAGCTCAAACGGAGTTCGGAAAGATTACACAGCGTGCTCATGCGGCGGCATCGCGGGCCTCATTTGAGTTAATAGATTAGAATTTTCTTAATTAAAAATTTCGAGGTTTTTCTATACCGGGGGCTTTTTAAAATTTATTTTACAGTAATATAGGTATATTTCCTAACTCACAATTATAACATAACAAAACTAAGCTCAATCATAACAACAAAATTTCTCAGATTAATTTGCATTATAATTACAAATTTTATACCACCATCAGACGATAATAAATTTTAAAATTAATGGTTGTAATATGCAGGAATTGATACTAAATTAAGTAATAAAAGTTGTCGCACATGGGCGTCAAAGTGGTCGTTTAATATGAATATTAAGATCGCATGTAATAATTTCGAGCTTATTAAACGTATCATTAAAGCAGACAATAACATGTATGAATATAACTTTCCTTAGAAAGTAACTTCGACTGTGAGCATTCATACCGAGGGCTTACTGATGGAATGATTTTCGTATTATAATTTCGATTTCCTTTTATACAGGACAGGTTAAACGAGAGACATCAATGAAGGATATTCAGTATTTGATTATAATTCACTTTTACTACTGGACTAATACTGAATTTGCGAAAAAAAGCACCTGATCTATATATTTGTCCATGTGCATAATTTTCTTCGTAACAGCAGACTTTTTTTTGCAATTTCAGGCTTGGTGCATTAATAAAATTTTACCATAATTAGATATCGAATTCTCTCCTTCAGTACGTCCCATATAATAAAATTAATAGCTCATTAATAAGATTTTATTTTCTATGTCTTAAATTATGTCTCTTCTGTAATAATTTTTTCAGTTAGGCCGATTGTAGCCGACAACACCCTATACTTATTATTAGCATTTAAGCAGACAGCATAATCATGCAAGCAGATAACCTACTTTAAGTACCATACCAAAATGTTAAGTCTGAAACGCTCTAAGCTCTTAAAATCCTACTAAATCCATCCTGTAATTTCCAACAGTAAGCCAAACTTACGGTCAGACAGGATGGGACTGTGTTTGACTATGTTTAATAATAAAGTGATATGAATTACTTAGATATAATTACAAGTATGGAATGGACTACGTTTTAAACGAAGCCTAATTAGCCTGTCTTACGTAGCATATAAGTTTTTCTAAACAGAACGTTTTTAACCAAGCTTTTATATCAAAACTAAACGTCTATGTAAAAAATTGTATCTGTGCTGTTGACCGTTGAAGAGTTCTTTTATCTGGAGCTAATTCTGAATGTCGATTCAGGCCATGCTTACCATAAAAATGCATTTTCATCAGAACTGAACTAACATGCAAAAAATCAACCCCGTAGCATAAGAGGAAGTGGCTCTAATTCAGCTTGCAAGATTCCACCATAACAAACATAAATATTGCAAGTTAAATATAAGCTTGTAAAAAAATCTACAAACCACTCAGCACTGGGTCGATTTAATCATCAATAACAAAATTAGAATAAGCACAATTTAAAACATATCTGCGTGCTATGCAGGTATGTTTACAAGCTACACAATCTATCGCACTTGTTTTGGCGTAATTAATTACACATTAAATGCAGATCATTAGCAGTACCAGATTGCAGCTAGAGTCACAGCCGACATGATCTCGTGAGCAACTCAGAATAATTAACCCTAATTAGGGAAACCAGGTTCATTAGAATATACGCATTACTTACCACGGCTAGTAGTGTCAAATGGTACATCGACTGAGCCTCGAAGTCTAATGGCCCCACTAGAAATATGGTTCCTTCAGTGTTTTCGGCGGAAACACGACGCTGCCGGATCGCAAAAAGCGGAGTTCCCTGCGAAAATTAGGATTATTAGCCGAGTAAATAGAATAAGTAAATAGAAAAAGGTTATTTTACGAAGAATAAATTAATGGCGTAGCAATTAAGTTCAGTAACCAAATTAGACGAACAAACATGTTTACTTATTACCGAGGAGAATTTTGTGTCCCTTCAGGGCTAATAACAATGTTACCACCATTGCTTATTTAGCGATGACTATGTACTGATTATCGGAATAGGGGTCGAAACACGAAACAGATTCAGTAAATTCACCTAAATGTGCTAGAGCGGTACTCAACTGGAGTATTAGCCGGCCCAGAGGCGGACAGGCTAAAATTGCTCTACATGTAAGGACACGGGCTCCATTATTATAGCATTTAAGCCTATAAAACGACCTCGACTCGGGTTCTAGCCATTCTCCGTGCCTGTGAGAATTTTAACACGCCTTGCTCTTAATGTCTAGTAATTGCAACCCATCGGATCGCCGCCGTCGTTCGCGAAATACCCCTCACCACAATACACGCATTAAGTAGCAGGGTAATGTGAACTCGTTGTCGAAATAATGTATTCATAGCAGCTAGTTACTGTAAAACTGCTTAACGATCGAGTCTGAAGATGAGTCTAAGTGTCTGAAATTTTAAAAATAAATTGATTTAAATAAAATTGTTTTTACATCGTTAATACAGCTTTGTTGCTTTCGCCTCATTATCCGTTCGTGCTTCCAACGCGTTTTGTTGTCACAATGAATGAATGAAATGTAACTGTATTGGATTTGAACATCTCAAACATAATAATTGTTCCATAAATTAGAACTTTTCGCACGCTTGTCAAGTTGTCGACTCCTGTTACTGTCCGAAAGTGAACAAGATATTTCATATAATTGCGTATTATTTTGTGAACTCTCCATTGTAATTTTAAGATTGATTGCCTATTCAAATTTGTGAGAGCGAGTACCTATAGTTACGTTAGGGTCCGACCACATAAACAGTAAATGAGTTTTGCAAGAGGCGTATCCCACGTCAGCCATAACGCTGTGAAAATGAGCCCTATTAACGTGAGCGCGAAACTTCATTATGTGGTTACAACGAAATAGCATGTCAAACACGACGTAGGAGAAAATGTCATTAGCTAACCCTTAATCATCGCTTCGTATCACTCCTTTAAAATAAAGATTATACTGGGACTTACTTACCCAAAGTTCGAGTTCCAAAGGCTTCGGTGAAATAGGGCTTTTTCTGGCGATTACTATCTCGAGATCAGTCCCGCGTTTTGCGTCCTGTAATAAACACAATTTGTCAAAAGTGCTTTATTATTACGTGATTTATTACAAAAAGAGTACTTAAGTACCTAACAAGGGTTTATAGAAAGTTGTTCAATTGCAGAAAATCGGGAAGACTTATCGGAACGTCTGGGTTAAAAGATTTCGGGATGAAAATGCAGCAAAATTATACGTGGGAATACAGCGTTTTGGGAACATTGTTTACATGTTGCCTATTTGCATTTCGCTTTCATTTTACTAGCTATGTTTCTACTAGATGAATACACCATACATAGCTTACTAATAATTAAATGTACTGCATTAGAAGTAATAGTAGATTCACTTAGGTTTTAACTTACAAAGAATTCAGAACCAATAATTAAATGAGAAAGGATCCAAAATAATAAAAAGTGCCGTTTGCTATAATGACTTAATTGACATAAAATTTGAGCAAAATTGTATTTATAAGTTTTAAAATTTTGAACCCAGTCTAGTGTAATGCTAAATTCGATATGTCCGTCCTTTGTGCCAGCACGTACGTCATCATCATCATCAATCATGTCACGGCGCTTCTCGGCGCCTCATTTGTTGGCCCGAATACCGACAGGTGCTTTTTCCATGTAAGCATTATAACTAGACTATGCAAATTAACATCTTTATCCCAGCGACAATTTTAATGTAACGACATTCATTGCATTAGACTTTGCAAGTCTAATGAACCTTTATGTATCATTTGAAGTGATAAAACTTCTAATAAACTGCGAAAACTATTAAGCGAAATTGGTTATGAAAAATACACTCGAGTTCTTATAACCAGAGTGTATCGCCGCATTTCCATTACTTACCGGTAATTTATTTAAGTTTATAATGATAATATTGTAGAAAATACATGATAGAATAGCTAAGCAACACACAGGAAAAACACAAGAAATCTTAGATGGATACATAGCGTTGATTTCAAATTGAATAGCAATAAACGTAATATTGCTAAGGCGGTATTATAGATTGCCAAGAAACAGCGTAAAGCTTTTGCTGAAGACCTATTCGACAGTTTTAATTCTTTAGAATCTCTTTACAATGTAAACAGTGTTGGAAAATCGAGGACACATAATATTAAGAAAGATTAGGAGATAAAAATAATATTCTCAAACTTACCTCCGGCACCAAAATGATGCCAGGCTGGTGTGGAAAAATGGTATCCCTAGGCGTGGTAGCATTTGTCCCGGTGATCGAACACGCGATGCGGGAGCTTCGTCCCCTGTTGTTGCGTACCGACAGCCTGAAGTCCACATAGCGACCAGGTTCCAGTCGCCTTAGCAGGATGATGTTGGCTTGGCACACTGAGTTGTAACGGGTACACGGGAGGGTATCTACACTGATGTCTAGGCGACCCATTTGACCTGAATAAAAGGAAAGTCGTTCAGAATTAACCTGGACTTTTATTGTTGTTTTCTAAGTTGTTGCACTCGTAGAAAAAGGTCGTCGAAGTAAGAGACAATACATTTTGGTTACACCCCAAGAATCAGTGCGTATGTCGGTAGTAGGTACAGCTGCTTTCTTTCTTTATTAATCATATGGTTGATGAACAACCTGGTGTCAGTGTAAACCACTCGAAGGCGTCTGACGTGGCTTTACACATAGTTGAATATTTTCTCAGAAGTGCTGGTTTCGCGGTATTTTCCCTCACCGTTTTAGCAAGTGATAATTAATTACAAAACGCATATAAATTCGAATCTACGATTTTTGGCTTGCCAGTCCAACGGTCTTGCCATTCGGCTTTCACTTCTACCGTACAGTACAAATACTATTTGAACATAGGTAATAGAGGCTTATTTATATTTTTTTCCTAGATAGTATCCAACTTGTTGAGATCGAAGTGGCTATGTTAACTAAAACCCGGAATAAACAGTTTAATTCTTCCTAACTTGTAATAAGTATACATTTCTGAATACCTAAACATTTCAGCTTTCCTCCATTATAAGAATTGTTTATAAAGGTCCTTGTAAAGCAATAACAAATTAACTTCTCAGATATCGCGACTAATGGAAAGCAATAACGCTTTGTTTTCTTTAGGGTCGTACAATATTGTGCTGCCGGGTCTCGAGTTTGTGACTTGGGTTTTCACTTTGTCCTTCATACTGGACAATGGGTGGTACAATCGAGAATTTTGTAAGATTTTCACAATATTTATTTTGTTTAATATTTTTGATAATTTAATTGCCAATTTAATCAGGTTATGGCTGGCCAAACCAAATAAGATTGAATGCAAATAAAAAAAAAACGTATTCAAAGAGTAAATTTACTCTATTTTAAATTGCAATGGTATATAATGGACTTTAGCCGAATTCACCTTATTTATACTTTTGTTTCTAGCACAAAGTAGTTTTGTGGCACTACTACGAGTCGTTATCATGAAATTTTTGGAACTACTAGTAGTGTAACAGGTACCAAAAAATACTAATTACAACTACGAAGAGAATAAGTTAGTTATCTTACCAATAAGTTCAAAATGCAGAGGATAATCAAAGTCAGGATCAGAGGCGCGGACGCGGTAGATGACGGAGCCGACGGGGACGTCTGCCGGCACGAGGACCAGCCTCATTAGCGTGCTGGGGTCAAACACCGGATCGCCGGCGCGGGCGCCGATCGCCCACCACACCACCACCAGCGCCAAGGCGAACGTCATCCTGGAAACAAAGGGTTTATTAGAAATTGAATGTTGATTACATGACAGATAACAGAGACGAACAGGAACATAATTATGTTCCTGCCATATAAGCCATAGTGAATGTGTGAATGAAAGATCTGTTAAAAATACCATTATTTTTTGACATCAAAATATTTTATCAATTTAATAATATTAAAATATTAATAATTTTTTTAATGATAATTGAACATTAATTGAACAGTGGCTGTTACTTCACCAAAATTGAAGTGAGAGAACTATTTTTCAACTTGATTTATTATACAAACGGCCATATGTATATTAGACAATAGAAATTTCAAATATATAAATAGATACCATCCACGCTTTCCATTAATAGACAGACGTAGCTTTACACGTTACTAATTGTATATCATAGTTGAATTTAGAGAGCAGAAAATGATTTGTTTGGTTCTTTTTGGCAATTTGTTGATGATAAACTTTGAGTTCCCTTAAATTTTATTATAGTTTGGTTCAATTGTGTAATAATATTTTGCGAACATTCATGATAATAATAATTGAGTTCTTATAATAAACTTATGTAGCATGTGAGAATAAAAAAATATATTGTATAGGAATATTATTTTTAAATCGCTTACACTGTAACAAATTTAAAACGTTACACTTTACACGATACTGAATAAACGATAAACGATAAGAGGGAATTGATAATTCAAAAGCATGGTTTTGTATTTGTCCTTTAAAAATCGTAAAATATAAAATGAAGGGTAAAAGTTTCCAACGAACAAATATTTTATAAACATCGTTCGGGCTACATCTTATAAAAACTTTTTAAAATCCCGTTTCACAACATCTTTGTCTTAAACCGCTATTAGCTAAACCAAGTTATATTTGTCAAAAGAACAGTAACAAAGTTTCGGTCCTCAGTCGCCCTTAATATCGATCCCAGTTTCGCCGAGTTGGTGCCAACTTCAACCCAAATTCAACTCCAAGTTTGGAAACAAGATTTTGTAGCGTTCCACTTCATTATCGAGCTATAACTTAGAAATCATATTTCCTATACAGAAATCAAAAGTTAGGTAGCTAGACATGTACATATAATCGTGTCGGGAGCGAGCAAGCGGGCATTAAATTATAAATTGGCTGTATCTCCGTGATATTCTTGGGATCAGCTTCGACCGCAGAACTGTAGGAAGCCTTGCGAAAGGGAAATTCGTGTTATGAAATCATACCGCCACTTCTGTGTACGACCAGGAAGTAGCCGCTCTTTATAGCTCGCCAAGTCGCCAGTAATAACTCGTTTAGGGATGCTATCAACTCAATTTTATTTTAATTTCATACGCAACCCGCGTCTAATCTCGGATCAGTTTTGTGAGATAAAATAACTGCGATTATGTTGTGGTGGAAACTAGAAACATTGTTACAAAATTAAATTTATATTTCATTAGTTGTGTTAATTTATTTGTATTAACATAACACAGGCATACTTATCTCTCTTAATAGGTTAATAGATTCAAGATATTTATTTAACTAGTTCAAAAACAATTACGACACAGCATTGGTTCTCGTATTCCTTGAACTGTGGCTTAACTATTTTAAAACAAATCCGGCTGGCGAACTAAAGTAAACCCATTCTCGTGTTGTCTGTCTGTGTGTTATCTACTGCGCTACAGTTGTGTTAGTAACACCAACAACAAACAAGTTCACTGGCACGTTAACATGGAACATGTCTAACTTCACAACTTTTGGATAAACATTTCGCGAAGAAAATATTGCGGAAGGAAATTGACACAACGAAACTGATATGTATCGGATTTCTGTTTTGTATTATCAAATATTTCTAAAAGTTAATTCTGGCATCCGATATTTTCCTTTTGTATTTGAAAGGAGATGGGTGCTATTGTTATGCGTTGATTGTTAATATTGTCCAGACGTCCGAGAGGCAATTATTCAGTAGTAAAACTTATTGCTTGTCGGTAGAAGCTAGTGTTCCAGAAAAGGATCTTAGAAGACAAATGTGTTCGTAAAGGCTCTGGGAGTTTGATTTAGTGCGAGCAAGTCGCAGTCTGCGTCGCATCGATGTTTCCTCGTAGCGCCGCGACCAAGGTGAAATATTTGTCTGACGCGAACGCCCGCCGCCTGCGACATTAAATCTTGTCGCGTGCACAACCTGGACTGTGAACTACACTACATCTAGACGTAGATATCGAACGCATTCAAACACACCTAAATGTTTGTAATACTAAAATTTTCTCTCTAACTGTAAATACGCCCTCCACATTTAATTATTACCTTTTGAATGATAATAACAAACATTCTATTGAAACAAACGCCATCTCCGAGGCCAATTAAAGTCATTTCGGGTAGACGGAGAGCTATTACTGCCATTCGATCATTCGGGAAAGTGCAGGAACGCAATTAAGGTATCATTATCTCTGCGTCCCGAGTCCATGCGAACAGAGAATTCAGCTTTAAATCATCTGACAGTCCGCTTATCCTTGACATTAATATGAGCTTTATGGTATGGTAATGTGTATTCTCGGGATACATGTTCTCTCAGGTAGACGCGCCGCAAACATTTTTGAAAGCAGGTAACTTGGTACAAAACAACAATCTATTTATAGACGCAACATTCCCATAAAAAGTTATAGGCGTGAACTACACCAGAAATGGTAACGAGTACTGGAACCGTAATGGAATATCATTTGTCATTATTATTTATGAGTGTTTCTACGTTTTGAAGTGGGAAGTAGCGGTTGGTGAGTCCTGGAGCGTCGGCGAGCCCTTAACAGCGGGATATGGCGGCAAAAATGGAAGGTGCACGATGTCGATGTCGTCCGAATCTGACCGAACGAGCGACCCCGGTGTAGCGCGTAATAGACTGCTGTTCCCTTTTGGTCACGGGTTCCCATTACCATAACACTGAGTGTGAGGAGCGGACGTGAGCCCCGCGCCGACAGATAGCCTCGTGATTTCTCGCTTATTATAAATTCTAATATACAATCTCGTAACAACGTAACATTATGCGCCAGCGATCGATTTGTTAAGATACAGGGTCATGGTTCCCAGCCCGCGGCTATCCCCTTTTCAACCATAAAGTTTTATTGCTAATTTATTGTTTATTACTATAACAAAATAGAATTAGAATTGTACCTAATAATTTACGTATCAGTAAATAAAACAAGCGAATTGTTTATGGTGTAAATAATACGGATCAATTTACTAAACTGAAATCATAGGAAGTCTTAATTCTTGCTGTGGGATTATCTGGTTAATCCTATATTGAGGTGTTAACTAAATCCCAGATAGATATTATGTTCTCGTATAAGGTTTTGTGCTGAGTAATGGTAACTCATGGAGCGGTTTGATGCGTCAATACAGCATGGCGTGCGGTTTTGTTTCAAAACTTACGAAGCTGGTTTGTGGGTCTGAACGCAATGCAATCAATATTGTGCGTTGTTGATAGTCGTATATCACAAATCAAAATAATTCGATAGTTAAACTTAGATATATAAATTATAATATTTCCTTTTTTTATTAACTAAATATGCACAAGCCACAATGCCGTGCCGCTTATATTGAGCTCCTTATTTTAAACGCAGAGCAATATTAAAACTTTCAACTTCTAGATAATATTATTTTTCTCATTGCTTTACCAGTATGTGCAAATTTGCCTCAAAAAACGCCGAATTCGATAAAGAACACTACACTATCAACCTTATTAACAAAAGGTACACTGTTCGTAAAATATATCGATTTATATTCTTGATAATTTCCTGAAGATGCTGAACGAGATAAGATCCATTAATATAGAGTAACAGTAACGGCAAATGGTCGTAAGAAGCTCGAGGGAACTTATATTAAACTCTATTAATGTCGTGTAGTTAATCATGACCCTAATATGGGGGTATCGTGGGGGTAAATCTGGGCAAAAACGTAATTTTATAGTGAGAATCACGCGAACTGAACCCCACGACCCTATTAACTGCATCCATTCTACACCATGGTTTAATCTTATATACCGAATTATAGTCTTTTAGAAAAATCACATTCATTAAAAATAAGACGCAACTATGTTGATTATTTATGTGTTTTTTTATGACATGATTTTTGTTTTGTATATAAATGCTAAATTTTTAAAAAGCATGGCTTGTGGCATATATAGTTGAATTTTGTTCAGATGAATCAATACAATTCAACTATATCTTGCAAAGAGAAAACTAAGGATTCGTGAAAACCATAGCGTATTTTAAAGCAAAACATCTTCAATAATTCAGAGACTAATATATCTATGATAAATATTTACGAATTACCAGTAATTTTTGACGATCCATAAATTTCGGACAAATGTGATTAGTTTGACATTATGTCGTTAAGCCAATTTAATAAAAATAAAACTGTAAAATAATACTGATTTAAGGAACTACTAAAATAAAGACAAAAATTTATGAAACTGTTATAAGAAAAGCTTTTATCTTTAGCATAAAGCTGCGTAAAACTGAAAATAACGTGTTTTTTTTATTGCGTAACTGTCTATCAAGTTACGCAATAAAAAAAAAACCGGCCAAGTGCGAGTCAGACTCGCGCACCGAGGGTTCCGTACAAACCTGTAGGTATATAAGTAAAAGTTATGGTATTTTTATTGCTAAATGAAATCCATAACATAACAATGTGGAAAGCTGACGGTAGTAGAAGTTTGATTTTGTTACAGCTTAAAGATATTATAGACTTGAGTATTTGTTAAGAATTTCAATATAATACCACTACGCGTTCATGAGTAAAGGGGTAATAAGTTTAAAATTATTAAAAATATTTTTATTATATGATGTAACTAAAAATTTATGCTTTTCGCAATTTTTCCTTTATCTGTGTTATAAGACGTTGCTTCGTACCAAATTTCAAGATTCTGAGTTCACGGGAAGTACCCTGTAGGTTTTGATTCCCTTGCGAGTGTCGAAAATTTGCGGCATAAACGGGAGTATCTTTTGATCGCGTTGACTTAGAAGTTTGATTTTTTCACAGCTCCAAGAGACCATAGACTTGAGTATTTGATATGAATTTCAGCTTGATACCTCCACGCGTTCCTGAGAAAAAAGGTCTTGACAGACAGACAGACAGACAGACAGACAGACAGACGGACAACAAAGTGATCCTATAAGGGTTCCCGTTTTTACCTTTTGAGGTACGGAACCCTAAAAACATGGTAAAGGCCATAAACTTTATTACAAATCAGATGCAAATAAACAAACTATTGAGTAATATCAGCTCTATTAAAAATGCTCTGGATATCATTGATTAATAGCTTATTCAATAATCAATAACGATATTGAATTGGCTTATTTGTCACGCTATGATTAGGTGTAATATTTTTGGGCGTTATTATTCAATTATGAAGTTGGAAACTTACTTGTCGATTTTTTCATAGGAATTGTTAAGTCAGTATAGCGGGATACTATCCTACATTTTCCTAATTGATTAGACTAGGCCTTATCTAGAATTAGACTTGGCCTAAAGACTATACTAACTTTAAAATATCAAATCCCTTTGGGTTGCGGGGGTCAATAGCTGCATAGAAAACTGATATTCAGCTGCCGGATTCCAAAAATGTTTTTGAATATTAAAGCTAGGAGGATGTCGATAAATTGAATAACTAACGTCAGTATAAGGCGGCATCAGATTAAATATTCGCGATTATCTTGTGTTTCATTGAGGCAGGGAAATTTTTGACGGAGTGAAAATCAAAATCAAAACATTTTTATTCATGTAGACCATTTTAGGCACTCTTATAAGAGTGACTCTAGTTGCCAGTTATAGAGAAGAATCTGGCAAGAAAATTCACGGTAGCTCTTTTAAAAAAAAGGAAACTACAGGTACTACTTTTAGAATGCACATTGCACAACTCAGTCTGCGGTAACATGGCGGTAACTATGTGCCACCCCTCACGTTCTTGATAAATTCTCACTCGAACCACTTTCTCTGGGCTGCGTACCTTGGTCACGTCTTCGCGCTAACATGCTATAACAAATCACCGCCTATTATTTCTTCATTACTGATCATTTCGCTGTTATTTAAACACATTCGTAATTGAATGTTTCAATTAAAGTAATAAATAACATCTTGTGGCAATAAAGCATGGACATGGAGATAGTGTAGGTCTTCCAGTACCTACCTACTTGCGTGATTATTTTTTTAAAGTTTTTTTTTGCCACTGTAGTGCAGAGGCTTCGTTTTTTTACGTTTTTTTCTGCATGTAGAAATGAATACATTATCACTTGTATACTTGTAACTTTGCGGAACATCAGGACACCACCGGATATATGATCTTGATGGTTGTAAATCATGTCGGAAGTAGGCCGTTGGTGCCAATTCTCTTGCACACGCTCTAAACTAATTTAGACTCACTATCTCTCTTTCTATCCGAGATCACTAGAAAAGGATCGAAGATTTTTAGAGCTGTCAAAATAGTCCATTTGCGTGATATCAACGAGAATTTAGTCGGCATGTCATAGAGGTCTCGTCTATTTTTTATACATCAATTACAAGGACGTAGACTAATTTGACAGCTCTAGTGCGGGTGTACCTTAGGGTGGGTTTTCTCTCTTCTATCTTTTCACCAACCAGTTGTACAAAATAATGGTAGGTACAGATAAAAATCAATTTTATATTTTTGCCCTGAGTTTTGGAATCAAGTTAGACAGAAGCAATACTATTTGAAAGCAATGTTTAACCTTCGGGGATATTATTAGCGTGACGTTTTATTCTAAAATCTCTTGATCAAAATCATAGTGTTATTTCTATTAGGTATATTTATTTTTACTCCTTGTGCAATTTCAATTTGACACGGAATTATTACACTTGATCAAAAGCTAAAATTGATTTTATTGAATAAAATTGAAGGTCGACCATTGGAAAATTGAATGTATTTTCGACTGTCGTTGTTTTTTATACTTCGTTTTATTTATTTATATTTTTAATAATAATTTTATTACTCTAAAAGCTGCTCTTAGAAATAAAATTTGTTCCATTGCATTTTCTCGTTTATATTTAGGGTCAGATAATCATTAGATCTTTGATACGAATCAGATTTCTCATGTTACCAATATGAAATTATCGATACATAAAAATGGGTGACCAGTTATCAAAGACCTATTGTCTCAGAACACAGTGAAAGCTCAGTTATCAGTTCGCGGGTCTAAAGGTTTTGGTTCTTTAATAACATGTCATATTGCCCAATGGTTCGACCATCTTAGTTACACAATGTGGGCATTTTTGGCCAACACTGCCCACTCAACCATTGTACACATATTCAGAGAAACAATGAAGCATATTATACATTTCTAGTTCATATTAAGCATAGAGCATAATGTACCTTGACTGTCTAGTAATAAGAACTACTTTACAATAAGACTTACAACAGTTGTGCTGTTAATTGTACAATGGTATTATTCGTATGTATCGTATTTGTACTTTTGATTATAGATCGAATACGAATTCTTTTGTTTGTTTTAATAATTTCGTTTTAAATATGTTAATTGTATTCAGCTGGGAGATTGTAAATAGATTCAAATTTGATTAAAGAGTTTGTGAATGATGGATAATATGTGCGGTATAGTTTAATGAACCTGCGGTTGCCATTCATTTTGATGGTAATGACACACAACTACGACAACTTAGTGAACTGATAAGTGTCAACTTATACCAAGTATGAAAACATTAAATGTTGATCTGTCTTCAGGCTGGCCGGTGCACCACTCTTAAGGTTAGAATCGCTTGCACCCGGCGCCCGAACGTAGCGCTAGTCCCGCCCCTACGCACGCAGCATCGTTCAAAGCATTTTGAACGCAAAGTGGTGCACCTTTGGTGTCCGCGATAGTACTCGTACCTAATATTTCCTGAATAGTTGACCAATCCTAATCTCCGTTGAGATTGACCAGTGTGATCGGAACTCTATCAGGAAGACATGAAAAAATGACAAGTCAACATAACAATCGTGTTGGTTCGTGGCCTTAATCGAGTGTCTTATAATTGTGTCATCGTTATAGTGTGATTACATAATCGAAAGTAAGGTAGGTAAATAAAATTATTCAACATGTTTTTATTAGCATAATTATCTAAATATGTAAACACAAAGACATTCAAATTATATTTGTGTAAACATATCTGACACCCACTTCTGATTTTCACATCATTTATTTTATACTTTTTGTAACATAAATTTATATTCTTAAACATTTTTATATTAAGATATATATTGTTCAGTCTCTGGAATAACCAAGTTTATTTCAATAAATGCCGATAAATAATTACTTACTTTTGTTTTTGTAAGTACTACATAGGTGTGTATAAATTACTAAAAAGATCTAATAAACAGCCTGCTGTACAATAAGATATTAAAAGAATCAAGAAAAATAATTATTTTAACCTTATGATAAAAAAAAAACTAAAAGTAAAACCACAGACAAAGATGACATTGAAAAAAAAACAAACTTGCCATTTCTATTTCTCTATTATTCAGACAATTTTTTTTATTGAATTGCATTTCTTAGAAGTAAAATAAAAAAACAGCTAAAGCTAAAATCATTTTATTTAACTACTGAATTAGCTTAAGTAATCGTTTTAGAAGCCTTCAATACGTGTTTCTGATAAATGGTACCTACTTTCGATTCGTTCCAACTAGGTGAGCTACGTGTCTATTAATGTTCTTACGGTAACCTCTGATTGTTGTTTACCCGACATCGCAAAAGAGGTATAAGAAGGTGTCTATTATAGTAAGACACCGTTATAGTAGGTAAACAGAAAAAAACAAACGACGAGATCTCAAATGCGAGACGAAATAAAAAAAACCTAATTGAACGAGAATTGTTACTAACTTTAGATGAATTGATTTCTGATAGGATTTTAATAAAATTGATTAATTAATTACGTGAGAGTAATAGTAATGATATTTTTATCAGCTCCAAAAGTAAAACAAGTCGTTAAATAGACTAGTTTTTTTAAAGTTAAGTAAGAAAGGCGTTAAGTGACTTAATAGCTTCATTGCGTTTAAGCTTATCAAAATAATACTACGTTTAAAAAAATAATTAACCCTTTATTAGTAGTGCGTTTAAGCTTATCAAAATAATACTACGTTTAAAAAAATAATTAACCATTCTAAATACAAATTCGAAATCTCCGTGTTTAGATCGTACCATAAATCAAAGATGATAATTAAGAATTATCATTGTGGCAACTGATTAATATAATAGAGGCTTTTAACACCCCTACGCGTGGGAACCATAGAACGAACGACGAACGAACGTTTTTCATCCTCGCGACAGTTATGGCTTCAGTTGATTACATATAACCTTAAAAGTTCCAACAAAATGATTTTGAATGAATAAAGCAGTTAAAATTTAAATTATTACTTCAACTCGGTTTCGTATGGGTTTAAAACGAATTTAATAAACTATTGTCTGTCAGGTTTGGTCAATATTTTTCGTTGGCAATAAAAACGGTAGTAAGATATTTTGGATTGGGTTGCAATTCCGAAATTAAAGTATTTGTATTCAAGTTTTACAAACATTGTTATGGTTGACTTTTAAACCTCATAAATATGGCGGGTATAAAATTTTGAGACAGTTTAGTGTGAAATCTGCAAAATATCTTTTTGTTAACCTATTTTAAGGAAAAGGTATAAAAGAGCTAGAGTGTAAATATTACAATTGTCTTTGGTATCAAAACTATAAAACGAATAAACATGAAAAAAATAAATCGGTATAATATGATGGCCACATTGCAAAATTGTAACCAAAAGTTATTAGATTTAGATAAGTAGAAATTAACCAATAAAGAATAATAATCACAGGGAGATCCAATATAAAGTTGATATTAAAAAATTCTCATTATGATAGGAATTAGTATTGATAACTTTTGTACACAATCAGGACACAATAAATATATGATTGATATCACCTCAAAGAAGGCTTAAAATCAGTAGAACATGTGATAAAAATATTGATATTGGTTAAATCATTTTAAATTTCTACAGAATAAGGCGATACTAAATATATGATGATGAAATTTTAAATAGTAGTCAGTCATCTACCTTATTATGATTGAATGTATGTATAACTATATTGGAAGGTAACCGGCTGTCTTGGTATGGGCATGTGATGAGAAGAGAGGAAAATCATGTAGTGCGAAGAGTATTAGGATTGGATGTGGATGGATACAAGAAAAGAGGCAGACTTAGGAAGAGATGGATGGATTGTGTGAAGGGTGATATGGCGAGAAAGGAAGTAACTACTGAGATGACGGGTGATAGAGATGTATGGAAAAAGAGGACATACTGCGCCGACCCCAAATAAATTGGGAAAAGGGCAGGGAGATGATGATGTATGTATAACTATTTAATATATTATAAATAGTCCTCCTTATTTTCGACAGCGACCCCAGAAAAAGATATTGATAATAGGTATTAAGGTTACAAAATAATCCTCTCCAACCCTGGAATACTCTTATTAATCCGCGAATCCGTAGGTAGGTACATAAAATACGCTACAGTACTTATTGATTGTGGCTCCATTTTTTTCAACATTCCCTGGCTTCAGCGCCCCAAAAAAAAAGAAACAAGCATATCGTTTCGCAATAACTAGATGCGATTAATTCAATTTTACGGCCCATTCAATTACAATGTGGAACAATTTTTTTTCTCCAAATGTCGTTCTTGAAACTGGAGCGACACGTTAGAAAACTTTTTATTGCCAACTGAATTGAAGTCGTGATCTTGGTATCATGACGCGAGGAATTCCTATATTACGATCGTTAAATGCTTCACATCTGTCGTTAGGTTTTTATTGGAACGCTGGACCATGTTAGTGTGTAAGTAAATACAAGTTATAGTGTAAATAAACACCTAAACATCACGTAAATTAAACTATAAAAAACTAATAAAAGAAAGTTACAGTGTTTCTATATATAGTAGGCGTTTAGTTACAGTTTTATAGTTTTTTTTTTGTTTTACCTACTAAATAAAATCAGATTTACTTTTTTCTTGCGTCTCTCCATTTCTGAAAATCGGCTCGTAAAGAAAAAAATAAATCGTTTTCTCTAAGTTTCATTTATTCCATTGCCGTTACATTTGTATAAGAAATTATGTGAAAAAAAAAAACATCATCAAGTTACCAGACACCACTGATATATAACAAAGAATATAATTTACATTTTTAGAGAGATGCAGTCACGCAGCCTTATCTGTCAATGGGGTTGACAACATTTTTACAATAAGTAATAGAGACAAATTCCAGACATGTCCTAATGATATGCTGTATCTTGAATCTCAGCATTGTAGTGATATCCGGCGAAGAGTAATAGAATTATAAACCTTTTTAATAATCGTCGGCGAGGCAATGTCACCTAACAATAAGGACCTCCGGATGTTAGATGGCACCTATTACCATATTATAATTCCAGCACAGTTGGGAATTTCAAGATTCAATATTATAATAGTATTTTTTTATTGGTGATAGGTGTATTTCTAACAAACTGTTCATATAAACATTTTTTTAAATGTGAAATTTAAAAAAGAGTTTTTGAATAAAAAAGAGTTTATATTGGTCTTTATCCCTGTTTATGACTAAGTATATGGAAGTATTTACGAAAATATAGTCATAAATAGAGATAAAGGTCAAGTTATTCCAGGAATCATGTATTTATTAAAAAATATCTACAATGATTCTAACATTTTACTTAATAATTTTCTCATAAAAGCTCTCAGATATCAGTGGCACGGTACGTAACAATGGTTTTCTTGCTGTGTCCCATTTCTCGACCTTTAACGAATTAATCACATGAGACCATAGCAATGACAGATTACGTTTTTTGTTATTTATATCGGGATAGTTTTTCTGAATATTGTAATTTTTCTTTACATAATATTAGCTTACTAAATTAATATAATTATTTAATAAGAAATTTAAAAAAACAACCAATACGAGTGGGATTCGAACCCGATCTTCTGGTGATTTCGATAATTCTGGTGAGATACGGTGGTTTTGCAGTCAGAGTATCGAATCGACACGCTACGTCGAAGATCGTGAGTTATATCATATCCACAATATTTTTGACAATAATTCGTCATTTACCAATATTATTTAGTCTTTTAATAAATTGTCCTTGACAAGCAAAATCATCTTTTAGAATTCTATTACGAGTACAGTAAACCAAAACATGATGCTAAAAACATTTTACATATATATATATATATACATATATACATACATATGCATACATTTTACATATATATATATACATACATATATATATATATATACATATATATATATATATTTCTATGTATTACGAAATACCAGACCAAGTAAGTACATTGAACACGAATCTACGAGAATACTTAACAAGCAAGCGAGTCAGATCGTTACGTCCAAGTCATGTGTATTATTAAGCCTAAGAAGGAATGCGCGGCCAAACCCGGGCTGCCCCTATAGTATGCAGTAGCAGACGTGAGCTATCTCGGTACATACGTTGACCTTAGGGCAACAATTACATCGTACCATTTTACTTGATTTCTGTACCTGTATTTGAAGTACATAATATAACACAGTACAAGATATGTAACTCAGGCTTCGAGTCGATGTGGTAATGGTACCGGTCATAGATGTAATGATTGCAATAGATGCTAGATGATTTGTTAAGAGTAAAACATTCGTGATTTCATATTGCTTATTCTATTGTGGTTTCTTTTAAAGTTTAATAGGTAAATGTTAACTATTTAGTGTTTGAGAGGCTAATAACAGAAAGTTAAACGAATAATTTCGAAAACAGTTTTGAATAGCTTACAGCTTCAAGTAAAACTCAACCAAAAATTTGTAGTCGAGCGTGTTAAAAAAACCTATAACAAAACCTCTCTATTGGTAAACGAGTCCCAACAACAGAATGTGCTGACTAATTACACAGATAATACTCGTAAAATTGTAAAGATTCTACTCGTCTTTTTTCTACAGATCAGTTCCTTTGTAACGAAACCGAATGCCATTAAAATCAAGATTGTAAGATTAGCCTGGTTACCGATAGGATCTCTTGACCTCTGATCCACTAATAATCGTGTAGCTCGTCTTATTTGGTGGGGTATTATTGTTGCTTTTTACTATCGACACCATCTAGCGACATCGACAAGTAAAACGGCACTTGTTCGCGATGACTTTGCAACTATTTTCGTAAGATTACGTGTAAACGAGATGTCTTTGTTTGATTGTAATGAAGTTTGAGACAAATATAATGCTATTTCTTAGGTTTTCACGATCACTGTATACAATAAAACTTTTACTTTTTAACCGGACTTTGCAGTCTCCATGGTTACCCTGCGACTAGAATGCAAAGACTTTGAAACGTCAGGCGTCTTTACAAGTATACAGAAAAGTTGTCCTGTTTAAATATGCTATATTTTTATGAGAAAAAAGCCAGGATCTCTAACCAAAGCATTGAGTGTTACGGTATAGATCCTTTGTATATGTAGCGTTATAGCAATTATAGAGTCTGAAAATGAATTTAAATTTACAGTCTGCCTTTCATCACAAACAACTTGGTTTGCTCGCTAGTCAGCGAGGCTCGTTACAAGCACTTCCACAAACAAAGCTTCACATCATGAAGCTTGTGTGGCTGCAATAAATACTTATTTGCGATACCGTGAGCTTGTCATCGTAAGGTACAATCAATGGACAAGGGGCGAGTCGGTCGGTCACTCCGCCTCGGGCATTGTTCCCATACAACTTATATTTGCTTTAGTACTAACCCATCGCTATGTTAAATGCCACCCATACGATTGTGAATTGCTGTTATTGAATATGACTAGCATACTTTAAGTGCAATGATTTCAATAAAGAGCGTATTGCGTTATGAGAAAGTCGTAACTTTTCTTCTCTGATATCTACGACCTAACCTAGTTAAGAATAATATACATTGTAGTCAATGCGTGATACATTTTTTGTTTACTTACTAACGCAACAAGACTATCATTCATGTCATCTATAACAGATGTTTTAAGTAGATAACTTATCATATTATCAGCTTCAGGGGTTTATGTGACCTCATCATGACCTTCAGCAATGGTTCATAATCTCGGAACTTGTCAAGATTCAAAAGTATCCAGCGGTGCCTCATTTATCTATCAATTGGTATTAGCTGGCCGAGCTAGTGAAATGTTTTATGAACTTATGAAGTCGCAATAGGCTCATTTATTATAGGACGCATGCATGCTCTCGCCACGAGACGTGTTTTAAAATTATAATTTATAGCTTATTTGAGTGTCGAAAGAGATTGTGTGGGCGGCACCGGTTATAGAAGTTAGACGTCATAGTAGATCTCGTGCGTATCGGTGTAAATGTCGTCGCCTAACCATTGTTCGTAGCGTTATGAACGCCAAGTTATAATCAAGTTGGATTTATAGCTTCTCTGGTATGTCTGAATTATCATTAAGTTTCACATTAATAGTACTAACGTGCAGTAACAATGGTATTAGGCATTAATAGCTTACCTACTTATTTATATCATCTCGTTTGCAATCAGGCATCAAATCGAAGCTTAGGCAATATGCACGACTTTTTGCTAGGAGAATGAATAGCAACGTTCACTTGTGAGCTAATAAAAACAAATTACAATGAACAGACCGCTCTCCAAACGATTGTTCAATGTGTTCAGTACATGCACGATATTTTATACAAACCTATTTCTATTTCAAAACTTTTCCAATGAAATGTTAATTCCTAAATTCAAATAAAAATTATTCGGTAAAGTTAATGCTAAATTATGTAAAGTAAATTGCTGCGATAAGAATCGAAAGCGTATCTAAATGACGTGTGCGGGATGGCGCAGGTATCTTGCGCACGCGTCTGGGGCGGCGCTCGTACGTAGGATAGCATCAGTAGATTAGAGGATGTTATGTTCCGGCTAGCATCTTTATTCTTTTGAAAAGTTGCAAAAGAATTTTAGAATTGTTGGATATTTTTACTGTTGTAGTGAATATGCTTAAAAATATTTTTGAACTAGAATAATTACTTAGCTATGGAAAAATTGAGTAACTTGAGATACAGTGTTATTACAGTGTTTTAGATTTCTTATAATATTTTAGCCAATCATTATCATTTTGTTGTTTTTTTTTTGTAATAATTAATTAATTTCCTATAGATACGAAGATAATTATGAACATACTACTTACGTAGTAACTATTTAGTAATCTGTGATGCTATACTGTATACCTACTTCATCATCATCATTTCACTGCTGAACATAGGCCTCCCCCAATGACTTCCAAATCGGCCGGTTGGAAGCAACCTGCATCCAGCAGCTTCCTACCTACTAATATTTAATTGCCTGGTTTCTTAAGATAGATATTTATAAGATACAGTGTATTTATTATATTAGGATGGTTATAGCTGTGTACACAACAGTGCAATATAAATACTTTTATAAGTAAAAAATCCGACTACTGCTACGCAAAGTTTCTCTCTGAATTAAACTATTACAATACCTATTTCAACCCACATTAATCATCTTTAATCATCTCGACATGTCCAAATTAAGTTCAAACCAAATCCTATTATAAAAATTAATAAAAAAATAAATTAAAATATGGCACCATACTTACGAAAAGGTAATTTAATTTGGAATGACATAAACAAGGAACTAAAATAATAAATCAAGATTACATAATATAATAATTACTATAATAAGGCCGTCAAAATTCGTCGCGCCAATCAGCTTGTAACTTCGACCTTTTGACATCGGAATAAGGTTTTTTATTCACAATGCAATCTATTGTTGTCAGTTATGATGTATAAGGTATTTTTATACGACGTATCTATATTAGATAATCACCTAGTCACGAATTCACGACATAACATAAAATTGTCTTGTTTGCATTTTATTTTCTTTGGAGAAATGGCGAAGAATTATTTAAGAAGGTTGATTTTTTTAGATTACCTACGGCTGTTTTGTTATGATTTACATCTTGCATAATTATAATATGTTGGACGAATTGAATGTGCTGAACAATTTACCTTAAATCTCTTGGAATAGAAAAAAAATGGAAGGGGAAATGAAAGGTCATTGCCCTGCAGAGGGACACAATATTATTTAGTTTCAGCCATTATCATCCCACTGCAGGGTGAAGGCCTCCTTACATTCCACACGGTACCTACTGAGTTTTCTGCGGCCAATCCTCCCAATAAGCATCTATATTGTCCCGCCATTTCCTTCTAGGCTTGACACAATAGGCTTATAATAATAATATAAGCTTCTTTCTACTAGACCTGTGTCCACCGACAAGCCCTCTAAAAGGCCTCCTTTTTTAGAGAGCACGTGAAATAAAAGAGATACAATTATCTATTAATAACAATAATTGAATATGCAATTATGGTATAATTAAGTTTTTAATTCATGTCATTAATATGCAAGCGGCCACTTTAAACAATGCCTATTTTCCTACTAGACAAATAACAATTTAACGAATTGTGCTAATAGTTAAAATTAGTAACTCAAATTTAATGTTAAGATATCGGTATGCTGCTGTAATTAGAAATTGTTGTGAAGGCAGAAAAGACAATCAGACTAAACTTTAATAACCTAAAACCGATAGTCAACATTAAATCGAAACCTAAGTTCATCTTACGTGATATTACCAAATATAGTGACGTTTCCGATAATATCGCGAAACATTCTCGATAACAATACAAGAAGGTAACTGTTAGTTATTGTGATTGGTTTCGGCAGTACAGGAAAACTTGAGTCACGCTTTCGTGTGCCGGGACCCAACTCGATCGAAACTCGATCAGATAAGAGATGCGCACAAAAATACCGAGCCGATGCGATGGTCCGATGGAGCGATCCATAGTCGTGATCGATAGTGAACCGAAGTGTCACGAGCAGGGTCATCGCCCCCCGGTCAGGGTCGGGGTTCCTCTCCTTGCATTTATGCAACGCAAATATCGTTTCCCCCGGACGAGTACGTCGTTACGTGGAATATTACATGTAAACACTTCATTGTTATTCTCTATCGAGTGTTTTTATTCGTGACTCGCCGACAGTGAATCGCTTATATTTGTCGAGAGATGTTTAACCTGATCCGTTCATCATGTCACTGTATCTAGTGAAGACAGATAGATAGACATTAAGTTTAAAATATCTTTGATGGTTTTTTTAGTTTTTTATTCATATTACCACCTTTGGATCAGCCTCTCTGATCAAAATACACACTAAAATTGCATTATATGTTTTCAGGTGTACAGAAACGGATATATTCCCTTCATCTTTGAAAAAAAAAATACAGTCCCCGAGGAAAACAACAGTAACATTCTTATGATAATAGATGACGCCTCGTGTTTTTCGAATCATGATATAATTTTCAACGTTTCAAGTTCTGTATAAATTAAGAGTATGCGCATTCTATCGCATAATAAGAAGTAACGTTCAGTATTAACTGCTTTAATTCCATTTCACACTGTTCATAATCATTCCACGAATCGCTTAGTTCCCATTGAATTGTAACTGACAACGTATTAAAGGACCGAGCCAGACGATTCGTTCCATTCCATTCCGGAACCTAATACTTGCACTTGTGAACGTTAAACGCCAATTTCGAAGCGAATGGTATCAAATCACCATAAAGTTATCTCGCTTATAGCTCAATATGGAGCGCACGAAATAACGGACAACTGTTCTGTTCTAAGAATGATGTAGTTGTGTGCACTCTGACCTACGCTACGGTTTTGGTACGAGATTGAAGCAAAGAATATGCAGTGACCTACAGGTTTATGATAAACTTCAGTGTTTCTACAAAATATGCTTAGATATTCATGTCGGGTTATTCTATTTCGTTATTGTAGAATGGAGCAACAGTTGAGTGTTTGTATAAAATTCTATTTGAAGTAGCACCGAGAAGATCTTGATGCTAGGTTTGTGAAGTATTATTTTTCTAGGAACGATCTTTTGCAACGTGCCGGTTCGTAACAATGAATTTATTATTGTGTCTAATTTTTGGAACTTTAGTGAATTAAATCGTGGTAAAAACCATTTTTTTTTAAAATATTCTTAGGTTATCTCAATTTAGTTAAATACTAAGCAACTGTAGCTGAACATTGTTGTCTTCTTGTTACAACTGTATTTCATCCAGCAGGCATCTAAGTTATTAAACAGTACATCAAATTTGCCTTGTGGTTTCCGGCCTAGGAATAGAACCACCCCTCGTCCCGCGGGTGTCGTAATAAGCACCAAAGGGAAAGATCTGGAGGATGGGCAGCATCATCCATCTGTGTAACAGCAATCATCTGCCACTGCGATCGCCAATCCGCTTGCACAGCGTGGCGATTATGAGCAAATACCTCTAATGAGCGCCCAATAGTGGCACGCATTGAGTGGGCCTATGTTCAGCAGTGGACTAATACAGTCTGATGTTGTTGGTGATGATACATCAAATTTAGTTTCACGAGTCCTTTACTTAAAAATTACGTACAAAAAAAAATATAGTATAAAAACTAAAACCCGACTACTTAAAATCTAAAAACAAGCTTCTTAGATTTGAAATAAAATTCTGTAGTCGGAGGCCACCAAATTACAAAGTATTTACCCTTGGAAGATTATCTAGTACCTATTTACCTATAATACATTAAGGCCTACGACTACAGAATTTTATTTCAAATCTAAGAAGCTTGTTTTTAGATTTTAAGTAGTCGGGTTTTAGTTTTTATACTATATTTTTTTTCAATGATTTTTAGTGGTAAAGAAACCAATAAAATTCATTTTAATCACAATTTTTTAGAATGTGGTAGTTCTTAAATAGGTAGATTTCTTTAACTGTCAACTTCGGTTCAAACCTTTAGTCAATGTCATGTAGTTTTTAAATTAAATTTATTTCAAAGGTGTCGTCCGCGACTTCGAGCTATTAAAACATGGCCTCATATATTTCTTAGAAGTATACATGAAAAGTAGTAAGAAGTACAGCTTGGCAAAAAAGAGTCTGGAAAAATTGGGGGCGCCGCTGTCGCACTTTTCACACTACAATTCAAATTACAACTTATTAAGTGCTTACATATTTCTATGACGAGTTTTTTGTCATTAATTTTAATCAAATGAATCATTTTTATGTTATTTTAGTACTCACAAACGTAGTTATTTAAGATTTTTATTTTTAGTTGCAGCTGTCACCGCCTCAGACTCTTTTTTGCCAAGCTGTATAAGTACACATGAAACCTTTTTCGTGGGATATCATCATAGATAGAGTACATTTACCTAAAGTTCGAGGAAGTAAGTAACATGGAGTTGATAATACCTGCTCTAAAATCCCGAAATCATAAACATTACAATTAATTTCCGGGAAATAAGAAATTAATTTTATGTATAATTATTTAATAAGAAATTTGAAAAAACAACTGATAGGGATGGGATTCGAATCCACGATCTCCGGTGTACCGTGCCGACGCTCTAACCGCTAAGCTACCGTATCCCATCAGAATCAGTCGAAATTTCAAATCTCTTTCTACGCCTTAGGCGTGTGGTAATATCGAACGGAATGCATTAATTATCCGACTCAGTGTTCTAAACTTTGCAGTTTTTAGAAGGCACCGATAGATATTACCACACGCCCTAGGCGTAGAAAGAGATTTGAAATTTCGACTGATTTTGATGGGATACGGTGGCTCAGCGGTTAGAGCGTCGACACGGTACGTCGGAGATCGTGGGTTCGAATCCCTTCCGTATCAATTGTTTTTCAAATTTCTTATTAAATAATTTATTATATTTAATAAGCAAACATGTGTTAAAACATGTAATAAATTCTCCAAAATATTAATTTAACGTTTTAAATACATATGAACTAAATTATTATAATAAAAAGTCTTTATTATGTTTTTAGACATCGGTAACAGATAATGTAATACTTAAGTAGTTCGGTACTAAAACTGTTAAAAATTAAAAGTGTTTAAAATTAATTCTAATAAAAACTATAGGTCAAAATCCAGTCCATATTAATAAAATCCCGAGATTTAATTGTTATGTTTACGGTTCCGGGATTTTTGAGGAGGTATTTTTATCTCTATGTTACTTACTTCCACAAAACCGCAAACCAACGCCATCTAGTTACGAAAATAGAAATCTCAATTTAATTAACATTATATTAAAATATAATCATAATTTAATAGGCAGTGATGTGTAGAAACTTTAATTTAATTAGTAAATATTTATTGTTATCACGTTTTCACATTGTATGCAGTGTTATAATCACATATATTTATGATAGTCGTAACGGGTAGTTAGAAGCCTGATATTCTAAGAAGTGGTCCAGAATATATAGATAATATATACATATTCTGAATGTGCTCATCAAGACCTTCCATTTGATATCAAACACGATAAATTTACCTTAACTTTATTTTTTTCGAGCTGACTAATTTATTTTTAAAATCCACCTTATTTGATTTTACGAAATTTCATAAATCCTATAACCCGCAGACCATTAAGACGCATCGATAGACACCTTATTTATTGAATTACAACAAATAGTTTAGGAGCTAGGAGGGAACAGATGAACAAACTTACATACATACATACATACATAGACTGCTAAAATCATAACCCTCCTTTTTTTTGTAGTCGGGTAAAAACTCAAATAAACAATCTGATACAGTTAATCTCCCATCGAAAACAGCCCTAAGTACCTAAACATTCAACCTTAAGGTTGTAACAGTATGTTAACCATTGTTTAACAAATTCCATTGCAGTATACGTGAAGTAGATCAATCACCTACCTGTTTGAGGCAAAAATGTAATTGAGTGGGGTCAGGCGGTGCCCCATCGGCGCGGGAGCATAGGTTAATCGAGTGTGCGCCCGAGCAGCCCACTGTCACAGCGCATACGCGATAGCGATTAACTACAACTTATTGCCTTTTAGTAGAATAAATTGGTTACAGATAGGATCTGAAGATTAAAAAGGTGTTAAATTGGTTATTATACGAGCGTTGTCTCTGGTATTTTTAAATTTGTTGGTCAGTTGAAGAATTATGTTTTGTATTTCTCACAATTGTGTAACAATATAAAGTTTTTTTTTTGAGAAAAATAATTGCTGGCTTGAATTTTTATGTAGTAGTAATTAACATATTTTTTTATTATAAAAAACGAATAAGTGTGACCACAATTCTATCTAATGGTTAATAATGTTGTGGTCATAAATCCGAAAAGTCAGAGGTGCTTGCTTAGGTTTAGAACCTACGACCTTTGACTTGGCAGTCCAACGGTCATACCACTAGACAATCACTGCTTAAACTACTAACTACTTTAATGGTTCCAATTCGCAATTCAAATTCTCGCAACATAGAAAGCCATGCGACATTTTATGACATCACGTTGAGGCGGTCGTAACATGGTGACACGAGGTTATCGCGATGTCTTAGCAGTGTGCGCACGCCCCGAGGACGCGGAAGCGGCGCAGGAGTTGATAACACCACATAATAAAACAATGCACGCCAGTTTGCAACCACTTTACTTAAGCACCTTTTCATTGAAATTTTCAAGGCTGATTGAAATTTCACTAGAATGATTCTGCTACGTAGAGTTTCGTCTGTCAGTAATTGATCGCGACGCTAACGTTATAGTTCAAATCATTTCATTATCACAAGCCAGAATATTTTAATTCGCGTATCAGTCAACTGTGTCTTTCTTCTTGGAGCAACTTTATAAATACGATCTTCAGTCTATTCTTTTTAATTTAAATACCTTGTATATATTAGTTTACATGTCCGCCAAAATTAAGTCGTATGGTTTAAAAAACTGAGGCTGCCCAAAAAGTTATTTTGAATGAATTTAAATAATATTTATGCTATTGTTAAGACAGTTCAATTCATGTATAAATTTACCCGTATTTTAAAACTAATCCGAGCCAATGGTAAATCATTCGATTCCCACTTTTAAAACATTAACACTTCACACGTATAAAATATACATAAAATGTTACGTAATCATTCTAATAGCTATTAGATTTGTAACAATTTAAGTTGTAGATACAGTTAAAGTTAATGTCATTACTTACTGAATAAAAATGATATCCAATTAAAAACGTCCTACGCATCGTAATAAACGAATGATACTGCATTCCGATACTCGGATCACCTCTCGTGTTATTTCTTTGGAGAAAAAAAATTTAACGTTAAAAAAAAACTTTTGTGATTATAGAAATTTTAATGAGCCCATAAATAACATTGGGCCGTTGATTATATTCGAATTCGACAAATTGTAGATGCACCCTCGGGTTTCGACAGTTAACAATACTCAAAGGAAAGAAGGGTCAACCGTTTTTTCTCTCGTCCAAATAAACCGCTTTGAATGGAGGCTTGATTTTATGATTTATAGGACCCTTTATCCGGTCTCTGCTTCTCCGTATTCTATTTTGATTGAGGTTCCTTTCAGTGTTCCGAAGATTGATTGTTTCTGATGGTGTGGGAGTTTTTGTTGTCTACGTCTGAGTGTAAATATTTTAGTTCTTTTTTTAGTTACACTATGAAAAAATGGTTTGAGCGGCAGCGAGAACGAATTCATATCAATTTATATTCAGTTCAAATAAAATGCTGCGATAGACTTTGTTTATATAGGTGCGAGTTTCATAAATTTCGTATAATTGTCCTGGAATTTGTGTCACGAATTAATTTATCGATAGTTAGCTGCCAAATTACGTCGGTTACAGCACTTATAATAATTATAATTGATAGTTTATTGGTAAAGTAAAGCTGGTAACATTTCATTGTCGACATTGAGATATTGCTGTTTCCAGCTGTATCGATTACGAGGCATTCCCGAGTCTGCGAGAAGCAATTGAGCAATAGCATCCACCGCAGGCCTCTACCTTCGTAGATTGTTCCTTAGAGCTTTAACTGAATACGTTTATCCTGGCGCGATAGAGCTATGAACTTCACAGATACGGCAGTTTTCAAATAGTCATTGGAAACAAATGATGGTAATGTCCAATGTAGGTAATGGCTTCCACGATTCTTTCTTCAACATGTTGCCGGAACTAAAGCAGATTGCTGAGCTGAGCTAGTCGAGCGGTGTTTAGTCACGCACTACTTCTCATCCAATGACGTTTCTCATTAGGCACCTCGTAAACAAGGACACTTTAGTAATATGTTCACGTCACAGCTTTACGACTATCGGACAATTTAAATATGTTGAAGGGTCCTAATGGATATAGTATTGTAATAAATTACTCGGCTGTGGAACGGGTGAGCGTGATTTCGATTACCATTAAGGATATCTGACAGACTGATTGACTTTAACGAATCTAAGACCGGTAACCAGTTTAAAAGATCTTTGTCAAAGATCTGTCAGAGTTTTATTGGTAATGTCGTAGAATTTATGTCAAGCATTATATAAATTTTATCATGGTAACAATAAAATTTACAAAATTCGTTGGGAAAGTTTTTGAATCTAATTTATCGAGTTATTCATCAACTGGGCCGAAAGAATCTTGTCCGAACGGCCGAGTTGGCACCATTTATTTTTTATTATTTTTCTGTTCATCAACTCGTCCGAGTATCTGTAGTACAGTCTGTTCAAAAGTGCTTAAAGTATTTATGGTCAATAATATTTTGAAATGAATTTTTTACAATCACGTTCCATAGGTACTTATATGAATTTTTCGTTTACACAGAAACACTAATTACTCTCATATAGAAAGTCAAAAGAATTAAGTCAGAACAATTACCGTATGATTTTTATAATTTAGTTAATAATGACTCAATTGTTTTAAAACTTGTCATATTTTTTATTGTTATTAGATTAAGTTTGAAATAAGACCTTATTTTATATTATGTTGATTTTTTAAACAAAGAAAATAAGTTGCATTTGATTTAATTTTTTTAATGCGACGAAAATCGCAGGGTTTTCAATCATATAAGTACTTACGAATTTTTTGTTTTTATAATTAGTTTGTGTACCTACTGTTTATCAGGCAATAGATAATTTAGTTAATAACTAGCCAAATGCTTTACAAGTTGTGATATTTTTTGATTATTTTTAGATTAAGTTTTAAAATTGTTGAGGTGGAACGCACCCATAGATCATCAAGTGATATTTAAATATTATCTGTTCTTTCCTTTGTTTCTCTGTACTTGAAGCACATGAGTAAATAAAAGGTACAGAGGCAAAGCTTCGAACAACCGCGCGAATCGATCGCACCACTACAAGCACGCGGGGCCTGTGTGGGTGACCACTCGCCGCTTGTCACGTACGCGGCGAAACGGGACCTAACTGGTTTACGCCGGCACAGCCAGTTGACCGACACAGGGCAATGCAACGCACGTTTTTTGTTTTGTTAGTTGCAAGTTTGTGCATTTATATTGTAAAAACGTTATTATTGTAAGTAGTAATAGTAATAATGGTTGTGTATTGTACTAATATATATAATATAATAATGTAATGTGTAATATATCGTATTTTAACTATCCCAAAGAGTACAGGTAAGTAAATATTAATTTGATTATTACTTTTTCAAGTAGGTAAGTTTAAGATCCTTTGTTTAATAAGAAGAGGGATTATTATATTGTTATAAGCTTTTACTAAACATTTATATGTTTACGTACCTTGTAAGTAGGTAGGTATGTGTGTTAAGTTCAAATATTACAAGTAAGATTTAAACCACTTCCCGATATCTGATTAAGCTGAAATTTTGTATACCTCCGTAACTTCGGTGACAATGCAATAATATCATAGATATAACCTAACGCTGCTGCCAGGATTGTCTCCTCACTAGGGAACTCTTCAACGGTTAGAAGCACGGTCATGAAATTTTGTACCTACCTATGTTAGTTTAATTTTGATAGTTCAACATGATTTTTATCATGAACTAGGTACTGCTGCAGCCAGCTCCAGGGAACTCTTTAACGGTTAGTAGCATGGACTCGAAACTTTGTATTTATATTTAATTTTGTTTGCTAAACATAATCTTCACCATAAACTGCTGCTGCAGACAGGATAGTCTCCTCACGAGAAAACTCCTCAACGGCTGTAGTGGCATTATAAAAGTTTGAATAGGTATGCGTTTAAAAAGCATTTTTAATGAAAATTTATCATTAATACCTCAAGCACTGATAGTCTAGTGGTATGACCGTCAACTGATCGATTCGATCCCAAGGCGCACCTCTGACTTTTCGTATGTTATGTACCTATAAATTAATTATCAGTTGCTAAAATGGTAAAGGAAAACACACCTAAAAGATTATTCAACGGTTGCATTTTGCCTAAAACTATTGTGACAACCCTACAAGAATAGGTAACAATTTTGCTAGCTCTTTAGAAGCTTTGCCTCTGTACCTTTTATTTACTCATGTGCTTGAAGTGTCAATACAGCTGTGCTCCGATTCCTAATAGTTTTATTTATTTTCATATTAGAATATTCAATATTGCAGTCAATAATTTTCCTTCAAAAATAGACCATATTATATATTATGTTGATTTTTTAAACAAAGGTTATATTATGTCAAATTTGATTTAATTTATTTAGCGACGAAAAACGCAGAAGGTTTTCAATCCTATTCATATTTTTTGTTTTTATAATTATTTTGTCTACTATTTATCAAGCAATAGAAAATTTAGTTATTAAACTAGCAGAATGCTTAAAAATGTGATATTTTTTGATTATTAATAGAGCTTTAAAAATACTTATTACGTTAATTACTAATTAAGAATATTTATGTTAATTTTTCAAACCAAACTGACATGCTCTACATGTATTTTAAGGCTTTCTTTGAGTTTTGTTTTTACAATTATTGTTTAGTATTCATCAATCTTTAAATAATTTATTCACATTAAGCATAATGCTCAACAAATTGTGATACTATTGATTAACATTAGGTTAAGTTTTATAGACCACATTTTGTATATACAGGCTGACTGGTGAGACACTAACAATACTGAAGGAGGGTACTCAGTACCCGATTCTCGTTATATTTACATCATAAAAAAGGTACTTAATTTTTGAAAAAAATATCCTACAAATAATTTAAGTGTGGATAATTTTTCGCTAGGACGTGTCGCTGATAATATTAAGTCGATGAAGTGGCCGAGCACGTGCTGTGGAGCCAGCCGCCCCCTAGTTACCGAAGGTAACGGTAACGGTAACTGTAAATAAATTGTAAATTGAAATTATTTAATAAGCGAAACATGTGTATAAATATGTAAAAAATATACAAAAAAATCTTTGTAAAGTGTAAATATAACGAGAATAGAGTACCGAGTACCCTCCTTCAATATTGAACGTGTCTCACCAGTCAGCCTGTAAATATATCTTTTAAATTAAATCTATTTTATATAATACATTTAGTTTTATTAAGACATATTATTATTTTTATCAACAGTTTTGTACTTGACTGTACAAAAATACTTAAAAATTTTACGTCGGCCGAGTTGATGAACGAAAAAATTATTAAAAATAAATGGTGCCAACTCGGCCGTTCGGACAAGATTCCTTCGGCCCAGTTGATGAATAACTCAATTTATCTATATTTGATCATACATAACTCAGAAATCAGAATTGAATGGCACAGCTGCGAGATATACTTGACTTATTTCAATATTGTAACGTATTATGATACTAGCTGATAATTAGGTGACAAGTAAGTCAAGGTTCGTATTAACTTAAAACTGCTAAACTACAATTTTTGCCAAATCTATTTCGTATGTAACACTGCCTGAAGGCAGGGGACTGCAATTGAAATGTCCCGCTAGTATGGAGTGGGTGCGAGCCGTGTCCATTTCCGCAATTTCAAGACGTACAAGAGCCGATCGTGTACCGACAATGGGCGCTATCTTGTGGCGTCTAATCACGAGGGCCGTTGTACTGTTAGGTCGCTGTATCGCCCGCGGCCGAGCCAGCTCGTAATATGCGTGCGAATGCGATCCGATCGTCGTCGCCTGCGTCTCGGGCGATCTCGGCAAAGTTCGCTGGGAGCACTATCTGACAATGCACTAATCACTGTGACCGAACTAGCTTGATTATGCGTGTAAGGTCTCGAGGTCACTCATAATCGGTTGTCCGTTATACGTACTTAATCGATGCTTAATTGCCGGTTCCCTACCATAAAAAATTAAAGGGTACAGCAATAGTAATAACGTCGAATTACTTGACAGTTAATTAGGGCCTGCCATTCAACCTAGTTCCGAGCTTTGCAAACTTGTAGTTACGTAATATCTGTCGTATGTCCGCCGCCAACAATACAGCGCCTATGATTTATAGTTGCAGGCCCTTGTCGCAGACTGAACTCTTTGTAATCATTGACAAATTATGCGGCTACCATTTACTTTTATCCGGACTTAGCTTTGTTTCTTGTTAGAATATAATGGGTTCGATAACAGTGAGTAGAGTGTGCAACGAATGTTATAATAACCACCTTACTGCCCTGTTTCTCGCTGACATTTGGAATTTACTTTCATGAATAATGCTTTAGTTTATAATATGCCGTAATTAGTGGTGCTAAACATTATTCAAGTGCCACAAACCAATATAGCTCCCGGGTAAAACTGGGCTTTTCTTGGCAACTTTATGAAAGGAAGTCTAAGAGATGACCTATACTATAACTAATATCTATGGGGTATTCGAGAGTAGGGTAGGCTCATCTAATTCTGTTACTTTCGTAATTTGGTAGTAACCTTGGAGACCTACTATAAATTTCTATAAGTTGAATTCAGGAAGTAAAAAAGTTAATGCTACTAAATTAAGAGTGTCACTGAATTAGATGAGTTTGCTATACTATAATTCACTAATTCATTGACTGTACCTATCCCAAGTACGGGTTTAGAATTCGCGCTAACGGCGATAATTTTTGAGATAGGACTATAATTGTTTCTTTGTTCTGGCTATAATAACCCTCATAAAAACAAAAGCTTTTTCCGCGGGGTGTTAACTAAAACTTGGGGTACCTGCTAGATAAATTAACAGCCAGAGTCTATAAACCCTTTTGCCATTTAAAATAGCTACAGCGATTTATGAGCAGCCTGGTAGAAACTTTCCTATTTAACTTTTAAATATTTATGGCTTAAGTAATTTTATGAAATAACTATGGTAATTAATCTAAGTAAAATTTAATTATCTTAACTTTTCAATAACCTATGTTTACGAGTTCACTGCGCCTGCGTTAATGCGTAATAAAATATTGAAATTATAGTAAACACCATCTTTAAACTTAAGTCGTTAGTGAACTCATTTACTGATTCTACTATTTCAAACTGTAGGTAGGCTCATCTGATCCTGAGGCTTCCGTAATTTGGTAGTATTAACTTTGAAAGCTTCAATAAATTTCTGTAAGTGGAATTCAGGTAGCAAAAAAGTTAATGCTACCAAATTAAGAGTGTCACGGAATTAGATGAGTTTGATTTAGCTCTTTTACTCAAAATTGCAATGTTTTTTTTTTTGGAGTCCACGCTTTAATCTTTTTCTTGTCATCTGTCATTATTAAATCTTTCGTTTACCTACATATTCCTATAGTCCTAGAATATGTCAGAAAAAGGCAGACTGCAGTCCGAATCCAGACCGCTTACTTTTTCTGTGTGAATTCTTAACTGAATAAATTCATAACAATTTTTATTTATCGGATCTCTGAACCAAATTATTTCAGTGGTTTGGGCTTGATTATTTACACACAAATATCCAATCTTCATTATCAACAACATAATCTACCAACAGAACCGCAACAGTCTGTTATATTTTGAATACGAGGATATATTTAAAATAGAAATAAAGTCTCTCTCGTAGTATCGCATGGTTGATTAAAAACCTGGTGTCAGAGTTTAAACCGCCCGTAGGCCTCTGACATGGCTTTACACACCATTGAAAAATAAAATAAAGTAGCCCACCGGTATCAGAAATAAGGTCCAAGCTACCGGCCTTTATTATGATTATTATTACGAGCCTAATTTGTCCCACAGCTAAGCAATCTGTGCCATAGTCCAATCTAATTTAATATTAACAATTCTTCCTTCATTTTCTGCCATCCTTCCATCATACTAAAATTCCAACCATTTCTTAGGAAACGCAATCCTTTGCATGATTCCCATAAATTTTTCATACAACTCGCTTCTCATGTAACAATACGAAGCGACAAACAACATTTATAAAAGCTACAAAACCCGACTCTGGCGCAGCTCTACGCCTGAAATAAACACTTATAAATCTTCAAAGGGTTATATTTAATCACTGTGGCCTCAGAGTTGCAGTTGAAATCTGAATTTAATCCAGACTCCGGGGTCTTTTATTGTAGTCTGGCGTTGTAGGTCCTCAGTAAATCAGTTTAGTAGACGGATGGTTCGTTTGTTATCTTTTCTACTTTGAATTGCAATCTCGTGGCAGATTTTAGTATTGTATGGTTTTAGCGAGACCTTCTTTGCTTAATGTGTACTTCGAAATGTTCAAATTCTGCGTTAAGTGATTTACTGTGAGAAATGTTGAAAGCTTTTGTATGTTGGTGATAAGATGTAAAAATTTCGTACGATCTTCTGTAATTCTGTAATTCTTTATTGTGCACACAATTATAAAAGCAACAAACGAAAAGTAACAAAATAAAACAATGTACAAAGGCAAGCTTAACTCAACACTGAATTTTCTTCCAGCAAACCTTTGGGTGAAAGGAATGAAAATTATAGGAAGGCAGTAGTGTACAAAACAAAGACACATACATGAATACCTTTATAGTTTTATAACTATACTTTTTACACTATACATATATATATATATATATATATGTATATTTATATAGTGTAAAAAGTCTTACGTAAGTACGTAAGTAAACGATCTTAAGTAAAACGTCTATTAAATTCGGAACGACGTTAACGTATCACATCACGGATCATTCATGTGATTCCTGAACATTTATTGGTTTAGGAATGATAGTGATAAGAAATGGGTGACCTATTCCACATGTTTTGTGATTCATAAAGTTTATAGGTTAATAGGTGTGTCACGTACGTAGCAGTCTACGTTGTCTAGGCCATAGATCTCACATTTTATTGACTCATAAAATACCTTAAAGCTCGCATTTTCGTCGCTAATATAGAAATCCAAACTTATTTTTATATTCTGGAACTTACGAAACTGAACTTATGGACTCATTTACTACGCCTCGATGCCCTTGTTGTCATTATTTATTGGCGAACTACTTTATGGTTCTAAAGATAGCCCAATAAGTACAATAACAATAAGGCAACCTGTTGAAGTTATCCGTTTCTAAGTGAACGTAAAGATCAGAACGATATAACTGTATCAACGTTTGAGCTATAACATTTCATAATTATGTTAAATAAGGACTTATTGGTATAAGTAGGTACCTACTTATGTAAAAGTTCTTATTTATTGATACATACATACATAGACTCACGCCTGTTTCCCAGAGGGGTAGGCATTTATTGATAGTAACTTAAAATAAAAATAAACAATACTAAATAAAACTTATATATATACAAAACTTACCTTAAAAATAAATAAAAAAATAATATAAGTAAACATTTTTTTACGTAAAACGGTTTTTTCATCAAAACTAAAGCTGTGTAACAAATATCAGATCAATATGTCAACAGAAAGGGGGTGAAATATCGATTACTACATTTGAATCAAATAATAAACAGGTTAAGCTAAGTAAAACCGTTTAAAAACCCTACCTATGTAGGTATGTTAAGTACTAATTTAGACCTTCTCGTAATAAAAAAGTTCTAGGTATTATTCTTTCAATTAAATAGAAATCGAGACCAGAAATGAAATATTTCATCATTATATTTCCAATTAAGTCGAATTCGACTAAGTCTAACTAGAAGTTAGACTAAATTAGCAGTTAACAGCAGCTGCGAGCATTAGCGTATTTCGTTCAAAAAGGTCACGTCCATTTTAAGTTTATTAGTTCTTGAATTCGTAACAATAGGAGTACTTTTAACACTTTGTATTATTTCTAGTACCAATTTTAGGGTATATTTTTGTAACGACTGCGACGCAAGAAGAGGGGTCTTATAAGTTTGATGTGACTGTGTATTGTGTATCTGTGGCTTCTTAGCTATTAAACGAATGGGCCGATTTTATTATAGTTTTTTTTTATTTGAAAAGTGACCTGATCGAAAATGTCTTAGCTAAAAATAAATTGAAATATTTATGTCGCGGGTTTTTAAATTTATAGTTTATATTATTATAAAAAAGCTTGTATTTGACAAGCCTTTTTACCAATAATAATATTCTCCTGACCGAATTTCGGTCACAGCGGCCAATCTCAACGGAGACTAGCCAACTACGCAGGAGATATTATAGTGCACAAGTGTGTGCGCAAACACTGGTGCACTCTTTATTCCCTCATTCTCATTTTTACAATTTATAAAACGCACATACCTTACGAAAAGACAGAGGTGCGCGCCTTGGGTTCGAGCCCGAGACCTCTGACTTGCCACAGTAACTACTTACCAACAGAATAAGAAGCATAATTACCTGAAACAGACAGTTTAAAAAAATTAAATTAGGCTTAAAACTTCTATGTTGACATTTAAATTTCGTTTAAGCCAATAATCCCAAGTAAGCTTATTTAAATTATATCGATTTAGTGTAACAGATTTGAAGAGAAACCTTAGTGGTGGAATCCAATTTAATGCTATTAGCAAATGGATTGGGCGAAGTGAGAACCCACTTACTCTTTATACCCTCAGGATGTAATCGTAAATTAAATTGAACATGGTGTTTATTGTAGGTTTTGTAAGTACTTATGTAAGTTTTCGTTCCGAAAAGGTAATTTTTTTTATTGTTTTTTTTTTAACGCAAACCCTCAGATATTTATAGAATACTAGCGACCCTCCCCGGCTTCGCACGGTTACGCTAATATGCATGTATTATACATATAAACCTTCCTCTTGAATCACTCTATCTATTAAAAAAACCGCATCAAAATCCGTTGCGTAGTTTTAAAGATCTAAGCATACATAGGGACAGACAGACGCGGGAAGCGACTTTGTTTTATACTATGTAGTGATTCTCGAGATAAATAAAACACAAATGTGGTAGGTGCTGCTATAGATAAAACATTTTAAGAATTCTGAAACAACATTTTACTTATTATTATTTATTATTCCTGAATGGGGATGAAATCGCGAGGTCATGACACAACGCAAAGAGCATGTCGCCAAGTATGTAATCTAATTATTTAGTATTATTTTAATAACAACTTAATAGATAAACTATATTACTTATTGTTTTTTTTCATGCATTAAATTTATCCTTAGAAAATGGTATCTATACATATAATAAAATCGTAACGAAGTATGTATGTAATTGATTGGCTCGAAAACTACTGGACAGATTTAGTTGAAATTCGGCAAATATACTTTTTAAATTCTTAGTCAACTTATAGGGTATAAATTATTACGTTTATAATTATGGGGGATGAGCAGTATTGTAGTAAGCAGCGTATTTCTAGAATTTGCTGCAGAATTGTTGTTGTTGTTGGGAAAAATATTATTAAATTTCAATTTACAAAATATTATCACGCTATATCCACAAGGAGCTAAACATTACATAACATAACATAATAATATCTTTTAGGAACGATTATTTTGTCAATATGTCAACAGACTTCATAGCCTTCCGATCGGGCGAACGCCTTGGAAGTGTAAGGCTTTAGGTTCGATCCCCAGTTCCGCAAACTTTTTGTGGATTCTTTTGTATTTTTTTTTGTCATTGAAATTAATATGTATTTTTGTGGTATTTCATTCTTAATGACTTTTATTAATTACCGGCTGAAACCCGAAGGAAACATGCTTTTTAATAATTTTTCAACTTATAAAAAACGTATATGCAACGAGGTATGCAAGGATCGTAGCAAGTGGAAATCCGTTGTCTCTGCCTACCCCTCTGGGAAACAGGCGTGAGTCTATGTATGTATGTAAAAAACGTCACCACTTTAATTTGAAACATTTATAAAATTTATATTATTTAAAACATAGTGTTCTAGATGGCGTTAGAGTCTATTTAGATCAGCGGAATTCTTTTTTAAATATTTCAATTTGAAACCTGAAGGAAGCAACGCGCATCGTGTGGGATTATACTTTTAAAAATTTCAGCTTATAAAAAAAATCCGCTTTAATTTGAAGCATTAAAATTATTATTATTTAAAACATAATGTTTCCTTTTTCTTAACTAGATGGCGTTAGGAGTCGATTTAAATCTGAGGAAAAATAATTTTCTTGGATACTCCTGATGGGACAGGAAAAATATTTATAACCACTGGCATCCTTGCAGGGAGGCAGGGCAAAATTACAATTGCAGTAGCGTCTTCGGCGATTACTGCCACGTTGTTTTCTGGTGACAAAACAGCGCACACCATGTTTAGGATTCCCATCAATTTACAGAGCAACGAAACACCTGTTTGTGATGTGTCACGAAATAGTGACAAGGCAGGCATTTGCTTAAGAATTGTTCTTTGATCGTATGATGGGATGAATGTATAATGGCAAACAGAAAAGCAGTTGATGCGGTACACAGAACTCTAAAAGACATCCGTAGGAACCAACACATAATGGGTGGTGTCACAGTTATGTTCAGCGGCAATTTCCACTGAACGCTGCCTGTGGTGACGCGAGGAACTGGGGCTGATGAGGTGAATGGTTCTTTGAAACGATTATTTTTATGATCCTGTATTCATAAGTTGAGCTTGACAATAATTATGGGCGGCTGAGTAGGAATCCACATGCTCAAGAATTTTCCAACTCAAAACGCCCAAAAATAATCAAGCTGCAGCAATCAACGAATGCATTCTTTTATAAATGAAAGGGAATGAAGTGTTTTACACATTTATAAACACTGTAGTCAATCAAGATGACGCCACTCATTATTCGTAAAATTCCTGAATTCCCTCACTGCAAGTGGACTTCCGACGGACGTCATTAAGTTGAAGGTCGGTGTCCCGATTATGCTTCTTCGGAACTTAACGCCTTTGAAATTGTGTAAAGGGACCCAGAAAATGATGGCCTGATGGCTTAATGTAAATTATCTGCAAATCATCAAGGCGCAAATTCTAATGGGTTTCGGTATTGGCGAGACAGTGTTTACACCATGTACCACTAATTCTCCACATTTATCCCTTTCAATTTAAGCGAGTGTAGTTTCCTGTGGGCGTTTGTTTCGCCATGAGAAGTCTGCGAGTGTCGATCTCAGGACCAGCTTCTCCTCACATAGACTGTATGTCGTTTGCTCTCGGGTCACCAGTCCTGACTCTCTGTACATTTTAGCTCCCGAGAGCAAAACTACAAACAAAGTAATCTGTATGTTTTTCTAAATATCCTGGTTCGGATTTGATATTGATACGAAACTTTTGTTCTTTTACATAGGTTTTTCGCTTTATTAGGTCAGAAATTATGCAATAAAATATGCGAAACGCACTTATAACTTTTTCTTTTGCCCTATACATTAGTATCTAAGACTTAAATATAAAACTAATCTTTGTTGGAATAATTGCTCTCAAATGTGCAAAACATATACAATACAATAGGTATATTTAAAAAAATCTCTCATTCTCTCCTGTGCAATAATTATTCCCACATGATAGTGGGGTCTGCTTTTCGGGTTTTTCGCTTCCCCTTCGCTCTATCCATTGCATCGTCCTGGATAATGTTTAATGGCAATATATAATGTTTTCAATAATAAATATTTTGGATAATTTAAATGTTTATGCACATGTTTTGCTTAATAAGAAACTCGCAAAAACAACTGACTTGGGCGGACTTGAACTGTCATATCATAACATTACTAATCTGCACTAATAAAAGTTTGTGAAGATGTTTGTTACCTAAACACTTTTGATTTGAATAGAACTCGGTAAACATAAAAACCATATTTCCTGTATTAACAAAAAATATAAATTTTATCCTGGTTCAACATCCACGCGGGCGAAGCTGCGGGCAAAAGCTAGTCGTAAATATATTCAGAAGCCCCTGAATATATTTACGATTAAATAATAATGATTACAGCTGAGTAGCTGTAAATTAGGAATTAGGTTGATTTTGATCTGGTTTTTTTATTGATCGAAAGGGAAAATATTTTTTTTTATAATAAAAAAATGTACTGGGGGTTTTATAATCTATGCTTAAAAAATTAAACAAAAAAAAAACTTTTACCCGGCGCCACCCGCGCCCGGTAGTCGCCTAGTCGGGCCGAATTATAATTATGTATAGATATCCTATGTTATTTCAGAACATGATCTGTATTTGTGTCAACTTTTATCCAAATCCGTTATTATTGAGTAATAATAAACATCTTCACAAATTCACATTTATAATAAAGACGCCAATGTAAAAATTTTAAACCGCAGAAGTCATAAAGCACTCTTAAGTAAGTGTGTTGTAAATCCTTACAACGGCAATGCGGTCAAGTGGGAGCAAGTAAGTAAGCAGCTTAGACCGCAAGCCGGTAAACGACCGGAATCAGATTATAATTATTATTTTTTCTTTCACTTTCGCTCTTGTGTCATAGCTAAGTTCTATTAAGGTGATATAACGTGAGCGTCAATACTGAAATAAAGTAGTTTCCTTCTTTCATATGTGTTTAAGAGCTTTTATATGAGCTTCATTATATTATATCTCTTAATATTTATAATTCTTCTGTACGTGTGTTTGTCACCTAACTCCTCCTTAACGGCTAGACCAATTTGGATGAAATGTTGTGGGTAAATTTAAATGGGTTTCTGGATGGTTTGAAAACATAACTGGACCCAATTGGGCGAAGCCGCATGTGAATCAGCTAGTACTTATAAATATTTTTTTTTATTTGTATAAAAAAAGAGAAAATATATAAATAAATCAAATATATATTTATACAATTAGTAGTAGATATTTTTTACTATTCAAAGCGTATTATTATCCGTACCATTGCACGTAATCAACAGTACCTAGTCAACTTTACAATCAATGTCGTAATTTCCACCATTAAAAGTGAAACTTCAGTTTTTATTAGCCATCATATAATAAAAACAGTTGAATATCAATCATTTTCTAAATTTGTAACAGATTTAGAGATAGAGATGAGATAAATAGAGAGCAATATAATCTTGACAAATCCGAATCATGGTTGCGATTTGCACAAAGACCTCTACAGTGGAGTACAAAAAGAGATTGTTTGGTACCATTTTACTTTTACAACATTATAAATGAATGGAGATCAAATCGCTTACTAAATTGAATCCACGCTGGTTTTCATGCCACAATGTTTTATTGTTTAAATTGACGTTCTAAAAAAATCATTCACTAGAAAATATTTTTTCCTTCAAAGCTACCAAATGTTTATGATAAAATATATAGGTTTAGTTTGATATTTCGATTAACCTATAAACATAATACGACCCTATTTCGAAGGATACGGAGTTATTCAAATTTAGTTTTTTTGAATTTTGTAGTAGGTAACAAAACTACAATATTTTGTAAGCTAGTAGCTTACGCGTGCGTGGTAAGTCGATAAATTGTAGCCTATTTATTATTCTGATGTATAAGCTATATTACTGCAAAGTTTCATCAAAATACGTTCAGTAGTTTTTGCGTAAGAGTAATAAACATCCACCCACCCTCACAAACTTTCACATTTATAATATTAGTAGGATGGCGTCCGATCAGGAAATTTACTCTTGTATCACGAACCCAATCTTGATCCCTTTAAATACAGGATCCAGGATCTTGAAATCCTACTAGGATTTTTAACACGATTATAAAGCACAGTTTTTATTCAGCGCTAATATTAAAGCCGTCTTCTGTCTTCCCGGAAATCATCTCGCCATCTTCCTCCAGGCCTGCAGCAGTCCTTTAGCAATTAGCGAAATCTAATCTGTAATGTTTGTAGCCCACATTTATTATTATGATATGTGGCAGATGTATTCAACTTAGCCCTATTTAAGTTTATCAGAATTATTAGTCTACATTTTTATTCACTTAAATGTATCAATCTTACATTTCTAAAAAGGTATCCGCTGTTAAAATGTGGGTAGGTTCAATACAACATAAATTTTAAATTCGGAACAGTCGTGACGTGTAACTCCAAGGTGCTTTTTCGTTGCCTAATCTTAGAGAGCCATCGTCTACCAACCTGTAGAGGTACCTATTGTTCATTTACACTAACAAGGCATCCATGTCTCGCTGTGACCGCGTTATGTCAGGAGCTAATCATTTAACTCCAGCAATGGTTAATGGTGGGCAGTATTGTTCTCTAGAGAACGTCGTTAGGTAACGCTATCATGAACTACAAACTTTCCAGTTATTAATTATGGTTTATTGGCTCAACTGACGACCGCCCGCCATGTTTACATACGCTTCGAGATATTTGTGAGGTCATAGTGGAACTATTCAATTTTGAAGATGATAGCCTTTTGGTGAATTGATTATTATTTAAGTACACTCAATTAGGATAGTGGGTTGGACAATTTACGGACGGTGGACGGTTTTTTTTTCATAATTTTTCGTATTCCTTGAAGTTTTTGCACGCTACGACTAACGATTGGCTGCTAGATGTCAAACTTTACAAATAAAAAGAAAAAAAATTCAACGTAATAATGACTCAAACTCTGATAAAGTCATTCGACGATTCAAAATTGGTGTCTGCGGAGGCTTTTATGTAAATACAAAATTCATTATAATAGTAAAAACAATATTAATAAATTTTCTACCCTCACATAAAACGAAATTTGACGATACGATTCACGTACCCAAAGCGTTCCCCTTCTTTTGGTGAGGCGCGTGGATTCGATTAACGGATTAGTTTGTGTGATCGATACAATATGGCTGTTAATAATTAAGCAGTTATATTTCTGTAACTGAACAACTAAGTCGTGGTGGCGCATTGATTACGGAGCCGCTTTATGTGCACGTGGGTGTGGGTTCAAACCTGGCATATAATCGTTTGTAGGTACTAAAGTCAAGTAAAGTTGAATTTATGCATAGATTCTTTTTTTTTATAATTACATAAAAAAGAAAAAAAAAGAAAAATCACTTAAAACGTACTTATAAAAACATACTTGGTTTGTCTAAATAAATAGTTACTTTTTCAATTTAATATGCACCTTTCTTAGTTAACTAAGACACCACTACAGACAAACTACAGACTACAGACTAATGGAGAAGGTTCATCGTCGTCGTAAACATCATAAGAAAACCTGGACTTATTGGTCTAAAATCGCCAACACGCAATGAGCTAGCGTGGTGACTGGTGATTATTGCTCAATCCTTCTCTGTATAAGAAGATGGTATGGCCTGCAGTAAGACAGTTACAGGCAGATTTATTAACTGAACAGAACTAAATCCCTTAACCTTTAACACATTAACACATCGTGATAGTATAATTGTTAATATTTGTGGAACAAAGACTGTGTACTAACAAAACACGGACAGCAAACACATAGAATACCCGTAACACCGTGTACACAGTATACGTGCGTTTACGCAAGACCGTGGGATACGAACGGGTCAAAATACGTCCCTACATTGACCATATGTGTACCAGTTCGACGTAACCGTTTAGTTAATTATCAACTTTTTTAAACGGTGAAATAACGACGTGGATGCAATTTTAACATGAGTCATAAGATTTTTATGTGAAACTTATCTTTGATCTGTAGGTCATTTTATTGGCCTTTTTAAAGTGGGAGTTCTATTAAAGTAACTTTTGATACTCCAAATAGTACTAAAAATAAGAAATATGATCTGTGTTACACAAAAATCTACTCGTAGGCGTATCCGGTATGTTAATAGAGAATTATAGGCTTGTAGAATTTTCCAATCTACTTAATCTTACCTACAATTTTCAAGCTCGTATCGACAGCTAGCCAAACAACTCAGTATGCTAGAATGACTCATGGCCGTACCAACATTTAGGTGATCCAATTTCTTACTAACATTTTCATTATGAATTCATAGTACGCTATAATGTGGGTTGAGCAAATAAAGCTGCTGTTTATACCGTCAATCCCTCCACGTGACATTCACTCAAACATATGAGCTGTAGATTTACTGATAAGTCACATAATCAAGAACTAAAGCTCTATTTGTATTCAAGTTCGGCTTTTATCCGTCGTATTACGAAATTGGGTCGTACCGTACCTACGTCATACTTCTACGAATTAATACAGCCGACTTTCTCAGTTTGAGTACTTCCTAACTATAATATAATCCTCTTACGCCACTCAGCACTTCTACTTTTCGCATCCAGTCAGCGCAATCCATTCACAGTACAGTAAGCAGCTCCACAAGTACAGTCGAGATAAAAACGTTAACCGCCGTTACATTTGAGTACATAAATACAAAAATAAGACATGATAATGCATAATGCCATTTTACAGGCGTCTCATTGAAATGCAAATAAATTAACATAAACGACGCGACGATGTCTCGCAGGGAGCGTTTGCGGAACTAGCTAACGCAATAAATATCTGAGTAATGACGGCGGTGAGTTTCCTCGGGAGATGGCGCGGCTCGCGAATAAGGGACATAAATAAAGATTTACTCTTAAGTCCACGATACCACAGCTCGTTTCCTCAAGTCCCTCGCACATTTTCGCCTATGAAGTGCCGACTAAATTCGCAATTATCTCTTATCGAACCGACAGTATATCAAAACCAGGAACGTTCTGCACGACGTTTCATTTTTTACCAAAGTCCAGATCGCGATCTGCTTGCATGTGACTCGTGACTTTGAGCCTGTGGGAAATTGATAAAACTCAAACAATGTCGGCGGAAATGGACCTTACCTTTCTAAAGCGAGCACAAATCACAACAGCATAATACCGCAGTTTAATGAAAAATCATGTAGCATGGGAAAAGTTTATGGTATCTCATCTTACAGTTAACATTGAGCATGCGTAACTGGTGCGCTGAGGACTATCGGCCGGTTATCTCCTCTGCGCCCGCGCTTTGTTAGCTGCGTGCTTGGAATAACAAGTCTATCGGAACTATTAGTAAATATGAAACCTTCAATTATAGCTTGTTCATTGGAAAAGTACATACAAACGCAATTGCGTGCCGACCCAAGCTGTGTACAACGTAATTTATCTACAGTTATGAATTTTGCCAAAGCTTTAAATCTAAAAAGGCCCATATAAGGAAACTGAATCTAAATTAACGGCTGGGAGGCATTCGGTTGGATGTTTCGACGGATTTTATTTATGTTTTATCTCGTTGACTGGTCTCAACGGCCACATGGTTTCGGTTCGCGTGTGAAACCCGGCCATCAAGCACATCGGACGACTCGTTATAGCATTGCGTGCTTTAATGTGCAAACGTAAATTTTAAACTGCGCCATGAATTATTGCCTACAGTTGATTTGAGCGCATTATCTGTGTGTTTGTGTTGTTGCTCGGGGCGAACGTGATGGTGGCGTGAAGTTTCCGCAAGAGATCTGTAATTTATGCGTTGAAGAATGACCGCTATCTGCACAGCTACACATCGTGGCCTGACAACTCGGATAAGTAAAAAAAGCAATGGGAAAGTTAGCTATAGTTGCCGCATAAGTCACCCGTGTACGCCCCGAAGGGCATAAACAGAGTTATTTCTGAATACCAGCCATTCTTAGACTTTATTTGATATTCAATATATTCGCAATTTCACTGACATTCCTTTGAACACCTTTATCTTTGCCACTGCATTCTTGGTAGACGTGCAATTTGAAATATTTTTCTGAGCATAGGGTGTGATAAATAACGTTCCCGGGAATTATGTAAAGCACACATAGTATATGGTGCAGGCGGAGGACTGATTTATCAGGAGATTTATCGAGTGGTAAAAATAGTTGTAGTGTAGTAGCGAGGTTGGTCTTAAAGTAATGCCACGAATGATATTTGTGACCATCTACGTGTGCCGGCGGCGTCTTCTTGGGTGCAAGTGAGCCGACTAAATGCTTAATCGATAGCTTTATGGCGCATTCTATCAACAGCTCCAAGACAGTATAATGTTTACTTTTTAAATCGGGTTGCAGGATTAGGATATATGTTTGGTTTGTATGTAACCGCCCTTATAGTAATAATAGGTACTTTATCATCTATACGTTTTTTTTAATATACACACTTATGTTTGTATAATACTGATTGTGTGTTCATTATGGTTTCTAAAAAAAATATCTTGTTTTAGTAATATTTCATCTTATATGACAGCATCTTGCATCTTAAATAGATTTTAATGAAGTTTTAATAATGAAAATGATGTTTCTATTAACGATATCTGATGATAAATGTAACTTGAAATCGTCGACAAATCGACAATACATCGTCAAAATACCCTTGCTTTAAATTAGTTGATCGTCGTCATTGGTTTGTTGGCAATAATATCGGGCAAAGTTCGGTTATCGCTTCGGTTTTTTGAGAGCATCGATCGATAAAATCATCGGAACGTGAACATTTAGTTTGTTAGTCTTTTTTTGGTTGACATTCGTGAATACCAATGTAGGTTGCTACTAAACTGATTCATGCAACACGCACTGAGTGCTGGACTATGACTTATTCTGCCTCACCTCAAGTTATGAGTTGTCAAGGCCTTATCCATCAAAGGGACAATATATCTTTCGATCAATGTCATTAAAGTTTTATCTCAAACTGTGTTTCTTGTGAAACATAACTCTGCAATCTACTTACAATCCCACTGCACCTTTTTATTCTATCTTGAATGTATTAAGTGCAATCATTGCTTAGCAATTTATTCATTTTCATATAATTTTCCAATTGATAACTAATTTTATCAGTACGGCAATCTTTGCGAATAGACTATCAGATTCTGTCCCAGTTTCTTTGATCAATGAGAGGACGGGTCGCGACTTGATGATTGCATGTCTATTTGTTTGGTTGTGTGCAACAACAAACAATCTATTTCTAACAAATAAATTCAGTTCCTTCTCTAACATTACGTAATTTTGTATTGGTTACCCATTGTTTGTATTGTTTCAATCATTATTTACAGTCACATTGTATCAAATTATTGAATCTCTGAATGATAGATATATTGTGTATCAATTGCTTATCGGCGTATGTAAATTTGTAATTGTACAGGAGGAAACGGGTTGCTGAACCGGGAGTAACTCGATCAAAGAAGATTATATATTATTCACAGAAGTTCTATCCTGCTGTTTCAGTAATTCTAGAAGTAAGTTAGAAATACAGAAAAAAAAAATTTTCTTTTAAAGTTTCATAAATTGGTTGCATACAGAGGTGTTACATTATAAAAAACTTGGCTTGATAACAAATCAAACGAAGTGTTTTTTCCTAAGACCCTGTTTCATTGCTTACTGGTAAAATGATATTTAGTAGCCTGACAAAAAAATATATATACAAATTTTGTTCTATTTTCGAATTTACCTAGTAGACTTAGACTTAGTTTTTCCGTAGACTATGAAACAGGCTTCAAGAATGTTAACCTACCTACAACATAATTATGATTCTTAAAATCTAGGTAATTTCCTGTCAAGTTCCTAGTCACAAAGGCTAAGCAGACCAAGCCCAACACATTAACTATTGAATACCGACAGCTTGTTGTGCATGCATCGCATTGCATGACGTGTTGAAAGGTTTTAGTCCTAATCCGCTGAGCTATTGTGTAGAATTCACTCGTAGTACAGTCAACCACATGACAGTGGTAACACTTGCACTACGAAAAGCACCTTTACTTCTACGCAATAAAGGTGCTGTCAATGTCAAATTGTTACCACTGGTCTGCAGTCGACTGTACCAGTATATTTTAAGCTCAGTCTGATAAATAGAATTTTGGTTTCGACACTCGTTTTAAACGAGTTATATAAATTTAAAGATATTCTTGTTATTGGAATCGCTATTATTATGGTTTAAAACTTTTGTACCTATTCAGGTGCTTTGTAGAAATTACAGAGGTCTGTTTTATTATAGAACAATAACTTTCGTGAGTCGGACTAATTTATAAATATTATTTTGGCATTTTTGCTTTGACATTGTCATTTGACATGTTAGCTTACACCAAAGATATTGGAATATTTCTATGGCTTACACGCATGTAAGCACTCGCCTTAGGCGCAGAAAGAGATTGAAATTACGACTGATTCTGATGGGATACGGTGGCTCAGCTGTTAGAGCGTCGGCACGGTACGCCGAAGATCGTGGGTTCGATTCCCATCCGTATCAGTTGTTTTTTCAAATTTTCTTATTAAATAATTATATTATTTTGACTTTACTAGTTAATTCGTTTTGGACTTAATCGGAGTGTAACATATCGCCATCCCGCTGCCGTGTGAGCTCCCTTTGTAAATAGGATCTCCAGTTGAGGTTCCCCAAAATGATACATACAAACCCCCAACACAAGGTACTTAGTTTAAAAAAGTAAAAACATCGTCCATTTGTCGAAGCAAACTGCAAGTCTCACTGCGTGAAAATTCAGATATGAGCTTTTTTATGTGTGAAAGAAGTTAGAATAATGACAATGATTAGCTTAATCTTAATCATAAAGTAAACGTCATGTTATCTTTTGTTTTTCTCCGACTACGTAAGTACTAAGTAAGTGTCATTTAAATAAACTGTAAAGAAAATTTGATCAATGTTCTGCTCTTACACATTTCCAAAACAAACATGGCTGACACCTTGTCAAATTGCAAAATCTACCGCGTAAAAATATAAACAATAGCGGTCAATAGTCTAGCCAAACCTTATCGCTGAGTACGGAACCGTGTTTAGAAAACATTGTATCAGTATTTCATTGTAATTGCTACTTGTACACGTTAGACCGGTCAGTAAGACAATGACGAACGTGATCGTGTAGCAGGCCTTATATAATTTGTTTCTCTGATCTTAAAACTACTGAGTACGTACTGACAGATTTTGCAATCGACTTTTCATTTGAGATTGCGTAATGTGTGGCTATTGTTTGTTTTAAATAGCGGAAAGTAGGAGTAAAAGGGAAATATTAAATTCTATGTTTTATTTATTAAAGCAGTGATAGCTAAGTGGTATAACTATTGATTGGCTAGTTAGAGGTTTCAGGTTCTAACCCAAGGCATACATTTCTGATATTTGGGAAGTTATGTGCGTATTACTGTTACTGTTACTGTTAGCTTACATCATCCCACTGCTGGGCAAAAGCCTCCTCCCATGATTTCCACACCTTTCGGTCCAAGGCTATTGTGGACCATTGATCGGTCGTCTTGTCTAATTCGTCTCGCCATCTTCTTCTATGTGCGTATTATAAGATAATTATCACCTGCTGCGTGCTTCGGAAAGCACGTTAAGCTTGTAAGGTTAAGGTTGTAATGAAGAACTTTGACAGTCCATATAGGGAGCCAGTCAATACTCTCATTTAAAGATCCTGACAACTGATCTAATTGAGGGGGTCAGATAGGCAGTCGCTCCATAGAAAACTGATATTCATCTGCATCTGGTTAGATTAGAAGCCAACCCCAACAAAGTTTGGGAATAATAAGGCTAGGAGAATGAGGAAGATGATGATTATAATATCGACTCAATAATTCAGTCCAATTTCTTTAGTTTAGATGAAACTTCGTTTGCCCATAAATAAATGTGGATTTTTTATTTAAACTCAAACTTAAACAATTTGAGTGTGACAATGATTATGGCGATTCTGATGCCAATTTTAAGGGAAACTTAAGAAAGTCAGTTTAAGAAAAAAATTCTTTTTTTCAATTATCGGGTACAAACCAAAACATAGTACATAACTGCTATTGAAAATAAATGTTCCTAATCATATATCATTATATTAAGGAAAACCTGTTATTAGCCTTACTATACTTTTTATACAACTTTGCTATTGTACTGTATCGCTGTTGGTTTTCAAAATAAATAAATAAAATAAAATAAATAAAAAATAAAAATATTCTATAGTATTTTCCCACAGGTTATTATGAGTACCTGCGGTATGTGTCTGTCAAGTATTTTCATCTGTGATTTATTATCTGGAATGCAGGTCATGAATTCAATTTTTTTTCCTACAAATCTTGGCATGTCAAATGCCAAGTCTATGAGTTGTGAGTTCCGAAGGACATTAAATAATTATTACATAACTATTTCATTTTTACTTTTATTTATTAGGTTTAGTGTGTTTATAGCAAGTAGATTTAGAATGTAAATAATTACTTATAATTAATTTCTATTTTAAGTTACCGAAAAAATTAATTTATTATTACATAATTTATAAGTGAAGTTTTTGAGTGTTATTTTCTTACTATTCGGAAAAAATCTAAACCTCGTCCCATTTACTTTTGGTTGCGTTCGTAATTCGTCCCATTCCTATTTAGCCCCATTCGTAGTTGGTCCTGTTCTCAATTATTTTGATTTATGAATATTTTCGTAATCTGCACTTTATTAGTTAAAAACAGGCATATTATGTCCACAAAATTTCGGTCCAAACTTTTACTTTGTCTTGAACTTTTGTAACTTGCACTTCGTCCTCTGAGACCTATAAATATCTTAAAATAACTTTCGTAAGTCATACTTATACAATAAATATGATTTCGGCTTTACTCATTAGGATGATTTCGGGATTGCCCAAACTCATGAGATCCACGACGCCACCGCGTGACTACACTCACACTGTTTGAGTTTGAACTACTAACTATCCCGAAATCAACCCGTGAGTAAAGCCGTAATAATATTTAATATACCTACTTTAATTTATGTAATTTTAATTTTATAATGTTACACTGATCAAATACTAATTAAGTGATAAAAGTAGCGGATGTTTCTTGGGTGGTCTGGAACTCTTCGAATTGTATGTAAATTAATGTAACTGTTATGTTGCAGGAATTTGTTTAATAATATTTTTAATATTATGTTACTTGCGTTTTCTACCTACAGCTTTTTACAGCAACAACGTTTCAATAGGAGTTGTTCCTTGGACGTCGAGTCCCGTACTCCTGTCACGTTTCTGTAAAAACGGGTAATCTCATTTTCTCCTGTACCACCCAAGCCGGGATAAGTATCTGGTGATCACAAACATAAATATGTTACACACATATGTACATACATAAATAGGACAAAAATGTCTTCTGCGGAAGTTGAACCCGTGTTACCAAACGTAGAAGGCGAATCGCTTAACGACGTCTATTTTTCTTTCGCTACCCACATTGTAAAACCACTAAAACAATGCATTTATTTATAACTAGCTGCCCCGCGCGACTTCGTACGCATGATTATTCTACTTCAACGCCTATTCTACCCCTACCCTACTCTACCCTACCCTACCCTACCCCTAACCTGCTCTACCCCTACCCTATTCTACCCTACCCCTACCCTACCCTAATCTACCCCTACCCTATCCTACTCTACCCCTACCCTTCTCTACCCTACCCCTACCCTACCCTAATCTACCCCTACCCTACCCTAATCTACCCCTACCCTACCCTACCCTACCCTAATCTACCCCTACCCTACCCTACTCTACTCCTACCCTACCCTAATCTACCCCTACCCTACCCTACCCTAATCTACCCCTACCCTACCCTACCCTAATCTACCCCTACCCTACTCTAATCTCTACCCCTAGCCTACTGTACCGCTAGCCTATCCTACTCTGCCCCTACCCTAACCTACTCTACCCCTACCCTACCCCACGCTACCTCTACAAAATCAAAAACCATGAAAATCGGTTCAGCCGTTCTTAAAAAAAAAAGTATCCTATATCCTTCTCCTGCTTCTAAGCTACCTCCCTGCCAATTTTCAGCCAAATCGGTTCAGCCGTTCTTCAGTTATAAGTAGTGTAACTAACACGATTTTCGACTTTCTTTTATATATATAGATTACCTACAGCTTCTTCAACATAGCCATTTCATTCATTCGAACGTGTATAAGAGTAATGTACACATTGTCTGAACATAAGTATACTCTTTGAGAAAAATGCCAATCATCAAGGTTAATGACCTGCGTATCGACACGTGAAATGCTATGCTCAATGTGATAATTGACGCTAAACACTCACTTCTCCCGCTTCCCTGAGCTTGGCACGCCCCATTCATATTCACAGTTTGGTTAGTGTCAAATATGCATGTATATTACAGGTATACTCACGAGCATTATAACGGAAATGAAGCGACATTCAACTGATTCCCGTCAAATATAGGTTCAGTTATACGCGTTTTTACTAAATTTGGCTTTTGAACATTTTTACATTTCAACATAGGTACCTACTAGTCAGTGGTCGAAATCAGACCGTATTTTTTTATTTATTTATTTTTATAAATTTTAGCTTCTGCAGTTTCACACTCCTCCGTGCGCGCAATATTCTTAAACAGAGTCCACAATTCTCGCTTCACGTATTAATACTATAATGTAGATATTCGTGACTGTAGCAGGCGCTTCAGAAAACTAGTATTGTGGCTAAATAACAAATAGATTGGTTTATTACTAAAAAAATGCGTTTGCTGCCGCGATCAAATTTCATTTTATGTGTTTTATAGCAATTCAATAAACCTATTCTTTTTGCGTCGCATTTTTCCGGACGAACGGCATTTACTGATACGGACTGATAAATTGACAATACCGAATGAAATATTGTGTAAAGATAGAAGGTATAAAAGGTAATGTTTGCCCATTATTCCCAATTAATAGGAGCTACACCTACTGCGTTTCAGTTTACAGTACTGTTTGTTGATAAACAGACCGATCGGTAATTAACCTAAACGCTACATCAGACATGATTGATTTGAAACGACGTACCTACTCAACAATACTATTTGTGCCACAGTCGTTATGGATTGCCAAAAATAAATATTGCAGTATGTAAAAAAAACCTTTGGCTGTTTAAAAGTAAAAGCTTGCGGTAGCAGCCAGTTGTAATTATTACATAGGTACATTAAAATTATATAAAAAAACAGTTTATGAATGTAATATCAAATGTCACACGTGGACATAAATATGACTATATAATTACTACCACTATACCAACAATACTAGACTCTCAATCAAATATAACTCTATTAAACTTCCATAGTTTCCATACACCGCAGTCTTAAACAAACAGAACCCAAGCACCTAGATCTACAACCCGTACGTTAACGTTCCCCCTTCATAGATCTTAAGCATTAAATCAATCCGCTATTCGTATTTTCCATCTGGTATAGCGATAAAAGACGCAATACACGTAAATCATTGCTTTCTATTATTATTTATTGGCGGCAATAGCACAGTTAGTGCATTATTTCATCAAATTCAATAGTATATGTCTGCCCACAGCAGTGAACTGCCCGTTCACCGGATGTTTCGTAAACCAATGCACACAAGCTATTCTTATCTCCACCAATCCATCGTACATCAGTAAAGTGACTCCGATAAAACAATATCGGTGTAGTATCCAATTTATCGGTAAGATCGTGACCACCTCGTGTAATATTTTACACTCCATACCTGTGTGGTCCAACATTCGAACTTCGGAAACTCATTAATAGATTAACAATTAAACAGAGGCTATTCCAAACTACAGTTTACATAAATTATGTAGGTATGCACTTTAAAATAATAAACTTGAAGTCGGCATCCATTCTTTCGACTTTCAGTTACTTGGAATATGTAGAATGAAATAGCATTTAAGGTTAAATGGTTACCATACACGAATTGATGGAATGTCCGGTTTTTTCCTGGAATCCGTAAAGTTTTAATCTGATTTATTTTGATTAAAAGCAAGGAAGGTCGTGTAGTGTAGCGAAACATTATAATTACTTAGCATTTTATTTGTAAATTGCGATAATGGAGTTTTTGGAATATTTTGCTTGTAGATGTTTCAAATAATTTACTGAAGGGCGATATTGAAACAAGGTATTCTATTAAAACAAGGTATTATTTAATTTATTAAAGGTCAAGGAATATAATAGGAACATAATAGGAAATCCATTGTTACGTGTGGATCGTTCGTAGGTTTAAACCGTTCATTAAATTAATGTTGAATGGCGCTTTTGCGAATTAGTAAACATCCTACTAGTAATTCCTACAGTTATTCCGACGCAACTCTTACACAATTCCAGAACGCATCTAATTTTTCGACATCGAGTTTCTCAACTAGAGACCTAAAATCTAGCATAATCGCAGGAGACGTTTGTGAAATCTGTTGACTCAGCTATCGAGCCTTCGATCGACGTGGAGAGGGTGTGAGTCTGCCCACCGACCGGCTATTATACGCAATGACTACACAATATTACCGACTCAATGAGCGACTAATTAACTCGCCTCTGCACGTATAATTACGTCAGACGGGCCCTTGTCAAACTCCTAGTCCATTGTCAGATTTGTCAGACAATGAGTAGGAAATGGACTGACTGATTTTTGAGAGACCACGAGAATGGGCGCCTAGTGGATAATTCGAGTGAAGCTGTGCCGCTATTGAACTAGATATTATTCAGAGTTGATCGTAAAATTATTTATTACTATTCTAAGGGTACGAGGTAACCACGCATATACCGACAATAACAGTTTGACTGAGATATAAGTGTGCTTCTATCTTTTCGGTAATCTAATTCGGTAATTCTAATTCGGTAATCGGTATCTTAAACATTCGGTATCTTAAGTTTGAAATCTCAGTAGGAGTAGCAGGAAATCCAGATGACTATCTTTTTTTTTATTTATGAAACAAAAAAGTTCTGTAATTCAGATCTTCCAGTCCCATTCCAGAGATCACCTCTACATACAAATAAATACCGCTTTAAAATTTTAAGCGTACAAAATCTAAGGGATCGCTTGACACTGGGCACATCATACGCTGTTCGAAGCAAATTAGTTTGCAAACTCTATTAGTCGCAGCGTCATTAGTTGCGTATTGATTCTAAGTTTCATTGATTGCAGTCGACCACATACACAATTATGGTCCACTCAGCTAGTGCAGTTTAGTTAGCTTTCAAACAGTTAGCCGCAAACACTTTGTATAAACGAACCCATACATTTTTTAAATGCATTGAAAAATTCGATTCGAGTAGGATTAAAAACTGCAACCTACTGGCTAAATGGTTTTTACTAATTGAGAACTAATTTAATGTCTATTATTAATGTTATTTTCAAATTCAATTCAATTTTTTTTTATTTTTTTTCCAATTGTTAATTTAATTTGTTATGTATTCTATGCGTGTATTCCTGATAAATAAAGATGATTTGATTTTATTTTGATTTTGTAAACTAGAACTGACTTCATTCATAACTTAAGGCGGCTTTTTTAATAAAACCTGTACCTTGGCTTACAGCGAACATTTCTCAGAATGTCCATATCGAATGTGAATCGATTGTTAATCGATTGTTATTCGACTCAATTAATCGGATACTCGATAATCGTATATAGAACACAGGACGTGGTTCGTTGTCGACCAGTCGTTGACGTTTGTCGTTTGTTGACAACGGTATGATGCAAGCTAATGCGCTCGACATGTATTACAAATGCTTGCTTGTTAGTAATGTGTCTATGTGTATTTGTATTTCCTTACACACATTTATGTAATTATGTATTATAATTTGTGATTATAATCTGTTAATTGGCGATTAGTAAATTTTAAAAGAACTGTGGGATTTGATGGTTAATGAGACTACACTGTGTTGCTTTAAAGACCTGCCAAATTTTAGGAGTTAATAAGATCCAAGTCCTCAAGGAACATAGGTCGAAAACTGAAAACAAAAATTTTACTTCTCATACAAACGTGAGTCACGTGACTTTGTATGAAAAGTCAATTTTTACCCGACTACAAAAAAAAAGGAGGGTTATGATTTTAGCAGTCTATGTATGTATGTATGTATGTAAGTTTGTTCATCTGTTCCCTCGTAGCACCTAAACTATTTGTTGTAATTCAATAAATAAGGTGTCTATCGATGCGTCTTAATGGTCTGCGGGTTATAGGATTTATGAAATTTCGTAAAATCAAATAAGGTGGATTTTAAAAACAAATTAGTCAGCTCGAAAAAAATAAAGTTAAGGTAAATTTATCGTGTTTGATATCAAATGGAAAGTCTTGATGAGCACATTCAGAATATGTATATATTATCTATATATTCTGGACCACTTCTTAGAATATCAGGCTTCTAACTACCCGTTACGACTATCATAAATATATGTAATTATAACACTGCATACAATGTGAAAACGTGATAACAATAAATATTTACTAATTAAATTAAAGTTTCTACACATCACTGCCTATTAAATTATGATTATATTTTAAAATAATGTTAATTAAATTGAGATTTCTTTTTCGTAACTAGATGGCGTTGGTTTGCGGTTTTGTGGAAGTAAGTAACATAGAGTTAAAAATACCTCCTCAAAAATCCCGGAATCGTAAACATAACAATTAAATCCCGGGATTTTATTAATATGGACTGGACTTTGACCTATAGTTTTTATTAGAATTAATTTTGTATGTAAAATAAAACTCATTAATTTAACAGTTTTAGTACCGAACTACTTAAGTATTACATTATCTGTTACCGATGTCTAAAAACATAATAAAGACTTTTTATTATAATAATTTAGTTCATATGTATTTAAAACGTTAAATTAATATTTTGGAGAATTTATTACATGTTTTAACACATGTTTGCTTATTAAATATAATAAATTATTTAATAAGAAATTTGAAAAACAACTGATACGGAAGGGATTCGAACCCACGATCTCCGACGTACCGTGCCGACGCTCTAACCGCTGAGCCACCGTATCCCATCAAAATCAGTCGAAATTTCAAATATCTTTCTACGCCTAGGGCGTGTGGTAATATCTATCGGTGCCTTCTAAAAACTGCAAAGTTTAGAACACTGAGTCGGATAATTAATGTATTCCGTTCGATATTACCACACGCCTAAGGCGTAGAAAGAGATTTGAAATTTCGACTGATTCTGATGGGATACGGTAGCTTAGCGGTTAGAGCGTCGGCACGGTACACCGGAGATCGTGGATTCGAATCCCATCCGTATCAGTTGTTTTTTCAAATTTCTTATTAAATAATTATACGTAAAATTAATTTCTTATTTCCCGGGAATTAATTGTAATGTTTATGATTTCGGGATTTTAGAGCAGGTATTATCAACTCCATGTTACTTACTTCCTCGAACTTTAGGTAAATGTACTCTATCTATGATGATATCCCACAAAAAAGGTTTTATGTGTACTTATACAGCTTGGCAAAAAAGAGTCTGAGGCGGTGACAACTGGAACTAAAAATAAAAATCTTAAAAACTACGTTTGTGAGTACTAAAATAACATAAAAATGATTCATTTGATTATAATTAATGACAAAAAACTCGTCATAGAAATATGTAAGCACTTAATAACTTGTAATTTTGAATAATTGTAGTGTGAAAAGTGCGACAGCGGCGCCCCCAATTTTTCCAGACTCTTTTTTGCCAAGCTGTACTTCTTACTACTTTTCATGTATACTTCTAAGAAACATATGAGGCCATGTTTTAATAGCTCGAAATCGCGGACGACACCTTTGAAATAAATTTAATTTAAAAAATACATGACATTGACTAAAGGTTTGAACCGAAGTTGACAGTTAAAGAAATCTACCTATTTAAGAACTACCACATTCTAAAAAATTGTGATTAAAATGAATTTTATTGGTTTCTTTACCACTAAAAATCATTGAAAAAAAATATAGTATAAAAACTAAAACCCGACTACTTAAAATCTAAAAACAAGCTTCTTAGATTTGAAATAAAATTCTGTAGTCGGAGGCCTTAATGTATTATAGGTAAATAGGTACTAGATAATCTTTCAAGGGTAAATACTTTGTAAATTTGGTGGCCTCCGACTACAGAATTTTATTTCAAATCTAAGAAGCTTGTTTTTAGATTTTAAGTAGTCGGGTTTTAGTTTTTATACTATATTTTTTCGATTTTCATATTTCGATCTATGTTCCTTGGGGAAAGTTGTTCAGTTTCATGTATTACTTTTTAAAATTTGGCAGGTTTTTAAATAAACAGAGCGTAAAGAAATCATTCGAATAATTCGTCGAACTGTTCTTAATATGTTTAGTGTTTTTGTATGTTCATAAGTCCTGAATTTTCAATATGACAAACGTTGGTCTGCTGGTACTATTTCAGCCAATCTTAAATTTTAAAATAAAACCTCATCATCATCATCATCAGCCTGTTTTATGTTTTAGTCCATTTCTAAAGATAAGCCTCTCCCATTTCGAGTCACTATTGTATAAAAACCTCAGACTAAGATAATTAAGAAAAGCTCTTTGTTCCGGAGATCTTTACCAATATCCATGCTTAATTTATCTAACTGTTATAATTATGAGTTCTTCCACGCCTTATAATTAGAATAGTGATGTCGCAACTTCAAGTTTCACAGTAGGAAATTATATTCAAACTTGAAAAGCGACTAGTAAAAGTTATAATAATATTCAAATTTATAATAATTTCAATCCTAACTGTACAAAATGGTGTGAAAATAAAGTTCTGGTGTAATTAATGGTGCATGAAAAGACATTAATTTACATAGACATGACACCTACGAAAGTTTCCGAGATCGTTTCAATTAGTTGAAGAGCACTTCTCTAAATATTCATGTGTTTATAATTATATACAATTGTATGTTTATTATGTACATATATTTCAATCATTATCGATTTGTCCGGCTTCTTGTTTGATTTGTAAACGTAATAAAGATGTAAAACTTGTAGAGTATTAAATAAGCAACTAATTGTTGCGACAATTAATCTAGTAGTTACAATGTTATTGCATATTTAAATAGGAGTTATGTTGGAGATTAATAAACTATAATTGTTATTCATAAAACTACGAGTAGTATCGTTGGTTTCAAGTTTAACGCAATGTTGCAGTAGGTACTTGTCTCATTGATAAAGTTGTTGCAAGTTGAAAGCAAAGTTACTAATTTTAGGTCTTATTTTTAAAAGCAGGAAATATGAAACAATTTTATTTGGAAAAACTACAACGTGATGAAACACTTGAGAGAATTTTCAATGGTGTGTAAAGCCACGTCAGAGGCCTACGGGCAGTTTAAACTCTGAAACCAGGTTGTTCATCAACCATAAAATAAGGAGAAGAAAATTAGGGAAACTGGATGCGGTAAATGAAATGTGAGGTATTTTGCCGATAAATATTTTTTTGTGAAAAGCGACTCATCAATGACTGACACACCACATTTTCCAAAAAAAAAAACATCTATTACAACACGAGTCCGAAACAAATCCACAATTAAACTACCATGTAGAATTGTGATATGTTAGAAGTAGTGACTACCACATACGTACTTTTTTCTTCACTCACCCATGTAATGTTGTGTAACTGGTGTTCGCTGGGTACAATAATTGCAAGTGAAGTGGAATGGTGGCGCGGTGTGCGGCAAGCTTTTCATACAGGGCTGTCAGATTTAGTTTATTCCTTCACGTTGGCTGACTTAGATGTTTAATGTGCAGTAGTTTGTGATGGCGTTAGTTGGTTAAGTTTTAGGGTCATGATTAGTTGAATGCTTTGTGGTAAATTAAAACTAGCTTTTACCCGTAGCTTCGATAGCATTAATATAGAATTTAAAATGTGCGTCGTTGCGCCATATATTATCATAAATATCATAATAATGTATGAAAGTTATTGTGGTTTTCCTTGGCAGTCAACAAATCAACAAGTACATTTCTGTAAACTTGACAACGTATATGCAAAATTTCGGGATGATCAGTTCAGTGGTTTAGGCCCCTTAGAACCCTTTCTTTTTTGTTTCTTTTTTGATACCCAACAAACAAAGTTACTTTTGCATTTATTACATTAGTTAGATTGCAACCAGTCTATATTATTTTTTTCTTTAGTTTAAACAAGTAAACGGTAAATATTAAACAATTGATGACACTTTAACTGAGTCAACTAACTAGTAGTTTAAATATTTGTTTCGAGAAAATGACATTTTTTTGCTTCAGTTTTCAATTAACACTAAGTTAATTATATTATAATTTTTGACATATAAAAATCTAGCTGACACTCATGCGACTTTGTTTCCTTGGTTCTAATTACCCGATCACAGTTCCACCTACCAGTTCCCAATGTAAATATAAACCATCCAAAGACCTAACACAAAAATTTCATCAAAATCGGTCGAGATCTTTTGAAGTGATGCCCGGACAAACATTTGTGGCTATTAATTTTTATTAGTAAAGTTATAATTTGATCGTAAAGTTAAAAGTTAACAACTACATTTAAGGATTCCTAAAACGGAAATTTCTAAACGCTAAATACTTGTATGCTTGATCAAGTATAAAGTTTTGCTCTACATTACTTTTGAACTCAAACTATGTACCTCGTTAAGTTAACTAAACAGATTATAGATAGACAAAGTTAATTCCGTTACCTGTAACCGTGCTCAGATAGTAAATCCGTTAGTTACTGTACAGTTAAGTTAGGTCTCCTTTATTTCACGCTATATGTATTATGTTATGAGTCCATCTTGTGTCAATCAAGTACTATTTATCTTTGGTAATAATGGTAATTAAGATCTAGGTGTTCATAAAACATTGTAAAATGAAATGCATTGAGATTCTCTTGGTTGATTTCATGTTTCCGCTTATAAATGAATACATGGCTATAAAAAACCGTAATTACAACCATCCTTGCATTTCTGAAGCCCTGGTAGATAATACAGAAAAGGCAACCCTGTGCTAAGCTTGCAACCAGTTTACACGGAAGGACGTTTTAGGCATTGCACGGCGAGCTTTATGCGGCAAATCGATGTGACAACCGCGGCTTTGCATGCGTTCCGCCTGATCTCTGGATACGTTAGTCAATTAGGCTTGTCACGATCATGGCTACACATGGAAAATACCGTAGGAATTGAGCAAAAAATATAATGATAGGTGAATCGCTAGTAAATATCGGATAGATTGCGATAACACCCCGATTCTGAATTAAATGGACGAAACCTCGTGCAACGAAGTATTTATTAGACAATTCAGATTTTTATTGACCATTTATGGGAAGTAATTTTGTGTGTCATCGTTTGAGTAAACAATCATTTCCGTTGATGTTCAGATTTGGAGACCGATAGCAGTTAAGACAATATCTATTTTACGACATCATGACTATCGGAAATGAAAACACATTTAAAGTTTTTTTACTTATGGGAAAAAACTTCTACCTAATATAAAATAGTGTACTAACAATTTAAACTCGCAAATTGTTTTCTAGCTAAGCAAAATGAAATGGCTTTGCAAGCCAGGTTTTGATGCGCCCCTTGTTAAAATACTTATTTTTTTCTTCGACAAAATATAGAAAATTCCTTGAAACGAGCTCAAAGGTCCCGGGAAGGATGTCTCCGATTATCGGGCGTCATTATGGCGGTACTGCGGTGCGACTGCGCGATGACACGTAAGGTATAAATCAGACAAAGTTACTGAGAACGGCAAACACGCCATGTCATGTCATAGGTCTTGTTCTTCTTATGGTATGGTTGATGAACAATTTAGTGTTAGAGGTTTAAACGTGTCTGATACATGGATACCGATAAAATTTCATGATATAGGTAATAATTATGACATAAATAAGAAGTAGGTATAGGTAACGATATCAGAATTACGATCGGGATTCACAAGATTTATACAATCGTAATCCAGATCGCTAAATTTATATTCGTGTAACAATTTCATTTGTAACAGCATATTCTTTGTATTGATTTGATATTTCATAGTTACTATACACTGGCTTGTCCGAAATTAGATTTGATACTGAATAAGCTGGATATATGTACCTAAGCTTATACGATAGCACGGAACAGATAGCGATATAACCATAGTTGTAGCTTACTTCCCTCGAGCCCTCTGAGATTATTATTTTTTCTTTTTTATTAAGGCTAACTAGGGGGTACACGAGAATAAGAGAATTATTGGATTTGTATTTTTATATTTTATAGCTTGCTTTATTAATACTCAAAGGACGAGCGGTTGTCGCCCCACCGCGGCAGGCTCGCTTCGATTTATTGGTTAATCTCTTTGCCATTAATTGTTCCTTGCCCCGGGGACCACTTTTATTTCTATTCTTTTTAAATGCCTCACTTAATAATAGCTTCTTTTGAAAATCGCAATTTATTACTCTACGAGTACATGTTTGTAGGGAGTTATGATTGCCTTTGTTTGACTAAAAAGGTTTCTGAAGTTTACTTTATTCTTGAAGAGATAGTGTATTTTCGTTATTTTAACAATACTTGTTTTACTTTATTTCGGGTCTATTCGCGCACAGATAATTTAAAATAATCATTATTGAAATAGGTACTTCGAATTATTAATACTCGTGGTAGGTATGTTTTAACAGCTTAGAACACAAATATTCTATTTTTATTTTTATACGAAGTTGTTAGTAGAGTAGTCGCATAAAAAGTTTATAATTATGGGTTGCAGTTAAATGGTAAATAATGGAAAAATGTTGACATAAATATTGATAACCATAACCAATTTATTAAAATGTGATGCCTAAGGCATTATCATAGGCATATATCCGCCTTATCATGTTACAGCAAGAAATTAAAAAAAAAGTCAAACTATTAAGTAAATATTTCCTCAAAAGATTAAAAAAGTACTCTCAAATATAAGCCGATTGTATTTATGTTTATTTTTTATTAAATAAATCTCTCTCGTTTTGACCATATTTCAAAATATCTTGTCTACGATCAATTCTGAATAGGATTAACTTCAATAAACCAATAAGGATAAGTTGGATACATTCAATAAATTATTAACATCGATATTTATTGACATTAACCAATTTCATCACAGTATAAAGATTAGAGTCGGTTCTGACGATTTCATCTCAGTAAATGCTTTATAATGTTTAGCACATTAGAATATACATTAGTTTCTAGTGTTTGTCGGCTAAGTGGTGGCGATAAGTTGCGAAAACGGATTGCGAAATATATTAAATGCGACAATGAATTGATCCGACTTCAGGCGCCTATGTCATTAAACAGTTTTTAGGGGATAAATGAAAATATAAGAACATCTTTGGATAGTTTTATGATAACCGTTTTTTTAGTTTTACAGAAACATCTGATCGGTGACGTTATAATTTTACGAGTAAACATATAAACTTACATTTTATTATTGCACGCATGTAAAACTTTGCTAAGACTAAGTAAGACTTGTATTGATAAAACCTGATAACTGCGGCGATTAAAGAAGATTGATTTTAAAATGAAAAAGATTGACTTTAAGATTGAAACTAAAACCATATTTAATAGAAAGCTACTTGAAAATAGCATAATCAGACCTGAATTTTATTTATTCTCTTGAAAAAATCTATAATTTAACGTACCTATTACTCTTTTTCAGCATTTTTCCGGCCAAATCGTCCCCGAAACGACCGAAGGCATTCCTTAGTCTCTGCAAAAGCCATTTGCAAACGAAATACTCCACATTTCATTCCGATTTCCAAGCAACGCCTAGTCAGTTCTATCCAAAATTACTCGTATAACTCAATCGTCGAGCTAAACACTCAGACGCTCCAAACAATTGGAATGATTAGAAACATCGGTCGTAATTGTTAATTTGTTTTGCAAACTTTGGTAAGTGACAAATTTGATCACCGTGTGGAAACAACGAATTACTGACAGCGCCTTTGTGTAAACTAGACAAAGTTATTCGTACACAACGTAAACAAAAGTAGAATTTGGTAAATAACAAAATATCGTGTGAAGAGTTCATTAGCTTTTACAGACTTTTTTCAAACAAGCACCTACTTATTGTACTTCGATTACATTTTATCTAGATCTTGTTTTATGTTCAAAGATTTGGTTAATACCATTCGATTTTATTGCATGATTTTAATTTTTTAATGAAACCACTATAATCACTTATTAAAGTACTTTTAACTAGTAATTTCTGCTAATAAGTATATTTTATTATATGGCTTTTTTATTTATTTTGTGATTCTGTTATTTATTCTGACAGCTTGATTTCAATTTAAATTTCAATCCTCGGAAACGACATCTATGTCGATATATCGTGTCGGCCATCTTGGATTTCAAAATTCACTTACTATTCGTATTGTATTTAGCATGTCCACAAAACTCGGAAAGAACACCCATGTTGATATATTTTGTCGGCTATTAATTGTTTATCTATGTACTAGCTGTTGCCCGCGACTTCGTCCGCGTTAACCACTCTTATCACCTAGGGGTATAAAATTTAAATTAAATAGAATGCAAGCCTAAACTCATAAAAAACCAACAGGACACCTTCGTGCAATGTACTAATCACATTGAATTTATTGTACTAATCACCGATGCAAAGTTTCCCGATGACAACGCCTCCCGTCCCGTTCGTGCTGCCCGCACTCGCCTAGGAACCGATTGACTTCGATCGAGATGGCACCAAATTCAAATTTAAAAACCTATTGGGATGACGCGGATCTCATTCCGTACCTCAAAAGGAAAATATAGAACTGTTAGAGGATCTTATAAAACGTACCTTCGTTTTTAAGCTAGAAGGTTTCATTGCGATTCTTAGGTACCTACCCAAAAAGTATTTATCGTCTATGTCGAAGCCGTCCTGCCGCTCTTCGAAACCTGGCTGAACAGAAAGGAGCGCAGGTACAGGCTGACTCAGGTGCTCAGCGGGCACGGTTGCTTCGGTGAGTACCTAAACTGGATTGGTCGAGAAGCTACGGCAAGTTGCCGTGTGTGGATGCAGTGTTGATTCTGCACAACACACGCTCGAGGAGTGCCCTGCGTGAATCTCCGAGCGAAGAGTCCTAACGGACCGGATCGGCAGGGATTTGTCTCTGCCCGTAGTAGTGAGGGCTATGTTGGCAGAGACAGATAACTGGAGAGAAGTAGCCTCCTTCTGTGAGACCGTCAGAAGGAAGCCGCTGAGCGGGAGCGAGAGAGAACCAATCCCGCTCGGAGGAGAAGGAGGCGTCGACGACGCAACCGCCTTGGCGTCTAATACGCAGAAACAGCAGCAGCAGCAGGCGGGGCCTTTGGGGTCGCGGGCGCTCAGATTGGGGAGTTTGTGCGCCCACTGAGCGACCCCAGAGAAGACGGTGGCAAAGTGGTCACATGCTACCGTGCACAGCGAGGCTCAGGAGAGACCCCTTTACAGTCTCTCCGGGGATGTGCCTAACAGGCGTTGCGCAGGGGAGGTTCCGAAGCTGGTCTCTTAAGAGGACCCGGGATCTCCCCTCATGTGCTGATGGTGATCACCGGGGTGGTTTTAGTGAGGTAAGAATCCCATACTTCCCTGTCTCTTCCCCTGGAGGCCGGGTGCCTTTTGAAGGTTTCCCCCCGTAAACAAAAAAGAAAAAGAAAAAAAAGGTACAATAACAACTTCATTTGAAATAACGAATATCTTTTTTAACGGCTTAATCGCTTGTGATGACATCTACCAGAGTACTGCTGCACTGCTGGTCCCATGACCTGAACATGACATGGCATGAAACGGGCAGGACTCGGTAGCTTAGTTGGTAAAGCGATGGCACGCCGGGGATTGCGGGTTGAAGTCCCGCCCGAGTCAGTTGTTTTTGCGAGTTTCTTATTAAAATAATATAATTTAATAAGCAAAACATGTATCTAAACATTAAAAAATATACATAAAATATAATATTTAAGAAAAAACACATAACACAGAGTAGGTACGGCTTGGCAAAAAAGAATGAGGCGGTGACAGCTAGAACTAAAAATAAAAATCTTAAATACTAAGTTTGTGAGTATTAAGTAATTCAATTGATTATATTTGATGACAAAAAATTCATCATAAAAATATGTAAGAACCAAATGACTTGTTATTTTGAATTGTAATATGCGAAGTGCGCTAGTGGCGCCCCCAATTTTGCAGACTCTTTTATTTTCGATAAAAAAGTTTCCATAACACCTTTGCGAAACGACTGAAAAATATGACTGTATGACTGTATATATTTTTTTGATACGCTCAATGTTTATGGCAAGACGTTTCGTTTTACTTTGTTATTAAAATGAATGGCGCGACGTATTGAGTGGTGAGGCGTATGTGCGCTAGTATTTATTTATTTATTTACGGATGGAAAACCAACAGCTATTCATATGTATAATTACAGTGGAATAGGATACATGGAGCCAATTACAAACGGAACGTTTATTAACTACTCAATATGTCATCCGGTGTCAGTGCTGTTTTGCTAGACTGGCCAATATGGCAACTGCGATTTTGTCTGTCAGCATCATTAAAATTTAACAAAATACTCGACAATCCTAATTTTGCGGATATATGTTGTCGACTCGAAATCTTTATTTTTTCATATTTTATTATTCTGGTGAGGTTTCGATCGAGTCTACCATACCCCTTGACGAAATTATTAATATCGATTTCTTACACTTTTAAAATAAAACCGTTATTTTACTTTAAATATTAAAGATAGATATATGGTGTCACAGACTTTTTTATAAAACTAATAAAGGCTAATATTTTTGCTAAACATTATAGTCACTTATTTTAAGCCGTTTAGATAGCGCACGTCGATAAAGCAGTCAGAAAGCATTTTTTTTCTGACTTGGATCACAGATATTGTTATTTCTTGCTGATAACTTATCTTTATCAGAATAAAAGATAGCCCATAGCACTCAGGAAGAATGTAGCTTTCTATTACTGAAATAATATTTTGAATCGGACCAGTAGATCTGGAGATTACCCCCGACATACATACATACATACATACATACATACATACATACAAACATACAAACTTTACCTCTTTATAATATTAGTATAGATAACACGTTCGTATAACATGTTCTTGAATAGGAAAAGCCCAAAACTTTCTGCTCCTGCCCATGTCCTAATTTAGGGTTGGCGCAATAGATTTTCTTTTTCCAGTCATTTCTATCAGTCATCATGACTTACTTACTCCCTTTCTATCCATATCATAAAAGTTAACAAAACAACTAGCACTGCAATAAAGATTGATAGAGCACACACTATAAAATATATTTCTCTTTTACGACGCATGCGCAAGCTCATTAGACATAGCACAATCACATACAAGAGAAATTCTGACGTAAAGTATAACGCTGGTTGTCACAGTACCTTGATTAAACGGCCGGAGCCGCGTACATTCATTCACTACCTACGAACTGTAGATTCAACAAGCTGTAAACATTTCTCAGGCATGCAAATGTCACCGTCGCACGTGTAGTACGTATCGCGCGAACTGAGTAATTTGTTGGTTATTTATCGCCGTACTCCCCTAGATGTATTTCGTAAGGCGGTTCGTTTAAATCGTGAAATTATACGCGGCCCCACGTGGGCGGGATATGACAATGCGCAAATGCATTGTTGTATGGCGTGTGTTTCGCTCTCGAATAACTGCGGAGTGTTGGAGCTGGTTTTAGTTTAGAGTCTAAACTAATAGCAGGTCCACAATAACGATACTTTTATAAATAAACTATGTTTAAACTTTTAACGTAGTTTACTTTTATAAATAAACTATGTTTAAACTTTAAACATAGTTTACTTTTATAAATAAACTATGTATAAACATTAATCATAGTTTACTTTTATAAATAAACTATGTTTAAACTTTAATCATAATTTACTTGTACAAATAAACTATATCTAAACTTTAAACATAGTTTACTTTTATAAATAAACTATGTCTAAAATTTAAACATAGTTTCCTTTTATAAATAAACTATGTCTAAACTTTAATATAGTTTATTTATAAAAGTATCATTAATTTTCATTGCTATTATATAAAACACCACAGGTTCTCTCTTCCTAGTAATAGTTACCTATACCTACCTATAAGTAAAACAAGTGAAATGCGTTAGGTCCAATCAGCCAGGAAATTGTCAGCTTTGATCTGGAGAGTTCTCGCTCATACTAGCTATTTTTTTTTTGAAAACTCTAAGCGGAAAAATAAAAGACGAATCATCCAAAATGTGAATGTAAACACTCTACAAGAATGATTGCATGTTATCCAACTGCACACACATAACCGTTTCATACAATAAAAATGTAGTTTTACTTAAAACGTCGTTTAACGTTTTTTGTCATTTTGAAGAGAGTACTTATGTACATTTTAAGTACGTGACAGACCGTCAGGAAGCCATTTTAAGTACGTGCTATAGGTACTGTCCCTATACCATTTTGAACCGATTATCGAAAGTTATTTCGACATTTCTATCAACCTCTATTGTCTAACGGTACTAAGACAACATTATTATCAAAATAAAGCCTATTAGTAACAGTTAGCCCTTTATAAACACTAAAATGTATCGATAAATGGATTATACAGTTGATATAAAGTAAATAGTTGCGATTATGCTTTGATTTTACTATTGTATTGTAATAAACGTATTGTTTTCTGCAAAATACATATCTATTGGATTGGTGGTCGATTAATTTTATTGACAGCTAATTGACCCTTACCGGTCTAGCCCTCGTGGTTTTAATTTAACCAGATTATAGCGCCATCTACTGAGTCGAATTGTACGTATAAACAATCCTCTTGAATTACTCTATATTGATGGAAACAACATTAAAATTCGTTGCGTAGTTAGAAGATCTAAGCATACGGCGGTAAGCAAACTTGTTATAATCTATGTAAAGATAGTTAGGTAAGAAAAATCTATCTATACCTATCTAGTAGTGTCTACTTCTATTATGTCTATTTAATGGGAACCCGGTAGGAATCGATTTGTATGGAGCCTTTATAAATTAATTCTTAATTTCTTCATAAATATATAATTTGTATGGAGTTTCATAAATGCACCCAATTTTGCATTTTTATAAAATCCTTTTGTCAAATTCATTATTCGAATTTTTCTCCCAATACTTTTTATTTCAGTAATGCGCTTTTGACCAAGTGCCCATTTTTAAAGCTATTCCGAGAAATTTAGGTGGTTTTAAAGTAACCATTTCTCATTTACACTCCTCCAAGCACACTTTAGTTGAATACGTGCCAAGTCTTAGTCACAATTGGAGCTTATTCTGATGGAGGTCATATTAAAACTATTTTAGTCACTAAGCTTTTCCCGCGTGGCTTTGCTCACGTAGACACTAAACTTTTTTAATGCTAAATTCATCATCTTTCTGTTATTGTCCTAATTTTATGTAGGGTTGGCGAAATAGTTTTCTTTCATTTTGTTTTAGCACAATTTAGCATTAGCTTAATTTTAAAATAGTTTTAGCATTAGCCAAATTGTAAGGAGATAAATTTATAGGTCGCTAAGATGTTTAGTTAAAAAAAAAGATATATTTTAGTTTAATTTTAAAAATTAATTCAATTGTTGTTTGCGTTTGCTTAAAAGCTTGTTTAAGGGCAAGCAATTTGCTTAGACATTGCGCCAAATATTGTCTGTTTTTTCATTTAAAAGATATAAAAATTAAATTATTTTTGTATATAATTGTTTTTTCTGTGATTTTTTATTTTTACTTAAAAAAATTAGTTGTGGTTTGCGTTAGTATAAAACCTATTATTTTAACGGTAAGCAAATCATTTAGACGTTGCGTCAAATGTCTTAAAAAGATATAAAATTTAAACCGACTAATTTGTTTTTTTCCTTGCAGCTAAAGTAATTTTACAGGAGTTACAATCTTCTATCCTTTTTTTATGATCTTCGTTGAAAAGAGATATTGTAGTCCAAATTAAATGATAATATTTAATAAGAAACTCGTAAAAACTAATGACTTGGGCAATCTTTGGGGTGCCGTGCCATCTCTTTACTAACTAAGCTCCTACCCGCTTTAGTTAAAAAATATACATAAAATTAGTTTTAAATTACTTTTACGTAAAACAGAATCCACCCCAATGCTGCAATTTCATCACGATGTACGTGATTCGAGTTTCAATTGCAAAGATCGACTTCGATTGCATTATCTTCTTAAATTTGCTTATCTGTTTAGGTATATACCTAATAAAGTTGTGCTTATAAGGCAAACCTTTTGATTCTATCTATTCAATGAAACTAAGCTGCCTATAATATCTTTTTTTATTGCAATTCATATACATTGTAACTTATAAAAATATACTTAAAAATAATAGGTACGTATCATACATTTTCGACGACTTGTGAAGCTTTTGCTTTAAGCCGAAAATCTTATTTTGTTTGAAATTTTCAGTAAAAGAAAATTGATTACAAGCGGCATTTCAATCCGCGACCTAAAAAAACTAGGACCTAGGAAAAGCACCTAGTTACTCTGCCACAAAGATATTCGTAACCCCGTCTGTGCTATAGAAATTCTTTTCTACATTCAACCATCTCAGATTGTAGTATATCTACCCCTTACACGGAGTACTTAGGAACTAGTATGTCTAACTTTGCAGTTAGAGTACCTACAATGTTAAACAGATGTAACATAATATTGCTTATAAATACATAAACATTTAAGTACCTAGGTATGCATAAATATGTCTGAAAAATGTTTAACATGTATTTTGTTAATCTGTTTTAAACTAATTTAGCTTACCTGTTGATTTCGGTATGTCTGGGCCAAAGCAGCGTTTCCAGCATCGTTGCTTATTCCTCATCCTTTGGGAGGCACGGCTACCGTTATACTACGCCACCTACAACAAATAAACATTTATTAACAACATGTTAATGAAGTTATTAGTTCCTATTAGCGGGAGAAATTTTCTCGAAGCTTGATTTTAGTTCTTCAATTAGCATGCCCCGAGAAGTGGAACAACGTTTCTCATTAGGAGAGCAGAGTGTGGCAAGAGGTAGATGTGAGATAACGCATTACGCATGCGCGGGCCATTGTCTTTGCGCCCAGATGCCTAGATAATGTAGCGAAAGCTTACAGTATATGCAATGCTGTAAGACAATGTTATGACTAATTAATTGTCGGACTTTGTTTATAACGTAGCATTTGTAACGTACTAATGTTATGATTATGGCAAGAAAGTAATGCATTGGTGACCTAGTATTGTATATGTTCATGGTCAAGATGTTTACTATCCATCAGATGAAATGGCTGCTCGTATGCTTCATCTATAAAAAATCAGGAGCTAGGTTTAGCCTAGGCCAAAGAATTATTTAGTGTATTTAAAAAAAAAACGCACAACGAAGTCTGAAACTGGGCCCAATATGAAAACAGGCTCACTTCCTGTAACATGCCTTTTCGACATCCAAAACAATTGATATCTGTCGATCACTCAATCAAATCAAACATTTGTACAAATAAACAAACATTTGTACAAATATACAAATGTTTGATTGTCCATGATGGGATGGTCAAATTTTCACACAAGCGTGATGTTACTTATATAGTAAAACAATAATGATCTTACAAAACAATTTTTTCGATGTTTTTTTATTGCCAAAAAGGTCTCAAAACATTGCATATACTATATTAAATGCAAGCAGCTTCAGCGCACGTGCCACACGCTCCGAACACAAGCATACCTCACCAAAGCCAGTTCAATAAATACGATTTTGGATATGCATAATGAGTGCTGTCCTTACGTTAACTATGGTCAATGAGAGCCAACGGTACGTTAACGCGGAACTTTCAGATTAGAGACTATTGAATCTGGTGAAAATGTTATTGTGACTAACGGTGGATTGGAAAGGGATCGTATTGGGCAACGAATAAATTATTTTATCAGACTTTATTGTGTCTGAATTTGGATCAAAAAGAAAATCTATACTAATATTATAAAGAGGTAAAGTTTGTATGTTTGTATGTATGTATGTATGTATGTATGTATGTCGGGGGTAATCTCCAGATCTACTGGTCCGATTCAAAATATTATTTCAGTAATAGAAAGCTACATTCTTCCTGAGTGCTATGGGCTATCTTTTATTCTGATAAAGATAAGTTATCAGCAAGAAATAACAATATCTGTGATCCAAGTCAGAAAAAAAATGCTTTCTGACTGCTTTATCGACGTGCGCTATCTAAACGGCTTAAAATAAGTGACTATAATGTTTAGCAAAAATATTAGCCTTTATTAGTTTTATAAAAAAGTCTGTGACACCATATATCTATCTATACTAATATTATAAAGAGGTAAAGTTTGTATGTTTGTATGTATGTATGTATGTATGTATGTATGTATGTATGTATGTCGGGGGTAATCTCCAGATCTACTGGTCCGATTCAAAATATTATTTCAGTAATAGAAAGCTACATTCTTCCTGAGTGCTATGGGCTATCTTTTATTCTGATAAAGATAAGTTATCAGCAAGAAATAACAATATCTGTGATCCAAGTCAGAAAAAAAATGCTTTCTGACTGCTTTATCGACGTGCGCTATCTAAACGGCTTAAAATAAGTGACTATAATGTTTAGCAAAAATATTAGCCTTTATTAGTTTTATAAAAAAGTCTGTGACACCATATATCTATCTTTAATATTTAAAGTAAAATAACGGTTTTATTTTAAAAGTGTAAGAAATCGATATTAATAATTTCGTCAAGGGGTATGGTAGACTCGATCGAAACCTCACCAGAATAATAAAATATGAAAAAATAAAGATTTCGAGTCGACAACATATATCCGCAAAATTAGGATTGTCGAGTATTTTGTTAAATTTTAATGATGCTGACAGACAAAATCGCAGTTGCCATATTGGCCAGTCTAGCAAAACAGCACTGACACCGGATGACATATTGAGTAGTTAATAAACGTTCCGTTTGTAATTGGCTCCATGTATCCTATTCCACTGTAATTATACATATGAATAGCTGTTGGTTTTCCATCCGTAAATAAATAAATAAATACTAGCGCACATACGCCTCACCACTCAATACGTCGCGCCATTCATTTTAATAACAAAGTAAAACGAAACGTCTTGCCATAAACATTGAGCGTATCAAAAAAATATATACAGTCATACAGTCATATTTTTCAGTCGTTTCGCAAAGGTGTTATGGAAACTTTTTTATCGAAAATAAAAGAGTCTGCAAAATTGGGGGCGCCACTAGCGCACTTCGCATATTACAATTCAAAATAACAAGTCATTTGGTTCTTACATATTTTTATGATGAATTTTTTGTCATCAAATATAATCAATTGAATTACTTAATACTCACAAACTTAGTATTTAAGATTTTTATTTTTAGTTCTAGCTGTCACCGCCTCATTCTTTTTTGCCAAGCCGTACCTACTCTGTGTTATGTGTTTTTTCTTAAATATTATATTTTATGTATATTTTTTAATGTTTAGATACATGTTTTGCTTATTAAATTATATTATTTTAATAAGAAACTCGCAAAAACAACTGACTCGGGCGGGACTTCAACCCGCAATCCCCGGCGTGCCATCGCTTTACCAACTAAGCTACCGAGTCCTGCCCGTTTCATGCCATGTCATGTTCAGGTCATGGGACCAGCAGTGCAGCAGTACTCTGGTAGATGTCATCACAAGCGATTAAGCCGTTAAAAAAGATATTCGTTATTTCAAATGAAGTTGTTATTGTACCTTTTTTTTCTTTTTCTTTTTTGTTTACGGGGGGAAACCTTCAAAAGGCACCCGGCCTCCAGGGGAAGAGACAGGGAAGTATGGGATTCTTACCTCACTAAAACCACCCCGGTGATCACCATCAGCACATGAGGGGAGATCCCGGGTCCTCTTAAGAGACCAGCTTCGGAACCTCCCCTGCGCAACGCCTGTTAGGCACATCCCCGGAGAGACTGTAAAGGGGTCTCTCCTGAGCCTCGCTGTGCACGGTAGCATGTGACCACTTTGCCACCGTCTTCTCTGGGGTCGCTCAGTGGGCGCACAAACTCCCCAATCTGAGCGCCCGCGACCCCAAAGGCCCCGCCTGCTGCTGCTGCTGTTTCTGCGTATTAGACGCCAAGGCGGTTGCGTCGTCGACGCCTCCTTCTCCTCCGAGCGGGATTGGTTCTCTCTCGCTCCCGCTCAGCGGCTTCCTTCTGACGGTCTCACAGAAGGAGGCTACTTCTCTCCAGTTATCTGTCTCTGCCAACATAGCCCTCACTACTACGGGCAGAGACAAATCCCTGCCGATCCGGTCCGTTAGGACTCTTCGCTCGGAGATTCACGCAGGGCACTCCTCGAGCGTGTGTTGTGCAGAATCAACACTGCATCCACACACGGCAACTTGCCGTAGCTTCTCGACCAATCCAGTTTAGGTACTCACCGAAGCAACCGTGCCCGCTGAGCACCTGAGTCAGCCTGTACCTGCGCTCCTTTCTGTTCAGCCAGGTTTCGAAGAGCGGCAGGACGGCTTCGACATAGACGATAAATACTTTTTGGGTAGGTACCTAAGAATCGCAATGAAACCTTCTAGCTTAAAAACGAAGGTACGTTTTATAAGATCCTCTAACAGTTCTATATTTTCCTTTTGAGGTACGGAATGAGATCCGCGTCATCCCAATAGGTTTTTAAATTTGAATTTGGTGCCATCTCGATCGAAGTCAATCGGTTCCTAGGCGAGTGCGGGCAGCACGAACGGGACGGGAGGCGTTGTCATCGGGAAACTTTGCATCGGTGATTAGTACAATAAATTCAATGTGATTAGTACATTGCACGAAGGTGTCCTGTTGGTTTTTTATGAGTTTAGGCTTGCATTCTATTTAATTTAAATTTTATACCCCTAGGTGATAAGAGTGGTTAACGCGGACGAAGTCGCGGGCAACAGCTAGTAATATATATTTTAATTAAAAAAGCAACTTCTTTTTAGCGTGATGATGACAATCTGAATTGTGTGAGCCTAGAACTGGGATACTAGATTGATGACGCCTTCAATAGCATCTTAAAAGCAACTAAAATCGTTAAAGTCATATTATAAATGCGAAAATGTATTTGTTGATTTGTCCTTCTTTTACGCAGCAACAGAGCAACTAAATGACATTATTTTTGCAAAAAAGATCGTTCAGGCACCAGAGATCGACGCCCTCTTTATATTGCAAAAATTAGAACCACAGAAGCCGCGGAAAAGGCTATTTTATATGTCTTTGAATTTTCTCGTCTTTCAATCAAGACTAAGCGGATTTTAATAAAATTTGGCAAAAAGATTACGTCTCGTGTTTAAACCCGGGACATTATCTATCTATTTGCCAAATTAACTATTGGGATATCCAATTAACGCATTGGGATATCCTGTAATATTAGTGATGATGTTGAAAGAAATAAATTACAAACTTTAGATAGATACAGTAACTTTATCCGGATTACATTGGAAAAAACTGTGCATAACTTTTAAGTTATACTTGTAAGATAAAGTTACTGTATCTAAAGATTGTACGACAGAGACATTAAACGCCGCAAATGTCACATTATCATCACGATTCGATCATTGGGCGATACTATCGGTGCACGGTGAATTACCTATCAACCTGATTTTATCTAAGCTAATTATTGCCTGGGTTTGTTCGTTCAAAAAGAGAAGTGGAGATATTTAGTAGCCTTAAATCTGTAATAGAAAATAAAAAAATATTATAAAATTATATGTTTAAAAGTATTTATATTTATTTTACGACAAAATGCTTCAACAGTAAGTAGATTTATTGCAAACTAAGCTCTTTACCTGCTACATATTTTGCATAGAATTTTGGATTTTCATAATTTATTTTACCTGCTTAAAGATAGAATTTCTAAAAAATCCTATGTGTATATTTTTATACGCATAAAACAGTACCTTCTTTTAAAAGTATTATTTTTTATATTATACAGATATGCAAAATATAGTAAGTATAATAGTTCTGTTTGTAAATTTTTTTTTTTATTTTTTTTTGTTGGTTTAGTAACTATCAACGAGCTTTAGAGTTATCGAAATGTCGAATTACGATCAATAACAGTAATTTTACAAAGCACTAATGTTATCTATCTCAAGTTAAAAAAAAAACAACAATTAAAAATTACAACATAGTTCTAATAATACACATCGTTGTTCGAAGTGTTCCAGTCATTGTTCTTAGTACTACGGATGTTCCATTTCCTAACCAAATGAAGGTAAACACAACGGTAACGGTACAAGCACTTCAACAAAGAGTCTCTTATCTCACTTTAAAACTAAATAGTTACTTAGCAAAAACGTGATGGAGATTGTATAAGTTTGTTCAAGTTTTACTACAAATATGAGTACTTACAGAAGGTTTACCCTGTATAGTACTTAAAGTTGGCAGGTGTTATTGAAAAATCGGGCTTATTGCTATATTATTAAGGTGCAAAAGTTACCACTTGTATTGACCGTATTAGATTATGATGTAATAACGATGGCGACGGACGACGCAGAGAAATAATTATCACGAGATGCGAGATGTTTTAAGACTTGTTCGTGAGACAATCAGCTTTTTTAATTACGTAGTAGTAAAGTACCTATAAGTATTTCATTTGATAAGTTCTGTTAGAAAATCAGTGTTTCACAAAAAAATGGCTACGAATTAAAAAAAAAATACGATTTTTTTTAAATTATCTAACACATACGAACAGATACGCAAGCGATTTAATGTTGTATTGTCATACTAATACAATTATCATCCAATGTAGCTATGCTGCCAGTCTTCCACGCAACGTGGCAATGTAGGCTGCGCGCCTGCGCGGGTCAGCGATGATATTTATGATTTTTGACGTCTAATTTGCTTAAGTTTTTTTAAATGTAACTAAGTTATATGTTGTGAGCTATTTTTCTAGTTTCAAGTCTCTAGCTTATCAGGAAGTTAATTTCAATTGGAATGTAAAATTTGTGCTGAACTAGACAAACATGCAGACAGACAAGAAAGAGCTTGAGATGAATGATGCTGATCGGCAAAAAAGCGAAAAAACATGTTCCATCATGCTCGAACAATATCTACCTAAAATTCGTACTAAAGTGGACCTGACCTGACCCCCTTGGCGACACCCATGTATGTCCCACAACAATACGCTTTTACCTATAAATTAAGCAATATCTGCAACATAATGAGTTGTCCTACTGCATATTTTAACTCTATGGCTCAACGTGTAAGGCGTGTCATTTGTTCATATTTTGTAGGGTTATTAAGAATGTTTATTGTGATGTAAGCTTGCTGTCTGTTAGTTACTGTATTCGGTTAATTACTCACGACACGATAATTAATGAGAGAAACGTTGAGATTCTTATTTTTTTAATCTCTGGTGATGAAAAATATGTTAAGCTTTTAGATTGAAATGCGAGATTCTGTTATCACATTATAGATTTATTGGTGATAGATTTTTTATTTATATGTTTGACGATGAATCGATTTATTGTAACCACAATAGTAATTTGTAAACTCTAGAGGCGATACGATTGATTATATTAGTTAAACCGGTAGTAATTATCTTTTTAGATACGGGCGTCTTTTTGGAGTTTGTTAATCAAGCTAACTTCATTGTTTGTGTTGGTTATGTTCAACTAAAGGTAGCACGTTAAGCTGTTGGCCCTGGCTGTCAATTGTAGATCTTTGACAGTCGTTACGGATAGTCAGAAGCCCGAAAGTCTGACAACCAGTCTTACCAAGGGGTATCGTGTAACCCAGTATCTGGGTTGTGGAGGTCTGATAGGCAGTCGCTAAAACACTGGTATTCAGCTGTATCCGGCAAGACTGGAAGCCGACCCCAACATAGTTGGGCAAAAGGCTAGGGAGATGATGGTTATGTTCAACTAAATTTACTGCTAGCTGCTAACTGCTAGCTACTATGATGAGGAGGAATACTTTGACCTTAGCTAGGCGCAGTTTTTTAATAATTTATTGTTATTAAATACAAACGGCTTTACTCAAGGATGGCGACTACTCTTATTTGCTCTTGAAAATGGACTGCGTTTGAGTCTGAAACTAGTCGGGCACTCAAAATAAGCGCTACGATCTGGACCTGCGGATATCAGTCCGCTAAATCAATACCAACGCTGACATGCAGGTGTTGTGTCGCAATTTGGAAGAACTTTAAGTCCAGCAGTGAACTGCGATACCCCGAGTTGATTGATGGATTACGTAATAATTGACGAATTGTATTTTGAGTTCGACTGTTTCTAACTTGCCCAATTCTAATCTTAAATGCCATTGGCTAAATGATTTATTGTTGAACTTGAAGTCCTTGTTTTGTAGTTTGATAATTAATCTTAATTATTATCGCAATAGTAATTTTTAGCATGCTTAGAATATGTTATGAAATTGATTTTAATAACCAAATATCGGTAATTTTAGACGTTATTATGTGTTATACAAAAAACTCACGTGACTTGTGTGTTGTGGCCTGTACAGTGGGTATGCAATTACAGATATACGATTTCAACTCAGACGCAGACGGGAACAAACATTTACAGGATATACTTTACAAAGTTAAACATTATTGTACGGGAACAAAGCCCGCAACCTCGGATTACAGAAAAAAACAGAAGCCGTGAAATTGCTAAAAAGAATTCGTATAAATCACTCCGAAATAGAGTGATTTCACGTTTTGACAGTTCATCTACTACATCGCGCGCATCGTAACTACATTTGTTACTCTGTAAACTAAATCCTTTATTCAAATTTTACCGTCGCGACGCGTCGTGTGCCGTCCTGTAAAAGTGTTAGCTATCGGAATTACAGTTCTGGTTAGTTTAATATTCTGAGTCCGCAATCTTATATGCACAAAGCCTAATTTGTTTCTAGAAATAAAGCTTGACAATTAATTTAATAATCCAAAAAAAGTATGAACATTTTGACATTTCAATTAGCAAACTGAAATTATAGTCATTGATTATTATTTATTATTAATTACTCCATTTTTAAGTACCCATATCCAACAATGATTTATGTATATATCAATGGCGGACTGTTCATGGACACGTAATTTCCTAAATGTATTTTAATTATCAAAGTCAACTGGTTTAAGCCTCTGAGTTTATGATCACATGATCATTACTAAGTAAGTATATTAAGTAAAAGTACATCCTGTTATAATTACTTTCATGTTTATGTGACTGCAGTACCATTAGTATTCTTTTACTACCCATTTCCTTAATCTCTGTCTCAAAAGCAGCCATTACTTCATATTCGATCGATTTGACACTTAATCGAATAAATATCGATTAATTACATTCTCGCTATACGCAGCAGTTGCAAAACTCCTTTCGTCTCGTAACTGAATGGTAATGCTTTGCTCGTTTTGTTTACAGCAACAGCGCCGCCATTGTTGTAGTCCAGCAAATTTACGTGCCAGCAGTTTCGCAAGTGACAACCAGTTTTTGTTACACTGATGAAGATATGAGACCCTAGTACCTAAGACCGAGACACTTTCGCAACGTGTTGTAATTAACTCGTTATCGAAGCTTCTTGGTATCACAACCCTTCTATCTGACGCCCGAGATTAAGTAGGCAAGTTACAATTGCTCAATTAATTACTCCGAAGTAACGACACAGTACCTACTACTCACTGCCACCCTAGTACCTTCTAAGCGTTTAATCTAAGCCTGTTTCTGTATTATTCAAGTACACGCGGCAATTACAATCCATTTTAAACAGCAATTTTAATTAAACTGTTTTAAGTGTAATTGTATTCATTATTGTTGAACGTTGAATAGTTATACTTGAAAACTAATTTTGAAATTTCATAGACAGCATAATAGTATAATGATAAATACTAGTTATCTAATGCGGTACAAAGTTGGCCAATAAAATATTACTTTGAAAATGGCGTTTTACGCTATATAAATTCTTTTACGATATCTTTAGCGAGACTCTGTAAATGAAGTTATACTATTCCCGCAATATTGCTTCAATCATATTGATAGTGGTAATAAAGATATCTAACAGTATCTTAAACCTTCACACATCTACATAAAACTGGTAGTAAGTAGGTATCAGTCAGCGATTGTGTCTGAGAACAGAATAAAACGCAATCAGCAAAGGATTTAAAAATAAAAATACGCGTCATTATAATGCAAGAATGTGATTCAATGAACTCGTTCAGACATCGCGACCTTGGTAGAGCGTGCAAAAAGAAAACAAACGGAATAATGTGCGAGTTCATTCTACGCGTACTTCGGAACTGTGGTCTGAATCCGAAGGCAAGCAGCTTTCCGCACTGATCCGGTACGGGCGGTACACATTTCGAACGCCTTTTACTTACGAATACTTACGATACATGCACGTCTGACGTGGGCGGGATCCACCGATATCCCTACTCTGTGGTCGAGATATTACAACACTGATATTGTTGTTTTGGCCACATTATTGTGTTACGTTACGTAACAATGGTAGGCTATATTTTGTAACTTCAAGACTGTTTAAAAAAGAATACGTATTATTTATAGAATCACAGTTGAATAAAACCGTTTTAATTAGACACTTCTTAAAATAACGCTTCAATTTCGACCTTAAACATGAACACGTAGTACTAATACATAAACGAAATGTAGCAAAATTGTAACACGAGTAAATTGAATTTGTATTTTAATCCCTCTCTCTGGATACACAACAGTGTATTAATTAATTTTATTATGACATTTATTGAAGCAGTAAGCTTGGAGTCGGTGAATTATTTGATTAATCTGGAGCATGGATTGGGTTTAGATATGTAATTAAGGGAAAACTAAACACGTAAATCATAGAAGGAAATTATGAAGCGATAAGTGGTGGTTTTGTACCAGTTCTCGTAGAAAATGAAAGTGGTAATAAGGAAGCTCGATGAAACAGAGGTCTTAATGGTTGGGGAAGGGCCCTAAATACGCCACAACGTGCCAGTTTCCGTTGCATGGGCGTTCAGTTACGTTGAATATCAACAACTTTGGTGGTGTGAGTCGGATTACACAATGACATTTATGTCAATATTTGAATTTATTGATCGGAGATATTGGAATTGAGTGTCGACGAATAAAACGAGAAATACGATTTGTGCGGTGTCTTATTACACTGGTAGGTTATGATGCGTTGGATATAATACTAAATCTAAGGAGATATTACTGGATTGAGTAGGTAACCTATTCAAGGAAACAGTTTATGACTTGAAAATGTATCTAGTACTAGGCTAATCCTTCTTCTACTTCATCCAAGTTATTTTATTAATACTACAGATATGTAGATAGGTACATAAGAGAAAATCAAACTTGGTGTGTTCTATATTTCCCGTTTTGTAGCATCGGCATCGCCTGAAGCGTGGCTCGTGGCTCGTGGGCGAAAACTATGGACATTACTCGTAATTCAAGCACCTACCGCCAATTGTTCATCATAAATGGAGCTTGTAATCTTAAGCGTAAAAATGACCGTATCACACCAATTTCCAAACGTTTACATTTAATTGTTTGACGCAAATGGTGGTTGTAATCGTCTGCGATTAAAATCCATTTAAGTCGTTCCGTGATGTAATGACATGCCTGGATCGTATACGTAGAAAGTTTACGTAAAATCCGCATCCGTGCACAATGCAACAAAAATAAAACGTCTGCCATGTAAGGAGAGGATACGCAATACCGGCTATCGTTGCGCGCAGTCCTTTAAAGTCGCTAAGCCGCTTATGAAATGTGGGTACTGACGTTCCAACTTTTCTCATCGGTTGTGCTCACAGCGCTCATTCCACAGGGCGCTAGTAGGTGGCGCGCCGAGCGTGCCAGCTTCCAACGACTCTCAATGAATTTTTCTTTCATATCATCCATGAGTTCCGGGTACAGTTTAATGAACATTACGACTGGTATAAATTATCTCACGCTTCGCAGATAATCTTCGCAAAAAAGTCCGGCGTCTCGCCTTTAAGTTGAAAAAATCTCTAAATCAAGAGACTACTTCAACCGCGGCAGAATCTTTGAGAGATTAATAGTTTTTTTGTATAGAATCAATAAGTATTATGTAAATAAGGCCGTTTCATTATATTTTTACAAGGAAGCTATAAATCTATGTAATGCTTCATTAGTTCAAATTGTCGAACAAGTTTGACAACTTTAAATAGTTTACATCAATCAAGAGCGTGGACAAAATGATTTATTATACTTAGGTAATAGTAATAAAATTTTACACCACCGATAATTATGTGTGATTTAAACTTGTGCAGTACCAGTAAGTATCTACCTACTACGTTCCTATTAATATTGGCTGGAGGCGCGGCAAACACCTCAAATCAAACTAGAACGATATATTATAGTAGATATCAATAGCTATATATATTATATATAGAAAACTTAGGTAAACTAAGGGATGTATTTACTTTTACTCATGAACAACATCTTCAATTCGGTAGTCTTTTATACAGACTATTTTTCTCTAAAAGTATCTTTGAACTAGGTACTATATTTCTTTCAACTCGATAGACCTCCTTATAATGAAAACTTCATAAAGTTATGAAGACACTATGATTTTATTTTTCAACTAACTTTTGCCCGCGGTTTCACTCTTGATAAAAGACAAAGACAAAAGACACGTGGCGCCATCGAATGCTATTATTGTTTTCCTCGGACACAATACTTTTTGCGGGTTGAAAGGTACTCTATGTCCGTTTCTGTACCTATACCTGACAACGTATAAGCAAACTTACAGGATGATCAGTTCGGACTTCGGTGGTTTAGGCGTAAAAAGATAACAAATAAATAAACTTACTTTCGCATTTACAATTATTATTTAGTATTTTTTTTTCTACGAGAAGGCCTATACCAATATATATTTAATAAGGAAATTTTTATGTATGGGCAATATGTATCGCCTACTTTTAGCTACAAAAGCCTTTGTAAGGTTAAAACCCTCTTATACACTTGAATTAAATTCGGCTTTTAAAGCGTTTGTCGTTCCCCTTATTGCGTTGAACTGAACTATCTAGGATATGTTTTTGATGAGAAATACTTAAACCCTCTATAAAACTAAATTGTTTTCATAGTATAGATAGATGTAGTCTGTTTAAAAAAGCATAAAAACTTTATAGCTAATCTGCAGAATAGCGTAACCACTAGGAATAAAATTAAATATCACTTGCTAAAACGGTGAAGAAAACCATCGCAAGAAAACCAGCGACCTGAGAGATTTTTCTACGGTATATAAAACCATGTCACCAGGTTGTTCATTAACCATATGACAAAGAAAGAAAGAAAGACTAAGAATAGACGCGCATAGAAGCGATTTGAGATTTCATCTATCTCAAATGGGAGCTGTTTCTTCACCTGTGTTCACATTTGAGTTAGACTTAGACTGTCCAGTTGCATAACAAGGAAAGCACATTTTTGACAGCACGACCTTTCCACTGCACTAGTTTACAATCAGTAGAAAGCTAGCCGTCGGCGACAGGAACTCACCTTTTGCGAGCGACCTTTAGCCGATATTAGGTGGCCGACCCCGGCAGTATTCGAAATACGCTACCATTTCGCCGTGATAACGTTTTGGTCGTGGATAATTTCTATGTAAGCGTTGGCGTGATCATCGGTCACGTATTGGCCTGAGTTATAACCCGAGAACGAAATAAATCTAACTTAGGTCTGTTTGGTGTTGGCCATACCGACCGCCCACGGAAGGATTAACATACGTAATACGAGTAACGAGTGCCTTGATCATTTTTGCGAGTGATAATGAGAATTGGGTGCGTGGGTAGTTTTATATAAACGTTCACCGTTTACAGGATTTACAGGAGATGAGTACACTGACATTACTGTAGAATAGAGGCAGGAAAATAATATAAAGTAACTTAAACCAATAAGTCGTGGTGGCGCTTTGCAAGCACATGAGTTCGAACCTGGAATGTTACAATAAGACATTTTCAATTTCTTTTGTGAGTTTCGTATAAAGATAGTTTATTGGCCGAGGAGTGACATAAAGATAAACAAGGGAGTGAAGCTGCGGGAAAATCTAGTAATAAAATGAAGTAAGTATGGTTGAAAACATAACTTAATCTTGATCTTACTAATCGTGGTTTTATAAAAAAGTTGATTCAACAAGTCCAAGGCTTTTACGCGATATTTTTCTCTTTTTACAAAATGTTGAAATCACAAATTGAGATACTGAAAGAAAATTAATTAAAACTAAGACAGACAATCAATTAATTGCGATAAAAACGTATTGCAAAGCAAACTTCTCGTCTCAGCCACAACCTCGAAGCGAATTGAGTTTTTATCAAAGGAAATAAGCAAATATGAAATCCACTCGAGTCACAATAGAGCGATTTCAGCTTTCGCTCCACAGTTATACAGGTTCCTTCACGCATATTTTATAATTCGATTCGCAATGTAATAAAAATAACAATGTTTGCTGTTATGCCGTACAATTACATGCGTATAAAATGGGAAAAGATTTGGTGATGCAATGCTGTTGAAGGTTGTAGTTGAACATAACTTCATGACGTCTGTGTTTCTCTTAGAGGTGTTTAATTACACCCGTATGTTAATTATATTTAGCTGGGGTAAGCCCAGTCTTAAACACGTATGCAGCACAGTTACTTTAGGGCTGGCTAGGAAATCGTGGAACAACTTATTTGTACTTAATCTCATGGTCAATAATTGCTCGCTCGGGTTGATAACGACTTAAAGATTTAATTGTTTTTGTTTGTCTGTTTTTTTTAAGCAGTGTTGTGGTAAAGTAGGAGAACGGAAATTTAACAGATGGTACCGTTCAAACCCGTCCCCTAGATAGGTTATTCGAACATAATGCACTCGACAAATTGCTTGACGGCAAGGCTTTATCCAGTGGGTAACCAGCTAGGATAAAAGCTACCATAAGCAGTTAGGTTGTTGATCACTGCTAGTTTGTGACCTTTTTCACATCATTAGTCTACTTTTACGACATGCAGAGGATGAAGCCTTGTTGCTATTCTTCCCCTACGTATTTCTCCAAAAAGGTTTAAAATTGCTAAACAGAGGAGCTACGTGCTTAGAATTTCTGACAGCAGAACCAACAACGCAGTCCAAATGTGTTTTATAAAAGTTTGTATTGAAAGAAGTTTTTGCTAGTCAAATGTTTGAAAGTGATACCCGCACTACAGGTGGTCCGTTTCGTCGTACTGTATATTATATTTATTTAACATTATACAAACGCTGATAGCTCAGTGATCACGCTACTGTGATTGACGCTGTTTAAATGTACGTAGACTGAAGTTGTTATTTTCGTGTCATTGACTTGGAACTCTTTAAGTTAAAGTTTTTTAAGCCGACTGGCGAAAGTACAAGCAAAAATCACCTAATTCAGAATGCTACTAGTTTAATATAAAATACGTAGTAGGTATATTGATTGATATTTCGGATAAAATTAGGCTGCTATTTACTTGCTATCTCTAATTAATTCAGACAAAATCGCGGCTAGAAAACTAGTAAAAAAAAAATATAAAAACATTTTTTTAAACCTTTTATGATGATGTGATAGCAACACTAAGGAAGTTTAAAATAAAACAACTAGTTTTTATAAAAAAAAAAAAAAACAAATTCTAGTTTTAACAAAAAAAAAACAGTTTTTTTATCATTTTAATCAGACTTTTTTGAAATAAAATAATATCAAAATCTTTTATCCGGAATTAGGATTAAGGCAAGAGGATGTCCATTTTCATCACTTGAGTGTCAATAAAATTTAAAAAAACATTAGTCTACATAATTATCTTTGTCGGTATTTACAAACTATCTTCTATCTCAAAATCAAAATATTTTTATTCATGTAGACCATTTTAGGCACTTCATAGGAATAGTCATAATTCTAATATTATTATAAGAGTGAGTCTAGTTTCAAGTTCCAATGTTCTATCTTATATGGGTATCTTTTGTTTATCATCAATATAAGGCGGGAGTAGAAGATTGATTTTTGATTGAACTTCAGCTAGGCTGGTCTTATAAGAGATAGGACAGATTCGAATAAACTTTTATCGATTTGCCTATAAACAGCAATGGTCTGGTCGATTGTTGTGTCAATAAAATCATAGTTAAATATTTCAATTGCTGTAGGTACATGAAACAAGATCTGGGAACCCACGCGGCCATTTCCCGTCTTTACGTGCGAACTGTCAGTCGTCGAATAATAGCGACTTATATTATCTGTACATCTAGTATATCTGTATAATACAAATAAATAAATTTAAGTGTCAGTTTGTAATATTAAAATAATAATTGTTTTCTAAATTCCATACCATAACCAGAAAGCAGTTTTAATGTCTTTCTGACTGTTTGTTTCGGATAATCTTCTAAATGGTTGGACATATTTTAATGGGACTATCACTAGCAGGTAGCTAACTTATAAGGCCTAATAATAATAGGCTACTTTAAGTATAAAAATCGAAAACATTTAGGTTACCGCGCAAAAAAAAAATGAAAACCTTTAAAATTAGGGATTAAAATTAAAAAACTAAAATACCGGACTACCAACAGAAAATGTTCAACATAGGTTCCTATTATAACTTAGGCAATCACGCAACGAATCCCTTAAGAAATAATTAAAAAATATATCCCATATTACTAGGAAAATCCGAAATTTTGCAAATCTATGAAACTTGATAAATTAGCTATTCGGTCAAAAATTAAGAAATATGCGTTTCGGCTTTTTTTAATGATCTTTCCTTAAGGTGTAAAGGAATTCCATTACTTTTGAAGCTAGAAACGTGATAAATGGCATTGAGCTCTCGAAGTTAAAAACTTTTAAATTTGCGAATTGGAATCATGTTTTAAATATTATTTCGGGTCTATTTATATAAAACATTGAGCTCTCGTTTAAAAACTAGGTAGGTATTACGTGTAATTATCAGCTTTTTAAACAAATAAAAACTCAATACATTAAGGGATGAAAATCCGAAATAAATGCGTACAAAGTCACGGACAAAGCCATAGTAGGTAATATAGAAGTAACAGCACCAGTTATTGACACTCTAAATGTTCATTTAAAGGATTCTACACACATCAAAAGTGTCTAGGGATCAACATATATTTTTGCAATAACTTTTCTCCTGATTGATATTAATTAAAATTTTCTTTAAGGATTCATCAAATAAAGTGTTTTCGTTTGTCACAGTAACGATAAACCAAGTCACCTTTGCATTAATAAAGAAATTTGCCATTTTCCTAATAAAGGGATTTTTGACATTTGAACCACTAACATTAAAGTTCAAAAAAAAGACTGAAATAACAGTTTTCTTTAAAATTTTATTGGGTAACTTAAACAATTAATAATCCGTGTTTCTACCGCGAACACTAACAACACAAGAACATCGGTTTGGCATACTCAAAATGAGTTCATCCAAATCACGCTGTGGAATGGCCGCCCATGTTCGTTGCAACAACAAAAAAAGGTCTTCTTGCGACGGGATACCCTCCATATTCGGCAGAGCTCTTCTCTGTAGCATATCCCATGCATGCTCAATCGGGTTCAAGTCTGGCGACTGAGCAGGCCAGGGCAGGACATTGATGTTAGCTGCGGCGAGAGTATGTCTTACAACTCTTGCGGTGTGCGGTCGTGCATTATCATGCATTAACTGAAATAAGGGACCGATTTGCACTTGTAGAGGAACGATGACGTCTGATACAATCGTCTCAGCATAAATTTGAGCGTTGAGGTTGCCTCTGATCCAAATCAACTCAGTTCTTCCGCCGATCCAAATACCCGCCCATACCATGATGGTTCCACCACTATAAGGATGGACTTCCTGGCAGGATTTTAATCGCTGTTGGCGTCCAGGGGTTCTCCAGTGTCGTATACGTCTTGTATCCGGTCTCATACCAAAACGAGACTCATCAGAAAAGCACACGAAACGCCATTGTTCTTCTGCCCAATTTCTGTGTTCAAGAGCCCATTGATATCGAATCCTACGATTGTGCATTGCTATAGGTGGTACCCGTAGCGGTCTTCGGGAATGAAGGTTCACTTCATGCAAGCGGTTTCTGACTGTTTGGTCGCTAATTAAGTTCCCTGAAGAGTTAAGATTTGAATGTATCGGTCTTGTCTCCGTGTGGTGCAGCGATACCGTCCTCCATGGCGCTCAGCCACGGTACCAGTGCTTCGGTAACGTGTCCAAAGTCGACTGATAACACTCTGACTTGTATTCAGAGCTAAAGCCACAGTACGTTGCCGGGAACCAGCTTCTATCATTCCCACGGCTCTGAGCATTTCTTCCCTGCTTAAATGACGTCGCCGCTCCATAATAACGTTGGTTTTAATCAGTAGTAGGGAAACAGTAGCACTAATAATGTCTTCAATGCGTTGTATGTTTTTATAGGGAAAATATTGACAGCTGATTTTCATCTTTTACTCGAATTTGATTCACAGTTCCTGATTCAAATTATGAAATGCACCAAAAAGGATCCATATAAATTTATAAAATCATAAATTTATTACAAAGCCACATCTCAATCTCAAGAAATCCGCATAAAAATGCTTGATCCCTAGACACTTTTGATGTGTGTATAAACCAAGACTTGTAAAGTTGTAAGTACGTCGAGAAAACACCGTTTTACATCGTATATTATTTACGTATGACGTAATTTATGTTCCTTGAAAATTGTTGAATTCCCTTTTATGAGGATAGTGTATAAAATTGATGCCGACAATTTTACGAGTATTGTTTTAAATTGTTATTTTAACATCTTGAAATATTTTGTACTCTCAGTTTAATTATTAACTGCCGCCGGGATGCAAAACATCGTTCTTAGGTTAAGTTTAGTTTAGGATTAGATTCTTTTAGATTCTTCTCCATGAGGCTGCCCTTGGAACTGGCAACTAGAGTCACTCTAATAATAATATTAGAATTATTTCATAAGTGCCTAAAATGGTACATGAATAAAAATATTTGGATTTTGAATTTGATTTTAAATGTGGAATTTATTCTTATTAATTGATATGTGGATAATAATAATATGTGGATTTTAGTTCAGTTTAGTTATTCCGGTAGTTAGAAAATGTGCGTGCGTACACCGTAAACAGTTGTAAGTAAATGGAATATAATTGTGTCTGGTTTTTGAACTATCGGGTGTCCGGCAATTTATATAATTGCCTTAAAATAAACTAACTTCCAATTATTTTAACTCACTAACTTAAGTTAAGGAGTTATTAAAGCCTCAATTTACCGAGAATGGAGTTGTGTCGTGAGGTCGAAGGTTCGAACTCCGGTTGTGGTATGGCTGCATTTGGGTAATACATTCACAAGTTCGCGACGTTAACAGTAAAACTACTAAATAACAAAGGTTGTTTATTTGATTTGCCTTTCTTTGTTGTTTTGTTTATGAAGAAATGAAATAACATATTGTGTGGATATTTCTATTAAAGAAGATGGTTTTAAAAAATAGTCTGAAACATTGATCTAAAGTTAATTTTTATTTACTCCAAAATTAATTCACAAATCTGTAAAAAAATACCTCTTAAGCTATTGCATAGATTTTATCGCGGGCTTTGAGCGCGGCGACCGAATAAAGAAATTCCGTAACGAAATAAAAAACCTAACACCCCTTATTGCAGAATTGTTTAAAACCTTATTAACTAACAAATAAGGTATAATACTAATAATAATAATTTACTTATAATTTACCGATTTACAGTAAGTATAGATTTTTCTGGACTATCGATTTAGAAACAACTGACACTTGATCTATTTTCTCAAATTCCTGAATTAGCATCAAAGTTCAATTAAAACAGTAACTCCTGATCAACATTAATTTAATCAGGTCAGCAATAACGTACCACATCGAATTAAAATAACTGAAAATAAACCGTAGCGTTCAGAATTAAAGTATAATTTAGAGTAGCAGGTATTTCAATATACCTACGTATGTTTAGGGTATTGTTTACCATCGGTGCGGTATGTGGCCATAAAGTGTTGGGACGAGAAGGCCCCCAATGGCGTTACTAGCAGCTTTATGGAGCATTTACACGAAGGCAATTGTTAAAATTTCTAGATCTGTCAAATTAGTCTATTTGCGTGATATTAAACGAGAATTCAAATACCGGAAACCATGGTACATACAAAAAAAATATTGTTACATGAAATGGTTTTGTTATCAGAACTAAAGGTACGTACCAAATATCAGATCAATCTGTCAACAGAAAGGGGGTGAAAATCGATTACTAAATTTGAACAAAATAATAAACAGGTCAAGCTAAATAAAACCGTTTTAAAATAACTACAATGTCTTATCGTAAATTTCATAATAATGTTCTCCTGAACGAATTTCGGTCACAACGGCCAATCTCAAAGGAGATTACCAATACCAATTACGTAGGAGATATTATAGTGCACAAGTGTTTGCACAAACACAGAAGTACTCTCTATTCCCTCACTCTCTTAGTCCGATGGGACGGCAATCCGACACCACCGGAGAGATCAGGCGCAGGGCCAACGGCTTTACGTGCTTTCCGAGGCACGGCGTAAGTGATAACTAATTTATAATACACACATAACTTACGAAAAGTCAGAGTGCGCGCCTTGGGTTCGAACCTGAGACCTCTGACTTGCCAGTCAACGTCACTACCACTAGGCTAAAATTTCATAATATCCTCTAAAATAATAATGTTTCTATTTAGACTGTAATTGAATCGCGGTCTATTTGTAAATTGTATTGTGATTTGTGGTGTGATAATTGTCAGACTTTGTTTTATTGTCTAACTCCTAAACCGAATTGTAATTGAACGCGGTGTATTTGAACCTAGTCTAGCAATCTAAGTGAAGGTTGTTTTTCTATGAGATTGCAAGCACGTCTGTCAAGCGTAACGTCCTGGGTTTAATTCTAGAATGGAGTTTGAACGCCAAAACATAATAAATGAAAGATGTGGGTGAGGGACATTATAATAATTAATACATTCTTTTCAGGAATGGTCTTTTTGCCTGTTATGTTATAAGATAACATGGTAATCTGGTTGTTATATATCTATATATCTACCATATTTAATTCTAGACTTAATATTAATAGAAAATTTTAAAAAATTGAAACACTCTATAAAACTTTCCCTGACCTAGGAATCGTTCCCCAAACCACGAAGATAGCGGCTGCGATTACGATTACTAGACAAACGAGGTAGTCAGTAGATAGAGGCTTTAGATAAGTAGACATGTATAGGTATGTAGTGTGTACCTACTCAATATGTATTATTCTTTAGTAGTAGGTACCTACTGCCAATTTTTTTAACCTGCTTATAAATAACATCCATCATTAATAATTCATTACAAAAACAAGAAATAAGACATTAACTACCATTTAGTTTTGAAGACAAACATTAAATAAACAATTCAACTCAATTCCGTGTCATTAATTTACAATTTCATCGTCATTAAGTATTCAAAATATTTACACAAATCAGTAGACCGCAACAGTGAAATAATAATCGTTCATGAATATGCAAGTAAGACGGGTTCACGCTAAATTGAAATGGTGCTTGTAGGCGCCAGAATCGCAACGTCATTATTAAGTTACTATTAATAATAGTAAATAGAGAACCTACTCTATTAAGGTGTTTATTAAATGAGCTATGATTCATAGTTAGGAGAATTGAAATTTGCGTCTACGATACCAAGGCGAGTGCGTTGAGCTCGAGCGCCGCGGTTAAGGCGCTTCTTCGCGCGTTTCTGCTATCTCGCTCGCAAATTGTTGATTGAAGATGAATCAATGAAAATTGTTATGAAAAATCTAAACAAACCAATTGAAGGAGAAAAACATTACAAAGTTTCAGCAAAAAATTTGGCTTGATCGAAACGTGTTTTCAAATATAAAAATAACTTTAAATGAATTTTTGTTTTATGCCATTTATAATGATTACTAGCGACCCTCACGGCTTCTCACGGGTGCAATATACATAAAAATAAACCTTCCTCTTCAATCACTCTATCTATTTAAAAAAACCGCATCAAAATCCGTTGCGTAGCTTTAAAGATTTAAGCTTAAATATATAATATATAATATAATATATAGGGACAGAGAAAGCGACTTTGTTTTATACTACCTTCTTATGTAGTGATATTGTAAGTAGTATGATATAGTCTAGTAGATTCTGCATAAAATGTTTTTTCTATCTAGCAAGGCGATACACAAATGCATCGAATTCTAAAGGTTAGTAGCTACTATCCATATAGTGACAATATATTTTAAACACATGCACATAACAACCCTACAGCTCTGTAGTCACGAAGCGGCGAAGAGTTCTCCCATTCTTTGTTAGCTAAGGATATCAAGATGTGGATACTTACGAAAGAATGCCAAGTAATTGTCCAGGTATGCAAATTACCCGCTGTAACTCCTGACCAGATTAAAAGTTTCACGTTTCACGCCCTATTGCTGATAAGGTTGCATGTTAATTAAACGAAATGTTCTCTAAAACTTAGATATTGATTGTTAAATACTCGGTACAAATTCAACTATTGTAACTAACATTTTTCTCGATGCAACGGAGGAAGGAATCGGCGTGATTCCTGTAAATAGATATTTTATAGTAGGTATATGGGCTGAAGTGGCATTTGTTACTTTAAAACCGGGAATACCATGGATGTAAAGTTGCGGAAAAAAGTTAAAATTATAAAATACTAGGGTCAACGTGTACTTACTTAACTCTTCTATACTTACTTCTGACTGTATTACAAATTTTGGTAAAAGGAATGTAGTAAATAGGTGTATTAATGGTGATTAGTATAGTTTAGAAAATTAATAGTGTAGTGAATGTCTTAAAGATTATGAAATAAATCGTTATGATAATGTGGATTCAAAGCCTATTTCCGCATACGCAGTAAATAAATTAGCAACTAATTATTTATGAATGGATTAGTCGTAGTTGCAAATAAAAAAAAATGAAATTGATTTCAAATTAATGTTACTAATTTAACAAAATTTGATTTGTTTTAAAGAGTTGCCTCTCTAAAATTAAGACCAAAATAGTTCGCGTCAATTTATTAGACATAAATGCTCCAATTCTTCAAGTAACAAACAGTACCTATGAATTTTGATAAAAAGAACTTTCTTTGAGAAAACCAATTTGAGGATAGGGACTGCAATGATGGCTGAAATTATTAGATAGTTAGGTTAAGAAGCTCGCGTAAACAAGTTAAAATATCAAATTGACAGAAATCATCTCTCAAAACCACTGGATTTTTTCATTTTCATTACAATTTCACTTTCAAGTGATATTGTTTTAAAGCGAATTCTTGCTCTAGTTCTCTTCACCTGCTGTCGTTATTAGAGCGAAACTAAGGTCGCCACTCGTCAACGTGCGATCTCACGAATGCGTACAAAATTGAAACCGCACATCTTAATAAAGAAATTTTACGATACAACGCTTAATTTACTTCAAGAGAAAATTACTTGCTATAGAAATTTGAACGATATCGTCACGTTATTTTATAGTTCACAATTCTCTAATGATCTAGAGAAGAACATCTGTGGTGTCTGTGGTTTGTCAGATTTCGGATTTTTTCAGATTTCAGAATATTATTATTCTTTTCAAAATTCCATTAAAATATTACAAAAAAACATTTTATTTTAATTTTTGTTTTTTTATAGGCAAATGTAAATAGTAGTTATATTTAGTTTGTAAATTCTTGAAATATGTTAGATATAGTAGCTTATAGGTTAACAATAATTGTAAAATATTACATTATATCACATATTTATACCACAGACTTTGATATTAGTCTCAAGGGAGCTTTAAACATATTCGTTAATATAATTATTTGTTCGGTGATGATCGATTGGCCTCGGATATGGTGCGGAAATATAATTATTATAATTATATATTTTTATATTGTAACATATGCCAAACGCCTTAAGCGCCATGTCATCCAAAATCTGGAAACACGGTGGTGAAAATGAAAGGGAGCTCCCGCTGGGGAGTGTCCTATAAAAGAGAGCTCATCTGAACACATCTTCTAATTGTCTAAAGACTGATCGCAGATAGGCACAAAGACCAAAAAAAAAATTGTAATGTAGAACAACGGCTTTACCTATGGATTGATTTCAGGGTTGTCCCATTAATTTTGAACTCAAACTTACATTTTCAAATGTGCTTGAGAAGCGGTGAAACCGCCTTGTCACAGGCCTCTTAAATCAATATGTCCCACAAAAGTTATTATTTTCTAATAGTAGATAGTTGTAGGGTTGCCAATAAAGAAAGAAAGTGTTCTATTTTGATTCTAACCGCATTCAGATACCAAATAATACAATCCCTTTAATTATTTGTAAATGAACAATAATTATTTACTACTTACTCTTGGATAAGCCGCAACTGTTATTGCAGCAACTAGAAATTAATATCACCCACGCTCGACAGTGAGTCATAAGCGAGTTTATGGGAGACTATAATCTGTTGTCTATAAGTAATGAGTATAGGTACCTTTGTGTAATGTGTTCTGTCAACGATACGTGAATTTAAGAGAATGGCGCTTAGGGTTGTCTCTTAATTCCATATGGTTCAATCGGAAAACAATACATTTTAATTATTGTATGTATAAACATTGACAGCTGAATTTGAGTCTTCATATAGCAATCTCAATATTCAATTTGCGTTATCTTCAATTACGCTAATGTAATAGTATTCATTTACTTTTTATTCCAGGTTATGTTACACTAATATTACACTAATACTGCAATTTTACTTTTATCTACAAATATGGTAACAAAGAAAGTATTACAAAAATAGTCAGTAAAATTATTACAGAAACAATTTTGAACCGAAGTCGGATCGGAATTGTGGAGAAACAAAATAATAATAAACTTTATCAAACTCATACAATTTTTTGTACTCAGCAAATTTCTTAATAAAATCCAGTGACAATAGGTTAACAAAACTGTTAAATACTTTTAAAAAGACCAATATTAGTATTTATACTTTCTTTTTGACAGCCCTAATAACTGGTGTAGACAAAAACTCCATTACATCTATGTACTAAATACTTGAAGGCTACAATGTTAACGTTATGTTGCGGTGTAAAACCATAATCATCTGTGATCAGTAGGTACTTGCTAAATACTTTGGTGTTTATGAATTTTATAGTTATTTGTACCACATAATAATATCTATACCAGTATCTGAAGGTAGGTATGTAGATGTATTATTACATCTGCTATGTATTGCTAACTTAGAATAATGATAAAATCGTATTTTTATCCTAATCAAACATTCGCTAGTGTAAAAGCCTTCTCGTAGCTTTTGTATTACTTATCGCTAAAGATTTTATGAATTATATTAGCTTTATTTTATTTTTATTCTAATGAATTTCATTACCTGTAATACTAACTTTTTTCTCAGATTTACTTCCAGGTTTTGAACTACACATAATATTCACATTTTTAATATTTATTTTGTGTGTTAGAATATATATAATTATTTATTATATAAATTTATTTTACAACGAAAAGCTTCGACCAGCTAGGTCAAATCCTTTTTTATAAAATCAATTTGAAAACATGGAGGCTAAAGAAAATCCAGACTCATAATCGACTTTGTAATTCAGCAAGAATCAAATGAACAGATAATCATTAGCTTGCACAAACAAATATCAAAACATAAGTAAAGTAATCGTTCTAATTCAGTGAAAATAGCATAGTCCTGTGGCTACATTCAAAGTTATTAAAGTAACAGCAGTTCCGTGGTATACTCGTTCACATGTTACGAGTATCTGCAACCAACAAACATTAATATTGCTAAGTAGCCATTTCTCAGTTGGATTTCATAACTAGTATGCGTAAAATCAGCATCTGATATGCACGAAGTATGCACTACATAGAATTACATTTGCAACGGTGTTGTATTACATGTTATTACGCTTTGGTGTGATTACTGACTTTGTGTTTTGTTAATTGATCGATGGATTGAATATTTCAACATAGACCAATTGAGTGTTGGTTAAAAAATTACTAGATTTTACGCAACTAATTATGATTAATCTACAGAATAATTTCTTAAGGGGTGCGAAAATTTTGAAGGGTCACCAGGGGCGTGCGTATCTTTAAAAAAAGGGGGAGGTTATTTACTTCAATGTAACGTTTAAAAAGCTTGTTGGGCTTGCACTGTAGTTAGGTATGGCGTATGGCGGTAGTTAGGCACGCCACTGACTGACCATAATCCTGAAAAATATTTTGCACTTATTTTAGTAGCATATTCAAGTTGAAAAATTACCTTTCCATACATGCTCCGTTCTAAGTTGACAAATTGTATGGAAAGGTGAATTTTCAACTTGAAATAAGTAAGAACGTGTCCATTTCATTCGTTCATTCATCACTTAAAACATTATACCACATTAGTCTATTAAGCTTTTTTATTCCTCTATCGATTAACAGCCAATACGCATAACCTTGAAATATCACGGTCAGTCATTATAACAATCAAATAATCAATCTTAATTACAAGATAATATCTCTAACATAGTTACTGTATTATTTTGTCATGATTAGGTGCAATAACAATTAAGGCGCGCATACTCGGTAATCTGCTAACTCGCTCACACATTAAAAATATAAATAAAATCAATGAATATAGTTATGAAAAATCGAAATAAACTAATTGAAGGAGAACAGCATTACAAAGTTTTATTTCAGCTTGATAGAAACATGTTCTCAAACATAAAAATGGCATAAAATAAAAATTCATTTAAAGCAATGGTTTTTATTGAAAACATGTTTCGATCAAGCTGAAATTTTTCGCTCCTGATCAGAAGGTCTAAGTAAGAAAATGTCCAACATCGCGAAACGTCTAATGAGTAATAAGTCTAATTAGCAAAATGTCCATGTAGCAAAACGTCCAACTTGCTGAAACTTTGTAATGTGGTCTCCTTCAATAGGTTTATTTAGATTTTTCATTTTTCCCGATTCTTATAACCTAGAAGTATTCAAGGCAAGAGTGAATAGACATTACTTGAGTTCGTGTGTACCATCTTAGACTGCATCGTCACTTCCCATCAGGTGAGATGCAGTCAAATGCGCTCAAGTTTTTAATAAAAAAAAAAAAAAAAAAAAACTATATTCATTGAATTTATATCGTCAATCAACTTCAATGTGCGAGTGAAATAGCGTAAAGATGCGTCTTCAGCTGTTTTTAAATTGGTGCAATAATATTAAACACTTACTCTCGCATTTTGCGATTGATATTAAAACAATCAAAATGTTTTGGAACATCGTTAATTAATATGAGATGGTGTGTAATGTCATACTGTGATGAAAGATATTGTAATCTATTTAATTGTTGAATCAGAAGTGATTTAAAGTGATGTAATTATGAGATAGGACGGTTTGTCTGTTTCAGAGCGCATTACGCTCTGTGGGTAGATTTTTTTAATGACATTCGTATACGAAAATTATAAACAGTTTCTTCTTCTTATATTTATTTGATTAAATTAGCACTCAAATTCTTATTTTTAACAATAGAAAATTCTCTCACAAAATTTAATTATTGTTTTTTATTGCTCACCAATTCACACATTTTTCCTAAAATGAATCAAATATTTTTTATTTGACTAACTATGTCAGCAATATAGTTTCAAATGGTATAAAAATACAGGAAAATATAACTACTCTATAAAATACTGAGAACGAATGTTTTTTATGCTCCTTTTACTTTATTTTACAAAAAACAAACAGACTTGTGAGTCTGTATGTTTTTTGTAAAATAAAGAAAAAATGACAAAAAAAATTACAGCAACAAGAGCTTCTGCAATTCCACGAAGATGATAAACTATATCTCGAAGTAAATCGAGCAATTATTTCATATAATACCAGTGAAAATAATGTCACATAAATATCGTGGCCAGTTTATAACAATTATCATAAATTGCCCGCAGCCAGCAATTATTTTTATATCATATGCACATGCAGCTTTAAAATATTGTTGGTTATTAACGTCGCGTTTTATGTAAACCGCAACTTGAGCTGTTGTTACAGTTGGGTTTAAGTGCAACGGTTTATTGATGAAGCGTTAAAGGCGACTGTGGTTGAAACTGTTTCTGTATCTGATGGAATTTGGTTGAGTGTCGTGATAGCCGTTGCAAGAAAACCTCTTGCCAGTGCAAGAGGTTTTTTGTTCGAACTCAAGGAGAAACTCGGACTTTTTATACGTTTTGTGTGTATTATAAATTATTTATCACTTGCTCCGTGCATTGGAAAGCATGTAAAGCAGTTGATCATGCGCCTACTCTCTCTCCGGTTAGGGTATTTCACCCATTAGGGTCCCATGAGACTGCGAGCTTAGGGAGTACACCTGTTCGTTAAGGTTAAGTTGTTAAGGGAGTTAGGGAGTGCGCACATACTTGTGCACTCTAAGATATTATGCGTGCGTAGGTGACCGAAATTCGGTCAGGAGGACATTATTATTATTAATATTTATGTGATGAAAAAATTGTATATAGGAGTGTTGCTCCACTACTGCGATCCGACGTCGGTCGAATGTCGGAAGATGTCTAGATTTATATACACAATATAATCTAGAATACAAAAAAAAACAGCACGATATGAGACTTCATTGACTTCGTACTCAAAAACAAAATTTCTACACATCTAATAGTTATTACAAAACCATATAAAATACAGGGAATATATTGGCAGCGTTTTAAAGATAGCTATTTCACGCAGCCGGAACAAATTAACGCCTTACACGTTCCGAACTTGCGATATTTATCGGACGATATTACAGGATACCTCGCAGGCAACATTACGCGTTTACTATCCCGATTTGTCGGCCAGTCACTTTTAGAGCATTACTTTATTTACCACCTGTCCTAAAGTCTACAAAATTAGTGTTATTTATGATTTGTTGATTTTAATGTTTCTTGTTAAAATAAATTATATCTTTTCAGCTATTCGATAGTGAGTTAACGATCCGTTAAAAGGCGATTATATTATTTAGGAGTTTATGTTACACATAAACTCCTAAATCCACGCGTGGGTGTGGGTTCGAACCTGGCATGTACCAATGTGACTTTTTCAATGTCATATGTACTTTCTTAGTTAATCTAAGACTTCACTGACTAACGGTGAAGGAAAACATCGTGAGGAAACCTGGATTTTAATAGTCTGAAATCGCCAACCCGCAGTGAGCTAGCGTGGTGATTAATGCTCAATCCTTCTCTGTATGAGAAGAGGCCTTTGCCCTATATTGGGACAGTTACAGGCTGATTTATTTTATTTATTTTATGTTTCACATGCTATGGAATTATGAGTAAGCATTATCTAATGGGTAAATTTGAAAATAGAACAGGTTTTATAATTATATGTAGTTTTTTTTACACACACTTTACCAGTAAGCGGAGGAATAGGCCTTAAGAGAGTATCCGTCATGCTTTTAAGAATTCGTTTTATTAACGAGGGGATGTGAAGTAATTAGCACATTATCAATAAATAATAAGCAAGACCAAACTCAATTTCTGCTGTAAATTATTTTTTATTTTTAAACAAAACCCTTTTTCGCTTCGACTCGTAATAATCTTAAAATATATGAATTAAAACTAAACCACTACGCGACAAAGCCTATATTTTCTAAACAATACAAGTTTCGCGTGTGTAACTAAAGTTTTAATTAGTCACTTTGACCTAAATTGTTAGACTACTAACCCGTAATAGTTTGCTACTTGCGTGATTTATTTAATGTTTAAATTTGAATATGTTGGTTGTAGGTACATGTTTTTTGTTTCAGAGACGGCACTGCTATTTATAACTGCTTAAGGTAGCCTCGGTTAGTAGGTGTTTAAAAAAATAAGTAGCTTATCTAATACGGCCAACCAAGGGTAGTGTGTGGGGTGGGAAACAAAAGTAAACCATATTTAGCTATAATTTACAATAAACTCTTTATTTATAAAAGCTCTTTATTTATTTTATTATAATTGCTCATTTTATTGGTCGATAGAGCTCACATGCGGGGTGCGGGAGATTTTCTGTTGACGCATGCATTAGGCCTGCATGTAATCAATGAATTTAATTGGCCATTTCGGTGGTTTTGGTCCCCAAATGTTGTATTTGTATATCGACCGAGCCTTACCAACTATGGGTCTTAAGTTCTAGGTACTAAGATTTATAATCCATTTAGGGCCTAGTTTTTTTTTTGCAATCAGATTCATTATAATACCTACAGGAAAATATATGGCGTGTTCTTCCATAACATAGGTACAGTAACGTCTATCAATAAGTCTTTCTTACTCAGGAATAACAAAGAGACGATTGAAAATGATTCATATGCTATGTGATCATACTGTACTATACTACGTTTCTTAGAATATAAGTCTAAGTAAAGATTTTTAGGGCACATATTCGACATGTTTAGATATTTTTAAGGTCTAAGTACTCTAAAAAAATATAAAATAATTTTCTTAGGTGTAAAGTACGTCGTAAGCCGTAAGCCACAAGTGAAGGTAAACGCATAAACCCCTCTTTCTTAGATAAAGCCATCATCATTATTACCGATAAAAGTTCTCAACAAAGTTGCTGCGAATATTTATCGTAATAATGATTATAATGCCGTCTCTAAAGACTACAATTAAGCAAAAACCCTTTCATTAATTCTTAAGGATGGTATAATAAAAAACCACTAAGCGCCTTAAGCAATGAAACAAAGTTTACTCCATTAAACCTGTTATCTACTGAAGCGTATCGTAAAAAAAAGTTTTGCGAAATGTTTCGTATAAAAGTGACGTTTCATTAGCGACCGTTGACATGCGCTATTGATTTAAATCTACCAATGCATGCGAGTGTAAAAAATCTTTGATGCGTGTCATATTACGCCTCAGTGGGCACGGACCATAACAAAAAGAAAATTCTATCAATCAAAATAAAATTGCGAAAACGTAGTTAAAGTATTTTTATTTTTTGTTTACTGAACTTTAATAGCTCTAGAGTCTATATTTAATACTAAAAGCAGTACAACTTTAATTTATTTTTTAATTTATTACAGAGGGATATTTTCCTTTGCCGAGCTTTTGCGAAGAACTTTTATGTTTTTTATTTATTTTTAAGCTCCTTTTGCGTGGAATGTTAAGATTTTGATATATTGAAAGTTTGCAGAGGATCTTAGTTTTGAAGAGAAGTCGATTTCATGGGTCAGTAGTGGGGAAAGATAAGTACCGAATCGAATCGTTGTAGAGTTGAGAAAGTAATTGCGTAAAGAATTTGGCTAGTTCGCTGTAAAAGCGTAGACAATTAAAAGTACAGTACGGTCGATAACAGATCAACGCAATGCTTAAAGACCTTAAAGGCTGATAAAGGTCAAGTGCGTAAAATACTCTTACTTGTATATTCATCTGAAGTTTGAATGAATATTATTATGAATGCGTGAAACGAAAACTTCAGATTCCTTTTTAAAAGTATTGTACGCATGAAGCAGTGTGAGATTTGTCGTATAATATTAGTTATATTAAAAATATAGTTTATTAATAAAACATTAATACGGCGACGGCGACGCGACTGACCAAGATCGAGATGGCGGGATGAATTAGACAGAACCAATAGTAACTGGTCCACACTGGCTCTGGATCGAAAAACGTGGAAATCAGAGAGAGAGGCCTTTGCCCAGCAGTGGGATGATATGGGCTAACAGTAACAGTAACAGTAATAAAACATTTGATTAGGTTATTTACAAGAGTAGATGCAAAGATCAACTTATATTGTTTTTCCCGCTTTACAAGCATAAGAGTTTGAATTCAAAACTTGGCATTTGTTAATGTAAATTTATCAATATTATAACATCTTTCTTGTTTGATTTAAGACATTACTGATGAAAATAGTAACCGAAAACATTGTAAGGAAACCTGGACTTAAATCGCCAATATAATGTAGTGAGTTAGCGCGCTGGTAGGTAATGCGTGATTAATGGTGGCATATCCTTCAGCAGTGGAACAGTTACAGGCTAATTCAGATATAGTATTTTTTGTATCTTTTTAAATAAACTACCTAAGGAATAAACCATGCATTCCTGATTTATCACTTAAAAATACGTAAACCAGACTCACTTTGATACATTCAAACAACTTTCTATAATTATCTCTTAAGATATTCCAAGTAAAGCCAAGTTTAATTGGTTTTAATCAGATAAGAAATGAAACTAACGGTCATATAGTGACATTTAGAAGCGTGTGGTGTCAGTACAAACGACGTTGCTCCTAACAATTAGCCGTGTCCATCAGTTAAGGCGATTCGCTTTGACCGCGATAGTTTCGTTACCATAGCAACCAAGACCACACACGAACGCCAATAAACTTGGACCCTCGTAGTGAAATATGCAAATCCAGCCCTTCGGTGAATACGGCATGAATATTTTAAATGTTTTGTTTTCTTGTAAAATTAATTAAATCGAAGATTCTGTAATAAGACTTTGTTTTATACTCGTTTTACAGCATTCTTGAGTTCGTTATGTTTGTGGTAAAAAACAAACAATGCTCAATCATGGGAGTGAATTGAATTTGTTTTATTTTTTTGTGCTCAAGCTTCGACTCGACCTTGTTTTATGCAAAAAGTTTTTGTAAAAAGTTTGTGTTTATGTATGAAATTAAATTACTAAATTTATTGCACGTAGAGCTGGCATGGTTATTTTTAATGCCAGTTATATTTTTTAAATTACAGCTAGTTTCAAATAGGTTTATTAGGTATCGTGCACAAGGAAAACATGTAAGGGTAATATTTGCTGAAGGTATGTCCTTTAGTAATATTCGCTATAAAAAGTAACTTTAAGAACCTGAAGATTATGTAGCTTACTAATAATATAAGTAAGTATTTTTAGAATCGAATCAGTAGTTTCGGAGATTATGAGTATTATACCTTTGATTATACAATCAAAGATACAGAATTACAAATTTTAGCTCTCTACAGTATAAAAGTATAGATAAGGATGCCATAGAATCGTATACATAAATCCGAGAAATTATACGAGCTATAAAAAATATGAGGAAAGACAAATGAAATGCAATAACCCGTCAGTTTCAATTAATAAAGGGAATAGACAATGCTCTAATAACGTCGTTGGGCCACTGACAGCGTGGAGAATCATTTAGAGCCTCGCACCCACGATCCATTTCAAGTGGACGACATCGCCATAGACAATTATCGGTAGAGAGAACGCGATAAATCGTTTAGACCGTTATTTTGACATTCTATACTATGTTTTGTCGCTTTTGGCATGGGACAAACTCTGAAACTACATGAACTTGATCATTATTGGATACGAAGGATACCTTGAAAAAAATTTTAGCCTTATTTTTACAATGATCTTCGGTAGGTGACTGATAGAATTTATCAAGCAGCCTAAAAGGCCTCACAACTGTTCCTACCAAAGCTTGGAAATGAAAATACCCATCTACAAACAGTCTGCGTTAAGCGCTTTTATTGAAAACAGACTTAGTGACTGCCTCATTGGTCTAGTGGTAGCAAGTGCGGCTGCTGAGCACGAGGTCCTGGGTTCGATCCCCGGGTCGGGCAAAGTGGTATTGGGTTTTTCCATTAGGAAATTCTCAACAGCAGCACGGAGTCTGAAATTGTGCTCGATTAATGGCAATAGGCTCGCCCCCTATATTACATGGGACTTATAACCTATTCGGCGAAACGTGGGTGTACCTACTGCACACCTCTGCCTACCCCCTCTGGGAAATACAGGCGTGAGTCTATAAATAAATAAGACTTAGTGACCAGAAGAATCATGACGGAATCCCAGCGCGCCACGAAATTTAATTAACTTACGCCACTTAATTCAAAGAATAAAAGTAATAACAAATAAACGCTTTTAATGCCTAACCTTACTCAACTTAATAAAAGAATGTATACTAGTCAATGACCGATCAGTCAGCATTAACATTTCTGTATGTCACGACTGATTCACCTCACGCAACGCCTCGCGTAACGTGCTCCGTAACAATCAATATGTTTATGAATAATACATCATACATTATTTTATACAAACATTTAGTTTCTGTGAACCTTAGTGACCTTTCAATAAAAACATGGCCGTTATGATTGACGAGTCCTGTTTCTTAGTTTAATTGTCAAAGCTGAGTATTTTAAGGTCCGTTGTGATATTGATGCAGTTATTTAAAATTAATCTTCCCAAACCGCAACATTATACAGCAATATAATTTATTAATGTTGTACAACACAATGTTGTAATCAAAATCGTAACATTGATGTGGGAGTAGTTTTACACCTCCAGTAACTTTCGGAGAACTTCGAGGATGACGTCCGTGCATTCCTGATCCAAATCAAGTAATGTTATGCAATCACAGCTGTTGCAAATGACTGCCTTTTGAGGATGCATCCTGTATGTCGTTGCATGCCTTCACGTGTGACACGTCCTTAATGTTAATTTATCACATTGTCGGGTTGATTTACTTACTTTGCACTTATTAAGTGTCATCATCTTCATCAGCCTGAATTAGTCCACTGCTGAAAATGGGCCTCTACCAATGCGGGCCACTATTTTGCTCATTAGAGGTATATTTGCCAAATCCACCACGCTGGACAAGTGGGTTGGCGATCGCAGTAATAGATGATTACTGTTACACAGAAAGATGCTCCGGATCTTTCCCTTTGCCACTTCTTTTAACGAGTAGAGGTGGTTCTGTTAAAAACTTTACATGAATACACGTAACAATCCGGTTAAAAAGTTGTTTCATTACGTACAGTGATTGTAAAAAGCTAACACTAATAATACCTATATTTATAACACCTATTATTTATAATACCTATTATTATATAGGTATAATACTTCTTATTTGATGATCAAATCAAATTGTTACAAGTGACAGCACTAAATTACGACCATAATCTATTCTGTCTGCTAATGCAGTTATTTGGAAGTCTAACGGAATGAGATAAGTCAGTTATAAATAGTGATTGTAATAAAATCATTCTATGTAGGCTGAAATAAACTAAGTCTTGATCTAGACGACTTTTACGATATGAGAATGTTGTAGTGTGTAGTTTAGAACGTTGTTAATCTAACCTATCTAGTAGAGATTGAGTTTATTTCCTAGAACAGTTAGTTATGTGATTGTCGATATGCTTGGTTAAGAAGGTTTCATTAGCTGCTAGAAGTTTTAAATGATGTCTGTTAACATAGCATAACAAATTTAATCATGCATAATTTTAGAAGGCAGTCCTTTTCATTTATTTATTTTACATGTTCAAAAGGCACCCTCCTAGGTAAGTGGCCAGGAAGAGCGGGATTTTTAACTCACTAAAACCACCCCGGTGATCACCTTCAGCACATGCGAGTGAGATCCCAGTTCCTCTTAAGAGACCAGCTCCGGAATCTGCTTTTTGCAACGCCTGTTAGGCACATTCCCGGAAAGACTATAAAACGATATCCCCTATCAGGAAGAGTTATAATTATAACACAAACACAACAAAAAAATATAATTTATTTGAATTAACTTTGACTAATCATAAAAAAAAAAATGATATTTTTTTGTATCATAACATCTAATCCATAGCATTAATGACCTTTAAATCTACCGATATTCGATGGTACGGCAATCTGATACGACTAGAGAGAGATCAGCAAGTGATATAATATGGACATCATTTATGAAAAGTCTTTACGTGGTTTGGGATCAAATTGTCAACGGTCATAATTATATACGCTTTAATTTTTCTTAGACTTTGACTATGATAAAATACTCATTTCCACGTAGAATTTGATCCTTTTACTTCTTCTTGATCTTAGAGCTGTTGTCAGGTGTATGAAGTTATTTAAAAGCATCTACAAGTTTCTTTACGACAAATGCAACTTGTTTAATATTGATAAACAGAATCAGAAACTATAGTATCTCTTTTTACATTTTCTAATAACATTACCATACAGAACGTGATTTGAAAATGAATTTTGTTACTTCAAACAATTATCCACTGCTGTGAAGAAAATAAATGTAAAAATTAACAAACGATAATAAACTCTAATACTTGAGGAATAGCGGCCATTATGTGGCTTATAATGGCACACTTGGTTAGTACGTAACACGCATCTTTAATTCAAACTGATGTCTGGGAGACTTCCCTCAGACCATAGAACGGAGAAGTCCAGTAAGTGCACTCTAACACATTTTTAATATTTAGAATCAAACCTGTATTTCACCCAGGTTTTAATCGGTCGCCAATTACCTAAATAAGTTCAATACTCCATGCTCCCATGGAGATTCATTCAAAGTTTGATTTTAAATTAAAGAATAAAAATAGCCAATTAAAATTGATGAAATTTTGTAAATAATATCTTGAGATTAAGTTACTGTGGTTTGTTAGATTTCCTACAAATCATATTTTAATGGATTTATGAAAAAAAGAAAATATTTTAATGGTATCTTACAAACCATACATATAAGATCTAGTAACAGCTGTGGTTTGTTAAATTTCCTACAAATAATATTTTAATAGATATACTCGTAGAAAATATTTTAGTAAAATCTGAGACACCAAAAAAGACAAAATTTCATTTGTGTTTAATGCACTACATGCACTCGAGAGACACTACATATTTGATGGGTCGTCATAAGCTCTGAGATAGTAGGTCTCATAAACAAATGACCTCCCAGGGATAACGACGCCCCATCACACGTGTCACACGGGGCACATCAAACACATGGAAGTTTGGAAAATACGCTCTTGTTTTATATAGTCTTTCTTATATTTTTGTATATCTTCAAAGTGCTCTAAATCATTTTACACATACTGGCGCCAACCATTGCGCGACAAATGTAATAACTAGATCATTTTTTCCAGGACACGAAAATATAAAGCTTTAGTATCCGCATTTTATAAGCTGTTCCCGCAATTCTGTCTACCCTTTATGGGCATGTGAGTTATCTCAGTCTACGGCTATCGTAATAGACTTGAGTCTGAATTGCAAGTTATAAAACTGTAAAAGTAAAAAGCAAATATGAAAGTACAGAATTGTGCAACACATAAAAAGAGAAGATTATAGGGACCACTATGTCATTATACTTGACAAATGTTTCGTGCACTGATCATTTTTCGTAATCAACATTTTCATATAAATTTTTGAAAAATAATTTAACATTACGTACTTATATTAAAATTTGTGGAAATATACATTTGCAATAATTTTTACGGTTACCGTTTAGCAAGTGATAATGAATTTCTAATATACGAGTACACATAAATCAGAAAAGTCAGAGTAGAATGCCTGGGTTTCGAACCTACACCTTTGATTTGGCAGTCCAACGGTCATACCCCTAGGCTATCACTGTTTATAATACCTACAGTAGACGTATGAATATTGAACATAATTGACATAGGAAATAATGATCATTATTACAATATTTAATGGTAACAAAACCTCGTATGCGAGCAAAAAGATCAAATTAAAAAAAGCACTCAAACACTATCGCCAATCTGCGTCTAAGTGATTCTGATTTACAATGCATTGTGCGAATCAAGAGCACTTGGAGGACTAGACTATAATCAGGCAAGTACGCACTATAGATTAATCAGGCGGCTAGCGGTGCAAGCCTCATACGCCTAACTGACGGTAGCTAATTGAACTGAACAAGCCTATCGACCTGACTGCCATTGAATAAGGTATTACAGAAGGCGTAGTTTTGATAAGGAGAGTAAATCTAAGTGCTGATCTGAGTGTAGCCAAATCAAGTAGTTGAAAAATGAGACTCAAGGATCACTAATGAATAACTGAAAATTCGTATCTTTACATGAAGTAAATAAGTTAATTATTCCATTTTAATTGGTAACTGCAAGGTTAAATGCTAATTTTACGTACATGTCTAATTTAAAAAAGACGGGTTTCCCAATCAAACTTCCCCCATTTTTATCCCCTTATGGGAAGATTTTTAAACAAATCAAACACATGTTTCTTAATTTTAAAGCTTAACACAAAGTTTTACGTCTCCTAATTAAAAAATGACGGATTTCCCCAATAAACTTTCACCCTCCTTTTTACCCAGGCATGATTATGTTTTAAAAAAGTTTCTCTATCTAATCTTTGAAGTAACATTTGTAACTTCCAATATACTTAAGTTTCTCGTTTAACTTGGCCGTAAATGTTAAGATTTCACAATATTCAAAGTGAGAATTCTGCACAAATAGTTTCTAATGGCCAGACGTTATAAATTAATTTATACGATTTGACGGCGCCGGCGCACTCTAACAATTACCTACACAGATAATGTCATCTTGAATTGCATGACACATTGTAAAAATGTACAAGATATTATACTGTTATTTCTTAGGATGCTCGCCAGATGATCTTTTAAATGGTCAATCTCATCTCAAAAGCAGACATGGTTACTTATTAACTGGAATAAGCGGTAAAAGTAATACTACTGTTCATCATATCTAAGTTATCAGCTTAAATCTATACAGGATTGTAAACAGGCAATTCTTTTTTCAAATTCTGTCTAGTGGTTTTCGAGATTACCTTGCCATTCATGTGGAATATTATGAGAGAACATAATTTAATAATGTCCTCCTGACCGGGTTTCGGTCACAGCGGCCAATCTCAACGGAGATTAGCCATCGACGCGGGAGATATTATAGTGCACAAGTGTGTGCGTAAACACAGGTGCACTCTCTATTCCCTCACTCTCATAGTCCGATGGGACGGCAATCCAACACGACCGGAGAGAGATCGGGCGCAGGGCCAACGGCTTTACGTGCTTTCCGAGGCACGGAGTAAGTGATAATTAATTTATAAAACGCACATAACTTACTAAAAGTCAGAGGTTCTGGGTTCTTGGGTCTTGGGTTCGAACCTGATACCTCTGACTTGTCAGTCAACGGTCAACACCACTAGGCTATCACGACAAAGAGAACATAATTTATTCTGCTCAATATTCATACAAGCAATGTAGTTAATTATGAAAGATGTAAGATAGCAAATCGCAGATAGCAATAGCAGATAGATCAATGTACGATAGCAATGTAACTAGCAGTAAGAATAATACGTGGTGTACGTAACGACTGACGTAAAAACTTAAGGCTTGGGCTCTAATTCCAATTCTCATCAATGACGTTCCGTAAACACGTAGGTACTTAACTCCTTTGAAAATCTACCGTCACAAAACCAGTATTAATTTCTCTTTGAACCCACACGCCAATAAAGATGCATCAGCCGTAAAGAGGTAACCTAACATCAGAGTGAAGTAAAATCAATTGCGCTCAAAGGTTTAATAGCTCTTGGCACCCGATTGTGTCAAGTAAATAAACGCCTTAGACGGGGTTTAATAGAAAGATCGTGTCTTACTACCCACATAAATTAACTTATATCAGTTACTGTAATTGAATAGTTAAACTTATCATCCGCTTTCCTTGACATGAAGCCGTAGAAACTCAATTAAATATAGTTGAAATTAAATCAAGATTTTATAGTGCAAGGATTAATATACATGTTGGGAATTTTATTGCAACCTCTAATGTTTGCAATCAAAGTTTAGGAATTTGACTGTGGAAAATAATTAACACTTAAAATAGTTTTAGTTTAGTCATTAGCCAGTTTCATACAAAACGCGAGCCTAGTTTAGCAACAGTTTAATTTTTATGCATAGCCAATGTCTATGAAGCTATGAGGTATGTAATTGGGACAGTTTAGCATATGCAATTGCATTGGCTGTTAGTACTCTGGCCATTGCATTAGGACTGAATACCGACATTCTTATTAGTTATTGTAATAGTTATGCTAATGAAGTAAATAATTGAAATGTACTGCGGGAGTTGAATATTGTTATCACAATAGAGCTTAAGGGTAGCTACACACATAGTCGATTCGGCACATTCGGTTCGGTATTTTCGAAAAAGTCCAAATGAAATTTCTTCTAAAATACCGAACCAAATGTGCCAAATCGACTGTGTACTTGTGTAGCTACCTTAAAGACCAAGGATTAGTGTTTAATTTGTGCTATTCCCAGGATAAGATTTAAGGTTTTTATATCGGAAAAATCTCAGTACAAAATCTAGAGAATTTTGTCTTAAATATTGTCATGAATATAATTATTGCCTATTAATATAATGACACTGTTAAAGTGTGGGGTATAATAGCCGATGTAAGCGTCACGTTATGTATGCAGTCAAATTGGAAACGATTTACCGTACGATGAATCCTATTTTCCGAATTGTGGAGCAAATTTATTGTGTGGTAACCTACCTATTAGCATAATACTTTACTCATGCGTACAACCGTAGAGTGAACTAAGGCATTTTACTAGCGTGTACTTGGAAAGAGTATTCAACACAGAAGTGGAAAGTCACTGGATGAGAATAGCAGGACTGACATGGAAAACCTTATTATTATTACTCAATTTTTCCATTTATTTTTTTCAATTGAAATAAGGATCACATTCTTAGTTTGGGTGTTAAATGGTATCTGACTCAAGAAGGTTGTCGCCCTCAGAACATGGGTACCACATTTACGTCTCGGCTCCACGCAAAAATGTCATGGTCAGAAAACGCGAGTAGAATTTTAAAAGCTCGACCAAATGCCGATGGTCTGATACATTTTTTTTACTTTTGCAGCTCATTGTTTCCGAGAATCAGCTATTTATCTCGTGTATCTGAATCGTGAGCTAGACGATGTGTCTAGCATTAAATTAGGCCCACATGTGGTGTTTCTTAGGATGTGTTATTCAGTGATTTTTAATTGGCAACATTGAACAGTGGATAAACTTTTTAATAGGTAATGCACCTATAAGAAATTCTGTAAAAATATTTACCAAAACTTAGTAACATAAAGTTTTAGTCAAAGACAAACATCGTAATTTAAAGATCTTAAAAGCCGGAACAGTACGTAACAAGGGATATCCTAATAACATTTAATAAATTAGTATCTTGAAAACAGTATGTACTATTGATTGATAATAAATACAGTATGTAAACTACCTACTTATGTGACTAAATTAAATTAGGTACTAAATCGTCTGAAAAAATATTTGATAAGCGATTCTAGCTGCATTATTTATTAAAAAGATATAGTTTTAACACATTAAAGTACTTATTATGTTTTGAGATATTGGTCTATTATCATATTATAGTGTGTGGGTTCAAACCTGGCATGTATCAATGATACTTTTTTATATGTATATTTGACCAAATTCGAAATTGCTTGAATGTCGTTTGCATAAGTGACAGATAACGTTGTCAATGCATGTGAAATTTAATTTGGACAGTGAGTCTTAGTGAAATTTTATTTTGACTAAAATGGTAAAACAATTCTATGGTCGACTGTACTTTCTTAGTTAATCTGTAAGGAATGACTAACGGTGAAGAAAAACATCTCGAGTAAACCTGGACTTTAATAGTCTGAAGTCGCCAACACGCAGTGGGCTATCGAGGTAATTAATGTTCGATCCTTCTCTGTACGACAAGAGGCCTTTGCCCTGCAGTGGGACAGTTACCAGCCTGTAATATAATGTTAATATTAATAATTTCCGACGTACGATTTTGTGTTCAATCCGAATTGAATGCTCGTTAGTGTTTTAAAACTAGTAGTGTTTTACATTTTGTTAAACTTTTACACAGCTATATAATTAGCAGAATTAATAACATTTCTAAAACATGACTATCATTTTTCCGACAGTAGGTGCAAACTTAACAAAGAGCTTACATCAAATACAAACTGAAATAAATGGAATCGTAGGTATTAGTGACGTCACTAAGCACCAACAAAGGTCATTCCATTATTCATGTGACGTAAAAGTTTATGAATAAAGTAATTGGCATGATTCAGCCTTTAATGGTAGGACGTAGGGCATTTTCACAAAAGCTAGACAAGGGCATTTTGGAACGCCAAAGCGACATTTACTGACCTCTGCGATGTAATCTTAAGGCCGCTAATGTGATTTCGCAATAATTTCGTAACAGGCTTTTAAAAGAGCGTCTATTTAGTTCTAGCGTTTTGTTATTAAAAAAGTAGAATTTTTCGGTCGTGTGGCGTGCTGCGTGAAGTCAGACAAAAACTTGGAGAAGTCGATACTATAGGCAAGATGCGGAAAAGCAGGACAGTTAGTTGGACAGATGTGATAAAATCCGTCTTTTACCGCAACTTATAGAGAGCACTACACCATACGTAAGACAGAGGAGTTTGGAGAGCTATGACTTAAAGACCTGGAACTTATTATGGCTGGAGGCGGATTATGGAAAAGGTGATTATGGAAGGGAAGGGGAGCTATGGAAGGCGATTGCGATGATTAGGCCTTCGGTGCTCTCACTGACCACAATAAATACAATTATTTCTTGTCGATATTCGAGTCGACCCGTTCCATCTGATGGCTTCAAATATCCATAATAATTATTATAAATGTAATAGAAATTGAAGCATAAGCACAACGTTAATTTTATTACTGGGACTTATCCAACTAAATTACGACTTAAAAATAAATCGTAAAACCGTTTAGTAGTATATTTTGCTGTCTAATTTATTTCATGTTTAATTTAGACTTATTGACATTGTATGTCAATTCTCACAAGATTAAATCGGTATTGGATAACGATGCAATCACAACCGACAATCAGTTGCTGCCACGGCGTTAATTGTAGAATTATTGGCACATGTCCGTACTGTACGTTCGCGTTGGTCAATGCATAAAATCAAGCGATTTAGTTCCAGTATTTAGAATTTATGTTTGATGTGAGATACGCATTTTGTATGGTGTTTGGTTTTATGCGTTTCTAATGAATTTTTGTAGCCGTTTGTAGTTATATGACCAGTATGATACGATTGGTGTTGATTGCAATTACAAATTCAATGCAATGCAATTACAAATAACTGTCATTTCGGATTTCGATCAAAAATTTATTCTTAATTTAAGTTTCAAAATTCGAAATTCTAAATGTAATTTTAGTAAAAATTTTTTTTTTACATAAAACGGTTTTGTCATCAGCACTAAAGGTATGGACCAAATATTAGATCAATCTGTCAACAGGAAGGGGGTGAAATATCGATTACTAAATTTGAACCAAATAATAAACAGGTCAAGCTAAATAGAATGTTTAATAAATACTCGTTATATTCGTTTCTGATAAGACATGCATTTTGCTACCTTGCCAAAGTCTTCAAAGCACTAGCTTTACATACCAGGCAAACATATTATGTGAGAAAGTTTCTACAACCATGGAACTTTGCAGCATACCACATGACAGCTTCATACTTCCATACTTAGTACTAAACTATTTGCAAAAGACCGTAATATGCAAGTCACTGTATTGGTACTAATATGCAAGTCACTGGTATTTAGAATATGTTGTGTATAACTATGACGATAGCGTATTAAATCGCTTGAACAATATTCGTATTGAATTTGTCGCTAGAAGTGAATATTTTATTAAACATCTAGCTTTTTTCCGCTGCTTTGCTTTCGTGCTTCTAATTGTTTTAGGATAAGTGTAACTCATTTTACTCTCAAGCCCACGATATTCCAATAAAGTGTAAGAAATATATAGATTTTTTTTAATGAAATATAATGAACAGTACACCACTTTTAAATTAAATTAAAGGTTAATTTTGTTTTCTATTTGCTATTTATGGTTACATAAATTACAAATAATTTATTATTTTAACAATGTTATTTCGTGATAACAAACACATATTAAGCCTATATTTACGTGTAATGTACATTATAGTATTATTATACACACAATATATTAGGTTAGCGAAATTTATGACAAAGGGCTTCGAGTTAACCCGTCACTGTCGCGTTCGCGTGATAACATCCACTCGCCGCGAAGGTTACCAAATCATTTTGATGCTATCAGACGCGACCAATAACGTTGAAATCGTAATCGTAACACTTGTAACCTCGAATTTTGCCGAATTTAATATAACACGCGTTTTTTGAGGGTTAACTTTGTGTGACATTAGATTTATGGTTTGTTTGTAGGGTTAATGTGTAGAAATTTAGTTTTTTTTGTTTTATTACTTGCATTGAAAAAGTAATGTTTTTATTAATGTTCAATCGCTCAAATTGTAATATAGCAACATTATTTTTTATACGATTTCATTTTTGTAAGTAGTTTTTTTTTACTTACGGGCCAGAGTTTAATTGGACAGCACTAGAATTTGATTAATAAACATTGCTTTGAATTATGTAAATGCCACTTAAATCAATTCAATTTTTTATTAGCACGTCCTTGGTAAGAATTATGCAAAACTGATTCATGTCGCCAAAAATCTACATTAAGTACCTATTCATAAAACAAAATTGATTTCCAGGAAATGCTTTCACTTTGGCAAACTCTAATAAAAAAGCAAACAAAATTCTATTTTTGAATATTTAGTGTAATTATATATTCCTCGAGTTATACATTGACTGCCTAGTTTTTCTAGTGGTAGCAAGCGTGACTGCTGAGCACGAGGCCTAGGGTTCAATCCCCGGGTTGGGCAAAATGTTATTGGGTTTTTCCATTAGAAATTCTCAGTAGCAGCACGGAGTTTGGAATTGTGCTTTAATGGCAATTGGCTCGCCTTCTATTACATGGGAGTTGGGACTTATAACATAGCCGGTGAAACGTGGGTGTACTGCATACACCTCTGCCTACCCCCTCTGGGGAATACAGGCATGATTTCATCTATGTATGTTCACATTGCTTTTTACGATTTACTCAACGTTGCAATCGATTTTCACCAATAATTAGAAATTCCTTTCAACATTTACCGGTCAATTCAAACGATGTACTCTATCGATCGCTTGGGGTCAATGAATGTACATAAGTACCACAGGTACGTACGTTGGAATCGACATATTTCATTGTTTGAATACTTTTATGAAGGACGAATTTTATTTATGTGACATCGAAATGACACTAGCTGGCATTGAGTTCAGGATATGAATATATTATTATAGGTACTTATTATTGATTATTTCGAATACGGATTGAGTCTGTGTATTGCGGAAGGTTACTTAGGTAAACGGCACTTGATGCGGTTATTAAGTAGATGAGTGACCATTCGTGACATTTCATTTGGAGAGTTTTCGTGTTCTAAAAGGCCCGTCAAGCGGACCCCGATCATCACCTTTTATGGTAGTCGTGAAGCTAAATTCAAAGCTTTAAATAATTAGGGAGTTGCCTTAGAGTATATAAGAAAATATAGAGCAACCCTATAGAAGTATGAACCGTGAGCACGGGTATGAACAACGCGGCCGCGACACGAGCTCCGTTTGCGATCATACCTCGATCGACTGCGGTTCAACTAGGCTCCACGAGCGAAAAAGTTACATTTAAGCTTATATCATGGTTAACACTGCTGAGTTAAATTTTGAAAAACGTCTAGAAAACATAATTTGAAAAAATGACATTTTAACATTTGTATGGTGAGACCTGCTTTCGCTCCGCACAAGGCAATGTGGTTGACGTTATCACTCTATATTTTCTTGAATACTCTATGGGAGTTGCTAACTGTGAAAAAGTAAAAATAATATTGATTTTCTTTTAATCATCGTTATCATCATCAGCTAGAAGGCGTCCACTGTTGAACAAAAGCTTTCATTAAACGCTACTTTCCATTAATAAATAAATAAATCAGCGTGTAACTGTCCCACTGCAGGGCAAGTGCTTCTTTTCATACGTAGAAGTAGCTTACTACTAGTGAAATATTTTTTAATCGGTTCAGTAGTTTCAAAGATTACCTCCTACATAGAAACATTCAAATTTCCTCTCTTTATAATACCCATTAGTGTAGATATTCTGTTCTTTTTTATAATAAGGGTATTTAATTAATTTAATAAAAATTTAATTAAAAACGAATAAGAGGCTTTTTTAAAAGATCCCTTATCAACTATATCCACCAAAACTTATAATTATCGTCCACCTTCTACATAAAAACATCCCGATCCTTACCTATTAAATAAATTGTCATCAAACTGATGCGTAACTTCAAAAAGGTGCCGCCACACAAAATACCACACAGATTGTATCGAATCGAAATATTATTCAAATCAAAATTCCTTTGCAATCGATATATTGCGACTTCGCTATCGAGTACCGGGATCTCGAGACCAGTCGAATTTCTTTAATGACTCACTGCTAACGATTTTCCGTCAAGTTAGAACAATTGGACATGAATAATGGAAAACATGTAATTTACGGACCTTCGACCTAAATCTGGTTGAACGATTAAGTTTGTGGTCACTAAAAACAATTGAGGTGTGTTACGTTTAGAACGTTATATCAAGGTTTTTTACTTGTTTATGGAAGCTGCTTATAATAACAGTAATAATGTAAGGTATCACGTACTGATACACTTATAATATTCCGCCTTTTTAAGGTTCCATACCTAAAAAGTGCCAATAGGACCCTAAAGCTCCACTATCTGTTTAGGGCTATCCATATAATTTGGGGATCTTCAAGTCAATGGTGAATAGGCATCTGAAAGGCAAGTGTGTTCCATCGTATACCACAGTGCCAACTCGATTCCTAACGGCTTCCCATTGAAAAAAGGCATAGTCAATAATGCCTATTGAATGTGCCATTGGTTTTTCTCCAGCTAATGAAGAAAGATAATGAATACCTTATTTTATGTATACCAACTATTATGTAACATTATGGAACGCAATAAAGAATTGAGAATTGAATTCAATTGAGAATTGAAGATACAGAATAATATATTCCAGATAACGTCGATACGAGGCGATATCTGGTGGAAAAGCTGAGCTGTAGGTTTACAAAGCAGCTTAACTAAAGCAATACTAAATACCTACAAGAGAAAAAAAAACTTTTCAAATTTTGATTGAAGAAATTAGAAAAAAAGACGCTTAAACAATTGAATGTGCAAATTTACACCCAATTCATATTTCAGCAAGGTATATTCTTTGTATTCTCCTTTACGATACACTGTCATGATAAAAAAAAAACACAAACAAATAAATTTACACCGCCGACCTACATCTGGTCCAACGATTACCTTTTTTTGGTCGCCCAAAAAACAGGGTAAAGTAGAACTGACCACAATCAAAGTGTTTTATTACATCAAATCACGTACTTCCTTAGAGAAATATATGTAGGCCGGCGTCGCGTCGTTATACATTACCTATATTACCTTGTATAATGTTCTTAATATTGTAGTGTAATTGACCTAAGGGCCACGAGGTCAGACGGACAGTGTAAAAACAGAAACGATTCGGAAGAAATCGGTCATGTGCTTTATAATGAACACGACACGACCAGAAATCAGTAGGTACGTTAGGCACGATTTACGCTGACCAAAGCCGTGTATTATCGGTTGGTTATTTTTGTATTAGAACTAGGTTGTGCAGTATATGTTTCTTCCGTATGCTGTTCTATTTATTTATTATTTAAAGTCTGTAACGTCTCATTGGTGGACGATGGCCTTTTTTCATTAATTCTCTTTAAAATTAAGTTGTTAGTCTGTGCTTTTCAAGATTGTAGGAAATAAGTCTCACACATTAAATTTGTATTGAATAAAACGAGATTTTAGATAATTATTTATTACTCTGAGAAGCTACATAAAAACAATCTGTTGTCAAGAAAAATATTATGATAAAATAATAATATAATTTAATTATTTTTTTTACGTAAGCCGGTTTCGTCATCAGAACTAAAGCTGTGTACCAAATATCAGATCAATCTGGCAACAGGAAGGGGGTAAAATTTCAATTACTAATTTAAACCAAAAAAATAAAAAGCATACAGGGCAACCTAAATAAAACCTTTTAAAAAGAGATTCTCGCAAAACTATTCCTGATCTCATAAAGCCATTAAATTTAAACAACTTTGATTTTATAAACCCCATACAATTGTCGTAATCATTGCCATTATCACCACAGTAATTCTTGTTGTAGTTATTACTATTACCCAGGAAGATAGTACCTGCTGCCAATCTTGACTTAGTTTATCCGCATTTGACACCCACACAAACACAAGGGTTGTCTTAAGTGTGTCCAAGTATGGACGATTATTGTCTTAGACTGTATAGATAAGGGAGTAAATCCTAGTGTGGGGATTTGTCTTTAAATACACAAAAATTAGGTATCATTTTTAATCAAAGATGCAATTGTCTATAAGTGAGCAACACAGATTCAATGAGCGGCGTATAGGCTGTAGGTAGTCTAAAATTTGGTTAACCCGTAGGGAATACCTATGCATTACGTGACGTGACGAATACCTACTGTACTTTCACTGAAATATTGTAAAATTTATTGTACATAATACTTTGAGATGATTTGGTGTTGAGTCATTATGGTGTGACGACTTCTGTTCCTCCGTCTAAGTGAGGAATTATGTATAAAACCGTGATCGGTGATAATAGGGGTTGAATAAAGATTTCATAGCACGTGTTACCCCTGACCTTAGTAGAACGCTCGATTGATTGAAAGTTACTAACTTGTCTTTTACTAATTTAGTATCCGTAAAGAGGCCAGCTGTGAAGTAATTACTAATATTTATTCTACTAATGATAGTTTATTTTATCACGTTTGTAAAGTTGTTAGTTTTACTATGTTTCTTTACTGGTAAAGTATTTATGTCGTTGTTTTGAAAATTCTTCTGGCAGTATAATTTCCAATCGATAAAAGGTAAGGCCGATGAACTGCCAAGTCAAAGGATGTATGTTCGAAACCCAGACCTTTGAATTTTCAGATTTACGTGCGTATTAGGAATTAATTATCATTATTGAAATAAAAAAAAGTAAAAAAATTGCCTATTTGAAAAAAGTTAATATAATACACAACATGTTTTTACTAAAAATTACCTGCTTGAAAAAGTTAATATAATACACAACATGTCTTTACTTAATTTTTCGCATCTAGGAAAACATTGTAATCGACACTACGTCAGCCGTTATGTGACCCTTCCTATCCATATAAAATCAATTCACAAACACAGCCTCAGCGAATAGATACTCCATGCTAGTGTTGAGTACAATATTATTATAACAGTACAAAATTCTTGTTTACTTGCTACAATCACAATCAGTATCGCGTGAAAATATGCACAGTTAAACTCAAGCGTCCTTCACAAACAAGCAACAGCGAGAAAGGTAAAGAACCTATTACTTCCAGGAAGTAAAGGAACCAGTTAACGTATGTTAACATATTAAAATGATTTATTATTGAACTCGCGAGGATTGACAGAAAAGTTTTAGAGTTAAACAGACATTTTAATGTAAATTACGCGGCTTTTTCTTCATTGTGTGGTTGATGAACAACCTGGTGTCACAGTTTAAACTGCCAGTAGGTTTCTGTCATGGCTAAAAAAATCTTTAGGTTTACTGGTTTCCTCACGATGTTTTCTCTCACCGTTCTAATAAGTGATATTGAATTTCTAATAAGAACCTGAATTCGAAAATCAGTAGTATGTATTTGGGTGTCGAACTAACGACCTATGATTTGGCGGACTATCGGTCATACCTCATACTACTTGGCTATCACTACTTCAAACGCTACTGGGTGATTTCACGATATATATTCTAAGATATCACGTTAGAAAAGCTAAAAGTAAACATTCTAGAACGTATAATGTAGTCGCGTCAGGTATTATTCAAAAAGATATTTATAGATAAAACCTTTGAACTCATTAAAATATTCACACATAAATTTTAACTAAGAAAATTTTATGAAAATCAAATAGCTCGAAACGTATTATGTACTCGACTCATGTTAGCTGTTATTCAACAAGATATTTATAGGATAAAACCCTTGAACCCATTACCGTATTCTCACATAAATTTTAAATCAGAAAATCAGACAAGTAATTATCAGACTTTACTCTCCTGATTTATAACTGAAAGTAATTAAGTTTAAAGGACTAAGTCACTCGTGCAAAGTCAATATAATTGACTATTTAAATGGCCTATAACTCGTCAGTAATGGGCCGATATCAGCTTTGTTTATATTACTCGCGTAGGACGAAGTATGCACTCTCTGAGGACTCGGGTCTTCTTATAATAAATTGAGATACAATAAGCTCTAAATTTAGGCTTGCTTATATGGTGGGAGTTAAGTGAAATCTGTAGTTGGTGTAGTATTAAAATTCATATTTTATATAAGTATTCGTGTTCGTAGTATAAGGAAAAGTATGACAGTTTTGCACCTACACGGATTTTATTTAGGTAGTGAATGCCATTTGTAGTAAACATGTATTTTTAAGTTGTACGTGTAACCTTACATGTAATAGAATGTCTTGTTGAAGTGCGTACACGCATTTGATACGTCATTATTTTGAAACAAACTCTCATGTACCTATACACAACATTCAAGTACTTGACACTCTAAACATTAACAACTTGTACATTTAGGATAGGGTATGTACCTAATATGTATTTTGCAATACAAAAGTAATCATAATATATCTTTTTATATCAACATAAAATATTCAATAAATTTAAACGTATTCCTATAAATTGCATAAAAAAGTAAAACACCCATTTACTTGCGCATACGCCGCGCCGTTTCTATACAAAAGATTTCAACGCGCTACCCGCGCGAGCGCACTGATTGCCAATACATTTTTTTTTATCTTTATGCTAACGTGAAAACTTCACGGTCAGCTTTCATGATTAGGTTTTACGAGTCAAATAAAAAGCAAAATGTACATAATTTATTAGTACTGAACATTTTACGCCATTGTTGGGTACAAAGTTGCAGCTGTGTGAGACATTTATGGGCTTCATGCAAGATTATATTTCCTGTACGTTCAAAGTGCAGACTGATTACTTGCAAAAACGTTACTCAATATACCTGATTCTGATTTTTGTAGAGGTACAATTCAATAGAGATTATCGTATGCACAATTTCGAAAATATTTATTTTTACATTACAAAGGAAAAAGGAAAACTAAAAAAATATTAGTCTAAAAATTATTAAAAAATCTATGGTTGTTTCGTGGTATAATGTGTTGTGTGGTATTTAATCAATTATGAAAATATTTTAGGATATTAACTTTTGTGTAATTATAAGGCTTTACTCACATATTGATAGCATAGTCGGGTATTCCCCGCAATCAATGCGTGAGTATAAGTATAAGATTTACCTAATAATATATTTTACAATATACCAACACGTACTATATAACATTGGAAATATTTCTAATTATTGATATTCCTACAAAATTCCACACAAAATTGATACTTCAAATCTAATTTGTGACTTGTCTTGTCTCCATAACATCACTCTCAACTTAAGTGTCGCTATAAAAGAAAATACATCTAAACTAATGCGTGCTAACGCCTGCTGATCGTGAAAGAGCCTTAAGGTAAGTATTGGCAGCACGACGTGCCATTAGAGTGGGGCCTGTGTCGCGCCCTAACGAGAGCCTTTGTGATAACTAGAGGTGAGACAACTCGAAGTATAGTTAACAATCGATTTATTTTTGTTTGGTCCACTGATTGGTAGTTATTTTTAAATTGGACCTTATGTATTTAACTTAGATTGAACTCACGGTTGCATTCCCAGGGGGGTAGACAGAGGTGTGTGCAGTACACCCATGTTTCGCCGGCTATGTTATAAGTCACATGTAATAGGGGTCGAGCCTATAGCCGTTATTCCCAAAAAGCTGGGGTCGGTCTCTAATCTAAACAGATGCATTTTAATTCTATGGAGCGAGTACCTATCTGACTCCCACAACTCAAAGGGATACGGTATTGTTAAGTTAAGTTAATTGTGAGGATTTTATGAGGTTACTGACAATGGCTTAACGTGTTTTCCGAGGCACGAGGATTATTATCTTGTTATACGCACAAAACTTCCGAAAATTCTAAATTCGTGCCTTGGATTGGAACCTAAAACCTCTGACTTTGCCAATCAACGGTCATACTAGACTATATCTTCTAAAACTATATTATGATTATTACATCATAATAATATTGTTAAGATCATCGATCGATCAAAAGTCTTGATTGATTTTCAGATTTAAATTTTAACAACACAAATAACCTTACGAAAAATATATTGAAAAATAATTTAAAACGGTATATTATTATGAAAAAGAAACCGTTACGAAATTCTGCACAAAATTTTGCGCACGGGCAAGTTTAAATTCAGTTTTCAAAATTTAATTTAAGTTTCTAATGTACTACATTCAATTTTACCAGTTCTTTTTGGTCTCATTTTGAACTGGTATATAAAAACGTTTTCGCTTCTGGCAATGCACGTTTATTCGCTTCATCAGTGGTGATAACAGGCCAATAAATGCACAATTCAAATGCGACAATAGACCACGATTTTGCAATCTGATGTGATTGATTTTATGACAATGCAAGCATCCTAATTTCATTTAATTTTTTACTTTTTTTGCGTATGAATGAATAATGAAACTGGCACCATGCGGGCGAAAAAAAAAAGTTTTTTTTTAACTCAGGCAGACTATATTCAATTTAGTCAAAGAACGCTATTTTTTTTGTGGATACTGACCTACTTTAATTTTTAAACTCTAAAGAATATACTCGAAATTTAAATTTATGAGACACAAAGAACCACCTTTTCTTGAAAGATAATCAAACCTCAAACTACATGCTCAATACACTTTTAACCACTAAACCAAGAGTATATCTAGGCCTGATATCTAAAAGAAGATTAAATAAAATCGGATTAAAGTCAATAAGTCGGGATTCTTGGCATCACGTAACACCAATCAGTTTGATGGCGAGATCGTGGCCAATCGTGGGCCACTGTCGCAATCGAAGCAGGCCATTATCGGCCACTTATCACCACTGACGGGTTGCTACAATGTTTGGTTTGGCTTGAAGTATATGCATGCAATTTTTATATAATAGAGTACTATTTGTTAAGCTATTAGTATAGCTTGCTATTTTAATGCTCTTATTTAGATTTAGGACGAATTTCACTTGAAATTTTACTGAATTAAGTAACATTTGAATTATTTTATTTTTTTTATTTATCAAATTACTTATTTCGAACTTTAGTGTTTGCATAATTGCATAAATACTTTTAAAAAATGTACTTTGTGTATTTACTCGTAATTACTTTTTAAAAATAGCAACGGGTAAAAATTACAGTACTGCCCTTGTTAAAGGGTTAAGCAGAGGTGTGTCTGCGCATTACAAATAAGAAATGGCGCTGTACGGTTTGTTTAATATTATCCTCCGGAAGCCGAACTGCGATAAAACGTTATAGTAGATACTCTAATGCCTCAACCTCCGTGACGAAGATTTGTTGAACACTGGCCATCGATAATTATAAAATTAAATCAAACCATATTACAAATTTAAATAAAGAATGTATAGAACTACTCTTGATGAAGATGCAGCTGCAGTATTTGTAGCCAGTGCGCTTTTGCACCACTGACGTTGCAATGAGTTTGTTTTTAATGTGGGATCGTGTTCTTAATTCAAAAGTTATGTCCGTGGTTTTTTGTCTAACGAGAAGAGTAAAAAGTGTTGCATTTAAATTAATGTTTTTTTTAAGTAGTCCGCCAAAAGCTTCATCGTGGTGCTATACAGCCCAGTAAGTTTAGTATGGCCTCTGTTGGACAGGCTTGTCTTTGTTTAATGTTCAAGTTACCTAACATCGCATCGGTCTGGCTATATCTCGAACTCTCGACTAAGGCATTTTAAGATTGGATTCCATCCTAACTAATCTTTAAAAAATAATAATTTCCTATTACATAAAGTAGAAAAGTTTTTCCTATTGTAAACAAAATCTAACCTATTCATTTTACTAATCTAAACTCCGTAGCTTTAAAAAGCTTTTTTTTCGGTACCTAACAAAAAATCGAACCTAAGACTACCTTGAGACCGCTTTCCATACTCGATGCTAATAAATACCTATTAGTATTAACGTAGGTAATCGTATGTGCGGAAAACTAGTATATTAAATCGATTTCATTACCCCTGAAGGCTTTTTAAGCTGCAATGAATCATAAACTAACTAATTTATGGAATTAAAATTTGAGATAGAATAATAAATTTTAAATACAAACTAACGCATTGCAAAATACACCTTAAAACCTAGAACCAAGGCATACATTTGAATAACGTCCTCGTTATTCCATTCTAATACAACGTAAACTACAAAGCAAATAAAAATGCCTTATAGCGCACTTAACTCCACGATTGGGTCCAAAGCATTCCGAATTCAAATATATGTTCTAATACAGGCCGACCTACAAAAATTCAAATTAGGAACTAAAATATTCAAATAACTCGTACTTTATCTCTGTTTATTTACAAAAGCGACAGGCGGGACTCAGTTTTAAGTTAAACCAATACTTAATTCAAAGATAAGAGGATTACGTCTATCACAATTCAAGATAAGTTTGAATCAACATAAACTTGACATGCGCAATGCAAACAAAAACTTGGGCAATAATACTTACAGTAATAGATATAAGTTGTTGATTTAAAACCGTTACTTACAATCGGATAAGGAAACACAAACAATGCAAAAAAGTGTACTAGATTACTCATAAGCACTAAAACTTTCTTATAGTAAAGTGTACTTACTGTTATCACGCAACAATTACGAAAGCTCCAGTTATCAACGATTATGTAAAAGAGGGCGCGCTCGCGCCTCCGTCCTGCCACTTTCCCTCCAGACTCCCGCCAAATCCCTCTCGCCACCCCAAGTCCCCCAAAATGCACTCAATCCTTAGTACGTCAAACACAGTCAGTAAACACACCGGGAAAAAGTTTGTATTATCAAATGTTAGTTATGTTCGTGTGTGGTATGCGCGCGCCGGGGTTGTGGCGGCGCGCGTCCGCTGCGTGACTCCGCCCGTGCCGTACTAGAGAGGCGAGCTCGAGAACCGGCCACGGCTACCGAGTTGAGTTGAGGACAAGTCGCCGGGCTCCGGTCTGCGCTAGCCTCGCTGCCCGCTACACACATGAAAACTTATACACTAGGTATATTCACTACGAGTACTCCTTATACCGAGCCATTCTTATTGCGTTTTATCGCAGTGTCGACTTTTTGTCGACTCTAAACCCTCAGAATAGACCTTACGTTGACGCTAATATCAACTTTCGGACATAAAGTCTCAATACACAAAAGAGTTTTTATTGCGTGATGTAAAATTTTATGTCTGTCATGTACAGCTTGGCAAAAAAGAGTCTGGAAAAATTGGGGGCGCCGCTAGCGCATTTTTCAGACTACAATTCAAAATTACAAGTTATTTAGTGCTTACATATTTCTATGACGAGTTTTTTGTCATTAATTATAATCAAATTAATCATTTTTATATTATTTTAGTACTCACAAACTTAGTTTTTAAGATTTTTATTTTTAGTTCCAGCTGTCACCGCCTCAGACTCTTTTTTGCCAAGCTGTACTCAATGATAAAGACTGAACTAGAGTATAATTTTATTAAATATGTATACAACGGAGTAAACAAATCGAGCGTTGGAAAGTTTAATCACGAAGTTAAATAAGGAACTGAGTAACTTCGATATCTAGAAGGTCTAACTTCGATGAGTATTCGAAGATTCGATTTTCAAATAAGTTTCGTTCGGCGAACAAAAGTCGACTTCACTACTTTTTAAATATCTTGTTGCTAGTTCTGCGAAAGCTTCACATCGCGTGATGTAGGAATAGGGGTGAACCCTACGCGTCCGCCGTCTTGCATGTAATTACTAACAGAGGTTTGCTTCTTTTCGGGGCCAGAGCGTGACTTATAGCCGACCCTCCACCTTAAAAATGTCATTATAAGGTAATAAAGGGCACGTAACAACATAGGTTCCTTGAAAATGAATCAACAAAATCGTATTGCTCGATATAAAACTGGCCTTCGCCTGCCTGACAAATTTATCAATCTAAATTATCTAAACTATAGTAAAAAACCGGCCAAGTGCGAATCGGACTCACGCAAAAAGGGTTCCGTACCATTATCTATACAACATCAGACACTCAAGCGTCTATACCTGTTGCCGTTATTAATATCGAGCAAAAAACGGCAAAAAAAAAACTCTTTTTAGTATGGGATTTTTAGAATAAAATAAATATTTAAGTGGGGCCACTTAAATATTTATTTTATTCTGTTTTTAGTATTTGTTGTTACAGCGGCAACAGAAATACTTCATCTGTGAAAATTAAAATGTCAACTGTCTAGCTATCACGGTTAATGAGATTCAGCCTAGTGACAGACGAACAGACAGCAAAGTCTTAATAACAGGGGGGACCCTCTGCTGTCCGTCCGTCCGTGTTTTTACCCTTTGGATACGGAACCCTAAAAATTACCTATTAATATGTCATTTGTATTGTAATTAAGATAAAGTAATATATTTATCAATTCTACAAAGGTAATAAATATTGTAATGTCTACGAGAATAGATGAGATTAAAATAGAATTTATAAAATCGGTCAAGATCGAGTCGGGTTCGCGTTGTACAGGGTTTCAAACACTTCCTATTTTAATATAATAATTTAATTCAGTTTTACCTTTATTCTTATCAGCCTGTATTAGTCCACTGCAGAACATATCATCAACATCATCAGCCTATATTAGTCCACTGCTGAACATAAGACTATCCAAACGCGCTCATTAGAGGTATTTGCCCATAATCACCACGGTGGACAAGCGGGTTGGTTGCTATTACACAGCAAAAGGGTGCTGCTGCCCATCCTCTGGATCTTTCCCTTTGTCACTTCTTACAACACCCGTGGGACAAATCGGGGTGGTTATATTCTTGGGCCGAAAATCACACAATATATTAATCATCAATTCATCATCATCATTCAATACTTTTATAATATTTTGTTAACTTCATCTTTCCAAAAGTAACTTAAAAAAAAACATCATCACGTGATATTATGCGTTAAAGTCAGAAAAGAAATTTAAAAAATGGAAAGAAAACAAAAGCATTTAAAATTACAAGTTCAAATATTTAGATGTATGATTTTATTACGGCAATGTTCCCACGAATTTGGGAAAGTTGCCTAGCACACTTTTTTGTTTATTTCTCATTAACTAAAAGTTTTAGCGAAAAAGGTTTTACTTTTAGGTGCAAAAGATTCGTTATAACCCTAAAAATTAAACAGACAATGTATGCAAATGAGCTCAACCGGTTATAGAGCGCAGAGGCGATTAGAAAAACGTATCGTCTTCATTGCGAATGGAAGAATGCTATAAATATAAAGACATAAATAAAGTATGAAGGTAAGTGTTGCAGGGCGACTCCACGGGTCGGCTCCCCGACAATGGCTAATCAAAAGGCCGTATCTCATTCCGAGAGACCTTGCCGGGAACTGGACGTTACGTTATTTCGATTTCATTTGCGTTCTCGTGCGGGTGGTTTTTTACAACTTGTTGCTGAACGCGCCCACAGGTCATGCCTTGATCCCGGAGTCTTTGTTATTCCCGGAGAAATATGAGGCGAAGTCGGCAGGTACCAACGAATAAATGGGATTCTTTTGAGGTATATTGAAATATCTCTAGGCGATGCGGAGGAACCGGGAGATTAATTCTGAATGATAAATGATACACGTAAATCTTGTTCGTAATATACCTTACTAGTTATCGCCTTTGTTTCGTGCGTTATTATTATAATTTTCGTAGTACAATATTCGTTTAACAAGGTATCCCTTTTATTGGGAGTAGGAGAGTAGTATCATCGTTCATTGTTCTGTCGGTCCGTTACTTTGGATTTCTTTTTATTTTCGTAAACAAGCGGGGGAGTATAGAATGAATTTGTTTTCTTTTTACAAAAAGTAATTACGAGTCACGAATCTCGTGGCCAGCGGAGCGGGTGCGCGTCGAGATTAATTGAATTCTTAGGTGTGAAGAGATGGAGCCGCGAGGGGGCGGACGACTCACACTTTTTAGATAAGTACATCTAAGGTATGAGAGGCAGCGGCGCGGTGTTATGTGTGATCTAAGCGATAACGATGAAAAGTGTTCTCATAAAATTCACAGAATAGGGTAGCTACCCTATTCGGAGTGTATACTTTTCTTTAACTACGCCAAATATTTAAATAAGTAGTAAAAATAAACAAACAATAGAAAGATTTTATTTCATTGTTAACACACGAAGTGAATTCTAAAGATTCAAGGCTCAATTGGCAGAGCATCTAATAGCAACACGTTAGCTTATTAAATATAATTATTTAATCAGAACATTTGAAAAAACAACTGATACGAGCGGGATTCGAACCCATGATCTTCGACGTACCATGTCGAATCTCTGCCCACTAAGCCACCGTATCCTACCCGAAACAGTTGGAATTTAAAACCTCTTTCTACGCCTAGAGTATGTAGAATCTATCTTAAATTTATCGGAATACATTACGTATGTTTCTTTGTACTTTTAAATTTAAATCTTGCATAAAAGACAAGACACGTTATAAAACATTGTTTGTTAGACAAAGACGGCATTAGGTAGAAATGGCGTCATAACTTGGTAACTTACGTAACATAAATGTATAGGTAGGTACTAATCTTAGTTATTTTAATTTTGCAAGAAGAGGATACTCTGTCTGGAAATTACTTTGGTTTTATTCATTGACTATTTTTATTCAGAAATTGTATTATTTTTAAACCAGTTATCTACCCTATTAAAACGTTTGTCGGTACCGAAATTTCAGCCTTTTAAAATGTTTTATAACTCTTTTTAACGAGCTAAAATCACAATGAAAAAAAGAAAATTACTACATCAAAGGTTTCCCCACTCAAAGTTACAATTAATAATTTTACAACAGAAAATATTACACTTCTTATCTTAGAAATGTAATTCAAAATCTAAACATAATAGACAATTAAACATGCATGACTAGCAGCCATATTGAAATTAGTACCGTTTCCATAAATTATAACAACATTATCTACACAATATAATAATAAACTGCTGTGTGGTTTCCGGTCTAAGAATAGAACTACCCCTACTCATCCTGCAGGTGTCGTAAGAAAATCTGGAGGATAGGCAGCAGCATCTTACAGTGTAGGTAATAGCAACCATCTGCTTCTGCGATTACCAACCCACTTGCCCAGCGTGGCGATTAAGAACAGACACCTTCAAATGAGCGCACAAAATAACTTATACATCAGTCCCCTGTTAGACATAAGTCTTTTTGAGAAGAGGACATAGGCCTCTTCTTAAAGAGGCCTCTTCTCAAAGAGGCCTATGTCCTGCAGTGGACTGATACAGGTTGTGTATGTAATCTACACAAAAAATAGTAGGTAAGTATAATCTAAGTCCTTTCCATTAGCTATTATTAAAGTCCACTAATGCCTAAGTACCTTGATCTCCGGTTCAAGTCAGGTTAATTGGACTTTACTCATAGAAAATCTCAGGTTTAACTGCAGATTAGAACTACATCCGATAAATTGCAACAAGCTTGCTTCGGAGAACATACGAATCACATTGATCCCGTTATTGGCGAACTGTGTGTACTGTGTAATTTATGTACATAGCTACATTGTACAGTAGTATGATTACTGTTTCTAGTATTGCTATCTATTGTAAAGATTTTTGTTTTATTTAGTCAGGCAACATACGGCTACGAATTTATAAAAAATATATTTTATTAAGAAAACCGATTTTGAAACTCAAAAACCTATGAACCCGGTTTTAGTCAATTGAATTCCGGTTTTCTATAAATAGATTAAAGTTTTTTGTTCTTTAGGGAAAAAATATAGCAGAAATATTTATTACACACACCGCAATCGCTTTTAACTCAAACTGAACTTATCATGTCCCTTCTAAAAGGTCCATCATCACTTCAATGTGCAACGCCTGCGCGGGCGCATGCCTTCGGAATCGTAAAATGTATACTTTATCACATATATTAAACGACGGAGATTATAATTACATGCCAGGGACTTGAAGCGGGCCGATTGACGACGCCACATTATGCTGAGATCGAAGACTTAGTAAAGAGCTTTTTTTATGATTATTTAACCTTTAATCATCGCTAATCTAAACTATTATTATAAAGAGAAATAAGAAAAGAACTTTTAGTATGTTTGTTTGTAATTGATAAACTCAAAAACTACTTAACTTTAATTTAAAGAAACTTTTACCTATAGGATGTTACATTATTGAGGCATGTAAATGGCCTATTATTAGATTTTTTATAAAAAATTAAGAAATATACATAATTTTTTACAAAAAATACAGGTCAATTCATTGGTCGACTAAAAATTACCGATTGAAATAATTTGATTTATATTTCCTTAAAATATGTTATTTCATAACATGTTATTCTAGAATTTTTGTGAACGGTCGGTTTATGAGATATATAATTATACGCAGATAAAATAGATAGAATGATTTGCTTTTATTAATAAACTGCAGAGCAGTTGTGTTCTATACATACAGCGAGATAACGAGAACTGTGATCTTAATTTGATTCATTTATTCTATCAATTCAATGCGTCCTCACGGCGGGAAAGGGTTAGTAGTCACGCAAACATTCAACATTACAATATCTCTTATATTATATTGGTTACAATTATATTACAACAAAGTTAGTGCAGTTTAGTTTGTACGACCGTTGACTGGCAAATCAAAGGACTTAGGTTCGAGCTAAAGCTTGAACCCCTAAATTTTCGAATGTTATGCGTATTATAAATTAATCGTTACTTGTTTCAATCTTGGGAAACACGTGAAGCTGTCAGTCCTACCCTGTATTCCCAGTTTAAGTTTGCAAATTGAGAGGAGGAGGAGGATTGAGAAGTACTGACAGTTTTGGTAGAGTAGAAATATACCTGCCTCGTTTTTACGCGCATTAAAGGATAAAACAGGTACCATTTATTAAGTCTCACTAAAATTAACAGTTTTAGCGTGGTGTGCAAATCTCCGATCGTGTCGGATTATCGTTCCATCGGACTATGATAATGAGGAAATAGAGAGTGCATCTATGTTTGTGCATACACTTGTGACTATAATGTCTCCTAATTTATGAAGAATTTTGTTACCAAATCATGGGTAAACCGTTGAACAGATTTGGATGCAACTACGCATACAGATAAACTTTGTTCTAAATTAATACGTAGGATACTTTTTATCCTCGATCTTCACACAGGGTAAGCCGCGAGAAAAAGCTAGTATCAGAATTCAAAATCCAGAAATGTACATGACTACATGTTCATGTCAACACAAATTGTCTCGTTATAAATGGCGCCATCTTGTATTTAAATTACGTAAAGGTTTTACGTGTACCTACATTCTATAATATGTCTAAGATATCTACAGTAGATTAATAACATTGATACTAGTCAAATCTTTTTTTTTGCTAAAGACACTTACACTTTTTGTATGGTCAGCATAAAAAAATTTAATCGCATATTACAACAATTATAAATCATTTTTATTGAAAAAAAAAATTGGTTCACTGTGGGCGAACCGTTACAGTATCAAATAATTTGGAAATTATAAGTTTTGGGGGTTACTCTTCTCTCTCAATTATAAGTAGGTAACATAGAAACTAATTGCAATGTTGTGTTGCAAAAACAGATCCAAAACGCGTGGTTTTCTGGCAGAATTATTTTTTTTCAACTTTTGCAAAGTAATTATCATAATGGGATTGGGTCAGGATTTCAAAACCTCTATTCTAATAGAAATTCGAAAACCTCGTTTTTATTTTTCAAATGTTATTTTATTTTGCTGTAAACCGTACATTGATAGTTTACGTGGGTTGAAAGGATTAAAACGTCAAATATTGATGCCTGTCATATCTCATGGTTCATGATAAATTATATTTATCGTACCGCAGACGCTATTTGCGGATCGCAACAACAACTGTTACGTTACGTATAATTATTTATTAAGACTAGTGTTTTTTTGTGAACTGACTCTGAATGTCATCTTGTATACTTATTTGTGCTTATTTCAATCCTACACTAGTTAAAAATTAACCTGCTTTATTATTATTTACTGACCTGACTGATTAATTGACAGACGCATCAAGAACTTCTGTTCAAAATCCATGTTTTTGAACTACGATTATGTACATTCCAGTACTTTTGTCATTCAATAAAAGTCCTGGTGCAAAGCGTTGCTCAAGTGGAAACCATGGGGAAAGAAATGTCCAAGTACATTTTAAGGGTTACTGAATTGAACTTACAGGTCGCACAAAATCGTCCGGGATGGAGGATGATGAAGGAGACCTACGCCAATAGGTATGAGAAGAATAGGTAGGCATGTACAATATATCTTTGTGTTTAGTTAAGTTATGAATACCTTAAAAAATTCAAATAGATGTGAGTTGTTTGTTAATATAAAGCACGTAAAGCCGTTGGCCCTGCGCCTGATCTCTCTCCGTTCGTGTCAGATTGTCGTCCCATCGGACTATTAGAGTAAGGAAATAGAGAGTGCACCTGTGTTTGCGCACCCACTTGTGCACTTATCTCCTGCGTAGTTGACTAATCTCCGTGGAGATTGGCTGCTGTTGTCAAAATACGGTCAAAGTAAGGTCAGGAGGACAATAATGTATAATATATAGTTTGTTAATATATATTTTTGGCATGGGATTCAAAATGGCGAATTAAAAGGAGTTAAATAAGTGTCTAGCTAAAATACTGGCTGATTTGGAAATATGCTGGCGTGAAGATATTTCATACAAGGTTCTTTGGGATTGTTACAGCTATGAATAACTGTCACAGTATGTTACACTAAATTCATAAAATCTCCGCGTATCGATATCGTGCAAGTAAATTCACAACTTCCCGAACTTTACGAGTGTGCCCTCACTTATATTATGCAGACTCGAGATATCTACAAAATTTCAACCGTGTGCCCGATCTTTTAACGGATAGAAAGGCGTGTGCCGGCGCATAAAATCAGTGGCTACACGGCCACACTTCATTACAGTGAACGAAAGCGTGTAAGTGTGGTGTCAAATGTTACATTACACGTTACACTGCGCGTTAGAAAACGCGTTAATGGAACTGACAGTTGTGAAATTGGTGATGATGGGCTGTTATTGAATTTATTAGTAATGCTTCCTTGGAGGAAAAACTGTGGAGAAGAAAATAAGATTGTAAATAAACTACTTTATTTATTTGAGTGCTTGTTTGTCCGTTTGGTACCTATTTATTGAGGACACAATATAGCCTAGTGTTATGACCGTTGACTGACAAGTCAGAGGTCTTGAGTTCGATCCCAAGACGCGCATCTCTGACTTTTCGTAAATTATGTGCATATTAAAAATTAATTATCAGTTGCTAAAACGGTGAGGGAAACATCGTGATGAAACCAGCACACCTGAGAGATTTTTCAACGGTGTGTTAAGCCGTGTCAGGAGCTTATGGGCGGTTTAAATTCTGACATCAGGTTGTTCATCAACCATACGATAAGAAGGACACAATTAGTGCAGTATCTTAGCAATGTGCCTTCTTCTGAAAACAGAACCAGGCCATAAATGTTTGTTATACTTATAGGTGTATTGCTATATAATGTTATATAGTATATGTTTGTTAATATATCGCGAGTTTATTTGCTACTCGGGACAAATATTTTTCTGATGCACAGTTAGGTATTTGTTTCAATTTGGGTGTTTGTACTTACATATGAATTTTTTATATCTGTAAATTGGACTCGTGAAACAGGATAAATGTGAGATTCATCTAAAAAATTTAAATTGTTGGTTTGTATTTTCCTGTAGTAGCGGAGCAACAGGGATCAGATTTTTTATATAGATATAGTATATGGACGGGAGATGGATAAATTATAACCCCTGTTATACATATATAATATAATAAGAATAAATATAATTATATAATATATTGTAGATAAATAAAATATATAATAATATATATTATTAAATATTGTTATAAAATTATATATTATAAGAAAAGCCACTGGATAAACTTGTAAAGGTACTATATTTCTGCCTCATATAAGAACAAGACTGACTTACTACTTACAGGATAGAGACTTTAACTTAAAATCTTGATGGAATCAAAGGCTCTTAAGGAGTGGCTGGAATGCCTTAGAACGTGTGCCAGTAAATAAAAGTTCACTAACCCGAAAACACGTTATTTTCTAAATTCCATTAAAGTACGTAAATCTTGTGAAAAAATCTATTATCGGCATCAAGCTACTTACACATATAATTACTGTCGGACCTTAGATGGTGACAAAAAATAAGGCTACAATAACAATGGCGGTAACAATACTATCGACAGTTAACTCAATGTGTCGAATGTGTCGATAACCTTAACCGTAGATCTTTTCTACCATGTCTTATTGTGTCGAGTTGACACGATTTTTTGCACTTAACGTGAATAATCGATTATTATTACCTAAAAATGCGGTAACATTCGGTAATTCGGTAAATTTCTTCCGGAATCGTCGGAATGTCGCAATCGTGTAAAATTGGCTTTTATTTTATTTATTTAGAAATGAAATGGTTCTTAGAAAGCACTATTGTAAGGTAACTAGCGTTACGCTCGCGACTTTATCCGCATAGATTTTGGGTATTTCTTCCTCTATTTTAGTCTTACAATTTTTTTTTATATTCTGAGATTTTACTCGATTTGTCGATAGGAAAAAGAAAAGTCCCTATAGAAGTCTGTCTTAACTTTCAACGAATAAACCAATTAAAAATTTTTTTTTTCGTCATCATTTTTTTCTTCATCGTCATCATCATTTTAGGCAATTAAACTGTCTACGCGATTTTTAAAAACTGTCTTTTGTAAAGTTATATTTTTACACTTACCTACGTCTTATTTTTGTACAACCCGTCCAATTGGTGAAGATATATTATTCATTTTAATTATGGTACTACAAGTCTATATTCGTCTTGACTCTTGACATTTACATAAAATTACAAACAACTGACTTTTTCATACAAAACATGTCTTAACTTGTTCTATAACCTTGCTCTTTATGGTGTCCAAATGGTAACACTTCACAGAACGTGGAAATTTTATTTATCATTCTCATTTTCACACGTATTTAATGTACTTAAGTAGACTGTAACATAGTCACGTAAACTATTTGATATTTCAATCCTAATACCGCGAACCGCAATCGATAAATAATTATTTAACTGATAGAGAAAACAATATTTGGAAAAAACTGACTTACTATGCTATTAGAATAATACATTATTTAGAATAGAATAAAGTTTTTTTTGAGATCTAATTAAAATAATAATCTTAACTGCAGCTTAAATAGCTATAAGCGACTTGATTTGATTGACCCGATTATGATTACACAATTTAGGTTACTAGAATAAAAAAGGACTTAATTAAATATCATAAAGGGCTTGTGATCTTAGGTATACCTATACAAATTCTTGGATCAAGTCATTTTCGAGAAATGGTCTTTAATATACATTTTGATGCAAAAGTGATCTTATTAGAATTTCGTTTCAACTTTTAGATACGAAAATGCAAAAAAATGTAAGTTTGATGAGGCTATTTTTATAACATAGCTCCATAATAGAATTATCTCCTGTATCGTGATCATGGCATGGGTAGGTACAGTAACAGCATAATTACAAACAAATATCTGTAAGTAGTACCTATTTGTAAGTACAAAAACCCCCGCAGTTTGCGAATCACTTAAACGATACACTGATCGTATCAATCTGCCAACGAAACATATTGAATCATCAATAAATAATTTTCCAAATATATAGAAATCAAGATTACTTACGATACTTTAAATTAGTTTTCTCAACCATATTCGTAGACATCAATAATAAGCGACTAATTGAGTCCTAATTACAACTGAGTAAGACTAAGCAGGTCACTATTACAACCATACCATATACAGTAAATAATTTAGCAAGGACGTATCACATAAGGCTTAAAATATGCGTGATATACGCTCGATTGAATACCTATTTTCCTTTTGCTTCTCAGAGGCACTTTGTCCTCGTCAGTGCTACAAATAAAGGTTTCCCACGCGAGTTCACAAATGAATAAAGCTCGTTCTAACCTTTTATTATTACGAGCGCGATTGGCTTGCTCACGATACCATGGATTTATCGCGAGGACTCTCTGAGGTCCAACTATAAACCGATATACTCCTTTCTAGGCCAACCTTATACAAAAATTTACGACTATACAAGTTGTTCTCTTTTTTGTGCCAGCATTTTTTTGAATTTGGATTTTATTACTTTTTAATAGTGAGCATCCTTGTAGAGGTTATTTAATTGCTTTTGAAGCAGTGTTAGCGCTTTTATCGTTAGGCTTAACATTTTACGACTTTTTTTTATTGGTGTCACAGAAAAATGTGTTAACGCTTAAGCGTAACGCTAATGTTAACATATGCGAATGATTGATCCAAATTAAATCACGCGATTTTCTTTCATGCCAAATATTTGTTAAGATTTAATTAAAACCATATTCAATATAATGAAAAGGAACCAATTAACCAACGTCACGTCCAAACTTTTTACAAATCTCCCGAACAAATTAATACTACAAAAAAACTTGGGGACTTTTTAGAAAATGAAGCGCTTTATCGCTGGAAGTTCATTTTGTTCCTTATCCTTGAGTTTTTTGGTGCCTAAAGCGAAGTGGGGATCCATTAAGATAGGTCAGACGATACGCCTTTGGAATGCCACACTTCTCACTTCTTACTAAAATGGCTCCGACGAAACGGACTGAGTAGCGGCAAATAGTAAGACGATGATATTTTCTTGAATGCTTTCAATTTCCTTTTGTTGTTTATTTTTTCTGACAATCCTTTTGATTTATTTTTATTCTGTTAAAGAATTTTATTGTGAAATGTTGGAAATGCGGAGTTGTAGAATAGATGTTTTATTTTACATAATTTTGTCTTCGAACGGCTTAGGAGTAGAACTTAATTATTTTTTATGTTTTACAAAATTTGGTTTTGCATTTCATATAAGAAATCCTGACTGAGTTGTTTTAGAAATATGCATTAGAGATATTTATACCACATAACACGTCAAGTGATATGTGGTATAAATCAAGGAAATCAAAAGATGACACGATTGGCATTAGTAATTGGCTATTTACTCTTGCTGTCACTAATTCGATTCCCGCACGGGATAGTGTGATAGATAGATATCTATTACAATTTTAATGCTTAAGACTTGTAAAATTATAATATCTATTACTGCATCCTAAAAATATCTTAATCTGGACCAACGTTTTTTAAAAAACGAAAAAAAAGACTTTTTAATCTCACGCAACTAAACATCACCCTATCGCTACCGTAGGACTAATGTCACCTCTAAATTTAAAAAAAACAGACTGTCAGTACACCTGACAATAATCCGTTACTTGACGCCTTTGCCTCTGACAGCTGAAGGGCACTGATGCGTTGACCTTGTATAGACTGGCCCACCTACGCACTCCCAGAACCACATCCACAAGTATTGTCACTCCACCACCTCGATTAAACCCATTCCACGTTACTGACAATCCTAAATAACTTAGGACAAAAAGTCTAGACCACTTTGTCGGCTCTTTTATTACAGGTTTTGCAAGCGGCATTTTACGAAACATTTTTATCTAATAACAAATCAGCGGTCGCCTATAAAGGATTTATTTACCTGTCTACATAGTGCACAAACCTGAAGTTCATACAAATTCACTAAAGTCAGCTACACGCGGTCATTCTATATGTTCTGATTACTAAGAATTCTTCCTTATTCCGTCTACACACGAATAGTAACATTGTTGTAACGATCCATTAAACTATTATTATCAGGTCCAAAGAAACTGTGAGCGTATTGTTTCCCAGTATCAATTTCTGCGTTAATTCTAAGTAAATTGAAAACAAGAATCGTAATAATATGAAATAATATGCTAAATCAAATGAGTAAGCGAAACTTTACAGGAATATTAGGTATCAATAATAATAGATTACACAAATTATAATAAATTTTAAAATACTTTTTATTCTGTTTTACGCCTGTTCTGATCTATTATTATATAAAATGTAATATTATTTATATGTAATCTATTATTATCGATACCTAGCATGCCTGAAGAGTTTTCCCTTAAGGAGGATCAAATTAGTATTAGTATTTTGTCTCTCCAATGTCTGCGATCCAAAGTTTCATGTTATAGGTATTTGAAATTTGTGGGTCAAGTCGTTTTCAAGAAATTATGTCTTTTCGATATCATTATGATGTAAAAGTGAGATTATAACGATTTTATTTGACATTTAGGGTATGAAACCCTAACAAAATTATTTGCTAACTATGATGACGACACAATTGAAATAGTTAGGCTTCGCTTCATTTTCCTTGATGTAGCAGGTTCGGTTCCCGCATGAGACAATTATTTAAATGATAGATAATATTTGTTTCGGTCTTAGTGTTGGTTATTTATGAAACTATACGTCTCTAACTGGAGAAAATACTAGTGTTGGGTTACATAAAAAAAAGGTAAAGATAAAAATCATTAGAGGAATAAAGTACCTTCTCAACGCTTTTAAGACAACTTAGTGACAATTTAGAGAGAAAGTAAACTGAGCCTTTACCCTCCGTGTCGGTTGAGTCGGGTAAATCACCACTTTAGCGTAATATTTATAGTGGTGTGTATTACTTGTCTTCAAAATTTATGACACATATGACGTAAATACACTTGGATGTAACACTACGTAGTAAGTTTATTTATTCCAAAATAACATGTATAAAATACATTTACATAATAAAAATATACATCATGTAAGCCTATTTTCTTTAAAATTAAAAATAATTAAAGTTAGTTGTACCGTGAAATGAATCGAAAAAATATAGTAGAATGGAACGTAAGTTGACTGAAGAGACAAGACTGAATTATTATTATTATTTATTCATTATTAATAGTTGTTTATTTGCAAATGTATATTGTGATTGATGGTGGTAAACTTTGGTGTCCGCATAGTTGCATAAACACTTTATAAAAATGTTTATGTAATTAAATTGTCGTAATTGTCTAATTAAACGGTTTTATTTAGCTTGCCCTGTTTGTTGTTTGGTTTGAAATTTTATCCTCTTCCTGTTGGCAGTTAATCTTTAGTACTTATTTAAGTGCTGATGACAAAACCTTTTTACGTAAAAAAAAAAAAATACGAATATTATTTTTATCACAAAGCCTGCAGACGAAATCAAAGGCAAAAGTTAGTTTTAAATACAAAAGCAAATATAAGGAATGCAGTGATGTAATAGCAAAGTTCATGTGAATATTTTACGAGATATTTATTCTTCGTTGTCCGGTTATGCGAATATCTCAATTTGCGGTTGACGAAGATGCGGTGAACCGCACCGAGGCAATAAACCAATGAATTTCACAGATCAATAATATTGGACATCTCTATAATCAGTTATGTTTATTATAAAATATATTATGACGTTTTATGATAGGTCGTTGAACCGCAGTTTGTAAGCATTGACATTGCATCGGAATTTTAATATGATGAGATATTATATGATGTGTAGTGACGGTAAATGCTTTCGATTAACAGTAATATGTTATTGAATGTGATGTATTAAGTTTTTTATGAGATATTGTCGAAATAATGATGGTAGTTTTCTTGGGTCGGATTATGCAGCAATAGGTATGTAACTTATTAGGTAGTAGGTACATAATTCAGGCTAAAACTTCTCCAACGGGACAGGACACAATTAAAATTTATTGTTATGATCCGCTCGGATCTTATGCGAGTCAGCCGTTAGAATTTTAAAATTCTTTTCCTTGTTTTTAATTAGTTTCACTAAATTTTAAAATGGATTATGTATAATTACCTACTACAAAAACAAACTACTAGGTTATCTTTTTCTATCTCTATCTGCTTTAGGAATTAAAAATGGGTTCTTTAGTTATAGTTTAAGTTATAATATTTGTGGTAGGTAAATCGAAAAAATACAATTTTCCATTTAATTTATAATGAAATTAAAAAATTATTTAAATTTAGATAAGTTGTATAATAATTAGTTATTATTATTAGCCTAATAAACCCCAAAGCCTCCATCCTTTTCCTGCATTCTTTTATTGTGCAATTTATTGTAAAATTTTGCCAGCTTCGAAGGAAATGATCCAGGTCGTCCCGCCACCTCCTACTCAATAATAATTAAACTTTCTATTAGAAAAACTCCTTTGAAATTCCAAATGAATGTCAAAGCTTACAAACAACTTTAAATATTAAAAAAAACCTTAATAAATTAAACCTCTTTTTACCCGACTACAAAAAAAAGGAGGGTTATGATTTTAGCAGTCTATGTATGTATGTATGTATGTATGTAAGTTTGTTCATCTGTTCCCTCGTAGCTCCTAAACTATTGGTTGTAATTCAATAAATAAGGTGTCTATCGATGCGTCTTAATGGTCTGCGGGTTATAGGATTTATGAAATTTCGTTAAATCAAATAAGGTGGATTTTAAACATAAATTAGTCAGCTCGAAAAAAATAAAGTTAAGGTAAATTTATCGTGTTTGATATCAAATGGAAGGTCTTGATGAGCACATTCAGAATATGTATATATTATCTATATATTCTGGACCACTTCTTAGAATATCAGGCTTCTAACTACCCGTTACGACTATCATAAATATATGTGATTATAACACTGCATACAATGTGAAAACGTGATAACAATAAATATTTACTAATTAAATTAAAGTTTCTACACATCACTGCCTATTAAATTACGATTATGTTTTAAAATAATGTTAATTAAATTGAGATTTCTTTTTTGTAACTAGATGGCATTGGTTTGCGGTTTTGTGGAAGTAAGTAACATAGAGTTAAAAATACCTCCTCAAAAATCCCGGAATCGTAAACATAACAATTAAATCCCGGGATTTTATTAATATGGACTGGACTTTGACCTATAGTTTTTATTAGAATTTTGTATGTAAAATAAAACTCATTAATTTAACAGTTTTAGTACCGAACTACCTAAGTATTACATTATCTGTTACCGATGTCTAAAAACATAATAAAGACTTTTTATTATAATAATTTAGTTCATATGTATTTAAAACGTAAAATTAATATTTTGGAGAATTTATTACATGTTTTAACACATGTTTGCTTATTAAATATAATAAATTATTTAATAAGAAATTTGAAAAACAACTGATACGGAAGGGATTCGAACCCACGATCTCCGACGTACCGTGCCGACGCTCTAACCGCTGAGCCACCGTATCCCATCAAAATCAGTCGAAATTTCAAATCTCTTTCTACGCCTAGGGCGTGTGGTAATATCTGTCGGTGCCTTCTAAAAACTGCAAAGTTTAGAACACTGAGTCGGATAATTAATGTATTCAGATTGATATTACCACACGCCTAAGGCGTAGAAAGAGATTTAAAATTTCGACTGATTCTGATGGGATACGGTAGCTCAGCGATTAGAGCGTCGCGCGTCGGCACGGTACACCGGAGATCGTGGATTCGAATCCCATCCGTATCAGTTGTTTTTTTAAATTTCTTATTAAATAATTATACGTAAAATTAATTTCTTATTTCCCGGGAATTAATTGTAATGTTTACGATTTCGAGATTTTAGAGCAGGTATTATCAACTCCATGTTACTTACTTCCTTGAACTTTAGGTAAATGTACTCTATCTATGATATCCCACAAAAAAGGTTTCATGTGTACTTATACTTCTTACTACTTTTCATGTATACTTCTAAGAAATATAATATGAGGCTATGTTTTAATAGCTCGAAGTCACGGACGACACCTATGAAATAAATTTAATTTAAAAAATACATGACATTGACTAAAGGTTTGAACCGAAGTTGACAGTTAAAGAAATCTACCTATTTAAGAACTACCACATTCTAAAAAATTGTGATTAAAATGAATTTTATTGGTTTCTTTACCACTAAAAATCATTGAAAAAAAATATAGTATAAAAACTAAAACCCGACTACTTAAAATCTAAAAACAAGCTTCTTAGATTTGAAATAAAATTCTGTAGTCGGAGGCCTTAATGTATTATAGGTAAATAGGTACTAGATAATCTTCCAAGGGTAAATACTTTGTAATTTGGTGGCCTCCGACTACAGAATTTTATTTCAAATCTAAGAAGCTTGTTTTTAGATTTTAAGTAGTCGGGTTTTAGTTTTTATACTATATTTTTTTTAAATAACAACTAGGTATACGCGATGTTAAATAACGATAACACTTTCACACATTTCTTTTTAAACAACATTACCCACATAAACAAATCTTTATTCAGTATTCCACCAATAAATCGAAAACAAATTATTCAAAGTAAATCTAAATTAAGTCGGACTATCTTCGCCGGGTATCATAGGCTGGTTGGCCTTATCTCTTGGGGACTAGTTGCTGTGCTTTACAAATGTGGGAAGTCACGCGACGAGTCAGCAACCGACCAGCAACGGACAACAGTAGCTTGTTGTTGTAGACTGTAGTGTTAAGTTGTTATTTATTGTAGTGATCGATCTGAGAAGGGTTAGGATTTATGTCATTAACTTTCGACAGTAAAATTTAATACTAGCTGTTCCCCGCAACTTTGTCCACGTTAAATTAAATTTTCCTGTAAACGCACGTTGATAAAACAGCCAAATAGCCAATATCTTTCTAACTTGAATCACTGATATTGGTATTTATTACTGAAAACTCTTTTTTTAGAATAAAAAATAGCCTATATCACTCAGGAATAATGTAGCTTCCTATAAATGAAAGAATTTTTAGTATCGTATCGGTAGTACCGGAGATTACTCCCGACATACATACATACAAACTTTAGCTTTTTTATAATAATAGTATAGATTGGCTGTTTTAATTAAGAGTAGAATCACTAGAAACATGAACAAATAAGAAAAGAAGTTCGATATCTTTCTACCTAGCTCCTAAACTAGGAGTATTGGTGCCAGGCGCTGTATAGGAGCGCAGAACGACCGTTTCTGGTGCAAATGCACAAGGAGACCTGACCCCAGATAAACTCGAAAAGGGAAAGAGGAATAGGAAGAAGATCTGCTTCTTATCGTATGGTTGATGAACAACCTGTCGTCAAAGTTTAAACCGCCCGCAAACCTCAGACCTGATTTTACTCAACGGGAATATTACTCAAGTGAGCTGGTTTTCTCACGATGTTTTCCTCCACCGTTATAAGCAAGTGTTAATTAATTTCTAATACGCACATGAATTCGAAAAGTCAATGGTGCGTGCCTTGGTTTGAACTTACGACCTTTGGCTTGGCAGTCCAACGGTCATACCACTAGGCTATTAACTGCTGTATTATTAAATAAAATAATCTTTTATTTCAATCAACGATCATAAGGTATGACCAGAGTTAAACAGACTAGAGACAGAGTATTGCTTTATGCTTTATGCGAACATTAAAGTTGAAAAAACAAATAACTCCTCAATAACCTGCCTCGATTGGTCATGTTATATGCGCTGTTGTTACTCCGTGCCTCGAAAAGCACGTAAAGCCATTTGGTCCTGCGCCTGATCTCTTTCCGATCGTGTCAGAGATTGCCATCTCATCAGACTATGAGAGTGACGGAATAGAGACTGCACCTGCTGCGCACACACCTGTGCACTATAATATCTCCTGCGTATTTGGCTAATCTCTGTTGAGATTGACAGCTGTGACCAAAATTTCAGTAAGGAGGATACTCGTATTATTATTACCCTTTTAACATCCAAAACAGTTTGCTTTAAGTGAATAGAGGAAAAAATGCAAATAGGTATTTTTTTTAAGCGGGGTCAGATGTAGGTACCTACATCAAATTGCCTGTTGTAGCCTGACCAAATAAGGTCAGAGTTAATAGGTTTAATTTCAAAATGTCATAAAAACCTTTGCTTCTTTGCTTCCAGATACCAATGAAACGATCGAATTAAATATTTATGGTCAGTACTTAGTCAAGATAAAAAGACGAGAATTTAATTAATATCGAAGATTGAAAATAATCTAATTGATAGTGCTTTCATTATTTAAATTGGTTGATTGTCATTAGATTAATTTTACACCCACACAAACTAAAGTGTTGGAGATTGCTAGTCCTATCTGATATAGCCAGCGAATTTAATGTTACCATATTATGCAAAGAGTTTTCTGACGCCGGAATTTTGAGAGTGACATCAGGAAAAAATATTTTTGTGATTTCTTTTTTTATCTTTATTTATTTTAAAATTTTCTTATTAAAAAAACATATATCAGGGAAATTATTTGAAATTAGTATTGTGGGGATACTGATTTCAAATAATTTAATAATATTTACTGTATACAAATATAATTAAATATATTTATATGTATTTAATTAATAATTAAAATGAATAAGGCAACGTTTTTACTGAAAATTTTGGTAACAAACAATATAAATAGTTAGTGTTTTTATTTTATGTACCATTTTTTTATACGGACATTTGAACCGAAGACACAAATAAACAAATGTGCAGACAGAAAAGCGAGTTATATTTTAAGTCTTTAACTTATCGAATGCAAAATTTGTACAAAACAGAAAGACAGACAGAACTAGTTAATAAAAATGTAAAAAAAATGCTAGATAATGACACAAAATAAGATTGTATGAATAATATTGAGACATTAAGTCAGAAAATTTAAAACTTTATTCGGAATAAACAATTACCTAATCGCACATAGAACTAAAACTAAAAATGTATTGTAAATGTTGGGTGTTTTGGACGGATATCTCACTTTGAATATGGTCACCCTAAGCGTGCTGAATAAATATGTATGTACGGTTAACAGTGGTAATTATATAGCACCTTCGCTTAATAGCAATAAGTTCTATTTTCCAATACAACTATGATAACACTGAAGTGTGGTCGATGATACTACTTATCTAAATGCTTAAACAAAGGACCATGGGGGATTTTGTATGGACCCCGTCCCCACCCACCAACAGTCACGGGCTATATGTCAACATGTTTGTTAGGAGCCATAGAAAGGCAAGCCACCTGTTTTAAGAGCGAAATCAATGGAGATTTTTTTTTACAGGACAAAACGTTTGGGTACTTTTACGATTATTTTTCATAAAAAATCTGTTATTATGTACATTTTTGTACAAAAATATATTACTAATAGGATAAAAGTAATGTAAGAAAGCTTATTTCAAACTACAAAAACCATTGTGTGTCTCCTCACGAGGGAACTCCTCAACGGTCAGTAGCTCGTACACAAAACTTTGCGTATACCTAGGTTTAAACATGATATTCATCATATGACCTGATGCTGCACCAAGAATTGTCTTCACACGCAGGATTTCTTCAACGCTTATAAGCATATTTACGAAACTCTGTAGGTAAATACTTAAGTTTACTTCGTTTATTGCCTGTGCTACTACAGAACTTTAATTATTTTGATCATTTAAAATCTGAAACAATGAATATTGGCAAAAACAAGTGAATAACGCCAAAAACTAGTGAACATCGGCAAAAACAAGTGAATAAGTGAACGCCGAGAATATAAATTCTCGGCGTTCACTTATTTTTCGGCGTTCACTTGGTTTTTCGGTGTTCACTTGTTTTTTCGGCTTTTACTTAGTTTTTCAGTGTTTACTTCTTTTTTCGGCGTTCACTTGTTTTTTCGGCGTTCACTTGGTTTTTCGGTGTTCACTTTATTTTTCGGCGTTCACTTGTTTTTTCGGCGTTCATTTGGTTTTTCGGGGTTCACTTGTTTTTCTGGCTTTCACTTGTTTTTGTCGATCACTTGTTTTTTCGGCGTTTACTTGGTTTTTCGGTGTTTACTTGTTTTTTCGACGTTCACTTGTTTTTTCGGCGTTCACTTGGTTTTTCGGTGTTCACTTTATTTTTCGGCGTTCACTTGTTTTTTCGGCGTTCACTTGGTTTTTCGGCGTTCACTTGTTTTTTCGGGGTTCACTTGTCTTTTTGGCTTTCACTTGTTTTTGTCGATCACTTGTTTTTGCCGATGTTCATTTTTTCATACTTGTACGATCAAAATAATTAAAGTTCTGTAATAGTACCACGGGCAATAAACGGTTTATTCATAATACCTAATACATATAATATTGATCATGAACTAATGATGCAACCAGGATCTTCTTTTCACAGAAAACTCCTTAATGGTCAATAACTTACAGAAACCTTGCATGTGCTTACGCATATTTTGATAATTAAACGTGATATTCACCATATGACCCGATGTAGAACTAAGAATAGTCTCCATCCGTAGGATGGCATGGCATGGCAAATACAATAAACACAGTACTTAGATATATGTTTACTTTCTTACCTGAGAACTCCTTAACGGTCAATAGCTCATACACGAAACCTTCCATATTCCTATGTTTATTTAGATAATTAAACATAATATTCACCATAACGTAAATGCAAAGTTTTATGGACGATCTTTTGACCATTGGAAAATTCTTACATGTAAAGACGATTGAAGCTGCAGCATCTGGTCAGTGACTATCATGTTTAATCAGCTAAATAAACGTAGATAAGCACAAAGTTTCGTGCACGAGCTACTTACCGTCGAAGAGTTCTTACATGTGGAGACGATTCTAGCTGCATATCAGGTCATGGTGAATATCGTGTTTAATCATCTAAAAATACGTAGGTATAACGCAAAGTTTCGTGTACGAGCTATAAACCGTTAAAGAGTTCCTATGTGTGGAGATGATTCTAGGTGCAGCATCAGGTTATGTCAATAATATAATTGTATTGTTAACAGAACTGAACGTGTATGAAAAATTCTAGCTAAATCGTTTAGGAGGAACTAATAAAAAAACTAAAAATAGCTTGAAAAAATGGCACACAAAAGTGCTATTATTTCATGAACCCCATACATTTCAAGATTGTCGCCATAATAAAAAAATATCAACATGTTATGATGCTTCGAATGAGATATGTTTCAAATCTGTTGGAGGGTGGGGACACTTTTACTCAAGGTCCTTTAAGCAATATATAAGCAGCGATAACCTCGTAGTGAGACCGTTGGTTTGCTAAGTCAGAGGTCATGAATTCAAATCTAAGAATTTATAATGAAGAAGAATGCAAAATCTTAACCACAAATATTGTGGTCTATCATAGTTTTTTTTTATTTATCAGAAAATTTAAAATCTATACCTACATTTATATAAAATACATTTAATAAAGATTTTAAAATTAAGTGATTTAAATAATCTCAACCCTTTATCTAGGTGTGCCAAATTCTAGTCCATTGCAGATAGACTCTAAAAAAAAGCTCTGACGTATTGACAACCTACTAATTAAAAAATGATTTAATTGGCAGCGTGGGCAATGGCTTTAATCAGTAAGTCACAAGCACAAATCTTGCCCTTAATAAAATTGGTCTTCCTGCAATAATTATTATGTATATCATTTAAATACGTGTCATTTATCTAGATTGCTTTCTATATGTATTGTAGTAACAGCGTAGTTTTAATACTCGTACTACTAATAAACAAAAACGTCCATAGACAAAGTTCGTCAGTAAACCTTAAACGCGTGTTTGCATTCACAACACTGTATACACTGCCTTTGTGAAACAGCCTAATGAAGTGAATTTATGTTGCGGGCCATTATGAGCGAGTATTAAATGCATTACCGCCATGTATAACGGATTATATTGTTTTAGTCTTGGAATATTCAGTATTAGTCTTAAGCTCCACTGCTTGTAGATACAATACTCCATCACAAAAATAACTGATATCACTCAGATACAAAAATAACTGATGTCACTCGAAAAACTGCTACGCTGAAATGGAAAATGGAACTGGGCTGGAGATCTCTGCCGCAATCAGACGCCGAAAAGGCCAGGTCAACCCATTGGGTCCTCAGTCGCAGCAGAACCAGATGGAAATACCAGAACTTGATACGATTATTAAAGACTGATCCATAGCAGCTGCAAAGATAGCCTTCCTTTCTTATGAAAGAATATTTTTGATAGATACTATTTACAATAAAAATAAATAGGGATAAGTTAACCCTTTGTCATTTCCAGGTTATGATAAATGAAAATAAATATTATGGTGGTAATAATAAATTTTAGAATTGGACTAACATCACTATTGCAGCAAAGATAGCTTAGTGGTGCGACCGTTGAACTTGCAAAAACCAGTTCACAAATTCGATTTCGTTTTGAAGTCATACTACTGTTACGGTTAGTTCATAACATACCACAATTGGGCAAAGGCCTCCTTGTCATTTAGATAGTCTAGACCAGTGTAGACCACTGTTGATTCTGACTAATTCGTCCCGCCATTTTCGTGGTCTGCCATAAATATAATGCCGCTACCGTTTAGCTATATTATAGACTTAGCTCCGTACTTTATGTGCGTATAATAATTGAACTTTCAAAATATGAGAAAATCAGCAATTCTGAACGATTTTTTAACGATGTGTAAAAAGTCTCTATAGACGCCGAGGGCAGTTTAAACTCTGATACCTTTTAGGTTGTTTATCTACCACAATAAAGAAAGAAGAAATTACCATTGCATATGAAGCGTGACTTAAATAATACAAGCCTAAAATTTGAATCACTTTTTATTTTTTTTATTTTTCACTATAACGGTCATTTCAATAAATCAAAAACAAAATTCAAGAACTCACGTAACTTCCTATACCAAGTTTTTAATAGCGTCTTTGAATTTCATTCCCTCGTATATTATAACCCATTGTTTACTTTCAAAGATCACCTCTGACTCGGTAAGGAGTCGTGGTATGTCTGTCCGTTTGTTGATGTTTATGCAATTGTTTTATATTTTTCTATTACTCTGTTGAACACTGGTCCCATCCCTTAACTACCTTATATCACTCATAAGCTACAGAGAAAATTGAACTTTCTTCTATCATATTAAGATTCAAATTAGATTAAGCATGTTTGGTTGTTCAGACTTTTTAGTTTGTTGAATCAAAGTGTTCGGATCCGTCGTTCTAGCTGGTTCTCTGTGGGCGATGTTTCTGGACATGCAATATGAATTGTACCCTAGCTAGTGTAGTCCCATCATGTCGATGTAAGTACCTTACGACATCCCTATTCATATATCATAATCTTATGGGAATTGTTTGCTATTTGGTTGAATGTGCAGTTTCTAAAAGGTTTTTGTCGGTTTTCGTTAACGAGTATCATAAAACAAAACGACATGGCGCAGGTTTCCTGTTTCTGGTTATTATGTGATATGTAGCTAATATATGTTAAACTTGTAGTACCTAGAAAATAAAATAAAATTTAAAATATGCTACAAATAATTACCATTTAAGTTAAGCATTATATTTTTAAAGTAGATTAGGTAAGAATAAATATATCACTAATCAATTTCATTATCATCATTTTTAGAATAGCCCATCATCGTCCACTGCTGAACTTAAGCTTCCCTGAAAATGCTTCAACCATCCCAGTTTTTTAGGTACTAGGTACTTAATAGTCCAGATCAGATTTAAACCGTTAACTCTGGAACAAAGCGAATAATTCTTAAAATAGCCATTGGTGCTGATTCTCTTGTACATCCCGCTAAACTAATTTTAGTCTAACTATATCTCTTTCTAATAAACACCATCAAAAAAAGACAGCAAATTGAACTATCAAATTAGAGCTGTCAAATTATTCTACGTCCTTGCAATTGACGTAATATTAGACGAGACCTATAACATACCGACTAAATTCTCATTGATATCACGCAAATGGACTAGTTTGACAGCTCTAAAAATCTTCTATCCATTTCTAATGATCCCTGTTAGAAAGAGAGATGGCGAGTCTAAATTAGTTTAGAGCGTGTGCAAGAGAATTAGCACCATTGTATCCTATTTACAATAAACGCAGACATTCAGTTTATAATCGTAATCCTAGCCAGTTCACAGTTACAAGAACACGACTATCTAAATTTAGAAGAACGTTATCCAAAACACCTTCTGATACCTAATATTCCATTAGGTACGATAATAGTAACATCCCTAAGGCGTATCTAAGTCCGCACGTGATACTTAGGGCAACCATAATATGCCCGCGTAACGGGATTTGTCTCACATTTGCCCTTTCCAATTTTGCTCGTCACATTACGTACCGTATTTTGAGATACGCGTAAAAAAGAGAAACAATGTTGTTCCGATAATTCAATTTAGATATTTATATTTTGTTACAGTATTTTTTATTTTGATACGCGGTTTAGTGTTAAGCCGCTTTGTTTTTATAATAAAAATATCATTTTTGCGTCACGTTTATTGTTGCTGGTATTTTTTATTCAACGTTTTAATAAATGATTAATTTGAACGATACATTTCGCCATTGCCATGCCTAAACGGAGTGTAATCACAGTTTGGTATTTTATCCGTACTGTATACAATATTCTTTTACTTTCCTCAAAATTAATACCCCAAATTATTTAATTAAATTATTTATTTATTTATTTTGGAAGACTTATAGCTCAACAAAACACACTAAAAACAATATAATGATCGGTCAGCCAATTATAAGTCTTCACGTAAAGAAAACAGAATAATTTTACAAAAATCTGTATATAATACTAGGTATTATTTTAATAGATATAACAGATATCCGAAAGCTATCAGTTTTCTAAGTTACATAAACGACAATTGTAACTTTAAAATGAGGCAGTAAAAATTAACATAATCATAAGGAATTAACATCTAACTTCTGTTTGAAAGTGTGGTGTAATTATCTCAATACTAATTTAAGTTGCCCTATTAAGTAATGGCTAGCTTTGCTTCCCTAAACCTGTACGTTTACCATTTCCTAGTAAATTTCTACTCAGTGTACGTTTGTGTAACTCACGATTTTTCCGCTCCAAAGATATATGGTCAGTTCGAACTACGCTATCTATATCTTCACGATTTAAGGCTAAAGCAAATAGAAATTCATTTAGTAAAGGTAAGTACTAATTATGTTCTCACCAATCAAAGCCACGTTTTGTTAATATCGGAATACAGAATCTGTATCCAAAGTAAAATACGACACGATTGGCGTAAGTGGTTTAGCGATTGACCTTCTACACTAGGTGTCGCGGTTCGATGCTCACACGGGACAACATTAAAATATTTCCGCTGCATTCTAGTTATCTTAGTTTCTGGTTGTTTTTTAATCTGGCGGGTAAATATGTTTGTTTCTATGTGACATCTGTAAGAGTAAAACATTAATGTGTCAAAAAAAGAACCATAGAAATATTAAATTTCCAATATCTTTGAAAAGAACGGATCACTGTTCAAAAAAATAATTTAAAAAGCGCTTGCGACATAAAAAAACTTACAAGCTAATAGATTATTTCAGATTTCTAAGCTTAATAATGTAACTCATAAAATTACAATACATATAGGGTTTTTTAATAGTTATTGTGTGATAGCTATTATAAATTACTGCTGTCGTAACCAAAATATAAGAAATATGAGTTCAGAGATAACAAAACAATCACTGACTAATATTATTTATCGTTATTTGTAAACACAAGAGTGAAAACCAGGGTAATATTTTAAAACGGTCATAGTTAATATCCCAAACACCATGTAATAACTATTAAAACTAATAATTACGTGCTAGAACGACCACTTTGGTTACTTTATGGTTACTCTACTGATACTCAAACGTTAATGGTTTTGTCTCGAAGTCTCGACACTCGGCGCCAAACTGTTTTGACTATTTATCAAGACGTACCTACTAACAATCCTTTTTAGCATTCCTTTGAATTCGCTCCGAGGTATTCTTAATGCGTTTGAAGACATTACTTTATGTCTTCGATTAAATTACAGCGAGATAAAGTGAATGACATGGAACGGGTAGAGTTTGAGCTTTAAGAGGTCGATACTATCCCGTCCTGCCGTTGCGCCATTATGGTTAACCTAATCCGAGTATAACTTTATTTTATTGACATTCAATTGCACCTAAAAAAAATAACACTCAATATTTTTTTCTATACCTCATAATTTGGTATTGCAGGTACGCCCAGAAGTAATAAAAATGTACATTGAAATAAAGAAGTTACGTTATTGCCGATGTCTTTTTTTTCTCAAATGAGGTTTGTGGGAACTTGATATACGCCAACAATGTTACTATACATATGTAATGTACGTTTTCTCTTTTGGCATTTAGATTTAATAGTCTCCGATATCATACATCGACTTTTTCTCACAATTGTGATAATATTTTGATTACCCTGACGTAAACTCTGCAATTTCGTTGCCCTAGTATTTTTGTGGAGTAACATCCTACAATACAAACAAAATTTAAAGTAACGTTGCTAAAAATGCTAAAACAAAAAAGTCGTATCTAAAAATTTCATAAGAAAAAAATTCGTATCTAAGTTCACGATAAGCCAAAAATGCTTTTTAAGTGGTCAAAAATATAAGGTGCAATATTATAATTTCTGTTGTATTACATACAAACAATGGTCCGTTAAAATGATCTCATACTGCCATTAGCCCGCTGTGTTACCATCAGATAAGCAAAAACAGAGATTTGTTATACAATCTTCATACAACACTGACAGATAACGGTACGCGGTTATTGAATGGGACAGTTTTTGACTATATAATGTTTATTTACGAATATGGGACGGAATAAATCAGTAGTTTTTAAAGCTACAAAATAACATGAATATCTACGTTGATGTGTATGATAAGCAAAACAAAACTTCAAAGAGGTCAATTATGAGTAAACGATGCAAAGCATGAATAAGAAATAGACCAAAAGCTTAGCACTTAGAGTCGGGCTTATGGTAGTAGCAGTAGGTAATATGGATGCACCAAATCCTGATCGGAAAAATCAAATCAAGTAATAGATATACTCTAATTCTATATAAACTTTGAAAACCTTCAAAGCTTAGTGAAGAAACCTGCACATTTGAAAGATGTTTTTGAAGGTGTGTAAATGATACTTTTCCCGAACTAATCTTTAGACTTTTTCACTTTCGATTTAGAACACCAAAGCATTCTAAAAAGACATATTCTTTATTTAAAGCATAGTAACAGTAAGCAATTTTTTGGTCGACTATACGTTGTTTGTTTTACAACGTAAGATGCTTGGCCACTTAGTACTTCATGATACCTTCTTTGAGATTATTTTAGAAAAAAAAATAAGGAAAAAGAGGAAGGGGAATAATCGATCAGAAGTTTTTTACTATAAGTGAAAGAGAAAGTAGGAGTCAAGTCTCGGAAGACAAGATTAGAGTCAATGATGATTACTCTAAGGACAAAAGCGTATCTCTTAATAGAAAGAAGATAAGTTGTGTAAAAATAATAATAGAAAAACGAAACACTTTTTTGAAGAAAATATGGAGAAGAACCTGTTTATTCAGAATTCTGAAATAATACAGGCCACAGAGCGCTGGAGTTTTGAAATGCAAAATATATTTTTCATATGAAAGTTGAAGAAGGGAATGTAATATGAAACTGAATTTATGTAAACTTTGTATTCGAGCAATATTATTTGTAAAACATTTGAAAGAATAAAATATTGGAACAGATATGTTCAGGCTATTTCTCTCAATATTGACTGTTAAAATACTTTGGTCCTTACAGCCGTGGACCAGTCAATCAACAGAGGCATCTCAGCCTCGAAAAATATTGACACTATTGAAATGACACTACAATATTCCGTATTTAGACTGACGGTAAGTTGAACTGACGTTGGCTTGTTGTTACGTCATTGTGGAGGGTATTTGCCCATAATCGCCACACTGGGTAAGCGGGTTGGCGATCCCAATAGCAGATGATGACACAGAAGGATATTGCTGCCCATCCTTCGGATCTTTCTCGCTTTTTCTTAGTCGCTTTTTATGAGACCCGCGGGACGAGTAAAGGTGGTTCTATTCTTAGGCCGGAAACCACACGGTACACACATAATTATGATAATAATAAATAAATAAATAAATCAGCCTGTTACTGTCCCAATGTAGAGCAAAGGCCTCTTCTCATACAGAGAAGGATTGAGCATTAATCACTACGCTAGCTCACTGCGGGTTGGCGATTTCAGACAATTAAAGTCCAGGTTTCCTTACGATGTTTTCCTTCACCGTTACTCATTGGTGTCTTAGATTAACTAAGAAAGTACATAATTATGACATTGAAAAAATCACATTGGTACATGCCAGGTTCGAACTCACACCCACGCGCTTGCAAAGCGGGTCCGTAACCAATACGCGACCACGACACTTGATAATACGACATATGATAATACTAATAGAAAAACAAAGCAGGCTCCAAAATAAACCAACAAAATATATCACCCACATTCTACTCGATATTCCCCACTAAATCGACCGCTACCATAATCTGGTCCTTACACCCGCAGGCCATTCTATGTCAACCGAGGCGTCTCAGCCTCAACAAACTAATGCTATTGAAACGACACCACGAGACTCCGTATTTAGACTGACGGTTTTAGTTGGACTGACGTTGGCTTGTTCCGGAGTTCGGAGGCTAATGGTTTGATGCTGATGTTGTAGATACGTAAGTAAATTGCAAGGAAGTTTGTGAAAAGTGTGTGAGTTAGAATAGAACCTTTTTTATCTTACTCGGACAAAGTACGTAACTTACGAAACACTTACGAAAGCTTACGGACTTATTAAAAAAATTAACACTGATATTTTTTAATGAACTATTGTTGAAATTCTTGACTATTGAAGTTACTAAATTGATTTTGTTTCACATATTTTGTTTTTTTTTTGTGATTTTTTTACATGTTAGCTTATTAAAAATTAAAAATTTGAAAAAACAACAACTGATGCTGGTACGATACGGTGGCTTGGCGGGTCAGAGCGTCGACACGGCACGTCGAAAATCGTGGGTTTAAATCCCATCCGTTTCCGTATCAGAGGAAAAAAAGCATAATGTTGATAATCACAAATAAGTATCAAGAATTTTTTTTATATTTAAATACTGACAGCAAAAGATGAGTTTAAAACTATCTTATCACAAGTTTAATAAAAAGTACCTACCCTAGAAAAAAAACGTTTCATAGAATTATGTTTACATAACACTTTAATAATTGTATTCAAACACCTTTACATCATTCTAGTTCATAACTATGTATTAATGTCCAGTGAGATCGAACGATAATTACATAGACTTGTATATTTAAAACATCAGGCTAAGATTTTTTGCGTCAATCCACATCATTCATGGTTGACGTACCGTCAACAGCACATCAATGGCAACTATTATGCACTTTAACCAAATAGAAATAAGATCGAATTTCTAATAATACTTTACTTATATACTCTCGACTTCACCAATAATTATAAATGTAACATGAATAATCATAGCTAAAACCCTATACTATAATTTATATTTTCCCACGAGTAAAGACTTAAAAGCTAAGTTAAAACTAGTTTCGCGTAATAGGTTCGCTGTCATTGTCACTTCAGTCACTGCATCTAGTTTTCTGACTTGTCCTGTGGTAGGTATTAACATCTACACTTTGAACCTTAAGAAGAGAGTATGATAGTTGAAAGTTGTGTGTTACAAATTGTTTACTCGTGAATGCTTCAGATACGAGTACAATCGTCGTCACAATGTCTACAACACATGTAAGCGTGGCCTCTAAGACAGTGACACGATAAAGGCGGGGACGCTGTGACATTAAAAATTATGGACAATTAAAGTTATGGACTATTAACCAATTTGTAATAAAGAATTATTTGGTGTCCTAATAAATCCAAGGTCTGTTGAAAGTATTGGTCTAGTTATTGGTAACGTTTTATTACTCCTAAAGTCCTTGCAAGAGAAGGCACCCATATTTCCCTATAACGGAGGACAGGACTGTTACCGTATGGTACTGAGAACCGTCAAAATAATAGTAATATCTAAATACTTAATACTTTTGCTTACCTACGTCGTTTATTAAACCCAGGGCATAATATCTGGTCTAAGGAAGATCCAGCGTCGGTCATTCACGGCAGTTTTGCGAAAGTATGTGAATTGCGTTCCTGCCTTCCCGTCAGTATGCGAAAAAGAAGGACACAGAGGATTTTAGCCGGTGTGCCGGTCTCTAGGACGGAGAGCCCGACATAATCGTCTCTCATACCCCGAGCGGTATGCATTAGGCGCATTTCCCCTTTACACAAAAAAGGACATATTCGGTGACTCCTAGACATTATTGATTTCTAAAGGCTTTTGTAGCTTGATACGTGCCGTCCGCTAAATATTGATTATCTACACGCTAGGGCCAAAGTTTGGACGGATGGATCAAACTGTTTGAAACTTAGAGATAGAGACTGAATGAAGTTTGAATATTGCTCTGCAGTATTCATCAAGGCTTTATTGTGAAGATTATAACAGCCAATCTCAACGGAGACTAGAGATCTTTGCAGAATATAAAATGTACAAGTCTATGCACAAATACATATGTGCATTTTTTATTATCTCAACTCATATTCCGTTGGGACAGCAATATGACAGGACTGGAGAGAAATTAGGGCCAGGGACAGGTATAATCAATTTGTTCCAAAACTTGTATAATACGAATTAACCCTACGGAAAAGTCAGAGGTACGTGCTTTAGGTTCAAACTTGAGATCTTTGACATCCATTTTTGAATTGAACAAATTAAATTTTAACTTGTAAAACCTTTCTCTTGCACTAATCATAAAATATTTTATCTATAACTATACAAAAAGATTAAAAACTATTACAATATTTATAAGTCTAGAGGTACACAATAGCTTCTGAATTATTAACATACTTCTTATGATTTCTTTTTAACAATTCACATAAATTTAACATTTCAATTACTCGCTGCTCCTGCTTCCACATCTCATACTGCAAATTGATATTCATTTATGTTTTCTAACGCTAACTTCAAGGCCAAGATTCGCACATTCGTGCATAAAGAACAAATGCATGATGCGTGCGCTTGCATACTGTGTACCTCGTATCCACGTCCCGAGCAAATCATTTGTTTGCAATTTTGTACGTCTAGATTTCCAGAACAATCTTCGTAACTACAAGATGGGGAACAAGATACGTATCTTGTTGAGGTATTAACAAAGCTGTTTGTGTTTTGTACTAACATTCATCTAGTTTGTTACTTGTAAAAATCTTTAGACGTTGTGGAAAATACTAAAGACGTTATTGTGATACTTAGGTCTTATTCACTTCATAGCTTAGGTACCTATCTGATTCATTCAACAGCATTTTTTGACGTAATATTGTAGTAGTAATGAAAATTTTTTCAGACCAGCGTCTTATCTTACTGAAAAAATTCTCATTACAATATAATATTTTAAAAAAACACACCTCTGATCTAAAGTCTGAAAGATTAATTGTTTTTCTGTGATATCAGGTGAAGTCCGAGACACAAAAGACCCTGAAAAAATGTTATCAGTGGTACTGTTAGAAACAAATATGATTATTGACCAGTTATTAAAAACATCATAACACTAAAGAATCAGAATAAAAAAATCGAGTAATATTATAAAGAAAATTCTTAGTTTTTTGCTAACATCGTGCATACACCGTGATTGAGAAAATTCAGCATACTTGAGAGATATTCTCAATGGTGTATAAAAAAATGTTGGAGACTTAAAGGTGGGTTAAACTCTGACACCAGGATGTTCATTAACCATACAATAAGGAGGTCATTACCATAGGTCTTGGTTTATGGTGATTATTTCGATTAACGTGTCAAACCTGTCAAACGATTGGCAAATATCGTTGCCGATGTGTCCAGTAACAATTTAAAAAACTACGAACATTTTATTTTATAAAACAAAAACAAAATTAAGTTATTTCCAATCGCGGACAAGCAATAAAATATCACAAGTAGGTATCATTCTTCTAGTGTGAAATTATTGAACATAAAAATATTGTGGTAATGTACCCGAGACCATATCCAATAGAGCTAACGGTCACTATGACGGCTAAACAAAAATTACGTGAACGAGGAACTTGTTACAAGTTGAAAAAGAAAAGAATAAAAGAAAAACCGGGTAAGTGCGAGTCGGAATCGTGCACGTTGGGTTCCGTATGATATTTGAATAGAATTTTTACTTAATTGTTATTTGTAATACTAAACTAATTGTATTAAAGTAAAGCAAAGATTGTAAATTTTACAGTTTTATATTATTGTTTCATGAAAAGTGTAAGAATCTGATTTTTTTTTCTAATTTTTTCTTGAAAGTAACATAATTATACAGTAACAAGTTGAAGCAAACCAGCTATTAATGAGATTTTTTTCAATTATTTTAGCAGCCCTTTTAAATATACTCAGCATGGTATAATATCTAAAAAGGAATATATTATCATCCTCACTATACATAGGAGAATCAAATTAATGTTTTAACTGATGGACGGACGGGCAGACGGGCATGACGAAACAATAAGGCTTCCTGGCTTTACAACGGAACCCTAAAAATGTAGAATCAATCAAAATAACGGCAATTTTACTTTTACTTTAAACGACTTGCGTGTAAATTGTTTTTTTTTTCACACTTTTTATGAACTACTTTCTGGTTAATAGATGTGTCACTTTTTATAGTGTTAGGTAATTGATACTGATTGAGGTCAGAGTCCTTAAGTATTTCATTAAAATTTATCCCATAACACAGTTATATACATTACTAGTGACCCGCCCCGGCTTTGCACGGGTGCAATGTACATATAAACCTTCCTCTTCAATCACTCTATCTATTTAAAAAAACCGCATCAAAATCCGTTGCGTAGTTTTTATTTTATTTAAGCATACATATGGTACTACTTAATGTAAACCTTCCTCTTCAATTACTCTATCTATTAAAAAAACCGCATCAAAATCCGTAGCGTAGTTTTAAAGATTTAAGCATACCTACATAGGGTTATAGGGACAGAAAGCGACTTTGTTTTATACTATGTAGACAAGTGATAATAATTTTAGTGTCTGATCTAAAGCTTTATACTAAAACCTTTTTAACCGCAAAAGAAAACAGAGTTTTTCGGACTTTGATTTTTTTTTACTTTTAAATCTTTCACTTAAAACAATTCCTGGGTGACCATATGCGGCGCACACTAATAACGCAAGAATATAATCATTAAAGCTACCGATCGTCCGGGTGTTGGCCTCACGCCGCGGCGATTTTCGTGCGGGACTCCAACGATTTCCTTATTGCCCCAGGATCGGTTCCCAGAGATCGTTCGAGAACTTTTGTTGCGTTCACGCAATCCTATAGGTTATGTACAAAACATACTGGTTTTGTTACAGTGATGTACCGACTTGTGTGTTTTACTATTTCTCTTGTTATTCAAATTTATCTGGGAAATTTTGTGGCGTTTAGTATTGTTTTGTTATGGCTTTGTATGTGTCTGTTATAGCGGATGTTGCAAGTTAATTCTTTGGATTTGTGTGAGGAAACTGAAGAATAATATTTGGCTAAACAACCATAGTCAAACAGCCGTCGTATCTGCATTATCGTATGACTTTAACCTTTGAACTGTTTGTAGACATAATCATTGTTTGTATTTTTATGACTATAAGGTCTGCGATGACTATAGCGGAGTTTATGTCAACCAGTTATCAATTAGAATATTATTCTACAGCGGATTTTAAACCTTTAGCATCCGTAGTTAAAAGAAATTATAATTAATTGTTGCTGAGTAATAAACATTAATTGGGTCTGGGTTTCTTTTTTTGTACGCAGTATAGTTTATATTTTGGCCCTAAGAGTACACGTCATGTTGCTATGTCGTCAAATAAATAGCAGCTTCAAACCTTTGACTCCCGCGAAGATGCCAGCGTCATAACAGTTAATTTTCTTTTTTGTCTCATTTCTCGGTGTTTGAAGGTTTAGAAGACATACCACTATGTTATGAATAAGATCGTGTGTCCAATTAGTAATAGATTATGTTTAAATAGAATCAATAAAATCGATGATGATATCGATGCTTTACTAAAGGCCGTATTTCACCATAAAAGGTGTTATATCAGTAGTCAAATTACATATACTACAGCCAATAAGACGACACCATTTTAGGATGGAATAATTTTCAATAATATCGGGATTTTGCTTCCTTAAGGAGAAGGCAAAACTGGTGATTTTAAGTCACATTATTATAGTCTCCATATAGAAGCTTTGTGATTTGAGAGACATTTAACTTAAGTATTTTTGATATACATACCATCATAAATACATACCTACTTGAATATTTTTTTTAAATTTATGCATGTTTTGCAAACACTAAATTTCGATGTTTTGTAGACAGAAACAAATTATTACAAGCGGGATTCGAAGCAGTGCCCTACTGGTTTAAACCCCAGTCTCTCTGCCATTGAGATATTCGTAATCCTACCATCATAAATTTTGATAAAAAGTTTACTATCCCAAAGCCTATCTACCTATTTTATCATGTGTAAACCTTATAGGGGTACCCTATCACCAATAGCTACATACCTACTATTCATCGAGTCTAGCTCAAATTATAAGTATTTTCAGCTTCCAATATTATTGGAATTCCAATAATTATTGGAAGCAGAAAATACTTATAATTTGTCACTTGTCAGTCGGTCACTGACTTGTCAATCGATTACACACTCAAATGTTTTAAGTAAACCGAACATACTTACAATTCACTGAATTTGCTTGATTGAATCAAGCAAATCTCTAGATTTGTACAAATTTTGATTGGGTAATAATTCAATTCAGATCGTTTTCATGTAGTGAACTCCATGCACTCGGCGGATATTCCACTTAAGTCATTGAAACTACCTTTTGAATATCAAGGAACTCAATAGGGAGCAAACAAATTAGGGTTCACGAAGTTAGAAGTAAAAAAGTTGTAAAAGAAATCCCCAAAAGGGACACGACTGTATTCGGTACACGTGATTTAGGGAAAGGTTTCAAACTGGGGACCCTTTAGGAATTAGGTAACAAAAACATAAAGTATTTTATCTCATTTTACGTCCTTATCGGATAAATTTTGTTTGTCTTAGTAACAAGTCTACTGTAAGCCAATCTAATCTAATCTAAACCAGAGGACCGAAAGACTTCATTGAGTACCGTAGAGGAATGTACTTTAAAAGAATGATTTTTGGAATTTCCACCCTAACGCGGGTAAATTAGGGGGCAAAAAGTACGAAAACTATATTATCATCATAATCATCATCATTTCAGCTATAAGCAAGTGCTAAACATAGGCCTCCTCCAATGACTTCCATACCATGAAGAAAAAAATTGAATTTTTGTTTGTAGTGAATAAACTCAAAATCTGTTTATCCAATTTTAAAAATTGAAAGCTACTTTAACAGCAAGTAACATGACATACCTAATGCATTTTTTTTTAAATGAGATCCCTACAAAAATTACACTTATGTAACCCAAGGTTTTATTGGAGGAATAGACAAAATACATACACTTTTACAGGATATAAAGGAAAATTAAATTTCACACGGACGAAGTCGCGGGTGATATCTTGTTGTTAAAAATTTCACAATACGCAAGCGCCTATACAGACCACACACATAATATAATGACTTAGGTGCGCGAATTCACAAAGCCAGTATTATTTCAGTCATGAATGATGACTAAATATAATAGAGAATAGAGTACGTTTTGTTATTGCATCACCTTGTAAAACTTCAGCTTATTATAGTCATGATTTTAACTGCAATTGCATGGACTATAGTCAGTTTTTCACAAAATCCAGTTATAGGAGATGTTACTAGAAATATAAAGATGGCTTTGGACTAGGTTTATCAGATACAGGCTTATCATTTCCTGGACTTTACAGAGGTTAGATATCTACAAATAGAGTTGATTTTAACTTAAGAATTGTGAATGGAAAAATGTTTTAACATTACTAATCAAATATTCACAATATACACACAATATACACACACACACATACACAATATACACAAACAAAAACATACACAACCTAGTTGAATATTAGTAGTCTACTGTAATTTGACTAGGTTGTGTTGCAAATATTGTATTTCACAAAACATATTTAAGGAAGTCTAGATTTGGATGAAATACAAATGGGGTTTTTAACTTTTTTGACCGAATTTGTATACAAATAGTATGGGGTAACATCAAACCCAAGTTGTTACCATCTCATCATCTAGTTGTCAATCAATTCTATACGGTTCGTAATACAGAATCTAGCTCAGAACTCAAGAATTACTTGAAACTAGTTTTAGTTTAACTAAACTAGTTTCAAGTGATACCTGTAGTTCTGTTGTGTACCTTAAGTAGCGAGTTAAGTTCTGTAATAAGACCCTACACTTACTTAGGTACCTTTACTTAGCAAGCGTGATATTTATTTAGGCATAATGCATTTAGGAATATTTAAGTTTGTACCTATCAGAAATTTCATTCAAAAACTATAACATAATAGTGACCCTCTAAATCCCAAAACCAGCAAAACTATTACTTAAATACCAATAACGTATTCATAATTACCGCCCACAGTTAACCATTTAATTTTAGACGGAACCAATACAGCTAACAACAAAGGTATTTTAAACGGAAGCAGTTTGCAGATGTACACAAATGGGTTCGTCCCTGACCGGTGCTAATTACCAAGTTAATTGCGTTCGCTCTCACTTTCGACGACTACGCGCGGCGACATCGCAGCGACAAATGAATGTCGACAAGTCACAAGCTTGGTTGACGCATGCTTAGGGTTGTCCGGTATTTCTGGTTCAGAGAATAAACGGGATCGTTTTTAGGATTCTGTACCCAAAGAGTCCAAACAAGACCCTATTAGTAAGCCAACGGCTGTCCGTCTGACCGTCTGTCTGTCTGTACAACAAGGCTGTATCGTACTTAACGTAATAGGTAACCCTTTGCACAAATTACATGTTACTATGGTGGCTTGTAAGACAAATAATACAAGACCTTAAACCCAAGGGGGTTTGTGGTACAAAACCCATAGAGCGTCCGACTTGCATTATAACTTGATTCAAAGTTTATTTTTATCTATAACGGTTTCCAGACCAGTTCCGATTATATATTAAAGACCGGACATGCATTCTAAAGGGCTTTAATTAAATCGAGATGCTTTAAATGAATGCCATACTGTTGTAATGACGGTTAAAGTTAGTAAATATCGTTTTAGGAAACAATTTTTTAAAACTATATAAAATTGGGGATCATGATTACAAAAGTGTCTTCTTTTTTCGAGATTATTTATATACCTAACGCTGCAAATAACAAATATCAATTCTGGTATATCTGACTAGGTACATAACTAAATTTAGATAAAATTATATCTTGATTTTATTTTGATTCATTTATTAGAATACTTACAAATATACATCTTAAGAATATCTCGGCATTGAAAGAACTGACTCGCATGAGATCTGACTGGCTAGAAAACCCATAGACTTTATGTACCTATGTCTGCAAATTGATAATTCATAAGGTGAAACAGCACAACATATCAGTGTCACGAGTCCACCAATCTGTCTATCGTAGTGGATGAACTTTTATTCTTTGATATGATGTAATTTGGCCAACCCTACTAATCGACCCAGTGACTGACCGTCCAACGTCATACACAAGCTCATAATTGGCGTCAAGCTGTTACTGCAATTCTTGCTCTATAATGCAATTATTTACACCCTAACAATTTATGACAACGGCTAATTCGGTAAGCCATGCGCTAATACGGTATTAATTACTAAACCAAAGTTTACGCTCCACGGAATAACCACTAAAAGTTTCAGTGATTTGCTAAATATTGCCCGTACCGAGTTAGTCTGATTAGCAGCGGACGTGAACTTGGGAAATTGTGAAGCAAAACACGATTACTGCGTACTTTGAGTACATAGTCGTTGAAGCGGATCATTGCTGGTGTTGATTAATATGCAATAAATTATAATTTGACGGAGAAGTAATGGATATCAAACAATTTTATAATTTGTATTTATTATGCATTTAAGGCCTCGGTAATGGAGTCGCGAAACTTAGCGCGAGCACGGTGCAAGGCGTCAGTCAGACAATTCAATTATTTGACGATGTGTTTAAAGCGTTTGTGGTGACGTACATTTTCAACCAATTTTCTTTAGGTTTGAGCGGATTTTTTCGCGTACCTATATTTTTAACCGACATCCAGAAAGCAGGAAGTTCTCAATTCGATGCATGATTTATTTTTAAATTTTTTTAAACTACTCAGCTGGCTGATCTGCACAGCTAGAAAAGTTCCAAGATTGTATCCAGCTTTCAATCAACATATTCTATTTACAAAAATCATCCGTTTTATATTACCGAAGTCTCGTTTCGATTATTACCATTACCAATTGAGCTGCATGTAAAACTTTTAATAGCTGTATACGCGTCCCATCCCAACTCACAACAACACCAATTTACGTGACGGCGTGTGACGTCTGTTGTCATAGTTCACAAAGTCCTTTTCTTGATATCACAAGTTAAATTACAAATTACCACATTTTGTACACCCACGGTACAAGCCCAACAATTTGTAATCTAACTTTTCTTTTTACATCGAAAAAGGTAACCTTACTCTTGTGAAAGACTGATTATTTTTTACCGACTTCGAAAAAGGAGGTGGTTCTCAATTCGATTGTTTTTTTTTATGTTTATGAATATAAAAATGATGTGTTAAAAGTTAGAAATAAAATAATTTTAAATAATTACATGAATAAAAAAAAGCTTTGAATTAAATACTTATTTACATTATCAATTGTCTGATCAATCTATCTGTAATACAATTATTTAAATTGCATTGGTCCTAACTAATAAAATCGGCAAGCTTGTTAAAACGGGTATCGAATTCCAGAGATTATAAATCCTTGGTTAAATTACAACCTGTCACGAACATGACAAGACAGACAGACAAATAAAATGGGTTAACGTAGCCAATGAGTTTTTTACTGGCAGGAAGGATTGTTAATTTACATGGGAGGGTCCAGTAACGTCGCCGTTAAGGGATTGTCCACACCACTTGGTTTTGACGGCCATGACCGTAGTCTATTGTGGTACGAATGCAACTCGAATCGGAATCAATCGAGCGCCAATGTCAAAAAACTCGATAAAAACTGTGAGAGTCGTTTTAACAGTGTTTGGGTGACAACACTTTAATCGAGTGTGCAATCGACTCCCCCACTTTTATATCCGGGGCTGCATACTTTGACAGTTTTAATTTCCGCAGCTTTACATTTTGATCTCCGATATTTTGTCGTACTTATTTGATCCTTATGCAGAGTTCCACTAGTGTTTTTAATGGATAATGTGAGAATCTCTTTTTTAAGCATATACAAATACAATATACATAATTAAAATATACATTATATTAATATACATTATTATTTTAAATACATAATTACGGCCATACCTTACGGTAATGCCTTAGAAAAATTAGAGTAAATTGAAAAAGAGATGGAATACGAACGGGACTTGAACCCACCACGACACTTGCTGTACCGAGGCAGCACTCTTACCAACTGAGTTATCGTATCGATGCTCGCACCTATCAAATTTCAAATTCCCCTTCTACATCATCTTGAGGAGACTTCTTGGTATTACCTGTTGGCAATTTGTCGCGGGATCAAGTCCTGTTCGTATCCTATCTCTTTCTCAAAATCTTCTAATTCATCTTTTTTAAACTTTCATAAATCAAAATTCTTATGACAATACAGTACTTAACAGTAACAGTGTACCTTACCTATGACTATAAGTAAAAGCGAAAGCGTACATGTGGAATTATTTAATCGACTAATAGGATTAAGAATGGTCATTCGCAGTATACTCGTAGAAATAATTCCACGTAACAGACACCTTTTGTTATAAGTCCGACACCGGTTGGCCCAACTCTCGTGTCTAGATTGTATAGGTGAAAAAACATAACAAAAACTGACCTGTAAGATCGACACGTATTTAGAACATAACAGATTTTACTTATCACCCTGTCATTTTGTTTTAATATTCATTTTTTACTAATTTTCCCAAGTCAATAAAGCACAAAAGATTTTGGTACTTTTTAACTAGCTTAGATAAATTGCTGAAGACAAGCTACAGACTGTCCCGTTATGAAATCTGAAACATTTGCTTCGAATATAAAATCTAAAAGTGTTCTAGAAAACTTAGTAATCTAAAACGGCTTTTTACCGAACGTTATGTTCATAAAACATTCTTCGCATATATTTTATTTTATTTCCAGACGTTACATAGTGGAAATAAGATAACATTAACGCTGCTTCATTGATCAAAGACTTTCAAGTAAAAAAGGAACAAAATATGTCGTATATCGAGCTTCTTTTTTACTTTTTAGAAGGGAATGAAAGAATAGCAAAAGGTTTGTTATCCCTGCAAGTTGAAAAAAAATCGTATTGGAAGCTAGACTGTTATGATACAATTAAAATATTTAATAGCATTTTCTTGTGAAAGGTACGATCAAAAGATTCGATTAAGTAAAATGATCATTGAAAATAATGTAGATCATCATCAATAATATCAGGTAATTTTTTACCCGACTACAAAAAAAGGAGGGTTATTTTATGTAAATTTAGATTTTTATTAGTTAATCATTTACGTATGTTTTAGAGAAACACTATTATTATTATTGAGGGACGGGGCTATGCAGCTTTACAGCCATACTCACGTCGACCTAAAAAGATCTATTGTGATTAGCCCACATTTTTATAATATCTCCCTTAAACCAACATCTTCCATAAATCGAATGATGTGGCTGGCAGGGAGAGACTTGACATCCTCCGGGCTCAGTATGTAGTGTCCCAGAAGGGTGTTTCGATACTAAACGATATTGAAAAGTACGTACAAAACATTATAATTTAATGAAATTTATGTTTATTTTTCTGTTTGTTTTATTTTAGTGTTTCAGAAAAGATCTCGTTTAAAAAAAAAAGAATAGATCTCCTACGTTGTTCAAATGCTTGATTCTGCAAATGAGATACCTACCTGCCATTATATTATATCAACCTATCCATAATATAACTTTGGCACAGTTACTACAAAAAAGTGCCAAGAGGCAACAGCGAGGGATCCCTGATAATTAAAAGTCAAAATGAATTAAATTATAATGTCGTCTATCCCAATTTCGTGTGACTGAAAGTATACGAAATCCCGGTTTCGATTTTAAAGTTAAACATTTCGATTTAGATTTTTTCGATTTTTCAGTAGAAACAGGGAGTGAATGCTGCATGGAATAGCAGGTTTAGGGGGTATAATTCGGGAACCTTAAAATCATTAACAATGCAGATGTACCTATTCCCCCGTAGACCACAATTTAGTATATCAATTGGGATAGTTTCAATAATAGCTTTTATCCATAATTATTTATCTGCTTATAGTTAAAGACTAAAATATACAAGTAAAGTACGTTGAACTCAGCTCATTTCATATATTCTTCGTGATTTCAACTTAGAAGCTAAGATATTGTATTATTACCTTACATAGGCAAGAAAATCACTATTGTATTTAACCGTTATATAATACAATAGAAAGCTTTTTGCCCCTGTAATGAATGTGGTTTAAACAGGTATTATTAAAAAGTGATTAATGTTTCTTAATTCAGTAAATGGGACTTTCAAGACACCTTTACACACTTTGACATTAATTTGCTATAAAAAGATAGTACCTAAGCAGTATCTGAAAATCTAATAAAGGTGCTTTTTCATCGGCTAGGCGAGAGAGAATTGGGTGGAAGAGAATTGTCGTTCTCTCCTAGCGTATCTTCGGTGGAAATGGTCTGGATTGGCATGGATGTAAGAGACGAGAATTAAAATATCAATTGTTAAAATAATTTTGAATCATATTGGTGCGCTCATTGATTAACAAAACTCGCTTCTGCCAATAGCCAACGCGGGCTTTATATGTAAGTTTTCGGAGAACAGGCGCCAACATGGGTAACTCAATGAATATGCTTGAGCTGCAGATCAGCTCACGGTTCAAGTACTTGAGCTGGAGCCGTGAACCGGTTCGGAGATCAGCTCAATTTTCCTTTCAGATATTTAGGTCATATGATTCGGGTTATATGAGTGGCTCGAAGTAGTTCGACGTTACAGCGGTTCAACTTAAATAGAACCTATCTTGTAACTTACGTGAGATTGTTATCACTATTTAGTTAATAGATTTTTTTTAAATCCGTTTACTATTGTAATGGTAAATTTTATTAATGTACTGTCGTGGACAAAGCCGGTGTACCGCTCTTAAGGTTAAAATCGCTTGCACCTGGCGTCTAAACGTAGCGTTAGCCCCGCCCCTACGCACGTAGCATCGTTCAAAGCATTTTGATCGCAAAGTGGTGCACCGTTCGTGTCCGCGATAGTACCAACGACAATTAAAATATATAGTATTCGTGATGATTGTAGCTTTCACTCTCAATGCGCGAACGTTGGCCATGCCCTCTTGGAACATATGATGTAACATTGTGTGGCAGTCGAAAGCGTCTATTTGTATTGGGGTGATATATTGAAATCACATTTGATTTATCTGTTCACTCGACCGAGATCCTCAATTATCGGTGTGATCAAATGTCAAATATAATTCAGTTCATTTGTTGCGGTTCGATGTTTGATTATGTCTACATATTGAATGACTACTGCTTTTCATTATGGTTACGTTGGAATTTATTAGAGGACGTATGATTTTGTCTGGAGATATTGCTGTTATGCAGATACAGTTTTTTTTTGTGTTGAGCAAATATATTTCCAATACGTAATTGCGTTTTATTTAAAGAATAACGGTACACTACAATATTAAATATCAATTATTATCTAATTAAAATTATCTATATATACAAACCTATAAACTAAAACCTTAAAAATAAATAAAAATATACAAAACCCTTAATCTAAAAGACGTAATTATATTACTGTACTGTATATTATATTATAGCAAGCTAACAGATGGTGAAGATGCTATATGTAACGTTTTTACTAGGTAATCTAAATTCCAATATTTGCGCAGTGGTGAAACGTCTGCCTTCAGGTTCAATTTTTCAATAGATGTAAGTAAAATAAGACGTCCTGAATGTTGTGTGAAAATTTGTTGCAACAATTTTGGTAGGACTTTGATTAATTAAATATTCTTAACTTTTCTACATATCTACCTTTTGAAATATTAATAAACTAAAAATTTATATAAATATTTTGTAAATAAAACCTTACAAAAAAAAATTAAAAAGATTTATTCTCTCCAGTCCTATCTTCAAACGTTTATCATAGTAATTTAATATACACCGAGCTCAAAATTACAATCGTTTATATTATTATTCGCAACACTATCTCACGGCGTTCGTACTACACTGAATAAGTTCATCGATAAGAAAATTTAAGATAAACTACAGTTAGACACTTAAGTAGGTATTAACCTTACTAACTCTGTAATAGGACACGTATAATGGCGCTTATTTACGGTAAAACTGTATTATAAAACAAAATTTAATACAAAACTTATCAAGTGCGAACGTTTTTGATGTCTACGTCATTATTATTTGACCTTTTATAGGGGTCATTGGTCGGAGCGTCTGTGTATGTCATACTTATAGCATAGTTAGTAATTTTGTCGATGAATGTACCTAACATAGTGTTCCTGACATCGTATTTTTCAATTTCAGAAATGACCGTTGACTGGCTAGTCGCGACGAACTGTCCGAAAACTCAGACTTTTCGATAATTGAAATATTTGTACTTGGAATCGGAAAGCACGTAAAGCCGTTGATCCTGCGCTTGATCTTTTTATCGTGTCAGATTGCCGTCCAATCAGACTATGCGATTTAGAGAATAGAAGAAAGTGCACCTGTGTTTGTGCACAGCACATAATTATTTGTTGAGATTAGCCGCTGTGACCCAAATTAGGTCAATACATCATTTTTCGATTTATCATGAAAAGTGGAGTAAGAGTAAAAAGTTGACATCATTTCATAATTTGTAAGGCAAACAACGTTTCAAAAGATTGCATGTAAAAGCCATGTCAGCGGCCTACAGAAGCTGTTCTTCAACCATACGATAAAAAGAAAATCCTTAGAAATTCCTTAGACTACCTGTAGAGCTTCACGATTAATTAGCGACAAGGTTTTATACCTACTAACGAATGTTTATGTCACATAGCTTCCGAGAAAACAGCCAAAACCAGTGCTACAGAACGACAGAACGGAAACCGCTACAATTCCACTAACCCGTCTTGTTCCCAGTACTATTTCGAAACAGCAGAACCCCAAATAAAAAGATCCATAAAATAAGATCTAGTTTGTACCCATACATAATTCTCACGCGTCTAATTAAGGCGAAGTTCACGTCGTTTTCATAAAATAACATCATCAACACGACATAACTTTAAGGTACAGTTAGCTACAGTCAGAAAATTCCTTAACTATCGTTAAAAAGAATGTGCTTGTTAATCAGGCGGTTGCATGACGTTTATTTGGTCTCGTCAAGAGTGATGTACAGTCGAGATTAGTCCGAATCGGTCTCGTCGTTCAAAAAGTGTCGTCGCATGCCATTCATTACTTTAATGATGTACTTGAAACTACCAGAACCAATTGGAGCACAACAAATTGGTGCATTACGAAGCTTATAAAGCTATAGAAAGGTTGTTTTCTAAGGCGTTAATGTGAGTAGATATACACTAGTGAGTTGTTAATCTCTGATGTTTGGAACAGTGTGGCTTAGATGATAATGTTGTTTTGTAACTGTAAAAGTATTAAGCTGCGTATTATTTATAAATTGCACATCAATTTATCTTCAATTAGAGTTAATAGGTGGTAGTTCGTACTACGTGATCTTCTTCATATCGTGAAGATATGTCTGTGTTATGGGATATTAGACGCACGCACCTTGAGAACTTTGAAAGATTATTATTATTATTCCATTTATTCATTTTTAAATGCATACATTTATATGATTAAATTCACGTATATTAATAAAAAAAACACATATTTAAAAATATATAAAGTAGGAGCCCACCGGCACAGGTGGGAACAGGATCCAAGCTACCGGTGGTTTGGGATCCAGAGAGAGGAACCTTCTCATAATTCGCGCCGTGTCCAGCAATACTGCCTTCTGCGTAATGCCTAACGAGAACTTCGAAACAGTCTTAATCGTCTTGAAGAAATATCATTACTACTTTTTACTAGTAATTTTAAGTCGATATCTTGTTTTAAGTGTTAATCAAAAAGGTTTAGGAATTAGTTCGAAACTTTTGTAGAAAGAAAAAATCGTTACGAGCAGGTTTTGAAGGCTCGACGCTACCGACAGTGACGCTGGGTAAAGCCCCCAGTCGGTCTGCCACTAAACTATTCGTAACCCCGCCCGTGTTATAAAAAATATCTTCTATATTGACCCATCTCTGATGGTTGTTATATGCAACCTTTGTACGGAGTATAAGTAGATTTAGATACTTCTTTCTTTATAAAAGTTTAAGAAAATCTAAGACATCTCTATAAGCAAATATAATTGCTTGAATCAATAAAACTCAAGTTGAATAGGTAAGATCAGACACAAAGCCAATCTTTAGAAGCCCCTTTCTAAATAATTTTCTTCAAAATCGGCTTCCCTTGCCGAGAACATCAAACAATATTAATGCCGGTGAACATCGATTTGTGTTTGTGTGTAATTGATACCCAAAATGGCTGCGAGCTAATTGTTTTTGAATTAAGGTTGTCACTTTGTCAAATATTAATAGCTACTTACAAGAAGGTTTGTTATTTCAAACCATTTAAATAATATAGGAAATTTTCACTAGCAGATAGGAAACTTGAAGTTTGATTAGTAAATAACAGTTTCTTAATACATTATCTTTTCTAATAAGTAGCTGAAACTAGTCTGATTTTTCAGTAGGTACTTTAGGGTTAAACCCGGCTATTCCACTCTTACTCATTCGCCTGCCGCACAGACAATCTAGGTTGTTCAAGGGTGACCCTAAATTCCTTCTAAATAGTGATGTATGTAGACTTGCAGGGGCAATTTCCTGAATGAACTTAGGGACAATTTATGGTGAAGGAGCAAAAAAAACCCGCGGCTTAAAAAATCAGAGCTGTGTTGCATTTGACACAATATTGAAGTTCGGGCAGCCAGTAGGAACACTAAATAATGTAATTATCAAGATGTTATTTACCACACGATTGAGTGGAACGCAATCATTATTGTAATCTTATTGTAATCAGCTATATCATATATCAGATAAGCTAACGTCCACATATAAAACATAATATAATAGTTATTCGTCAGAAAAATAATGATAAAAAGATGTTAGATCAAATTGTTAAATAAGAATAAATTTTATTTACAAAAAATACAATATTACAATTTGGTTGCCGATGGTATCTACACTAAGCTCTAGGCTTGTATCGTAGAAACCATATTATATTAAGTATGTTACATATTATTCTACAGTTCTAAACATTTAAATCAAAACTATTATAAACTATCGTACTTACGCACGTTATAAACTATTACAAACTAAGTATATCGGCTAAACCATATTTCCAAACTAAAATATTATGGTGTTGCAAAAAAAGCAATAAAAAAGTGGTTGCGATATAAATCAAGATCCATTTCGCGAATCTGTTGAACACTATCAATTAATCATATCGGGCGATCGGGTAATATCGTGTTAGTTCGGGAAATCTCGGGTGGTGTGTTTAGAATCGCCGGTAATGTAGTTCTGACAAGCCTTCCAACTTCCTTGAAGCGCCTCGCCTAACGTTTATTTGTTGGTTTGATAAAACTTTAATTGCTTTCCCACACAAACAGCAAGGTTTTAGTTGCCGAATCTTTCTTTATCCCGAACAGACTTTTCATCTCTTGACAGTTATGACGTCACAAAATGGCAATTAGAAAAGCTCTTTTTTTTTAATCGCTTAGTTTTCGCTTAGGTCTTTTAGTGAAAAACACTGCAGCTACCGAACTACTTATGTAAGTAGTTCTGCGATTAACCGGTAATCACCACAACTTTCGGCCTTATTTAATAACCCTAAGATATTCTGTTCATCATTGGCTAAAAGTAAATAAAATAATGTTTTTTTTTAAGTTTATGTTGACTATTTATTAATATAACACAAGAATTACAAGTCATCAAAAATAATAACACTTAAAAATAATGTTAATTTTAATATTTCAAAACAAATCGTCTAATTTCTTTGGTTTATTAAATTGCGCTATTACTTTCGGCTTGCCAAAACTTTGGCCTATTTTTGAAGATGTTTTTTTTGGTGTCCGAATCTAAAGGTTCTGTCGGCCAACTCGGACACTAGCAAAGCAACAAAGTTAGTCAATATGTAGCTTTACACAACTTAGTTAATGTCGCAATAAATATTTCATATACACCTGTATTTAATTAATCTTATTACTATTACCCTAAAAGTCGGTGGTTAACATTCATAACGATTACTAAACTAAACGTGAGACACCCGCCGATGGCATAAGCCTCATTACTTCAGTTGCTTACACTTATTATGGCTAATGAAGTGACATTAACACGTTCACTGCGTAAGCCTAAAAACCCGTACTAAATTCAAGTGCGTTACGGGAATAAATGCGCCCCGTAATGAGCTACTACATTGTGCGTTACGGGTGTAAAAGTACCCCGTACACCCTCATTGCTTTATATACCTCTATCTACCTGAATTTCCACTTTCTTTAATTTTTTATTTTTTTAATTGATAGACTATTGAATAAGCTATGTTATAGTCTTTTCGCCAGTAGATTTGGCAAAAATTGATAAAGTTATAAGGAAAAGAAATGCCCGGGGCTTTTTTATCCCCGTATCGCACTAGAAATGCTAAAAATACGGGGTAATAGTGCCCCGTAACGCACAAAACTAATTTTTATCGATGAAATGATAGTGATGGGAAATAAATAAAACGATAGTCTTAACGAAAACATTAATTTCGGAAGAATGCAAATAGGTAACAAAGTATTAGGTAACAGAGATATTTAATTAGAAGCTTTGGCCTTAGTTTGTGCGTATGTATTTATTAAATAATTAGTAAAAAAAAACCAAAATGTATCAATTATAATTGTAAAAACTAGTTAATGGAGATAAAAAAAAATAAAAAATAAGGTAAATAAGTTTGGCCATCTTTTTTATTTATGACAATTCCAACATATGACGCGAACGCTTTATTGTCGATAAATAATTAAGATCACGTGATGTGCTATTGACTGCACTAATGCAAATAAGCTCACAACCCCGTACGGGTACACAATATTTTACACGGGGTTCATTGAACCCCGTATCGCACTAAAAGGTAATTTTTACTCTCTGGTCGGAACGGGGTTTGAAAAACCCCGTATATTTTTTAAATATCACCTCTTTCTACAATCGCCAAACTACACAAATATACAGTTATCTCTGTCATGCGGTCATAAATTCCAGAGATACAGCTCCCGCACCAGCGAGTAGACACTACTTTTTTCTCCCGCACTGAATGAAAGCATCGTACGGGATTAAAAAGACCCCGTAACGCAGTGAACGTGTTAATGGAAAACACTAGTTTTTCGAAATATGTCTTTGAATAACTAAAATGACAGAATGATTTGTAAAAAAAAATATACACATTTCATTAATTATAAATTACAAAAACAAATAAAAAATAAAATAAAAAACACTCTTATTAATAAAAATAATTTATTAATAAAATGCATTTAAGAAAATCTTTACCCCACAATAGGATTCTTTTCTATGTCGTGTCCGTGGCACATAGTGTCATGACATTATTACACATTATAACACCTAGCCAGACCGAAATAGACATATGACGTCCACATCCATGTAATTTCTGTTTAAACTCACAAACAGTCTTCACACAATAACCTAAATATGATATCTTTACAACCAAAAATGTTATTTTTTTCTACTCTCAGGAAACAGTACAACCGAGAACTAATTACACCATAATAATTAGGTAGGTATGTAAGGAAAACTGTGCTTCCAAGCTTGCGATAAGGATATGTCCACATTTGTCATACGAAATTCACTTATCGACCAAAAAATATCAAAGGAAAATACGTAGAGGACATTCTGAATGGGGTTACCGGACTTCGCATTGCTATCTCTGTCTTTAGCGTCATGGTTTTGTGTTAATGTTTATGGGTCTTGTAATCGCCATCCCATGGCTTTCGGGTTCCGTATTTTCTTTTTATCAAATCGTTTTTATGCGTTGGGTCTTTAAAATGTTTGTTGTGCTTAATTACGTGTATAAAGTGTAACTTTTAAATAAAAATATTCTTGGAGAGAGCAATGACAATCATAATAAAAAATATATATTATCACTACATAGTATAAAACAAAGTCGCTATCCGCCGTCTGTCTATCTGATTTTGATGCGGTTTTTTTAATAGATAGAGTGATTGACGAGGAAGGTTTATTATATATATATATTATACATATGTATATTGCACCCGTGCGAAGCCGGGGCGGGTCGCTAGTGTACTATAAATTATGTTTATAGAAAGAAACATTCGATTCGGAGCATGATTTGAACATGCTGCCTCTGCCCTATAATTTTTGTTTTCATTTCAATAAAACATGTCATCACTAGTAACTTGGTCACTAATAACTGTCAACTAGGTAGACATGAATTGATGACAAATGCGTAAATGGCACTAAAGATTTTATGTAAACGCGAACTATAATTAGAAAAAGCTGTAAACAATAATTGTTATACCTAATGTTTTGCTTTATGCTTCAAAGCATCTTTTGAACTAAAATATTTTGCAAGTAATGCATTACAATGTATATGTGCATGTGTAATGTCTAAATATATATGTTTGCCGTGTGGTTTCCGGCCTAAGAATAGAATCACCCCTACTCATCCCGCGGGTGTCGTAAGAAGCGACAAAGAGAAAAATCTGGAGGATGGGCAGATCCTACTGTGTAATAGCAACCATCCTGTTACTGTGATCACTAACCCGATTGCCCAGCATGGCGATTAAGGGCAAACACCTTCTAATGAGCGCACACAATAAGTGATTTGTATAAGAAGAGACCTATGTCCAGCAGTGGACTGATACGGGCAGTGTATGTATAAATGTATATGTAAGTATTTAAAGGGCTTTGTTGATAAAACACTTGACTTGTTCTGATTAGATATGACAGTGAAATAGATATTTCTTCAAATCGGGCGCTCGGTTATGCAAATCCCCAGTAATTAAACATAACATAAGCTTTAAACATTCTTATAATAGACGCTTTGTCACATGAAACTTCACTTAAGTGACTTGAAATGTGCATTTATAAATAGAAGTGTCACAACATAAGCGGTAAAACACAAATTACTAAGACAATTCTAACAATAAAATAGACTTTAACAACCTTGGTAAGTGAATTAGAAAATTAATTTTATCAAGAGACACATTACCACTGTCTTAATCTAAATAATTTTCCTTAAGCCTAAATGCGACATACTTACATACGCACTTAGGCAATTATTAAGGCTTTACCGACCTATATTCAGCTCACAGACGATATAAAGTTGTAGCATAACATTTATGCTAGCAGTTACATTCAGCCATATAATTTACCTTTATTTGCACCTATAAAACACATTGCTATAAAAGTAGGAACTCGAATTGAGTTCTTAATGGTTGAAATAATTTTCAGTGATACTATGTCGGCCCGCTTTTGCCAATATTGGCTCCATCTCTGCCAAGGGGGAGGAGAGAGGCAATCTGCTCGACGCCTTTTTATAAGAGGCGTCCCTGGTACACTTCTATGCACTTCCAGCTTGAATCCAGTGAATTGATGAATCTTCCAGAAAAGGAGATATTTCTTTCTGCAATGCCATCATATTGCAGAAGAACAGAAAACTGCGGAGAGAGATACGAGAATAAATGCGTGAGAAGGCCAAACGGTAAAAAAAGGCCCATCGGTGGATACAGACTTCCGGTTACCCCATAACGGGTCCAGAGGCGTCAGACTAGGGTAAACCAACGCCAAGTGAGCTCGCTGAGGATTGCGAGAGAGGTTATTATTTTCTCTTTTCTTGTTATGATGGCATCGCAAAAAGAAATTAGTGTCTCTGTCTCTTTTTTGAGAACAAGCCGTCAGTAACATTTCCCCAAAAATTTCTAGCTCCTGAATTAACCGAGTACCTACGACAACTCGAGACTTCATGAGCAAAAATAGTTTATAAAATTAGTGTCAAAATTAGTGTTACAGTTTTCAAACCGCACGACTTATTGCATTTAAACCATAACGTAGTTAATTGTATAGATTTTCACACGATTTTTCACGCCTCGATAAAGTAATCGAAACGAATTGAATGATCCTTGTTGTACCAACGTTTTTATAATAAATCCCGGGTTCTGTACCCAAAGAGTTAACAGCACGGATACTCAAAATTGCATAAAATAAAAATTATTTTAAAGCAATTTTTTATTTGAAAACATAGTTCGATCAAGTTGAAATTTTTGCTGAAACTTTTTAACGTTGTTCTCCTTCAATTAATTTAGTTCGATTTATCATAACTATATTTTTTTATATCTTCAATCAACTTCAATGTGCGAAGGAGATATCAGAATATCGCGAAAAGGCGCCTTAAAGAAGACAGACTCATAACTAGTCGGGTTGCATTTTTGGAACACACGCGAATAAAACACGTAATAAATTTTTAACTGGTAGGTAATAATCATGTAACTGCGAAGAGGCCTTTGCCCTGCAGTGGGACAGTTACAGGCTGGTTAATTATATTATTATTAAGTATTAATCACGTCTTTTACCTTATTATTTTATTTCCCTCCTTATTATTTTAAACCTGGACACTAGATTGTTCACAAGCTATACGATAAAAGAAAAATCGTAAATTGAAATAAATACATATTAAAGATTTTTTAATCTACAACAATTTGCATTTTTTGAGTTCACTGCGCATGCTCACTGAATAATAATGAGCGCATAATAGTACGAAGAAAATGTAAGAGCCCTGGGAACTCAATATCAAAGTGACTTAAAAGAAAAAGTTACGTAAAGACAATATTAGAAAAAAAAATCATATTAGGTACCATGTCTTATTGAATAGTTTCATACGAAAAGTCCCTACATTTATTAGTATGCAGTACAAAGCTGTATCTTTTTTATTATATTTGCTTAGGACAGTTAATAAAACAGAATACAGGCCGAAAATATATTCAAACCGAACGGGTATTGGCCATATTTTAAAGATATAACAGTATTTAATCCTAGATATCATGTTTGAGATTGGAACAAGGCTCCAATCTAGCGATATCCTTGTAGGGAGCACGCACCGCGAGGGCTGAGCTTCAAATCCTGTTCGGTAACGAACTAAAGCACATTAATATTAACGAACGATGTGCTCTAAATCGTGCTTATAATTTTAAAGCGGTTTCTTCCCTGTAATTTAACCAAAATTTTGTCGTTAGATGTTGTTTCAATATTTTAAAATCGCATGCATTGGTAATCGTAAACTTATTTATACGAAATCAAAATTATTTTAGTATAATTATATAAAGATATAAGGTGGTTGGATATAAGTATATCTTACTTCTATGTTATGAACAGCTTTCTTGGAAGAACGCCTTTACCCAGAAAATTTCGGGTTCAAATCCAGCTCGCAATGGATTTTTTCTACTTACAAAAATTTAGAAATTTTGCTTGCTTTTTAAAAATTAATGCTTTGTAAAAATGTTTATAAACATACTATACCTACTAATTATAAGGTACTAGCTTCCGCCCGCGGCTTCGCCCGCATGATATGTTGATAAATTGTAGCCTATGTGTTATTCTGATGTATAAGCTATATTGTGGTGAAGTTTCATTCAAATCCATTCAGTAGTTTTTACGTGAAAGAGTAACAAACATCCATACATCCATACTTACAAACTTTCGCCTTTATAATAGTAGTAGGACTATAATTATTATGCACTATGGATAGGTCGCAGGAAGCTGCTGGATGCAGGTTGCTTCCAACTGGCCAATCTGGAAATCATTGGGGGAGGCCTATGTTCAGCAGTGGACGTCTTATGACTGAAATGATGATGATGATGATGATGATAGATAAAACCTTAACTAAAAAAAGTGAAGTAAATAATTAGGCATTCAAAAGCTCCTTGCGCTCTACTGACGTGTAGTTTCGAAGAGTCGCTTTGTCGTGAGCCTCTAACATAGCTATCACATCATTGAAAAATCTTTTATATGTACTGGTTTTACCTTTCCAGCAAGTATTCATTAATTAATTTCTAATACATGAATTCGAACTTATGACCATTCGAATTAAAACAGCCTTACATTTACAAAGAGTTACATAGAGGTGGTTTACATCTTCATTTTGCCAGTTATTATAAGTTCCAAGTAACAAGTATCTAGCAAGCTATAACGCAAACGAAAACGGTTTCAGAAAAACTCAATTGATACTAAACACGACTACTTATGCTACGATTACTACCACCAATATCGATATACCTAAGGGTATATGCACACATGACATATTAATTAATATATCAGTCACGTCACCGACAAGTCACTGATCAGTTACATCAACCTGACTTGGGGTTTACTCTTGAATAACGAACCCAATTCCAATCCTATTTTTAGTATGCTAAAATTCCTTTAATTAGCTAGGAAACATACTGCTACGAATTAGCACGCGCTGCAGCATGAACTTGGTAAATGTTATCACATAATATGGGTAAAAATATAGAATAAAGTTGACGGTAGATCAAAAATAATTTTAAATAACAGTTCAGACGCTTGACACCTCAGTCTGTCTGTCACCACGAGAGCTGCAAAGCACTTGAAACGCCAGGACTTGACAAATAAATAAATATTTTTACGCGACGAATCCGTTGAAAAGGTTGTTTCATTAATTGATAAAAAAATTGTAAATACATTTGGGATCTGAATTGGGTTCGTGTTTCAAGAGTATACTCCCTGGTGTATGTAAATGACGTATGGGGGCTGATGTCCTCCAAATTTTACTTTTACTATATTTTTTGACGTAACTGATCAGTGATTTGTCAGTGACGTGACTGTACGTACGTACCCTAAACCCGGAACCACCCTGTATTAAATTCCCAATAGATATGTATTTATGTATCAGCACGGTTTTCTTGTGAATGATAGTATCTCCAATTCCCTTATGAAATACCACTTAAAGTCACGTCTGCTAAGCAATAAAACCTAAAAGGAAATAGTGATAACTGTAAGGAAAAAGCGAGATGGTTTAAGAGCAAGAACGTTCAATAAATCATTTCTTTGGATTGATTTTACGACTTGCATTGGATAACAAGCAAATGATATAAAACACGACGTCATAGGATAAACTTGGATAACGAGGCATCGAAAAAGGATTATGAGGAAGTATCGGATACGAAATATTGTTTAGATATTTATTGGTTACGTTGCTATTTATATTGACAATGAAAAATTTGTAATGAAATACGGTACAAAGGTAAAATTGTTTACTCTTTTCTTTGATCGCAGGTACATAAAATACTTGATCACAAATAATTTAGTTGGCAAGGCTACTGGCTGGTGTAGGTACTGAAATATTTGACCAATTCAAAAAACGCATAGAATTTAGAACTTCCTCTTTTTTTGAAGTCGGTTAAAAATGTTGTTATACAAGACATTTTAAATTTAAAAATGTCCGATTTTTTTAGGTAAGAACACTCGATCATGTCAACTTACACATTAAAAAACCACATGAAAATTGGTTCATTCGTTTAGATGCTACACACGTTAAAGTTATAACACCGCTCTTATTTCTTTAGGTGTTAATAAAATAACTTCCTAAGTTAGTTTTACACATTTTTTCATAAAATTTTTGAGTGCAATTCAAGTGCAAGATATAGTTATTAGTCCGTTTATTCCTGAGCTAGCTTTTTCTAATGACTTCGTAAAAATTATACCCATGTTTAATACATACATAGATAGACTCACTCCTGTATTCCCCATAGGGGGTAGGCAGGTGTATGCAGAACATCCAGGTACTTTATGAGCCTTGGGCTATGCCCATGTTTAATCTAGGACAAAAACTATATTTTGCGGCAAGTTAAATTTACAATGGTTCGACAGTTAACATTCTCCTGACCGAATTTTATTTCGGTCACAGCGGCCAATGTTAACGGAGACTAGCCAATTACGCAGAAGATATTATAGTGCACAAGTGTGTGCGCAAACTCAGGTGTACTCTCTATACCCTCACTCTTAGTCCGATGGGACGGCCTTCCGAGTTCCGACACGATCGGAGAGATATCAGGCGCAGGACCAACAGCTTTACGTGATTTCCGAGGCACGGAATAAGTGATAAATTAATTTATAAAACGCACATAACTTACGAAAAGTCAGAGGTGCGCGCCTTGGTTTCCAACCCGAGACCACTGACTTGCCAGTCAACGGTCACCACCACTAGGCTATCACGTCTAGATGTTTTATTGAAAGACACATACACAGAGGCAGATTACATCTATTTTCTTACTTCGTTTTTTATTTTTTTTCATTAATTACTAACTTTCGGTCTACGAGCGGTTTAAACTGACACCAGATCGTGCATTAACCTTAAGTGTAAGAACAAGAATTATATTTATATTCATTTCGTTTTAACCTTAAAATTTCAAAGGCCGTCCCATTGTCAAGTATCCGCCTTTCAACTTTCCACTTTGGAACTGAACTTGTATAACTATTCGAGCGAAGTGAAAAGTTGCTAACTTTACCAAGTATCTGAGGAACAGTATGAAGATTACATCTAACGATACCATGTGACTTGAGACGTGTATGGATTATTTCATACCCTTTTTGTAAGCAATAAATTCTTGTATGGTTTATACAATATTGTGTGCCTACAAAGGAGTCTCTGAATTTTCATGTAAATAACAAGCTTCATATAGAAATTGACGATTTTGATGAAATATTTATCGCAACTAAGTTAGGTGCTGTTTTACAATTCTCTTTTATGGTCATGTGTGGCTTTGTATGTTTTTTGCTTGTATTTTTAGCTTAAAAATAAACTGCTTTAACGTTTGTACTGAGTTATCCCTTCTTTAAAAACAAATTTAATGTGATATTATACAAAATTTTCCCCAAAACCTTCAATGTGAAAAGACGCCTCCACGTTACGAAAACACAACCCACATTTAAAACAGCAAAACCTACTGAATCGTAACGCATAATTTGTCCAATAAAACAATATACAAGGTGATATAATTGCAAAGTTTTCATATAAACCCACGCACTAGTTAAAGTTATAACTCCTGTTGAATTTCATTATTCTGTGTACGTGAGCCATTTGTTCTACCAATGGACTGTTGAGTTTCGATTCAATTACCGAGTCGTGCTAATCATAATTCTATTATCAACACGGAGCAGTTTAAGGTTTGCTTTTTGCGACGTGACTTTGATTACAACTACAGCAACGTATAGACGAGGACACGAATTGAAAAAGGAAGAGGAAACGAAACAAACGACTGTCAAGTGAAAAAAAAAAATACTGTGTCATTATCTCAAATTTGTAGGTCCTCCAATTGATTTAGCGAATAAAACTCTCTTGGTACTTTATTGGGAAATAAAAAATCGGTCAAGTGCGAGTTAAATTCGCGCATTACGGATTTCGTACAATAATACATTTTTTAAAAACCATAGTTCTTAGTATTCCATATTAATCTCAACTTGATACCATATGCCATTTTTCAAAAAAGGACAAAAAAACAATCCTAAAAGGTTTCCCATTTTGATTTGATTTTGATTTTCGCGTTAGTCTAATACAAAGGAAAATTAAAAGGTAAAGAAAATTGAGAATAATAACAATCAAAAAGCAACTTACATTATAAGTTATATAAGGAATCTATTACGCTGACCCTAAATAAAATTAGGACATGGGTAGAAAGATGATGAGGATGAAATGATGATGATAACAGATAAATTAATATTTTTTATGTTTTTTTTTATCTCAAATCTATTAAGTGAGTGTATTATTGTGCTAAACAGGTGGGTTTAGTTTATCGTTTACTATAAACGTTTTGGGTTTTTAAGATAATGCCCGGATAGCTATCTTAATATTACGTGATATTACGGTATTTCTCGACTGGTAAACCGAAGTTGGAAAAACGAAGTTGACAATGGTTTGAATTTTGAACGCAGAATTTAGACCAATTCGCTGTAATATATTTAAAGTGCTTTCGTCAGATCTCAATGGCTGTATTTTATTGTTGTTTTACGAAGTATTGAGATGCATACACGACAGGATGCAACCCTAACATCTTTTCCGAGAATTAAGAAACGTCTTGGAAAAGGGATAAGCTAAGTTATTTGTAGAAAGTTCTAAAAACTGACATAAAGTTCCTGTTTCTATGGTAAGTGACTGATTATATTGTATCTTATATATTTATACATACAAATCTTTGGTTATTCATACCTATATATACAGGGTTATTTGTCACACCCCCGCAACCTGAAAAGGGGTCATTTAACTCATCATTATGTACAACTTTTACTATGGGACCAACATGGTATGGAACAGCTGATTTTGTTTTGGCGATTTCAGGGTTAGTCCCATAGTAAAAGTTGTTTATAATGATGAGTTTAATGACCCCTTTTAAGGATGCTGGTGTTTTACAAATAACCCTGTATATGACATTTATATAATCAAAAGTATATTGGTAATGTAGGTTCAATTCTAATGACAATGTATTTTTATGGTAAGCATTACCTGAATCGACATCTAGGATTAGAATCAGATAAAGAAACTCGTCTCCGGTCAACGGTTTGCTATTACAATATATAAAAGCTTGGTTTAACAGCACAGACACATTTTTTGCATATACGTTTTAATGAAACCTTCATTTCATTAAAAAAAGCTGTTTTATAAAAAAAAAATACCAAAAAACTCTACTAACAAGACTACGATTGAACATCCATACATAGATTAAATTCTTACATTGTCTATTAAATTCATAACCCTTTCTCTGCTGCGCCATATTCGAATAAAAATAAAATCTACCTAGAATTCTGACGTCTGCTCTAAATTTAGAGAATAACCTTTTCGAACGGTTGCAAATTTTTCTTATATCGAACTAGACTAAACACGTTTTACTGACAAGAGGAAGATTAGCTCAACAGACAGGTAGATTGGGGTTAACCCCAAAACCGTGAAGGGCAATCCTTCGGACAATATATTGGTCCTGTTTAGCAGGTATGGGTACGATTTGGCCTAGACGGTATTATAATCGATTAGTTAAGGTTTAAATTAGTTATTATGGGTACGATAGGAAGGTTGCTGAAATTTAAATTAGGATTTATGTTTAATTTTAATTAAGAAATTAATGGCTATTATTAGCGAACTAGGTCCTATTTTTTGTTGTTGGTTGTTAAAGTTAATTTTAAAAGAGTTTCGTAATAATGTCTTGGTAATAAAAAAGATAATAACTAATCATATTAATTCTATGGTAAACTTAATAAATAGTGAGTCATTCTGCAAAAAAATGATAGGTAGGTAATATAATATAGGTAATAAGCATCCTATTCAGATTATGTGAGCAGTGATGGCCTAGTGGTATGACTATTTGACTGGTAAGTCAAAAGGTCGTAGGTTCGAACCCAGGCCTCGGACCACTGACTTTTCATCTGTACTATAGGACGCTAAAGACTCCTGAGCGCCTATTTTAAATAACAAACACTATTAACTTCGTATTAATAAATTATATTTTCTTCTATCTTTTTATAATCCGTCTTGATTGTCAGCTCCATTTGTTCTATATTTTTTTTTATAATAATCTTAATTTAAAGAGGCTGTCACTTCAAGTGGCCAGTTTACAAAGAGTAAACCACCAAATAGGTCAGCTCACCACAGTACCTATATTAGAAAATATCGTGAGGAAACCAGCACACCTGATGAATTTTTCATGGCACCAGGTTTTTCATCAACAACATGATAAAGATTAAAGAAGAAGATATCAAATTTTTATTCCGCGATATAAAGGAAAGTATGTTCCAAATCCAAGTTTCATCCAAATTCATAACTAAGATAAAACTTACAATATTGAGTGTTGCAAGATTGTTGCTATATTAATCCATTCCCTGTCCTGTGAATCACATATGATTCATGAATTCTGGTTTCATTCCAGACTCCGTGCTGGTACTGAGAAAAAAGAAAAGAAAAAAGCTACCGAAAAAAATAACATCCGTTTCGATACTCGATCGCTGTTCAAATAAAGTTTCCACCAATCACTCACTAATCTAAAGCGGTCGCGTAAGAATAACAAATTACCGTAACGCCATAGTGTAGCTAAATTGAATTTTACAGTGGTTCAAATCCGTTATTATTCAGTCTTGCAAATACAAGGTCGTCTATATCTATTTAAATTTAATATACCTGTCAAATTATCACTTTAAGCACAATAATGCTGTTTATTTTTCAATTCACGATTTCATTTGCATCGATATTGCATAAAATGGTTTTGGAGAATATCAGGCAATCAATATTTCATCAGGATCGTGATCTACAGCCGTGACGTGTTTACAAAAAGAATGTAGTAGGTACTAAACATAATTTAAAATAAAAATATTTTAAATACCTATTCAATATTATTATGGCATTACAAAAGGGTTTTTGGTTTTGGGATTGGCCAACTAATTTCGAACTCAAACGGAGTCCATTTTCAAGAGCGACTACTCAGGCAATTTCAAAATGAACCCGTGAGTAAAGCCATAAATAAACCAGCCTCTAACTGTCCTACTGTAGGGCAAAAGCTTCTTCTCATACAGAGAAGGATCGAGCATTAATCACCACGCTGTGCTAGCTCAATATTGTTAAAAAGGGATCCATAGTTTTCGCTTCACGTATTAATATAGGTACCACCTATATAGATATATAAGTATGACTGACGAACGTTATTATTCTAAAATAAGAATACGATATCACAAAATTGACAATCTCAATCTGCCATTTCCTTTTTTCCGTACAAAAACGTGCAAAACTCTCGTCCACTGCCTAACTGTATTTACGTTGAAATGAAAGCGAACATCAATAACTTCAAAGTGATTGCGAGTTGACGCATTGAATTATTAAAAACTACTTCAGAAATAAACCTGTAGGTATTCCGATGCAAGCGTTATCTGTCAGAAGAGACGGCAAATAAATAGTTGATCGTTGAGAGACAATGAGTGTTGAATAAAACATGCTATTGTAGAATTGAAAATGTTTAAAAGCGTATTACTTACTGTGCTAATAGTAAGCTTGTCAACTTGGTAAGATAAAAATGTTTCTAATTGTTTTGTTTCAATATTTGGTTTGATTTGTAGCCATCGTTTGATTTGTAGCGTCGTTTTTGTGAGTTGAGACTGATAAAATGTTTAGATGTTAATGTAAATGTTTATGTTAACTTTTGTCTACGAGTTTACCCGCGTGGACGTCGGAATAGGATAAAAATTATCTTAAAGGTCAATTCAGGACATGGATCATTTTTGCGACAAGTTTCATCGAATTAAGTTCATGCGTGATTCAGTACGTGATCATTTAAAATATTGAAAATAATTATACATTTTTGAAATAAACGAGCAACATTTTTTTTTAATTTGGTCAGGTAGTATCTGGATCTGGTCTAGGAACGTTTAAACATACAAACTCTTGTGATGAGGATATGAATTCATGGATATTTTGTTATTTTTTCACGCAAAATCTACCAAACGGATTTTGATGAAACTTTTCAGTGATAAGCTTATACATCCTAATAACATATAAGGTACAATTTATCAATATACCACGGGGGCGAAGGCCTGAAACTAGTCTAAATATAGGTACATGAAGGTAAATAAACGTAAAGTTTCGCGCGACTATAAAACTATCCTAAATTTTATGTCTGTATAATATAGACCTAAGTAAGTAGGTCGTATCAATAAAAAGTTGATATTCAAATAAAATTTGCAAAATAATAAAGTAATACAGGTATGGGTAAAATGATATTTGCATACATTACACAAATTGGATAGCAAGTTAAAGTTAAGAACTTGCCTCTGCGCAATATAATTTTAAAAGTTTTGCAAATTTTAAAGTTTTAAGTTAACTGGAATACAAATTTAAAACTAAAAAAGTAATCGACTAAATTAATTATTTCAATGTTTCTTTAAATCCAGTAGTTTTATTGTATGTTAAACGTTCGCGAAAGTTTGATATCGTAGCTGTCTCGTATCGTACGCTTCATAAAAACTTTAATAGCAAAACCAAAATACACCACAATGTAGTTATCAAGCCTGTTTATCCAAAATGATTGTCCTGCCTTTCGAGGCTTTTCTAAACCCATTATAGGTGAGCACGGAAATTATATAATCCCCACACTGGCGTACAAGGGGTCCTATCAAAGCCAACACGGTACGCGATAGATTGGCCGCGTACAATTTTGATGGGAGCCCGTCGTGCTCGCCCTCTCCATTATTTTCCCGTCAAAGTGATTAAATAAATAGTCCCGCAGCAAATACAGGTACAGAGTTATTTTGTAATTACGTAGCTTTATTGCCTATACAGGGCCAGGAATGTTTTGGAGTGTACGGCCGTTCTAAGCTAAGCTAGGTAACCCTGGGTTAACATTCTGCGGTGTAATCGGGTTTTATAAATCTATGAATGTATCATTGTGATTTTCTGAGCACATAATTTTTGTATTAATAAAGTTCCTAAACTAAAAAAAGTAGTTAATTTTTAATATTCAACTCAAATAAATAAAACAGAATATTTTTAAATAAGAGCGTAAACTTTGTATTGTATAATATCTATTCGACTATCTATTTTTGTAAACTTATTTTTTTATTGGTATATTATTATTAAATAAAACAAGTATTTATTAATATACAATTATTATAATTTAAATGTAATTATACAAGAGCCTATAAAAAAAGAGTAAAAAGAATGAAAAAATCTTTTTTTTCGTCGGATCAAAGTACTTCTCTCCATCACTGTCATTCAGAAAAGTGTAATAGAATACTTACCATAATTTGATAGAAAAAGATAATTTCGCATCCGTCTGACTACCACGCACGGTGTGACTCGGAAGTGCGGAAATTTCACACGTAACAATTGTAAGGAAGAATTTTTATTGATAATTACTGGCAATACTATTTCGTAATTAAAATTATTTCATTGTGCCATGATACATAAACAAGGTTCTAGAGAAAAACAAGATTGGCCGCCAAATAAGATAATTAGGTACCTAACATTACATTACATTACATTTAAACATGACATTTAAACAAAGTGAAATTAGCTGTTACGAAAAGTTTGCTAAAATCCGAAAAATATCCGTTCTGTAAATCTTCGAATTTCATTATGAGAGCAATATTTACATGGCATTGATTTGAGATCACACGCTTTAAAAAAAATTACTTAAATCGGCCAACTAATCACGAATTAATAGGCGGACAAACCTAAAAAAATACGCACGTAATGTTTATTTTTTTTATTACAACACTTTTTTCTCTTCATTTGTCTCGTTTTTAATTTAAAAACCTTAACTCAATGTCAATGTTTTCGACCTATGACCTAAAAGGTCCACCTTTTTCGAAATTCGAAATCAATGAGCAATACAAGACCAGCTTTAAATTCCAAATTTAATTATTAGGTACGACAATCACACCCAAACTCAAAGGTTGTGCTCATTACAACACAAATACATAATGTTATTACAGTACAACAATTTACCTAGTAGCAGTTGTTGCATAATTAGTTTAGATTGCAATTTCTATATTTCGTCCATCCTACCTATAACGACCGAAGCGAACTCGGGTATAAGTCACGATTTGTCAGCGCTGTGAAAGGGTCGATAGATTAAAATATCGATATTTTAAATTGTGTTGACGTTTATCCTTCATGAAGAGGAGTTTGGCTTACGTAATTTGTGGGGACTTTAATCCAACACGCAGGGGATCTGATCTATAGTAAAATTGTATTTAATTGTAACAGTAACGATTAATTTGTGTTTTTTGACGCAATTAATGTCTATTGTATCTGTCCAATTGGGACTGACGTGGGTTAGATTTACCAACACCACACACCAATGAAATGGGAGTATAAGACAGTTACTGTTTAACAATTTTTAAGATAAATTTAACAAAATTAAATCGTGGTAAAAAAATATATATTAAAGTAAGTAAAAGGTATAAAATTAATTATTCGATTACGTTTTTAGGGTTACAAGGTAAAAACGTATTAAATGTGTAAATCACTATCACTAAGCCCACGCCGTGGCTTGCAATCCATCCGTCTGTGTATGTGATATCCAGCTGTGTCTTTTTAGCTGTCGCTAAATTTCAGTTAATGAAGTCAATTACAAATGACATTGAACAATAAAATCTTCTTTTGAGATTTACGGCGTAATTGATGGTAATTGAATCCAAGTCTAAATAAAATGTTTCAAAAGTTTCAAAGTGATTTTGCCGAATGTTAATGGAATTGAATTTACTGAAACGATTGATCAATCAATCTTATCCTTATTATTTCCAAAACAGTTGGGGTCGGCTTTTTAGCTAACCATTTTACAGGTGCAGATGAATTAAACTGATCCAATAAGAAGTGACCAAAACCCAATAGAATTATCCGTAAATAATGTTGTTTCTAAAAAAACTTTTTAATATTTATCTCATTTGGTACATTTAAACATTTTCAGTGGTTGATGTTATTAAATGCGATGTTGCTGTAGATCTGTTTCTGTTTTTTAATATTATCCATCGAACCAACCATCGAATAAAAGACCATCCGAACACATTTAACGGTCGCTAGTAGATACTTAGTATATAAAATTTCCACGGAGTCTTTAAATTAGGCCCACCGACCTTGCCTTTGACTCAGACTGTCAGTAAGTAGTTTTTTTTTTAGCCTAAATGTAGACTGATGAGATAACTATAAAATTTTCACAAGACTCTACGTAGATGTTAGGGTTATTCTCCCCTCACTAGATCGATTGTATTATTCGGCAACTTCGGCCATTAAACAGAACAATAGTTAGACAGGAATTCTATCGACATTACCACAACTCTATTCGCGAATGACGTCACATAGCATGAACGGAGCAGGGGTCGGCGGTCGACGGTCACTCGGTCCGCCATTGCCGCCATGCTAGATCCGTATCTTTGGCGCCATACGCCATACCCCTTCCCCCACAACCACCCGCGATTTGCACAGATTGCATTACAATTGCTCTAGTCAGCCATTTACTTAATTAACGCGTGCTCTTAGTAATTACGAAGTATTCGACCGGACCGTTTCTCTAAAATTAGTTCATATTTCAAAGCTACAACGAAATACCTATACTCTAGGATTCATAATTTAGTAATTAATTAGTCTGCACACTTAAGACCTACATTACCGTTATTAATGTCTGGATTAGTTACCTAGGTATATAGTAATTTGATAACGATACATCATTGTTTTAGGTTGAATTGTCATTGTCATTGTCAGTTAGTCACCTTAATCAGATTAAGGTGACTAACTGACAACTTTTATATTTATACATATTATAATCATAAGGTTGCACTTAATGATTTCATGTTATTTTTTAAAAATAATTTTATCGTAAAATATTTTGTTTTTTATAATTCAATTTATTATTATACCTAGTTTTGGTACCATATAATACATGTATTATCAAACTCAATTTTAAAACTATTTTTAAGTACCTACTTATTTTAGGTCGTTACGTCACATAGTTAGAAACTAAACAGCTATGGTAAATTAACATTTGAATTAAACTAAACGTAACTAAAACTATTTCCACAACAATTGTCGAATCGTAAACCGGTGCTGTTAAATGTGAGTTACCATCTGTTGTTAAAACCACCTTTATTGCTATAGAATTGAGCGCCTACGTTTATATTAAAGCAAACATTCGCAACGAGGTCTTGCCTATAATTTATTGTAAGGCACCGTATGATTTATGAATGAATGCTGAATTTGTTATTACGTCGACGTCAAAAGCTTTATACGGATTATTATCGAATTCAAATTTGTCTTTTATTCGCCAATTGTCTGTTTCATGTAAAATAAAGATTTACATATTTTGTGGTCGTGAAACGTCGTTGTATTACTGATTTTTTTATGCTAATTCTTTGGCTAATTGCTGTGTTGCAAGCTGAATAAAAATAGGTAGCTGTTACCTTTTAGTCTCATTTCAGCAATTTATATCTCGTTTTCCTTTATACCTTTAGAACGCACGTATTCTCTTCAGTATTCTGATATAAACTAATTTGTTGTTTTGTTGCTAGCCCTCAATTTGATAGAAGGCTTTTTGCCAACGGAATAATAAAGACTAAATATTTAATTGTAATCCTATGTTTTGCCGCGAAAAACTAAATAGTAGGTAGACTTACGCAGTACTTACACAATTCTAGATATTTCTTGAACAATTCTTTTGCAGATATATTACTGAAATAAATGTTTTCAAGACCCGAATCTTACACATTTAAAATCCCTATTCAAATTTCTATATGATTAAAAGCTAAGCTAATTTTATTCCAACTCATAACTTAACCCTAGAAAAACAACGTTGAATAATAAACTTTAATTAGTATAGAAACGTCAGCTATGATACCGGAGCATTGCAAACAAAAACAATGGTCTCATTACTGGAATAGATACTGTCTACATGTTACCCACCATAGTTATGTAGTCATTACAGTGCAATTTCTCTCGTCGCTCCAAGAATGACTTCTAATAATGCTCCCGCGAGCAAAAAGGAAAAGATTCAACGACATAATCATACTAAAAGCATTCCTTGTTATTCACAAAAAGTTGCAGGAGTCCTGTTTACCTGCCGTGATGGTGAGTCTGACACTCAGAGCATGATTATGAATAATTGGAACGACTTTGTTCATTAAATTTAAGCGAACTTGGATTGTGCGAAACAGTTTTGCGGATTGTATTTTTTATACAAAAAGTACAAATACAATAAAAAAAAATTCGACGTCGTATAAAAACAGCAGTCGACTACATTCTGCAGATTTATATCCATCGTATAAGTCGACTAATTTTCGCAGATCTACCTCCAATTTGGACCAAAACTTATTTAATTCTTCTTAAGTTGAAGTTGTATAAAAAGCTATTTTAAGCTTTTATTTATAAGCTATTATTCGTAGAAACGTTTTTAATTAAAAGAGCTTTGTTTTATTTTTTTCATAACGTTTTTTTCTTTTTTGATTGACTTGACTCATACTTATTTCACAGTCTAAGGGCCTGTTAAACAGTTTACATAATATAAGCTACTAGGTAAATGAAAAAATAGAACAGAATTTGTCAAAAAATTTCTATCAGGCAAGGTAAGAGAAACTTACCAGTAAGCGGTGAAACCTAAATATCATAAAAGAGAAGAGTACTTTATATTGTACTATTAACCACAAGTAATTTGCAATTCGTGTTTAAGTTTTAAGATAATTTCTATATAAAGAATAGTTAAAAATATAATAGTTTAGTAAAAAATAATGTTTTATTCGTACCTGCTATGTTAGAACTTCAATAACCAAAAGTTCAAATTGATCCAGGCCAGTTTCGAGGAGTCAGTGGGGCACGTGTCACGTACGTTCTCCAAGGAATGCCTTTCATTAAACTCGCATACTTTCCACGTACCTGGCCATAAAGCCTCTCAAAATTTAAATGAAAATATTTGTGTGAATTTATGGCAGCGTTGATTAAGAACCACATATAATTCGAACTCTGTTCGGTGTCAAAGAAGGGTCAACTACCCACAGTTGCAAAATTTCAATGACTTTTCTTTCATTTTTTTTGTATGTGATATCAAATAGGTATCGTATACATAGTTGCAAGGTAGAATAGTAAATTTCGTGAGTCATAATAATATATTATTATTAAATACTAACTAATCCCCGATCCCGAAATCAATCCGTGAGTAAAATAGTTAATGTTACAAACTCATTTGTACATCACCTTTTTGGATTTCTATTTTGTATTCTAAATTCAAAAAAGTAATGACAACGGTAAAACTAGGGAGTTCATGCGGGTTCACCTTTTGTTATAAGAGTATTTCAAAATAAACTGTGGTTTAATCAATTCCAGCGCCTTATTCGTTTCATTCGTTACACACCGTCAGTAACAGGTAATAATATATGAGTATATAGCAAGTTAATTATTAGAAATTAATTATTACTTGCTAAAACGGTGAAGAAAAACATCGTAAAGAAACCAGCACACCTGAGAGATTTTTCAACACGTTTAAAGTCATGTTAGAGGCCTACGGGCGGTTAAAACTCTGACACCAAGTTGTTCATTAACCATACGATAAGGAAATGAGAAGAAGTTTGCAAGTTTGCATATTTTACACATGTATACCTACCTATTTATTTAAGTACATGAAAATATGCAAACTTTTTGCGTACTAATATTTAATTTTATTTCGTTTAGGTTGTTTTTTAATTAGGATTAAACATATTTTTGAATAGCTTTTTCTACTTGGATAATTTTGTTTGATAGTAGCTGAAAAGACCTCAGCTATTCAGGACACGTATTATATCATAAAAAAATAGAATCCATCCTGATTTATAATGTAGTCCCTACGTAATTTTATAAGGACAACATAAAAACGTGTTTTTTTTTTTAGAAAAAGGCCTCTTTTTTCTTCCTATTGTCCCTGTTCAGTGTAATCTGAGATTTTTAGATATTACAACTTTAGTTCCTATTGCAATCTTCTGGGCCGCGGAAAATTATTATGACTTTATTTTTATTTATTGTTTGATCAGATATCACAAGATTAAATAATATATTAATATTGTATCCATCCTTTGCGTGGTTCAAGTAGGCAGTCGCTCCGTGAGAAACTGATATTTAACTGTATCTGGTTAGATAAGAAGCTGACCCCAACTAAATAGTACCTACTTATAATATACCTAACAGGTAAAATCTTTGTCCAACCCTACAACTTTACACGCATGATATTCTGAGCAAAAGACGTATATGTAAATAACAAAATATTAACTAAAAGCTCTAACCCTCCGAGTGACTACGGATATCGTTATTTATGTTTCTATTTAAAATGGCTCCTAATAATTTTCTCACTTTAACTAAAACGAGACATCAGGATCGCCCGCATAAAGTAAATTTCAATTTTCAATAAGCTCCCCGTCCACCTGTGGCTCTCTAAGCCTAGATAAACTTGACATAAATAAAAATCTTCGCATACTTAAGTCTTTGGCTCACTTTGTATAAAATATGCAAACTTTTTGAAAGGATACTTGAATAAATTACTGTAATGCTTTTAAAGGCTACTTTTCTTAAACTGTGTCTAAGGCGTTGTAACCAATTTGGTAAGGGAATAAAAAGGACAAATTTTTAATATTTCCAAGGAATAAGTTTTTTTATAGGACACTAGCGACCCGCCCCGGCTTCGCACGGTTACGCTAAAATGCATGTATTATATATATAAACCTTTCTCTTGAATCACTCTATCTATTTAAAAGAACCGCATCAAAATCCGTTGCGTAGATTTAAAGATGTAAGCATACATAGGGACAGATAGACGCGGGAAGCCACTTTGTTTTGTACTAGAGGAAAGGAAGGTAATATGGAATACTGTTGTTAATTTGGGATAGCAGGATTTCACAAAAACTAAAAGCGCCATCTCATTTTACGGACCATAGAATGTTTACAAGTAGCGTCATCTGTCAATATGTGTACACGGAAAGTCTGTCATTTTTCTAAGATAGCGCCCAGAGTTGAAAACGTGGAACAGCGCGCGAGCAATTTTTCGAAGTACGTGTTTAACCCATTGCCATCGCTAAATTTCCTTGTGATTGTGCTGTTTAGCTTTATGTGTACTATTAAATAGATAATTAATTTTGCATATTAGCTTTGATTTCAACGATTTGTATATTTATAAATATATTATAAATTGAGGTTATGTCAAACTATGTCTTGTTGCTAATTTGGAATACCCGATGTGATGAATACCAAAATAGTATGCCAAATTACCTTCAGTCGGTTTAGGAACCGATTTTACAGAGTATACTCCTATTCCAAAATACCTGCACCCCATCTCTAAAATTAAATTGTGCCATTTTGCATTCAACCTAAAATTTGAACCTGTAGGGATGTTTAATTGTTTTTGATAGCTTGCACATTGATAGTAAGATAATATTGCTTCAATTGAATCAAGGTTTTATTTCTAAATACCTCACGGAAAAAAAGTTGCAGGTCTAAAACAAAATGGTATTCCAAATATGCTGCAGTTCCTCTATGTATTGATTTATACAATTTAGTTACTTAATGAAATTTTTGTGATAGCGCTCCAAATATTCGACAAACACTGATGCTGTGACAAATGTGTCACAATCAGACAGATTTTCTCATTATTCTGATCCAGCCCCGTATTTAGTCCGCACATTCAGAGGACAGTAAATGCAAGCTTGGCAAACAAATACTCAAATTATACAGCACTAGACTAGTCGCTGTGGAGGTCTTAGCAGGAGGCATATCTATGACCATCAATGGGGTCTTACAGCTGAAATTTTCAGTTTTTGTCCCGCCTCCGAAAAATTCAAGATTAATGAATTAATAAAAATTCTATAATGATATATTAATAATGATAATGATAAAGTTATAAATTGACGAATTTTACACAAATACCTACTCAGAATTTAACAAAAATATTTTCAGATATTTTCCCCTTCGAGAACCTATTTCATGATCCGTATAAATAGTCCTTAATAGAGAAGCATAACAGCCCATTCCACTAATCCCGTCATCAAACTTCGCGTTTTTATTTATAAAGCAAAAATGTAATATTTAATTTTGTCCCCTTTGTGGCCCGTATGACGTCAATGGGGTGGGTGTCGAACAACTGTTTCAAACAATTAATTTAATATGAAAAGTGCGAGGTGCCGTCCGGACCCCTGAATGGGTGACGATGTAATTTATAGCACAATTTAGATAAAAATAAACACGTTGCCAAAAATATTTACAAAAATTCACAGTGTATTTTTTTTATCTTTTAGAGGTGAAAAATGCCTTGGTATTTGGCTGTTAAGTTTGTTATTTGGATTTTATTAAGTATGAAGATTTTTTAAATGCATTTTCAAGTACTTAAGTGCTTCTTAAAATCAGTTGATTTTGTAGGTAGACACAACTAGTGTTCAATTTTTGTTTTATATACTTGACAGTAATGTACACGTTACGAAGACCTCTGTTGTATATATCATCCAAATAAAATACATTAAGATGTGTGAGGGTTCTAACCATCAAATAAATAGCTCGCAGCGAAGCTGAGCTCCATAAAATTATACGCAGGATTCAATAGACTGAACGCATCAACACAATGGCGTAAATATGCAAATACTAGTATTATTATCACATTACATAGCACGCAGTCTGTCGAAAAACGCGTCATCGATTTATACGTAAGCTCTTTCATAATGATGCCTACTTTATAGGGAGAGGGCCGACCCAATTTCTAAACGAAGCGGGAGGCACGTCCTGAGGGCAAGGTACTCAAAGTACTTCTGTTAATAATAAGCAAATGTTCAGAAATGTACGTGACATACACTATGTTTTTTTTTACCCGACTACAAAAAAAGGAGGGTTATGATTTTAGCAGTCTATGTATGTATGTATGTATGTATGTATGTATGTATGTATGTATGTATGTATGTATGTAAGTTTGTTCATCTGTTCCCTCGTAGCACCTAAACTATTTGTTGTAATTCAATAAATAAGGTGTCTATCGATGCGTCTTAATGGTCTGCGGGTTATAGGATTTATGAAATTTCGTAAAATCAAATAAGGTGGATTTTAAAAACAAATTAGTCAGCTCGAAAAAAATAAAGTTAAGGTAAATTTATCGTGTTTGATATCAAATGGAAGGTCTTGATGAGCACATTCAGAATATGTATATATTATCTATATATTCTGGACCACTTCTTAGAATATCAGGCTTCTAACTACCCGTTACGACTATCATAAATATATGTAATTATAACACTGCATACAATGTGAAAACGTGATAACAATAAATATTTACTAATTAAATTAAAGTTTCTACACATCACTGCCTATTAAATTATGATTATATTTTAAAATAATGTTAATTAAATTGAGATTTCTTTTTCGTAACTAGATGGCGTTGGTTTGCGGTTTTGTGGAAGTAAGTAACATAGAGTTAAAAATACCTCCTTAAAAATCCCGGAATCGTAAACATAACAATTAAATCCCGGGATTTTATTAATATGGACTGAACTTTGACCTATAGTTTTTATTAGAATTAATTTTGTATGTAAAATAAAACTCATTAATTTAACAGTTTTAGTACCGAACTACTTAAGTATTACATTATCTGTTACCGATGTCTAAAAACATAATAAAGACTTTTGATTATAATAGTTTAGTTCGTATGTATTTAAAACGTAAAATTAATATTTTGGAGAATTTATTACATGTTTTAACACATGTTTGCTTATTAAATATAATAAAGTATTTAATAAGAAATTTGAAAAACAACTGATACGGAAGGGATTCGAACCCACGATCTCCGACGTACCGTGCCGACGCTCTAACCGCTGAGCTACCGTATCCCATCAAAATCAGTCGAAATTTCAAATCTCTTTCTACGCCTAGGGCGGGTGGTAATATCTATCGGTGCCTTCTAAAAACTGCAAAGTTTAGAACACTGAGTCGGATAATTAATGTATTCCGATCGATATTACCACACGCCTAAGGCGTAGAAAGAGATTTGAAATTTTGACTGATTCTGATGGGATACGGTAGCTTAGCGGTTAGAGCGTCGGCACGGTACACCGGAGATCGTGGATTTGAATCCCATCCGTATCAGTTGTTTTTTCAAATTTCTTATTAAATAGTTATACGTAAAATTAATTTCTTATTTCCCGGGAATTAATTGTAATGTTTATGATTTCGGGATTTTAGAGCAGGTATTATCAACTCCATGTTACTTACTTCCTCGAACTTTAGGTAAATGTACTCTATCTATGATGATATCCCACAAAAAAGGTTTCATGTGTACTTATACAGCTTGGCAAAAAAGAGTCTGAGGCGGTGACAGCTGGAACTAAAAATAAAAATCTTAAAAACTACGTTTGTGAGTACTAAAATAACATAAAAATGATTCATTTGATTATAATTAATGACAAAAAACTCGTCATAGAAATATGTAAGCACTTAATAACTTGTAATTTTGTAGTGTGAAAAGTGCGACAGCGGCGCCCCCAATTTTTCCAGACTCTTTTTTGCCAAGCTGTACTTCTTACTACTTTTCATGTATACTTCCAAGAAACATATGAGGCCATGTTTTAATAGCTCGAAGTCGCGGACGACACCTTTGAAATCAATTTAATTTAAAAAATACATGACATTGACTAAAGGTTTGAACCGAAGTTGACAGTTAAAGAAATCTACCTATTTAAGAACTACCACATTCTAAAAAATTGTGATTAAAATGAATTTTATTGGTTTCTTTACCACTAAAAATCATTGAAAAAAAATATAGTATAAAAACTAAAACCCGACTACTTAAAATCTAAAAACAAGCTTCTTAGATTTGAAATAAAATTCTGTAGTCGGAGGCCTTAATGTATTATAGGTAGGTAGGTAATTTTTCAAGGGTAAATACTTTGTAAATTTGGTGGCCTCCGACTACAGAATTTTATTTCAAATCTAAGAAGCTTGTTTTTAGATTTTAAGTAGTCGGGTTTTAGTTTTTATACTATATTTTTTTACCTTTCTGTTGTACATAAAATGATTTCGTCGCCATTTTTGTCTAGCACATAGACTTTGATAATGTTAGCGCGTCCCCAAGGTGAAGATTCGTTTTCGTTTCACGATTTTGAGAATTGATACGCGAGTTTGTGATGTCTCTAGAGAATGTGATAATAAAGTGAATGAAAGGAATAAAATATACCGAAACTCAATTTGAAGTCTCGGTGACTTTTGCTGTTTATAAATAACATTCTCATGTGTATTTTAGTAATTAAGTAATATTAAATTAAACGAATAGATACCTACTACAATACTACCTACGATACGATAAATGAATTCATTCCAAAAAATTTAATATTAATTTATTAAGAAGAATTTTACATTCATTCATTCAGAAGAATTAAATATTCATTTAGAAGGAATCAATATTCATTTAGAAGAATTTAATATTCATTAATTCGAAAAAAAAATCTATTAATTCGGAAAAAATCAATATCCACTCATTTGGATAAATTCAATATCCATTAATTGGGAAAAAACAATATTCATTAATTTAGAAGAATTCTATTTTCATTCATTCAGAAGAATTCAATGTTCATCAATTCTACTGATAAATTTAATCGTGTTTCTAGAGGACCTAAGATAATAAACATGCAAATTATAATTTAAAAACAGGTGGTCAAAGGCGTTAGTTTTATAACCGTATTTTATGATCAACTTTGCAAAGTGCTGCAACATCGCTAAACTTTTGTTCAACAGCAGTTTTGTCTTTTTAATTTAACAGCACATAAAAATATCCGATATTATGCAGGTTTTTACCAAAGCACCTCTTTGCATCGTGGAAAATATTGTCCGCGCTACACTTTTATGCGGCATTTTATAATTAATTTTTCTCATCTTTGTTTCGGACATATACTTCGTTTTGTTGTGATGTTTAATTTTAAAAGCACGAGTAACGGGTTCAGTTATTATTATTAAATAAACTAGCTTTCTTCCGCGCCTTCACTCTTTTGCTTCTATTTTCTTCTGGATATAAATTCCCTATGTATGTGGCCTATAACTATCTATATGTAAAAAACATTGATTCGTTGCTCCGTTGCAGCGCAAGCCATCAAATAAACTTTCTTAAGATTAATCAAACTCTATTAAAAACATGATTTCGGTGTCTATCTAAGGTTTTTTATGTTTAAGGTATTATTATTTTTAGCACAGATACCGACGATTACTCCTGAGTCCTGTGTTCTTATTTTTTTTTTGTTTTTAAAATAAACACTTTATAAACATATCACAGATTCACGCCTGTATTCCCTATAGACACTTTGAAAAACCCAATAACACTTTGCTCGACCCGGGGATCGAGCTACCACTGAACCAACGAAGCAGTCATAAACACTTTATATTTTAATAAAATCAACTAAAACTATTGCAAACTAGACGCGACAATATTTTTTTTGTTTCATTATGTGTAGTACTCGCTAAGACATTATATATTTTATTTTGACAATACTCATATCCATCGTATTAAGAGTGTAGATATTTGAAATGACGCAAAAATAATTTCATAGAAATGTCCTGAATAAACATTAGCCTGTAGAAACCAATTAATAAAAGATACGACATGTTTTAATCGTTCTTTATAGCAGTAGAGAAAAAAATGTCAATCGTAGGCGTAATCGTTGAGCCTTTAGCCTACGCACATTCTTGAACCATTGCCAGACACCCACCCTCTCGTTAATGTAAGCGAAAGAAAACCTATTATTTTGTCTACCCTATCAAGACAAACGATCGCCTTCCTGAACAACGGGTACCTAGTATTATACCTAGTATTATTTCGCGTGACTCTACGCGTACTACTCCACTTCTAAATTATTACTCAGCTTTATTTCCTTGAATACATTACCGTGCGTAGGTATATGAATCACTAGATTGGACTAATGTATACTGTAATTTATGCTGAATTGAATTATTTAAGGACTCCTGAGAATAGGTTATTATGTTAGATTAGGACATCAGCCAACCGTTTTCTAACATTAAATGCGGTTTAACATTATAATACGGGAAACGACCGCCAATATCTAAAATCCTTTACTATATTTTATTTATTCTACAACTTGCCAGCTTATTAATATAAAGGTAAATCACAATCGCAGTAGGTAATTGTGGTTAATAAAATCAGCCCAATTGCTCCCGGTATTTAACAGGTGAGTCCCAAGTTAACTTTGGTATAATTTAAACATGTAAACTGTTAACCCTCACTAAGCTAATTAGATGAAAGAGTAACTTTTATATTCATCAATTTAGAATGGGGAAGTTGGCAGGGTTAATAACGTTGTTAGCCGGACATATTAGCGTAGTTCTAGCGGGTTAAGCTCGGAACTCAGTTGAATTTTAAGTGAGTTATCTGTTTAGCAAATCTCATTAAAATAAGTATAAGGTGAAATATATAAAATAAATTGATACCTATATAAAAAAGTAAATAAGCAAAACATGTGCATAAACATACATAAAATAAGTTTTCGTACCACTTGCTCAAAAAAGTGACATTCTATGCCTCAAAAAGAGAACATAACAATAGTCATTATTAATCTGTCAAAAACAGGGAAAGAAAATTGTACTGAATTTCATTCATGCTCTAGGGAGAGAATGTGATTTAAATTTGGAATACTCACCGAAACTTATACTGAACTACATCTGTATAAGTTTACACCATTGAGTTTGTATAAAGCATTACACATCTTTTTGAAAAAGGAATACGCATTTATTATGCAGTTATGATTATTAAATAAAATTACGAGAACCGACGAGGCCGTATGAGCTTGATGCCTTTGCATTTCCGACAAAAAAATATTGGTCTAGGAATTTGCCGCGTTTTTGTTTTCTTCAAATACTCATAAAGTTTATTTTAATTTATTTTTATAAATAAGTTAATGTTCTAAAAATACGTTACGATGTTAAATCAAAGCGACAGTGACAGTGAATTATCGGATTCCATCAGTGCAAATGCTGCCGCAATTATAAAAAATTTGCTTCCAACAAAATCCAAGGAAAATTATTTTAAAACTTATGAAGAATTTTCAACGTGGAGAAGTGCGAAAGGTCTATCAATTTTAGAATCAGTACGTATTATTGTGTTAATTTTTTCGCAAATGGTACGAAAAGTAGAGTATTTTCCTAGGTGATAAAGCTGTCTTAGTCTTGGGTGAACTTAAATCCCTCGCTACACTCAGGACTCGTCTTAAATCCCTCGCTTCGCTCGTGATTTAAGTTATTAACACCCTCGCTACGCTCGGGAGTAAACCTCGAGTCCTTCGTTACGCTCGCGATTTAAATCGTCACCCGTGACAGAAGACACTGCTTTATCCCCTTGGTTAATAATCTACTAATATGGGTTTAAAAAAATTGTAGAATAAAAATTGTAAAATAAAAATCTCAAATTTTTTACAGTTAGTCAGTAGTGTTTAAGATTTACTAAGTAAGCTTTTTGATATTGAAAATACTACAATTCAAACATGAACGAAACAAACGTCATCTCTGACTTTTAATATAGGTAACTATTTGACCTCAAAAACGTCTCAAATCGGTAAGTACTTAAAGAACATCGAAGCAAAACCACCGTCCGTTTTCATAGTATGCGCCATTCTGGTCCTAAGCAAACAAGAACCAAATTAAATTTCGGTAAAAGCGTTTTAATAAGAAACGGCCATCGTTTCCTTCGCTTTATAAACTACATAGAACAGTTATTAATATGGCTAGTTGTATGTATAATATGTGTACGTATAGCAGAAATTATAAGGGTTGCATGTTAGTGAAACTAAACAGACATCTCGGGCAGTGTTAGGGTCTGTGGTCTTTTATAGTTATCTATCATATTGTTGTTGTCCAAAAATTATGTGCGAAACAGCGGAAACTTATGGCTGCAAAAAAAGTTCTGCCTATCTCCTACATAACATTGTTTTCAGGCTTTTAGATATTAGCAAGGTTTTACAGGAGCATGTACCTCACGTAAAACCGTTCACAAGGAATATATTTAGTTGCATATATGACGCATTACGTGAAATGAAGTGGTCTGAAGGCTCTACGGTCTAAGGCGTCAAAGATTTCGGTGGTTACGAAAATTTTTACAGGTTGTAGGTTGATACATGAACAGGTTGCAATAAATAAAGAGACTTGTGCTGGCAGCATTTATGCAAAAGAACTAGCGGGAAGATAATATCATAGGTTTATTTTATTGTGTGGAAAACTGTTTATTGTGAGAAAAAAAAGGAAGAAAGGTTTATTTGGGTGCCCCATCACCAAGGACTGCTGATGGGGCACTTGTAACAATTACCACCAACTACCTGGATTTTTATTTGATATACAAACTCTTTGCTTGATTACAATCAACGCCATTGATATAAATAATTTTCATTCTTTTTATAAATTGTTGAAACTGACAGATTGATAATATCATTCGTTGTTTTTAGAGGGAACATTGTAGAAGTTTCAAAGTTTGATTATAACTAAGGGCTAGTCTTGATTGCTTCTTCTTTTTTATCGTACTGCTGAAGTTATTATCGTACTTTATTATTGCACCTACTTTCTGAACTCCGTTATACACGTACTAAGAACCACACGGTTTTTCCCTACGAATCTCCAGGCGGAAGTACGGGTTTCACTTTCGCATTCTCCGTACTCCCGCCAGATATCAGTTTCCTAATAATTAGGTAGCGGAGTCCACATTGTTTTCAAGTACTTGCATTGTATAAGTTTGAAATTACATTTTCGAAGGCATTCTCAATACTTGAGTGCCTTTCTTAAACAAGTAGATAGGATAATATCCAGGGTAAATGTCTCTAACAGATTAAATTTGTTTTTGATATTTACCACGAAATACGTGGAAAAAAAAAGATTTTATCTCTAGTTTGTCTTACAATATACACCATGTGGGTGGTTCTTATAGGTCAGATTTGTGTTGTATTGACATATAATGAGAGACTTTTACTATATCAGTTGGTAGTATATCATTTATGGGCCGCGCTTCAATTTTCTTCCCTTCAATCCACCATTATTGAAGCGTGGCCGATTTTATATTAGTTTGAAACATCATGTTCAAGCCACAACGTCGTTGTGGTCTAAAATGGACACCTGCTTTTAAATTAGCAGGGCCAAAGTTGGATTATATGGTCCACCATCCCAGATAAGTTTCACCAAATATCATGCTGGAACACGACAGTTGCTTGGCGGGAAGGTTCGTCCGGTGGGTGGTATATATAGCCAAAGCCTCCCACCTGAAGCAGCCAATGACCTACCTATGCCATATTATCAATTGACTTTTTTAAAACGCAGATAAAACGTTGGTGCCGTTCTTCCCCAACTCCACTCCGGGGTTAATGACACTATCACGAATTGCTTAGTGGACGGACATTATGCAGGTAGATTCAATTTAGAACATTAGCCATTAGAGTTGTCAATTTTAAAAATCCCTTATATTGATTTTGCCTCTCGATCGGGCCTTATGTGAACCCTAAAACAATATCTAACCTAAAACATTAGTTCAAACATCGCATACACGGCTTTGACGTAACCTTTCAATGCCTTTCGAACAAAAGAGCCAGAAAAACACGCGTGGCTCTGTCACTTTTCCTGCAAGCTTTTATAGTACATACACTCGTATGTGTTTACCTTTATGACTCACGACACGAACTCCGGTGCCTTTAGTAAAGTGTACGAACAGAAATTACTTGAACACTCGCCCTACTTTCATGCTTTGCTAATCTCTAGACCAGGGGTCTTCAACCTTTTTTGATAAATAGAGCCAGGAATATTTTGCTTTACAAAAATAATAATATTCATGTTGAGTTTGATGTTTCAAGGCTAGGCCAACATCCTTTTTCTCGTCGGTTAAGAAAATCCATTTACTTACTACTATTTAATTTACTTTACATTTACATAAATGACTTTGACTTTTATTGCAAAATTTGTCAGGTTGTTCACTCTTAACAAATTTTGAATATTATTCGACGAATATTCTCGTATATTATGCCATTGTATAAGGCCATAAAATATGGCCCAATAGTTGACCCTGCGATTCTCAAACTTTCACAACAACACTGATATCTTTATGGGACATTTTTTATCTTGAGTCTAACAAGGAATAGGAAGTAAGTTCTAAATTTTGTTGAGTTTAAATTGGCCGTCTTCGCTAGGCCATTAACGAAGATTCCAGGAGTCGCAAGTGGTCCGCGGTCCACATGTTGAAGACCAATGCTCTAGAGTCTAAACAGTTCCCTGTAATACTATATTATTTTCACGATTAAGGTGAATAAACTTTATATATTAAAATAATTAGGTTAGCATTTATATATCAGCGATTTAAATATGGAAATTAGAAAAATAGGGTTGTAATCCATCACTTTTTATGGCATATAATAGGATGTTATAAGGTAACTTGCTAATAATATGTATCGTTATGAATTAGTCTGACATACTTTTGTTTACATGTAACATAAATAAAGATCACAATGGAAACAACTTGAGTCTTATATGTCTGATAGCTTAGTGGTTACATAACCGTTGGACTGCCATGTCGTAAGTTACTTGTTTGAAATTCAGGCATGCACCTCTGACTTTTCAGATTCATGTGCGTATTAAAAATAGAACTTAAGATAACTTGTAAAATGGTGAAAGAAAACATGAGGAAACCAGCACACCTGAGAGATTTTTCAACGGTGTATAGAGCCATGGTAGAGACATTAACCATACGATAAGAAACATTTTTATTAATAATTTATAGGTACATGATATACGAATATTAAAGCTACATATTTTTATAAAATAAAATCGAATACGAGTAGAATTTGTACCCGCAACCTACTGATTAAAGTCACTATCCGCTCTGCCAGGAAAGCTATTCGTAACCTTTCTCGTCTTATACAAATTCTGTTATACATTCAACCATTTCAGATGGTACTTATATCCATTTTATTCGGAGTACTAGAAGGCAGCATACTTTGCATTTAGAATACAATGGTATAAAGATGTAACTTATTACTTACAAATAAATATTTTTGTATAGCTGTTTGGGATATGTTTACGGCTATAGGTTTGGCCCAGGCTAAAGCTAAAGCTAGATGTGATATTTTGCATTAATAAAGAATGACCATATAAACGACAACTATTTATATTATTTTCAGTTCGTAACAGTTATGAATATGCAAACATTATTCCTGTTATAAGGTCACTGGCGACGATTCCATCGCGGCGACAAGAAGTTGTCTGGCGGCGACTCTTACTCAAGATATAACTCCACCATTATTGAAATAACGAACAAATGTCCAGAAACAACAGTACCCAATTATATAAAGACAACCCAGGATGTCACCAACACCATTTGATTTAATTTATATAAACAATGGTTGACAGCGGACCTAAAAACAGTAATGATAAGGGAATAATTAATGGGAGCAAAGAATTTGTCCCTACAATACTAGAGTGACCCTCTTAGTCTGGTCCCATTGTTTAGGAACTTGAATGTCTTTTATGTTGCATCATGGGTACAGTGTAATGTTTTGTTTCAAATATTAATTGATACTCGTAGTACCTGCGTCTAACACTTTGACTGCCACGCCGCAGACACTATGCAATTTTTATTGTTCGCGGTCACCGGTGATAACCTAGTGACTGTAGATATGACCGTTGAACTGCCATGACAAAATATGTCTCAGGTTCGAACTTAATTCGAATGAAATTAATTGAACTAGGAAATCTATTGTCTCGTGACGCCGTAATGCAAAAGATCTTTTATAGTCGACAAGCACGATCAAATCTTGTCGTCAACTCTTTTGATGTAAAACTGTCATTTTTATTAAAACGTGTTTGACAAGAAGAAATCGGCATTCATCTGCCTAGCCTTTTCCCAACTATGTCGGGGTCGGCTTCCAGTCTTACCGGATGAAGCTGAATACCAGTGTTTTACATGGAGTGACTGCCTATCAGACCTCCACAACCCAGATACTGAGTTACACGATACCCCTTGGGTAAGACTGGTTGTCTGACTTTCGGGCTTCTGACTACCCGTAACGACTGTCAAAGATCTACAATTGACAGCCAGGGCCAACAGCTTAACGTGCTATCCGAGGCACGGAGAGTGATAATTAATTTATAAAACGTACATAACTTACGAAAAGTCAGAGGTGCGCGCCTTGGGTTCGAACCCGAGACCACTGACTTACCAGTCAACGGTCACCAGCACTAGGCTATCACGACTCTTTTCCACCACTAGGCTATCACGACTCTTTCTATCAGAAAGAAATCGGCAATATAAAACCATATTATAGTGTATTTTTTTGTTTAAATCCAGTGAAAGGGTATGCAAAACCTATACGAAAACTTTTGTAAGAACGTAATTAATGGTAGGTACTTCACTGGTAAACTTTTGTTTCAAACATAGTCTTGAAATACCATTAATTACTACCGTATCTGTATGAAAATAATACGTCGACTTATAATCAAAACATACACCTACATCTATAAAAAAATAAGGTTTAAAAATTAATCCGTAAAAAGGTTAAATTAAAAAAAAAAACAATCAACACTTTATTTTTTATAACCTAACTTTCTAAACGTCAACCAGTATTATGCTATTATTTTACACAAAACACGACACTTTTATTCCTTAGAGACGGGCCAAGAGATCTATTGTGACAAGCCGCGTAAAAAAACCCCTAGGTACCAAATTTGCGAATTTATTACGATCCCTACACTTTTCCACTTTTCGTACTTCTAAGCGACCACTGAAATACAAGATAGAGGCGAGACGCAACAAGTTCTGACAAAGGAAAACAGCGTTTTTCCTTGAGTTTATTAATGCTAACATTTCTTTAGCTTTTCTCTTCGTTTGATGATACTCTTTTTAAAATATCTACGAGAAACGTCATTAGTAAGCTACAATGCAAGAAGGATAATGTGATGTGCTTAAGGGTTTATTATTTTTGTAGCGAATAATGTTAGCTGTAAATTTTAATGGTCATTAAAGGGAAGGTTTAGAGACGTTAAGGTCGCCGTCAATCGGTTTCGAATAAATGCCGATTGAAGGGATCGAGCACGGATCTATTTTCGACTTTTTATCGAACGTTTTTTTAAACGTCAAGTTTGACATAAAGTTCGTTACATTGTTTCAAATTTGACGGTTATTATTGATATATTTTCGATAATAATTCGATAAAAAGATCCATGCTCGCGCCACAGGTCCATAACCTTATTATTACCAAAATTCCTGACGGCTTATATAACTTGACTTAAAATTGAATAATCTAAAAAATAAACAAACGAAATAGATTAGAAAAAACATCCTGCCTTAATGAATTTTTTTCCTAGGGATAACAAAATCCTTATTAATTTGCTAGAAAATCGAAAACCTGTAGTTCTTCAAATAAACTAGCTATTCTCGAATTTCAACCGCTTGTCCAACTCGGTGTTGATTGCACTCGCCCCTTATCACGAAATGAGGACTTAACACATTTCCGTCCGAATCGGGCGTTCATCGTCCGTTTGCGCGTACAACGCTTCATTTCGGCAAGCTTTAATAGTGTCAGACTTAGTTTCGGTTTCTACTTTTAAGGCTTGATTTTGGAAGCACGAACATAGCATACATCTTGAAACCATCGATTCTGCATCGCGCATCTGTGCCCGATCATGACATGATGATCAAAATAACGCACTTTTCCTGCTGCTATTAAATGTATGATAGTAAAAAATGAAGCAATGCTACTTTATCTCTTCGACAATTCCCCGAATATATGAATCGGAAATTAGAATTAGAAATAAAAAGAAAGATAGAAAGAAAACTTTATTTAACAAATGGGCAGAGAAATCAATATAAAATAAAATAAAAACTACACTTAAACTATGCCCATGCCGTGATTTGGCAACTAGAGTCAGTTTTATATGTATCATATTAGGATAAATACTATTTTTTGGTATTTACTAATTTTTTTTATGAATTAAAATATTTAGATAATGAAATATAACAAAATTAATAAACTAAAACAATATTTTTTTTTTGGATACCTACTGCATTAATAAAAGTTTTGTGTGTTTTAGTACTAGGCCAGTCGGTATTAGCAGCCGGATTTAGTTCGGTTTCGGCTATAATAGATTTTATTGCCGAAACCAAGATTCGGTTTTTGGTCTGACTATTGTCAGCCGAAAGACCAGCTCTTATTTGTACATGCACCAATAGTTCGAAGTTACAAATAGCTTTAACTGTGGCCGTTAATTGAAAAGCGTGGGATGCCTCTCAACGCTTTTCATCACCCTTTGAAAGTATTGATAAATTGCAGTCATGATTGATAGATTATATTCTGAAAACAAATTGGTGCCGAAATACCCTTTCAGGAATAATGATTTATTTATTGACTAAATGTAAAAAGCGTCAAGATTAATATACGTAAGCAAATTAATTAGCTTTGGTGGATATATATCGAATGATATCAGTGTTATAGATATTAGCAAATTGTATCGCAGATTTTATATGGATTTAAAACAAGAAACAAAAGACAAGATCAAATACATTATTACGTTTTTACCTTATAATATAATGTCCTCCTGACCGAATTTCGGTCACAGTTAGCGATCTATATCAGGGGATAAAGTGCACAAGTGTGTGGGCAAACACAGGTGCACTCTCTATTCCCTCACTCTCATAGTCCCATGAGACGGCAATCCGACATGACCGGAGAGAGATCAGGCCCAGGGCCAACGTATTAGGCCTTAACTGAACATACGTCAGGCATATCTAAACATAATATCATTATGTTTAGTATAAAATCATCTATTGTTATAACATTTTTATGAAGCTTTTAAGCATGCTATGCAAAAGCATAAATAAAGTTCCCAATTTTTTTAAAGAGAAATCGATTATTAGCGGGATTTGAAACCGTAAAGCCCCCAGGCACTGTGCCATTAAGGTATTTGTAACCCCGCACAAGATGCTTTCGAATATTTTTTTAGGGAAATACTCGTACAAATCTGTCGCGTGATTTACCTATACCTCTCACAAACCATCAGCTAGTTACAGTCAACAATTAGCAAGTTTTATTTAAAAATAGCACTTATTACTACTGTGTTAAGGGCTATAACACGCAGTTGCGATTGCAAGTTCACCTTACCTGACAGGGAACTATACTTATTAAATGTCAACATAAGCTTAAAGCTAAAACAAACTCGAACATGGCGAACTAACTTTCCTTTCCGGATGAAAATGGATGTAACAGTGCATTAAAACTAGTTTCAAAATAAGGTCTTATGTTATAAATACGTTCTGTTCAAGTTGGATGCGTTTACTCAGGTTCAGGAAATGAAAACTCACCCTAATCGACCGCCTGACCTCGCAGCTTTGACGTTTTCGCCAATCTATTGGAAATATGATCGAGATAAAACTTGGCACAGAGCCTTCAATCATTATTGTAAGCTATGATAGCCTGGTGGTTTGACCGTTGAGCTGTCAAGTCAAAAGTCGTGGATTCGAAACCCAGGCGCTTATCTACATGTATCAGGTAAGTACGAAAACGTTAGTATATTTATGTAGGTACTTAATCTATACATATAATAAAATCGTAACAAAGTATGTATGTAATTGATTGGCGCGAAAACTACTGGACAGATTTAGTTGAAATTCGGCAAATATACTTTTTAAATTCTTAGTCAACTTATAGGGTATAAATTATTACGTTTATAATTATGGGGGATGAGTAGTATTGTAGTAAGCAGCGTATTTCTAGAATTTGCTGCAGAATTGTTGTTGTTGTTGGGAAAAATATTATTAAATTTCAATTTACAAAATATTATCACGCTATATCCACAAGGAGCTAAACATTACATAACATTACATAATAATATCTTTTAGGAACGATTATTTTGTCTATATGTCAATAGACATCATAGCCTTCCGGTCGGGCGAACGCCTTGGAAGTGTAAGGCTTTGGGTTCGATCCCCAGTTCCGCAAACTTTTTGTGGATTCTTTTGTATTTTTTTTTGTCATTGAAATTAATATGTATTTTTGTGGTATTTCATTCTTAATGACTTTTTTTGAAAAATTATTAAAAAGCATGTTGCCTTCGGGTTTCAGCCGGTAAGTAATAACTTACCGGCTGAAACCTGAAGGAAACATGCTTTTTAATAATTTTTCAACTTATAAAAAACGTATATGCAACGAGGTATGCAAGGATCGTAGCAAGTGGAAATCCGTTGTCTCTGCCTACCCCTCTGGGAAACAGGCGTGAGTCTATGTATGTATGTAAAAAACGTCACCACTTTAATTTGAAACATTTATAAAATTTATATTATTTAAAACATAGTGTTCTAGATGGCGTTAGAGTCTATTTAGATCAGCGGAATTCTTTTTTAAATATGAAGGAAGCAACGCGCATCGTGTGGGATTATACTTTTAAAAATTTCAGCTTATAAAAAAAATCCGCTTTAATTTGAAGCATTAAAATTATTATTATTTAAAACATAATGTTTCCTTTTTCTTAACTAGATGGCGTTAGGAGTCGATTTAAATCTGAGAAAAAATAATTTTCGTGGATACTCCTGATGGGACAGGAAAAATATTTATAACCATTGGCATCCTTGCAGGGAGGCAGGGCAAAATTACAATTGCAGTAGCGTCTTCGGCGATTACTGCCACGTTGTTTTCTGGTGACAAAACAGCGCACACCATGTTTAGGATTCCCATCAATTTACAGAGCAACGAAACACCTGTTTGTGATGTGTCACGAAATAGTGACAAGGCAGGCATTTGCTTAAGAATTATTCTTTGATCGTATGATGGGATGAATGTATAATGGCAAACAGAAAAGCAGTTGATGCGGTACACAGAACTCTAAAAGACATCCGTAGGAACCAACACATAATGGGTGGTGTCACAGTTATGTTCAGCGGCAATTTCCACTGAACGCTGCCTGTGGTGACGCGAGGAACTGGGGCTGATGAGGTGAATGGTTCTTTGAAACGATTATTTTTATGATCCTGTATTCATAAGTTGAGCTTGACAATAATTATAGGCGGCTGAGTAGGAATCCACATGCTCAAGAATTTTCCAACTCAAAACGCCCAAAAATAATCAAGCTGCAGCAATCAACGAATGCATTCTTTTATAAATGAAAGGGAATGAAGTGTTTTACACATTTATAAACACTGTTGTCAATCAAGATGACGCCACTCATTATTCTGTAAAATTCCTGAATTCCCTCACTGCAAGTGGACTTCCGACGGACGTCATTAAGTTGAAGGTCGGTGTCCCGATTATGCTTCTTCGGAACTTAACGCCTTTGAAATTGTGTAAAGGGACCCAGAAAATGATGGCCTGATGGCTTAATGTAAATTATCTGCAAATCATCAAGGCGCAAATTCTAACGGGTTTCGGTATTGGCGAGACAGTGTTTACACCATGTACCACTAATTCTCCACATTTATCCCTTTCAATTTAAGCGAGTGTAGTTTCCTGTGGGCGTTTGTTTCGCCATGAGAAGTCTGCGAGTGTCGATCTCAGGACCAGCTTCTCCTCACATAGACTGTATGTCGTTTGCTCTCGGGTCACCAGTCCTGACTCTCTGTACATTTTAGCTCCCGAGAGCAAAACTACAAACAAAGTAATCTGTATGTTTTTCTAAATATCCTGGTTCGGATTTGATATTGATACGAAACTTTTGTTCTTTTACATAGGTTTTTCGCTTTATTAGGTCAGAAATTATGCAATAAAATATGCGAAGCGCACTTATAACTTTTTCTTTTGCTCTATACATTAGTAAGACTTAAATATAAAACTAATCTTTGTTGGAATAATTGCTCTCAAATGTGCAAAACATATACAATACAATAGGTATATTTAAAAAAATCTCTCATTCTCTCTTGTGCAATAATTATTCCCACATGATAGTGGGGTCTGCTTTTCGGGTTTTTCGCTTCCCCTTCGCTCTATCCATTGCATCGTCCTGGATAATGTTTAATGGCAATATATAATGTTTTCAATAACAAATATTTTGGATAATTTAAATGTTTTGCTTAATAAGAAACTCGCAAAAACAACTGACTTGGGCGGACTTGAACTGTCATATCATAACATTACTAATCTGCACTAATAAAAGTTTGTGAAGATGTTTGTTACCTAAACACTTTTGATTTGAATAGAACTCGGTAAACATAAAAACCATATTTATGGATTAACAAAAAATATAAATTTTATCCTGGTTCAACATCCACGCGGGCGAAGCTGCGGGCAAAAGCTAGTAGAAGTAATAAGGCATTACTCGACACGACTCATTTTTTTTTTTATATTGTAGACCATTAGACACTCCCCCCATTTAGGTAATCCCCCTGCACTATCCTTTCCTTCCCCTCCCAGGGGGAGTACACACAATACACATAACATTTCCCCTGAGGTTGCGGGTGGACTACGCTGATTACTGATAAAACTTGGAGTACTGTGGCAACGCTCTTACCAACTGAGCCATCGTATCGTTGCTCGCATCCATCCAATCATCTTATAGGAGACAGTTTAACTTTTTCGAAGTTGCTATATTAAAATCGAGATCATTACCCTTAAAAGATGCTAAAATCTTAGTTACTGTTTCAATATTTTTCTACGCAGGCGGAATTCCAAATCTTAGAATAATGGTTCTTGTCTAGCGGCCGTATTATCTTGTCGATATCAATAAATCTTTCCAAAGTGTTCCCATCTTGCGTAAATTGAAACAAGTAGAACAATAACCATACTGATATAAGATATTATCCGATATCAATACAAAATATGTTTCAGCACCGACAATTTGTTAGGAAATATATTATTATTGACACGCAAACTTTGACTAAATCATTATGTTGATATTGCTAACAATATTATTGGCAAAACGATTTAGTGATTAACTTTTTACGCTTGGTGTGTTTCAACACCGACAAATTGTTGGGAAATATTATTGACAAGCCACCTTTGACTAAATCATTATGTTGATAATGCTAACAACATGATTGGCTAACGATTTAGTGTTTCACTTGCTACGCTTGGTGTGTTTTAGCACCGATAATTTGTAAGGAAACATATTATCGACAAGCAACCTTTGACTAAATCATGTGTTGATATTGCTAACAACACGATTGGTGAAACGATTTATTGTTTCACTTTCTACGCTTGGTGTGTTTTAGCACCGACAATTTGTTAGGAAACATATTATCGACACGCAACTTTCGACTAAAATCATATGTTGATATTGCTAACAACATGATTGGCGCAACGATTTAGTGATTCGTTTTATACGCTTGGTGTGTTTTAGCACCAATAAATAATTTGTTAAGAAACATATTATCGACAAGCAACCTTTGACTAAATCATTATGTTGATATTGTCAACAACATGATTGGCAAAATGATTTAGTGATTCGCTTTTTACGCTTGATGGAGCAAATTTGATTCCCAACGCGACTAATGTATGTAACGTTCTAGGTGTTTGTGTTTAATGTAACTTCAGAAAAATATAAAAAATCACTTTAGACCTGCAGATTTCACGTTATTGTACCAAGGTAAAGACTGAAAGATTCTTGAGAAATTCCACCTCCAATCCACATTATATGCAACCATTGACTAAGCTATTAAACATAAATCGTTCGGATTGCCTTGTTAACTTCTAAGTAAGACGAACTAAATTATTATCAAACTCAAACTTCGACCGACAAGATCTAAACCGCAGATAAATGTTCAAAATCCAATTGTGCGTGTGCCCGGATACTAGACTGCTATTTTGGTAATGTTAGAAACAGTTCCTCTAGTTAGATGATAATAGGACGTAATATACCTATCTCTGTCCTTCTCGAGGAGTAAAATCTAGAAAAACTGGAGTAAAATCGAGACATGTTTTATTTCTCATTAAAAACTGCCGGATATTTGCGTAGTTTGAAAACTTTTACTAGGGATACAGACTTATTTGGCCATCTTACTATCATAATGCTTAAGGTAAGTTCGTTCTATAAATCTTTCTATAAATTGTCAATGTTCTTTCTATATATATATTTTATTATCAATATAATTATTATATGTTTGTTCGTTTATTTTCTTCAAACGGAACTTAATTTCTTAAACTATTATATTATTTCTCTTTAATAGTGTCAAATGTATTACAATTTACAGTAGAAATGGAAGTGGAGTTCTGTTCCCGAATTAGAAGAGTAAGTAATCAGTCAGGAGGGCCCATCGTATCGTATATTGTTTCCACCCACGCGATTTGAAAATCACCGCGTTCCGGTGCGCTTTCAGTGTTTCAACTTCCAACCCATCTACTTCGTTCCAATTTGATACAACCTAGAAACACGCGTGGATTTTTTTTCACCTACATTTATGTCATGGTGGTATTGGTTACGGATCAGTTTTGCAAGCACGTGGGTGTGGGTTTGAACCTAACATAATTATAGCAATGGACTTTTTCAATGCCATAATTATGTACTGTTTTATAATATAGTCTCAAACTTTCGCGAACACTCAACATAATGCCTAAATAATGCATAAATGTCTGCCTGCGACCACGAGTGCTGCAAAGTACTCGAAACGTCAGGATTGTATTATCAAAATAAAAACGCGAATTATATCCGTTAAAAAGTTGTTTCATTATGTACTGTTTTAGTTAATCTAAGACACCACTGACTAAAACATCATGAGGAAACCAGGACTTAATAGACTAAAATTGCCAATACGCAGTGAGCTAGCGAGGTGACTAATGCTCCATTCTTCTCTATATGAGAAGAGGCCTTTGTTCTACAGCAGGACATTTACAGGCTGATTTATTTATTCACGTTTATACAGCATGAATAAATTTTTTTTTACCAGGAAAGTGGTGTAATTTTATGAGGAAAAATATCTCAAATTTCATTAATCGGAAAAATAAATATTACCTGCAACGCGACCCTGATCCTAAGTATACCGCCGCGGTGGTATAAATTTTACTCTTGCAAAATGAAAAAAAAAATGTCTTTTAAAAGTACATAGGTATTTTGATTTATCGTCTTTTCCGGCGTATTTTTTTTAATGTTAGAATAATTAGGTTGGATGGGATTTTTGCATATTTCGATATATATTTAGGCCAATAGGATAAATCTTTTTTATATTTATTTGTCGTAATCAAATAGTAGTTTATCGTTGTCAAATAGCAATCAGTGCAGTAGTTTTAGAGTTTATCGCGAACAGACTGAAAGACAGACGCGGCGGAGGACTTTGTGTTATAATAATATAGTGAGCTTTTCATATTTTATGGATAGAATGCCCATAATAATGTCACTTCATGTATAAATTAATAAATTACCTTATAATGATTAACTATTTCTTTACCTAACAAATAATTGATTATTACAAACTCATAAATCAAAACCATTATTTTCCCATTACCCTTTGTTGAAGGCACAATGCCATGTTAGTAAATGTAGTCTAACGAATTGAAAGCTGATTAATGATCTGTCAATTTTACCAAATTAATTAATCTTACACGTAAAACTAGTTTTAGAGGCTGTCGGACTAGTTACAAAACAAAACTTTATACTATTGTTTTCATAAATTAACTGTTAAAATTTTAATTATAATTTAAATATATACAGGGTTATTTGTAAAACACCAGCATCCTTAAAGGGGTCATTAAACTCATCCTTAGGTATGAATAACTTTTACTATGGGACCAACCCTGAAATCGCAAAAAAAAATTTGCTGTTCCATACTTTTATGTTCACATGACTCAACAAAATACAAATACCCCTGTATTATATTATTTAAATTTTAATTTATTCAGTTAAGTTACGTATAAAATACATTTTTAAAAATATGTATATAAAAATTAAAAATATTCATTAAAAAATATAGAAGCCCACCAGTATCGGGAAATTTTAATTATTAATAGAGATCGAGAAATGTGACCAAATTGAACATTCATTGTTGCACCTCCGAGGTGCGAAGTATCGGTCAAAGATCAGTAGGTTCGACGGACCGCTTCCAAGGAGGTTTAACTGTCACGGTCACTGACCCTTTTCACGCCGATATGAGAGGTGAAAGGGTAGGCAACGTCCCCAAAATGCTTGCCACATTGTATGTTAATGCCTGCAATAGGGCTGCGAAGCGCGCTAGCAGAACCCGACCCTTTGCAATACAGTGCAAGGAAGACACAGGGGGAGATGTTTTTAGCGGGTGCGAGCTCCGCTTAGCCGAACGTCCTCGGACGTGCGCAATGCGATAAGTACATTCTTTACTCCCCCCAGCTACAAAAAAAGAGGTATAAAGGTAAACAATTGCTTCAAAATGAGATTGACATTACAAAATTTTCTTAAGAACCTTATAAAGGAAAACCTAAAAGATAGAGAATATAACTAATTAGAACTATAACAATCTTATAAAATGATTACTAAACCATTGCTCTAAAAGAAAATATTAAAGAAAAAATCAACACCGCATGTAAAAGTTAAACAGAAGCCCACTGGAAGACTGAAAAACGTGGTACATATATCCGTCAATTTTATTTTCCAATAGGCAAAATGGCCGAAAACCTCTGAAAACTAATTTAAAATGACTGATGAATATTGGACTTTGCATGACGTAAAATGACGTTCAATCACCGGTACAGTGGAGTCCAAATGGCATTTGAATTATCTTTCAGCAGAAGAGCATGCTTGTTTTTATATTTTTTTACAGATAACAATTTGGCAAACTGTATATTTATATAATTACACTTAATAATTATATTTTATATATGTATTTATAGCGAGTACTTTTAGAATGTAAATATTAACTAACATAGGTATACTATATTTAAAAATATTAATTTGTATAAATAAATAAATGAATGTGAATGAATAAATAATTCTTACTTGGTTTGCCCACACGTTACACTTATAATACCTCTCTTTTTTCTTTGGGGGTTAAAAGCCATTGATCAATATTAGTTCTATTACAGTCTACAGTAGTTACATCCTGTGGTAGCGGTTACAGTAGTAAGAACCAAAAGACCAAATTTTATACTGTTCAAAAGTTCAGAGGACCAAAACTGTCAATTTAAAAAAATTATTGAAAATAAAAAAATAATATTAAAACGTTCTTTGATATTTAATCATCCTAATTATTTGGTAATTCGATTTCTATAAATTAATAATCTGTATATAATCTTTCAATCATTCTACGATATTAAACTCAACCTACTACACAAATTGTAAACACAAATACCGAGAACTTGATCAAAAAAAAAATCCTCCGTACTTAATTTTCTTTTCAAAGGCGAAAGGCTAAGAATCCATCAGCCACTAATAAAAGGCTCTTTATTACAAATTTCACAGCGACCGGATATCGAACACTGCATGACATACTGGTGTTTGTAAATCAAAATAGCGCGGGCGGGAGCGCGGGGCCAGCCGGTCTAGTCTGCCGCCTGACGTCGGCCGACGCGCACCGCGCGGCTCACAAGTAAAGTGACGACATGGAAGTGACGTGTGTTTAGTAAACTCAATGAAGGTACAGTGAGTTTTGTACGATAGTTTGTTTAGTGTTGTAGAAGGATTAGGATCGGTGAGTTTAGGTAGTTTATTAGAATTATTTGATTAATTTTAAGTATTGTTATAAACGTTTTAGGTTTTTGTAAAGTATAATAATCAGTTAACATTTAAATTTATGACAATTTAGGTTTTGGTTTTTTTCTTCATATTTTTGGAAATGAAAAGAGGCTGATAATTTTATTATCCTTTATTTCTGTAATTCCTGTTAAGCAGGAAGCATTAAATACAATTATTTATGACGTAATGGCTTTTTGCCTTAATTTAAATGTAATTAAAATAAATTATAACCTTCAAACACCGAGAAAAGAAATACAATAGCAAATGAAATGTTACTCGACGCCGGTATCCTTGTGGCAGTCTAAAGTTTAAGACCAAAATGCTAAAATATAATTACTACTATATTCAAAATTCGAATAAAAACAATGTATTTAATTTTAGCTTTATAAAATAGATACCAAATAAGTGATTCCTTGCACATAATTCCTTATTAAAAGTTGGATCTATATTTGGCGAAACGTGACAATAATTCTATTTGGCGTGATAAATAGTTCTTGTACTTAGTATGCTGAGCAGTCAGCAACTAAATTCTCACGTGGGAGATATTCTCGAATTAATACCTCCGTTCAATACGATCTGCTTTAAGTAGATTTCTCTTGAGCAAATATTAACTGGATTTATGAGGATTATTCAAATTTCTCCTCATTTAAGATACTTCTCCATATTCTATGACCCTCGTGGGAAATGTTTACCATAGGATGTCGTAATAAGATAGGACTGCGGATTCAGTTGGAAAAATAAACACGAATGTATTTTAACTAATTCCGTGACATTCTTAATTTGGTAGCATTACCTTTTTTACTATCTGAATTCGACTTACAGAAATTTATAGTAGGTCTCAAAATTAATACTACCAAATTACAAAAGTCACAGCATTAGATGAGCCTAGATACGATAAAATAACCGGCTTGTTATTATGTCTGTTAGCTCCGAATGGTAAAAAATAGTATATAACGTATATCCTATATACATCATTCGTACATTTATTTAAACTAAAATATTTTTGATTCAATTACTATATTATATTACTAATAACCCCGGCTTCACACGTGTATACAGGGTATGTGACATGTATAATTAAGTAATACATGTAAAACCTTTCGGAAGAAATTTACAGAATGATAGTTAAAATCGTATTAAAATCTGTTGCGTAGTTTAGAAGAAATAAGAGATACAGACAAACGAAAACAGTGACTTTGTATTACTTATACTATTTAAATATTTCGGTTATAAAATGGAATAGCTCAAACAAAAAAGTAATTCTTGAACTAACTTCAGCTTCGGTTGAGTTAAATTGGCCGTTTATAAAAAGATTCTCATGATTATATACTTTGCGATTTTTCTAAAGATATTGAAAGCGATTTTCTATATATTTTTTTTTACATTTAGGTATTTCTTCCCCAAGAGTTGTTTTCTTACATAAATAATACATAAATATCTTATTAAGATATCTTTGATATGTCATTGAGATTTTTATTAGAAAATTCTTATTAGCAGCACAATTTTTTAAACCGAATCTAGTATATGGCAATAGGTTTACCTTTCGTGGGATTTAAGCCATAATTGGCATAATATGGATATACACTTATTTATTTTAATTTTCGGGGAAAAACAACATATTGTTCTTAACAACCCGATTTTTAAAGACCAGCTAAATTTTAGGACGTAATAAGGTCGATAAATCTAAATAATTTAGGCTAAGAAACAAAAGTCAAAAGCTGAAAACGAATAGTCAACTTCTCATACTAACTTGAGTCACGTAACCAGTCAGTTTGTAGGAAAAATAAATGTACAAATTTTGCTATCGACCTACTCGTATGTTCCTTAGGGAAAGTTGTTCAGTTTCATAGACCTAATTAGACTCGGTTGCATTATTATGTTTATATTGTACTAGTAACATAATTATGTAAAGTAATTATAACATGTAGTACCCACTGCTACGCTACAGCTACACATAGACTACGCCAAGTGCTACGCAGCTACGTAAAAGCTACGCCACAAAAACCAATCCTCTCATATTTTATGAACGTAAAAATTCTTTTTTTTTTTTAAACTTCCAAGAGCTATCTGCGATTGACATACAGGTTTCACACGAATTGGAATTTAACGCAGTATTTATTAACATGTACCTACGTAACTGTGAATTATATGAATGGGAATCCGTTTTGCTCCAACGCTTATATCCCCGAACATTTTAATTGCATATAAATCTGCCAGCCAAATGTTTGCAGCACTGAGAGATGGTGAAATTATTTGTGCTCAGTCATAACAGTGGAAACTTGACGTGTTTGACAAATGAAACTGGGAATACTAAGCGCTTCCTCATAAGCCTTCCAAAGTAGGTACTTAGATAATAATTTTCATTACGTTCCCGATTAATTATTTGTTAAAATATTCATGAAGTACCTGACACCTCTAGTTTTTCTAGCGTACAATAAAAAAAATGATGTAATAAATCACTATCCTCAAATTTTATTCGATAGGCTTCGAATCTAACCAGATGCAGCTAAATATCAGTTTTCTACGGAGGAACTGTCTATCTGACCCTCGCAACCCAAAGCGTATTCTAAATTTAGATCAGATGTCAGGATTTTATGATGTTCCGACTCCCAATATCGGCTGTCAAAGATCTTCATAAAATCCGAGGCAAAAGATTTAACGTGTTTTCCGAGTTACGGAGCAGATGACAATTAATTTATATTTATTTATATATAATTTATTTATAAGCACATAACTTCCGGAAACGACTTCACAAGGCTAAAAGGCTTTGATTATAGAGGAGGACGAGGTTGGAAGCCTTCAATTTGGCTTAAGGACTATGCTTTACCACATCATTTGGTAGCCGGAATCCTCTGCGTAAAGTGCCTTGCAAAGCACATGTTTAATATAAAATACCTACAGCACTGATAGCTTAGTGGTATGATCGTCGACTGACAAGCCAGTGGTCTCGAGTTCGATCCCAAGGCGCGCACCTCTGACTTTTCGTAAGTTATGTGCGTATTATAAATTAATTATCAGTTGCTAAAACGGTGAGGGAAAACATCGTGATGAAACCAGCACACCTGAGAAATTTTTCAATGGTGTATAAAGCCATGTTAGAGGCCTACGGAGGCGGTTTAAACTCTGACACCAGGTTGTTCATCAACCATACGATAAGAAGAAGAATATAAATAGGTACCCATCCACAGATTAACGGGATCAATTGCTGTTTTTATTTTGTCTACATCGGCACAAATATTATAATGAGCACAAAATATTCAACATTTTCCTTTCAATACACAATGAATTAGTAAAATAATTACTTTATACAAACGTCAAAGATATAGCCTTCTCGTAATTGCAAGGAATTTTCATGACCTCGTTACGTACAGTGGGTAGGTAAAGTATTTTTATTGCTTTTCGGTTCATTGGATTCGATTTCTAGTAAATTAGCTATATTATTATTCTTCGTGACAATCCAACTTATGGGATTATCAATAAAAATTATGTCGTGAGTCGTGATAGCCTAGTGGTGGTGACCGTTGACTGGCAAGTCATAGGTCTCGGGTTCGAACCCAAGGCGCGCACCTCTGACTTTTCGTAAGTTATGTGCGTTTTATAAATTAATTATCACTTACTCCGTGCCTCGGAAAGCACGTAAAAAGCTGTTGGCCCTGCGCCTGATCTCTCTCCGATCGTGTCGGAAGGCCGTCCCATCGGACTATGAGAGTGAGGGAATAGAGAGTGCACACAGTGTGTTTGCGCACACACTTGTGCACTATAATATCTCCTGCGTAATTGGCTAGTCTCCGTTGAGATTGGCCGCTGTGACCTAATTCGGTCAGGGGAATATATTAAAAATTATCTGTGCAAATAAATTTATACATCAAACATGTGACAGCTGTCATTATGATCAATAATATGAAATCAATATAGTTATCAAGTTAATGATCGTTTTGCTGCTTTACGAAAAAAAAAATTAAAATAAGAACTTTCTTACTTTTCACTAGGTAATGTTAAAATATTCAATGGAAAGGAATTAGAGTTTTTTGTATCAAACGTTTTTGGATTTATTTCGTTATAATGACAAATTGAAATGGGTATTTCTAATCAAGCGTTTTTACGTATTCTTTGAAATAATGACAAAAAAAATTCAGTGAGTGAATTGTGATTAGATTTTATGATTTACATGTAATATCTGATCAAAATTTTAAAAAAGCTTTTTATTCTATATTATTATATGTTAATTTAAAACACTTGTTAATATTAAACTAAACCCTTTAACTCGAATACTAGAAACACTAGTTAACACAAATTATTCACAATTAACTAATCAAATATTGTTTCCAATCATTCAAATTGGATATCAAATGTCGGGACAAATGCAAATTATGATATCATGATGACGTCAGACGTTAATAGGTCAACATGCTTGCTAGCCCATTGTGTGGGACCTTGGCATTATACTAGGGATAATAGTTTTAGTTACTCGAGTATAATCTACTAACCACGTATGAAACAAATTTGGAACTAAGACGCCCAAGGGACTTGGAATGAAAATGTGACCGAATTTAAAATACTTTATTTAGTTGTGCACTGTTGATTGTATTTTTCCTTTTTAAATTGAATTTTGTATATTACATTGAAGTTCTAAAAATGGTGTCCGTTACCAATGCGCCACCACGACATAAATTATTACCATAAGATATTTTATATATTTATTTACATGTTTTATGCACATGTTTTGCTTAGTAAATAAAAACATTTCATAAGAAACGCGCGATGGCACAGCACGCCAGGGATCCCGAGTTCAAGTACAGCCCGAGTCAGTTGTTTTTGCGTCAAAAATTCGATGTCGAATCTTCCGAATGAAACTAACATAGATTTTTATATTTTAAGTGTACAATTTCCGTTTGCAAATTTCTTATTAAATAATTTCATTTAATAAGCAAAACATGTGCATAAACATGTAAAAAACATACATAAAATAATATGATTGGTTAAAATTTTCTACATAAAAGCAATTGGATCGAAGACTCTTGAAACGAAAGTTTCAGCTATTTTTATTTACTAATAAAATATGTATGGGTTCGGCCTTTAGGTTCACGTCACGCTACCGTTAGCCAGTCCGTCTGTCTAGAACGTTTCATTAATAATTCCACCACTTGGCATTCAGATAGGTTGCCAAGGAGAATAAAATTGTACTAAAATGTAAAACTGATCAATCATGCTGTTCTAAGACACGACTCTTAGCCTATAAGGCTACGACGAACAAGAAGATAATGCTCTTCTGACCGGACTGCAAAGGTGCGACGCGAGGAGTAATTAAAAACACAAGTGTTCTTCACGATTGCCCTTAATTACTGGTTATAAAGGTATAAAGGTAAACATTTATTCATTTTTATTCATTTATTCGAATACTAATTTAGTACAATAAATATAAAAATAAATCATAAAAATCATTAAGGTCATTACAGTGTTAGGTGCTTGTACTAGGATAAACCTGTGTCACAGGCGACATTACAAAAAGTATGACACAATAAATTAAATAAACGGCCACGGTAGTTGAGATTGTCAACAGATATTAGCCAACTAGAAAGAAAGTAAGAAATAAATATTCTTTTTCAACTCAAAGACAGACATTATGTACAACAAAACCAAATGACATTTATGAAAAGAAAAATAAAAACTCAAAGAACATAGAGTGCTGGTTAAATTGCCTCACGGTTGTGTTGAAAAGGACCTCGCAGGAGAAATTAATAATTTAATTTGTTGAAGAACTCCAACAAAAAAAACAGAAATTACATAAATTATTAAGATGTTTAGATATTTAGATGTTTGTTATTCAATCAGGCTCTAACGGATCTGGGGGCTTAGCCAAGCTGACTATCGACAATCGCTAACGCTATAGAAAACGAAAGAAATGTATAGGATGACATTACCTTCGATCGATAAGTATGTCAGGACAGATTATAGATTATTATAAGACACAGGCTATTGGCCGCGATAATCAACACCCACGCAGGCAAAGCTGCGGGCATCAGCTAGTATTATTATAAAATCAGAAGTATTCGTCAAGTGCACTTCTATTGTGCAAAGTATGAGCGCAAACAGATGCGCACCGTCTGTTCCCTCACTCATATAGCGCGATAGGATGGCAATACGATACGACTAGAGAAAGATCAGGTACAGGAACGATTGATTTAAGTGCTCCTCGGAGAGCGAGTGATAATTAACTATCTCATAATTTACGAAAAGTCTGATTTATCAGTGACTTAGTCAGTTATACTAATAGGTTAACGCTGCACGTATGAAACTATACTATACGGAGTTACGAATCCGATACTATATATATCTGAAATATCTGTAAATAATATCTGAAACTCATACACGATAATGTATATGAGTTTCAGATATTGCAAGTCCTTTGTAATATCAGTTCTTTAACCCAAAGGCTTTTTAAGTAATCCACAGATTACTTAGGGAGACCCATTAAAGTTTCAAAACTTTATAATTAAACGTTTTAGATGTGTTAAGTTAAAGTTTGTTAATTATAAATTAATTATCACTTGTGTAAACAAGGAAGGAAAACATCGTTAGGAATCTTGCATGCATGAGAGCTCTTGGATAAATGTAACAGTGCGTAAAGTCGGTTGTTTAGAAAGAAGTGGCTAGCCATTTTCTTTGAAAGTCAAAGTAATTTATTTCTGTAAATAGGTCTATCTTTTAGAAGTCATAAGATAATTATCACTTGCTCCGTGCCTCGGAAAACACGTTAATCCGTTGGGCCTGGCTGTCATAAAGACCTTTGACAGTCGATATAGGGAGTCAGTACCCTCATAAAAAATTCTGACAACTAATGTAACTTTAGAATATCTTAAAGGGATACCCGTTTGCGAGGCAGTCGCTCCGTGGAAAACTTAGACTTAACTTATTCAGCTGCATCTGGTTAAATTTGAAGCCGATTCCAACAAAGTTTGATATTAAGGCTAGGAGGATGATGACTTTTACGAGTTACTATATTTATTAAGCTGGATGGAGGAAAGCCGAATAAAACCCAAAGATAAAAGAAAAAGTCGATTTATGGTCATATCAGTGAGCTTCGTAACACCGACTATTCAGGAAATAGTCGGCGTTGCGCACATTTCATACATCGGGCGGCTGACTGCGAGCCGCGTAACTTTGGTATAGATACCTTAGGTGATATTTAAGTTACTCTACAGAGAAATTCCGTATTGTACGTACGATTTACAGACAGACATAATTTTAGAATGCACAAATTCAAATATTTATCCTGAGCTGCGATCAAACACTTAGGACGTCAGTCTAATCGCTCAGCAACTCGCCAAATGTATCGTCAGACAGATAATAGGACTATTATGGCTTATTCAAAGCTGTAGGACCCTACTATAAACTGAGTGCTAACTTGTTAAAGTGGACATTCACAACTTGTTTATTGATGCTTAAGATATTATCTAAACTAACCTTATAGTGTTGTTCTCGACAACTAGACGGTGTGATTATAGTGGATTACGAGCTATTAAGATATTTATAATATGGAAAATAAACACGTGTAATACGAGTATACAATGTGGGACATAAAAAGTGTTAGGACTCTGAAAAAGCTCAATTCTCTCTTAAAATTAAACAACTTGTAAAACATCGAACATCGCATATTTCGCAAATTGAATTGAATGTGAGATATAAATACGGCTTTGAGTTATAATTTTTTTCATTTTGCCTCTCCATCTCTCTCTCTCAGAGGCAAAATTTGTTTTGGATATTTCACTTAATGATATTCTACTAGTTGTTCAGATAAAAAGTATTTTGTTCTAATACACCTGTATATCTTATAGCCTTATATAGTAATACCTTATAGGGTCCAGGTCTACATGTATGACCAATTTCACCCAAATCCTTCTATAAGGCACTGAATACTGATGTAACCCTGGAGCTTTTAGATATAGCCGCTCATAGACATGGACATAGAGCGGCTGCACTATGTTATATAATGATCACTATATGATCTGCGCAAGTAGGTCCGTAGCCAATGAGAAGGTTGTATATACAGGGTTATTTGTAAAAATATCAGCTGTTCCATACATTTATGTTCACTTGACTCAACAGAATGTATGGAACAGCTGTTTTTTTTTTTGCGATTTCAGGGTTGATCCCATAGTAAAAGTTATTCATTATGATAAGTTTAATGACCCCTTTTAAGGATGCTGGTGTTTTACAAATAATCCTGTATACTTCAGTACCGTTAAAGAGAAGTTATACATCGAATATCACAAAATAACATAAATCTTCTTCTTTAAACTCTTATAACAACGTTACTACAAAGCTATAGAGCCTTACATTATTATAACCGTTTACTCTCTCAAAGCATCAAGCATCTTTGTACGCTAGTTATTTTGACTTTTGTATAAAACGCTGTTACGACATAGTGATAGGAGCTTTTCATACGCGTATGTAGCCTTCACTTAGAACTCTTTCTTATTTGAAACAAGAAGCGGCCAATTTATGTGAGAATGTAGTGATATGATATGATATTGAGTCGTGATAGCCTAGTGGTGGTGACCGTTGACTGACAAGTCAGAGGTCTCGGGTTCGAACCCAAGGCGTGCACCTATGACTTTTCGTAAGTTATGTGCGTTTTGTAAATTAATTATCACTCTCCATGCCTCGGATAGCACGTTAAGCTGTTGGCCCATGCTGTCAATTGTAGATCTTTGACAGTCGTTACGGGTAAGTCAGAAGCCCGAAAGTCTGACAACCAGTCTTACCAAGGGGTATCGTGTAACCCAGTATCTGGGTTGTGGAGGTCTGATAGGCAGTCGCTCCATGTAAAACACTAATATTCAGCTGCATCCGGTAAGACTGGAAGCCGACCCTAACTAAGTTGGGAAAAAGCTAGGCAGATGCAGTGATATGATAATAATATGTAATTAATTAATATATAATAGATGCTATCTACTATCTATATTCATAGAGTGCTATCCAAGCTTTGCAAATACAGATTTATCAAATTCGGACATATTTGAAGATCCTTTAACGTTGTTGAATTTGTGCAAATTTAATTAATGACGTGCAAATTAATTAAGAATTTCAAAATGTGGTTAATTATAGGTTACAATCGACTGAAAATGTACCGAATACTAGTGTGATAACGAATAATATCGTTTGAACTTTGAATTAAGTACACTCAGATTGAATGTAATAAAATATCAATTGTATTTTTTTTAACAGCAAAAAATACACTTCATATCTATATCGGTTGGGAAATGATTTCCTTTTGAAATTAAACAGATAATTGTAAAATTCGACACGTAAGCCTTATACCGCCATTTATTATTTTAACGTTTTTATTTATACCAAACAAGCACACCGTCGAAGTTCAAAATTTTTGTTAAAGGTGTAATCGACGTACCGTGTCGATGCTCTGACCGCTAACCCACCGTATCCTACCCGAAATTAGTTGAAATTTCAAATCCCTTTCTACGCCTAGGGCATGTGGTATCTGTGGGAACACATTACGTATCCGACTTAGTGCTCCAAATTTTGCAGTTTTAGAAGGACCCATGCGATATTACCAATTTTCTATTACACAATTATATAAATAAATAAATAAACAAACCGTAAATATTAGCAATTGTCTTAAAAGCTTCTTAGCTTTTTTACATTACCATCATGGGAAAAACAATAAGCGTAAACACATAAGTAGGTACCAGTATGACTATAGAAAATAAGGAATCCATACTTCACTAATATTCATATAGGGCCATCCCATTGAATATAAACGTGCTTATAATTGAAGTGGGTCTATCGTAAGGGCCAAGATTGTATGCGAGCTCCCCTCGAACCGTAGTCCGCACTTATCAGCCGATGTGATGACGACATTATCTAAAAAATGTCTATTATAATGGTCTATTTTATGTTTCTCTCAAACGTACCTGACTACCTTGTGCTATTCTGTAATGATAAACTACAATGCTCTTCTTAAAACACTTACCTAGCTTTTTATAAGCTTTAATTATTATTATTAATTAGTTACCTGTCCCGTTGTCTGTAATCAAATCTTGCAAGTTAAATTTGATCCACTTGCCGGTTTCTCATTGAGCTAAAATTTTGCATGCATGTGTAAATCGGATGACAATTCAATATTATTATGACATAGAGCTGATCTGATAATGGATCTGGAAGGTGGCCATAGGTACTTCGTAATTAAACGACGCAACCCCATTGAGTTTGGACTCATTTGATTCGTCTTGACGAGTACTAAAAGATGGGTTAAAACGTTGTTTTTATAAAAACTTATTTATTTTATGTAAAATCCATAAGTAGGTATGTATGTGTGATTAGTAAATTTATAGGTACATACAAAATAACTCTGAATGAAATGTCCACCAGTTGCTCTGCTATTAAACTATTCGTAACCCTGCCTATGCTATCAAAATCTTCTCAGATGGTAGGTACCTACATCCGCTCGTTGTACAAAGTACTAGACAAAGTACTAGTTAGAATTCAATGTTATACAGATGTGACTTATTTTTTTACTATTATACAAACATTTTTGTAAAATATTCAGGCATTCGATGCGAAAACTAAAGTACAACATTTTTTGTAGAAGGAAGGAAGGCTAGGATTTGACCTTGGGACCCACTGGTTAAAGCCACTGGTCACTCTACCACTAAGCTATTACCCTGCCATGTCGTATTATCATATTTATCTAAACAGACTCAAGCTTATCCTCTCCAGGGAAGACACCCACAGTGTATGCAGTACACCCACGTTTTGCCGGCTATGTTATAAGTCCCATGTAATAGGCCATTAACCGGTCACAAATCCAGACACCGTGCTACTACTGAGAATTTCCTAATGGAAACCCCAATAATACTTTGCCCGACCCGAATCCAGGACCTCGTGCTTAGCAGTCGCGCTTGCTACCACTAGACCAACGAGGCAGTCTATTTAATTAGTGCAGATTTACTTAATACTAATTCTACAATATGTACTAAAATACTATATAATGACAATTAATATACATTATGCGAAAGACACGGCAGTCTGTCTGTTTATTTACTCTGTAGTAAATTGTTCCTACCTACGAAAGCGACTCGAGATGAAATCGTGATTGTGAATCAATATTTAGTTAGTTATATATTAATTGTTTGTACTTGTTGATGTTTGGAACTAAGGCTTCGGGATTTAATGTAACGTTGACACAGGGGAATATAAATAGTTTAGGAGCCAGGGTATTTCAAATTCTGAGTTTTATTTTATGCTTTCATAAAAAAACCAAGCAATTTGTATTCAATGTTTTGGTAAAATAAGAATATTTTTTTAAATAATAATATTTTTTTTTCATTTTGGTCACTCTAATCTCTAACATTCACAGTCCGATTGGACAACAATCCAACAAGGAAAGAAATTAGACGCTGAACCAATGACCTTACGTGTCCTCTCAGAATCAGGAAGCAAGTGAAAAAAAGTATTTAACTCACGAAAAGTCAGAGGTGCGTAGCTGAGGTTTAAACTTGAAACTTAAGATTTTCCAGTCAACGATTAAACCACTAGGTTAACAATGCTAATAGATACAATTTAATCATTTATTTGCTTTAATTAATTGGTTTACAATTTATCTAAACATCTATCTTTAATCAATGACCCCTAATTACTAGAATTCAAACACAACACAGATTGCATGAATATCGTATGTGGGTTAATTGAATCCAAGCCGCTTAAGGGCTTCTATTAACTTAGAAGTTTGAACATTGAGTGATTGTTGGGTGTGGAGTGGGTACAGTAAGTCAATTGTGCAGTAATATCCTAGTGGTATAACCGTTGAATCGCAAGGACAGGACCAGACAATTGTTGAATAGATCGCCTAGGGTGTTAAAGTTAAATAAATTCCCGTATCTTCATTCAGTAGGATAACAGGGGAGCGAGGCAGAGTATGTAATTGTTCTTTTTTTTATGATGCTCAAGCAACGAATGCATGCACTTCTGACTATCGTAAGTTATCTGCCGTATTATTATATATATTGGCTTCTCCATGACAGGTAGACTGCCCTTGCTGGCAACATTAGAATTATAACTATTCATAAATGCCTAATGGTCTACATGAATAAAAATATTTTGTTTTTGATTAAAACTTAATGAACACTAGCTCTTTGCCTCAAAAAGTACGTAGAGCTGTCGGTCTTGCGCCTAATCTATCTCCGGTCATGTCCGATTGTGGCCCCAACGGACTATGAATGTTAGAAAATAGAGTTCACCTCTGTTTGCGCGCACCTGCATTGTGCACAATAACATCTACTACGTAGTTGGTTAATCTCTAGTTAGGCCGCTGTGACCAATATTCGGTAAGGTGGACATTAATCTACACTAATATTATAAAGATGTAAAGTTTGTAAGTTTGTAAGGGCTAATCTCCGGATCTACTGAACCGACTTTGAAAATTCTTTTACCAATAGAAAGCCACGTTATTAGTGAGTGTCATAAGCTATAATATATTTTCCCGAAAAATGATAACCGCCCAACGAAGTGGGCATGGGTCAGCTATTACGTAATAAAACAATGCTTCAAGCATATCTCTATCATTCATGCTTATCAACATCCCCCTCGTTCACTGAAAAGCAATGATAACATAGTAGTTATTAGACTGCCTAGTCAAAGGTCGTAGTTCCAAAACCTAGGCATGCAACTCTGACTTTTAGCCTTTCGGATTGTGCGTATTAAAAATTAATTACCTATACTAAAACGGTGAAGGAAAATATAGTGAGGAAATTAGCACACCTGAGAGATTTTTCAACGGTGTGTAAAACCATATGAAAGGCCTACGGGCGGTTTAAACTATGACAGCAGGTTGTTCATCAACCATATGATAAAAAAAGAAGACTGAAAAGGTTAACTTCAGAAAGGCAAAGTTATGCCGACTCTTTTGTAACTCATGTCAAAGGTTATGGAGAAACAAGTAATTTTCTTTTAGCGAGAAAACATTGGCATTTATGTATCGTCACGTTCATTTTGTAAAGTAGATGCAATATTGCTTATGGTGCTGGTAATATTATACCAATATTGGTACAAAAAACTGGCCAAGTGCGAGTCGGACTCGCACACGAAGGGTTCCGCACAAAAATAAAAAAAATCTTCCTCAAAAACCACACGTGAAAATGTTATTGAAAACAGCATGAAAATGAGTGCAGTAGTTTTTGAGTTTATCACGAACAAACATACAGACGCGGCGGGGCACTTTGTTTTTAATATGTAGGTAGTGATACTGATTTACCTAGGCATACTATGCAAACACCAAATGATTAACACTATTAACTTTAATATTTTGATCACGTTTGTCCCACTGCCGAGCGTTATATCCGCTAACCTTTACTGATTGAAACTACAAGAACTAACTAACCATTAAAAGGCTCTACTGCTATTCAGGTTAAAGATCGCTTTAGTATCGGCAGAAAAAGCAATTAAGTCTGTACAATCAGCTACAGAAACAAGTTGCAACGTTCTTGAATTAACATCGTTTCGAGTGTCAGATAGAGCCGTGCTGGTTTCACACTCACAGAATATTGATGTGAAATAAAGGTATTCGTAGGTACTCTTTTTAATCGCCGACGAAAAAAACAGGGGTGTCATAAGCTTAACGTGTGTCTGTGCCCGTATTGCGTCTGTGGCATCGTAGCTCCCGAGCTGATGAAACCAGTTTGATTTAGTTTTTTTTATTCGAAAGCTGAATGATCGAGAGTGTTTTTTGCAAAAAAAAATTAATCATGGTTTTTTTGAATTTTCAATTTGCAAGTGCAAGTGTACTTCTTTTTGTTTGGTTGTGAGAGCATAATAAAATAGACCGGTATTAGACCAATTTGGTCTAATACCGGTCTATTTTATTTTTAAGTTCCAAATCACAATTGGCTTAGTTAGAGCTTGTTTTCGCGTAGGTATTAAATTCCCGTACGGAACAAATAATTGTGTGATCGATAGATATTAATTCCGGATCGGGTATTTATACATTGTGAATTGATTTTATGTAACAGCACGGACTAGGTATACATGAGAAAATCCTAGATTGGAATTTCATTTTAAATACAAAAAAAGACACATTCCATAAGAAAGTGATTTAAAGCTTTTTTTTTCACACCATCCAGACAAAAAAAATCTTATCTACAAATTGTCATAGTAAAGACTGGTGTTGCTAACCGTACAATCTGAGGTACTTCCATTAGATTGGTCGTAAAACTCAGGAAAACAATAGAACAGATAGTTCACGGGTGAAGGAAAACATCAGGTCGCATGTCGGGCAGCGCAATGCTACAATATGTTCAAATGTTGCTATTAAATAGCAACATTCAAACATATTGTTGACATATAACAAGTTTACATCTAACTTTATGTATTGATACCCATAGTTGTCTTAAAACTTGGCTGTAATTAATTTTAAATTTAGAGAATACTAAAAAAATGAAAAGAAATTACCCCCTCTATTTCTATTTCAATTTCTCGTAATTTATGAAGGCATTACATGGCCGCCACGTGTATGAGATTCGTAATATGTCTTTCCATTGAAATAATAATAACTTTAAAGTAAAAGTTTAAAAACCCCTGACATACAGAAAAAGCTCATTTTTTAGCTAACGCCTCAAGCTTTTCTAATAAAAAAAAAACAGTACATCCGTTTGGGAGCTACGATGCCACAGACTTACAGAATGCCTTCAGACACAATGGCATTCAGACACGTCAAACTTATAATCAATCTCACTATACTTCAAACTTCCCTGTATTTTCATAGACTGCCATGTCAAAAATAATAATGCACACTATATTCCGTGACGGCCTTTAATTCCAATTCGAATCTCGTGAACATATGCCTCTAGGTTATATTGGAATAGTTAGAAAAAGTGATTGTTCGAACATGCGATAGGAAACAAGAAAATCCGCGACTTTTTCCTCAATTTTTTGCTTGCGAACGCGTACCTCGGAAACTACTGAGCGGAATTTAATTTGATGCCTCACTGTAACTCTTCCAGTTAGTAAGGCTCTCTGATGTGGTGCATTGTGGTATCGCGTTTATTATTTCCATTCCTAGTCCCATGTCAAACCGGGTTTTAAATATCTTTGAAGCATCTTTGAAGATCACACACACACATCTTCACAAACTTCCATATTTATAAATTTAATAATACTAGCTTCCCGGCGCGACTTCGTACGCCTGATTATCCTATTTTAATGCCTATTCTACCCTATCATACTCTACCCCTACCCCATTCTATTCTTACCCTACTCTACCCCCACCCTACCCTACCCCTTTTTCTCACCTTTTAAACCTTCCCGACTTTCACATATATTTCAAAACCAAAATTATTCAAATTGGACAAGCCGTTCTCGAGTTTTCGCGAAACTTACGAACAGCAATTCATTTTTATAAAGTAGTGTAGGTCTTTACTTTACTACTACTACCACTACACATTTTATGATTCTTTCGAAGTTTAAATTTTCCTTATAAACACTGCCATCCAAGTTAGCTTTAAATTTCGTTGTTGCTTACTAAACTTGGTAATCGGAGCCGAAGTCATATGGTAGCCATGATCTTTTGAAAAAAAATCTCAGATTTAAGAATTATAGCATTTCCCTCGACAATGTTACGGGTGAAACCTTCTATTAAAATATTTATAAGACGTCGAAAAGATGACGAATCCCTGTGATTCATAATCCATCATTTGATTTGACGGCGCAGACGAGACGGTGACAACCCTAAACATACTCGTACATCCAATATTGTGAAACCAATATAAAATAAAAATTGTACACCAGTTTCCTATTTTGAAAATAAGAATACAAGAACCGTTCCTATTTATTGTACGATATTCGTTGCTCGGAGGTAACATCACTGCGATCTCACTACCTGGTACGGCACGATTCGCAAATGTACAACACGCCTTAACCGCCCACTGTAGAGTAACAACTTTTTATTAACATAGCTAAAACGATCGAAACAGTTCATGAGTAATAAACTTTATACAATGGGTGTTCTCATTTCGCTTTCAGGATTTCGGATCGAAGTTCGGGCAGAACAAATCGTTGCGTTGGAATAAAAATGTTTTTTTATACTTTACCTGTTCGTAGAAAACGTGTGTTTTTCTCTTTATTATATTAGCATACTTTGATCTTTCGTTCTATTTTTACTTTTTTATACCTGTGTTGCACTGCTGGGATTTCTTACATTAATATTTTTACTTATTTAATGCAAATGGGTTGAATACGTTAAAAATGTAGAAAAAAACATCAATGCAATAATAAAAATAATAAATAATAATTAAACCATTAGACCAGGTAAAAGTAGACATTAGATATATTTCCGGCGAGCCGCAAATTAAGCCTTAGCTTGTATCTTGCTGGCTAATTAAAAACTAAATTAAACTGCTGACAATGTCATGATTGATCTATTAGATACTAATATTATAAAGAGGTAAAGTTTGTATGTATGTGATAATGTATGTATGTTAGGGGTAATCTCTGGAACTACCGATCCGATCCTAAAAATTCTTTCACCAATATGAAGCTACTTTATCCCTGAGTGCTATAGGCTATTTTTTATTCTGAAAAAAAAAGTTCAGTTTTCAGTAAAAAATAACAATATCTGTGATCCAAGTAAGAAAAAAAAACAGGCGATCTGGCTGCTTTATAAACGTGTGTTTACGGGAAAATTTAATTTAACGCGGACAAAGTCGCGGGGATCAGCTAGTCGTAAATAAAAGTAAAATTGGTGCAATGATAGTGCGCTCGTAGCTAATTTATATACCTACTTTGCTTACTACAATGAAGTACCAATGAAAATACTTTATCGTAGTTTGTGAAGTATGAGACGAAGCCAAAGCTACGTAAGCTAAGCTACGCTAAGTTAGTTTAGCTCGCGATTTAGGTATTCATTGCTTGTTTAACATTTTCTTCTTTCTCAATATTTGCTCTCTGATCAATGTTTTTCTAATCATCATCATTATCAGCCACTGCTGAACATAAGCCTCTCCCACTGCGCGCCACTTTTGTGCGCTCTTCGGACGTATTTGCATATGTTTTTCTCTAAAAAACTATTTTTCCGCATTTCCGCATACGTCACCACCGATACCTTGGACGATATGGTACCATTTTAACCCTCCATTTAATACTACATCATTACTAAAGTGCAACGTCATTCCCCTTCCGTCATTCTTAGACCATCAGTACAAAGAACTCCATTTGTATATTGAACTTTCCAAAGAAAGTGTAAACAGGATTGTCAGTATCGTTTAGTTTCTACCTCGAAATTGAAGTGCTATCGTGATTTATGATGATCACAATTGATGGCGCTATAGGTGATTTGGGTAAGGTATTGGCTCTACGGGGGTTAATTTTACATACGGAATTATAGATAGGCATCTATTTTAAATAAATCGTGATTATTTGATTGAATCGCGAATTTGATTCGCGAATTAATTTTTGTTTTTGTAAGTTTATATCTCTCTGTTATTGCTTTACGTTTCTGAGACTCTCTAAAATGACTCTTTTTATATCTGTTATTAATCAAAGTAAAAAAAAAACTCTTTAAAAACCCCTTATTTTACTAATTACGAGCTACACGCCCTATCTTATTTTTCTAAATTAGTCAGGAAACAAATGCGCGCTTTGTTACGCACTGTTGCAATGAGTTCTTCTAAAAATTGGAATAGGGATTACCTATGTTCTTAGTTTAAAAATAATCCCCAGACGAAATAATATTACAATCATTATCTACGTTTACTATTTAGATTTCCTTATATGTAGTTCAAGCGGGGAAACCTCTTTTTTCAGTTCACTCCGTAATCCTGAGGCCAACCTCATTTCACGTATAAGATTAATAATGTCAGCTTAGACACGGGTACTCCATCCAACTTCGACCCTTCGCAAATGCCATAGGTATAATACCAACAGGCAGTTACCTCAGACTAAATCTAAAATCTGTTAATAACAATTTGGGACAGGTTACCGACGGATAGTTTACGCTAACTATCTTTAAGACCCGCTTAGGTGCGAAGTTGTGAACCTATATTTTAATAAATGTCTTGTGCAACCCTAAAGTTATACTAAATTGAAACGGGGCTTTGTGTGTTGACGTTAAAACCGCTTTACCCACGTCTGCGATACCTACAAAGTTTATACAAATTGTAGTTAATGACTAAGCCGATAGCCGTTTGAGTGAGGGGCAATTTATCACAATAGGGCCTTATTGTGAAAACCTTAAGCGAAGGCTACACGCTGAATATTTATTGTCATTCATAAATACCATCCGTATTGATGGATACTGGTTCGTTTTGTTAAATCGCAGACTCACCCTAGACGTTCAATATTCATCACGTCTTGTTAGTGTTGTCGGCGTGATTTGTGCAGCGCATGATCATAGGACTGGGGAAAGAAGAATAAAAATAATGCGATAGATGAAACATTCGCTACAGAGATAGTATAAGTATAGTGTAAGTATTTATATTCACTTAAACCAAAAAAAAATGATTACGAAAATTATTTCCTGGTACCTAATAGGTATCTGATTTGAAAACCTTAATTGAAAATGCTATTATAAACGTGATGACATATTCCTCCATTGCAACAGTCACGAGAAAACACTTTCAATATTATCACAATCCGTGAAAAGCTAGAAATCCATTGAAATCTAGGTCATTGTGGAAATCCAGAAATTCTTTAAAATCAAAATACAATAGTCTAGATGCCTGTTAAATACTATAAAAGAATAAAACATAATTATATTGAATGTAAAGCTTTCGCCTTGAACCCACGTGGTACACGAAGCTAAAAATTCGATCTAGCAAGCGTGTGGATGTAGCCAGAAAACTGCCAGAAAGATTGCAACTCGATATTTTGTGATGCAATTAGATTGAATGAAATATGATTGCTTCCATGTGTGTAGTCGTTTAGTTTGATTTCCCTAGCGAGTTTTACTTTTCCGTATTTATTACGGCGTGGTATGTACCCAAAGAAATTTGATCAAAGTACCTACTCGTATATTGGCCAAGTGAGCATAACATTTGGAATATTTACAAAAATGTTATGGCTGTATTATTTGCTAACTACCTTATGTACGTGGCTTGAAAACATGTGATCATCATCTGCCTAGTCTTTCCCAACTATACCTTTTTCTGGATTATATTAAGCTCTGTGCCAAGTGACGATCAAATCACTTGCGTAGTTTTTTTTTTGCGGGATTATTCAATATCAATCTGTATAAACTTTTGTATTTATTGTCATTATAGTATGAATGGATGCTCTTTAATTATATAATTTACTAACTTTGGCACGGGATTTTTCTTGAGATTTGAGGTTATACCAAAAAAGCAAGATATTATGTTCTATTTGTTGTGTGTGTAAGTTTTATCCACATTCGTTCAACGGTTTACGCGTGAGAAACGAACATCCTCATATATTTGTAGGAAGTAAGATCAAACGGATTCAGAAAGAAAATATTAAATATCTGTTTCACACTAACACGTTTGTCGTGGGTTTTATTTTGATTAAAACACCATTGATTGAATAGCACTGATAGCCTAGTGGTATGACCGTCGGTCGACTGACAAGTCAGAGGTCTCGAATTCAATCCCAAGGCGCGCATCTCTGACTTTTTGTAAGTTATGTGCGAATTATAAATTATTTATCAGTTGCTAAAACGTTGAGGAAAAACATCGTAATAAAACCAGTAAATCTGAGAGATTTTTCAATGGTGTGTAAAGCCATGTCAGAGGCCTATGGATGGTTTAAACTCTGAGACCAGGTTGTTCATCAACCAAACGATAAGAAGAAGAAGACCATTGATTAAAATATCAGCATAATTTGCAAGAACCTAGGTAACATTTTTTTTGTGGCCAGGGGGAGTCAAAAATGCCTACCGCATACCGCACGTCCGAGGACGTACGGGTTACGAGGGGCTTGCACCTTAGGTAACCTAGGTAACTTTATAACATTAATTCGTAGTATTAAAAAACTACATACCTAGTATTTTCTTACTGTAACAGCTAGGTCCTGTGATAGCCCAAAGACTACGTTATCAGCTGCATTAAATCCCTAAAGACGTCAGTCTATGGCAACATTAATCGTGACGTAATCTATGGACTTCATGGAAAGATATGACAAACGTAAGCAATAAGCATATTACTAAAGTAAGGGGTGGATTTTTGTTTACCAAATGGAAAAATTATAGGGAATTAAATCAAGCGTGCATGAACCGACATTTTAACGCCATAACACAATGGCGCTAAAATGTCGGTTCATGCAAGGTGTGTCTCGATATTAGAGGCGGTCCATTTTACATAATCGATAATCGATATGACAACTAGTTTTGTTTGCATCGTTACGTCCAAAACCTAAGGGAAGTTATTTTTGCTACATTACGCACAGAATTTAAACTAAAGAGTTTTGTTATAGCAGTTGGTAGGAAATTATTTTACATTTACATAGTTTACGCCTTATTTTCTGTCTCATTTTTCGTGTATTTTTTTGCTATGGCAGTGTCCTGATCTTGGTGTTTCTTTTCCGATTTCTTTGTAACAAAAACTATAGCAAAAATAATATTAGTAGTCTTTTAGAGCTAGACAGTGACAGGTGGAAGTCGTTAGACGAGGCCTATGTATGAATGATAACCTAAACCATATCGAAAAGATTACCATCTCTGCATTATGATGAGTGACAACGCTCAGCACTGGTATTCAGATGGAATACCGGAAAACTTATTACTTTATACTCCGAACCTTATTATTCCATAATTATATTACGAATAGCTTCGAACGAATAAAACGTTTGGCTTATTTATTTTTGAATGAATAAATAAACCAATTGCATTTTTCCTAAAATATAGCCACAATTATATTTTCAAAAAACATAAATGTTGAGAATAACCACAAAATTCAAGCCGCGTTACAAAATGTAACCTAAATAAAATTAGCTCAACATTATATTAGCTTAGCACTCCATAAATACACACAAAGTTTATTAATCTAATTTCAATCCAACACAGGTTGCTAAAACAAAAACAGAACGGAAAAATGTAATACCGCATTGTTTGGAGACAAAACATGTGTGATGAGGATAGGATTACGATAGACATTGAAGGGGAAAGTGAAAACGAGGACCTCCCCCTTTTGTCGAGTGACGTAAAGCTGATGTGTGACAGCCCTGACAAGATTCCCGACCACGTTATAGGTTATATAGCCCAAGATTGCGGCATGCGGAAAATTTTGCTTACGAATTGTACGATTTCGACTTCTGAAGGGTGATCCGAATTTTATGGATCGAAATACGAATTGTGTGAGGAATTTGGTGCAAACAATTGATTAAAGAGATTTGAAGGTTTAATTAAGTAATATGGTAGGTAGTATTGAATCTTTTTATTGTTTGGTAATCGAATCATGAATCGATTTTAATTTTATGTATGTTTTACATGTTTATGCACATGTTTTGCTGATTACAAAAATATCTGAATCGATATAAATTAATCGATTTTCAAGAATAATTTTGGAACTCCATTTTGTAGCAAGTTATTTAAAATTATCACTTAATGCTTTTAGGTTTTATTTTCATTATGACGTTGATAAAAGATGAGATGTTTTAATATACAGCGGCATATTATTTTTCCATTTAATATCTATACTTTGAGAGAAAAAATGGCACCTAGCACTTTTTTCTTCAATAAAATAAAAAATATTGCAATTTTCAAAATTTTATTATCAACGAGAACCAACTTTTCATATTTTGAAAATATGAGCATACAAATAAAAAAAAATAAGTCTATGAAATCATAAACCAGATACTTTCATACAATCTTCAAGTATATCTGCTAAGTCAGATTCACAAATAATGATGTCAGGGACAAAATAGTATCTAGAAAAGGTTCTTTCGCATGCTCAATGGGATAACTTGAATATTCGTTACTTATTCGAAGAACAAATACCCAATTATCGCGATCCTAGTTTAAGAGTACTTTGGTTCAGGTTTCATTTGCACTTGATATTATAAGCAAAGAGTTTTTTCCAATTAACGGGTTCCCTTTCATTCAAAATTTCTTTCTACAAATAATAGAATACGATTGTGATAGGTAAAACTATTAATGATGATTACTTCTGATAAGTAAATAAATATACAGTAGGTACCTATATACATAATGTAATTTTGTATATTGGTGTGCAATAAAGAATAATATCTTTTTAATGTATATACTAGTGATAAAACATAAAATAAACTCACGCCTGTATTCCCCAGACGGGGTAGGCAAAAGTGTATGCAGTATACCCACGTTTCGCCGGCTATGTTTTAATAGTCACTCCATGCTGTTACTGAGAGTAAAGTGTATGCAGTATACCCACGTTTCGCCGGCTATGTTTTAATAGTCACTCCATGCTGTTACTGAGAGTATTCTAATAATGGAAAAACCAAATAACACTTTTTCCGACTCGGGGATTGAACCAAAGACCTGTGAAACTGTGCCTGTGCGTAGATACATAATTTATTGAACCTGATAAGTGGCGCTGTGATAGCCAAGATTAAGATGAATTTAGTTTGTAAAACATATTTAAACTTTGACGAATATTTAATGCTAACGTTGCTGAGAGTATATTATTTTTATTTTATCAAAGGCCTTTAGATTTCTTTGTTGAACTTTTTAATTTCAACAACTTTAAGGTGTAAATATCTAGAACGATCAGCGACAATTGTTTGCATTTGACTTTGATTGATGATGTGGAATTTATCGAACTACTTCCATCTTTCATCGATTTATAGTCGACCTTTAATGATCGATGCTATCAAATCAAAAGCGATTGCTTGATGTCGATTGAACTGTTCTACATAAAAATATGTTCAAATAGAATTAAATTGTGGGTTCGAACCTGGCATGTACCAATGTGACTTTTCAATGTCATATGTACTTTCTTAGTTAATCTAAGCCACCACTGACTAACGGTGAAGGAAAACATCGTAAGGAAACCTGGACTTTATGTCTGAAATCGCCAACCCGCAGTGATCCGTGGTGATTAATGCTCAATCCTTCTCTGTATGAGAAGAGGCCTTTGCCCTATATTAGGACAGTTACAGGCTGATTTATTTATTATAAAATTAAATGTTCGTTAATGGGTCACTCTTTGAAAACAGTTAACATTTTCCTCATAATTTCTATGTTGGTAAGGAATTAGGAAGAAAATGTTTCCAGAGATTTCAGAATTGAAATATATTTCAAACAATATTTCAATTGTCTCAGCAAGTCAGCACAATACAACAAATAGTTTAAATTGTAATCACAATTCATTCATTCTTAACTTTCAGTGACGGGAAATGTCTTGAATGATTTTCAAGGAATAGCCCTAATCATATTTTGTTTAGATCTTGCTTTGTTACCCATCCATCATCTGCCTAGAATTTTCCCAACTATGTTGGGGTCGACTGAATACCAGTGTTTTACATGGAGCGACTGCCTATCAGACCTCCACAACCCAGATACTGGGTTACACGATACCCCTTGGTAAGACTGGTTGTCAGACATTCGGGCTTCTGACAACCCGTAACGACTGTCAAAGATCTACAATTGACAGCCGGAGCCAACAGCTTAACGTGCTATCTGAGTCGCGGAGAATGATAATTAATTTATAAAACGCACATAACTTACGAAAAGTCGTAGGTGCGTGCCTTGGGTTCGACCCCGAGACCTCTGACTTGCCAGTCAACGGTTACCACCACTAGGCTATCACGACCCTTTAGAGACATATTGTTACCCCGATCCGAATGAACAAAAACAATTGAATGACAGCCTAGCAACGTTTCCTTACGCTAAGTTAGTTGAAAGCCACAAACCGTTATAATTTTAGGCCCGTCCACCTGCTTAGCGTTTAATGTTTTAGCCGGTAACTTTGTTAAGTCCCTGTGAAGGGATAATACGTAAATCGCTTTTGTGTTATACGGAAATTAATAAGAGGTTTTCGGTGTATCTTTTAAGAGTATGAAAATGTTATGATACACTTAAAAGTTTTTTAAATCTTTTTCTTGTTGTGCCTCTCCATTACTGAATAGGCCGCGTTCAGTTTTAAATTTGTTTCTGTCTAATAGAAGCCAGAGTCTTAGAAGCTCTTCAACAAACTTGATGTCAGTCCACCCTGTTATAGAGGATAGATAATTTACTTTTAACAACTGCTATTGTCTGCAATCTTGCGCATTATGAGTTTGTAGCTAACTTTTGTCTGTTTTAAGTAATACATAGAACATGATCCATCTATGTGCTATTGTTGATTATGAATGTATACACATAAGCGATGGTATTTTACGCATTATGATCCAATATTATGACATATAACAGAGAGAAGACAAACCTAGTGAAAAAATCCATTAACAATTCCCCGACCTGGGAACTGAACCCTGAAAATTTTGTTACTATAATCTACAAATGTGAAGCGAAAACTGTGGATCCCTTTTTAAGAATATTGCGCGCACAGAGGAGTGTGAAACTTGGCATAGTAGAAGTTTATATTAGGAAGAAGTGCAGAAAGCTAAAATTTATTTTTAAAAAAACGGAAGATTTTGACAACTGACTGGACCACTAGTTAAACGATTTTACTTAGCTTGACCTGTTTATTATTTGGTCGAAATTTAGTAATCGATATTTCACCCCCTTCCTGATGACAGATTGATCTGATATTTGCTACACAGCTTTAGTTTTGTTGACGAAACCGTTTTACGTAAAAAAAAAATACTTATATTATTTTAGTTATTCCTTAACAATTTATATGTATTCTTAACCCTATTCTCTCCAACGACACTATTTTAGACTCCTATTTATTATAACGTAGACACTTCTATTTTCATTTCTTTACTCGGAACGAAAGAGGTTTTTCTTTTTGGTAACATTTAAATAAATAAATTGTCTATTCTGTGAGATGTAGGGGATGTAGGGGAGTGATTTGCATTTTAATACATCTTTTTTCTGATGTACACACTCTTACATCTCGTATCTCTTAAACCTTTTTGTAATCAACTGTGGCATTTATCCGTTCCATGAAAGACTTTACCAAAGCTCATGTAATCTTTACTAAATTTTATTGAAATACCTGTACCTATGTGTTGCCTAAATTTTATTAACAAATTGTACTACTAATACTACCAATGTGCTGATGTTGATCACCGGGGTGGTTTATGGTAAGAATCCCGCACTCCCTGGTCTCTTCCCTTGGAGACCGGGCGCCTTTTAAGGTTTTCCCACATAAACAAAAAAATAAAAAGGTAGATCGTATGTCTTGAATTTAGCGAATTACTCACTCACTCGTCACTGTCCAATCCTGATTTCAGGCCAAATCGATTTTACCTATTACCAAACCACAACACCAAATAAGTATAATTATTTAGTTTGGCTGACCCCAACTAATTTGGCTGGTAACATACAACCTTTATAAAATATTACTTAACCGAATAAGAGTATATAATTATATAATACCTATATAGGGTCGAGTTGCCTAAGTCGGACCGGCTCGTAATATGTACCACTTTAAAATCTACCAAACCGTAATGTTTAGTTTTGAATTGGCAACATTAAAAAGCAGTGCTACCAACATGACGCAATCGCTGCCATTTTGGATTCGATGTCACAACAGAGTGAAGTGTAGTAAACAAAAATTATTATTTCGGCGTTCCGATCTTATTTTATGGATGTTTACCTAAGGATTTCTTGTGGCAATGGTAGATACACCGCAGCTATTATTATATGTTTTTAGAAAGTATGCATTTAAGTGAATTTTTATACAGAATATAGTTTTATGTTTAGCATTTCAAATTTATGATGCCGGCTCGCATGAAAATAAAACTTAGTGTTGCCTAATTTGAACCAGGTAGGGTAACCCTAAAATGTACCGGTACAATTTAGGTGTATGGTGGTTCTTCAACTAGATTGTTAACTAGATTTAAATATTTTTAGATGTCTGGAGAGGATAAAAAGTATTATAAATAGACGCAACATGATTTAAAAAAAGCTTTAGATTGTTTGAAAAAGAAATCTATGGGAATTAACGAGTGTCCACGCTTGTTCACAAACCCACTTTAAACAGACAATTATCGAGTTCAAATAAATATTATGCAAATGATCATACAATTTTCAAGGGCAGGCCAACTGTATTTGACAATATAGTTAAACAAGAGCTGGTGTCGCATTTGTTAAATATGCTAGAAAACTGGCTTATGACATTGCGAAAAAAATGGCATTCCAAACACTTTTTCAAAAATGATTTAAAAAGCTGAGAAAAAAAATGGTTTTACTCATTTCGTAAAAGACATCCGGAACATATTAAGAATTTAAAATAACAAATATAAATATTCAAAACTTTATGGATAATATTTTTTATAAAGATGTATAACGGTAAGGCTGATTTCAGTTTATAAGAGGCTTTTAAATCTCATTTAGATCGTGAAGTACAATTTAGGATACCTATGGTACAATTAAAGAAACCGGTTTCCTAAATTGTACTTTTTTAGACTCTTTTTAAAAGTTCAATTGTCGTTGTTGTTTTATATTTCCCCATTTTCTAGTCATAAGAAATTAACACTAATAGAACAACCTTTTTATTTCTAGTAATATAATCCTCTTAAGTTATATAGTTTTTGTGATAGCTTGTGAAGTTCGTTAACTGGTACAATATAGGCAACCTTACATTTTGAAACAATAATGGTATCAACTTCTCAAGTATCTAAAACATGATAACCAATTGCGTTCAACAGGTCATAAGGTCATCCATAAATTAGTTAATCCGTTTGTTTTAGCCCATTAAACGGATTAACCTAAACCACGAATTTAATTGTCAGTATTAAACTTTCTGACGAATCCAGGAATTAGATTTGCAAGCGGAACGCAGAACGGACAGTTAAATCAACAAGATGGCTGAATTATAGAAATCAAATCTAATATCTAAGAAGCTTTGCTTGGTCAGGTGTAACATAAAACCAAACAAATCCATTGTTTCAGTCAAATGGATATTATTTGAACGAGATATTGGATAAGATAAATATAACTGAACGTTAATTCCCTAGATAGCTTGACGCTTTTTAAAAATAGGCGCGGATATTCGCTAATCTGCTGTCTTGCTCGAACATTGAAGATACATTATATTAATGAATATAGTTAGTATCGGTAGTGAAAAATTGAAATAAACCAATTGAAGGAGAACAACATTACAAAGTTTCAGCAAAAATTTTAACTTCATCGAAACATGTTTTCAAATTTAAAAAAAGAGCTTTAAATGGTTTTTTATTTTATGCATTTCATTAGGGTTTTACCTGCCGTCTAAAAACTAGACATCATATAGAGACCATAAATTACACGCGAACGAAGTCGTGGGTGACAGCTAGTTAATATATAAAAATTACAGTCCTTAGTTAAGGTAAACACGGCTACATACATCAAGCGATACATTTCCAGTATAAGTTGACATCTTATTGTACAAAGAACCTATAAAATGTGAGGTCAGTTCATACTGGTTTTGTATAACTTGACGGCTACATAAGCCGTGTGTACTTGTACGAATACAGCTAGGAAGACACTTCTTACTCATGTAAGTATCATCGTAGTTCATTGAACCATAAACTTTGTACTCAAGAAACTTGGCGTACTCTATAACAAATTGATATCTCGTACCTAAACACAAAACATTTGCCCTTTTCCCTTTGTCGAGGCAAATGTACTGAAAATTTTGAAACTTTTGAAAACTTTTTACAAGTACAATTTGATGGAGCAGTCGTTTAGATATAAGGTACCTACGTGCTTTTGTGTTTGAGACACTTTATTATTCCCTTTACAGTGAGAAAAGGGCAACATTTTTGTAGGTCAGTGGACTGATTACATTTGTAACAGATTTTTTGAACACGTACCTAATGCGCACGATTACAGTGCTTTGAAAGGAGCATGCTTGGGTGTTTAGCGCCTAGCAAATTCTGAGTTGATAACCCTTTCGATGTTGGAATATCAATAATATTTTATTTTATTTTTTCTTTTTTATTATTTTTTTGACTCACTCACGCCTGTATTCTCCAGAGGGGTAGGCAGAGGAATATGTAGTACACCCGTTTTACCAGCTAATTTATAAATCCCATGTGATAGGGAGTGAGCCTATTACCATTAACCTGGCACAATAATTCCAAACTCCGTGCTGCTAACGAGAATTTCCTAATGGAAAAACCCAATACCAATTTGCTCGACCTGGGGATCGAACCCAGGACCTCATGCTCAGCAGTCCCGCTAGCTACCACTAGATCAAAGAAGGAGCCAACCTTGTGTTTTATTGTATCGCATACGTCGCCGTATGATCTAAACCATGTAGGTAACATAATAAGATACTGTCAAATGAAGGGTTCTAAACATAAATCTCAAGTTACTACCATTATATGAACAAAAAGAATGAATTCCTTTAGATTTATTCGTGCCGTTAACATGCAAATGGCAAAATACAAATAAATATTTATTTGTACTTAGGACCGGTAATCGTAAAAGTCGATTAAAATGTATGCCCAGAATGTGAGTTTTACCGCTCCGGAAAGTGGGGCCAGTAATACAAAGGTACCCAATTCTTTTCGTAACATTTTAAAACCAGATTAAACTGTGCGTGAAAACAATGTTATAAGACCGCACGAGAATTACTCCAAGCGGAAAATTCGATATTTCATGGATCATTTTTCGCAGTAAGACTCTCGGAAAGCATACTTATTTATACAGGATTGTGAATGGTATATTTAGTATTTTCATTCGAGTATATTTTTCTAAAAGGAAATATACATTTTAGGTATGTTATTTAATGGTACGTTTATTATTTAAGGAAATCACGTTGTTGAAAAATTATTGCTGAAATTACCTACCTGTATCAAATATTGTAAAATTATTTTAGGTAGGTAAGGCACCTACGTAAATTTGGTATGAATGTGTTGACCTCTCGGGTTAGGTCGAGCATAGAAACACAATGTTAGTACGATTAGATCTTCATGAAAACTTTTTTGTGTCTATGGTTAGTAAGTGACAGTATACGTAATTATAGGACCTTCATTCTTTGCTCAAAGAATTAGCATTGCCATTCAGCGTGGCAAATCTAGGCACACTATTCTGCAGAAGACAGTGATTGGGAGGAATTCTTTGACGCTTAAGCAAGATTTTTGTATATAACAGTCTAATTTTTATGATTATTTATAAGGTTTAGTGTAAATAGTAAGTAGAAATAGATTGTTATAGTTAGCAAGTGGGTTGGCGATCGCAGTAGAAAATGGTTGCTATTACCTAGTAGGATGCTGCTACCCATCCTCCAAATTTTTCCCTTTGTCGGTTCTTACGACACTCGATGAGATGAGTAGGGGTGGTTCTATTCTTGGGCCGGAAATAACACGGCATATCTATGTCTATTTATAATCCCAAACTAATATCCACGTTTCATTTGTTTCAGATTGAACATTAGGAACAATGGTATAAAATGAACATAGCAGTGCTTCATGGCTCGTTGATGTGTGCAGAATGTGAGGGAAGCTAGCCAGTGACGTGATGCAACTTGTAATGCTAAACTTTCTAATCATGTTCGACGTGGTGTTTATATTTTTCCTGTTCCTGATCGCTGTGACGTGTGTTATGAACTACATGCCCGGCCGGAGCAAGCGCTCGGAGGTGACTGAGGACGAGGTGGACGATGACGTCATCCCACCCCCTCCACTTTTTGCTGGAGACGATGATGAGGTTCCTACTACCAGTCGAGATACTTATGTGGTGATTGCACCACCGCTACAGCACGTAAGAGCGAAGGACGGTTGTCCAGTACATGTGGTGTAGTATAAGCACTGATATAATATGTAAGTATTTTCATTTATTTTTTATGCTACAGCCAAGTCGCAGCCAGTAACTATATCAAACATATTTCCTATAGGCTCTTTTCATAATTGATGATGATTGATGACCAACACATCACCACCACACGAGTTATATAGGGTTAAATCAAATTAATTGGCAAAACTTTACAGAAATGTTAGGAATCGATAAATAGCTTATATATAAATAAAAGTCAATAAAAATATGTGGATAATATTATGTTCTACGCCAGGCCAAATGCCAAACAAAATAATCTATTAATTAATACCTATCATGGCTGTAAAGTTTCACTCATTAATTTGATTTAACCCTATAATATAGGACTGTTCAAAATATATCAGACAATTATTTATTATCGAGGTACTGTTATATAATGAAAGATTTTGTTTCTCGCAGCCTTAAAAAAAACCAACGCTCCCATTTCACAATAATGAAGCTTCAATACATTACAAACTTAAAACTCGCAAACTTCTAACGATATACCCTTCTACAAAAATCTGTCAGAGTTATCTGGGATTTAAATTTCGAATTCCCAAAGCGAGCCTGAAAAGTTAAGCATATCTCACCTTTATTACAAACTTATTGGACATTTCCTTTGTTTCAGATCATTGTAGGAGTTTATTACGAAGAAGCCTTATGAGAATGTAGGTGTCGAAACGTAGACATTTTTTACCAAATTAGTCGAGTTTTAAATAAATTCTTGGTAAAGACTAGGAGGGTGAAACACGGGACTCAAGTGGAAAATGAGTTGGTCTGTATTGGTACTAAATCAGAATTAACCTCTTTCGATCGCACTTTATGAACAAATAGATATATACATACGTAGTAAATATACAAGTATCAGATCAGTGTAATACAATAATAGTTGCAGTATTAGGAATGAGAATTCAGAACTATTTTTTATATCTGATTTAATTTTTCGCTGCCGCATCGCGAGTTCTATGCATTGTTATCGGGGATTGAGTGGGATTCTAAGTCATAAGGAACTGAGCTTGAGGGTGGAATTAGACCTAACGAACATAAATCCGGAACAAGAGCATTCTCCTTTTGATATCGTTGTTCTTTAGTATTAACATCATAAGCTATTGCCATTTGTACCTAAATAAAGAACAACTAGTATTATAAATTATAGAAATGCCCGAGGACAATGACAAACGAGCAAGCACTTCTAAATGCAAAAGAGCTCTAAGCATCTATCTGTTATCACGCTTGGACCCCGTTTACAATAAGCAAGCAAGAATTCTTCTAGAACATTCCTAGAATCCCCGACAATATTAATAGAACTACAAAACATCCTCTTACAAAGAAAATTTGTAGAGTGGAATTAGATAATGTTCAGAATGAAAATAAAATGAATGAGCATCCGTTCGTTTCGTCTAAGTCCACCTTTATAAAAATGCAGTTTCGATAAAAATAAATAGCTTGCATAAAATGGATAAAGATTGTAATGAAAGATGTTGAATCTCTATTAATGATACTGGCGATATAATACAATAATTAAATAAACATTTGTTTTTACGCCTTATAAAGGTGTTTATTCTGAAGCGAGAAAACTTAAAGTCGCTGCATACGGAACGGGGTTGGAACGTGAAAGAGATAGAGACACGCAAAACACGCACTGGTTTTCAGCATCCATTTTGTTTTCTTGACGAATACGACACGCCTGTCAGTAATAAATCTCCGGAGTGACTATGCATACGCAAAGGACTCGAACGGGACGTAGCACGCTCAGGATTGGGCGCGGTAAACACCACACATAAAAAGTTCATTCCATTCTGTTTCGATCCGAGTTTAAATAAATAACGTATGCAGTGATCTATAAACGTAAAGTAAAGCATATAGTTGGACCATTTACAAATAATTTACGAAGCAAATAGCCTAAATGTTTAAATTCAGATTATTATCGTTTAAGTCGTCACTTCAGAATCCACACTTACGTCTTATTTGTGATCGCGTAAGGAAATAATTTGTTATGTAAAGTGTTCAATTTTCACAGTAAATATATCTGCAAGTGCTTGTTTAAGATGAATGTGACTGAATATAGGTAAATGGTTAATAATATTAGAGTAATTAGTTATACGTTTCGCTTGCTACAATATTTTGTATGGAATAGTTAATTACATAATGCTAATATTTGTTTTATAGTTTAGAAACTTTGCTGTAAAAGCAGTATTGTAAAGTTGAAATTGCAGCCTAATAAATAAAGTGTTTTGTTATTATGTGTGTTCTAAATAGTATATTTGTATAAATAATATGCTGTATGCTTTATAAAAACTGAATATTATTGGATGTATCGACAGCTCTATACGAATCTTTGACCTTACATTTTTTAGGAATAAAAAATGCGGGTTCTCACTAAGTTTCATCAGTAATTGAAATCCATTGCGCTCTACCCGAATCATTCCAATCTTCATAGATTCTTAAGCCATATTTCCGAACGGAACTATGGTATACTTTATTTACATTACAGTACCGCGTCAGTCCCTTGGTTTATCTCTTAAGCCTGTCTATTTCCGGAGCTGAAGGCATGTTCACACAGTCATTACTTACTTACGCAATATTTGTTTGCGTTTCATTTTGTCCGAAAATTCATGAAATAATTATAATTTATAAGTTTTTTTTTTAATAAAAGCATGTTTTTGAACGATTTCCAAGATGCTACTAATCTTTTGAGCTATCTTTCTATTAGCAGACACGTAATAAGTATTGTTTTTCCGGACGATTAGATCTGTCAGCAGTTTGATAAAGACAGGAACTATGTTTCTGAAATAAAGCGAAGTCACATATGCGAAATTAAGCGTATAGCAAACTCATCTAATTCCGTGACATTCTTAATTTGGTAGCATTAACTTTTTTACTACCTGAATTGAATTTACAGAATTTATAGTAGGTCTCAAAGTGAATACTACCAAATTACGAAAGTCATAGAATTAAAAGCTACCCTACAATAGATATACACATAGCGTATATCGTCGTATAATATATGAGCTCAGTTTTCCTTGTCCAGCAATCGAAACATGCCTTAATAACACTCTTCGCTATCTATCATCAATTGTAAGCAACAGTACCCACATCTTTCCGCTTCTCTATGTAAGGCCCCCATCAATCCACGCCTCACCGCTCGCGTCGAGAACATTCAACTTATCGTAATTAAGTATCAACTTGAATAACTAAGTATTCAAATACAAATATATCAATAGACAAACACAAGACATCTAGTAATAGTTTATACATTAGTTATAAGAAGTTATTATATAATAAAAAAACGACAATACAAGTTACGAAAGTGTTTTTCATATCATTCTGATTAAGTGGAGTTTATTGATCTGGTAAATAATGTTCTTGTATTATTTGACTTTTATGTGTGTTATCGTAATTTATTTAAACAAACTTGTGTTCTAGAAAAAGTAATGTTAAAAAATTTAGGACTTGGGTATTTGAAAATTCGTTCGAAAAGAACATTATTTTTTAATGCTACGCTATATTCCAAACTTAAATAGTATTGTTTTTAAAAATACATTTATAATCTGTATCTTAAAATAATCTGTGTACCTTAATATTATTTTGAATGTACTTAAATAGTACACTTTTTAAATGTACATGAATATTATTTTGAATGCCTGCGAGTTCTGTGACTAAAACATGACGTGTAAAAGTTTGAGGGTAAACAAAGTGGGTGCGGCTTGCGTTTCAGAAAGTCACTAAAAAGGCTTTGAAAACAGAGAAAAACATAACACTGCATAGTGAATCTTATGTTGAGTGGTTAAATTTCAAATTGCCACATATCTACAGCAGAGGAATAATGGACTAAAGCATGTGTGATGCCTTATACACCTTAATGGGATTCGGCTGTCCACATTCCTAAACAACGTTATAATCGAATTTTCAGCGAACGTGTCGCTCATTAGACTCGGATCGTTATAGAGTTTGACTGATAAATTCAATCATAACATTGTCTAGACTTAATTACAGTAGGTACAAATACCTACGAGCAAAAATATGTAAGTAGATAAATGTATAATTTTTCAGTAGAGGACAGTACCTTTCGTATTCTTATTTTAAAACAGTTGGTACACTATATTTAAAATACCAACAACTTTTTAATTTCTCTGTACTTAAGCGTATATCTGCACGGCTGCACCCATTTTAAATAGTCCACTATAAATAGTCTTGTGTTTCTTAAAACTCGAATTGACTTTACAAATTAAAACATGAATATGGCAAGTTTTATTATAAATTAATTATTTCGACATCTTTATAGCCTAAAATATTAATGAATCCGTTCGGTATTCTCAGAAAGTTCGACATCTTAAGTTCATTAAGTATTTGTTGGATACCCTTTAAATCATTCTAAGACTTTCAAATGTCGAACACTGAGAATAAGCCGTTTTTTCTATCTTTTTTTTAATTGGAGATTTATTTTATGCCTGTATTTTTTATAGTGTGTAGGTACCTGAAACAAATGATATAGCATAAAAACTTTAAAAAGAAATAAATTATCCAAATTCGAATAGTATTGAGTATTAAATCAAAAACATACACTATGTGATATAAATATACACAATTTTAAAAAAAGTAGTTGTATAGAGAATTAATGCATTGTTTTGAATTTATTGTTATAATTGCGTTGTCTGAGGGCGCATAATAATGATGTATAATTAATAAAATGCACTAAGGCAGTGTCGTCATAACATGTTTATGTGGTTTTATTTTATACATTTTTTTTAAATGGGAGTTTAATCACTTAGTATGTATGATGAATTCTCATCTGTTTAATCAGTAATCACTGACTATTACTACTACTACTACCAAAGACTGAGCAACATAATCCAAGAATGGTAAGTATTACTGAAGTCATTTTATGTACAAAAATTGAGTGAAGTTACTGTAATGTGAGTCCGGCAGTTTATCAGCACAAAACATGTGCTCAAAAAAATAATCGAGAGAAAAAGGCGATAAAAAAGGAATAACGATATCATTGTCTAAAATTAAAACAAAAATAAAACTGCATTCAAAATATTTTTTGTTTTAGGTCTTAATATAAATCGAACTATCACAAAAATACATTTTCAATCATTCTATTCAAAACTCTTTCTAATACTGGTAGTGTTTTTATGAACTGACTTATAAAATAAAGGATGTTATAAGTTTAACGTGTTCTTTTTAGAGGTTATTTATATCAAGGTTTTTATTTTTTTTTATTTTACCTATACTTGTAATTCTTTAAGGACGCTATTACAATTATTTTAATGCGCTAGAATTAGGCATTTACCGCATTTGAGTCGCATCACTCACAAACGCACGCACACATTGAAATCGCTCTGCGCTCAATTTCATTCATTTTATTTATTTATTTATTTATTTAATGTACACACACAAAAAAAAAAAAGTTACAGTAACATGATACTTAATTAAAATGATGTACAAAGGTACTGCTTATTCCATTTAGGAATTTCTGCCAGCAGACCTGCGATGGGAAAGGTGTAATATAAATGTGGCTAGAGTGTGTAAAATATTTGCTTCATCAACTTTCGTGTAAAAAAAAAAATTCATCAACTTTCATTCAACAAATTTTGGTACTTTAGGGTAATATTTGAATTTTCAATATTTTATTAGAGTTGGTGAAACTTTACAATCGCATTACGTTGGTCTTTATGCACTGTTTTAAAAATATCAATTTGATTATCTCCTCCCTTTTAGAATTTATATTAAAAGTACAAATTATATCTGCTTCACCTTTTATAGAACAGGCGCTAGGCGTGACATTATGCTTCAAAATGTTTCACAGCTCCATCAACATTTTCACAGAAGTTTTGGTAACTTCCTTTCAGATGTTCTTGGCAAGTTTGTAAATCCTTTTGTCATCTTTTGCAATTGTTGTGAACATTTCATGAATCAACTGGGTTCAGACAAAATTGTTCATTATGTTTTCTCCAGAAGTTTTTCAACAGCAGTATTGAAATGGATGGTTTTTTTGCTGAACTTTGTGATTAGTCACAACACCGTAAATTATTAAGGGAAGGTTCATATCTGACGGAACATGCGGCGCGTATTATCGGTCGCGTAATGCCAGAACAGACAAATGTATAGAAAAACACTTGACCGTTCACACTCAACCGATGATACGTTAGTACGACTGATGATGGTGATGGTGATGATGGTTCATATCTGACGTAAAATACGCCGAGCGTCGGCGTATTTTACGTCAGATATGAACCTTCCCTAATTCTATACCGGCTTTACTTATTCATTTCGGGAATCCTCGTCTAGTTTCGCACTCAAACGGAGTCCATTTTCAAGAGCGAGTGTAGTCGCTCAGCGACTGCCGCTGCGGTGCGCGGCGTCGAATCGTGGATCCGTGACTAAAGCCGTTATAGTATTTAATAATATAATTATATTAGTATGACTCACGAAAGTTATTATTCTAAAATCGACAAAATGTAAGGGTTAACGCTTTAATATTGGTTAATAGAAGATGTTTATCAGTGTCATACTTTCCAGCGGTGACATTACATCGCATGGACTTCAGACTAATATCAAAAAAATGTACAAGAAATATACATAATTGTACTTTAAACAAAAAATAAAGTACTATAAATACTTTCGAGATTCTAGTTTCTGATATCAACAAAATATAGATCGCAAATTTTCCTCTCGTACCTACTATTTTCCGTTCTATCCGCTGCCAACCCATTCACTAAACTTTACTTGACAATGATTGACATATACGTCTGCTGTGTTTCCAGTGATGTGTTTTCCAACGAATATTGAACGATAAAATACGTTTTACGGAATTTGCGCTTTTAGCAGCACAAACAATAAATATTATGAATTCGCGATAGTAGCCTATATTATATAAAACTTTGTTTTTGAAGGCCCAGAAATTTAGTAAGCAGCAACTATTATTGCAATCAGGTAGGTACAAAAAAAGTAATTTCGAGACCAAAACATCGAGATTAGTTCAAAAATGAAATTTTGAATTATCTATCCGTGAATAGCTCCGGAATAATTTAAACCATCTTTCAACGTCATCATCAACGTTTTTTACAGCTGTTTTTGCAGCAGGAACATGCCACAATAACTCCTCAGAAACGATTTTTTGTACTAGTTATGTTATAGCGTCCCACTGCAAGGCAACAATGTCACGCGTGTGAATCAAACTACGTTTTGGTAACAACTAATTTTGTTTTTATTTTGTAAAAAGAATAAAAAAATACATTTTAAAAAGGTATAAAACCAAACTACTTATAAAAATATAAGTTGCCAGCATGACATTACTTCCCCCATCTATTTGTCTCTGTCTCAAGCCATCTAAGATATCAGTCCTTTTATACATGTGAGACCAGTTTATGCCGCCATCTCCTTTACCAACTTGCAATAGGACCAAAGATATTCTAAAAAAGAATGGAACTCTATAGGCTAAATAAATAAATAAAAATATTATTACATTGTCTTTGCCCTAACAATAGGTTAGATTTATTAAATTACAGAAGTTTTTAGGTTTTGTTTGAGGTTGTTACTTGAAAGTTAGTTTAATGGAAATTATAATTGAAAGAAATATTATTTTGATCAAGAACTTTGTGATTGTTTATAATTGATTTTCTAGAAATACCTACTGTGTTAAGACTGTCTGTGTAAACCTAAGCCACTTTTAATAGATAATAAGAAAACTTTGCGATTATGAGCCTTATTTGAAATGAAGACGGTTTAGTTTTCTTTGCAATTAGGTGTTGTTGATTCATGACATTATGATCGCATTTTCTACAGTATGGAGTCGGGGAAGAATAGCACAAAAGCATCGATGCTTAGTTGAACTGGTCTATTCGTGCTTTAACGAACATGGCTCAACCAAACTGAAAATATGTATGCTTACCAGTAGCGAAGACTATATACGACGAGTTACATATTGTCGACTGACAAGTCAGAGGTCTCGATATCGATGCGAAGGCGTGCATCTCTGAAAAATTTCGTATATTATGTGCGTATTATAAATTAACTAGCAACCCGCCCCGGCTTCGCACGGTTACGCTAATATGCATGTATTATACATATCAACCTTCCTCTTGAATCACTCTATCTATTAAAAAAACCGCATTAAAATCCGTTGCGTAGTTTTAAAGAGACATACATAGAAGAGCATACATAGGGACTGACGGACGCGGGAAGCGACTTTGTTTTATACTATGTAGTGATTATCAGTTGCTAAAACGGTGAGAAAAAACATCGTGATTAAATCGGCACACCTGAGAGATTTTTCAATGGTGGTTTAAACTCTGGCACCAGGTTGTTCATCATCCATACGATAAGAAGAAGAAAAAGACTCCATAAAACCGATCCCTATCGACTTCCCGTTGAAAAATGTAATTGAACTCGAAGTAGGTATAGTAACACCATTTTTGTAAAAAAAAAGTGACCAATTACTCTCGTCCTGAGAGGACTTCCATTTATCTAACTTCAAACTTTACAAAAGTGGTGAAATTGTTTCGGTTCAAAAGAAAAAGTCATCCACTACCCTCGAGTGAAGTGCCTAATTATTCATGACGATTCTCGACGAAACAAAAGATGGCAAACAGGTCATAAAAAAAAACATAATATGAAATTAATAATACACACAATTTGACCCCAGAAACTTTTAAGGACGCACAGATTGGCTTGTAATTTTTAACCTCCGAGGAAAAGAGGGATGTTATAAATTAAACGTGTGTATCTGAGGCATTGTAGCTGCCAAAGGGATGAACCGATTTTGATTTGAGTTGATCTTTTTGAAAGGTAACTTGAGCGAGAGTTTTTAAATAAAAAAATGTTTTTTGTAAAAGGGGATTTTTAAATGTTTAACTTAGATATACTTGTGATTAGGTCCATTATAATAGCCAGCAATAGTAAACATTTAAAATTTTGGTATATAAAATCTTTGCACAAACATTGTGCGGTAAATTCTACTCTTAAATCACGAACCCAATCCCAATTCAGCAAGAAAACAGCGCACCCTAGCTTGCGCTGCTCAGAACGTGCTGCAGGAATGATTGTTCCTCCACGAAATTCCGGGCATGCTATTATTTAGGTCCATAGGTACCTACGCAGTAAAAACAATAGTAGGTAAACAATCTGTAATAAAGTAATATATTTAGTGCAAATAGTTAATTAATTATCTATTTAAATGGACTTCATTGGACCAATAAATAAACCCGTGTGAAGATAAATTTATAGTAAGCCGAACTAAATACGGGTTTAAATCATTGAGGGCTTAACTGAGAGATTTAATAGCTTTCAAATCAAAGAAATATACAATATATTATGTTTACTGTATTCTATATATCCCTATTCCAGATGCAAAACAGTGAAAGTACACTTTTTTGTAACTTTGCACTAGATCCTCCGTCTTTATATCTTTTAACGTCATCTATACCTACATATATTAAATTAATACCTACGTGTAGTGAAAACTGTGGATCCCTTTTTAAGAATTGAGTGAGTTGAGAGAAGAGGAGTGTGAAACTTGGCATAGTAAAAGTTTATATGTATATATATATATATACTAATTAATAGTTAGAAAGCTATAATTCAAACATTTTATTTATTGGTACCTAAGCATTTAAAAAACTTAGACCTTAAAAAAAACATTAGAACTTTGTGAGAGGGTCTCACAAAGTTTCCGTGCATAATTCTTTAGAAAATCGCTATCAACTTCGCTGCCTAATGGAAAATGTGCCCAAGACATTTTAATTAACAAAATCGAGGTCCGTGCCAATAAAATGTCAAGATAATTTTAGGTGTTCGCGAGCGCACCTGCGGCGCGAATTTGACGGCAAATCAATAGGAAAACAAAATGTACTGATGCTACGACGAACGCCGAGAATAATAAATTTCCTTTACGATACGTCAATCGGCTCAAGCATTACACGGCAATGGTTGGTTTATTTTAGAAAATATATGGAGGTAATATGAGTAAGGAAAATAAAATACTTACCTACTTCGCATACGAGTCATAAAAGTCTAAGGGATTGCAATTAGGCGGGGTATGTTTCAAGCAGTGCAATTCATGTCGACGCTTGTTTACCCCAACGGGTTAATATTACCCCTTAAGTCTTCTGCTGATGATGGGGTTACTAATCACCGTTAGTGAGGTCATGAGGTAATAAAGCCGCAGTTACCGCCCTTGACAAACAGGTCAATGTTCGTAGTATATTATTGTGGCTAGTTGCCCTTTCTTGTGGAGAACACTTACATGATCTTTACATTGTGGTAAAATCGGTGTTGGCTTTAAGATAGAAGGTTATTTTGAATTTGCAGTTTTGTCGTTAGAATTTATCAAACCGTGCCTGTATTTTTTAGTTCCATGTCCATCTTTTAGGCTCTTAAATTGAATCACATGTATAAATTAAACGACTACCCAATCACGTTCAATTATGCGTTGCCTTTATAACCCTGTCTGACAATGTATTTCTTTTAAGAGTTTATTGATATAATAAATACATGACACAAATCTACCTAGCCTATTCCCAACTATGTTGGGGTCGGCTTCCAGTCTTACCGGATGTAGCTGAATACCAGTGTTTTACATGGAGCGACTGCCTGCCAGACCTCCACAACCCAGATACTGGGTTACACGAAACTCCTTGGTAAGACTGGTTTTCAGACTTTCGGGCTTCTGACTACCCGTAACGACTGTCAAAGATCTACAATTGACAGCCGGGGCCAACAGCTTAACGTGCTATCCGAAGCACGGAGAGTGATAATTAATTTATAATACGCACATAATTTACGAAAAGTCAGAGGTGCGCGCCTTGGGTTCGAACCCGAGACCACTGACTTGCCAGTAAATTGGTCATATCATTAGGTTATCACGACTCTAAATACATGACACACATGAGTACACAAAAGATAGATTTAACATTAAAATTTCCTCAGTCTCCAAATGGTTCGAACTGTGGGCACTGAATTACGCGACTGGACGGACACGTCAGTTACAATGAGGCCCCGTTGTGCGGGCTCATCTCTATAACATTAGCGATTAAATTTCAAATATTATGGCTATGAATATTTAAAAAAGAAATAGTTGAGTGAAACCGCTCTTGAATATGGACTCCGTTCGAGTTAAAAACTAGTCGGTCAATCCCGAAACAGACCCGTGGGGCAGCGCAATAATTATTAAATAATAGATTTCTACCTTCCACCTTCTCCTTTCTTTATCGTATAGTTGATGATAAACCTGATATCAGAGTTTAAACCACCCGTAGGCCTCTGACATGGCTTTACACACCGTTGAAAAATCTTTAGGTGTGCCGGTTTCCTCACGATGTTTTCCTTCACCGTTTTAGCAAGTGATAATTTAAAAACGTACAAGAATCCGAAAAGTCAGGTGCATGCCTAAGTTTTTAACAACCTTTGACTTGGCAGATCAATGATCATACCACTATGCTATCACTGCTAATTAGCTAATTAGCTTGTACCTAATTATCCCTGTATCCATGTAACCTGTATCCTTGTTTCCTGTAAGATCGACAAACCTTATTAATTCCGACTCCTCCAGGCTATCAGCAGGCAATCCGTATTAAGATATTTTTTCCGGCATTATTAGTAGCTACTGACCGGTTAATGACAATAGGCTCGCCCCTAATACATGTGACTTATAACAAAGTCGGTGAAACATGTGTGTACTCCATACACCTCTGCCTATCCCCTCAGGCGTGAGTCTATGTTATGTTATAAGTAGCTGCTCGCTAACATTTATTCCATATTTCAACATTTCAGTACAGAATTAATTATATCTCATTGTGACCAAACCTGAATAGAAATTAAACGAATACAGCTACAAATCCCACCCAAAATATGTTAATGAACAATAATTCACGAATACTTAGTTAAAAGCTTGGTAATCTAAGCACGTTTCGGTCCTATTTTAATTTGAATCAAAGGTAATATCGTTCGCTAATGAAGCGATAAATCTGTGAAAGAAATTCCCTTGTATAAGGGTTGGTCCACGTGAAAATGTCTTGCAATTCCAAATCTCTTTGAATAAGTCTTAAGACAATCGCTGAAAAAACTGGTTAAAATTTTATTAAGTTTTATTTAAAAAGCTTTTCAATATAGTTATTGTTTTTGATACGCTCGCCAAAAAAAAGAGGGACAAAGAGACTTATAATTTATTATCTGTGTCTGTGGTATCAAAGCTCTCAAACGTATGAACCTATTTTGATTTTTTTATTTGAAAGGTGTCTTGATCGAGAATTTTTATAGCTAAAAAAATAATTGTATAAAACTGTCTTTTTTAATTTTTAATTTTAACTTATTTTAAACCTATAATTTCTTTTGTGTCTCATTTCACGTCTTTCTCGTCATAAAAATCGGAGGCTTGCGGCAGAGTAGGAGCCGCCGATTTTTAGTAGATAGTAAACAAACTAACTAGTTTGTTTATCAAGCAAGCAAATAAAATAAAAACGCCTTCACTTCATTTAATTTTTTTTAAAAGGATTTTTGTTCCACCGCTAGGACAAAATAAACTATTTGTTTTTAAATGACAGGCCGCAAATTCTGCTTCACAGTGATTTTTATGCACTTAAAATCTATTTACTGCCGTTATCCAACACCAATCACACGACGTGCTTTTTGAGGCTACGAGAGGATCTGTTCAGTACCTACTAAACAGAATCCACTTAACCAAGATAAACCTATAATTGTATAAATCTAATACCTAGATTTAATATGATAGATCTAATAGATTAAAATTTATAATAGAGGCAAATATTACTCAAATAGGTTAGTGGGGTTACTTTGGAACTACGAACCCAAATGTTACTGTCAGCCCATATCATCCCACTTCTGGGCAAAGGCTTTTCCCCCTGATCGTCACGTCTTTCAATCCAGAGTCAGTGTGGACCAGTCGCTATTTACATGTAATTTCCTAGCCGATTATGCCTTATTCCTTTTTCGTAGTAAAAATAGGTTCAGTATTAATTTCGTACTTCTAGAGTAAATCCCCGATATCAATACCATTCGCTAATTAAGAAATGTTTGTATGCGAAAATAAATATTTAATTTAAATAAAGAATTTGATCACACCAACACCAAACTCCAGCCTGCTACTAAAAATATGCAAAGAATACCATAGCAGAATAAGACCAAGTCAACAAAACTCTATAATTTCGAGCTTATTTTAACCAAAAATAATAGCCCTGGCAACAATTTCAATCGTTAGTACATACAAGAAGGTTCACAACACAGGCATAAAACGAAAAACGGCTTCGAAACGTAAAAGTGACTGTGTTCGTCGCAGAAGACGTCAATAACATTAAAGTGGCCATTAATGGCACATTTAATGTACCTACCTACTGGTGTTACGGCCAGATTGTAAATCGACCCATAAAACGTGGGTATATACTATCTATTTATAATATCTACATGTAATAAAACTTCGTTAGAGTCGTGATAGCCTAGTGGTGGTGACCGTTGACTGGCAAGTCTCACCTCTTACTTTTCGTAAGTAATAATGCGTTATAAATTAATTATCACTCTCCGTGCTTCGGATAGAACGTTAAGCTGTTGGCCCCGGCTGTCAATTGTAGATCTTTGACGTAAGTATCTGGGTTGTGGAGGTCTGATAGGCAGTCGCTTCATGTAAAACACTGATATTCAGCTGCATCCGGTAAGACTGGAAGCCAACCCCAACATAGCTGGGAAAAAGGCTAGGCAGATGATGATTTAATAAAACTGCGTTGCCCTAATGGCCGTTTACGAACACAAGATACGATTCTTAGTTGAAGCTAGTTAAGTTGAAGCTATTTAGGTTAATAATGTCCTCCTGACCGAATTTCGGTCAGTTGCTAAAAACGGTGAAGGAAAACATCGTGATGAAACCAGCATACCTGAGAAATTTTTCAATGGAGTGTAAAGCCATGTCAGAGGCCTACGGGCGGTTTAAACTCTGACACCAGGTTGTTCATCAATAAGAAGAAAAAGAAGCGTTATTGCCATGGAAATTTAAATGAATGAAGATATAACTGTCCCACTCAAAAACATTAGAAGCAAAAATCACAAAATATCTATAATTATTTAATAAGAAAATTTGAAAAAACAACTGATACGGATGGGATTTTCAGTTGTTTTTTCAAATTTTCTTATTAAATAATTATATTTAATAAGCTATCATGTGCAAAATTGTAAAAACAAAACATGTAAAAAATTCACAAAAATATCACAAAATATCTGCTGTTATTAAAATTATTGTCATGACGGGTGACACGAGTTTTCAGAAAAACAGAAAAAAGTTTGCATTGCGCTCTGAAATTCGTTAACTCTATGAATCCAACTTGGAAGCTTGTTAAAATAGGGCAGTCACTTTTAATATGAACGCACACCTGAACGTGAACGCATCGTATTAATAAACTTTCTATTTTTCCTTTCAAAATATTAATAGTAGGTAAGGTCTTCAGATAAGTTTGTCAAAAATACAGATTATTATGTAATAAGAAAATTAAAAAAAAACTGATACGGATGGGATACAAATTTTCTTAAAATAAATAAATCAGCCTGTAACTGTCCCAATGTAGGGTAAAGGCCTCTTCTCATACAGAGAAGGATTGAGCATTAATCACCACGCTAGCTCACTGCGTGTTGGCGATTAAATTAAATTAATAAATAATTAATTATTAAATTTTCTTATTAAATAATTATATTTAATAAGCTAACATTGTGCTTTTACATTTAAAAAAAAACATAAAAAATACGCGCTGAACGAAATCGGCTCCAAGTCATTATAGATATCTAATCCCAGTTAAATACACTCTTGTCGGTGGAAGAGCCATGCAAAAATGTCTCACCCGAAGTAGTATGTACCTATCACTTGCTCCCATAATTTCGTCATGAAATAACAGTTTTCGTCTCCCATAAATAATTCCCCTTCATTACTCTCACCTCCCCTTCGATATCTCGAACAAGGTTGGCAATGCGCAAATGATACTCCTCATATTGCAAGCAACTATGTTACCGTAACCGCTTACTATCTAATATACTACGCAAATAAAGACAATCGAATTGAATCAAGTGTACTGTTTACTTGTTTGCTGCCTTAGTATAAAAATAAAATCACAGATAGATCGGTTATCGGAACCGACTATAAGACAAAATAGACACGAATCCCCAGTTACACTCTTTCACGTCCGAATTTGTTGGGAAAGTGTTGAGGAAAAAAGTGAAATATAATATCCATCTTCACATTACCTTCATCGGAGATGGTGAAGATAATTAATAGGTCGTCAAACGTCGAGGGTTTCCGATGGACATCGTACACAATATCAAGGACCATTCTTTATCGATAGGCTTTTATTCATTTTTTGTGAGTAATACAGTAAGTACCTATGGTAAATGATAATTATTATTTCAACGAGTTTTTACATAGATTCATATCAATTAACTAGCGCTTCGCCAGCGACTATGTCCGTGATTTAAGGATGACTTTGTGGCTGGAGACATTTAGATATTAAAAGAGAAAAATGGCAAATAAAAGATTCTTTCATAATATCCTCTTTTTACCTTTACACTTTTAATTTATTAAGTGTAAGAGCATAACTCTGCTAATTATAAACTAATGTATTTTTTTTTTTAAATAAACAAAACCAGGGACCTGGGAACAATTTGAAAGCACATTCAATTGGAAAAAAATATTCCAAGTCGGTTCATAAATTAGCGAGTTTTGAGGTAACAAACATAAATAAAAACATACAATCAAATTGAGAACCTCCTCCTTTTTTGAAGTCTGTTAAAAAACCATACATTAAAAAACCATACACATTTCATCAAAAACTTTTTAACCTAAAGTAATAAAAGCAAAATGACTTCATTCCTAAAATCATTTCCGTGTTTTTAAACAGAAAACGTGATAAACGGAATCTTGAATAAATCGGGGTGAAACTTTCGTTGTCTTAAGCTCCGTTTGACCTCATTCCAGGAACTTCAGCCATCCTCAGCCAAAGCTAAACCACAGCTAAGAATATAAACAACTAATAAATGTCACTAGCTAATGTCAGTTTCAACTTAATTTTACATATACATTATTAGATCTCAAAATATTGACAAAAACTTAAAATAAATTTTTATTTATAGTTACTTTATTTTTACCTATGTGCGGCCACTACACGAAACTGGCAGAAATTGCTGAAGTCATCAGCAGATTGCCATAAATAAGAAAAAAAAAGACCACGGTGCGCGGTGGTACCACGCCTTCAGGAAGTTAGAAATCAATGCTACACACATACCTATTATTAAAATTTTAACAAATAGTTGAAAGTTTCAGAGTCTCTCACGTGGCTTTACACACCGTTGAAAAAGGTATCAGGTGTGCTGGTTTCCTCACGACGTTTTCCTTTACCGTTTTAGCAAGACGTGATAATTTTCTAATACTCACATGAATCCGAAAAGTCAAAGGCGTGTGCCTGAGTTTCGAACCTTTGACTTGGCGGTCTTACCTCTAGGCTATCACTGCTTATAGACAGTATTATTTTTTTTCACGTTAAACAATTTTGTCATCAGAACTAAATCTGTGTACCAAATATCAGATCAATCTGTCAACAGGAAGGGGCTGAAATATCGTTTACTAAATTTGAACCAAATAATAAACAGGGCAAGCCAAGTAAAACCGTTTAAAAACAAATAATTGGTGCTTTATCCATTTGAATATCTCTTCCTATTTATATTATTGAATTTTTCGAATTTAAACGCAATATTAAATCGCTCGCGAATCTCTCTAACCCAAATGATTACATAACTCGTCGTAATAACCCAATAAACTGTCACAGGCTTCATTAGGGATCAGCTTCATAAAGTCGGATATTTTTGGTTCACTTACGGTTCATTGCAGCCATTATCTGGCCGGTTAATGCCTATTAAAAGACAACTTCACTTTTTATGAAATTGATTTTAATATAATTATTAAATAAAAAAAATTAAAAACCACAATTGATACGGATGGGATTCAAACCCACGATCTTCGAGATACTGTATCGACGCTCTGACCGCTAGGCGCTAAGCTACCGTATCCTACTAGTCTCAGTCAAAATTCCAAATCTCTTTCTGCGCCTAGCTTTGATTGATTAATGCTTGTACCTAGCATGAATTATTTATGATTTTTGCACAGATTAATAACATTGAAAAAAGAGCATACCGTCGTCGTTCGCTGGTCGGTTTTTAACGACATTCTAGCTACCGGCCACATCGAGACGTGGTAAGCCGGCGGAGACCGCAAACCCTCTGTTTAATATACCAAGATCCGTGGCAAACCACAAATACAACAGATTATCAAGGCATGTACCGACAAATACAGATAGAGAAATGAACGGGTTGAAAATAGCCCAGTTTGCAGATATAAGATTTGCAGGTAAATAGACGCAGCATTTAATATTAAAAGGTTAATTAAAAGTAAACTATTTACCATTATTTTATAGTTTAGTAGCGAAGTTTCACACATAGATTAACCCATACATAATTGCTGGATGTAATTACCATCTGAGATGGTTGAATGTAGAAGAAAATTTCGTTAACACGGGTGGGGTTACGAATAGCTTAGATGGCAGAGAAAGAGAGAGAGAAAATTTTTGAGAAACAAAAGATCGATTACGAGCGGTTTAAGCTGCGAGTTAAAACCCCGCTCGTAATCGATCTTTTCTTTCTCAAAAATTTAATACAATTATAGTGTTCGCATCTAAAAACATGTAAGTAGTACATAATGTTCATATTAGGTTTGACTAAAACCTTAATGCTGTGTAGCTTCTAAATGTTCTGTACCCCTGGTACTAAAGTAAGCCATACTACACACATTTAAGACCCAAAAATCCGTACGCATGTAAAGTAATTAAAAGGATTTATGGCATAAATCTGACTTGTAGGCAACAAAGCTTTGGCGAGTCGGCCATTTTTTTTTACCCAACACCTGCAGTTAACAGGCCGAACGTGGCCTGAATTACTGAAAATACGTCCTAATCTTTTCATTTCTGGCCTGTATTTGAATAATTTTTGCCAAATGGTTTTTGAATTGCGGAAAAAAATACGTGAAAAGGGAAAATAATGTTTTGTATTACCGTTTGTCTCTTCGGTTTGCTGTTTGATATGAATTTACTTAGGGAATAAAAATGTTTTGTTAGGGAAATGTATACATATATCATAGTGGGATGACCGTTGACTGGTAGTCAAAAGTCTCGGTTTGAACTCAAGGCACGCCACTCTGACTTTTCGTAAATTATGTGCGTATTATAAACTAATTATTTGCTGCTGCTTGCTGTTAAGCCGTTGGCCCTAGCTGTCATGAAGATATTTGACAGTCGTTAAAGAAAGTCAGTACCCTCATAAAATCCTGACAACTAATCTAACTTCAGAATATCGTTTCCCTTTGGGTTGCGGAGGTCAGGTAGGCAGTCGCTCCGTAGAAAAATGATATTCAGCTGTATAGCCAACCCCAACTAAATTTGAGAATAATTGAGCTAGGGAAGATGTTAGAGAAATTTATAGTACGTGAATAGATCGTAACATAGAGGGTAATGACCTCGCGTGTGAAGGTAATGAAATGCTCCGCCCTACGGAGTCGTAAGTACACTTCCATGGTACACTTAATACTGTAATGTTTCAAGTGGTATCCATTACAAGTATGCTCAGTAAAACAGATCTAAGGCTCTTGTTTATGTTACATTGATTTATTTAATTTGGAGAAAGAAATAAAATGAATATAAGACAAATTATTAATTTAATAACATTTTTATAGGCTTATTTTGTCGTATTATTAATATTGCAGACTGTAATTATATACCTACTGATCGATTTATCAACGTTTATAATTATTGCCGTTACCCATCCAAAAATTTAAATTGGTAAGTGGCGGTTAATTAAAGAATTAAAGTTGAATTAAAATTGATTAATTATTCATACTTCACCATCAATTTGTAAACTGAATAGCAACAGCTTAAAATAAATTAATTTTGTATACACAAGTATCGATGAGGATATATACGATTATTATTACGTATTCATTTACACTATGTATATTTCATACTAACTACGAACAATCTTTTGCATCCCAACGGCACGTAACGTAATTGTGTCTCATTTCTCGATCTTTTAATTTTAGAAGAAAGTATAGCCATGCACTTTGATTATTTATATGATATAATCAAAGGCCATGCAATTATTACTTTCTCTTCATTGTCTTACACTTTTTGTAAATCTGTAAAAATAGGAATAGAGAAGTAAATTAAACTACTTTTATAACTTTATACTCCTTTATTTCTATTTTAACATCAATTCACTTCCAATTCCCGCTCATTCTAGTCTAATGTCAAAATCAGTGTTGCCAGATTATATTTTCGTCAAAACGCTAAATATGTAACAGAAGTAAGTTAAAATAGAATATTCTGCTCTATCTATGCCTGCGGCAATAAATCCTGGCTGAAATCCAAAGATAAAGCGGCGCATTCATTACGCTACGTTGCTGTTAGACCAATGCAGCGCTGCAGCGCCACCACTAGCCTCCATTGCACCCAAAGCCTTCAATTCGATAAAGGAAGAAAAGCGTTTTTGTTCTCGTTTGAAAGCATTATATTTGTGACAAAGCTATGTTTTTGTAGCTTATTAGCGTGTTATTTTATTGTCTGTACAAAATGTTAATGTGGTGTAAGTAAAAGTATGCTATTCCTATTAATAATATAATCTTTAACGGCGCACTGCTTTTAATTACTCTAAAATTCCAAATGGGTCATGGTACACTGTTCAATTCACAATTTTTATATGAAATCAATGTTATGCGATAGAGGTAAGTGTAGATTGTATCGCAAATTATTGATTTACCAGCCACTTTTACAAGTGACTAAAAAAATAACATAATTTTAGGCAAAATTCGACTACAACGAAAAAAATTTAAAGCGTTTGCCTTTGAATTAAAATTACTTAAATTATTTTCTTCAAAATGTTCTTCAACACTCGTTAGAATGACAAATTCTGGCCCCGTTGACTCATATAACTTATTATAAAAACAATAATGAGCTGCTTTAAGTAAAAACAAACAGCTGATGCAGTAAATCTTCAGGTATGACACGTCTACTACTCCCTTTCAGCAAGAACAATACCACCAGGCGGGCATTATGCCAAATTGCGTCAAGTAAGAATTTACAGATGGTGGAATGCAACCGAGCGGCATGTTTATGCGGACAATGCTTCGCCAAAAACTCATGCATTATGCGAACGACAATGGAAATGGGAAAATATGATTATAAAATGCAATCCGCTTTGTCATTTAAAATTTTGACCTGCATAATTATACGTAATTGGATTTTTTCAATTTAAGCTAAGGAGACCTCGACTTTTCCTTTAAAAATATTGTATCCTACAGTAAGTTACCTGTATATAATAATAATCATATGTAATAAATAACGACTAATAAATTATACTTTGCTTTATTATATTGCATAAAGTAGTAAATAAAGGTATACTTTGTATATAAAAACAACATAAAACCGCAGACAAAGAAAACTGGACTTCATAAGGTCTGAAATCGCCAACCCGCAGTGAGCTAGCGTGGTGATTATTACCCAATCCTTGTCTGTATGAGAAGAGGCTTTTGCTCAGCAGTGGGACAGTAACAGGCCTATTTATCAAAAATAATGATTAAAGAATATTTAGTAACGTTATTATAAATATTATTGAGTCATTTTTCTAGAAAAAATATATTCTCCAATTCAATATGTTGGCAAGCTTTCAATTCACTTGCCAAGGAATGGTATCAAGACTTAATTCTCTAAGCGAGTGTCTCTAAATCCCGGTACACAACAATGCAGTATTACCAGCAAGGTACAAGCGTGCAGAACACCAAATATGCATCAATGGGATTCAATTGGTTTGGTGATAGAAACGTCTTGCTAATTGGATTAAATTTATGCTTGTGTAGACTATGTTTTGTTTCAAATTTGGCGTGATAGATACTGCAATAGAGAAATTCTAAGTAGTTGCTAAATTCTATTTTACGCTCTTTTTCAATTGCAACTAAAAAGTGGGAAATATCAGTTCAGAAAGTGGTAAAAGTCGTACAATCTCAACGGAGACACCTATTAGAGATTTTTTAAAAAATGCTCTTTCTATCCAATCGAGATGGGATGACAAACCGTCCCAACCGGAGATAAATCAGACGCAGAACCGACACAGCTTTACATGCTCTCTGAGACACGGAATTCATATTACGCACATAACTTACGAAACGTTGGATGCCGTGAGTTTGAACCTGCAACCTCTGATTTTCTAGTTAACAGTCATACCATTAGTCTATCTCTACTATTATTGATCAAATATAAATTAACTATGTACAAGTGCCTCCAGTCATTGGTCGAAGTTCAACCGTATTTTTTTTCATAAATTTTAGCTTTCTGCACTTCTTCTCCATATAAACTTTTACTATGCCAAGTTTCACACTCCTCCGTGCGCGCAATTTTTTTTAAAAGGGGTCCACAATTTTTGTTTTACGTTCCTATTAATTAATTTTTTACACTTTTTCAACGCGCATTATCGCGAACGAGATTGATAATTTAAGAAACAAAGATTTAAAAAGCAGTTTTAGACCTTATATCCGACCTTCCCAAATGTCAGGTCTCAAACCACATAAATATCATGCCCACAAGAATTTAATATTGTCTTCAGGACCGCAGTCCGCAACCTGTAAGTATAGGTATTTACTGGGTGAGCTTTTCAACAATTTTTATAGCTTTCAAGAAATTTTCCTCGTAATGTAATGTTAACTTGACTTACTTAAAATGCAGCTAGAAATTAAATTGTATCTTTTTGTTATTTAGGTAGATAATAACTCAAACGCAAAAATTTTATATTAATATTTTATTTTGCCGTAACAAACCATCATCGTCTTATACGATACGATATTCCGAAATTAGATAAGTTGTCAGGATTTTATGAGGGTACTGATGGTCCTTAAAACAAGATCTTCATGACAACCGCCAACGGCTTATTGTGCTTTCCGAGGCTCGGAGCAGGTCATAATAAGTTAAGTTAATACGCACATAACTTACAAAAAATCAGAGGTGCGTGCCTTGGGTTTCATCTGAGACCTCTGACTTGCCAGTCAACGGTCATACCACTAGGCTATTACTGCACTTTATCAAGACCTTATAAGCAAGCCAACTTAGTTTCATAAGTTACAGTAAAAAAAAATACTCCTGCTCATAATCGGATATCTCTTTCCACTTAAATATACATTGATCTTTATTCTGCGTTTTTTTTTACAAATAACTTAAGTAGAAACGCTAAAATATAACTAGACTTATCATCTTTTTCCTAGAACACAACGTGCTTAAAATAAAAACTAGTACTTAGTTTACATTCTTTAACTCGAGATAAATATTATTCAAAGTGAAAAAAGTCTTTGTGAGTTTAATATAAGACGAAAACATTTTAAAAAAGTTGTAAGAGATTAAGATAATACGATTATATTTACCGGCACAGGAAAGATCCGTGGCGTACTTAAATCTTCGTGACCGTTATGAAAAGCTAGATAGATTTTTTTTTTTTTCAGAAAAAAATTACATTCGCTTGCCTTAAGGTAGAATAGCTGAAACCGCTGTGGCTGAAAGAGGGTATAAGTTTTATCGACCCACGAACTAAAAGTACTTGCCAAAGATATTAATGTCTGAGCAGTTAGTGGGTGGTTATGTCTGTGAAGTTAAAGGTCAGTATTTGCACATAAAATATTTCTTTCTTTATTGTATGGTTAATAAATAACCTTTTTTTTTGTCGTGTGGAAAACTTTTGAGTACCCCATCACCAAGGGCTGGCGATGGGGTTATGTCCGACTCGCACGGACTAAAAATCACACGGTGTTCCTCCGCAAACCTCTACCTCAACCGTTACATGGGACTTATAGCCGGCGAAACGTGGGTGTACTGCATACACCTCTGCTTACCCCCTCTGGGGAATACAGGCGTGAGTATATAAAAAAAGAACAAAATATTGTATTAACAGAATTAGGTTACTTTATCTTATTCTGTACAACGTTAGATAATGTTAAATCTATTGTGTAAACTGTCTACGTTCTCAAAGGATTGGCTTTTGTTAATATAAGGGCAATCACTTTGGCTTGTGAACTCGTTATTTTACAATCTCGTTATTATAGAAATGTAAGCCAAAGGCGTCTTTTCAACAAAAAAAACGACCAAGTGCTAGTCGGACTTACGCACGAAGGGTTCCATATAACATTGGACACTCAAGCGTTGCCTTTTTACTATCAAACAAAATAATATAAGTATTTTTTTTTACGTAAAACGGTTTTGTCATCAAAACTACAGCTGTGTACTAAATATCAGATCAATCGGTCAACAGGAAGGCAGTGAAATATCGATTAAGAAATTTGTACCAAATAACAAACAGGTCAAGCTAAGTAAATCCGTTTAAAAACTACTAAGCCGTATGCTTGTTTTCCACCTCAGAAGAATAAAAAACGAGTTGGTCCGATAAAAAGACCTGAAGCTGAGATTTCATTTAAAAAAAATAGTAATAAATGTTTAATTTAATTCAATATTGTCTATTTTAATACCACATTAATATGAAATATTTGCAATTTTATTTTATTTATTTAATATGATTTTAACCTTAAAAACTATTTTTTTTAATAAATTATAATCTGGTTTTAATATTTAAAATTTTATAGTTAAGTAGGTATATACTTTTTTAAAATTTATTTGAGAAAATATCAATACGGATGTAAATTGTCATCCGTTGTAATATTTATAAAAAATAAACACAAAACATTTACATAAATCAATCAAAAACACGATAATTTTAACACACAATAACAACAAATCATCATGATAAGTCCATAATGGAAGTCTGGCGAATTATAAGGCAATTCATCATTTTCACCGGGCATCAGGAATCATTATTCATTTCGATTCGTAAACCGTTAAAATGTTACCATTGTGTTTTTCTACGGGCTACAAGGAATTGGGATGTATTTTCTTTCACTTGTTAGGCTCTCAGAATACAGACAAAACTAGAAGCCGTCAAATTGCAATAAAGTGAAACAAAGTCAAATTTTGATGTAGGTTTCTACGTCGGTCGCGCGTATCGTATAGACGTTTGTCACGATATAAATTTTAACTGTAAATTCAATTTTGCCTTCTTGTGTCGTTGCCACCTGTAAAAATGCCATCGCACTTACTAAGAAACAGAATGGGATTACATTTCGTTAGGTATTTTTGCACGCGGCAAGTAAATACGATTGAACATGGCTTCTTTCGTTATATTTGCGTTTTATATTATGGGACTACATTTCATTTACGTATAATATGGACACGCGGCAAGGAAATAAGGACTATTGAAACCGGGTTCTAGTTTTCTGGTTTCTTCTCTATTCTGAGGTTAAGCTCTTTCTTTGTGATTATTGTATAAAATGTGGTAATCTTTAGATAGTATTGGATGTTTTCTTGTTTTTTCGGGTCAACATTACACATTTGAACTATTTTTATTTTTGAAACTAGGTAATTCACAATCAACCCATGAATACCTGCAACCGAAAATAATCCTTCTCGTCATTTGAAATAAGGATTATTAACCGACTTCCAAAAAGGAGGAGGTTCTCAATTCGACTGTATGTTTTTTTTTTGTTTTTTTTTTTTTTGTATGTTTGTTACGCGATTACTTCTTCAGTTGTGGGCCGATTTTCAAAATTCTTTTTGTAATCAAAAGGGTATACTCCCGAGGTGGTCCCATAGAAATATTATCGTGATCTGATCATGAACTTACGAGATATGAAACGGAACTCCTCGTAGGATTATAGCAGAATTGTCGTAACAAGTAATATTGCTTTGTACGTGCAGTCGATGGCTGACGAGTAAAGAGGAAGAGGGGGGATACGTGGTCACCCCCCCCCCTCCTATAATCATCCAAGATAAAAAATATCGTGTGAGGTATCGTTTAAATGGGCTTTTCATAAGGATTTCAAATATTAGCCTCACAAAAGTCTGGGAGGGGGATTAATTTTAGGCACCACTAAAAATCGTGAAAAAAAAAGTAGTTCCTTTTGAAGTCGGTTTTATTTTTTATTAATTTTTTTTTTAATTTCATTTTTTTTTGTTATAAATAAAAAAGTAAGTATGTTTGTTGTTTTGTTCTTCTTTCTCGCAGCACTAATGTGAACAATAGTAATAAGGGTTAAAGAAATATGGGTTAAATAATTATAAAGGTATAGTAAAAATAACTAAGTACGGGCAAAGCGTCATATAATCTGTTATACCTAACAACAACAACTAACCAAAAATAAATTAAATGTAATGGTTAAAACCAATCTTAAGCATCGTATAAAAATTCGAAAACCCATAAAAGTTCTCTTCAAATACCTTTTCAAACCGTCAAAAACTGTAATTGAGTAATACTTCCGTTTTAAAATTCAATATCGGCCGCTAACGATAGCTTAACCACAGTATAATAAACATTGGCAGTACGGAAACTACAAACAAACGCTCGAAAATAGCACACTCACACAAACGTGCGCAACGATGCGACGCGTTCGTTGAAACTGCGAGCACCGCGACCGCGACGTTTGTATGGAAGTCTCGTCGTTACGCAATATTACGCATGTTGTTGTGAGTGTGCCATTTTGAGCGTTTGTACATAATTTCCGTACTGTGTGTTTATTATACTGTGCTTTAACTAACTCACGGTCTATCGTAGTCACAAAAATGTCCGGAAAATTGGTAGCAGCGTGCTCCGATATCGATAACTTTAATATTTCGCTTTGTCCGGCTCTATAAACTCGATAAATTGATAAAAGTGAGAACTACCATTTAAGCGCAAAATTTAAAGGTATTCCTTAACGTATGGTTAATGAACCTGGTGTCAGAGTTTAAACCGCACACCATTGAAAAATCTCTCAGGTGTACTGGTTTCATCACGATGTTTTCCTTCGCCGTTTTAGCAACTGATAATTAATTTATAATACACACATAACTTACGAAAAGTCAGAGGTGCGCGACTTTTTTTTTAACTTGACACCTCTGATTTGTCAGTCGACGGTCATACCACTAGGCTATCAGTGCTAGTTATTCAATTGACGGTATAAAACCCTTATATAAAACCACTACCGTACCTAAACCTAAGTTCCTACAAAACAACCGAAGTAATTGTACAAGTATGACGTCACAGTAGTCTGTTAGGATCCCGGAGGTACAAAAATAAAAATGCAAATAATCCACACATCCCCGATGTTGTGATTCGATAAGTGGATTTCACATTTACATAACACGGATAACGGGGAGTTTATAGATTTCCTAGAGTTGACGGGGATGGTGTATAATGGAATTTCGTAAATATTAAACGCGGTGTGTAAGTAGGACTTGGTAAGAAAATACCAATAGGAAATAAAGGCTGTTTGTTATATACAAAGAAAGAAAGAAAGAAAAAAGTTTTATTTTGCAACCTCACAAAAGATACCAAAAAAATATTCGTATAATAGAACGAAGAATTGTTCAATTGGGTTTTCCAAGTAGGTATTACTATTAAAACCATGCAAGTACGAGCTGGACTTGCGTACAAAGTGATCCGTATGATAGTTATACACCCTGTTGTTTAAAAGACCTGCCAAATTTTAGGAGGTAATAAGGTCCATGAAACTGATCAATCTTCTCCAAGGAACATAGGTCCATATCTGAAAACGAATATTTAGCTTCTCATACAAAAAATAGTTCTGTTTTAATCTACTAGTCATATTAAACTTATTGATTCAAATTAAGATAATTTAATGAAAGTGGCCCTAAGTAAAGTAATTGGCTCTGTTACCGATTCTAATTAGCGACAGTGCCTAAACATTGACTATTTGATGACGAGATTAACACAACAAACTTCTATTAGGCTAGTAATGATTGCATGACCGTTGTGGTTTGGCATTTATAGAACCGCGAATAAAATTAGGGTTGTCTGTGTTTAATATTGTTTGACATTACAACCCTATTAATACAAATGATTTCACACGAAACCACATGAAACAGATTAAAAAAGAAAAAATAAAATAAAGAAAAAATATTTATATCACGACACAGGTTGAGGAAAATAAATAAATAAACCGAAACATCATTTATTACTTTTATAATTTTTTTTTTCAATACAATATCCATAATATACAAAACAATCTACTACCTGTACCTATAACTCAAAGAAAAAGTTTAAAATACATGCTTATTAATTCCGATTAAAAATAGAACTCAATTCTCAATCCTACCATTTATTACTATTCTATTTTAATCACAAAAACACACTTTAATCCCTATAAATCTAGTCAGATTTAAAAATCCAATAAGTCGAGTTACAAGTATGAGAACCGATTCACAAGTTTATTATATGAAAAAATATTACAAAACGTTTGATTGCTTTGTATTCGCACATGGAATCGGATTCCGGATGCGGAAGCGATAAGGGAAATACATTTATCTTGAGTATAAAAGTTGCCGTTCTGAAAATGTGCTTAAGTGTTTTTATATAAACAAGATGGAGGCTGTTTGTGGCTGCGAGTGTGACTGTAATGTATCAGAATTATCTAGGGACTTAATTATTATTTCCTTTGTATAAATACAATAAGTAAAACGTATTTGGCGTCCAGCATTTTGTAAGGTGAAATAGACCCATTGATAATGAAATTCGAACACGTCGTTCGAATTTCAGAATAAGTTAAAACTGAAGCTTTGACTGACGGATCGCACGTTTGTTCGTATTTTCGTTCGTTCATTCGATTGTTCTTTTTATGGATTTTAAACGAAGCGACCAATGACAGGTTTGCGTTTGATCTTTTATTAATCTTCGTTATTAAATTTCGATCCTAAACATCGACTTTCGATTTAGGGAGTAAGACCCCAAGAATCGAACTTTCGTTACCCAGGACTGAAGGCGAATCGTAATACCCGCCACGCCAATCTTTTTGTAAAATTTATATGCAATAGAGGTTAGAAGCCGGTACAGTAGCCGTAGGTATTCAACAACTTTTAATGACTACCCTATAAAGTCCCATGGGGAACCTTTGAGAGGATTAAGGATTATTGGGACAATCCACTCTGATTAAGGACTTATACTTATGTTATTAGGCCGATGTTACCTACCTGTTGGAGTCCTTTATTCCACGTATAATTTAATTATTACATTACTTTACTAATTTTTTTTAAGTGCCTATCTCGCTAGACCGCTATCGCGCTCGCACATTGAAGATATCACACATAGATATACATTCAAGTTCTATACAGCGTATAGAAAAAATATATTAAGGGCGTATAAGGTACCCTATAAACAATCCTTGAGCATTATTTTTGGAACCGAACCTCTAACAATACTTGAGTAAACCACGGTCAAAGTTTTCACCAAAATCTTTCAAATATAGCCCTGAAAATCAGCTGAAAGGTGAATCAACACGAATCCGGGTATTTACATTTAATAAATTATTTAAATAAGCACTAGGTACGCGTAGGTTAATGAAATCTGTCACTATTGAAGAAAATGAAATCAAAAGATTTATTTCGTACGAAAAAAAAACCTTCTTGTATCAATATTTACACAGATGATTCTCTTCATGATATACATACACGCCCTTAAGTATTATTTCGGAATTCTGTTACACGCTGTATAAATTAGTTAGCAAATTATTTGCGATTTCAAAAACGTGACTGTTAACAGTCAAGTTTACGCTCGCGATTGTGCACTAACAAACGATCGGAAAGGCAAAGTTACAAGTAACAAGTCGATATTAAATAACAAAGACAAAATATTGCCTTGCATCCGACATGCAAGGCAATATCGCACACAATATATTTACAAGCCTACCTGCATGGAAGTAGGTTGCAAATAAACACGAAAACTTTATGCACACTAATGAAGTTTGCGATATTTGCTTATGTGTGAAAGCATTATTAAAGCGAAACAAGTAGACAAAATACAAATTTCAAAAGTAAAGGCACGAAATATTCGAGTTTAAACCGGCCTCTGTCACGAAATAAAAACTCTGACTTACTATGTAACTTGTGCTTACTATGTAAAGACTGAAGTTCAAATTTTAGTAGAAATCATTTTGTGTAAAAAGAAAAAAAATAATTCTTAAATGTTTCAGATTTCCATTCTTTCAATATAGGGCGAGGTTCCGAATAGCTTAGTGGCACAGGACCCGGTAGGTCGCGGGTTCAAATCCCGCTCGCATTTTTTTTCCTTTCTACACATTTCGAAGTTTAGTGTCCTCATAGCATTCATAAATACCTATTTTATAAAAAAGTTTCTGTATTAATAAAGCAGTGGTTTGAAAACAAGCGTCAAACAAAAATCGTCTTCCTTTTCATGAAATCTGTTAGAATGCAAGCTTCCTTCCATACTCACATGGCAGTGTCCCTAGTGGTGCAAGCAGAGAACCCAACTGATGGTAACCGTTTACCATCAGACGGGCCGTAAAATTATTTTTCAACTTATTAGTTTAATAACCCTTTCTTAGCAGTCGGATAGAAAAGAATAAATTTTAATAATACAGAAATCTTTTTTATTTTAAGGATATTATATTAATATGACATAATATTAATACAGTAAGGCTTATTTTTGCGTACCCCGTAAATCTATGAAAGTAGGTAAGTCAAGTAATAACTGCGTGATCATATTAAAGGAAAGTGAATTTATGAATACCAACCAAATAATAAACACAGCAAATGTTACGTCCGGAATATTATATTTGAACATGAACAAGGTAATGTAACAGGTATATCTGAATACAAAATATCTTTCGCATGAGTGACGTCCAATAGACGTGAAACCAGGACAAACACATAACCAAATTAATTTTGTAGATATTTTTTTTTTGCGTCACGCGTTCGTCGCGTGATAAATATGACAGTGAAGTATTATAAAATACCTATGTAAGTCTTCTTCTTTATCGAATGGTTGATGAACAACCTGGTGCCAGAGTTTAGCAGCCTCTGACATGACTTTGAAAAATCTCTTAGGTGTCCTGGTTTCCTCATGACCGTTTTTAGCAAGTGATACTTAGTTACAGTTATCATTAAGCTTGTGAGTCATACTGTCCAATAAAAGAAAATGATAAAACAGTGAAGTTTGAAATTTGTAGATAGAATAAATGGATCACGAGAAGGATTTGAGTCCGACCTACTGGATGAAGCCCCCAGTTGTTCTGCCACTAAGATATTCGTGAATCCGCCTGTGTTAGCCCTTGTATGGAGTACTAGAGGATGGATGTAACTACCATCTTAGATCTAGATGGTTGAATGTGGGAGAGAATTTCGATAACACGGGTGGGATCACGAATAACTTAGCGGCAGAGCGACTGGGGGCTTTATCCAGTAGGTCCAGGTTCAAACCCCGCTTGTGATAGATTTTTCCTTTCTACAAAATTCGAACTTTAGTGTTTTCTATAAAAATGTTTGTGTATTGATAAAGCAGTGGTTTAAAACTCGCGTCAAATAAAAATCGTCTTCCTTTTCATGATGCGAGCTTATCATTTACATAGGTAGACACTTTAACACGTTCGATGCTATACGTATCAGATATGAGCGATCGCGCGACTTCCCCAAATGCTGGAGCGAAAACATCGTTCTATCCCATTTTGCTACGTTAATATTTCATAAACTAATTGAAAGAATGATGAGACAAAAATATAGTTTTATTTGTTTACTCAAATACTATCCTACAGACTAATTAAAAAAGTACGTATCATTTCTGATACTAACGCACTGAATATGAATTTTCATGCTTCTGTGCGGTACGTATCAGTTCTGATCGTATGTATCAATACTGATCGTAATGGAGTGTCACGAATAGTGCTGCCCTATGTCGTGATTAGAAAAGTTGTATATTCATTTTATTGTATTATAAGTATAAAGCGGTCACGTAGAATATTATTAAGAAGTTCTTGAAGAGAATTGTGAAAAAAGCCAAGAAAAAAAAAGATAAACATTTTCAGAAATTCCAAACAGAAACCCAATATTACTCTTTTTACGACTTACAAATATGAAAACCTGCATCTCTGCCATTAAAATCCTTAGAAATTAACCATATTAAAAAAGTACAAAAATAATAATAAGCCAATGAGCCTATTATAACTGATTTATCTGACTATTCTAATATAATCAATGTTTTATGCTATCGATATTCTATAGCCTTTATTTTCACATCACTTGTCAACTGTCGATACAATTTTAAATGGTTGCGGTTCGTATCATTTCTGACTCGTAAACTATGAATAAGTTGACTACGCACCTGCTGTACGAATCAGTACTGATACGTAAATTAACCCATCTAATAACCCATATATTAATGTTCCAAACCCCGTGCTACGGAAGTAGGAGCTAACTTGGTCCATATAGATGCCATTTTTGCATGAAAATAATTAAAATATCTAATTTTCAAAGCAAAAAGGACTTAATAACAAAGTTCTAGTTACGAATCAGAAATGATACGTGCCGCTGGAATGACAAGTATAAGACGAATCAGATCTGATACGTACCGCATTTTGGGAAGTATTTATGATACAGACGTAGCATTCAACGTGTTAAATACGTGTCACAAAGCGCACCCCCGTTTCAGTCGCGTCACCATTTGTGAACTCTCTAAACCGTATTCTGACATTCTGTAGGGCGGTAAGCGTACAATTCTTACACAAACATCGTAATATTACGCTGGAGCTTCATAGATACCATTAAGCCCATTTTAACTATCAACTCAAACCCAAATTCCGGGCTGCCATTATTCCGGCTCACTCTTATTTCTTACACATTACAGGTACAGATAGTTTAGTTTGTTCCACAAATTGTCAAATACATAATAGGTACAGTATCTTCCTGACTGAATTTTGGTCACAGCGGCCAATTTCAATGGAGTGGAGATTACAACTACGCAGGAGATATTATATTGCACAAGTGTGTGTATAAACACAGGTGCATTCTCAATTCCCTCGGTCTCATAGTCCGTTGGAACGTCAATCAGATACGACCGGTGAGATTACACCCGGGACCAACGGCTTTTTGTACTCTCCAAGGCACGGAGTAAGTGATAATTGGCTTAAAATCCACTTATAACTTACAAAAAGTTAGAGGTGCGCGCCTTAGGTTCACACCAGAGACCTCTAACTTGCCAGTCAACGGTCACACCTAGGCTATCACGACTTAATACTTATTATATCACTTACTTCACAATAGATAGGGTTATTTTGTTGAGTCACATGACCATAAATGTATGGAACAGCTGATTTTATTTTTGCGATTTCAGTGTTGGTCCCATAGTAAAACTTGTTCATAATGATGAGTTTAATGACCCCTTTTAAGGATGCTGGTGTTTTACAAATAACTTTGTATAAGTCAGTCACATAACGAAGTAAAGCTAAGTCAACAAATTTATTGACAAACAATAAATTCACGTATCTTTTCTGTGTTCCAGAGCATGAGCATCGTAAACACTTGGCCTAAAGCTCGTGACTTGTATCGTACACACGTCTACACATCTAGTGTACATTTCCAGTATAAGTTGACATCTTGTTGAGTCGTGATAGCCTTGTGGTGGTGACCATTGACTGGCAAGTCAGTGGTCTCGAGTTCGACCCCAAGGCGCGCAACTCTGACTTTTCGTAAGTTATGTGCGTTTTATAAATTAATTATCACTTACTCCGTGCCTCGGAAAGCACCTAAAGCCGTTGGCCCTGCGCCTGATCTCTTTCCGGTCGCGTCGGATTTCCGTCCCATCGGACTATGAGAGAGAGAATAGAAAGTCACCTGTGTTTGCGCACACACTTGTGCACTATAATATCTCCTGAGTAGTTGGCTAATCTCCGTTGAGACTGGCCGCTGTGACCGAAATTCGGTCAGGAAGATATTATTAACATCTTGTTGTACGAAGAGCATATACAATGCCAGGTCAGATCATACTGGTTTTGTATAGCTATGTGGAGCCGTGTGTACTTACTAAGAATTAAGGGCCCTAGAAGCTCAGTGGTTTTTAAAAGGAATTTATTGCGAGTTCCTTGGCCTGGATCACTGTTATTTCCCCTTCGGGAGTCTATTTGTCTCCGTCGTACTGACAGAGAGCTATTGTTTTAGCCCATGTCCACCGCAATATTGGTTTATTTTGTCCAGCGAAGACTAAAATTAATAGACTTAAAAAACAGTGCTCTTTCTCGCCCAATTTCGCTAATTGCTTCTGTGAGTTGTGACTGCTATTTGTTAAATGATTGTTGAGGAGCGTTTTGTAAGCTGTTGACGTCGATATTTGGTAATAATTTACGCTTTATTTCGTATGGGTCGGGTAATTACTGTTGTATGATTTTATAATAGAATATGCTGCAAAAGTGCATGAAAAAGGAAAAATAATAATAAAATCTGCTAATTTTGGAATAATAACATTCGTATCGTCGACTTCACTTACGAATTAATTTAAAGAATGCCCGACTAGTTTCGAACTCAAACGGAGTGAGGTCCGCGACACCGCCGGAACTACACTCGCTCTTGAAAATGGAAATTAAAATCAGAAATTATCCTTGAGTAAAGCAGTAATTATATTTTTAAATAATATCTGCTCATCTCTACCGCACATAATTGATTTTATAAAGTGATTTGATTTTAATAAGTCGCATGAATGAATGAGTATACGGCCTACACGACACCCTTATCAAAACTATTTACTTGATCTTAACCTTTCGATAAACTTTGTTTCCTAGTTTTAACTATAATTTTATCAGTCAACCTTCAAACGTGATACCTAAGTATTCATTTATTCACTCAAAGAAGCATAAAACCACTGAAAGCTGTTTGTATGAATTTAAACTGCAAAAAGACCTGATTTCGTACTCTTTAATCTAAGATCAGAATTTAAATAAATTTTAATCATCCACGTTTATATTTCTTCATCGTCGGTCGCTTCGCTCGGAGGATTATAACGACTGCCGTCAAGCAGTTAGTTTTAATTAAATCTATGTAATTGCTATTTACGTTGCTATTTAATTGCATTTAGTGGGCTTTTGTAGGTAATACAGAAGAACAAAAGCTAATTAGTGCAATATTGAAGCTAAGGTACGGGGGATTTGTCTTAAAATCAATTGGACACAATGAAAATCCATTAATTTCTGAGGTAGTAAATTTGGTTTGACTGTTGGAAATTATAGGTAGCACCAAGAGCATAGAATAATAATCATACAGTATGGTAAGTACGTACAAACTACACACTCACACAAACATGCGCAACGACACGCGTCGTTGATACTGAAATAACACGACGTTCGATTAGGAATCTCGTCGTTACGCAGTATTACGCATGTTTGTGTGAGTGTGCCGTTTCGAGCGTCTCACCGGCACGGAAACTTGGCCACAACTAAATTTGTCGATAATTCAAACGTATTGAGTATTTTGACACTAAATTAAGGGTAGATACACTCAATAATTGTTTTTTATGCTTTTAAAACTTTAAAATTAAAACATCACTACACTATTAAGCTCCTTTTTTAAATTATGCACTTTCGCAGAAAAAAAGCATTTAACACTTTAAATTAAAAAACACTAAAAATTAAAAATTAAACTGAATTTGACTATTGTCTCTACGTTTTAATAACGTGTGTTTCCTCCTCTAGCCCTTATAACGGCCTGCATTCGATCAGGCATGCTTTGAATGATGTTCCTGACTTCCACTTGTGGTATGCTTTGCCAAGCGGTCAGTGCTGCATTTCGAAGTTGGCTAAGATTTTGTGGAGGGTTGAAGGCGGACTTTATCTTTCTTTTGAGCATGTCCCAGACATGCTCTATTGGATTTAAGTCCGGACTACGAGCTGGCCACTGCAATTTTTGAATTCCAACATCTTCAAGATATTCTTCTACGCAATGTGCAACGTGTGGGCGTGCATTATCGTGCATCAGGAGAAATTGGTCGCGTCCAATGTATCCCGAATACACCAAAACATGTTCCTGGAGGATCTCTTCGATATATTGCGCTGCAGTTAGCCGGTTATCGACGATAACCAACTCCGTACGACCATCGGAACTTATTCCTCCCCAAACCATTATAGAGCCTCCGTGGAAGCTCACAGTTTGTGTGGTGGTAATGGGTAGAAACCTTTCTCCACTTCTTCTCCACACACGTTCACGACCATCTGGAGCACGCAAAGCGATTCGACACTCATCTGTGAACAGCACTCGAGCCCATTGCTCGTGGGTCCAATTAGCGTGTTCACGTGCGAATTGAAGTCGAGCTACTCGGTGATGTCTGAGAAGTTCTGGACCGCGTGCTGGTCTACGGGCTTTTAAATTCACTTCTTCCATTCGTCTTCTCACTGTACGCTCACTAACATTCACTCCTCTTGCGATTTGGAGGCGCTGGCGTATCTCAACAGCTGTAAGGAAGCGATTCCTTAAAATTTCCAGGACAATAAAGCGGTCGTCCCGGGCCGATGTGCATCGGACGCCTCCACTACCTGGTCTGCGGGAGTAGTGGCCAGTCTCCCGGTATCGTTTCAGGGCATACTGCATTGAAGAACGTGGTACATTAAGCACTACAGCAACTTCACGCTGAGTCAACCCTTGGTCAATTAATGCCACAGCCTGTGCTACCTGTGCTGGTGTTAATGGCATTTTTATTGATTTAAAAGAACCTTGAGATATTCAATAAAATCACAAAACCACAATAATTCAATAACCTAACCGTAAACTTTTACAAAACACAATTTCTAACTTGCAACTTAGTCGCTCAAGAGACACGATTCAACTAAAAATTTTAAGTTACGCAATAGTGCACTCAAACATAATGAATTACCCACTTAAACTAAAGGTAAACATTTTTTTGACCTACCCTTATAAGAAACAATCACTGGAAATACTTAAAGATTTTGTTATCGCGAGTATTTGCGAGATAAGCGCTTGGCCAAGATTCCGTGCCGCTGAGGTTACCATACTGTATGATTATTATACTGTGCCAAGAGTTTAGTATTTTATTCGTCGTAAAAAAAGATCTCCTAAAGTAATTCGGAGTACCAACATGTTGACAATAAAAATGTTGATATTTGCACATAAAATGGAATCTTTATTTCATTTTTAATTAACTCTCGAATTCGACTCAAAGGACTCTTACGCATTTACTGTAATTAGTCGCGACTTTAATAACTGTCTACATATTTCTTTTTTCACAGTCACATTTTACTCATTTTAACTAGAATTACGAAACATTAAGCTCAGTTTTCTTCAAGAGTCACGTAATAAGACGGCAATTAACGAATTTAAAACAATTAAGTATTTATATAATCCGAATAATTCGGATTCATTCAAAATTATATATTTTTTTATTTTGAAAAAGGCTATTCTATTTGGATTAATTCAATCTACATAATTATATTTTTTTAAATGGCTAGTGTTTGTCCACGAACGGTGGTAAGCAGTGTTTTAAGATGGAGCACACCTGCTTTCGAATCAGGAGGACGAAAGTCAGATGGTATTTATAGTCTAGACCAATCACTTAGGCCCAATTTCACCATTCACTTTAATAACCGAGTTTAATTAAACTAAGTTCAGCCATACACAAATTGCAGTTTTGAACTCAGTTAAACGCTTGAACCGAGTTTAACTCGATTGATCGCGTTTAGTGTGAGTGGTGAAATCGGCTCTTAGATGCAATACCGAACATCTTGCTGGAACATGACGAAGTCGCTAGGCGGCATGGCTGTGACCGGTAACTACTTAGCCACGGCCGAAGTTTTCAACCGGAAGCAACTTAGGTATTGATCGCTGTGAATTTGTGTCCATTGTCCCATTATAAGTCGACTTTTTCGACATGCAGGACGACAGGAGAAGCGTTATTGCTTCACCACACATCTTCCGAGAATTTCGTCATCGTGATCATTATATCACTTTTAAAAGTCATAAAAATGTCGCATTGACAAGTCTCCTATCTGCGGTAAAGCAACAACTACTAGAAAATATTTCACAAATTAATATCATCATACTTTTTTAAGCATAAGCCTAGCATAAATATACGCATTTTTCCCAAGGGGGTAGTAAGAAACTACAGAACGCCACCTGCTACAGTTCCTACATAGTACATACTCCTTTTGTTTCGTCTACATTCATACATCTAGTCATACACACGCGGCGGTTGCGAGTACTGCACACCTGACCTTTTTGAAGAACAAAATTATTTTTAAATCTATTCATTATTTTGTCGACGCTTTTCTCCACATGTCCGATACAGTGCGAGGAACACGCAGGACAGGAGATGTTTTTAGTGGGTGCGAACCCCACATAGTCATAGTCCTCGACTACGATGTGCGGTAGAAACATCTTTTATTCGGGATGAGTAAAAGATGCCACAAAAAAAAAACAAAAATATGACTTTTTTTTTTAAATATGAAAAATATGAGTGTCGTGGTGGCGCATTGGTTACGGACCCGCTTTGCAAGCACGTGGGTGTGAGTTCGAACCTGGCATGTACCAATGTGACTTTTTCAATGTCATATGTACTTTCTTAGTTAATCTAAGACATCACTGACTAACGGTGAAGGAAAACATCGTAAGGAAACCTGGACTTTAATTGTCTGAAATCGCCAACCCGCAGTGAGCTAGAGCGTGGTGATTAATGCTCAATCCTTCTCTGTATGAGAAGAGGCCTTTGCCCTACATTGGGACAGTTACAGGCTGATTTATTATTTATTTATGACTTTTCTCCACAAGGTGAATAAATCAGCCTCATTATAGGCCCACTCACTAAACAAATGCCACATAATACTTTAAAAGATAGATCAGATACTTCTTTGGCAGTATTTTCAGTGCATAAACTTCCAACAATTAATATGGAAGGAATCTTTTGAATAAAACTGAGACGTCGTGCCATTTCGACTGGAAATCCATTGATATTAGGAATTATCTACCGCTGCGCTTTGCTGCTCCCCAGATACTAGACGATTTGTAGTCGCTTGAATCAGTTTTGAGTTATACTCCAAGATATTGAAATAGTATTAATAATAATTATTGTGCATTTTTACAAGCTTTTATTTAACTTGCACTGTATGTATTTTATATTTTTGTGCTGTGTGTTTTCCGGCCTTAGAATAGAACCACCCCTACTCGTCCCGCGGGTGTCGTAAGAAGGGACTAAGGGAATAGAAAACGGAGGATGGGCAGCAGCATCCTTCTGTATAACAGTAGATAATCATGTGCTACTGCGATCGCCAACCCGCTTACCCAGCGTGGCGACTATGGGCAAATACTTCCAATGAGCGTACAATAGTGGCGCGCATTGGGAGAGGCCTATATTCAGCAGTTAACTAATACAGGCTGATAATGATAATGATGATGTATTATAATAATGTTCGGGTCAAATCTTGTAACTAAATTTAAAAGCAGTTAAATCCTAAACCGATTAAGATGAAATATTGCTTACACTTTTAGTTTAGATGACAATATACTAAATTGATAGAAATACCCTGATACTGTAACCAGGATTGTCTCCTCGCAATCAACGGTTAGTAGTCCTACGAATACGAAATTTTGAAAATTATTTACAATATTTTTTAAATGCAGTTTTGCTTCTTTAAAAAATATAGGCATGCTCTGCCTCTTTTGACTAAATTTAAAGTATTTTTTACGCTTCAAAAATTCCATCCGGTATACAAACTTCCTATCTATTTGCTATTAAATAAAGCTACGTCTTCAAATATCAACCAAATATTGAGGACATTTCTAACACTTCAGCACTAAGAAACCCTTCTACAAAAGCTTTTACTATTGTGTATCAAGATGACCGTGTATATCAACAAATAAACATTGTACCAACTGACAGAGATGTGAAACTGACGAGGGTCGTATTCAATCAAGGGACCTACCATGTGAGGAAGTAATGCGAGCTTTTCAATTGTTTTGTACTCCATTGTTCTCTAACTTTGACAATACACGGAAATATCGAACCAATAAAGCAATGAAATTGTAAAATTGAATTTGGAACAAAATATGAAAATGGTTGTTGCAAAGGATCATAGGAAGTTATCAGTTAGATTAATAATCAAGGCACGGACTACGAATAATTAAGATAGTATAAAGTCACTAATTATATCTTTAAGTATGTTTTGTTTTGTTTTAACATGAATGTTTATTTATGTTTTGCTTATTAAAGGAATTGTTATTCTTATTAAATAATTTCACTAATTATAGTTATCAAAAATCTAAATGAACCAAGTAATGGAGAATAAAATTACTTATTATTTATTAATTATGTTTCAACAAAAATATCAGTTTGATCGGAACAAATTTTCATTCATAACAATTACCTAAAATGAATTTTATCTAAAAATGCATCACTCGAGCATTGTTTTCAAAAAGAAAAAGTTTAAAGAAGAAAAAGAAAAGAAAATATAACAACAATAAAAGTGTAATTTATGCGCTTTTTTTCATAATCAAAGACAGAATTATAATATAATGAAACAAGTTTTTAAACGGATAAAAATCGCGTATTTATTTTGTTAAAACACACCTGACGTTTCGAGATCTTTGCCGATCTCGTGGTCGCAGGCAGACGAGATCTGCAAAGATCTCGAAACTTATGTTAAATGTTCGCGAAAGTTTGAGACTATATTAAGATTATAATATTAATTAAGAAGTTAATTAGGAAATAGGCGTACATTATTGTTCATTTATTTAACTAAATTCTAGTTTTTGCTATGTCAAAAATCAGCTCATTCATAAACAAGTTCTCCATTTTTATTAATAACATAAATTTTACTATCGCTATCACTTTATACGATCGTAAAACTGGCGAAAACCAAAGATACCAAGATTCTTGTCAAAAGTAACGGTGGTCTTAATAAGTAGGTCGTTTCCCTCACTCATTCCGCTTAATCAAACCACCGCCTCCGCTTTGCGGCTAATAGAATCGGAAAACCATCAGCCGATGCGCCTTGCCAGATTAAAAGGTTGTGCTAACTAAGTTATTGCCAATTCACGGTAAAAGGTCGACGAAATATACTTGTATTTTGTTGAAAATACGCAGTTTTGTTAACTCCTCCGTAATTGGGTAGCCTCCGTTGAAATTGGCCACTGAGATCGAAATTCGGTCAAGAGAACGTTACTTCCTAAGATACTTTTCGTCTCAGTGGCACGTAACAATTGATTCCCTTTTGTGTCCTATTTCTCAAACTTTAATGAATTAAACCTTCTCGGTGCAGTCAGTAAAATTCGACGGTAATTTATTTAATTCATTCATTAAATAAAAATACTTAAACATTAAAAATAAATATTTTTGCTTTTTACACTTCTCCATTTAAACTTAAAATAATGCCAAATTTCACACTCCTCCGAACACGTGATATGCTTAAGAAGGGGCACAAAGTTTTCTTTTCACCTATTAATAAATAAATAAACACAAAATATTCTCTTCCCTTTATTAACTTAGAGATAACACGAGCCACTTTATTTATGTAATAGTCATAACTTAAGTACGAAACGTCAGAAATTGATGCTCTTTTCGCCTTCTTCTGCCTTAGTTTCGGACCTAAGACATTTGACTTGGGAACATAATGATCCCTTCTTCGTACTCGTAAGTTAAAGGAATACTCAGAATTTTGCTCGGTTCCTTGATTCTTTAGAATTGCAGCAAACAACGTCGACGTTGCAATATTAAATTGAGTCTTTGTAGAACTCTCCATTCAATAAAGCTTTCAAACACATAGTGGTATTGAGATTATAGTTAGATACATTTGTATATTTTATTAACAGTTACATTTGCATATGTTTAAAAAAATTCAGACTTTTATATCTGAACTTCAATGTAGAAAAATGTGACTGCCTTGTTAGTCTAGTGGTAGCGCGACTGCTGAGCACGGGCTCCTGTTGTTTTTGCGAGTTTCTTATTAAATGATTTCATGAAAATTATTATTTTGTTCCAGCCAGTTTTTTTTTTGGCTTTTTAATTAATTTTCAGCTTATTAATGATTAATTTTGAAACTTTTGTACGCAAGTGTAATAGGAAACAATCTATTAACAAATTGTCAGTGCAAATCAATTCTTACAAGTCCAAAAATACTATACAAGATTTTCATATCAAATCATTTGTACTACTAACGTCAAATATTTCATCCAACTCTACCTATTGAATAAGTAATGTGAAATAGATTTCCCTTGTCACCACTTATCCCAGGGTTATGATAGCATATATTACGTCACAATGCCTACAACTCTGTCCAAAGTATTGCCAACTGTCAATGGCATAGGTCCTCATAACTCAGCTATTGTGCAGCCAGATCACAGATGTGAATGGAGCGAATGTGAGCCGATATTTTGTTGGTTATCGGAGTACTTTTATACCCACACCAAAGAGTATTCGGTAAATTATTTGGTGTGGGTAGAACGATTTTATTTTAGGTTTTTATTTTACTTTAATTTGTTAAAAATCGAGTAATGAGACACAAAAGTGCTGTGGGACAGTTATAGGCTTGTTTATTATACCTACTCATTTCTGGAAAACCGAAAGTTAAAACTGAAAAGACAAGTGGTAAAAGCTTCACCACATATTAACACTTTACCTGGGACCTACTCTTGAACTACGAACCCAATCCCATTTTTCCTAAAAATGTAAAAATTACCAGAAAACAACGTTGCAATGAGTTAAGTTTAAAAGTAACACCTCATTATCATACAAAAATAAACCGTAACTCAAAATATAAACCCACAAAACATCTGTCCTCACTTGCAAACTCCCAAAATATTTGTCTACACCCAAATATGCAATGTACTTCTATTTTAGTCTTCACATAAATTTCTCGGGTGCTCCGCCCTCGTAGATTTATAGGGCTCCAACCGGCTCCAACTACACAATTTTCCGGGCATGGCCAGTACTTTTTGTGCTTATGAACACATTTATCACACAGGTACGACGAAGTGTTTCAGGTAGGGATGTTACGGATTTTTGACCCGAGTCCCGACCGATATGTCAGAACTTCCGATTGGCATTGTACCTCCGATTTTGGCTCCGAGTCCGATAGATGGATATAGATAAATTCGATAGATAAAGATAAATATAAAGATAAATAGAAGTAATCGCCTCGTAGTACCTGTGCGCCGCTGCACTCGCGCTCAAAACGTGTTACGATCACGAATGTCGAATAGTGAACGAGAGGTTGCATTGCAAGTTTGAAATACGTTGCAAACCAACGCCAGCACTGGATTTTGTTTATTTAACTATGCAGTTTCGAAGCCAATCGTACGACAATTTCTGGCGGCTAGTAAAAAGTTCAGAGCGAACATGATTTAACACAGTGCACTTCGAAAGAAGTGGGATAAAGACCAGATAAGTTATTTTTTATAAACTAAAATTTACCTAGTTTACAGTTTAACTTCATTTTTGGCGATTCTTATATGCATAAAGTACAATTTTTTATCTTTTTTCTTGAAATAAATTATTGCTTAAATGGTTCTTTAATTAATTGAATAATGTTGATATTGCGTCTTCTGCCTCCGACTCTAATTCACCCCGGACTCCGCGGAGGTCATTATTCGGCTTCCGATTCTTACCCCGATAAAACATACCTCTGTAACATCCCTAGTTACAAGTTGTTTCGCATACGAGAGCGCATACTTTCAACAGTGTAAGTTGGTAAATTATGACGAGAGAGTTTGTTTTGATGGGGATCATTTTTTGGAAGAGTTTTAGTTGAGTGAATTGAACTTAATATTTAATTTAAAAAACCGATCAAGGGTAATTCGGGCCCGATTTACAGAGTTAAGTACCTTTTTTAAAATAAAAGTTAATCACATGTATTTAAATAAATCATATTTTATATTAATAACCTTTATCGTGCTTAAACATGACTCGGAGAAGGACATATTGTGAGATACTGCCCCCAAAAAATAATATATAAGTTTTCTAAAGAGATTTTAAAAGCTTTTGTCAATAATTAAAATTAAAAAATATAATTTAAAATAATAATTATTATAATTATATGACCATCTTGGACCCTGTTCCCGATACCGGTGGGCTACTATATTTTATATTATATTTTATATTTTTAAATGTAAGTATATTCTTATGTTTTATATATTTAATATTTAAAAATGTATTTTATACATGTACTAGCTGTCCCGCGCGACGTTGTACGCGTGATTATTCTACCTCTACGCTTTTCTACCCTACCCTACACTAATCTACGCTACTCTACCCTACCCTATCCTACCCTATCCTACCCTTACCCTACCCTATCCCTACCATACCCAACCCCTACTCTACCGTACCCTACCCTACCCTTACCATACCCAACCCCTACTCTACCCTACTTTACATCTACCCTACCCTACTCTACATCTACCCTACCCTACCCTATACTACGTACCCTACGCTACTCTACCCTACCCAACCCCTACTCTACCCCTACCCTACCCTACGCTACCCCTACCCTACGCTACCCCTACCCTACCCTACCCATACCCTACCATACCCAAGGGGTATAATTCCGTGTCTTTTCCTTCGATTCTTCGATTATAAGCGGAAACTAATCCAACAAATCAAATACTATGAAAATCGGTCCAGCAGTTCTCGAGTATACCTACTAATTTTCATGACTTCAACTTTAAAAATGGCAGAATTTCATTCAAAGTTTTACCTTCTATATTTTCTCCCCATAGTGATTGAATATCGAGATATACGTGCATAGTTATGCCACTATGATGTCTTTTACTAATACCAAATTTCTTACACAAAATATTCACCCCCCCCCCCTTCCCCCTAATGGATAGAGTTATCGAAAAGCTAAAACACGTCTTATTTGTTAACCGAAAAGCTAATTACCAAGTTTAATGACGGATTTTCATAACTACAAACTTTAGTCCCCTTTTATATCTCCTTTGGGGGAAAAAAATCCAAATTTTTTGATACACGTCTTTTTTATTTTTTGCGCATAAGCTTAATACTCATTTTTTACATCTATAACTTAAAAAATAACAAATCTTCCATACAAACTTTAACCCCTTTTTTTAGCCACTCAAGGGCAAATTAAAAAAAAATAACAATGCTCGTCCTTTCATTTATCAACCGAAAAGCTGAATACCAAGTTACGTACATTTAACGTTAAGAACGACGGATTTACATACAAACTGTAACCCCCTTTTTTACCTACTTAGGGGGGGAATTTCAGAAAATCCTTCCTTAGTGCACCCCTACGGTACTTAAAGAATATTGTCTCAAAATTTCAAGTCCCTAGGTCCACCGGTTTAGGCTGTGCGTTGTCTGTCAGTCAGTCACGTTACCATTTTATAAGTATAGATTATAAATGAATAAAAGAATAATAATATAATTTTAAATTATTTTATTGCGTAAAACTCATTATTTTAACAGTTACCTAATATTATGTACCTAAGTACGTAAAAGTAGCGCGTATCGCAAATTTCTTTTCCTCCTTCCTCGTTTCCTCATAACTGGCTCGTTGCGTTTTTTTTAAATTTTTGACGCGATGTCGCACATTAGAAGAATGCAAAAACCGTTAATTTATTTTTAATTTTAAGAAAGACTTTACTCGGGTACGTAACTTTGCCTTAAAGAAACTGTCAGGCATTTTTCTATTTGTAAACCAGGTCTCTGTCTCCCACACATTTATTGACGTGGAATCGATCTTTAATGAAGTAGCTTAACTGCGAACGTGTTAAAAAGTCAAACGAAACGTCACCCAAAAAACCCGCAAAGTCACGCAAAAAAAAAAGTCAGACAAGTTCGATTTTTTATTGATAAATGGTCGACACAACACTCACCAATTTATTTCGACAAAAACAAAAGTCATGACACGGTTCACTAACAGAGAAAATCAATTGATCTGAATGTTTTAAACACGATTGATTTAGCCCTCGCTTTTAATAAAAGCAAGTACCTACTCTAATCGTTTCGTAATCCTAAAAAGCTTTGTGGAGGTTTATACCAAATTATTTTTGGTGACCTATTTTTATACCTATTATAATTGTGCCTGGTTTTTTTTTTAATAAATCTCTATGTACCTAAAGTAAGTAATTCGGATTTGTAATGAAAATTATAATTGGATATTTTTGATTGCTCTTGTTTTCTGTATCAGCCGTTCCACTGCCTCTGTCGATACGGATTATAGATTCGTCAAATCGACCAAAAGAATCTTGCTCGCGTGTTAAGTGGTAATTGTTAATTTTTTTTTATTCTTCAACTCGACCGACGTAGAGAAGTATCGAGCGGTTATCACGGTAGCTCACTGAGTGTTGGCGTTTTAGACCATTTAGTACGAGTCCGTAACTTTTTATCGAAAGCCAGAACGATAACCTTTGCTTGATATTTACCGAATCCAAAGTTTGAACAGTCTTAATTTCGCATGAACAATGGTTTAACCATGTTTCCTTACGATCAATCAATGGTATCTTAGATTTACGAAGAGAGAAATATGACATTACAAACTAGATTCGAACTCACGTGCTTGCAACTTGCAAAGCGGGTCTTAATCTTAAATAAATGAACCACTACTATTTCTTTCGTGTTATTTTCTTATAATTTAGCGGTCATATACGCCCAAAACTTCATGTAGGTTAATCGTTTATCATGTAAATGAAATACACAGCATACATGAACATACTTAATTAATCGAAAAATTTCCCACCAAAAAGACCGTTCCGCTCAAATAAATAAATCAATCAGAATTATAGCCGATCCATTTAAAGTTTGGACGTGGCGAGCGAAATTTAAAGCCATCAGAACAGAAACAAAGTTAATCAGTGGAAGGCGGAAGAACCAATAAAAGTGTCGCTTTCAAAAAGTCTAGATTTTAAATTGCCATCCAGATTCACAACCTACCTTCCATTTAAATAACTTGAGAGCTCTTGATAGAAGCGATCTTCATTTCTTTTTTATTCTTGTAGCCATGGAAGCGAAGAAATTCTGATTTTATTTCGTTGGAAAGGGCTACTGAGCTGTTGTAAAAACGTGTTTTATGATAAGAAAATAAAAAGCAAAGAAAATTCTTAGCTATTAAGTCGTGATTTATAAGTAGATTTTTCTCTGCATAAATACATAACTTTTATTAAATTTTTATGCACTATCTCTCGGATCTGTTGTAGTAGCACATTGGTTATGGACCCGGAATGTGACTTTTTCAATCTAAGACACCACTGACTAACGGCGAAGGAAAACAACGTAAGGAAATCTGAACATAAAATTCTGAAGTCGCACACCCGCAGTGAGCTAGCGTGGTGATTAATGCTCAATCCTTCTTACAGAGAAAAGGCCTTTGCTTTGCAGTGGAACAGTTACAAGCTGATTTATTTATTATCTTTACATGTGTCGTCATTCACGACAAATTATATTGTTACTGTAATATTTCTATCTCATCTAAGTGTACTCATGAAATGTTCAAAAGGTGAAGTTATTATTTTACTCTATATTACATAGTCAAAATCAACTCTGCTAGTAGGTAAACTGACCCTCGTTACAAGGGATAAGAACCCGGTACGACAAAACAGAATACTTAAATAATGTTTTATTAGTACACCTAGTAAAAGTGGTAAGATGCTCCACAAACTAAAGGGTAAAATTAACAAATCAGACTCGTCGTGCTGGATCTGAATAATGGGCCGTGGTAATAATATTAATATAATATATATATAACTAGCGACCCGCCCCGGCTTCGCACGGTTACGCTAATATGCATGTATTATACATATAAACCTTTCTCTTGAATCCTCTATCTATTAAAAAAATCCGCATCAAAATCCGTTGCGTAGTTTTAAAGATCTAAGCATACATAGGGACAGACAGACGCGGGAAGCGACTTTGTTTTATACTATGTAGTGATATAATAATAGTAGGTAATAGATGAAAAAAGATTGCATGTAACAGAGATGATAATATTAATTCGATCATCTTTTTTCCTTCTTCTTTATCGTGAGGTTGATGAACAACCTGGTGTCAAAACTTAAACCACCTGAAGGCCTCTGACATGACTTTATATACCGAAAAAAATCTCTTAGGTGTGCTGGTTTTTCTTGTTTTAGCAAGTAATAAAAATTAATTTCTGAAACGCTCCTGAATTTAAAATGTCAGAGGTGTGTTCGAACTTACAACCTTTGATTTAGCAATCCTTCACAAATTAATCTTTCGCATTTTTTTTTTATCATGCACTAAAGCTGTTTTTCACGTAACTCTTGAGCGCTTATGCCATTATGAATTCTGCCCTGATACGGAAGAAGGCCGTTAAGTGCATAACGTAACTTTCGAAATAAATGGCAAAAACGCGAAAACCATGAATTCTAGAATTGTATGATAAAAAGTGCAAGTTTTTTGATTGACTTGAGGTCTTTATTTTGCATATAATGCATATAATATATGCATATTTTTCGCGTTATTGGCATTTATTTCGAAACTTACGTTATGCACTTAACGGCCTTCTTCCGTATCAGGGCAGAATTAATAATATCAGCTCATTAGTGCTATCCTTAGTAGAGCACAGAGGTGATTGATTGAAGGCTGTTACAAACAGCTGCTTCCTACAGTTTCAGTCTAGACTGCACCAATTTTATACATCACTAAAAATCTATATATTATTCAGGAAGCAAAAACTGTGGATCCCTTTTTAAAAATATTGCACGCACGGAGGAGTGTGAAACTTGGCATAGTAAAAGTTTATATGGAGAAGAAGTGCAGTAAGCTAAAATTTATAAAAAATACGGTCGAATTTCGACCACTGACTGGAGCACTAGTATTTATAATTGTACAATGGTGTATCACTTCATAGTATAAAACAAAGTCGCTTTCTCTGTCCCTATATCCCTATGTATGCTTAAATCTTTAAAACTAAGCAACGGATTTTGATGCGGTTTTTTTTAATAGATAGAATGATTGAAGAGGAAGGTTTATGTTTATTGCACCCGTGCGAAGCTGGGGTGGATTGCTAGTTATAGTATAAATCACAATACAACGTTACGACTTCTTACTAGCCAACTACAAGGAGATATTAAGTGAACACTGTGTGCGTAAACGCAGGCGCTGGTACACTGTCTATTCCCACATTATCATAGACCATCATAGTCTTATGGGACATCAATACTACATAACCGAAGAAGGATCAAGCTTAGGAAGGTTTATAGCTTTCCAAAGCACCGAGCAAGAGAATACAAACATAAAAGCCACCATTACATCATTCAACTGGATTTAAAATGTAATTCGTATTAACGTCGAACGTCCATCAAATGCCTACAAATAACTGAATTTATGTCTTTCTCGATGATCGTCGTCGTTTTCGAACATGACGTAGGTATTTGTTAATCGAGTTAGGTTGCCATATTTATCGAGCCGAATGTAATACTTGAGTGAAAGATTTTAAGTGTTTTCTATCTATACTGTTGTATGTCGTGGTGGCTGTAGGTGGGTGTTGGTTAGAACCTGGCATGTACCAATGTGACTTTTTCAATGTCATATGTGCTCTCTTAGTTAATCTAAGACACCACTGACTAACGTGAAGGAAACATCGTAAGGAATCTTGGATTTAATAGTCTGAAATCGCCAACACGCATTGAGCTAGCGTGATGATTAATGCTTGACTAATTTCCTTTTGTAAACTTCTGTAACTTTTTCTTTTGCCGAGTACCTACCGAGATTGTTTACGAAATATAATATCTCAGAACATTATTTTTTTATACATAGAAACAATTATATAGTTATTATTTTTGCATAGCGTTCAAATTGCAACTAAATTGAATTTGGTTTAGAACAGTAAAAAAAATAAAAAATAGCAACTGGCTTACGTAAACGCGGTAAAGATTACTTGAAACTGTTGTTGATAGCACTCATAAGAGTATCAAAGCATTTGATTGTTCAACTCAATTTCAGTGCACGCCGAGAGTTTCTAACGAAAACAGGATTGAAACTGAATCGATCGAAAATTGGGTGAAAGACTAATAAAAAATTGGCAACGTCGACAATAGAACGAAGCTGAAAGATGTAGTACTATCCTGTATAGCCTATTTACTGACCGTCATGCCGTCATGGCCGCCGCCCTTCGATATGGCCGTCTTTCCATACACGTTTCGACAAATAGTCTGTTTATGATAAAAGATTGTGCAGCAAGTTCCATTCCGATATGGTAATAATTATTTTTTAAAGTGTTCTAGAAGAAATTATACTAGTATCTACGACAGAATTTTATCCTGTTTAATGAAGTAGCCAGTCAAAAGATATTATAGTGAACAAGTGTATGCACACAGTTAGTACTCTCTACTCCCTCAATTCCTAAGTCCAATATAAAGACAATCCGACCGAATAGGGATGATGCAGGACCAACGTGGTGGTTTAAGTACTCTCTGAGCCACGGAGCAGGACGCTCCGTGATCACTTAAAGCAGTCACCTGGTGATAATATAATTTATTTACAATACCCTAAACTCAAGTTAGAGGAGCGTGCTTTGAATTCGATGATCAATAATATCGACTAACATTCTTATATCCATATCTATCTAATATTATCCAACTTTTACTCAAATAGAAATTTTAATATTATAGCGCGAGCCCGACCCCGCACCTCTAGATTGCGTCGTGTGCCGGCGCGGTTCTGTCACAAACGCCTTTCGAAGGCTAGCATAATATGTTTTGTTTTCTTTGACAGTGAAATTGTTTTTGTCAGATTGTAAGAGGTCTAAAATCTGTTGTGTTTTGGAAAATTAGTTATGTTACAAATAAGCTCGACGACTGTTTTAATTTAAAACCCCGAACTATAATATGAAATAAATTTTGCATATAATATGAGAAGTACAAAAAGAATATTTATGAAGATCACTTCTTGCCAAACGCATTACTTTCTTTCATTTCAACTGTAAGCTGTGAACTGAAGTTTGTAATACGACCGAGAGCCGTTTGACATCGGAAACCGATGCAATGAATTGGAAAAACATGATATTGGTTTATTTTTTGATACAGTATAGTAAATACATTTTGCAGAAATTTAGAGGAATTAAAAATGTAAGTTGTTTAAGTGCCAATAAAACTTGTATATGCATCAAGGCAAAGTACATAAAGCTTTCAGAAGATTAAGAGGTCCTACTAACAGAAGTTTTTTAGTACCACAGGCGCCGGCTCGGCCTTTCCTGTGTTGTGGAGATATTTATGAGCAAAGTTTACAGGTGGGATGGTACCGAATAATCCTTTGCTTCCTTATCAAACATCCATTAGAGTTAATTGGGTGCCTTATGGGCTTGTTAAGTCCCTCAGAGATACCTCTAGGGATCTTCAAATTAATTGAAGATTAACAAATCTTGTTGCCAAGCGATTTTGGCTGCCAACCTGCTGGCCTTTTGGTTTCATATTGCATTTGAAAATTAGCAGTTAGTTTTGGTACAACATTACTGCGTTTATTCTTGTGTGCTCTGCTAATCCAAAGCGTGGGCGCCACTGTAAGGATTGTACTCCTTAGCCTTGCTCCATTTAATTATTTTCATGAAATAATCGTAAACATACAGCAGAAACAATAACATAAGCAACCGACCTCGGGTGGATCATGCAAGGATCTGACAACCTCTCCTCCACTGACATAAGTCAAACCCTTTTAATATTTTTTAAGAAGACTTTCTTAGCACATAATCACTACATTTGAAAAGACGACACCTTATACCCACTGATGCAGTAACCACTGAAAATGAACTGAAAGAAATGAAGTTCGTCGTAAGGCAAATCTTACGACGAATTCTTTAATCAAGATACATTTGCAAACAATTAAATATATAATTATGTCTACAATAGTAATATGTCTCTTTCTTGTAAAACATATGTTCGTTGTAAGTGTACAAGGGAAAAAATTGGGTCCTCAAGCGTGAATCAAATTCAGCCAGCCATCCGATATTCAACTTGTACAATTCAAACATACATTACATAGCTCCTCTAGCCCGTCAAAAGGGTTTTTCTAATCCGCCACATCTATTTCTTCCTTAATCCTCGGGGTGGTCCCTCAACCGCCGGGAATTCGATTAAAACACAACCAGTTTAACTTTTAAAACCTTTCCGACGTTGGCACCCATGGGCGCATGTACATACTTCGTTAATGTAATGGAAAGCCGACGTTTTGGACGAGCGTTTCACGGTTTTATGTAACAACTGGACATTGAACAGGGTGTGGGCGTGATTACTGTTTGATTTACCAGAAAATTCGATGTTTTAGACGTTAGCAGGACTTGACAATTACTGCAAATATTAAACGACGGAAAATTGAATATCTGGGTCGAGTGCTATAGCATGAGCGATATCAGTGGTTACAATTGGTCATGGTCAGCGAAATTGAAATAAAAAGGCGCGTTGGAAGGTAAAATGTCCTGGCTAAGGAAAATCCGTGAATGGACAGGAATCGCCGGTGCAGGAGAAATCCTTCGTCTGACGCAGAACCGGGAAAAGTACCAAAAATAACGGAGAGGCACTATAAGAAGAAGAAGACGTCCAAATAGGGAACGGAGTTAGAGAAATAATAAATAAATATCCAAGACTTTTAAAAATAATATTATTTCTGCTAGATATTTATTTCTATTAGATATTTATATTAGATAGATATTTCTAATAATATCTTCTTCTTATAGTGCCTCTCCGTTATTTTTGGTACTTTTCCCGGTTCTGCGTCAGACGAAGGATTTCTCCTGCACCGGCGATTCCTGTCCATTCACGGATTTTCCTTAGCCAGGACATTTTACCTTCCAACGCGCCTTTTTATTTCAATTTCGCTGACTGTTTAGATTTAAACAACGAAATTTAGCCAAATGTTATATTTTTACTTAAATAATGAAATTTATAACAAATTATTGGAGGCACGGTACGCGTGGCGTCATTGGCCGTGTCTTTTCGGGTAGTGAGGCGGAGGGGGCCCGGCGCGGCGCTGCTGCGATGCGCGCGGCGGCTCGCTGTCCCCTCTCCCGCGCGTCTCCCGTCGCCGCCGCCGCCGCAAGCTCGACCACGCATATGATGCGTGGACATCCTCCGGCGCGTTGAAAGTCTCAGCTTTCAAGACGTAGCGGTAGTGGAGGCAGGGAGTCTGGACGCAGCCTCTTCTACTTCACTGGAATTAGATGTTGGCAAAAGGCATAGCTTGTTAATGGCCCTTCGTATGACGCCCCTTGAAGTGGTGACGTCGGCAACCCTACTGACGCCATCGGTTCCGGGATAGAGGCGGCTCACGCGCCCTAGCCGCCATTGTAGTGGCGGTAAGTTGTCTTCCTTCAGCACAACCACGTCCCCGATGGTGAGACCTTGTTCTCCAGTGCGCCATTTGGTGCGCTGCTGCAGCTCGCAGATGTACTCCTGGCGCCATCTTTCCCAGAAGTGTTGTCTTATCTTCTCAATTAGCTCGTATCTATTCGGTCTGGTAGCTGTGATGGGCTTCGTTGGAATAGACATAAGTGGTCTCCCAATTAGGAAGTGGCCTGGGGTCAGAGGAGAAGGATCAGTACTATTGGACGAGAGAGGAGTCAGCGGGCGTGAATTTAAGATGGCTTCGATTTGTGAAAACAGCGTCGCTAGCTCCTCAAACGTCAATGCAGCATTTCCTGCTACACGTTTTAAATGGTACTTAGCTGATTTAATTCCAGCTTCAAATATTCCACCGAAATGTGGAGAATAGGCGGGGCTAAATACAAATTTTATACCTTCAGCTGTGGCATAATCACTGACAGACGGACGGCTGGATCTAAGTAGCTTACCCAATTCATTATTAGCACCTACGAAATTCCTACCGTTGTCGCAAAAGATCTCATGACATTTACCTCTGCGTGACACGAATCGTCTCAGGCATAGAATAAAGGCTTGCGTGCTTAGTTCACTCACAAGTTCTAAGTGTATTGCCTTTGTACTAAGACAAATAAATAAACATAGGTAACATTTACTAATTCGGTTTCCGCGACCTTTCCGACTACTAATCATAAAAGGTCCAGCAAAGTCAACTCCACACGAGTAGAAAGGAAAACGTGCATTAGTACGCGCTTCAGGTAAATGTCCCATTATCGGTTGCACCGTATTCGCTCGCAGACGAACGCATATGACGCATCGCCTAACTACTTGCCGCGCTAAGCACCTCCCTCCGATAGGCCAGTACTTATCGCGCACTGACGCTAAGAGTAACTGTTGACCTGCGTGAAACAAACGAATATGTTCATTAATCATTATTAATTTGGTTAAATTATGTTTCGAATTTAAAATTATAGGGTGTTTCTTATCAAAATTATAATCAGAGTTTTCTAAACGACCACCCACACGGATAATGCTATTCGAATCTATGAATGGTGTTAACTGTAATAATTTATTTTTATGTGGTAATGTTTTACCTTGTTTAAGCAATCCAATTTCGAAAGAAAATGATTGTAACTGAGCAAATTTAATTAATAGTAGAACTGAATTATTTAATTCATCTGAGTTTATTGGACCTGAGTACTTTTGTTTAATCTTTCTACAGTTGTTACTAAAACGCAGGACATACGCAAATATTCTACAAAATTTATTAAAATTAGAGTATCTATTAAAATCTATAAATAAATTATTAATAACAGAATCATCAGTTGCAGATAACAAAGTGTGTACCTTTAACTCGGGTAAATTTTGAGCTACGCACGAATTCTGTGGCCATTCTGAACGTTCCTTCTTTAGGAAAGATGGACCTTCCCACCACAAAGATGAAGAAGATAGGTCCTGGGGTTCAACTCCCCTTGAGGCCAAGTCAGCTGGGTTCATGTTCGTAGGTATGTGTCTGTGTTCGTAACCAATAGTCAACTCGTTAATTTCATTAACTCTGTTACAGACGAACATTTTAAGATTTCTTACATCTGTTTTCAACCATCCTAAAATCACTGTTGAATCCGTCCATAAGGTTCTAAAAGTAATATTAAATCGCAATGACTGTATGATTTTGCTACACAATCTAGCTCCTAGTAAGGCACCAAGTAATTCCAATTTTGGTATGGTAATAGGCTTTAAAGGTGCAACCCTTGCCTTGGCGCATAAAAGTCTTGTTGTGATCTCATTTTTGTCATTAACTGAACGTAAGTATACACATGCCGCGTAAGCTTTCTGTGACGCATCGACAAAACAATGCAATTCAATGGCTGTCGGGAAGTGACACAGAACATTTCTGCTAATTTTAATATTTGAAAGTAAGTGCACATTAGAAATGAATTTTAACCAAGTATTTAATTGATTTGTCGGTATAGGCTCATCCCAATTTAGTTTCATTACCCATAACTGCTGTAGAAATATTTTTGCTTTAATAATGCATGCACTGACTAGCCCCAAAGGATCAAAGATTTTACAAATGGTAGATATAACAATTTTTTTTGTTACAATTTGCGGTAGTGTTTCGACCTTTGATGGAAACTCAATAATATCCAGTTTCGGGGAATACTTCAAACCTAGCACACTAGACTCTTTAGTTAAATCTACTTGGTCAAACATGGTATCATCACCCGCAAATGCCTGTGAACAGTTAGTGCGAATCTTTCTTAAGGGGAAGCATGCAGAATCTAATATTTTCTTAACATTTGTGTATATATGCTGTAGTTCACTTTCACTGTCCGCTCCCGTATTTAAATCATCTATATAAAAGTCATTTTTAATAATATTCGCAATTGTTTCGTCTTTACATTCTTTAGCTAATTGTAGTAAACATCTGGTACTTAAGAACGGAGCGCTGGCCAACCCATACGTTACTGTATTTAACTGTAAGACCTTCAGTTCATTTTTATTGTAGGGTTCCGTATCAGAAGAATCCCTCCAGAGAATCAATTGAAGGTGACGTTGAGAAGTATGCAAGGCCGTTTGTCGGTACATTTTCTCAATGTCTCCTATGAGAACAAACCTATGGCCGCGAAAGCGTAACAAAATTGAAAATAAATCAGATTGCACAACTGGACCTACAGCCTGTATGTCATTTAATGACTTACCAGAGGAAGTTTTGACTGAGGCGTCGAATACTACTCTCAATTTCGTAGTTTCACTGTTCTCGCGAATTACGCAGTGATGCGGAAGATAATTACCAAATTTTGGGCGATCTATTTCGCTCAAATGACCTAAATCTTTATATTCGTTTATAAATTTAGTATATAACTCCTTAAGTTTAGGATTTTTATTTAACTTTAGTTCTAAATTCATGAAACGTTTCTTAGCTAAATAATAAGATTCACCTAGACTTGTTTCGGGTTCCTTTAATGGCATACGGACACAAAACCGACCGTCAGGTAAGCGGCTTGTGTTTTCTATAAAGTCACTTTCGCAAAATTGTTCCTCTAATGAGTTTGTTTTCTTTTCGTCAGGTAGTTCTTCAATTTCCCAAAATTTCTTGAGTGAATTATCAAGATTTGAAAATTGATTGAAATAACAATAGACCTCAGACTTAGATTTACAAATACCTACAGGGCCGGCTATCAACCATCCTAACTGTGACTCTTGTAATGTAGGCTTATTAGACCCTAACTTAATTTGACTTGTACCGATAATGTTCCAGAATATGTCGGCCCCTAACAACACATCTATTGTAGAAGGCTGGAAAAAATGTGGATCCGCTAGCTGTATGCCGCACGGAATATCTAATTCTCGGACGTCTATTTCAACGCTGGGCAAAATACCTGTTATCTTAGGCACTAATAAACATGAAACCCGAGTACTGTATTCCGTTGAATTAGAATTAATTTTTACGACACACTTTCCTAAAATGCTAGTTTTAATATTATTAAGTCCACAAACATTAAAAGTTTCACTAAAAGTTTTATTTAACCCTAATTTCTCTCGCATAACATCTGTTAAAAAAGACGATTGACTACCAGTATCTAATAATGCTCGCGCCTTAACCTTTTTATTGTTCAACTCATTAACGATTTCTACCTGAGCCGTACACAATAGCGTGTGAGTCATCGTCGTAGCTGATAAGGTAACCGGCTCGCTAACTGGGCTTTGTGCATCTTGTTCTACGGAAATATTATCATTTTTATGAATTAAAGTGTTATGTTTACCTTTACATATCTGACAAGAACCTTTCAAACGACAGCGAGTAATGTTATGCCCACTGCATTATAAGCATTAAGTGCATAATTTCAATTTATTTACTTCGCGCATTCTGTCGTCGTAATTCATCTGCTTAAACTTTGGACATTCGTGCACAAAATGATTTTGATTACAAATTAAACATTGATATTTCTTTGTATTGGAGTCCGAGGCAGCTAAGAAAGACCTCACTTGTTTATTTTGAGAATTCGTCTTATTATGTTCCTGCTTATCGGATCTATTATAATGAGTAGTTTCTAAAATATCAGCTCGGTTACGTAAAAATGAATAAAATTTATCTAACGTAGGTAAATCCGATAGACTGTTTTTATGTTCCTCCCATTTCATACTCGTGGTGGAATCTAACTTTGCCGAAACTATAAATATTAATAAAACATCCCACTGCTCGGTAGGGAGCCCTAGAGAGTGCAAAGAACTTAAGTTTTTAGAAATGTGATCAACCAAATATCGCAATGCCTTATACGATTCCTTCACAATAGGGTCGATATGTAGTAATGACTTAAGATGATTATTTATTAAAATGTTCTTACTATTATAACGGTCACATAAAATTTGCCATGCACTTTCATAGTTGTCAGCGGTAAACTCAATTGACCTTATCACTACAGCGGCACTATTTTCTAAGCTAGACCTAAGATAATGATATTTATTAATTAATGGAATGGAGTCGTTTTTATTAACAAGGGAATCGAAAGTATCCCTAAACTCCAACCATTTCAAATAGTTCCCATCAAACTTTGGTAAATTTATAGTGGGTAATTTTATAGAGTTCATGGTATTTGAGTGTGAACAACCATTAGATATACTCTCATCATTTACTGATTTTTTCTCTAAATTAGCACATTCAATTAATTCTTTGGCTATGGAAAGGAGAGAAAAAAATTGTGATTCAATAAAATCCCGCTCAGTTAACTGCTCATCTTCATTTGACGCGATTAATTCTATGTCCGTTTGAATCACGTTAAAATCTGTTAATAATTCTTGAAATTTATCGATACGTAAAGACAATTCTTTCAATTGAACAGAAGTTATTTTATTCGCGCCCACCTGGGTTAAGACGTTCACATATTCTTTGAACTTAGTCAGCCTACCCTTTATTATGCTACGCTTTTTTACAAGTTCCTTTAAATTATCTTTTCCTTCCATAACTACTTATTGTTAACTAATACACTAAGTAATGAATTAGGTAAGAAACAAATAAATTAATCAAACCAGATACAATGGTTCCGTCGCACTGCTCTGAGCTGTGATCCAACCGCCGCCGTCCCGTAATCGCCAAATCGCCACTCAAGCGCCGCGCGCTGGATGGGTTTGCGAGAGCACTTTACAGCCGAGTAGACACTGCTAGGCACGACTTTAGGTATGTTTTCTTAGTGTAAGCCTGGAATGTTGCATAAATTGCGTATAAGCTAACAATAACGATAACGTTTAAATGTGACTGACGCGATGACGGTGGGCGGAAAATGTCACTAGCGAAAACTAGCAGAAATCAATGGATTTATTATCTCTGTATAAGTATTTAGGGACAATGTAACTTTGTTATGTAGGTAAATTATTACAAGCGAATATTTAAAACTATAAACTGAACCCCAACCTTTCAACTTAAAAGAATTTATATTTTAGAAAAATAGCATAGGATGCGCTGGGTATAGGCAAGCTCTCGCAATAGCCGAAGCGTGAATCATAAAAAGATAGTACGTGCACACGAAATGCTATCTCAACGCTTTCGGAGCGGCTAGCTGCACACAAACGAAGGGTGAAACAAAGAAAAAACGAGAATTAGTAGAAAGGAATATAGGCCACTTCCCTTGAGTCTTCAACCAGCTTACAGAATTCCTCGGCTAAGTTCTCCACCAGGGCAGAAGGCAGCATAAGCAGCAATCCAATCCAATCTCCTCTTTGTTCCGTTAGGTACCAATTCAAATCCGAGTAGCGTCAGTGAAGCGTCAGTGGTTGTCCGTTGCTACTCTTGATCCGTAAAATGCAGTATTCAATTGGATATATCGTAGACGGTCGCCAAATGTTTAGATTTAAACAACGAAATTTAGCCAAATGTTATATTTTTACTTAAATAATGAAATTTATAACAAATTATTGGAGGCACGGTACGCGTGGCGTCATTGGCCGTGTCTTTTCGGGTAGTGAGGCGGAGGGGGCCCGGCGCGGCGCTGCTGCGATGCGCGCGGCGGCTCGCTGTCCCCTCTCCCGCGCGTCTCCCGTCGCCGCCGCCGCCGCAAGCTCGACCACGCATATGATGCGTGGACACTGACCATGACCAATTGTAACCACAGATATCGCTCATGCTATAGCACTCGACCCAGATATTCAATTTTCCGTCAAATATAAATATATATATATAAAAGTGACCTTTACAAATTTTTTTTCTAACACCTGCCATGGATCCATGTTTCTTTGTCGATGCAAAAGTCTCTTCCACTTTTCTCTATTAGCCGCCATCTGTACATTCACTCCTTTATCATTAATTTATGTGATTGAATTAACTCAAAACCTGACAAGGGGAAACTTTTACTATGAACCAGCCCTAAAATTGCCCAAACAAATCAGCAATTCCCTACAATTTTGACATAACATGACTCGACATTCATATACATAAATAAGTCTTTTTGAAACTAAATCTTGGTCCCCAAAAATATCGGACAAAAAATCAAAGTTAACGCTAAATTTAAAGGTCAACGTTATTAAGGCCAATTATTTTCTTGCCATCTTTGCCTTCCTTTAGTTCACTTCAAACAAAAATGACTGTTGTATTCGTGAGAATGTACTTTGCCTGTCTCGTTGGTTTCTGAATGAAAAACAGCTGTCATGCATAAAGACTTTACATTTTAGGGTAGAGAAAAGACTGATTGTATTCTTCTGCCACGGAATTTGAAATCGCATCTGATTAAGGAGTCCCCAGTTATTCACAGCAGTGATAGAATGATGAATCCTTTTGGTATAATTATCGCAAAGCCAAAATAAAGGTCACGTATACAAACTCAGGCAGTCACCACTTTTATTTCTATTATGTTTGATGAACAACCTGGTGTCAGAGTATAATTATTTAATAAGAAAATTTGAAAAAAACAGCTGATACGGATGGGATACGGTGGCTCAGCGGTTAGAGCGTCTAAACAGTACGTCGAAGATCGTGGGTTCGAATCCCATCCGTATCAGTTGTTATTTCAACATTTCTTGTCGCTTTTTACTACACCCGAGGGACGAGTAGGGGTGGTTCTATTCTTAGGCCGGAAACCACACGGCGCATGTCCAATTGTCCATCAACCATATGATAAAAAAGAAGCAGCCAAAACCCAACACTGGCAAACTGCAGGCGTACTCTTCGGGAAATGAAGTCTGGCAACGAAACTCCTTGTGTCATAGCCAGATACAGAGGCATGTCGAGAAGTAATCTACGTTCATTTATAACTTCCTCGCCTCTTCACGTTAATTATTTTAAATGAGAACGAATAGTTAGTGCCAAAATATTACTTGGCAATTACTAAATCAAATTTGGCAGAACGATAGTGAAACAAATATATATTACAAGACATTATACACGTGTCTTTAACTTTGTCATTTAGGTATGTTTAAAAATTAAAAATTTGTACCAATTTTTTATTTATTCTTTTTGTTTTAAATTTTTAATACAAATTCACTGGCTTTAAAAAATGTATAGGTACCACACTTTTAAAATTGCAATTTCTCCTATACTATAGAAGTTAGAGTTTTAAATTAAAAAACATTTTATAGCAAATTTCGTCAACTTTCTTTGAAGTTTTTTACTATATTTTTTTTTCAATCCTTTTTTTTTTAATATATCTTGTGTCTTTATAAGTTATTGCAATACTAAAGTTGTGGTACTAAAGCCAGTGTATTTATTTCGGGTCAACTCTTATTAAATAACGAATCTATTCCCAATCCCAATTTATTCTTATTGCAACTTTACAATACTTAAAAATAGGATTAAAATTAAATTCGTAGATTTATTTATGCCATACACAAGAAAGCGTAAATATAGGCATTTTCTGCACGTCAACCTTAGAGTGATGCAGAAATACACACATCAAAAGTGTCTAGGGATATTTCAATTAAACCGAAATAAATAAAATTCTATTAACTTTTTGTTAAGACACCTACACATTAAAATAAACCTTGTTTAATAGCCTATCTAATCTGATAATAAACTTTTAGATAAATTTAAATTTTTAAAAAAACTTAGAAGAAGAGGAAAATCTCAGACAAAATTTCAATCTTAACTTTATTTTTGAAACATCAAAACCTAAACAAAACAACATTTTTTTTTTAAAACGCATCTCCGGTGTTTATTTAATCATGCCACGTAGACACTTGACCAGGAATGAAATGTTAAGAGCAGTGGGCATGATTCAAGCTGGCGCTAACCAAATTACGGTTTCTGAAGCTATGAGGACCAGTCAGAGCGTTATATCCAGGCTTTGGTCATGTTATCGTGTCACGGGGGAAGTGGTGGAACGGCACCAAGGACCTCAACGCATTACAACACATGTACAGGACCGATTCATAGTAAATACTGCACGAAGTCAACCAAATGTAACGGCGATGCAATTGGTTCAAAGGCTACAGAGAGAGTATGGTTTGCTGGTAAGCGGTCAAAGTTTGAGAAAACGACTGCATGAAGTCAACCTACGTGCTCGTAGGCCACTTCTGGTACCAGCGCTAAGGAGAAGCAATCGAGGAAGAAGATTACAATGGGCTATTGCACACGAAAACTGGAACCTTTCTCAATGGTCACTTGTGCTTTTCTCTGATGAATCCAGGTTTGGATTTCATCTTGATTCGCGAAGAGTACGCCTTTGGAGAGAACCTGGACGTTGGAATCGACTGCAGCACCCACAACAAGTTCATGCATATCAAGGTGACACGATTATGGTTTGGGCAGGAATTCGTCTCAGCGGTAGAACGGACCTCGTTTGGATACAAGGCAATATGACTGCTCTATAATACCGAGATGAGGTGCTAGAGCCTGTAATCTTGCCCCACAGACAGCAAATGGGACAAAATTTCCAGCTAAAGCACGACATTGCCCGTCCACATACGGCGCGTATCGTTGCAAGTTGGTTACAACAGCATGATATCCAAGCTTTAGACTGGTCTGCACAATCCTCTGACTTAAATCCTATTGAGCGTGCATGGAATATGCTTCAGAGAACAGCTCTTAGGAATTTCCCTGAAGATATTGTGCATGAAAACCAGCTTTTCTTGAATCTAAGCAGGACTTGGGGCAGTATTCCACAACAGGATATTGACACCCTTGTTTTGAGTATGCAGAACCGCTGCAGATGTGTCAGGAGAGTCTTAGGTGGATTCACGAATTATTAATTTAAAATTTTCAACAAATTTTTTAAAAAAATAGTTGTTTTGTTTAGGTTTTGATGTTTCAAAAATAAAGTTAAGATTGAAATTTTGTTCGATTTTTTCCTTTTCTTCTAAGTTTTTTTTAAAATTTGACTTTATCTAAAAGTTTATCATCAGATTAGATAGGCTATTAAACAAGGTTTATTTTAATGTGTAGGTGTCTTAACAAAAAGTTAATAGAGTTTTAGTTATTTAGGTTTAATTGAAATATCCCTAGACACTTTTGATGTGTGTAGATACGACGACGTAGTTCAAGAGCAAGTTTCCTTTTTTAAAGTATACGAACAAGATCTTAGAATGTTGCTATTGGTGCTGATTCTCTTGTACATCCCGCTAAACTAATTTTAGTCTTTTCTAATAAACACCATAGAAAAAGGACAGCAAATTGAACTATCAAATTAGAGCTGTCAAATTAGTCTACGTCCTTGCAATTGACATAAAATTAGACGAGACGTCCGACATGCCGACTAAATTCTCGTTGATATCTCGCAAATGGACTAGTTTGACAGCTCTAAAAATCTTCTATTCTTTTCTAATGATATATAATTATAAGAGATAGCGAGTCTAAATTAGTTTAGATTAGAGCGTGTGCAAGAGAATTTATTGTGCTGCAAATACTAGAATTTAGAGAAATGCTTAATTAATTCACAGTACTAAATCCGCAATGCTTGGAACTCTGTACCTCTTGCGTCATTAGTTTATGTACAAACTAACAGACAGGCTGTCAAAATAATATTTCCAAATGCAATATTATTTTGACAGTTAAGTTTTTTTTTTGTTTTTTTTTTGTTTTGTGGCAATCGAAACGACTTATCGACTATTCTGCCAGTGTCAAGTGATATTCTAGGCGTATCGTACAACCATGTGTCAAAGTTTAAACTGCCTTTGACATGGCTTTACACACCGTTGAAAAATCTCTCAAGTATGCTGGTCTCCTCACGATGTCTTTCCGTACCGTTTAGCAAGTGATCATTATTTTTTTAGACGCACATGAATTCGAAAAGTCAGAAGTGCGTGACTGGGTTTCAAACCATCTTTGACTTGGTAGTCCAATGGTCATACCACTAGGCTATCACTGCTTATCTATCTATCCTTCAAATAATATTACTTTCTCAAGAATTTCATTAACTCGACAGCCAAATAAAAGCAAACCAAACAATTCTACTTAATAAAACCTGATAAAACCTAACCAACAATGCCGAACGTACGTTTTATATCCCTAAAATGTATATCAAATATTGGGCAACAGCCGTTAGGAAACAACATTTAATTCTGTTGAAACGTTTTTATATTGCACACCATAACAGGGCAAACCTTTTACGGGGCCCCGGGCGTTTTTCAGCTTGTTAGATAGAACTTCAATTTTGGACCGGAGATCTTTTGTTCAAACTTTTCTTTCTAAGCGTATTGTAGATAGGACCGTAACTTTTGAGCAGTTTGTACCATTCCTTTATAAAGTTAAACTGATTGTTCTAATGTTATCTACTTCGAAGGATTGTTAGGGTTTTGTTTGCGTGTGTATCTTTTAATTTTTACGGTACATTTTGTTTTGGATTGGGGACTCACATGTTCATTAGATTCAGTGGTCTCAGTTTTAGTGAGACCAAAGATATTGGAAAGAAGAGTGAGACGTAATAGAGCCGTCTCTGTTCTTCCCGAGGAGTAAAAACGAGACAGGTATATGCACCCTGTTGCTTTAAAGTCCTACCAAATTTTAAGAAGTAATAGGGTCCCTGAAACTGAACAGCTTTTCTCAAGGCACATCGAACAAATCTAAAAATCGAAAATTGAATTTTCATACAAAGTGACTGGTCACGTGACTCGTGTATGAAGTTAAATTTTCGTTTTCAGATTTCCAATTATGTTCATATCACATTATAATAAACATACAATACGAATACTACATGCACACGTTAGAAAACGGCACACTCACACAAACATGCGTAACGACGCGTCGTTGATAATGCGATGATACTGCGAGCACCGCGACGTTCGCTTAGGAGTCTCGTCGTTACGCAATATTATGCATGTTTGTGTGAGTGTGCCGTTTCGAGCATTTGTACGTTGTTTCCGTGCTGTATTTTTATTATATTGTGGTATTATGGATCAAAAAATTTATAGACAAAAAATTGGCAGTACTTTAAAACAACAACCTGTATACTTAAATACTTTTTAAAACTGTCCATATTTGCGTTGTTTGTTAACTCGTACTAGGAGTACAGAATGCTAAATGATACGTAAACGGGAATAGATTTCAAAATGCGTGTTACACCATTTTTATACACTGGAAATTTCTTGAAAATATTGGCACGCAGAAAGCAGTACAGTCAACCGCACATCAGTGGTAACAATTTGACATTGACAGCACCCTTATTACGTAGCAGTTAAGGCTATTTTTGTAGTTCAATGTCACTACTGTCATGCGGTTGACTGTACTTTGCAAGTTGCAACCCTAGTTTTTGGTGTTATTCTGTCTGGGAAACCTGACTACCCTCTACAGTAACCTGTTTTAGGACCTGTTTAACCACGAAATTTCAAGAAGAAGAAATACCAGAACATCTACCTACCTTTTATTGACTCCTAACGAAACTGCTGCGTTTCGTGGATGATTTAAATTTGTCCCCACTCGCTGCCACCGCCTTTTCGTGCTCTAGTAACAATAAATACTTTTTTTTAATGACTCACGCCTGTGAATACCCCAGAGGTAGGCAGAGGTGTACAGTACACCCACGTTTTGCCGGCTACGTAATAGGGGGCGTGCCTATTGTCATTAACCGTACACAATGCCAGACTCCGTGCTGCTACTGAGAATTTCCTAATGGAAAAACCCAATTACACTTTGCCCGACCCGGGGATCGAACCCAGGATCTTGTGCTCAGCAGTTGCGCTTGCTACCACTAGACCAACGAGGCAGTCTGAGACCAATAAATACGTTTAGAGCTAAATATAAAAAATATTTATTTGACAAAAGAATACCGTATAGGCTATAATAGGTAGGTACCTGTTGTATACACGCAGTCAGATAAGTAGAAAGCAGATCATACCAACTAGCAGGTACACTTTGAACACTATTTTACACTATTTATTGCACTGTTTTCACAAACACTACACATTTCTATAATTTTAAACGTTGTCATTACGTAATTTTAATTTAAGATTAAGATTACTTTGTTGTTGTTGTATCCATGAGAGTTTAATAATGGGGGTAGCTTCACTAGCACAGGAAATATTATAATATGAGCAAATTATTTATCCGGGTAGTAGGTAGATACTATTCCTATGTCGGTACTTAGTAAATAATTATTGTTGTGATTTTAAGGATTTTGAACCTTGGAAAAACCTTGTAAAGTAGGTTTACCCAACTTATAAAAGATAAAAGTTATTGAGTTTATATAAAATCACTTTACCCTCCGGCTTATGAATGGCCATAGATAAATATGTTTATGACAGATGGTACCACACATTGTAATATTTTTTATACTATAGTTATTAGTTTAATGTTTATGTCGCAAATTTTATCTACTTTTTACTACAATTATATTTGATGACAAAAAAATTCATAGTTATTCAGATATCTTGTAATTTCGGGTTCTACTATGTAAAGTGTTCTAGTGGCGCCCTCAATTTTTCCAGACTCTTTTTGTATTATAAATAGTAGTATGAGAAGCGCGCTAGTGGCGCCCCCAATTTTTGCGAACTCTTTTTTTTCGTTTTTTTAACTATTATTAGGTTTTTTATTTTTTGGAGTTGCATAATACCGTAACTGCCCGTGGAACCACCTAGTTTTTATCGGAAGACCAGCATTTTACGCTGAGATAGGTACCTTTTTTGGTTTGTACAGTTAGGTACTATTCTTTTTATTTATATCATACGTCGTCATATATCTTTGGTAATTGTGAAAGACTGGAATATTTCTTTTTTCTTTCTTTCTCTCTTAATTTGCTTTATTATTTTATTACCTATATATTCAAACATTTTGTTTAACAGTTAACAGAACAGTTTGTGACTGTACCTACCTAATTGTTTATTCCAAAACTCAATTAATCACCAATTATGCGTTACCTTATCATTGATAAATAAATAAACTAGCCTGTACTTACTGTTCCACTGCATGGCAAAGACCTCTTCTCATACAGAGAAGGACTGATCATTAATCACCACGCTAGCTCACTGCGTGTGGGTGATTTCAGACTATTAAGTCCAGGTTTCCTTACGATGTTCTCCGTCACTGTTAGTCAGCGGTGTCTTAGATTTACTAAGTAAGTACAGATGACATTGAAAAAATCATTGGTACGTGCTAGGTTCGAACCCACACTCATGTGCTTACAAAACGGGTCTGTAACCAATGCGCCACCACGACAATTGTCCTTGATATCATCTAAAATGTAGGTAAGTTACCATTTTTCTTGAAGAAACTACCCTAGCTTATTTATTAACAGTTTTTGGTAAATAATGCCATAAAAATTGAACGTTAGCGCCAGATTGAACATCTCAGTATTTATGATGTTATTACTATGAAAATGGGTATTGTTGTTCATTTCTTCGATCAAGGTTGTCAAACATTATTTTTTGAATCAGCTAAGCATACAAAGATGAGTAAATGCTTACCTATATTGTTATTGGTACACAAATTATATTATAAATATATTTAGGCTTAAAGTCGAAAGGTTCGGGTCATGTAACCATTATGGTTGATGTGTAGAAACTGTTACCATCATTCTGGCAACAGTTCCTATACTATAGCGACGAAATTGGTTTTGGTCAAGACTTTACTGAATATACTGATACTACTGTATACTATACTAATACTGAAGTGTTTCAAGAATCTTTGGCTGACTCTTTTTCTCTCTTTTTCCTGTAGAAGTTAGAGTTCACATTGATATTCAATTTTGTTATAAAATATAATCAATGGGAAAATGGACAACCCTACTCCAGTACCTAATACACAATCCCATAAGGAATCATGGAGAGAATTTTACCACGAAAGGTTACAATGATTTTATTAACAATGTTCAGCTCATATCGAGATAGCATCGAACTGTTCCTGTGGCTTCCCAAGCAGTTAGGCCATTATTCAAAAAAAATTATATCTCTATTCGTAGTCAGAAATCAGAAATCAATTTTATTTTTCTCATTTTATTTCATTACATTCTCCTTTGACTTTTCGTAAGTAATGTGTTATAGCTAAATAAATAGCAATTATAATTAATTATATTATAAATTAATTATCATCTGCTCCGTGCCTCAGAAAGCACGTTAAGCCGTTGGCCGCAGCTGTTATGAAGATCTTTGACAGTCAAAATAGGGAGTCAGTGCCCTCATAAAATCATGACTACTAATCTCATTTTAGAATATCGTATCCCTTTGGATTGCAGGGTTCAATTAGGCAGTCGCTTCGTAAAAATCTGATATTCAGCTGCATCTAGTTAGATTAGAAGCCGACCCCAACAAAGTTTGGGTATAATAAAACTAGGAAAATAAGACAAAATAAATCAATGAAAGTGACAAATCATAACTGTGTTCTGACGTAAAATAGAAGTGTTTATATATAATTAAATATCCCGAGTACCTATTTCAACCCGTGTTAACATTAATGAACCATTGTTATGAAGGACAATAGGACAAATGTATGGGGAAATTGAAACTCCGTTGTATCCTTGTTACAGGGAACTACTATTCCAGATTTTATGTACAATTGGAAGGCACTCGGAATATGTAGTGATGTGTTTTGTAATACAAGATTAATTTGGACTGCGCGAATTTCGAAAGATGACCCTGACAATGATTTTGAACAAAAACTTATTAAAGCAATAAGGATTTTTACGTACCTACTACATTTTTTTTAAATTTGATAACCGCTCAAAAAAATTGTAAAAAAAATTAAAAATTCCAAAAAATTAGGTACTTAAAAATGTTTTCAAATGTTTTGCTGGCTGGCTTGGTTTGTTGGCTACATTCTTAAATTTATTGTTTAAATTTTCTCAATAAAAAATAAATAATGAGAGAAAAAATCATTTAAATTATCTGAAAAGTTTTAAAATTAAAAGCGGAACAGATGACGTCACTTGTTCTAATGTAGATGGAAAAGAGATGTCACTCCATCATGCATATTATCTTTATTTTGCGGAAAGGATAACAATATCTCTTGTTATCAAGAAATTTCGAAAGGTACTTAGGCATGAAGCGACTTATTTTAATAATAAAATTATTTTGTGACATATCGTTTTATCTTTAAATTTTCTTCACAGTGACATAATATTAACGAAGATAGGTATATAAAATGTCATAATATGTAGTGTTAATTCCACTAATTATTAAGTGTGTCAATTATTATTAAAAGCCGCTCACATAAAATTATGCACACGCATACATAATGTAGTAAGAATTTATAAACCTTATGTATTATCGTAAAATTGTAACACAGAATTTTGTACATCAAAGAATTCCTAATCAGGAAGTAACAAACCACTCTCGAAATATCACGAAACGAACTTGAAGCACCATCGCCTCGCGTCTCTTTTTCCAAATACGCTGACTGTCAGCATTTTTGCAAATCACGAAATGCGATCGTTTCAAAGCGAGTGTTGCAGTTGAGCAATATTGAACACGATATACTAAATGTGCCTTCAGGCCATTTTAAACTGTCGTACGGCTACTGTATTGTCGTGGTGGCACATTGTTTTCAACTTAAGCCAAGTTTTAAAAAATCTAGTGTATATTATTATCTATCATCATCATCAGCCTGTATTAGTCCACTGATGAACAAGGCGCGCCACTTTTGTGCGCTCATTGGAGGTATTCGCCCATACTGCCACGCTGGACAAGCGGGTTGGCAATCGCAGTAGCAGATGATTGCTGTTACACAGAAGGATGTTGCTGCCTATTCTCCGGATTTTTCCTTTTGTCGCTTCTTACGATACCCGCAGAACGAGTAGAGGTGGTAATATTCTTAAGCCGGAAACCACACGGCACTATTATTATTATCTAACGAGAAAATATCACTTCATTTTCAATACACGTTTCGGCCGTGTAATGCCTTAAATAAATACTTGCCACGATACAGCAGTGTCGCGAGTTCATGACCCGCTCGTAATATAACACTTGTTCAATTTTGACAATTTTTTTAAAGAAAATATCAGTCCGTACACTGCCACAAAAACAATTCGGACTTCTCAGTATCTATCTAGGCTTCATCATGATCAGACAACACTGTGATTTACGACCATTATGAGCTTGAAGTCATAATTAATAAGCTTTCCCGGTTCATGAGGCGAAATTAATTGGACTGTAATTTATCAATTTCTTTTGAGAATCTACATTTAGATAGCTTTGTTGGGCTGACTCATGTTTATCTGCTGATCCTTAAAACTAAATATTTAGTACCTATTTTTTCATTATACGTATGTTCATATATTAATGCAGGTGTGGTTTAAGAGTATTAGTGTAAATTAATGTGATATTCAGCTGTATCTGGTAATGAAACAACTTTTTAACGGATATAACTCGCGTTTTTATTTTGATAATACAATTCTGACGTTTCGAGTGCTTTGCAGCACTCGTGGTCGCGAAAATCGCGAAAAAAAAACGCGAGTTATATCCGTTAAAAAGTTGTTTCATTATGTTGAATGCTCGCGAAAGTTTGAGACTATATTATGTATCTGGTAAGATTAGTAGCAGACCCCAACAAAGTTTGGGAATAATAAGGCTAGGAGGACGGTGAAATAAATGTAAGTGTCATCGTCTAGCACCTCGTCAAATATATTTTCTTTCTTTTAAAGTCAAAATTGCGAGCCTTAGGTTCGAACCTGAAACCACCGATTCACTAGGTTTTCCCTGCCCACGCGATGCATTAATGAATTGGTTGGTATTTGATATCCAATCACTTACACTAAACATTAACTGTATTGAAGGGTGGAAAAAAGGTTGACTTTTATTGGCTTTCCCTTATTCAAACCATATAATCAATTCATATATGTAAATATAGATATACTTACATAATTATATGGAATATCAATAAGTAATTTCAGTTATTTATTTATTCTCAAATAATTTAATAAAGTAATGTGGAAGATCAACCAGGATTCACAAAATCTTCTTTATTTTAAAATTTCTTTACATATAACGTCTATCTGTCCTCACGGTTCAATCGTAGATCCACCATATTCCTTTTTTATCCCCCTCGCATACTTACTCTCTCGCTCACACACTCAATCGACACTTTGACACTCAGTCCTTTCGTCACTATCTTTTTTATGAAAAACTTGAAGGTGAATGAAAACATCGTGAGGAACAAGCATGTCAGAGGCCTACGGGTGGCTTTAACTCTGACGCCAGGATGTTCATCAACCATACGATAAAGAGAATAAAGAAGATTAAACTTAATTTGTAAGTATAGATCGCGCTCGGAGGTCATTTCTCTTATGCGAACCATTAATAAACGGTCGAAAAATAATTAAAAACCGCTGTAGTATTATAAAAATCTAATCTCCAATGCATGCAATTTAACCCTTAATAGAATAAGGCGGCCTAAATAAATTTTGCAAATGCACCGGTATTGTGAAGTGGACGTTGCTATGGCAACAGTAGTCCAAACATTCCTCGAATCTGGGTCGCTGGTGGACTCTCGGATATTCGCAAAATTCTGGCCGTCTTGCCCACCTCACGGTACTAAACGTCAAGTAGATACTTAAGTGAGGTCATTATGTACTGGTTACGATGCCCGAAGAGTTTGTATGTAGCTATAGCGAATAAAAAAGAAGTATGCTAGACGTGTATCGGTTTTCATAATGTCCTCCTGACCGAATTTTGGTCACAGCGGCTAATCTCAATAGAGCCAACGCAGGAGATATTATAGTGCACAAAATGTGTTCGCAAACACAAGTGCACTCTCTAGGTATTCCCGCACTCTTATAGTCTAATGGGACGGCAATTCGACACGATCGAGAGAGATCAGGCGCAGGGCCAACAGCTTAACGTACTTTTCAAGGCACGGAGTAAGTGATAATTAATTTGTAATACGCACATAATTTTCAGTCAGAGGTACTAGAGAGAGGAGACCTATTACTGTTTTTTCACTAAGCTATCACTCGTTTTGATAGAGACGGAGATATGAGACATTAAATATCAAAATAGTTATACTAGATTAAGAGCCTCACTATCAACGGATAAGTTTTAACGACTGGGTAAATTCAAAAATAGAACAGAATTTATCTGAAATTATCTGGCAGGCCACTGACTAACGGTGAAGGAAAACATCGTAAGGAAACCTGGACTTTAATAGTCTGAAATCGCCAACACGCAGTGAGCTAGCGTGGTGATTAATGCTCAATCCTTCTCTGTATGAGAAGAAGCCTTTGCCCTACATGGGACAGTTAAAGGCTAATAATAAATTAGCCTGTAACTGTCCCTATGTATTTGGCAGGTTACAAAAAGTCTCTTTACCAGAAAGCGGTGAAACAAGGCCCGAGTCTTATCATGACTTTTATTTTTAAAAGTGTTGCAAGTATTGTATAAGCTCCTTAATATTCAGCAAAAAAAAAATAGATCACTGGTACATTTTTTCGTACTTTGTAATAAAAATGTTAGAGCTAGAATAATCCTATTTTTCAAACAAAATACTAGTTTGAGAGCAATAAATTCTGAAACAAGAATGTAGTTCAAATAAAAACAAAGTATCATGTTCACGCTTCAGAATAGATTTTTGGTTTTTATGTCAAGGAATTCTCGGCAACATTTGAGATTTCTTATTTGTGAGAATAATAAAAATAATATTATTAAAATGTTTGACGCCCCTAGGCTAATAGGTACCTAATAATAACTATGACTTAACTAGCCTAGGATACAAATCATCTTAATATCTCCTGCGTCGATGGCCAATTTCCGTTGAGGTTGGCCGCTGTGACCAAAATTCGGTCAGAGGGATATACCTACGTAACACGTACAGTCGTACACACAGCAAAGCTTTTAAGAAAATATGGTAAAATTTAATCATATAGATGACATCTTGAAAAAATCGCAACCTTATCTTGTACCTCTGCCAACCTAATAGCTTTGCTGTGTGCACTATCGTGGACAAAGCCGGTGCACCACTCTTAAGGTTAGAGTCGCTTGCACCCGGCGTCCGAACGTAGCGCTAGCCCCGCCCCTACGCACGTAGCATCGTTCAAAGCATTTTAATCGCAAAAAGGTGCACCGTTCGTGTCTGCGATAGTAAATTAGTAATACAAAATGCAATTTTCAGGTAGAACAGAAACAAACAAAAGGAACATTCGGAATATTCGAGCTGTACTCGTATCAAGTCAATACGACGCGGATATCGCAAACAATATCGACGACTAACATCAGACTAAACATTGAAACATCGAGACGAAACATCGATCGGTTCACAATTCAAGAGTTTATCTTTCATGAAATGTCTATTATGATAGACGTTTAGGTACTGTTATCATATTGATTAGTTTAATCTGTTAACGTATCTTCTAGGTCGTGGAATTAAGTTTTAAGCTTAAACATGCTGAGGATGCAAACGAAATTATTTTTTTAAATTTATCAAAACCTTACGTTTCGAGTGCTTTACAACTCTCATGGTCGCAGGCTGAGGTGTCAAGCGACTGAACAGTTATTTAAAAATATTTTTGATTTTTTTTTACTGTTTGTTTTGAAAAGGTAATAAATATAACGCGACGGGAATCCGTTAAGGAGTTGTTTTTATTAACCTATAATAAATGTTTGAAAAATACATCACATCATAGTCAGTCATTTGGCGGCAAGGCTTTTATTTAACCAGCCATGGACAAAGCCTCCCATCAAAAGCTATGGTTGTTCGCTACTAATTTGTAAGCGGCATTGATGCTACTTTTCCCCGCACCACATAGGGCAAAAAAAAAACCTCCACCTATCTACGTTCTAATTTTCCTACATACCTACATGAAAGTGATTAAGGCCGCTTTCACATTTAGGCGATTATCGTGCAGCTGTTTTGACAATGTAAGCCTCTGCTTCTGTCGTGCTACTATCGCGCTGTTAACGTCCTTATGTGAAAACGCCAGCAGCATAAGCCTTCAAGTAGCCGCGCGACAGTCGCCTAAATGTTAAAGCACCCTTAGTGTACTACTTAATCGACCGCTATCTAATTCCGTGAGCATGTTAACGGGCCCCAATTCTGTCAATAAAATCCAAACGTAATGGATATTGAATCGATCTTTTGTACCCCATTTCGTTATGCGGTGTACACGGAAAATCAATCGAGTATCCATCAGACCGCAAAATAGGTACCAAACCTATCAAGGATTCTTTAACAATATTTGATAAATATATCCATTACCTACTCGATTTTACGTGGATGATTCGACAACTTTATCACAATGTCATGAATGTGGATTGTGATGATGGATTAGAGGGAAGATTTGATAAAGATACTCAATCGATTTTTAAAGGTTATTGAAATCAGAAAAAAAATGCGTAGAGCATTTTGAAACATAGAAGTTATTGTTATAAAGCAATACGTATCCAATCTTAATCCAAAAATGGAATTTGATGAAAACCAACCTATTGGAATTTTGAACCTAAAAAACTTCCGAACGAAGATTCAAAATTGTTATTTCGACCTCGCAGATGCAAGCAAGAATTAATTGTATGATATTTGTACTTAATACAAATTTACTAATACGATACAATTTGTAACTTAATACAAATTGTACTTAGTACAAAACAGAACACTTACGATTTGTAAAAAGTGATGACCACAAATTGAATAACAAAAGATTTTCGAACGTAACAAAACACATCAAACCAGATTATACCAATCATTCAGCAATCCAAAACAAACGAAAAATATTCCAAATAATCTTCGCAGTAAACTTGGAACTGTTGGTAATTGGCGTATAACGAATGCAAATTGTGTCGCAACGGGTTTACAACCAACACCAAATTCTAAGGCGCTTGTGTACCGTGTAAATACAATTGTCACGCAAATTGAGCTAAATAAAGTCAGTTTCGCGAATGATGATGAAGGTGACACCTACTTTTATTATGTTGAGCTTTAAATGTTTATGCCTAGACTTTAAGTTTTGGTAACAAAGTTGACATACATAGATACATTCTCAGTGCAACTTTATTATGGACAGGACTATGTTTAGCTTCAAAAAAATTGCATGTTCTTCAAATAAAATTAATTTAAAAATTAGAATTCTTAGCTAAATAAAAAAAATTTTGATTTGAAACGCCCAGTATTGCAGAACCGCAATTTCATAGGTAAAAACTCATTATTTCTTTTTAATCGACTTCATAATATGAGGAGGTTATCAATTCGATGCGTATTTTTTTTTACAAGCTTTTGCATTGCGACTTGTAATGTTTGTATGTTTAGTTTAGTTAGTTTAGTTTATTGAACTTTTATATGTTAGTTCGGATTCGATGACAATGCATTTTTATGGTAAGCTTAACTGACATTCAAAATTAGCTCCAGATAAAGGAACTCGTTAAAAACGTTCTTTTAAATAAAAACTTATTTCGAAAATAGTCCTATTCTAATATTTACCGTTGCAATGTTATTATTACTGAAGAATACAGTAGGTTACCATTACGCATGCGTGCCCATGCTGCATTGCAAAGCTAGATCTTAATGCTGATTTGAACAAAGCCATGCGCCAGTTTCTTATTCATGTATACGGATCAGAGAAATCAACCGTTACCGAGATTCTGTAGAATATTTTGTTTTGACGGCACGACGAGACTTTTATAACAGGAACGAGGCCTAATGGCTCTTCAAATATGGACGATTAGAACCGCTGTTAAAACTAAGCTTCTATATAAAGGACGACCGTGCCTCAGCCATAAACAAAGGCTTATACTGATGAATAGGCGTAATAAAAACGAGCTCCATTTTATTTGACGGCTCTCTGGCTCACAGGTGAAGAATTAAGGAAAAATTCTTCTTACATTAAATTAAACTGTTTTCTTAGTAAAATTGCGTTGTTGTTTAATCACTTGATGTTTAATTTATAAAAAACTTTAACGTAGCCGCCATCTGGCTATCCCATGAAGTTCATGAAGAAATTTTTATATTACTTTGGGTGGAAGGTCGTGTCACTGGTCGATGAATTCTGACCTCTTTTTAGAAAAAAAATATTGGAAGAAAGGTGTGTTTATGATATTAGACAATATCTTGCAGATATTGTAGATTACAATTAAATTACTTTTCGAGGGAGTTCTGGTACATTCTCAGAGAAGTAAAAAGAAAAGGAAAACTGTGGGTTTATGCAATAATTAATTTTACCTGTAACTGTAACTGCAGGGCAAAGGCCTCTTCTCATACAGGTAAGTCATGATGGCCCATTTACAAAGCGGGTTCAAATTCTGGCATATACCAATGTGACATTTTTAGTGTCATAATGTACTATCTTAGTTAATCTAGGACACTACTGACTAACGGCGAAGGAAAACATCCTTAAACAGACTTAATAGTCTAAAATTGCCAACACGATTGCGTGCGCCAAGATCATATTCTGTACGAAACGAGAGTTTGTGGAAATGAGAATAAATTCCATCCTTTCCCAGGTAATAAGAATAACAAGCTGATGCAGTTTTGTAACTGTTCCCAAACTACAAACATCAAACCTATTAGCAGCTACATTAAATCTTAGGACACTAAACTTCGAAATGAAGTAAGTAAGCAAAACGTAACACAATATTCTCCTCGTTTGCGCACAGTTCAAGTTCCTAAGTTCCCAACTTGGTTCCTTACTTATACATTAATTTGAATAACACCTCCTCTCCCGACTCGGACGTTGTCTTAAGTCTGAAGTCCCAACTATTTAGTTGAGAACATATTTCGGTAACATCAGAAATGTTGTGTCTTTGTTATTTGAAAGATTCTTCTCAAGTTATGTTTTTGATAACATATTTCAGACGAGAAAGGTTTGCAGAGTTTTTTTTATATATCTAATATGCTATATCGCATCCTAATCTCAATCAATCTGGCAGTTGATATTATAATTCAATGTCAAATTAGTTAAAGTTCGAAATTTAGATGAATGTTCGAAGATTACAAGCGGGATTGGAACCTGCAACCTATTGGTAAAGCTGTCAATCGCTCTGCCATTAAGCTATTCGTAATCGTATCGAAATTCGTATCGATATTCTCTTATACCTCTATATCATATGGTAGTTACATCCACAAGTTAGATAACACAAGCGGGGTTACGAATAGCATAGTGGCAGAGCGACTGGAGCCTTTCTCCAGTAATTCGTGGATTCAAATCCCGCTCGTAATCAAATTTTTTTTTCTACAAAACATTTCAAGCTTTAGTGTTAACATGATATGCAAAAATACTTTATAAAAAAATATTTATGTATTCGTAAAATCAGTTGCAGTTTCGTTAAATAAAACGGCTACTAATTTAACTGCTGACTAAGTTCGATGACGTAATAAAAGAAGGGAAGTGAATAGATTAAGGGGCGGTAATATTGACCCGTCTATGGCTATTTAATCATTCCTAGTTCGTGTCGTATCCTCCTACTATTGCAAGCAGATCCTCCCGGGAATCGTGACAAAGAATCTCGAGACATGTTGACTTTTCTCGGGCTCTGCATGAGTCGATATTTGTTTGTCTGGGAATCGATGAATGTACGAGAAGTTTGATCAGGAAACAAGATTTTCGATCACCAAAGTATACAAGATATTGATCTGTATTTGTGCCACATTGGAGATGTTATTCTACTGATACTGAACAAAAATAAATTAAAATATCAATACCAAAGGTTCTAATAAAAAAAGCAATATCATTTTTTTTGTGAACACGGGGTAGATTGACACAGGGTACATACAACTAACATTAAACTTCAACTAATATTAAAACCTTTTATTACTAATTAAATTATAGTATTTTTTTTGTGAACCACACGCCCTAGGCGTAGAAAGAGAATTGAAATTTTGACTGATGCTGGTAGGATACGGTGGCTTAGCGGTCAGAGCGTCGATACGGTACGTCGAAGATCGTGGGTTCGAATCCCATCCGTATCAGATGTTTTTTTAATTTTCTTATTAAATAATTATAGATGTTATTAACATTGAGTTTAGTTCCATACTATGTCCCATCAAAAGGCATACAATATGTAATCAAAGTCACCAAAATTATATCAAATATTAAGTAAGAATTAAGCAAGACAGAAACTATGTAACTTATCAAAACATACCCTTGTACGATAGCCGTTTTTACATTTAGCACAATGTGTAACAAATGTTCCATCAATATGCACATATGCACAGATCGATTGCCGTCTGAATGGAAGCATGGAGCACAAATTATTGCTATATTGCAGTTTCCGCCGACTCCCGTTGTTACTCAACGAATAACACAAATTGTTCGCTTTTGAATCAATTTTTTTTCTTTCTTTATTTTATGGTTGATGAATAACCTGTGGCCAGAGTTTAAACAGCCCGTAGGCCTCTGACATAACTTTACACACCGTTGAAAAATCTCTTAGGTGTGCTGGTTACAATCTTTTCCTGCACCGTTTGTCAATACGTATTAATAATTATTATTCTTTTAAAGGCACAAATAATTCGAAAAGATAGAATTGCGTGCCTGGGTTTCGAACCTACTACCAAAGGTCATACTACTGAGTCATCACTGTTCTCAATTTTATTTTAAATGTTTGATACAGATTTGCGTTATTTGGATATCGTAAATTGAATTAGGATCCAATGTACCTAGAAACGTATGCGGGCTTGTTTGTCAAAAGCAAACATAATGTTGTATGAATAAAATGTATTTTTAAGGTTCCGTACCCAAAACGTAAACGTAAGGTAAGTAGGTAGTTTCAGTGGAAAAAAGACAAATAAAAATCAATTCTTGGCGGCCGTACGCTTCACATTTTAAAAACTATGTCTAAGAAATGTCTTTTAAATATTATTTCGGGTCTATTCGCGCACAGATAATTCAAAATAGTCATTATTATTGGTGCCTTTACATCCAATATTGGCCAATATTAGTTAGGTTTAGGATAATATCACGATAATGCGAACGAATTTACGGGCAGAAGCTAGTTACTACATTATGATATACTCTTTTAAAGTAATTGTTCTACTCTCTGTGATATAACTCATGTCCTTAACCTAAACATACCTTCATTACTATTATAGCACATAATTCCAACTGGCATGTTGCCCAATGCCCATAAAGACACTATTAATATTTCCCCGCTCAAAATAGAACTTTACTACATTATATTATATTACTAATACTATATTTACCCAATAGGTTAAACAGAGGTATAACCAAATAATTTAATCTGGCATTAATAATATAAATATATAATAATTTTTGTATGAATTATGATTTTCTTTTTTTTAGGGAAAATGGCGCACATTAATATTTAGGTCACCGCCACCCATTGGTGTCGACACACCAGAAGAAGAAGAACTTCAAGAAGAACATAACATAGACTCACGCCTGATTGCCCAGAGGGGGTAGGCAGAGATGTATGTAGTACACCCACGTTTCAACGTCCTATAAGTCCCATGTAAAAAGGGGCGAGCCCATTGCTATTAACCATGCACAATTTCAGACTCCGTTCTGCTACTGAAAATTTCCTAATGGAAAAACACAATAACACTTTGCCCGACCCGGGGATCGGACCCAGAACATCGTGCTCAGCCGTCACGCTTGCTTGAGAAAAGGGTGTATAAATTAATTTTGACAACGAAAGAAATTGAGCCGCAAGCCAGTTCATTGTAGGTTGAATGCAGGTTGAATACGGCTTTTGCAGATTCGCGCTAAGACCGAGGTTACAAATTTTTATACCTACATTGATATCAACTGCACAAAATCATTTAATGACAAATCCAACTGCGAATTTGCATCTGACTGGCGTAGAAATTCAAAAGAATCCATTTATATTAACATTACTCGTTAATAGATATTTAAATCAACTAAAAAATAAATCTAACTTCATAACCCTGAAGTATTTGGCAACGAATTAGGAAGTACTATATTGTCTTCATCACTTAATTTCCTTAACCATACCATCAATCACATTGAATCTAATTACTAAATCAATTTATTGAATGACTTCTACTATCAATTACGTCTAAATGAATAGCCTCTCGGATGCTAAATAGTTAGTGAACATTATATAAATTGTTATTGACAAGGATCGGGACAGTGCCAAAATGTCTGGTGTTGACAAAGAATATAAAGTAATGGAGTGATCGTATTTTTTTGATCAAGAAAATGTGTTCATTTAACTTAAAATTTAGTGAATCGTAAATAAAAAACAAAGAAAAGAAAAAAAATATAAATCTTTTTTTTGTAAATTTCAGAAAAGCTAAGATTTCTAACGGATTTTCAATAAAATAATAAAACTGACTCAATCACTCAATGTCTATTCTCAGTCAGATTTTGTTGCTGACGTAGTTTTTTACACCCACGCACCGTTAAATATCTCCGTTTTCTTACGATGTGTTGAAGTAATTATTTTATTTTTATTAATAGCTACAGCTTTCATAGGATATGTTTTACCTTGAGGATTAATTCACAGTTTGTGGGTGTATTCATTAATTTATTTATGATTTCGAAGTCAGTAGTGCTTGCTTGGTTCGAAACTGACCTTTAATTGGCTTGACCAGTCCAACGCTATGCTATCAGTGCATCCTTTCCTCAGTTGAATGTGTTTCATTTATGAATCCATTCACTCCATTTGTTATTACTTCTGGTTTTAATGTATGTATGTAGCAATTTTGCCAAACTAACTGCACGCGACATGCGACATGCGACAGTCTGTTGACTTTGGGCTTCTGTTGATATTAACCTTTATGTCATACAAATGACATCACCTTAACTATCTACAATCATAATCATAAGTTTCAGTGGACCGTGTCTTTGATATTTTGGAGTGATTCATCATCATAGTAGAAAAACAAATACTTATTATTATCATAATCATACTAGCTCGTAAACAGTGTTATTACAAGAAAAGAAAAGAAAAGCGGACGGTAAATCTAAAATACGGCCCTAGGGCGTAATTAATTTTTTATCAGTTGCTGCGCGACAGAAAGAGAAACCAACAAATAGACTGAGCATTTATAATATTAGTATTTGTAACGATTTTGAATAATTATGCTCTAATATCTTTGCATCTCTCAGCGACATAAGCGTTTTAGTTTTTTTTTTTCAGAAAACTGGACCGCAAGGCAAAAGTTACGATACGATCTACGAGTTATCATCGTAGATGATTGAATGTAAAGATAATTTCAATAGCACAAACAGGGTTACTGATAGCTTAGTTGCGAGAGCGGCTGGTTACAGGTTCAAAGCCTGCTCAAAACCAATTTTTTCTTTCAACAAAAATTCGAAACTTTAGCGTTCGCAGCGCATGTATAAAAACGTTTATGTATTTCTAGCAAAAAATATTCTCTAATTTCACGGAAACAAAATCTAAAACAGAAGCTTCTATAACCTAATATACGTCAAAATAAATATTTATTTTCAGCTCATCTTAGCAACCTTTTTCACAATATTTTTGGGGTCGTCGGCTCCAGCCTAACCAGATGAATATCAGTAATTTAGGAGGCGACTGTCATCTAACCTTCGCAATCCAATTACTGAAGGATATCCTGCCAGTATTATGTCATGGTCTCTAAATTATTGATGTACAGTTTTCTTCCTTAGTTTATTTATGGTTCACTTACAAGACATTTTCGAGGTAAATTTTGGTGTGCCGTATATTTTACGCGCGAGTGATAGCCCAATTTTCTTGTATATGTAGATGTAGGGGTAGGTACATCTAGGTATAAAAAAAAAAATATATAATTAGGAAATTGGGCTTCAAGCTTAAACCTTTGACTACCGCGTGGACGCTAGCGTCGAATAACAATTGATTTCCTTTGAGTCCCATTTCTGGGTGTTAGAAGATTTAATATGTTAAAAATATTAATGATTGTGATCAAAATGATGTTCTCTTTTATAATGATGTTCTTTTAGATCGTGCGCAAGAGAATAAAATTAACAGTATGAGATAGATAATTATGTCAAATGTGAATGTCATTTATGTCAAAAATATAAATATCATGTAAATAATATCATTCACATTTTTTTCTTATTGTTTATCAGGGAGTAGGTATTAATAAGGATTTTTATAGAAGACACAAAAAAATTGTTCACATTTCAGTTCAAAAATACAGTTTCTTTAAAATAGTAGTTTAGAACCATAACCTCGTACCTAAAACTAATGACATTAATGGGTCATGTCAATAATGCAACGGTAAGTCGCACCCACGAGATATTGATCGCCAGTTCGACGCCATAGCCCGTGTAACAGTATTGATTAGGTAATAGCTCACTGCTACCTAATCAATACTGTTACAACTAAGGAAATGACAAAGGTTTTTAGAATATGAAGGTTGAAAATAACACTTGTGTACTTGATATTAATCTACTTTTAAGGTTGAGATTAATATTAAGTCATCATCGTCGGCTTCTAATCTAACTAGATGCAGCTGAATATCAGTTGTCTACGGAGTGACTACCTATCGTGACCTCTGCAACCCATAGGTATACGATATTCTTATGTTAGATCAATTGTCAGGATTTTATAAGAGTACTGACTCCCTATATCGACTGTGGAAGATCTTCATGACAGCCGGGGCCAACGGCTTAACGTGCTTTCTGAGGTACGGAGCAGGTGATAAGTAATTTATAATACGCACATAATCTACGAAAGAGATGCCTTGGATATAATCTACAAAAATCAAACCTGAGATCTCTGACTTGCCAGTCAACAGTCAAACCATTTTATAGTAACTTATAAATCAAAATTAATATCGATATTTAGTATAGGTAATAATTAAAAAGCTCTAGTTAGTAGTTATAGTTCTTGAACTTGAAATTAATAGGTAAACTATTTCCCGAGATATTTGGGACATATTTGGTGGTTAATTTACGGTATTCTGTCAGTTTTCATCTGTTGTTTAATGTGTAAATATAAGACTATGGAAGAAATAACACAAGACAATTAGCACTCATGGCATGTAAGTACTTGAATAAAGATATAATATACATTTAAATATATATATATATAATAAGCTTTCTCATACGTAAGAATTTAATACGATACATTCTTGGAAGGGTTTCTAAGTCACTTCTGACATCCAATTAAAATTATCTTACTCGTATGACACGACAAAAATGTTGATGTTCGCCAAATTAAAGTAAACTCTCTTCAACCCTCGCCTTCACTTCCGTGGTTATAATCTATACTTATTTATTGTATAATAATATTATAAAGAGGTAAAGTTGTGAGTTTGTGATGTTGTAGGGGTAATCTCTGGATCTACTGAACCGGTTTTGTAAATTCTTTTACCAATAGAAAGTCACGTTATTTGTGAGCTGAAAAATGAAACGACTTTTCGTGGTAGTCGGATTTTGGAAGTAAGTGGGAGAAAAATCGGTTCATCACTAGTAAAAATGTTTACCATCCAACGAAATGGGCACGGGTCAGCTAGTTTTTAAACCGTTTTATTTAACTTGACCTGTTTATTATTCATATCCATAATATTTATTACCTTCATAATTATTGCTTTTACATGGTGTTACATTATATAGATTTGAAACATAAACTATGTTAAGGTACTGCGATATTAACTTAAATTTAATATTATTCTACATCATAACAATCGTATACTTACTAACTACTTAATATTATAAATGCGAAAGTAAGTTTGTTTGATTGTTACCTTTTCACGCCTAAACTACCAAACCGATCATCCTGAAATTTTGCGTGTACCTACGTGGTCAGGTGTTGGTACAGAAATGAACCTAGTGTAGGTACCCGAAAAAAGTACTGTTCCCGAGGAAAATAACAATAACGTCCTTATGATAAAAGATGGCGCCACGTGTCTTTTGAATTATCATTGAAATTGAAATTCTAAATAAACGCAAGCGAAGCCTTATCTCAATTACAATTTTATCATTATTTCATTTAAATGTTTAATCTAAATATCACTTCCTTAGCTTTCATTCCTTTCCTTTTCGTTCCGGACTTTCAAAATTCAAAGCGACCATATCTTTGGACATCTGTAGCTTAGTAATGATTACCGCAGAGCCAATGTTACGTAAATATACGAGTCGGGTGTAAACGCTTATATTTACAGCCCGATTCTTATATACAAACGGACAGCCATTTTCTTTTTATTTCATTTGTTACTAACTCTTTGGTCAGTATTACTGCAAAGTAAAAGCCTTGCTGATAATGTTCTCGTCGTAAATGTATTCTAATGGCCCATAAAACTACAGGGTTAATACGAGCAATATATCTGCTCCAATATTTTCGAGTGAAATGAAAAAATATAGTATCTAAAATTTAAGGAAAGAAACGGTTTGAATAAATATGCCTTAGGTGAAAAATTTAATATTCCAAAAAATGATTGTTATATTTTATATTTCATTAGGATTGTCCGATGGAATAGCAATCCAACAGGAGAGAGATCAGGCGTGCTAGTGATAATTATGTTATAATACGCACTTATCTTGCGATAAGTCAGATAGAGTCAAAGTGGCGTGCTTTGGGTTCGTCACTAACTTGCCAGTCAACTAGATTATCACTAAACGAGCTCTAAATACAGCTCATAATCGATTTTTAATCGATCAGGTTCTGACCTCATCTTATACATTCCTCTCACTTTTCTACTAGAGCTTACTGGCTGGTGGTAGTACGTGGGCTATAAAAGCCACAACTAGTTTTATTATTATAAGAACACATAAAAACCCTTCTGTTGCAAGGGAGTGATTTCATATTTTTGTACGCAAATTCCACATGAAAACATATTAGGATTTAGGTGAAATATTTTCAGAATTCGTCGTCACGGAGTATTTATTTAGTGGTAATGTCTTTGTTAACTTTGATAAGATCTCGAAAATGAACCTAAAAGACATTACACAAATACAGTATAACCTTGCATAATATTAATTCATTTTCATTCATTAATTCAACCGACTACATAACACGTAAGCATATTCACAGTGAAATGAAAACGAAACCCTTTCCTTTATAAATACAATTTGTTGGAGTAAACTCCGATTTATTTTTGCATCTGCCCCACGCGGCACCTGTGAGAACAAATAATACAGAAATTAAATGGATTGCCGACTTGCATGTATGGAATTCACATGTAAAACAAATCTTCCCTCGAGTGCTTCCAGGGATGATGAAATATCTGACGTCACCACATCGTTCAAATACGTTCCCAAATATTCCAAAATAATATTATTTTCGTGTGAAAATGATCGTCGAGGGTGAATTTGTTGGAATTTTTTTAATAAAAATTTTTCAAATTTGTATGTTAAAAAACTGCGTCCCTTCGGTCGATGTTTGAAGGTCAGAATATTGTTGTAAAATTTTGTGTTTTTAATTCATAACGTCACGCTAAGTTTGTATTTAACCCAGTCGATTAAGCAGCGATTTTTCGCCTTTTATAAACGCCATGAAAAGACAGCCTGTTACCTCATAACGGGTTCCAGATTCAGATGCATAGAAAACCTAATCGGCACTACTCAAGGCTTAAGGTATTTTAAAATTATCGCTAAGCATAAAACATACATTTTAAAACTTTAACGCGATGCAAATAATTTATTCTATTGTAGGTTCTTTTCGACATATCATTGAAATGCAAAATTGTCTCAACAGTTATAAGTATTACAAATAGTTTCACGCAGGTGAATCTCTTTGAATGCAAAGAAACGTAATTCATGTTATATAAAGACCATCTGCGCTACTATTAGTCACGAATGCATATGGTCGCGCCGGCTGGTCAAATGGGAAACTGTGTCAGTGCGAACATTTGTTACTTGCACTCACGTCACAGATTACGTTGTCCGATACAAACACCGCTCGTACTAGTAGGTTCAAGGGGAGCCAGCCAGATTGCCGTCTCGTTCGTTCACTATTTATAGTTCCTCGACTATTCAGATATTTGCGCTCAGTGCAGAAATGTCCGGAGTCGCGAACGACCAAAAACCCGCGCGGCGACCCTCCCAGAGAGCTTCCCGCAGGAAAAGCGCTCGGGAGAGGAAATTGCGCGCTCGCACCGCCTCAACACTCGACCCCAGTGAAAATCAATGCTGCGATCTATCTGCGACACGGACAAATTAAAACCATCGACGTCAAACTCATTAGACGGTGCAATTCCGCGCAATCGACACACGCGAACTTATGCAATCGTTTTCAACATTAACAGCCTGCTTACAATGTGATGTTCAGTAATCATTTTACAGTGCGTGAAAGTGACCGGTGAGCCGGGTGTCTTACATTTGAATATATAGTCACTTGACCATGTTACGTTATTATTTCTGTACGAAAAACAAAATTGACATTGGTGCTATTTCAAAGTGAATGTCGGATTGTTTCGGTTGGCATCGCGCCAGAATGTATAAGAACAGCTGACTGTAAACAAACAAATTAGCGGCTTGTGGACAATCGTTATACATATTGAAAATATTTCCTGCATAAAGAATCCGCATAATTGTTTTAAGAAAACATCACACAGTTAAATATGGCTGGAAAAGATGAATCCAGTGACAGTGACGGTCCCATAATAGACGATAATATTATTCGCATACAACTAAGAAAACCGAGTCATAGAAAATGGGAATTGCGAACGCGAAATCTCTCTCCTGGGATAAGATTTCCGACAATACAGCTTTTTGATAGCGACGGAAATCTTCTCGTAGAAACCAATGACGAAAATATATCTATTAAGAGTTCCGATTTTGATGATTCGCCACTTAAATCATCTCAATCACTAAAGGAGAGAGATTTCCGTCACATTATTACCAATAAAACGATCAGAAAGCACAATACAATTTCTGGAGACAAAATGTATACACGTGTTTATAAAACCCCTTTTATGGTAAATGGTGACACAAAAAATAAAAATAAAAGCTATATTATACGAGACGGTAACAGTGTGGCAAACATTCCAAGTAAACTCACATTTAACAACTTTACTAATTTACAAACAAATAGCCTGAAGACCACCCCTTTTCACTCCGAAGGGCTTAGTGAAATAAGCAGTTACAAAAGTTCTGACAACGAAACTTATGGCGATGTAAATCAAACGTCCAAAGCAGATGACGAAAACCTTGAAAAATATTCCGAACAATTAGTTACTACTCCGAATAGTCCTTATTCCTCCCATTCCTCCTTAAGTGAAACTAACCAGATAATCGATGATTTATCTTCTAATAAGGAAAACGTACCTGATTTGGCTCTTCATAAATCTAAATCATTCAACGACGCCGCTTTTAGTGGTTCTACTAAAATATATGAAAAAGATAGTCTACCTCGCACTAAATCTGGCGTTGTGTATAATCCTCCTCACAATAAAATATCGTTTCTGAACACTTACTTAAAAAGCTTCCAAGCTCGAGTGAGCTCTAATCCGGATTGGTTTGCTCTACATCGCCGCCGAACAATTGAATATGCCCCAAATTCCCGCTCAATCCCAAAGTGTCAGGAATTTCCGAAAATCGCCTCGGAAAAACGTTCTACCTGCAAAACAGGAGATATGACGTCAGACAATGAATTCATTAATATTCCAACGGACGACGCGGCCAATTGTGAACTGAAAAAACGTTTGAAAATCTATCGACGTGGTTTATCGGAAATGGCGTTTAAGCACAGAAATTCATGTGTACTTACGAAAAAGAGAAGACATTCAGTGAGTGGTTCGTCTCAACTCGTTCATACTTCCTCCTCGGAGAGTGTGGATGAAGCTGACGTAGTACTTTACCGCTTAAAGAGGAGGATACTTAGGAATAAGTTTAGAGAGAAAAGGCGGAGCATCGGTATGAAGTTTCAATTCAGTAAGTGCTTACTTTTAATTTATTACAGTTTAGATATTGGGCCTTTATTCCCGATAAAAATTGAAAAGTAAAGTAAACTTTATTGTTTTTGATTGAGTAAAGTACAGATGTTATTTATACTTATGATAGTGTTACAACAATCAGCCCATTTTGAGCATACAATAATTTCAGGTAAGGAAACTTATGGGAATTTATACCAATAACAATAAAACTAAAATAAGTACACCAGTTTACTATCAAAATTATCAAGGCTTATTTTTTGATTCCTGATAATCCTTAATAGTGTAGAAACATTTTTCAATTAGCCATCTTTTTAAACGTACTCTAAATAGCCTTAAGAGTAATTCTCTTAGGGACTCGGGTATTTTATTAAAAATTTTAACACACATAAACATGCTATTTTTATGTAGCTTTCACTAATAACGATTCAGATTTCTAAACATGGCTAAGCTCATCGCAATTTACTATGCACAAATTTTAAAGAAAACTAACAACGGAATATATGAACACTGACCCAATGAAGTGTTAATTGCGTTAACATAATAAAGTGTTATGCAAACTTTATGTAATTATGCAATATTTAAATTTATATTTGAGAGACAAAACACGTAGCACATTTGTTATTCGGGATGTGACCATGAATTTTTATTGCCGCATACTCACCACGCGAGCATTCCATCTTATCTGCAAAATAGATTTTCAGAGATTTTAAGTATCTATAACAAAAATATTGTAAAATGAATTATTATAGTGTAATGTTATTTTCCTATTTTTTTTCTTTACTTTTCTTTTAGCATGATTATGTAGTAGTTTAAGATAGAAAATAGAAAGTTATTTATAAAAAAAAAACAATCGAATAAAAGGTGATTTCACGAACGAAAAATATCAAAAAACATGAATACCTAGGTATATTGTTTTTTACTCAATGCATTCCAGTAAGACTCTTTTAGTTTTTTTTTTTTTGTAGTTTATACTTTATGCTTTTTTTTTCACTATGACCAGTATTTTCGCGAAGCTCCCACAGGAGCAAACTTACAGTGTGGCCAGACTAGAATAAAAAAAATATTTTCTAAATCTTCCCACCACCCGTTTAGAACATCTGGAATCTCCGCGTGGGCTGTCTAAATTAACTAGGTTAACTACGAGAACCAATAAATCAAATTTCGCATTAAGTATTTGACAGGTATTTAAACAATAGCTTTGTAAATCCTGTAAGCAAAGAATATTTATAACGAAACAAATATCCTAGTAAAGCTTCTGTAGTCCAAAAATATCCTTTTGTGCGTCAAAGGGCAAGGTATGTTAATATAATATTACCTTTCCTTATCATTATTTATTGCTTACTTCCACTAGGTGGAGCTACGGTCCATTTGTTAGACAGACGGCCGATCAGCACAATGGTTAGAAACGACAAGTCGAAACTATAAGGGTTCTTGATTTTACTACGGAACCCTAAAAAGAGGTGTAGTAGAAGAAGTATTTTAACGCGCGCACGTGTCAACCGACAAAAATTTTGCGAATTCCTTGGCACCTTTCACGTTTACCGATTAGAGTTTACAATGTAAGAAAACAAGGGCTTAGTTTACAAACATCGAAATTACATTTTAAGTGTTTACATGAAACTACTAGTAATGTAGTAACAGCCTAGTGGTATGACAAAGGTCTTAGGTTCGAACCCAAGGCACGCACCTCTGACTTTTCGTAAGATAAGTGCGTATTATAAACTAATTACCACCTGCCCCGTGCCTTTTTGTTTTTTTTGTGGCTGAGAGGAGTAAAAAATGTTTCTACCTCATACCGTAGTCTGAGGACGTACGGTTATGTGGGGCTGTGCTTGTTGTACGGTTATGTTTCAGAATTAATTAATTGTCAATGATCGTTACTGCGTCAAGTCTTATTGAAGATCTATTAACACCTACAAGATAATTAAACTTAGTCATACAATTTAATGTCGAGATTTAAACTTTGACACATAGATATTGAAACACGCAGGGGAAGACATTTTTAACGGGCGAGCCCCACATAACCGTACGTCCTCGGACATGCGGTATGCGGCAGGAACATTTTTTACTCCTCTCAGCCACAAAAAAAAAGTTTACTCTGACTCTAATATTAAATATTGATATTAAAACTTTCTTTACATTTCCTGACTCAGTAATCAAACCTTTCAACCAGCGCGCGGCATCATAATGAGCACCGATATAATGAGCCAGTAATTTCTCACAACATTTTCTTGTCATTCTACATTCTGTGTTCTCCTATATCAGCATACGTTGACATAAGTTAATTAAAATTAATTACCAACAAGTCTCTTAATATAATAATGTTCATCCTTTTGTCACTTGATAAACTGTCTTCTACATCATTAACCTTGTTTAAAGTAAGCAAAAACATTATTTTACAAAGTTTATAAATCTAACCCATGATTTTTTACCGTGATAGCTAGACAGTTTAAATTTCCACAGACGATGTATTTCTGTTGCCGCTATAACAACAAATAAAATAAAGTTAATAATTAAAAAAAGGTCTCCATACGAAAAAAATCTTTATTTTTACTGCATATATGTACTGAACCCTTTGTGTGCACGTCCGACTCGCACTATTTTTATTCCATGTTTCATCAATGTTTTATTTCTTAATGCTCAAATATTTATTGCATTCTAAGATGTACTAAGGTGGTAAGTTTAATATAATTAACAATTAAATAAATTAACATTTAAGGAGTTCCCATACAAGAAACGTGATATATTTGCCATTTTTTACCGGATATAATAACGGCAACAGGTGAGATCTTCCTACCCTATCGAGCACAGCAAATTAATGAATAAATTGTTACAAACATACAAAAAAGTTACATAATGTGTTCACAACTTATTTTCCGAATTATGTCTCTGGGATATGTACAATATTATAATTTGAGCCATTCCCATGTGGCCCACTGGGCAAAAACCTTCTGCCTTAGTCATCTCTTTCTAGGCATCCGATACCTGTAGCTACTTTCACCTAATATATCTATTTAATTTAAATAATAACATTTAATATATCTAAACGTTAATTGGTTCAATTTATTTGTTCTATTGTGACCCATTTCTTGAACTTAAATGTATTAAAATCAGATTTAGTATTTAATCCATTACATACCTATATTACATTTGATTTGAATAAAAAAAATCTTTTGTCAAATATAAAAAACCAGGTACGGTAGCGCCATCTATGGTATCGTCGCTAAAATATTTTCTATTCAAGTTTTCAACTTAGAACCAACTGTTAGCACATGAAGCGCAGCCTAGCGGCATTTTTGTGATACTTTTGGTTAGCGAGTCTTGTAAGCGTAGAACAGTTTTAGTTTCGTACCACTGTGCGGCAGGTAACAGGTTAAAAATTTTATGACTTACACAATAACATATTTAATATTTATTAAATAAGTACCTGAACAACTATTTCATAGTATTTATCGCATGAAAATCATAAAATATATATCGAATAGATCGAAAATCTTATTAAATCTACAGATTGGTTATTGTGGCGACATGTTTCAGCTATTTTCATAAGATTGAGACTAAAATACCTCATTCAGGATAAAAATATCTGTCGAACGTCTGCTTTTAGAAAGAGTAGGTACCTATGTGTGTAAAGCGAGACGTCGCAACACGACGTCGTGTTTACGTTTTATTACCTAAGAGTAGCAATATCTGCGTGTTTACAAATATTTAAGTCCAGACAATATCTGTTGCTCGATACTATTAGATTGTCTTAAAGCAGATGTTATGTCAACTGCAGTTTTTAGTCAACAAAAACCCAAAAACCTTAAAACATTAGTACCAAAACACTGGTTTAAACCATACACGTTTTTTTTGGAAAATCAGGAAGCGCAAATGCTTAGCACGAAATCCTGGTTTCGAACCACGGGTCGGGCCAAAGTGTTATTGGGTTTTACTATTAGAAAATTGTCAGTAGCAGTTGTGCTCGATTAATGGAAATAGGCTCGCCCACTATTACATGGGACTTAAAACATAGCCGGCAAAACGTGGGTGTACTGCATACACCTCTGCCTACCCTCCGGGGAATACAGGCGTGAGTTTATGTTAAAAATAGTTTTCTTTTGAAAAATCTAACCGCTACACGAGCTTTTTGCTTCGGATTCCATAAATCTAAGTAATTGCTTCCTTTCTTCCTCTGCCCCTGTCGCCGCTCACGGAGAAAACCGACGAAAAAGTGACTTTCGCACGAAAACTACGGAATGTTGGCACAGAGCCAACACTTAGAGATGTCTGTCTTTAGAGATCTCGAAGCTTGTCTGCTCTCCTTGATATCTCACACATAACTTGAAAATAATACACACAAAATCGCATTTCTATTTGTTAAGTACGAGGGACAGACGAGTGAAACAACTGCTTGCTAATAACGCACTGACGTTTATTCCATGAATTCTTAGTGGTGCGTAGGCACACGCACACATACTTAACATTCCTTCCCCTAGCTTAGACATACAATTAATCAAATAAGCTACACAAAAGTCCTTAAACTAATGTTATCATACTCTCTAAAAGAACAATTTGTAATTGACCTTAGGCCGATTGCGTTTAGACCGTGGTGTTGGCGCAGATTCATTTGCCTCTAGTTGGACTGGAGCTTCCCCCGTGTAGCTGGTATTAGGAGAGCCGCGTAAGGCCTCCTGGAATTCCTCCTCCTCTCCCGAATTGTCAGCTGATGAAGGCTGTGAAACCACTACGGGTGATCTTGGTGGAGGGACTGCATTTGTCAACTCGGAACTATCAGCAGCAGCTGACGTTTCTTTACTTCCTTCATCAGTCCCTGGCTGCGCCACTTCTTTAGTTGTGTGTGTATCACTTGGTCCTTCTAGGTCTAGATCCACGTCTATGGAATCATCGCAATCATCGCCCTTATACAAAATAATCTGATTTTTATGCTTCCTTACGGTCGCCGAAGTCACTACGTCTCTAATTAAATACAATACCTTGCCGACCTTTTTAATCACTATCCCTTTGCACCACGTATATTTACCGTTGACAGTATGATTTTTATAATTAACTAAGTCACCCGTGGTGAAGACTTGGGTGTTATGTCCACCCGACTTAATTTGCAAACACTGTTTACGTTTGACCACATTAGCGAGAGCAATGGATGAAGGCGATGGCACCTCGGGTTTAATTATATCTAACCGCGTTCTAAGCTTCCGGCCGTAAACCAACTCCGCCGGTGAGAACCCCGTTATAGTGTGAACGGAATTCCTGTAGTCAAACAAATATTTTAAAAGTTTGTTATTTACATTACGCGCCCCCGTACTACTAAGCAAGCTAGTCTTAATACCTTTTTTAACTATTTTCACATAGCTTTCTGCCTGTCCGTTGCTGGCCGCGTGATAAGTCGGTGACGTCACGTGAGAAATTCCGTTCACCCTACAGAAAGCCTCAAATTCATGTGATGTGAACGATGTACCATTGTCGCTGACCAGCGTACGCGGAATACCAAACCTTGACATAAATTCGTATAACCGATCAATTGTTGCTGAAGTAGAAGTATTGTGTTTCATATTATACACCTCGACCCACTTCGTATAAGCATCCACCACTACTAAAAAACTGTGCCCGTTAATCGGGCCCAAAAAATCAATATGTACCCGATAAAATGGTGTTGGGGGGTAATCCCAGTGCGCAATCGGCGCCCGCGCAGGTGATGACCGTTGCTGAATGCACACGTCACATGATCCTATCAAACGCTCTAAAGCTGCGTCTATCCCCGGAAACCAAACACGCGAACGCGCCTCAGCCTTCGTCTTAACAATTCCTAAATGAGATTGGTGTAATTCCGTTAAAATTTTACCCCGCAACTTTTCTGGAATCACGACCTTGTGCCCTCTCATAACGCATCCGTTTTCATAAGATAATTGCGTCCTACATGAATGATACGGTTCCAGACCATCATCATAGATTTTCCTAGGCCATCCATTCAGCACAAACTGCACCACCTTACGCAAGGTCACATCCGCATCAGTCGCCTCGCGTAACATTTTTAAAGTTACTGGTAGGCTACCTTCTAACACAAAATTAATGTAGGAGGCATGATCGAGGTCGGGAATCGTGGCATCAATGCCCCGCGCGCCCCGTTCCGCAGTCCCCTCGGGTAAGCAGGCGCGAGATAAAAAATCTGCACTGTTATTAGCGCTTCGCACATATTCAATTTTATAATTATAACCGCTCAAGAATAATGCATATCTCTGTAGCCTGTTTGCCGAGACTTCCGGTATACCACGATGCGCCCCAAAAATCGACAACAACGGTTTATGGTCGGTACGAAGGATGAAAGGAACAGATCTACCGTATAAATATTGGTGGAAGCGCCTAACACCAAAAATAATCGCGGTCGCTTCCTTCTGAATCTGTGAGTAACGTTTCTCAGCAGCATTAAGAGAACGCGACGCAAAAGAAATCGGTCTCTCAGATCTATCGGATTCTATTTGCGATAATATCGCAGAAAGCCCCGACGGTGATGCATCTACTGTTAAAATTATAGTCGCATCTGGGTTAAAATGGGCCAACACCTGGTCTGACGCTAAACATTTTTTAATAGTGGTGAACGCTTTGTCGTGATCCCGTGTCCAACACCATCTACTACCCTTCTTTAACAACTCATATAACGGGCTTAAAATCGAAGACGCGTCAGACACAAAACTCCTATAATAATTAACCAACCCCAAAAATGACTGTAATTGATTAACATTCGCCGGCACCGGTGCCTCAACCATAGCCTTAACTTTCTCTGGTGATTTATGTAACCCGTCTTTGTTTATCACGTAACCCAGGTAATTCACTTCGTTCTTGAAAAATACACACTTGTCTTTTTGTAAGGTGAGTCCCGCATCCTGTAATTTTGTCAACACTTGATGTAATCTATACATATGCTCAGATCTAGTTTTACCGGTCACTAAAATATCATCTAGCATGCAGAGCGTGCCGGGCACGCCAGCCAGAACGCCCTCCATCGCGCGTTGGAACACGGCGGGTGCGCTCGCAATACCAAAACAAAGGCGTGTATGTTTGAAAAGTCCCCTGTGAGTATTAATGCAAGTTAATTCTTGTGACTCATCGTCCAATAAAAATTGGTTGTAAGCACTCGACAAATCCAATTTAGTAAACTGCTGACCCCCATACAACTTAGAAAATAGTTCTGTCACCGTTGGCAAAGGATACTGATCTATTATCAATTGTTTGTTTACGCCAGTAGAATAATCGGCGCAAATACGTATCGATCCATTTTGCTTTAACACCGGCACGATCGGTGACGCATACCGCGCGTGATCAACCGGTTTTAAAACACCTAACTCCACCAAACGATCTAACTCTTTATCTACTTTACTTTTTAGGGCAAAAGCGATCGGTCGGGCCCTACTAAAAACGGGCTTCGCATCTTCCTTTAATTGTAACTTGACTTTAAATTTGTTAAATAATCCTAATTTATCTGAAAATATTAAAGGATAACGACATTGCAACGTAACAAACAACTCATTATCATCTACTTGTTTGCAGTATTGTATTGGTAACAATTCTAACTGAAACTTTGCAATAAAGTCACGGCCCAGGATGGGTGGCCCGCCGTCTTGAACGACATACACGCAAAGTAAGTGCGATGCATTTGCATATCTTACTTGTAACTGCGCTATACCCACACAAATGATTTTATCACCCGTATACGAAAACAATCGTTTACTAGTCGCCGACAATGGTACATTGCTAAAATATTTTTTGTATGTTTCCTCAGAGATCGCTGTAACGGCTGAACCGCTATCTATTTCGAATTTTAATTCAATGCCTGAGACCAATACCGTTTCTGTCATCGGTTCCCCCTTAATTGACCGAATATTAAAGCACTCACCGTCATCATCACTCTCATCCGCAGCTCTCGATGCGACATAATTTATTTTTTTGCACATCCTACGCAGATGCCCCGTAGCATTGCATTTCCTACACTTTGACTTAGCGAACCGACACTGGGATGCCTCGTGATTATAATAGCCGCACACTTGACACTGCACTTTAACTCCTGAACTAGGCGCGCTCTCTCGATTCGGTGCGGGCGACGCCGTCGCCGACGCTGTCGTGCGAGTGATCTTGAACAGCTGATCGTGCGGAGCGGCCTGGCCTCCCGAAGCGCTCGCGGCCGCCCGTGCCCTCCGCATGTTCTCTGCCAACTCCATCGCCTTAGCCAAGGTCAAGCCCTCTAGGTCCCTGGTGAAGAGCTTCTCTCTGTCGGGTCCCGATAGCATTCCCATAACAAATCTGTCCCTCAGAGCTTCCTCTACATTAGAGAACCCGCAGTGTGCCGTCAGTCCACGCAATCTGGCGGCCCATTGTGCATACGTCTCCCCCTCTTGTTGCGTAGCCGCGTAGAACTTATAACGTTCGCCAAATCCACACCGCTTTGGATTGAAATGCACGTCCAACAGCTTCAGTACGTCATCGTACGGTACATCTTGCAACTGCTTTGGCAACGCGAGATCCGCTGCCAACTTATGCGTGCCATCCGCGAGTGCGCTCAGCAAGATAGCTCGTCGCTTTGTTCCCGTAGGATCACTTGTCCCCGTGATGTCGTTAGCTATGAACCACTGTTTTATGCGGCACTTGTAGGTCTCCCAAGACTGTTTATTGTGATCAAACACTGATAAAAGGCCAAAAACAGGGACGGACATTTTATTTTTTATTTTACGTGGGTACTCGTCGCCAATGTTAAGTACGAGGGACAGACGAGTGAAACAACTGCTTGCTAATAACGCACTGACGTTTATTCCATGAATTCTTAGTGGTGCGTAGGCACACGCACACATACTTAACACTATTTCATTTCGTTTGATCTACACTCGATTCCAATTCGTAAATGACTAAAACTCCAAAAATGGAAATATAATGCATGTTTTAACTCATAAATCAATAGCTAACAGTATTTATAACGGTATCAAAATAGCCTGGAAAATATAGCGTTTAATTTCGCATGAGGTCAAGGCCGTTAGGTACACACGTCCAAACTTTCAATGCCCAGTGCGCAGATCCGCAACAACCTACACAAAAACTTCCATCGTGAAATCGTGGAGCTATATTAAAGGATTTAGTTGTCGGCTTGGTTATTAGCGATAATTTTCTTTATACAGTGTTTGTACAGCTTAAAAACAGAAACACATGATTCAGAACATGCGCATTGGCGGCGGCGCGAGTCAATATCCTCCCCTCCAGCGACGCCGCGCCGCCATCGCGATCGTATTTGGAGCCAGTAAGCGTGGGTGGATAACTCCTTATATGAATCTTTTGTCAATATACGATCGTGTTAATAACTTACTTTTTTACGGACATGGTAAAACTGGTATCTTATAGGCGTATCGTTTTGCCTAGCGAATAGCTATAATTGTCCTTTTTTATAGAAATTCCTTTATTTCAATGTTAATGGCTTTAAGAATTGAATATTGTTCGGATTAATAGGCAACATAGAAGGCTAAAATTTAAATATAAAGAATTTATAAACGTCTACATTTAAAGATACCTGCAACCCTATAAGCCAGTTAATTGTGTTGATTTTTCTGTACCTTCTCTCTTATTTTTGCTTTTTATATCCAGAATTAGACCTCTATTAGGTCCAATGATACACAAAGCATACACACAAAAAATCAATAAATTTGCATCATCTACATCTTCGCGTAAGTTTTGTAATCTAAAAAATCTAAAGTTGAGGTTGTGCCACTTTGTTTGGAGGCTTTTGTTAGTTGTGAGTTTGCCCGCTAGAGTGGCAGAGATGTCGGACCAGCTGGCTGGCTCGAGTTTGACAGTACTCCGCTCACGTCGACAGGCCCGGCCGGCCGGCGACCGGCGCGTTCCTACCTCACGTGTGTAATATTCATCCAGTTTTTAACCTTCGCGACTCGCTCAAGTTTACACAACTCGCCGAAGTTGGACCCGACAGTGAACAATGAGGGTCCAGAACTCCTCTAATACAATTTAGTTTGTGTTTTTAATAAATAGTTCGAATCCGTTGTGTTGGTCGTGTGAAAAGTAATAGTCGTATTGTGTGCATGAGAGAACCGTTCTGTGGTATTTTTGTTTCGTTTCATTTCGAGTTTTGGACCACTGTGTACAGGATCAGGGTGGCTATAATCTAGCGTAAAGTAAGTAATACTTTTGTTACTCATATTATTGTTACGTATCCATAATATCCTTACTATGTTGTAATTCTAGTCGATACACTAGGTGCTTTTTGCCTTACTTTGTTTAACGACATTGTTCCTGGTTAGTCCGGTACAGTTTATAGCTCAAAACTCGTATAAATAGAACGTAATCGAGCTTGTAACTGTGCGGTAAAGCAACATTGCAAGCCTCTTTCAAAAATGATATTGTACAGGTGAATTGTTTTCATTACTTTATTTAAGTATCGTACCTACTCTGTTTTAGATGTGTGAATGTAATGCGGTTAGTACCTACTACCTACTTGGTTGCTCAATTATAATTTCCATAGTTAGGTATATATATAAATAGGTATATGATTTACTGCCATTTTATATAATGTTATGTAAAACTATACTAAGTATATTTTGCATGTTTAGTTTTAGGTCTTTATATTATCTTTATAATACCTATGCCATGCCAGTCTTTAGACGTAGGTACTTTTAGAAACCTTAAAAAAATTACCAGTCATTTATTTATTTACTTACTCCGTCGTCGCGTTGGCTCAGCAACGCAAGGTAGATATGTCTTGACGTCCGAAACGAAATTCCTCCATTTCTTCCGATCCTTTGCATGTAAAATTAATATGCGTTTAAATATTTTAGAAATTGAAATTTAAACCTACTTATTATTTTAATTGAACCGAAAAAAAAAGTTGTGGTTGTACTATTATATCCATTCTGTACACTTAAATTTTATACTTATGTAGGCACCTATTATAACATAGGCATGGGTTTTTGGTAATTCCACCCGTAAATGGTTAAATAAGGGATGAAAATTTGTATAAAAATTCTTAATTTTTTTATTCAATCTATGAATTAATGTAGTATTTAACTTTTCGGTAACAAAATAAGAAAGATGTGTTTTTATTTTTTAAATCTACTCTGGGGGTTAATAAGGGGATCAAAGTTTTATTGGTGATCCATTATTTTTGAAGTTACAGATGTATTTTTTTAGCTACCTACATCATTATTCTTTAGCTATTCGTAGGATTCATGTTAGAAATAATTTATGTCCCTAATTTTTTTAAAAACTTAAGTTACACTTTAAGTTATCGTCTAGTCTCGTTACCAAGAAAAATCGGTAACTAACATGGACGAAGTCGCGGGCGATACACTAGTTACATAATATGTAAAACAAGACACAGCATCTTAGCAGGTCAAATTGCCCTTTCGCGTCCCTTGACCTGCTAAATCCTTTGACATATGCTTAACTTGAGCCATCCCGACCCACGGCATGCAGCTTGTTTATTCAACCATGCTACTTTGAGCACAAAAGTGGATTCAAAACTATGTTAATATTAAATCTGTATCAAAATGGTGACATAAATCTTAATACCTATATAAAGATTGCACTGTGCAAATTTTCAAATCTAAACTTACCTACAATCTTTTTTTTTCTAGTCAATTTTCAAAAGTTGCCAATTTTCGTCAAATTTTGCTCTTAGTAAATGTTTCGCATCGTTTACAACCTTGTAAATTATATAGCAAATACAGAAATAGTAGTAATGTCCTATCTTAAAAAGGTATGCATTTTACAAAATCTCGTTTTTAAATCTTGATTACAAGCCAATACCTTTTTATATAAACTGGAGATCCCCTATTGATCGAAATTCAACCGTATCTTGTTTTAAGAGCGTTTAATTTCAATTTTGATCAATTAACGATGTAGTCATATACATGTAGTCATATATATACAAAACGTTTTAATCCTTATAAATCGTCTTTTGAAATCACGTCAGTCTTACAGGAAAGCCGCGGAAGGAAGCTAATTTAACAAATCTGCGCCAAAAATGGCGGAACAAATCGCGTTGTAAGCTTTGCTCAGTAAATCCGTATCTTTATTACGTGAGATCCCCTTGCGTTGTTGTGGGGTTAACAGTCGTTGCAATACAGGTGTTGATGTTTCACGCGAAGATATTAAAATAAATGTGAGTTTATCTTAAGGTGTGGAGACTCGTTAATTTGCTATCTTGCTCGCTCATTGAAGATATATAATCAATGAATATATAATAAAAATTGCAACAAATCAAGTTATGAAGAATGACATTACAAAGGTTCAGCAAAAATATCAGTTTGATCGAAAAATCGTTTTCTTGCATAAAAATAGCTTTAAATGAATTTTTATTTTTATTATGTATACAAATTTGTTCCGATCAACCTGAAATTTATGCTAAAACTTTGTAATTTTGATCTTCCTAACTTGATTTGTTGCGATTTTTTGTAACGATAATAATTGATTTTATATCTTCAATGTGCGAGCGAGATACCAGATTATCCAGGCCTTAACAGCGCTAAAAATAAAAGACAGTCAAAACAGCAAGTTGATATTGCATTTTTTATATCCAACTTTGAGCTATTGTTATTAGTTCATTGGAAAAATAGTTAAAAATTGATTGCAAAATTTTTCTATCAAACAGACAAACAAAATAGACAAACAATCTAGCTAATAAATAACATAGTAAAAATACAGGTGCAGCCTAAATTAGGTAATTGTTATCGTTCACTAGGTAACTTTGAATGAATAGTTAGTTCTGTATTGATACTTAGTTCCTATTGTTATAAATTTTGCAAGCATAAAAGTCGAATAATATGTTGATCCAAGAATCTTTTTTTTTATATAACAACTTATATAAATAACTCATATTATGCAAATAAAGAATTGAATTGAATTTATATTGTGTGAAAAATGTAGTAGGTAATAATACAGGGTGGCCCATTTATAGTGGTCCAAAAATTTTTTTTACATCTAGGACATCCCTATGATTAATCTAAACGCAACATATGTTCCGCGAAAATCAGTAGTTTAGAAGTTATGATTTTTTAAATTTAATTTCTGAAAATTTCTACTTTAGTCATGTAAACCTCTTTAGATTGAAAGTGATCGCACTAAATCGAATCAAATGTGGTGTGTAAGTACTATAGACATGTAGCAAGCAAGCAATGAGCTATTTTTAAGGTTAACCTTAAATCGTAACATGGTTTTAGACCTTTCGGTGAATTATTTGTAATTTTCGATTGATTAAGCACATTTTTCAAAAAATTCTAAATACAAAAAAATGTACTACACGAATTTTGCTTATGCTTGTAAAAACTACCTTGAAGTGTGAGGATAACATAAATAAAAAAATACTGCGGTGTAACTACAGTAAGTTCTTCAGAAATGAACATTGTATGCTCTAGGTCATTAAAAACTTAAAATTTTAATTTTTGCCTAAAACATCATTTGAATAAATCTAACTTTATTATGAAAATAAAAATACTGGAATTAGTTAAATAAAGGATATTTATTTAAAATAACAACCCACTATGACAAAATAAACGCTATTATAATAAGTTTTCGGAATGTCTGTCTCTATTTTCAATGCATAAACATTAAACAGCGACGTCGCAAAAAAAAAAACCTTTTATGCCTGTTGAAAAGCTGTCTATTTGGTTTCGTCGTGATAGCCTAGTGGTGGTGACCGTTGACAGACAAATCAGAGGTCTCGGGTTTGAACCCAAGGCGCGCACCTCTGACTTTTCGTAAGGTCTGTGCGTTTTATAAATTAATTATCACTCTCCGTGCCTCGGATAGCACGTTAAGCTGTTGGCCCCGGCTGTCAATTGTAGATCTTTGACAATCGTTACGGGTAGTCAGAAGCCCGAAAGTCTGACAACCAGTCTTACCAAGGGGTATCGTGTAACCCAGTATCTGGGTTGTGGAGGTCTGATAGGCAGTCGCTCCATGTAAAACACTAGTATTCAGCTGCACCCGGTAAGACTGGAAGCCGACCTCAACATAGTTGGGAAAAGGCTAGGCAGATGATGATGATGGCCGAATTACAACAGGCTTTCAACAGGCTTAAAAAGATTTGCAATGAAAATAAAGGCAGACATTTCGAAAAATTATTGTAATAGCGTTTATTTTGTCATTGTGGGTTGTTATTTTAAGTAAATATCCTTTATTTAACTAATTCCAGTGTTTTTATTTTCATAATAAAGTTGGATTTATTCAAATGATGTTTGAGGCAAAAATTAAAATTTTAAGTTTTTAATGACCTAGTGCATTCAATGTTCATTTCTGAAGAACTTACTGTAGTTACACCGCAGTATTTTTTTATTTATGTTATCCTCACACTTCAAGGTAGTTTTTACAAGCATAAGCAAAATTCGTGTAGTACATTTTTTTGTATTTAGAATTTTTTGAAAAATGTGCTTAATCAATCGAAAATTACAAATAATTCACCGAAAGGTCTAAAACCATGTTACGATTTAAGGTTAACCTTAAAAATAGCTAATTGCTTGCTTGCTACATGTCTATAGTACTTACACACCAAATTTGATTCGATTTAGTGCGATCACTTTCAATCTAAAGAGGTTTACATGACTAAAGTAGAAATTTTCAGAAATTAAATTTAAAAAATCATAACTTCTAAACTACTGATTTTCGCGGAACATATGTTGCGTTTAGATTAATCATAGGGATGTCCTAGATGTAAAAAAAATTTTTGGACCACTATAAATGGGCCACCCTATATAAGTATGTAATTGTGTCCTTTCCAGTAATTCACTCAATGATTAACGGCATACCTTTCTTAGAAATAAAGTCACACGATATAAATATATTATAATCTATGTACCTATATACAACAATAAATACTTCAGATTCCATTTTAAGAATATCGCGCAAATAATTAGCAGGGTTCAAGTTTATATGGAGATGAAGTGCAGAAAGCTACTTTTTTTTTTAAATAAGGTTAGGTTAGGGATTTATAATATCACTAACTTCCTCCCGCGGCTTCGCCCGTGTTGTATGTTGATAAATTGTAGCTTATGTGTTATTCTGTTGTTATAAGCTATATTACTGTAAAGTTTCATTTAAATCCGTTCTGTAGTTTTAGCGTTAAAGAATAACAAACATCTATTCTACCATCCTCATCTATACTATAGTATTAGATTATAAAGAGGTAAAGTTTGTATGTTTGTATGTATGTATGTATGTATGTATGTCGGGGGTAATCTCCAGATCTACTGGTCCGATTCAAAATATTATTTCAGTAATAGAAAGCTACATTCTTCCTGAGTGCTATGGGCTATCTTTTATTCTGATAAAGATAAGTTATCAGCAAGAAATAACAATATCCGTGATCCAAGTCAGAAAAAAAATGCTTTCTGGCTGCTTTATTGACGTGCGCTATCTAAACGGCTTAAAATAAGTGACTATAATGTTTAGCAAAAATATTAGCCTTTATTAGTTTTATAAAAAAGTCCGTGACACCATATTATCTATCTTTAATATTTAAAGTAAAATAACGGTTTTATTTTAAAAGTGTAAGAAATCGATATTAATAATTTCGTCAAGGGGTACGGCAGACTCGATCGAAACCTCACCAGAATAATAAAATATGAAAAAATAAAGATTTCGAGTCGACAACATATATCCGCAAAATTAGGATTGTCGAGTATTTTGTTAAATTTTAATGATGCTGACAGACAAAATCGCAGTAGCCATATTGGCCACTCTAGCGAAACGGCACTGACACCGGATGACATCTTGAGTAGTTAGTAAACGTTCCGTTTGTAATTGGCTCCATGTATCCTATTCCACTGTAATTATACATATGAATAGCTGTTGGTTTTCCATCCGTAAATAAATACTAGCGCACATACGCCTCACCACTCAATACGTCGCGCCATTCATATTAAAAACAAAGTAAAACGAAACGTCTTGCCATAAACATTGAGCGTATCAAAAAAATATATACAGTCATACTTTTCAGTCGTTTCGCAAAGGTGTTATGGAAACTTTTTTATCGGAAATAAAAGAATCTGCAAAATTGGGGGCGCCACTAGCGCACTTCGCATATTACAATTCAAAATAACAAGTCATTTGGTTCTTACATATTTTTATGATGAGTTTTTTGTCATCAAATATAGTCAATTGAATTACTTTTAACTTATTCTAATACTCACAAACTTAGTATTTAAGATTTTTATTTTTAGTTCTAGCTGTCACCGCCTCATTCTTTTTTGCCAAGCTGTACCTACTCTGTGTTATTGTTTTTTCTTAAATATTATATTTTATGTATATTTTTTAATGTTTAGATACATGTTTTGCTTATTAAATTATATTATTTTAATAAGAAACTCGCAAAAACAACTGACTCGGGCGGGACTTGAACCCGCAATCCCCGGCGTGCCATCGCTTTACCAACTAAGCTACCGAGTCCTGCCCGTTTCATGCCATGTCATGTTCAGGTCATGGGACCAGCAGTGCAGCAGTACTCTGGTAGATGTCATCACAAGCGATTAAGCCGTTAAAAAAGAGATTCGTAATTTCAAATGAAGTTGTGAAGAGACCGGGGAGTATGGGATTCTTACCTCACTAAAACCACCCCGGTGATCACCATCAGCACATGAGGGGAGATCCCGGGTCCTCTTAAGAGACCAGCTCCGGAACCTCCCCTGCGCAACGCCTGTTAGGCACATCCCCGGAGAGACTGTAAAGGGGTCTCTCCTGAGCCTCGCTGTGCACGGTAGCATGTGACCACTTTGCCACCGTCTTCTCTGGGGTCGCTCAGTGGGCGCACAAACTCCCCAATCTGAGCGCCCGCGACCCCAAAGGCCCCGCCTGCTGCTACTGCTGTTTCTGCGTATTAGACGCCAAGGCGGTTGCGTCGTCGACGCCAAGGCGGTTGCGTCGTCGACGCCTCCTTCTCCTCCGAGCGGGATTGGCTCTCTCTCGCTCCCGCTCAGCGGCTTCCTTCTGAGTCATTACGGTCTCACAGAAGGAGGCTACTTCTCTCCAGTTATCTGTCTCTGCCAACATAGCCCTCACTACTACGGGCAGAGACAAATCCCTGCCAATCCGGTCCGTCAGGACTCGTCGCTCGGAGACCCACGCAGGGCACTCCTCGAGCGTGTGTTGTGCAGAATCAACACTGCATCCACACACGGCAACTTGCCGTAGCTTCTCGACCAATCCAGTTTAGGTACTCACCGAAGCAACCGTGCCCGGTGAGCACCTGAGTCAGCCTGTACCTGTGCTCCTTTCTGTTCAGCCAGGTTTCGAAGAGCGGCAGGACGGCTTCGACATAGACGATAAATACTTTTTGGGTAGGTACCTAAGAATCGCAATGAAACCTTCTAGCTTAAAAACGAAGGTACGTTTTATAAGATCCTCTAAGAGTTCCATATTTTCCTTTTGAGGTACGGAATGAGATCCGCGTCATCCCAATAGGTTTTTAAATTTGAATTTGGTGCCATCTCGATCAAAGTCAATCGGTTCTTAGGCGAGTGCGGGCAGCACGAACGGGACGGGAGGCGTTGTCATCGGGAAACTTTGCATCGGTGATTAGTACAATAAATTCAATGTGATTAGTACATTGCACGAAGGTGTCCTGTTGGTCTTTTATGAGTTTAGGCTTGCATTCTATTTAATTAAAATTTTATACCCCTAGGTGATAAGAGTGGTTCACGCGGACGAAGTCGCGGGCAACAGCTAGTCAAATATAAATAGGATTAGAATTCGATATTTCAATTTTATTTGTTCTTTTATGTTTGAAAGAAAAACTTACCTTATAAGTAGGTACAGCTTGGCAAAAAAGAGTCTGAGGCGGTGACAGCTAAAACTAAAACTAAAAATCTTAAAAACTAAGTTTGTAAGTACTAAAATAGCTATAAAGTGATTCATTACATAATAATTGATGACAAAAACATTAGTTTTAGTAATACGTAAGCACCAAATAACTTGAAATTTTGAATTGTAGTATGAAAAGTGCACCAGTGGCGCCTCCAATTTTTACAGACTCTTTTTTGCCAAAGTGTACCTTGATTTTCCTTTGAAAATTCCTTGGAAATCTTTTAGAATTAGATTATTATTATAGGCGACTATTTGTGATTGCTATACCGACAATATAATTGACTGTCATTCGCCCTGTACCTAATTCTGCTTATACAATGACACTAAAAGTAGTGGCATCGACTCAAAGCAGTACAAGTTGTTCTCATGGGCAGTACTACCTAGATTATATTAATTCAATTTAAATAAATAAATTCTATTCAAAATATTCTATAGTATACGTGAGCGAAGCCACGCGGGAAAAGCTAGTAACAAAATAAATTTGTATTTATTCCAAACATAAATAAAATACAGTTAGACACAAATAGTACATTTATTCTCTCATCATTCATATTCATTTTACAATTTCAGTTTTGAATATCTTGGACTCGTTACGTGTTACAACTTATTTATGAGGTGATTGGTTCTTTATCAATTATATCTACATTAAGATTTATATTATTTGTCATTTCTTTTAGAAATTTGAATATTTCTTTGTGATTGGATATTTATTTTGCAATTATTCTAAGCTGTGACCGACAGCTGGCAGAGGAAGTTTTTTCTTGGTCAAGTTTGTTTTTGCAACTGTGGAATAATAATATCCTCCTGACTGAATTTCGGTCACATCTCAACGGAGATTAGCCAAATACGCAGGATATATTATAGTGCACAAGTGTGTGCGCAAACACAGGTGCACTCTCTATTCCCTCACTCTCATAGTCCTATGGGACGGCCTTCCGACACGATCGGAGAGAGATCAGGCGCAGGGCCAACGGCTTTACGTGCTTTCCGAGGCACGGAGTAAGTGATAATTAATTTATAAAACGCACATAACTTACGAAAAGCTAGAGGTGCGCGTTTTGGGTTCCCGAGACCAGTCAACGGTCACAACCACTAGGCTATCACGACTCTAATACTGTGGAATAATTAGGTACTAAACAGCAGTGGAAGGTGGGGACACGCTAAGTTTGATATTAAATTGATATCTAAACGACAGTAGGTATCTATACGTTGATGTATACATATTGAATAATATCGGGATGCAAAAGATTTTTCATAGCTAAATCGAAGGGTTAAAAAAATAAACATAATTTAAATAATACTAAATAATAATCCTACTAATATTTTAAATGTAAAAGTTTGTGAGTATGGACGGATGGATGGATGTTTGTTACTCTCACGTAAAAATTACTGAACGGATTCTGCTGAAACTTTACAGAAATATAACTTATACATCAGGATAACACATAGGCAATTTATCAATATACCACGCGGCCGAAGCTGCGGACGGAAACTAGTAATTCAATCTTTGACAACCCGCGAAAGATATTATATCTATAGCTATAGTATCATCGCACTTGTTATTTTAAAACAGATAAAAACGTAACATAAATATCAATAAAAAGGATGACATACAAACACACCTACTTACAAAAATATAGCTCATGTTTACGTAGTCCGTCAAGACGGTCGCAAATACTTGTCCTAGAGCCCTCTTACTCTATTTCTCAGCCGAACATCGCCTACGATAATAATATCGTATCAACTTTTAAAAAGGTCCTTTTACTATACCTTAGGAGTATTTTATTTGACATGACACGTCTTTTAAGAGGAATATCCTATAGCGTCTTTTTTACAAACGAAGTGTGATCTTATCGATCATTACCCAATTAAAATCAATAAAATTATGTGAACAAGATCTGTAACTAGATATTGTGCGGTGTGGTTTGTCAGATTTTCTAAAAACAAATATATTTTAATGGAATTTTGACTAAAAGGTATGCAAAATTTAATTGATTGCAATTATTTAATTGGGTACCTAATACTCTAATGAAGACGAAAAAATCGTTTGCGTTTAGCTTGCTCCATGTGCTCAAGCGACACTCCTCAGAGTCCTCGTAAAGGAACACTAAAAAGAAACCTTAATGCACGCTCAATTCTTTACAAAAGAAAACATCGATGCAAACTTCTTGGAATACTGCTATTTTTACCTAAGTCCAACAAACACTTTTCTATTCTAGCGTCAACGTTAAGCAGCTTAAGTTTAATCTGAGCAGTAAGTTTGTGAGTCGCTCAGACAAACAACTCCATCGTCACTAAAGTAATAGGAAAATTTCAAAGACTTTCGTTCAAACTTCATAAAAATGTCCAATAGCTTAGCGAGTCGCCGCAAACAGATACCACCGTTGTAGTCACTACAGCAGAAGCACTTTCTAACAATGTGCATAAATTTAGGCACTTAAAACTTATGCGGCCGACAACTACACTGGGTTCTCGAAGTTCTCGTGAAGAATACACATACATAAAGCCTTTTAAAAGTTTAAACCGCAGTCTCTTCGCCTCCGGCTTTGTTGAACTACGAGTACAAATAGTAAAAGATGACGCTGTTTTATAAATGCTTGTAAATTTTGAACTCTAGCAGATTTTTTACGTGAAACTGATGAAAATCAAGTTTTAATTTTTGAGCGCTTCGTTTCGTTTCGAAGTTTTGATAAGTCTTGTTTTTTCTCGTGATAGAAGCCAAAACAGAAGGAAGGAGAGGAAGAGGTAGACCAAGGAGAACATATTTTAAACGATTTCAGAAAAAAGTAAATGTCATGTCGTATCAAGAAGTTAAAGAATTTGGCTGAGAATAGAGACACTTGGAGGTAGCTCCACCAACAAGAGCTTAGCTCTTAACTAAAAAAAAAGCTTTGTCTTACATGTACATAACATAAACGCTACTTTGAACATTTTTATATTCTAAACACCAACCAAACTGAGCATACCTTCATCTTAATATTACTGACGTTAATATATTTATGGAGCCCTTTCTCCAGACTGTCACTAAAGCTATAAATACTCAATTTGCAGACATCAAACTTGTAATATATGCGAGCTCAGGGACGTGCCCGACTACTCGTATTTCTTAGTCGACATCGAAGTTGAAAGCATTTTGGAAAATATTTTAAGTTACTACAACCCTTTTAGCTTCCATTTTTAGAAAAAAGGTAAACGCTTTTGCAATGAAGTGTCGTGGTGGCACATACGCGTGGTTGTGGGTCTGGACTTAATAGTCTGAAATCCTAGCTCACTGCGTGTTGGCGATTTCAGACTATTAAGTCCAGACCCACAACCACGCGTATAAAACAATACTACTATAACTATAAAAAACTATATTAAACATTTATATTGTAATAAATTAATCTGTCATGAATTTCTACTAAAAATACCGTAATCCAATGTAATGAAATATGTATGTACTGCCTACAGTAATTTCGGGAATGAAAAAAAAACTTTTTATTCAGAATAATGGTTATTCCAATCTAAATAGATTCCGATTCCGGTGAACAGGGAAAGAGCAAGTTCTCTATTTAATTTCAAGTACAATAATGTAGGATAGTAAGCTCTAAATCCTTGACATAAGACTCAAAATTGAAATACTATAGTCAAGCACAGGTTGGAGTTTTACAGTTTATAGCCAAGTGCGTGTTGAATACACATTATTTTCGTACACCGTTCGGAAATAATTTAAGAAACCATTAAAAGAAATTGAAATTTTTTAGAAGATTTATATAGTCTTAGAACACATTTTGTTCATAAATCAAGAAAAATAGTTTAGATTAGATTAATAACAAAACACAAACTAACTATGTTACTCTAAATAAAGGTCATAGTTCACAAAATAAAAATAAAACATGTAGTACTCTATGTACAAACACTAAATAGCTAGGAATAGGTAATACAAAAACGTTTCGTTTTGGAGTCGGCGCAAAGGCTTAATTAGGCTTAGCTTGGCTCCGACTCCAAAACGAATGTTTACCCTTTAACTTATATCTATAGCAACATTTTTACGTGTTGATACGTTTTACACTAGGTATTTTATTTAGACTTTTATACCCGTTGGCACACGGACGGTATAGCAAAATTGTGGAGCGCTGCAAGTGACAGCCTTTGCCTGATCTGATATCTGAATGACATTCGATATCACAAATATTTTGCCAACAAAAAGCTCTGAAAAAGAGACGGGATGTGGGCGAACATTATATAAAATATTTGTACAAATATAATTTATAGCAACTTTTAAAACAATGGCTATGGACGATAGACCATGATTTTAAAACGGACTAAAAAACAAACAAGCAATAAAATCACATACAATTGTGATCCAATTCATCGGGAAAATAGTTTAAAATCGATCTCACTTCATACACACACGGTTGTATCTTTTTACGATACTATACACAAGTATCGTAAAAAACTCTAGTGGTAGTAAGTATTTATAATATCTGTAATTAAAGTATAACCAGTAAGCATTGATAGCCTAGTGGTATGACCATAGGACTGCCAAGTCAAATGTGGTACGAAACCCACCGCACCTTTGACTTTTCAGATTCATGTGCGTATTAGAAATTTTTATCACTTGCTAAAACGGTGAAGGATAATATCGTGAGAAAACCAGCACACCTGAGATATTTTTTAACCGTGTGTAAAGCCCCGTCAGAGACCTACGGGTTCAGGCAGTTTATATTCTGACACCAGGTTATTCGTCAAACAAAAAGAAAAAAAAAGAAAAGTGAATCATTGTAGATCCATTAGAATGCGTATTTATATTCGAATTTCGTTATCTGTATCTCAAATAGTCAACATAACATTACCTAGCGGTAATTTCACCAATTTGAATTTCAAATTTCCGCTCGAGGTGGTGAATTCGCAAGAAAAAAAAAACACCATTAAATTACGCTACATAACTTGAGAGGTCGAGATTCCTGAATAATTTACATTTATTCGAAGAATGAGAATATGAAACATCTGTGCAAACTCGTTTGACACGACGGAGGAGGTTTTAATCAAACGAACCTATTTATTATGCATGTGTGCTTTTGATTCATAATAAAACATGACGTGGAATGGAATGGTCAATTCTTGTTTAATTAACGGTATATTTTTTATTCTTATATAAATAAAAGAATTGATGAATAAATTCTCAAAATTATTGTGCGGTGACGATCAAAAATATCACCCACGATTTTTCCTCTGCGTGTCATAAAAGCCGACTAATGATGGACCAGTCACAGAGTGACTTCGGCCGTGGCTAGTTACTGCCGTGGTTACGTGGTTGGAATGACTTTTTAGTGTTCCGCTATGATGTTATTTGGGAGACGGGTCTAAACGATACCATTCAATTTCCATTCTCTTGCTTTACGCCGCTTATAATCAGGCTGGTTCCTGGTCACAAGTATTTTTCTGAATTTAAAAAAGCTCAACTTTCGTGAGTGATATCGTTTTTCCGTGTGTCACGTGATCACGTCACTACAGAAAGTTAGGTTCGTAACCATTTCTAATTAACAGCTCAGCTTGCCACGCCACGTGAAAATACTTGGGATTTAGGCCTCTTTCGAATGTGAAAGACCACTTCAATCACGAACTGTCAGTCCCACTTAATGAACGCCTAGATTAACACCCCCGGTAAAATTATTTTTCCTTAAAAAGTTACCTACCTACATTTTGTACGTGGTACGAGTATTGTGTAAATAGCGTCTACTAAAGCAAAATTCATATTTTTAAGGAAGAATAGTACAATCTTTGAGGGATGACCATGATTCAGCTTTTAATATAGCTTCTCATGTTTAATTCGGCTTTAAAACAATGCATGCTTGGTCAGTTACGATGTCAAAACACTGAAGTCATAGAAATAACCTGATGTTGTAGCCAGGATTACCCCACAAGGGCACTCATAAGCGGTAAGTACGGACGCGAAACATTGTCAATACATTTAATTTTGATATACTAATATAAAAATCTTAGCTTGTAAAATTTATTTTGAAAAAAAAACGCATTATGGACAATATTTCAGGATAATGAGAAGAGACATCAAAAAATACCCAGCTCTGTTGTAATTGTAGCTGTGTTGCTAAAAAGGGTTTTTTTGAACAAGATACCTTGTAGATCGGACAAATGTGGTCAAAATAAAATTACGCTTATTTCACATAAAATTTGCAATTGAGATACGAATCGCTAGAAAAATAAAAATAGCATTTTAAGGAAAACTAAAATGGTTTTTATTTAATCGTCGCGCGTCGGAAAAATATCAATCGTGCTTTTGTAGTATTGTCGTGTAGCCCCGAGGTAGGTCATCCTATCTGCTGTTTTATAAGTGGGTACATATAATATAAAAGGCTGCCTTCACTTACCTAGTTGGATCAGAACACTAGAAAGCTCTTAGCTCTCTCTGCCATTTTGTTACGCGAAAACCAACACTGGTAAAAGAATGAGAAGAAATCTTTTCATCGAGTTAATAGTGAGATTATCATAATTTAAAAAAACTTACCTAATTTTTTACAAAGCGAAATGTAATCCATCTTAGCATAGTGTGGTATACCTATTCAACAAAAAAAAACTATAATTACTATTTTGAACAAAAGAATACCATTTTATAATGTTGTAATACTGTGGTTATGTATTAAATCTACTCGATTCGATTTCGTGCATTTAATATGAAAATATTGAAACTGTATTAGGGGCTTCGAATCGTGAATTCTCTGACACATTTTAATTAAGTTTGGGGTACCAGAAACTTACACTTAGGCACTCGTTTTTATATTATTATTTTTTTACAATAATACTACCTACTTAAAACAAGTAGGTAGGTATACATTTTTATAACCCTCCTCTTTTATCGTCGGGGGTTAATAAAAAAAAATTACGCGTTCAGAAGAAACAGATAATCGAAAAATCGCTGTTTGAACAAAAATATATTATTTAATTGTTTTTTTTTTTACTTTTAAATTAAGACTCTCAGATCATATTCAAGTTTTTAATCCTACTAGTACTCATACTCATTTAGCGAGTTTAATATTTCCGTCGTTGAAAATGTAAGTAACAATCATACTCATACCTAATACTAGGTAAATTATAGCGAGGGCGCTTTTGAAAATTTATAACAAAACTCTCAAAGTTTATCCAAACCATCTTGTGCAAAATTCTTAAATTACCGACGTAATTAGCTCTCGTTTTCGTGTATACGTTCGTTGTTTGTAAATTCTACAAGTTTCAAAGTACATTTGACTACAAAGTTGTGAAATATGTCGTACCAGGGTGTGCCGGCCGGGAGGCGGCACGGGTTGGCACGACTCGATTGAATACCCCTTGTATACTAAATGCATACGTACAATTTGACTTGCGAACGTGGCCCTAGTAAAAATATTTTTGTTATAAAATAATGTAGGTAAAGGTACCGCTACTATTGTTGATCGAAGAAGATAATCGATACTTCAATGTTGATGTGAATTGGCCTATTGGCAGGCACGATTTTTTTATTAATCGCTATATTCGCTAAGAACTTATGAGGAACATGGAGAATTTTCATCTTACCTATAAGAGAAGAAACATCCAATAAATCCTTGAAAAGTTATTTTTATACGAATTTGCAGATTATACATAAATATTAATCCCGTGCAGGTAACGATCCTGTGATAAATTTCACATTATTATGACTATATTATGACAATATTAAGGCTGTTCAAATGTAAAAAGTGTCAGTAGTCAATGCCTGACGCTGAAAGGCTGACACATACGTAATTTTCCATAATGTAACAAATAGTATATAAATGGAATATTGACACAATTACAACACAATTACATGACTTTACCTAAACGCCTTCATAAAAATTCTAACAACAAATGACAGAACTATAATAGCTAAAATCGTAACACTTATAGCACATTAGAGCGTAAATTAAACACGACTGCACAACAGAACTGTTTGTCTGCTTTACGTAACGACAATTATGTAAAGCTTAACTAGGTACTAATGACTCTAATAGCGCCATTATGTGAACATAAGCCTTATACGTAGGTTATATTACAACCTATAATCAGATGATTGTATTGCTAGTAGTACCCGGCCCCGTCCAATACAGTGCGAGGAACACGCAGGGGGGAGATGTTTTTAGTAGGTGCGAGCCCCACATAACCCTCGGCCCCTCGGAAGTCGTCCGAGGACTACGGTATGCGGTAGGAACATTTTTTACTCCCCCCGGCCAAAAAGAAAAAGAAAAAAAGAGTTATTTGTTTTCAATAAAGTATTCGAAATGTTTGTACAATAAATATGATAACTAATATAAACAAGCTAACTAAACCTTTCTATAGATGTATTATTAAAATAAATGTTGTCTTTACAAGAATACGGCGCTGTTTTTAATTAAATCCTTTATTACCGGACATTTATTTACGTTTGGTCTCTTTCTTAGATAAACATGGAAATTGTCAATATAAACATTATAAAGTGAATAATTCAGAGGTGTTCATTTTTTTTATAATTGCGGTTTTTTTACTGGCAAACAAGCTTGTGGCCCAAACTTATAGACGCGTGCAACACCAGGCGTTTAACTTACACGTTGTCAATATGGAAGAAGGAGGAAGATTAAGGAAGGAGCTTTAAGGCGATGCTCTTTTTGACCGTATTAAAACACAACTGTGCTAATACTGTTATTTCACGCCGATATTCTGTAAAAGGGTGTTACTGCCCCAATAGAGCCAACTCATTCTCGCTGATAGCCCGACCATTTGAGATTACTATGACGGCTGAGATGATAATGTGAGAAAAGGTATTAAAGTCCACTATAATGCCTATTAAACGACCTTATTATCACTTAACAAGTTTACCAAAGCTTCAAACTCGGATAATGAGAATTTCTTTAGCCATAAAACAGCACTTCTCCAGATCGAAGTATAGAACTTAAGAGAATTTTACTTCCAGGCACGCTTACGGCACTGATGCGGCTATTAGCCTGATGGTGCTTAAAGCATTTTATCGTTTAAGTATTATTTATTCACTACAGAACTCCTACTTGCGGTATTAAAGTCTTATTAGATTTATTATTCAGCTGTTTTGCTAAACTATTTCTGTGTTTTATATGAAGCAAACTTTAGTTTAGAATGTGAAGAAAATATTCAGTATAGTTTCCTTTACAAAGATTATAAAATTTAAACAAGATTTCCTTTACAAACATTATAAAATTTTAAAGGTCGATTCGCATGCGTCAATGAGTTTTAAATTTTGCAAAATTGCAGTAGAAGTATCACTTATATAGCATTTTATTCTAACTCTAGCCTTGTAGCTGTACACTGAATAGATGCCACTACCGTCTAGACCGATTGAAAGTAAAACAGATTTTTGATAGCTCAAGAAGGATTATGAATACCCCAGTTGGTAAAGCGGCTAGTGTATTAAACCCGAAGGTTTCAATTCTTCAAATTCAATAAAAAGGTGCAGATTCAAATCTTGTTCGTAATCAATTATTTACTGCAATACAATTTTCTACGTTACGAAAAAACCAAATTCCTGATACAAAATATATAAAAATGGCTATAATATAAAATATATAAAATATTGTCACGTTATTTGACTTAAAATTTTAATAAATAATAGACCAATAAAATTTAATAGCGGATATCAATGCGGATCTAATGAACTATCATAAAATCCTTAGATTTTGAGCATACGAAAGTTGTTCAACTTTCTCTTTATAAGATAGATTTGAGAACATACATATTTAGTTATTTCATTACATAACATTACGCATGTACAAACGCCAGCAGGTCAAGCTAGCCGAAACTGTCAAATTTTCCTAATCAACCTTGAACATTATTCTGTAGTTATAAAGTTGAAAATCTATTAAAGAAATCGGACAGATTGTAGTAGCTTGATGTGCTGGCGTCTGTACATCCTTGAAATGGTAGGCAGAAGTGTTTTACATGTAGTAAGTATGTTAAAAATAGTGTTACCAACTTTTTAAAGACCATTTAAATTATATGCGAACCCAATGCCCATAAAAAAACAGGAATCTAGAATGACGATAAAACCGTGCCAAAGAATCCCGCGCCTGCGCCGATACGAAAATATTATTCTAAGATCAGTAGACATGTTCTCAAGGAATTTGTCTTCTCTAAACAGAGGAAATGACTCACTATAATGTCAACGCAAGCTACTCAAGATAACAAACTATAATTAGGACTAAGATAGTACAGTAGTCTTTATAACTATGCATTTCTGAAGTCAGGCCAATGAGTGAGCGGGACGCAAGTAATCGTGAATAAAAGCGAAGGACAGGAATAGCGATACGTTTGTCGCTTACTTCAAATATTGGTATTTTGACTCTACAAGGTTTAAAAGCTTTTACATTGAATGAGATGAGATGAGTGAGTAATGAACTTGACAGTGGTGTTATTATTGCTGTATAGTGGTGGGCGATGCATTCCACTGCGCCGCGCGCCAGCGAGCTATAAATAAATACCTATCAGAATGCAGGGCTGCCAGTTAAAAGTGTAAAAATGGGTCGAAATATGTAAGTGTTGAATATAGCAGTTAAAACCTTGGCATATTGTAGATTTTAAGCTGTATTCTGTGATAAATTATGATAACTTGATGGCAAAGTTGTGATTGAATGTGACATGTGAAATAATATAAACCAATTTTAGGGTTCCGGAGCCATATAGCAAAAACGGAACCCATTTTAGTTTCGTCCTGTCACAACCAATTCAGTTGGAAACTATTCTTATCGATGAAGTTTTGATGGTAGCTAATGTCTTCTAAAAAAGAAGTACAAAATGGTGTATCAAATTGACATTATGAAATAAAGAAAAATAGGGATGGCACTCTATGTAACTGAGGGATGAAATTTTGTTTCCCAGTTTCACATAAGTGTGTGGGATATCATTTGGCAGGACTTTTTTATTACAACATTTGGTTTTATATAATTTTACCAACTGGAGCTATAACTTTGTTTGCCACAATTATCACAGTGGCAGTTGAGTGTGAGTTGTGAGTTGACACGCGGAACCCTGCACTGTGCGTAATCCGACACGCACTTGACCGGTTTTTGATATTTAACATACAGGAAAGACATACATAAAGTAAATTTTATTATTTAGTAGTAACTACTGACTAATATGACGTTTAAAAATTTTTAACTAAGCATTAATATTCATTTCCACGGGGCCTAATAGTAAAAAGTTTATACAAGCATCACTTTTACTTTTGTGTTTTTTACATTCTAAAATAAGTAAAACACCGATCAATTTGGGTGGTCAAACACCTGGCAATTCTCGAGGCGACCCACTTTGTGTTCCCGCCCCCGCGCCTCGGCTGACGTCTGGCCCCAACTTAAGAACAACATCCATCCTTATCGAAATGTGTCGATAAAAAATATATGACGCGGGACCCTTGCTCGCTCCACGAAATAGGTTACGATGTCGCAAAGAGCTTAATCCAATGCGGCAAAAAGTTTTTGAGCTTAGTTAAGTAATTGGGTTATGACAAAAAAAATTTTTTGAAGACCCTTTAAAGAACTTTATGTGCAGTAAGGGTGTAGAAGCCAACCCTAAGTTTACCGCATCTATTGACAAGTTTTAACGCGGGCTAAGAGCGTTCTAAATTAACTTAGCTAAATTAGCGCTACATTCAAAAACTCCGCCATGATTGTTTTAATACCTATTTTGATTTAATAAACATATTAAAACGCTATAATAACTTCAAGAATTCATTTTAAACACGACATAAAAGAATAAACAAGCAGACATTATTCTCAATGTAATTTTTAATGGACCATCACTACAATGCTTATATAAATTAAACTATTAAACTTGGCACCAGTTAAGTGGCCTTAAAAATAAAGACTGGCGAGCTCTTTGAATATTCATAAGGCTTCAAATGGCTGAATGGTGTATTTTTCTCTTTTGTCTAAAACTTTTTTGTTGGCGCTCATCTACTTGCCTTTTCTTAACTGAAGGCCTCGCAATTATCTGGTAACTATTAAGAATTAAGTAGACATTTTAAAAAAGCAATCAACATCAAAACGAACAATCAATTAACAAATTAATTTAGTTCATAATTTATGAAAGGTAAAATTAAATATTAATGTAAATATAATGTAAAATCTATTGCTACGTACGGCCGGAATGCAAAAGATCTTTCTTAGGGTTAATATTTAATTCTAATATATTTTAAAAATTAAAAGAAATTGAGAAAGAGATAGGTTTCGAGCAGAACTTGAACCCACGGCGTGCACTTGTCGTACTGTGGTAGCGCTCTTACCAACTGAGCTATCGTATCGCTATTCGCTCCTAGCAAATTTCAAGTTCCCTTTCTACGTCGTCTTGAGGAGACGTCTTGGTATTCCAATACCAAAAAAGCATTGGTCTATTTAAGCAATAAACCTATTTAAGGCTGTAATATGATTGTATTAAAAATCAATATAGATATTGTTACTGTCAAGAATATATTACAAAGTAGTAATTTAATAAAAAGAAATTACTAAATATGTAATTTTATCTAGAAATATTTTTTTTACTATCTAAAAAACAAACAGGCAATATCAAACCTGTGTTATCTCTAATTAAGTAAAATTTAGAAAAACAAACAACATCTCCCGATAAAAATTCTACTGTGTAAAATAACACAGTAACGTCATTACCGGAGTAAACAGTAAAACGCCTTATCGGTTGCAATATACCCCAGTTGGTCGCGAGTATTTTCACAAGGGACACAAGCACAAAATTGTATTTGTAGGACCTGTAGTTATTTATTTGTTATTATTATAGTAACTGCCACATGAGAAATCATGTTCCTAATACTAAAAAATACATTTTTTATTTACTTCTCACTCTCATCTCGCTTCACGTATGTTTTTCTTGACTACCCCCATAAATTGAATCTTATGTTATTACACTTATTACTCTTTTTCTTCCCAACTAATCCCATACCTCATGGTTGGCAAAAAGACCCGAGTCTCGATAAAATATGTGACTCCCATTAATTTATCCTTTTATTTATATTCCTATAAATTTCTGTAATTTATTGTATGTATCTATCACAAAATATTTTCAGATTTTCTCTCCCTATCACAGTATTGTTTTGGTTAATAAATTAAAAACAGGAATAAGAATACTATGAATTTATTTTGAACATAAAACTTCTATCGCTTTACTTCTTGTGCCAGTGTTGAAGACTGTTAGGGCAAGTGATATTCCACTTCTTTTTTTTCTCAACCTTTATAGGTAGGTACAGCCTAAGAGTATATATTATAAGAAAACAGAGTGATAACGTCAACAACATTGCCTTGGAGCGTGTGCGTCTCACCATTGAAATGTTAAAATACATTTTAAATTATGTTTTCGTTTTCTAGTATTTTTTTCAAAATTTAATACAGCGGTTAACCATGTTGTAAACTGTACTAAAATGTAACTTTTTCGCTCGTGGAGCCTAGTTGAACCGCAGTCGATCGAGATGTGATCGCGGACGGAGCTCGTGTCGCATGTCGTTGCTCAAACCAGTGCTCATGGTTCATACTTCTGTAGGGTTGCTCTATACTTTCTTATTTCTAAGGGTATAGCTCTCTTGGCAAGTCTGATAGCGGCTTGATAACATCGGCTTCATACATTTTGCATTATACTTTTGCTTCGTTGCTAGTTAGGGTTGGCTAGCTGCGTAAGCACGATATGTTGACGCGCTTACATCTACCGGCTTCCCACTATTACCCCCAAGGGACTGGTAGAGCGGTGTTGTGCATCGCTTGCAGAAATTGACCGGCGCCGGCGACAGGTCTAGTTTCGCTGACTCGACGCCAAATGCCCCACAATAAATATTTACGTTGGAGAGTTACGATACCACAGACAGGTATTAATTTCAAACGTATAACAACTCTTGCTTTCCGTCGACATATAAAACGAGCTACATTTGAAATTACTGCAATCTTCTATATTTTTAACTGCACTACACATGGTCAGTGTATTTGTACCGAGGGCGTTATCGTGTCATTGCAAAAAAAAAACTCTTTCTTAATGGTGATATTGCATTGGTCAATGGTCTATAATAACGCCAATGTGTGTATAAACACGTTAAGTGAGGTGCCATCTTTAGATATGCTAGCACCTAGTACTTACTCTGTTCAAATTGTTTACAGTTTTTCAGACTGTAGATGCGTTAAAATCAAGTGTTAAAAATATTTGCCCTATTTTAAATCTGAAAAAAAAAATTCAAGTTTAAACCAAACTAGATTTCTTCGATGAAAGGACGTCATTGTTGAAGAGTGGATGTTCATTTGCACAAATAATACGGGTGTTATACATATTGAGTTAATACATTAACGACCTCTGGCTCTACTTATTTATACAAGTCATACTGATAGGCTGGGATGGTGGTCTTAGATCGATTAATCGGAGACTCGATGTTTAGAGCCAAATAAATCGATTTTTTAAATCGATATGTAACACTAAATCGAGTCAGTGAATCGATATTTCACCCTAAAGAATCGACATTCGACTTTTTCTATTCACGAGATTGTTGAGAGCTTAGTTTCCATACTTCGTCTCTCTTTCATAAATAAAAAAATCTAATTCACTGAACTAAAAAATCCCTGATTTCAATACTAAGTGATCATTTATTATGGTATCTATCTTGTTTTTCGTAAAATGGATTTATATTTACATCGTAAATGCAGACTTAAAAATGGATTTTTTAGAAATCGATTTTTAGACCTCGATTCTTTTATAAATCAATTCATCGAGTTACGATTGGACTCAATTTAAAAATCGGTGTGTGTGTGTGTAAAATGTTTTTCGGAAAGAATCGCCATCCCTATAGGCAGACATTACAAGTCACTGCGTTAATTATATTTTTTGTAAAGAAATGACGCATATCGGTACGAGTATAAGCATAACCCTCTTATGCGGCACGGTTTAACAAAAACTTACGTTCAACCTCTGTGCAAAATGAAATTTGTTTTTGTACTATAACATTAGATAGTTTGGAGTATATGCAAAACCTTTTTATAACCATTTTCCAGTCGATATCACGCGTTCATATCCTCTATTCTCCCTGCAGATAATAACGGGAAATATATTCGGCCATGTTAAAATATTAGCGGAATCTTTTTCCGATTTTATCTAAGCTACATTCTCTGCTTATATAAAAGATTTCCATTAAAAGAATATTACATGTCACGCTGTATTCAATGAAGCTTTAGGTAGAGATGTAAGTGCTTTGAACATTCACAAATCGCCGGCGAGTTCGTATTGGATAAAGGGTGTGAGTCTTATCGCTTACAGAGGCATAAATCTGAACTCCGGATTTCTATTGCGAATTTCCTGACAGCACACCCCAAAATCGCATTGTCCGTTGAGAATAGAAACCCACGCTCGCTTTAGTTCCGTTTACGACCTATGGACCAACGCTTTTCCTGTGTTTTGGCAAAAATTTGACTGTATTTTTAAGACATAAATTACACAAAATATTTTATATAATTTTTATACAAACTGTACGGTTTTGTATAACTTTTGTCTTAAAAACTGGAATTAAATTATATAAATGTAAAATTTATCACAATAATTAATATGTATATACCTTGTGTTAATTTTAAGCCTGCTGTTTTTAGTTTAGACTAGATAAAATGGTATGATGGTTAGAATTCCATAATATGATATGTCAAAGTTCTTGAGAGATGGTTAAGTAAAACGTTGGTATTTCAAATAATTGAAAAGACAATTGTAATTACATAACATTACATAGACTCACGCCTTTATTCCCAAAAGCGGTAGGCAGAGGTGTATGCAGTACACCAACGTTTCACTGGCTATGTTATAAGTTCTATGTAATAGAGAGCTACTGAGAGTGTGCTACTGAGAACTTCTTAATGAAAAAACCCTATAAGTAACACTTTGCCTGACCGGGAATCGAACCCAGGACCTCGTGCGCAGCAGTCTACGCGGCAGTACTACATTATTTTTGTATAAAACGTAAAATAATAATCTTCATTGATAAACATAAAGTCCCAACTCGGTCACTGGGTTCATTCAAGCGAAAGTATTCGGCAATCCACTCTCATAAACGAGACCTAATAAAACCTCACTATAAAACCGTATTACTTTAGTGGGACCGTTTGAGTACTATGCTTAAGTAACCTACCCTAGGGGATTACATACGTGACGACTGCTAATATCCGTCCTAACCGTCATACAATGGTACTAAGATTGTCAAGAGATGGAAAATTTACTCAGCCCTTTCACGTTCCTTCATAGAGCGCGGATATAATAGAGCCGGTCCCTTCTAGGCTACTACTGAATGCCAATTCAGTTTGAGGATGGCATTATAAGGACATTGCAGTATTTCTGTGAGAGAGACGGAATCTACTACGTTTTGAATGGGCTAGATACGTTTAACGAAATGAAGTAATCTTTGGGGATCTAGATTTTGCAATAGTAAGTCCAGTCAAGAGCAAAAGTAGCTTAATATTTGAAATTGCAAAACAATGACATTAAATAGGTACTAGATACTTCATAATAGTGTGACACACATAGTATGATAGGTTCTGTTAAGGCGTAGAACAAAATATAATTTTACTAATCCTATTTTAATTTTATGTAGGTATGACTTTAGACTACCAAGACAAAGGTTGTAGGTTCGAAATGCCTGCGTTTCGTCGTCGTTTGACTTTTCGGATTCATAATTATGCGTATTAAAAAAAAAAAATCATCGTGAGGAGACCAGTTTACCTGAGAGATTCTTCAACGGTGTGTAAGCCATTTCAGAGGCCTACGGGCGGTTTAAACTCTGACACCAGGTTGTTCATCAACCATACGATAAAGATGAAAGAAAGGAGAATTACTCCTATTTTTTGCACTGCTCTAAACTCATCATCATCTGCCTAGCCTTTTCCCAACTATGTTGGGGTCGGCTTTCAGTCTTACCGGATGCAGCTGAATACCAGTGTTTTACATGGAGCGACTGCCTATCAGACCTCCACAACCCAGATACTGGGTTACACGATAGCCCTTGGTAAGACTGGTTGTCAGACTTTCGGGCTATACAATATTAAAAATCTTTAACATTTCAAATGTGAATTTAGAAAATGTTAACGAAAAGCTCTGTAGTCTCCCTCCTAATCTTAAATTCTCGACGATTGTACCTCGAAGCTATGCACGCAAAGCAATTTCTACCGTAAATGGCAATTCATTTTGGTTGAAATTGCTTTGTAGTACGTAAATGCTACGTTAGCAGTCAATATCCGACTAATACGTGGAGCTGCTTCTCAGGATATTACACATGATTATGATAGAACTCGTATGTTTGTAGATGACGTAGTAGGCGTGAAGATTTACTAATTGATATTTATTGGGATAAAAAGTACCAAATCGATAGTTCCTTTGTATAAGGGTCAAAGTAACAATTTAGCGATTTTCGCTTTTCTATGGTACTTAAGTGCTTCCTTTTACTATAATTAATATATTGCACTAAAAGATATATAGGTTTATAGGTAGAAACTATGATTTTTGTTGCAGTAAAGTATAATAGAAAATAAATATGCAGTAAAAATGAGGCTTATGTAGCATAACAAAGCTGCAAAGGCCAAACGGTTATTCAAGCCATACTAAATTTAAAAACCTGAATTATTATAGGATATAGCATAAATATCGGTTAATAAGTGTCATAGCAAATGTGCGAAATTTCATAAGATTCAGTTTAATCATGTTAAAAATATATCAAATTGAAACTTTGCGAACCTGTGAAAAGTTATGATTTGCATTATGGTCCTTATTCATAGGACCCATCGATATACCCTTCCTCTGTACCCTCCGGCCTACATTTGTTACGTTTATGCAAAAAAAAACCAAGTCAATCCGTTGCTCCGTGAAAAAATACTTTCACATTATATTATAACTTTGAAATTACTATTATTTATACTCTACCGATACTTAAATTTCTTATCGGTTTCAGATTCTGTTTAAAATGTACTTGCTCACGATGGTTAACCACAGTATAATAAATATACAGTACGAAAACTACATACAAACGCTCGAAACGGCACACTCACACAAACATGCGTAATATTGTTTAACGACGAGACTCCTAAGCGAACGTCTCGCGACACTCGCAGTATCAACGATCGCGTCATTGCGCATGTTTGTGTGAGTGTGCCGTTTTCGAGCGTTTGTACGTAGTTTCCGTACTGTATGTTTTTTATACTGTGGTTAAACATTGAGATGTAATACAACTCCGGCTTGCTTTATCCCACGTTAGATGTTATCTTCCACTTTGCTCCAGTGTAGTAAACACAATGTTGTTAGTCGCTAGTCGTAAACATGTTTGGTTTGCACTGTTAGGTAGACAAATAAGTAAAACGTTTAAAAGATATCTAGTGATTGTATTCAAGAGTATTATTACCCTGTGTGTCGGGAAAAATATCACCGGTTTCTCCCCCTGTGTGTGACGTAAAAGTCGACTAATGATAGCAGAAAGGTCACAAACTAGTAGCTAAGTTGCTTCAAGTGGAAAGCTTGGGTCGTGGTTACCTATCGGACAAGGACTCTTTTTGTGACCGGAGGGAGTACAAAATGTTCCTACCGCATACCACACGTCAGAGGACATAATGGTTATGTGGGCTCCTACTAAAAACATCTCCCCCTGCGTGTTCCTCGCACTGTATCGAAGAAACATAGGTCGAAATCTGAAAATTGAAAATGGACTTTCATACAAATGACTGGTCACGTGACGCACTTTTGTATGAGAAGTTAAATTTACGTTTTCAGAAGTCAACCTTATGTTCCTTGGGGAAAGTTGTTCAGTTTCATGGACCTCATTACCTCCTAAAATTTGGCTGATCTTTAAAGCAACAAGTATATCTATTAATTACTACGAATTCGTCATTAATAATACATGGTTAGTCTTTTTTCTCCAATTCATCTCAAAAAGGTTTCGAAAGCGAATATTTTATTGGATCCTAATTAATCTGGAATCGCTGTAGAAAAGAAATCGTTCTACTCAAGACGGAAATTAAAACACTTATTCAATTTGATCGCATCTCAAGTCTCAAGGTACCTGATGTGTTCCAAATTGGTATGAGTAGGCCTCTAATCCTCGGTTCATTGAATGAGTCTATCACTTCAGACATTCATTTATTCTTATTACGTTCGTTCGGGATTTACTTTCATTCGTGAACGGACTGAATGAGAATCTTGAAGCTGAATGAATTGCGGTACTGTTCAACTCTGTAGAAGTTGGTTGGATTGGTTTTAATGTCGCTCGGATTGGAATTTGAGTAAGAATTTCTTTTAGCTATTGATAGATTTTGATTTTTAATTAATTGTGCGTAAAACGGAAAAGAGGATCGTACATAATTGGAAATGGAAAGCTTATATAATTTTTATTTTTCTAAAAAGAAGAATTTTTTCATGAATTAATTGAAATGATAAAAATTTTCTTTCTAGAATCAATTTCGAAATAAACACAGGCTACGCTCAAAATTTTAAGTAAATAAATCATTACTTTATTCGGAATAAACAATTACCTAATCACACATAGAACTAAAACTAAAAACTAACACTAAAATTAAAAATTGAATTAAACTATAAATCATAAATCTTTACTGACTAGAGATTTATTCATTACGTACAATATTTCGTAAGTAACTACAAAAAATAAGTAAAATCATAAAATGTAAAGATTGGGACATGATAAGGCTTAGTCTGTGGTAATGTGGTTCATTGTCCTGAATGGAAGCGCCTACCTAACATTAGATAAAATTTTGATTTGTGTTTGGTCATAGAAAGAAAGGTAACCTATCCTACGGTAGCGTTAAAAACTATTTGTGTAGTTTCAACTCTGACACCATCATAATCATAATCTTGTGAAATAAACCTTTTAAAAGTAAAAGCAAAAACAAACGTTAATTAGCCACGTTTCTTTAATTGCCATTTTAAATTAATTCAACCTTGTTATAATAACCTTTAACATAACTATGAGAATAGACTACACTTTTACTATTGTTTGTATTAGGAAACAAAGGTCTTACTTTCTTTAAAATACAAGAATATTTCGAAACATAGATCAAGAGGTTTTAATAGCCCCAGACAGAAAGCCAGTGAAATAGAAACACGCGGGCAGTCATTCAGAATCGTTCTTTGAACTGAAAGAGGTAATCGAGCGATCATTCACTCAGGAATCCCAAATTATATCAGTTTTCCTTTTATACATATAGTCGTGGTGGCGCATTGGTGACGGACCCGCTTTGCAAGCGCGTAGGTATAGGTCGAACCTGGCAAGTACCAATGTGATTTTTTAGGAAAACATTGTAAGGAAACCTGTTCGAAAAGAAAATCGCTAATCGCAGTGAGCTAGCGTGGTGATTAATGCTCAATCTTTCTCTGTATGAGAAGAGGCCTTTGCCATTGGGACAGTTACAGGCTGATTTATTTATTTTTTAGTTTTATAGCTGAAGAACGTTAAACATAGAGGTAAAATTATGTTGTTTATAGCAATTTCAATGTGCCATGGCTTTAATGACGTAACAAATACATCTAAAGATAAAACAATCGTGGAAAACAATAGCAAGGACGTCTCCATTGCATGAGACAAAAAGCTTATTGTTACGCATCATTACTCAATCAGTGACACTGACGATCTAATCGCCGTCCATGTTCACTCGGCCGAAACCTGATCCGTAAATAAAAGATTTTAACTCGGCTATTAATCAAAATATACAATTCTGGGAATGGCCCACCTGTTTTAGTCGCCAGTTTAAACCAATAAAAGTAATTATGGAAGCAATTACGTCTGTACTTTCAAGTAATATTTCATTCTTTATGTAATTTTACTGAAGGTAGCATTTTTCATTTGCGTTTTTCTCGAACTGCAGAAGTTTGCAGATTGAAGAGTAAATGAGAGTACGTTATTAATTTAATAAGAACATTAATACATAATATAGTAAAAAATATCACTCAGTTTTACGTTCAACTTAAGTTTTATTTTTCATTGATAAAATTCAATAATGTACCTAATAATATAAACTAAAAATATTTATGTTAACCTAAAACTAACTATATTACTTATCTCTTTCTTTCAAATCATCGAAAATAACTTTCAAATTAAAGGTATAAAAATAGTTTGATCAAAGTTAAGAATTGACTCAAAGATACTTTAGACTTTATAAACACTTGTTTATTGGCCATGAACGCATCTGGTGGTAAGCGGTGTTATCATCCAAGATGAAGCACAACTGCCTTTAAACCAGGAGGATAGAAGTTAGATGATTTGGTTCAGACACTTGCTCTAATCAGTGCTGTGTTTATTCAATTATTGCCATGTTTATTAAAGCAAGTTATGGCAAATGTACAATATACCTAACTAGCCAACGTTTTTGTTCAATCAACAATGAAGTTCCGTGTATACCTGTCCTATTTGTTTTGTCGAACAAGAGGAAGATCGACGTTGGAACGGAAGCCGTATTGTCTGCGTTTTTGTTGCATTATATTGACATTGTTTAATATTAGTACGTGTCTACAATGAATCGCCCTAACGCACTAGTATGAATAGAATAGCCCTACTACTGTTTGTGATAAAAATGAGGTACGAAATAGGTACAAAAAGGTTTCGTTTCAGAATCGGTGCTAAGCTAAGCGGGAAGTTGATTTAATTATTTTATAAAAATATGAAATTTTTTATTAACCACACATTCAAGCAAAATTAAATTAATTGTTCAAACCCTTTCATAGATAGGGTTTGAACAATTAATTTCCTTTCCTTTCCTTTTATTTCCTTCCTTTCCTTTCACAGGGTTTTCTGTCTCCCACTGAGGAGTTCCATTCTGTATCTCCAAAGTTCATCATCAGTCGATCATGGCTATATTTATATGGAAGTTGAAACCAATCAGAGATTCAAACAAAAAAAGAATTACTCAATTCGACCCAGCAATCCTGGAGTAATCGTTGTAGAAACATTTTTAATCGAATTGAGAACATTCTCCTTTTTGAAAATCGGTTAATTAGACCTGTTAATTTTAAATGCAAAGCTCTTCCACAGAATTGTTTGAATAGGTAAATATTTGTTCGATTTCAGCTAATGAGAACCGATATTAATGAGTTTATCTTCGAAGCTGAGAGTAAATACGATGAGTCGACATCATAGGCAATACCCGGTAGACCCGACATTTATCTAAGCTTACCGTTCGGATTAGGTACATATCCGCCAACCTACTGGATATTAAAATCTAGTTCGTAATTTTCGGAATTTCATGCTATTTTAGTTTATAGAAGAAGGTAATACTTTTATTAAAGATGGAGGGGATTATTAACAACTAGGTTTTGCCAGCAGCATATCGCCCGCTTGGAGATCAGACCAGGATAAAAGTATATATCTTGTACTAAATATTTATATCCGCAATTTTGTGTGAGTTTCATCTAAATTGTGATTGAGTTACAAAATAATATTATCATAAACTTTTTATTTATAATAGGTAAGATTAGGGGAGTTAGTAAGATTAATCCTATCATCATCCTATTATTGATACATAATATAGTAAAAAATAAAAAAGTAAAAAATATAGTAAAAGTTTAAACATTATTTACTAAATAAATATTATAAATACTAATTAAATATTGATTGGTATTGCATTTTAGTTTATAATACTACAGATATTTCGACACATTAATACTACAGACAATAATTTCAATTGCAACTTTCCAAATGCTTTGAAACAAGCAATGTATTGTACTAGGAGTTAATTTATTCAACCCTAAATAAAATTGTTACATAAAATAGACAAGACTTAGACACGAATTGAAAACGCTTCTACCATCTAAAGACAGGCCTTTTGTGTTAGGCTTCTACTTTGACTTGACAGAAAGCTCCTTAATACTTTAAACCTTCCTATTTACCCAACGACGCTAACGATGGAATGACCTTTAAATCCGCAGTCCACACGAAGAGACTTTTGGGTTTCAAGAAATACCTACGTAATTATTTACTCGTCTTAAAGCTGATTATTCACCAGAGATATGCTGTACAGATATGAAAGAAAGAAAGCAAAACGTTTTTTTTGTAACAGCATGTAAGTACTCGCAGAAACAATAAAAAAAACAGATATATAAATATGCTTGCAAGGATGTGAAAGCTAAGCTACAGTGGCGAAGGCTCCATATAACTCGATTACTACCGCCTTCCCATTGAAAAATGGCTTAATCAGTAATGTCTACTGACTGTTCTATTAGTTTTTCTCCACTATGGCTCCGGCTTGCTTCTTCCAAAAATTTACCTTTCGCCATTGCTAAGCTACAAAACAGTTGACGGTTTTCAATAATACTAAGCTGTGTAGCGGAGCGTGTAAGACGTGCTGTAAAGATGCGAAGCTTGACAGTTGAGAAGGCTCCACTCGCGCAAAGCTCCTATCCATAGCAGCATCCTGTTCATCCATCCATTGGGTAAAAACCTCTGGACGATACCATCCAACTTCCTTCGTCTGCTTTAACGGCAGATGTGCTCCACTGAAGATAACAACCTTCTGGTGGCATAGTGGTCAAATACAAGCAATTTTCTTAATAAAATGAGATTGGTGTATCGATATTCATGTACTACGCAACACAATCCTAGTTAGTAAATGCACTGACATTTGTGGTGACGTCGTTAATGAACTCGCGCCTTGCGGGTGAAAGATTCATTAAATGTTCGGAAGTAGGCTCGACACAGGCCATCGCACAACGCTCTCATTAAATATTCCCTATATTTTCGGTGAATTGGCGAATATTTCCAGTAATTATGGAAATTGCCAAACCGCCGCGAGGAAATGAATTTTGGACATTTTAGTTAAAGAAACTCAACCCTTTCCTTGGGTTTCTTGAATCTTATGATTTTATTGAGATTAAAATTGTTAAATTCACCGTTTTAAATAATGATGCCAGGATTTTTTATAGTGTTTATCATAGTAAAAAGCAAAATGACAGTACTACGAGGCACATGAAGGACAAAATGGTTGGAATTGCAAAAGATCCGATCAGGCAGAAAAACAATAAAACTTCGTAGTGTCTTCACATTAACCGCTCAAAAAAACTTACGTCAAGAAGTAAAATATCCAAAACAAATTCCTCCGTGATAATTATCTAACAAAAGAAGCACATTGTAAAATAATCTATGATGTTATTCATTATGATAAGTAAACTTACTGCGTGAACGCACTTCGGAATAACAAAAAAAGTGAGTAATTTGAATATTACGCCTAGAAGTAAGACGTAAAATTTACCATGTACTTACATACATACATACGTGTAGAGGAAATCAAATACATCAACCACACAATACAATGGTATTGTGTGGTTAATTGATGGTAAAAACGTATATCAAGGTACCATTATTTTTACGACCGTTATTATCTTGATAATTATGAAATATCACAATTATTAATATTTAATACTAAGGCAGTCATATCGTGTGATCTTATTTCTGAATTCTAAACCCAATTCTGTTTTTACTAAGTTATATTAGGTATCTACTAAGTTTAGTACTTAAGTTTATACTATAAAAAAATTTCTTCATCTGTCAAAAAACAGCGCACTGGCGCGCGCCGTGTCAGGAATTTTGCTATGAGTTTGTATACTATAGGTATATTTGGGATTGAGATTGGGTTTAAATCAAAGATTTTTTAGTAATTATATGTATAACTACTATTGTTTCCTTCCTTTGCTTCGTACGAGGCGATTGATTGGAAACGATATTACAAACTGGTTCCTATTTCTTGAAAAATAAACGTTTCTTCTCGTTTCATGAAAATTGAGAAGGAAATTGAACTACTTTTGCTGTTGTATACCAAAGGCTGATCATGTCTTCAAATATATCCTTTGATTAATAAAGCAGTAAGAGAGCAATATTTGCGAAATTCTCAAAAATTGTTACTCGCAGTAAATTCTAAAATCCTATTTCCAATACCTAGTCTCAAATTGATCCTAAAATTTGATATGCTTATCAAAAATTGTGCATACACACAAAGTATGTAGGATATGTCCGCATATTTTTACTCGTGAGCTCGACTGTTTAGTGAAATCAAACAGTTTTATCAAAATATCGAAACTATTATCTCTATTAAATAAATATAAACAGATGATATCAAATTAATCATGAAAATAATTTATATTGAACTATTTTCTACGAAGAAAGATAATATCTTAATCATTCGTTTGATAAATTATGCTATCGCTGTAATTATGCGTCGTCGGCATGGATTTGAATATTTACAAGTTTCGCCAATTCGATCAACTGTCAAAAGTTACAAGATGTTTTCGAATTTCGCACTTTCACTGTTAAAGAGAAAATAATACAAAGTGCGTTCATTTTTACGACACGTATTTTTAACTAAAACGAAATTTTATAGGATTGCTAGATCGAGATTAATGCTGTAGATTCGTGACGTTGACTTTTCAAAGAATTATCAACTAACAAAATTTATGATTTTACCCCTTGGAGTTACTTGGACTTACTACTTACAACTTATACTTTGATTAAATAAGACTATAATGGCGTATAAATACATAAACTTAAAAATTTATAAAATATTTATGCAAACTATGCGAACACTAAAGTTCGAAATCTTTTGCAGAAAGAAAACTTTTTCGACTAAATATACAATATTTACTCTTTATTTCTATTTAACATATTGTACCTTTATAATTATTTTTGACATAAATTTTTAACTACTATTTATTATAATTAACATAATTAAATTCATACATTTCAAAATTGTAATATAGTAATGCCTAAATTTCTATTATATTATCTTTTTGTAACAAATTTTGACTTATAGTTAAATGTCATTTTAGCTACAAATAATTATAACTAAACAAAACTTTCAAAATTGTGTCAGATCATGGGAATATTTGCGACTAAATATATGACTAAAAAGCATTTTCATTTGTTTCCGATTACGATTTCTGATTACGTCGCCCGTCGCGTCGTTTGCGCGACTGTTACATAATTCCGTGTGTTTTGAAGACGATTGTTTGCATATCAACGACACCAATCATCAAAGGTAATTTGAAACAAGCGTGAGAAGTTACGCATCGAATTGAAAACCTCCTCCTTTTTGGTATTAGGTTAGAAATGAAACCCTGTTCGTTGGTAGATAAGAGCATCACTTGAAAACGACTGTGCTGATTCGGCTAATTTCTTTTTTTTGTGGTAACTTTAAGGTTTAGAAAAATTGGAAAGCTTACCCGGAAAATTGGAAAAATTAAGAAAAACTGTTTTTTTTGCAATGTAAATTTTTCTTTACTTCAATTAATTGAACCGTAATTTAAAAGTTTCAAACCATTATTAAATATTTTGTTTCATTGTTTGCAGGTGGGAGCAATTGTAGGCAGAATAGTGTCGAGGGAGAAGATTGGCGCGATGCGGGCGGCGGGGCCCCCGTGAGGTCCCGCCACGCTATGGGCTCGAACATCAGCCAGCACTCCGCCAAAGGACTAAAGGGGCGGCGCGCACGCTCCAGTGGTGACCTCTGCAATGGTGACACCAAATCTCAGACCGAATCCTCCGTCTGCGGCTCCGTCGTTGGAGATGTTATGGGCTGGAACAGATCCTTGCCCAATCATTTAGACGGAAACAGACATTTAGCGGACTATAGCCGTGTAAACAACAATTACGGGGAGTTCGGTACCTATAACCGCTGCCATCCAAAGGGCGGTCGCGGTCTGCGGTACAGAGTCAGCAAGTCCGGTGAGTGAAATGTTAATGACTGTGTAATGCTTGGGTCCGAAATTCGGAATTGAATGCTTATTAGGAAACGACTTGTTTTGACTGTAATAAAACCAAAATGTTTATCAACAATTCGCGATATTCACGTTTTAAATTTCATATCCGTAATAGACTTTGAACAAAAGTTGGTAACTAAGCAGTTGAAAACATTTTAGAACAATAACGTTCGTGAGTCATACTTATATATTATTAAATTTCCATACGGCTTTACTCGCGCATTGGTTTCGGGGAATGCCCGACTAGTTTCAAACTCAAACGGAGTCCATTTTCAAAAGCGAGTGTATACGTGTAATTTCAATTCACTCAATTTTCAATGGATTCTTTAAATGGAATTTGTTGTACAACTTTTTATTCCTATACCAAATGCGTCACACGAAGGCGAAGTCTTTTCTATAAAAAAATAAAAAGTAAAGGTCACCTTAAAATCTACTTAAATTTAAAGAAGGCGCAAATAAAAAGAAATTATCCTCATCAGTATCCACTAAGAATCCGGATCGCAAGTAAGAGTACCATTGTACTTAAACCCGGAATTTCGAGACATTTAAAGTTCTCTGTAGCAATTTTTGGACCTATTCCAACACTGGGATTCCGGAATTGTAATATGTATACCTACCGTTTTTACTCGCTCCCTTTAACCTACATTCATTGAGAAAATAAAGGCAAGCCGTTGTTAGAGGAAATTATTTTAGGCATACATAATATACAGCGTGAGAAGTCCGAAATAATACTTAAGGACATGTACTCGTATGTATATCATGAAGAGAATCACCTGTGAAAATATTGAATACAAAAAAGGCATTTTTTTTTCATACAAAATAATTCTTTTGATTTTATTTTCTTCAATAGTGACAGATTTCATTAACCTACCTGTGCCTAGTGCTTGTTTAAAGAATTTATTAAATATAAATAACCAGTTTCGTGTTGATCACCTTTCAGCTGTATTTGAAAAATTTTGGAAAACTTTTACCGAGGTTTACTCAAGTATTGTTAGTGATTCGGTTCAAAAACCAATGCTGCAAAAAACAATCCTGTATATTTATAGACTTCTGTTACACAATGTATATAGAAACATTTTAGTTATATGTACCTCCATATGCTTCAAGTCTTTATCCAATCCGACTATTAGAATAGGCAGGTTAATTTTGTATCCATCAATTAAAATAACACAGTTTCCTGTGATTACAATTTGCTGCAACAAAGTATAACTGTACGAATCTAATTTAATTAGATGCGCAGGTATTGGTGCTAATTCTCTTGCACACGCTCTAAACTAATTTAGACTTGCCATCTCTCTTTCTATCAGAGATTATTGAAGTCCATTTGCATGATATTAACGAGAATTTAGTCGGCATGTATAGACGTAGACTATTTTGACAGCTCGAATTTGATAGTTCAATTTGCTGTCCTGTTTCGATGGTGTTAATTAGACACATTAGTAAAACTAAAATTAGTTCACAAGAGAATTAGCAGAGCATCAGTATATTCATAAGAAATAAGTAACAACGATTATTCACAAGTGAAATACACCATAACTGGTCTTAAATACGCCCAGGGCGAGCTACTGTAGGCGCCTGAGTTCATTTCTGCGCCCTGTGCCTGGGCACAGAGCCTTAGTTACAGCACTGACAAGGTTGCAAGAGGAGCTGAATGTGGCTGCTACTAGACCAACGAGTTGTCTCTTGTGTCTTGGTTTAAAGACATACAAAATCAATAATATGTGAAATACAAGACTATGTTTTCTCATGCACCTTTGCAGCCTTATACAGTTGTACCCTATGCCTTTCTCCGGTCCATTAACTACATTTATGGAAAAAAATTCGAATCAACAAACAATTTGGCATATTTTAATATGCATATTAATTAGGATTTTATAATTAACTAGGTATAATAAATAATCCATGTATTCCAAGATGAAAATAAATCTTCTTACTTACTAAAGACTATGAAAGATAGCTGTAACTTATAGGTAGTGAAATCTAAGTTAACAACAAGTGTTTACTCAGGAAACAAACTCATTAGATGAGCGGGTAGTTACCTCATAATCTTCATTAACAGTACCAATTAGCAGCGAAACAATTAACACTATGAAGCTACATCTAGTTGTTCAACAAAGAAAACAGAATAGGCGGTGAATTTCTTGAACTGTGTTTTAAACTTTTATGGTTTTATGGACACATTTTCTGTGATTTCTCGTTGATCATACTAATATAAATATATATACTGTTGTAGGTATTTGTTAATTATAATATGTAATGTCGGGTACTCAATAAAGTAGTGTCATCTCAGACTTTGTTTCATTGTCACAACATGGTGGCAGCGGTGCAAAATAATTAATTTATCATCATAAACAGTGTTGAAATTTGTACCGTTTCGTGTTATTACGATATTTGGAGTGTTCGTAACGTTTGTGAGAATGGAACACGCGAGACCACCGCCTGAATTGAGCATTGATGGCACTCCCGCCAGCAGGGCTGACGTGTGGAAGCGATGGAAGACGCAGTTTCAATTGTTTTTGAAAGCGTCCGGTGTACATAAAGAGGAACCAGAAGTTCAGGCTAGCCTGCTTATAAATTTAATTGGTCAGGATGGATTTGATGTCTATCAAACGTTTACATATGAAAAAGAGTCGGAACGTGATGACGTCACCGTCTTATTAAAAAAGTTTGACGGTTACTTCGGAGTGAAACCTAATATTCCGCTATCGAGATACACATTTTTTACACGTAACCAAGAGAACGGGGAATCAATTATTCAATATGTGACGGCATTAAAACTGTTGAGTAAAAATTGCCAGTTTTCAACGTTAGAAGAGGAACTCATACGTGATCGCATTGTTTGCGGAATCAAAAGTACAGCGGTAAGGGACCGTTTGCTTCGAACTGACGATTTGACCTTGGATAAAGCGCTTAAGATTTCTCAGGCAAATGAAGTTTCCGCGGACTGTAGCAGGCAGTTGGAAGCTCGCGGTGACGGTGCGGGACCCGTGCTAGTGGACGAGGTGCAAGCGGAGCGCAGCGGTGGCTCCGCGAGCGGGATGCGAGCAGGCGGGCGACACACGGCGCGCGGCCGAGGCGGTGCTGGCGCAGTGCGTGCTGCCGGTCGACTCGCGCGCCCATCTAACGAAGTTCGAGGTCGGTGCCGTTCGTGCGGGCTGCCATGTGAAAAAGGAGCGTGTCCTGCAGCCGGGGTTAAGTGTTATAAGTGTTATAATTATGGTCATTATGCTAGGATGTGCAGTGCCAAAGGTGTGAAAAAACTTTATGACCTTAGAGTTGGTGAAGACAATTCAGATAATTATTGTAGTAGTGAAGATGAATCTTTTTATATTTCAACTCTTTCGGAAAAGTCCGAACGTCGTAACTCGTCCGAAGAACGGTGGTATGAGACATTGAGAGGTAAGTGCGGTGATGAAAAGTTTAAATTGGACACTGGTGCTGATATCAATGTTATATCGTTAGAAAAATATATAATATTAGGTTATGATGTTAGTGTTATTAGCAAATGTAACATTAAGTTGTATTCATATACTGGGAATGTAATTCCGATTAAGGGTGTCTGTGATTTAAAATTATGGCATAAAAATAAAATGTATAAATTAAAGTTTGCAGTAGCTAATATGAGTTGTCAAAGCGTTCTGGGGCGAGATTCTTGTGCTGAATTGGGTTTGATTAAACGAGTTCATAGTGTAAATTTAACTAAGTTTGACGATCTGTTTCACGGATTAGGTTGCCTTCCGATTACCTGTCGCATCGTAGTGGACAGTTCTGTAAAACCGGTTATTAGTGCGGTGCGCAAAGTACCGTTGAGCCTACGCGATAAATTACGTGATGAGTTAAATAAAATGGTCGATTTAGGTGTTATTAGAAAGGTATCCCACCCTACCCCGTGGGTCAACGCTTTAGTTGTAGCAGCTAAAAAAAATGGTAGTATGCGCATTTGTCTTGATCCGCGACCTCTTAATTGTGCCATTAAACGAGCTCATTATCAATTACCTACTTTGAGTGAACTTGCAGTCAATTTACACGGTGCAAAGTACTTTTCAGTGCTTGATGCTAATGCAGGATTTTGGGCTATCAAGATAGATAATGCTAGTGCGGATTTATGTACATTTGCAACACCTTTTGGACGTTATCAATTCTTAAGATTACCGTATGGCTTAAACTGTGCATCAGAAATATTTCACTCTACGATTAAACAATTAATTGAAGACTTAGAGGGGGTCGATAATTTTATTGATGACGTAATTATCTGGGGAAAAGATAAAAGTGAGCATGATAAAAGGTTAACTGCATTCTTAGAGAGAGCGCGAAATATTAATTTAAAATTTAATAAAAGCAAATGTAGAATATGTGTAGAAGAGGTCACATATTTAGGGCATGTATTTAACAAAAATGGTATGAAACCGGATTCAGAGAAAGTAAAAGCTATCAAGGAAATGAAACCGCCTACGGATAAAAAGTCGTTAGAAAGATTTTTAGGAGCTGTAAACTATTTATCGAAATTTATTCAAAATTACTCAGAGTATATTTTTCCTCTCACTAGATTATTAAAGAAAGAAAATTATTGGGTGTGGGATGCAACGCATACTAATGCATTTGAAAAATTAAAAGAGTTGATATGCGACGCCCCGGTATTAACACTGTATGACGTATCGCGGCCAGTGTTGTTGTCTGTAGACGCGAGCAGCGTGGCGCTGGGCGCTGTGTTACTGCAGGATGACCGCCCGGTGGAATACGCGTCGCGAACGCTTTCTGATACTCAAAGTAGGTACGCACAAATTGAGAAAGAGCTTCTAGCTATTGTGTTCGCCTGTGAAAAATTTCATCAGTATATCTTTGGAAAAAAAAGTGTTAGGGTTGAAACAGATCACAAACCTCTAGAGAGTATTTTTAAAAAACCTTTAAATTCGATCCCAGTGCGCTTACAGAGGATGTTGTTAAAGTTGCAAGGTTATGATTTATTAGTTAGTTACAAGCCGGGAAAATATATGTATTTACCTGATACACTGTCGCGTGCGCCACTTCCAGAAGTATATGACGATAAAATAAGCCAGGATATATTATATCAAGTTAATTTGTTAGTAAGCCATTTGCAAATGTCATCACATAAGTTGAACATGATGAAAGAGGAAACCTCTAAGGACAATGAGTCGATTCAGTTATTACGATATATTCTTGATGGATGGCCGGCCCATAAATACAATGTACCTGATCAATTAAAACAATATTGGTCAATAAGAGGCGAGTTATATGTAGTAGACGGTATAATTTTCAAAAATAATAGAATTTGGGTTCCTCATTCATTACGATATAAAATGCTTAACATTATTCATGACGGTCACCTGGGTGTAGACCGCTGCAAGAGGCGCGCTCGAGAGGTATTGTTCTGGCCGGGAATGGCAAGCGATATTGAACTGTATGTCAAGCGTTGTAAAGTGTGTCAAGAGTGCCTAAATGCACCGGCTAAGGAACCAATGCTACCGGTGCAGGTTCCAACTTTACCTTGGAGTAAAGTAGGAACTGACATATTTGAATTAAAAAAAAAATATTGTTTAGTTTTGATCGACTATTATTCGGGTTTTGTTGAGGTTTCAAATATAAATAATATTACATCTTCTAGCGTAATAAATGTACTTAAAGAAAATTTTGCTAGATATGGCATACCAGAAACAATTATTAGTGATAATGGTACACAGTTTTCAAGTCGTGATTTTAAACGCTTTGCACAAGAATGGGGATTTGAACACATAACTTCATCCCCAAATTATCCCCAGTCTAACGGAAAAAGCGAGAGAGCTGTTCAAACAGTAAAAAAATTGTTGATAAAATCTGTTAACAGTAACAGTGATTTTTATTTGAATTTACTTAGTTATAGAAATACACCTCGGGATAATTTGGGGTCTCCTGCACAATTACTAATGGGGCGAAGATTAAATTGTAGGTTACCAGTACATCCTACATTATTAAAACCGCTGAATCCAACTGAAAGAGATTATAATAGTTTATTGAATAAACAATTTAAGAGTAAAATGTGTTATGATAAAAATTGTAAGAGTTTACCCGAGTTGAATGTCGGTGATCATGTTATTATGTTAGATGGTAAAACTAAACAGCGCGGTGAAGTTGTCAATAAATTGACTACTCCTCCTCGCTCTTATATAATTCGTAATAAAAGGGGTGTTGAGTATCGACGTAATCGCCGACATTTAATAAGGTATGAGCCGGATGGGAATGTTGATAAAGATTTTGTGTTGAATTCACCAAAAGAGAACAAGTGTAATGTCACATCAAGGGTGAGTAGTAGTGTGGATCAGTCACCGCCAACAAGTAGCCAAGTTGAGGTGAGCGGTGAACACTACTCCCCACCATTGACTCGCAATAAAGCCAAGAAGTTAAATATAAACATTCAAGATCTGTTTTAGTATAAGTACTCTAATATTTGAATAAAATGTTTTTGTTTTTGTTTAGGGGAAGATGTTGTAGGTATTTGTTAATTATAATATGTAATGTCGGGTACTCAATAAAGTAGTGTCATCTCAGACTTTGTTTCATTGTCACAACATATACTAATATATAATATAAATGCGAAATTGTATTTGTTTGTTTGTACCTAACTATGGATGCGTTGAAATAAGTTCCCCATTAGCTTTTTCCCTTGGCAAACGGGAATAAGCTAAAGGGGAACTCATTTCAACAAAATTTGCAAACTCCAAATTGAACGTTTTCTCGCTTTTTAATGTCGTTTTTTTTTGTATGAATTTTACAACATTATATATATTATACATATTTAGTGTTTTGAAGTCGGTTTAACTATTTTTGGTAAAAGTTTTTTTTTCAGTTTTGAATGGCACATTAGCTTCGAAAGCGAAAACCAATCCTCTGCCTCACTTTTTCAAAAGTCGGTTATCAACTACACCTAAGCACAAACCTAGTTAAATTAGTTGTTGCAAGAGGTTTGCTATCTTCCGATGAGGAATTTCGTTCTGTATCTCCAAAGTTCATCATCAGATTATGCTAATATTTACTTATTCGTATATGGGACCAAACCAATCTTTAGAACAGAAAAAATATTTCTTAAATCGGCCTACTAATCACGGAATAATCGGTGCCCAAACATTTTAAAAATATGCGCATCGTATTGCGCGACGCACCCACGCAAGAAAAAGATGACGCCTTTAATTTTGCTACATACTTAAACTATTATATACTCGCTGTCTCCTACCTTCGTGTGCCATAATCATTGGTAAAGGATAAAACTTCTTTTTTTACGTTGGCACTTCCAGAATCGCCACCATTTGGCCCGTTAAAAGAATCTGACAGTAACAAAAAGCATTTTATAAAATTTAATTCCTTTTTCTCGCACAAAAACTCCTACAAATCTTGGCACCTCATCTTCAGACAATCTCGTTTAAAATATGGTGGTAACTGAGAGTATTTTACTGAGATTTTTACGCTTTTGGCATTTAAATAGGCGGGATAAACGTAGGTACGCAATAAGCATATACGCGCACTACGAAACGATGCAAAGAAAATCGCCTGTCTGTGTACGATCGGAAAAAGATCGTATGCTATTTAGAATCGCATTACCTACAGTTCGCTGAGATTTTGTGAAAATATTTTGTGGTATATGGAATCCCACTAAACACATTTTGATGTAAAGTGTTGCTAAGACATCACTATATGGCTCGCACTGTAAAAAAGTTATCAGATCTCATGTAGAGCCAAGCTTCTAAGACTTCACGCCCTAACTCTACAAGCCCTAACTTCACAAACTTCACACCTTAGTCAAAATATGTGGCTTGGCCATTTCGCTACATTCACATGGCCGTAAGATGAAAAATGTGTTCACTGTTCATTACTTTACTGTAATTCTTGTAGAAACGAAACGGCTGAGCCACATATTTTAACTGATGTTAAAATATGTGGCTTGGCCGTTATAGACTTGGCCGAGGCAGATAATAAACAAAGTGAAATTGAGATTTGCTATCGTCCGATGAGGAGTTTCTTTCTGTATCTCCGAAGTTCATCATCAGATCATGACATATTGGACCAATCAGACCAATCTTTCAAACAAAAAAATAATTACTCATATCATCACACTAATCAAGGAGTAATCGGTGGACCTTTTTGGAAGTCGATTACAAAGAGTCGAAATAAAAATCGCAGAGCAATGCGCGCATAGCCTTCGGAAGAGGATAAAAAGCCTTAATGTCTGCGGCATGAATTCCATCGATCATCTTTGTAAGGTTTGCCTCGATAGCGGTTACAACGAAGACAAATACGGGTTGGTTTAATGGAAATTTATAATATGTATATGAAAGTAATAAAAACAAAGAGTATATATATACATACCTATTATATAATGTAAGTATATGTAATATCTAAACGCTTTTATGCGCCTCGCTAGTAATACATGCGTTTAGATATTCATAGTTTTAACGCTCATTCAGCTACAATAGAGGCCCATTTTCATTAGTCGTTAGGCCCGCAAGCAGGGTGCGGGAGATTTCCTGTTGAGGCATGCCATAGGCGCACTTATTATAATGATTGATGTATTTTATTGGCCGTTTTAGTCCCCGCATAGGTATATCGACCGAGTTATCGACTAACACTACTTTAAAAACAATTATTATTATTTATTTTATCATGTTTAAACCGTACCTTAAATACAATAATCAAAAATCAAGTCTTAAGAAATAAGTAATCTAATAAAGAACTAAGTCTAAATTATTATTTATAAATTAATTTTTATAGACTGTTTTAATATTATACTATGTAAAGAATTGGCAAATAAAAAATATTTTTAAATCACTTTTAAAAAACCTACCTAATATAATATAATATACCATACCTATTTAAGTTAAGCTGCTCAGAGTATTCGAGCAAACGTCAGATAAACACTGCAGCCATAATTACAATAAATTCACATTTAATACTGCAGTGTGGTAGACATGGTCTGGCTTCATGCAAGAGTTTGCAGAAAACCAGGCCCCTACGTCGTTTTAAAAAAAAACTAATCTATTCTACTTTTGGACACAAAAAACTGGACTTATTTCTATGGATTAGAAGCTTTAGGACTACATCTCGATAAGACTAGATAGCAGATATGGTATGTGAGAGTATACGTTCTGTATCCTCCTATGATCTAAAGAAATTAGGGATTATGTGTGTAAACAAAGTATTGTACCCAAAGACATCAACCAAAAGACGTCCACTTCTGGACAAAAGCCTTCTCAACAACCAATCTTGCGCAGACTGTATCTATTAAGAATTAGACTTTCTGTTTTCCTTTTCAAGTGGCACAGGGTTCGGCCAAGCCAGATGACGTCATCGCTCCGAATAACTACGGGTCAAGGACGGTACGGAAGGGGTGGCCGATCGCGTGCCGAAAACCAACGATAGTTTCTATAAATTACATAAAGTGTCAAATACACACTTTTTATTCAAGGTTTGAATACGGATTTTTATGTGACGTTATAGCAATTTTTCCATACTATCCGTCTAAAGATTTAGTGGACCATTGATTGTTTGTCTTATATAAATAATTATGTCAATTTCTACATGGTCTACCGAGACACCCGCGTCGTCTTGCTGTCTCAGGAGTCCATTTGGTAGTGTCTTTGCCCACAGCTCATCAGGCATGCAGCACTAGAATGACTCAAGCTAGTAATTATAGAAAATGTATCATGGCTAGGTGAAAAATTAATGTCAACAGTAAATCAACTTCTTTTGCCAAAACCAGTTGAGATAATTAAGTAAAGCGACGCGAAAGCTCCACACAAAATAAGCACGTTTACAATATTGTATGCATTTGCAATTTTTTCTTTTCTTTCTTTCTTTATTGTATAGTCGATGAACAACCTGGTGACAGAGTTTAAACCGCCCGTAGGCCTCTGACATGGCTTTACACACCGTAGAGAAAAAAAGTGCTGGTTTCATCGTGATGTCTTCCCTCACCGTTTTAGCAACTGATAATTAATTTCTAAAGCGGGACGCGTGAGCGCTGCCGTCGGTTTCAGTGGGGCATTGAGTAGGTATTGTATAATGTAATGTATGTAATGCTATTTATTGCTTATTGTTGTATTATTTTTTATTTTTTTATTTATTAAGGATTTGTATTTTATTTTTTAATCGTGTATTTATAAGTGTGGTTTTGTCATTGTCTAATAAATGTTGCTTTCTTTCTTTCTAAAACATAAGTTCGAAAAGTTAGAGGTGAGTGCCTGTATCCTACCTACATACGTCATACCATTAGGCTATCACAGCTGTGTTCGCAAATTAACAGCTATTTAATAGCTAAGTTAAGAACGAAAATTAATTATTAATAAGCAGCCTTACCATTTACCAAGTTATATATCAAGATAATTTTGCAACAAAGTATTGAATATAGTGAGATAAAATCTACTTATAAATCTACAAGACAGCCAGCTTCTGCTCCAATGTTATCTTATTAATTACCGATACGATAACCATGATCTTGAACAAAGAAGTTCTAGAAACGGCAACGTTTTGACTTTGTATTTTCTATCATTATTCAATATTGTCTTAATGAGTTTCCAAATAACTCTTCTTCCGTTACTGCCAACTAATTAGTCCTATTTGTTTTCGAACTAATTGGTATTACCTCCAAATAATTTATGTTAAGTCTGTCTCAACTATCTTTTAAAAACAAAAGGGAGTAGAACATTCCGTGTTTTCACACTATCCGAACCGATTTGTCTTGCTCCCTAATCAGTAAAAGAAAATGTGGGGGAATTCTTTCTCAGTAAGACCGTTATTAATCCCAATTTGCCCGCGTCCGAATCAGACTCTTCGCTCGACGTTGATGTATGGCTAATGGCTACAGTATTGTTAAAACTTTTAGCAGTTTCACCTTGACATGAAGAATAAAAATGAGATTAATATGCTAAACGGAAGACTGTGCTCGCACTTAAACATGATTGATACGTTGATCAAGTTTAAAGAGCAATTCTTTAAATAAAAGATCCTTGGAAACTGCAAGACTGATGAGGAGCTCTTCCTCTTAATATCTTTCTCAGAGTAACCATCTATCTAAAGTGATCGCTCGATCAACTAGAGCTGTTTGTTCCTACATAAGAGAGACATTTCTTAAATTTCTTCCATGGTCGTCAATAACCACAGAATGACGTATGAAATCTGAATATGAAAATGATGGGCAAGGTCCGCAAGAGATCTGTATAAATTCTTCATCAATCATTGTTAGAGGTGCAGAAGTATATTATATATAGATTTTCTTCAATCGCTCAAACATAGCCTTTGTTTAACAACACCAGTTATCAACCCTGAGAGTTTACTTAAAAAGTTGGAAAATCTTGATAGTAATAAAGGTGCAGGTTCGGATGGCATTCCACCAATATTTATTAAAATGTGTGCATCAGAGTTAGTTATTCCACTTGCTCAGATTTTTAGACAGTCTTTAGCTTCAGGTATCTTTCCTTCTAAATGGAAAGTCGCAAAGTTGGTGCCCATTTACAAGTCTGACGATGACAGTAACATAACCAATTATAGGCCTATCTCGGTGCTTTCAACATTTGCTAAAGTATTCGAGTCGTTGATCTGTCCGTTTTTTCAAAACCACCTAAGGCTATATTTGAGTGACCATCAGCATGGGTTCGTGAGCGCACGTTCCACAAGTACTAACTTAGTACCATACACAGAAACATTAATAGACGCTGTTGATTTGGGCCACCAGGTTGACGTAATTTACACCGACTTTAGTAAAGCATTTGACAAAGTTTCCCACAAATTACTGACTAATAAACTTCTAAGTTATGGCATCACTGGTAACCTGCTTAAATGGATAGGCTCATACTTAGAATGTAGATCGTTTTTTGTAGTAGTGAATGGTTATCAATCCAGCGTATATAACATATCATCTGGAGTTCCTCAGGGATCACACTTGGGACCAGTTTTATTCAATTATTTTATAAATGATATTCCATCATGTTTTCATCATTCAAATATTTTTATGTACGCGGACGACCTCAAATTTTTAAGAATAGTTAAGTCAGAGAAAGACGCACAGTGTTTACAGATGGATCTTGACAGACTTGTTCAATGGTGCAGTAAAAACCAAATGTATTTAAATTCTAATAAATGTTATCACATAAAATTTGCAAGGAAAAATAATTTAATTAAATCGAAATATAAAATTGACGCAGACATATTAAAAGAAGTAGACACTATACGAGACCTTGGGGTATTGTTCGATAAAAAATTAACGTTTATCCCACATCTAGATAAAATCATAAAAACATCATCTAAAATGTTAGGCTTCGTTATCAGAAATTGTAAAACTTTTCGTCACACAAAAACAAAAATACTCCTCTACAACAGTCTGATTAGAAGTACACTGGAGTACTGTAGTGTTGTCTGGCGGCCACATTTCGCCGTGCATAGCTTGCGCCTAGAACGTGTTCAGAAACGATTTCTCTGGTATCTCGCGTTTTCTGTCGGAATGTCCAAAAAAATACCATCGTATATAGCCAGATTAAAGCACTTCGGCATGCACACCTTAGACAAGCGGAGGCACTTAAATGACGCATTATTTGCGTGTAAGCTTTTTCACGGTACTATAGAGTGTCCAACACTGCTGGCATTTTTTAATTTCCGCGCTCCCTCCAGAATTCCACGCAGCTCCATCACTCCACTTTATCCTCCTTTTAGATATTCGGTTCTAGGAGCTAATTCTCCTATTGCCAGATTTTGTAAGATCATAAATAGTTGCAGTGATCAAATTGATCTACATCACGATTCTATTTATAAACTAAAATCCATCATAATAAACTGTTTGCCCGATTAGCAAGCTTGTTTTCCCCTCGATTTTTATGTTTGTAGTCATCACAAGTATTAGGTATCAAATTACTGCATGTTAGCTTTTTAAGACTAGATAATAATTTGTCAAGTAGTGTTTGCCTTTAAGTGATTGTTACACTGTTGTTTTTGTTATCCATGATATTATTACTGTATGTTGTGTAAACAATCGTTGGTGAACCAAATTAAATAAATAAAATAAATAAAATATAGTAAAAGATTGCTAAGAATTTTACCCCGGAGTGTCGAAAGCAAAGAATACATTATCCCCTAGTTCTCATACACCTGAGGCTCAACCCTAATAACAGCATACTTAAATGGCCGCTAAAGTACCCCTCTATACATTTACCATAGTAGATGATTAATTGGACACATTAAATATTATGTAATTAGTGGCTTTCCCCAATGTGCGAACGAAATATTCTCGAAATATATGTATAGAAATTTTCGTTAATAGCAGCTATATTTCAGTTGCCATTAAATTTTCCTCTTAATGTCTCCGTTGCTAATTATTATTTAAACTTTTACGAAATTTTCTCGTAATTCTTCATTTAGAAGTAAATAAAGACAGTTGGGTAAAAGTGCTACAAACAAAAGGACTCCAAGCCATGAGTTGTACTATACGATAAGCTTGGTATAGATTTTCTATTTCCGACTACAAATAAAACGTTGCCGTTCAGAAATATCTCTTGAAGTTACTATTTCTTATTTCTCACAGTTGAAGTTCGAGGATGTGAGTTAATAAATTGCACTATTGAGAAAAATCTAGGGGATAAGAATAGAAAAGTAGAAATTGTGGCTTTTATTCCTGTTAACCGGTTCATTACGGATGGCACGACAGGCGTGCCTTTTATTATTTTATAATGTGGCGCGTGACACAAGAGTCGTGTCGTTAATGCCAATAGGTTTACCAGTGTTCCCCAAAAGGAATTATGTTATGTTTAATTTATTTTTAATTAATACTCATTCTGTGAAAATTTCATTAGACCTTTGGGTACGGAACCTTAAAAAAGAAAACTAGGAAAGAGTACGAATCGAAAGTCTTCGCTGTTATAATTATCTTACAATTATTAACAAAACATCATCTATCAAAACCTCGCTAATCCACCCCATTTGGTTAATTGTTAGCCAACCGCAACATAGTTGGGAAGAGGCCATAATGATGATGAATTCAACCCTCCATTAATGAAAACGTAGTGCTATTCTATAGAGAACAGACTGTCGCTATGTGAACGTCTTATAATATCAATAAAATACAGATAGAAAATAAAAACCCCAGTTCGAATCAGAATCGCACTATTATCCTTACGACAAAAAAAAAGTTTAAGCATCTATAAGGGTTAAGCACCTAATCAATTTTGGTATTGTTTTTTTTATTTTGATAATTTGTCGAAAACAAATATTTGTCCCAAATAACTTGTCATTTTGAATTGTAGTATTAGAAGTGCCCCTAGCACCCCTAATTTTTGCAGATTCTTTTGTGCCAAACTATAATTATATCCTGACGTTAAAGACTGCAGTCTCCGTGTTCACTGGGAAACTAACATCTTACTGACACTGAACTGATATCTTAGAGCCTCTTCGAACACGGAAACAGCAAAGTGTAGTTACGTCACGTTAATTCGTTGAAATAGTTGTTTGATTATGAACCTTAAGTGCCTCAGTGCCTAAACCATACCTCTTATTATCATACGAACAAAATACCTATAAAGGAAAATCCAGGTTACCTGCATTTTGTTTTCTCGAACACATTTCAACAACAGAAAGTTCCGAAGCTGAACTGAGCGAAACTTGATGTAATAAAATTTTAGTAGACAGAAAACTTGTGCAGTGGTGCGGTGTTCAAAAGAAAATTGTTTTCTTACTCCGAGGCAAGGTGGCGCGCGCCTTTTCACTTCACCTTTAAGCACTTTAATCTGTGCCTTTGAGAGCTCCTTCTGTCGTCCGACTTGGCTTTTACGTCATGACTTATAAGAGATATGACGTAGATTAATCTTTCAACTGATTTTTATAAAAATGTTTGAGAAAACTTTCAATTTGAAAATACCTAGTATAGCAGACTATGGACAAGAAGTTTTTGTAAACATCATTAGCCTAACTATGGGCTAGCATAACAGAATCAAACTACTCAGTTTAATCTTATCTTTGTAGTTACTTAACAAGCATTTTTTTTTTTGGGGGCTAGAAGCAACGAAGTTAATTTAAGTTTAGTCTGAACATAAAAAATACATAATTGATGATGATGAAGATTAATTTATAATACTCACGTAACTTACGGTCTATCACTGCAAAACTTATAGTTACTTATAGGTCAATGCGTGCCTACTACATATTTTTTAGGCAAGCCCGGTTAGTCTATGATTAATACTACATAATACAAATGCAATATTTTACTTGAATGTAGATAATTATGTAGTTTCTTTAAGGCTTACTTTTTTAATAGGGCATGCCCTGTTCTTAGGTGTTAAGCACACCTCTGCAAAAGTAGATATATCTTTTTTTATTAAAGACTAGCTGTTCCCCGCGACTTTGTCCGCGTTAAATTAAATTTTCCAGTTTACACACGTTTATAAAGCAGCCAGAATGCCTGGTTTTTTTTTCTTACTTGAATCACAGATATTGTTATTTTTTACTGAAAACTAAACTTTTTTTTTTCAGAATAAAAAATAGCCTATAGCACTCAGGGATAAAGTAGCTTTCTATTGGTGAAAGAATAATTTTTAGGATCGGATCGGTAGTTCCAGAGATTACCCCTAACATACATACATAATCACATCCATACAAACTTTACCTCTTTATAATATTAGTATAGATATTATCTTAGATACCTAGATATATTTAAAGATATCATATCATATATAACGTCAAATATACGAGGCAATTATTTTGGACATCTTGCCTAGCTCAAAGCCAGACATGAAAGCGCCTTTCTTTTGTCACTCTTATCACGTCCCGAGAGTAGGGACCAAAACCTTTATTCCCTTGCCTATTGAATACAAGTTCCCCAACTTCCCTTGTTTACTAACCAGCTAAATGTTAAACAAACCAGCCTAGAATAATAGTTGGCGTCTAATTAGATAACTTTGCTGAATGCCGATACTTAGATTGAATTTCTTTATCGGTACTTTGATACTGTTGTGGTGGCTCATTGGTTTCGGACCAGCTTTGCAAACACGGAGTGTACCACGAACCTGACATGTACCAATGTGAATTTTTCAATGTTTATGTACATTTTTAGTTAATCTAAGACACCACTGACTAACGGTGAAGGAAAACATCGTGAGGAAACCTGGATTTAATAGTTTGAAATCACCAACACGTAATAATCTAGCGTGGTGATCAATGCTCGATCCTTATCTGTACCAAAAGAGGCCTTTTCCCTACAGTGAGACAGTTACAGACTGGTTAATTATATTTATTATACTTTGATGTAGATTTTACCTATATATTTATGCATATGTTTTCTTATATAAATATTGATACGGCTTTACTCACGTATTGTATTCGGGGAAGGCGGGAAGGTATTTTATATATTAGTATGTCTCACGAAAGTTATTATTCTAAAATATGTTTTCTTATTAAATGTAAATAATCATAATAAGAAAATCGCAATAACAACTGATTCGAGTGTAGTGTATTTTACTTGGATCAAAATTTTTGGTCCTTCTATCCTTCTAGTTGATTTTTTTACGCTGATCGTCAGCGCTGATAGTTCAATATGTAGGTATGTGTTATATTAAAGAGTTTTTATTCAAATTGATAGCTTAGATAAATTGCGTGCGTAGTTGTCGCTTATCAGATCTGAGAAGACAACCAGCCTTTTTTGTGTGTGGTCGGGGCGTAAAAAATGTTCCTACCGCATAAAACAATCATCTTAAATAGCTCTAAACAACACAAAAAAAAAACATTTTAATTTACAAAGAGTTATTAGAAGCTGAGAACGTACATTAGGTAGCTAGGTACTCGGTATAGCGCTTAGAGTAAGATAACTTTAAGGTATAGCGTCTTCCAAGTATAGCGTCTTCCAAAAATAATTTAACGCAGTCAATAAATACTTAAAAGAAACATCTATAAAAAAACGCAACGTTATCTATTCAAAACTCCCAGCAGTAGTGTATCTGACCGTAATAGGATCCAATAAGGTGCAGGTGTAAACACAATAAATCAAGTCGAAAGCGGCGCCGCCCGTTACGATAAGCCGACGCCGACGCATCTTACATTCGAGGGTCGTCCATTACCGTACTATTGGTGTAAGGAGCTAAATATGAAATGTGAAATATGGTAGCGGAAGACGCTACTTTACGGATGTGCGCTGGCTAAATGTTGCTCTTTATGAGTCTGAGTGCTCCTTATGGGATTAGGAGTTACGAAAGGTTGGAAGTCAAGATGTTACTAAAAATATTATTGAAATTTTAATACACCGACAGTGCTTTTCTGGGGGCACGGCAGTGCCTCCGCCAAGACGAGAGCGAAAAGGCATAGAGTTTGTGAAGTTAGGACTTGTAGAGTTCGGGCGTGTAGTGTTAGAAGCTTGGCTCTAAATGAGATCTGATAACTTTTTTACAGTGCGAGCCACATGGTCTCGTAACATTTTGCATGAAAATGTGTTTGGTAAGATATCTTTTGCGTAATCTATTTTAACAGATTCGCTATCTGGACATAATAGTATGAATCATATGTGATTCACGGGGAAAGGTTAAATGTTATAACTTAAAAGGTTCTCAGAAACCAACCAAATACTTATTAACTTTCAAAACTGCGTCACCAAAATATTCTCCTCATTTCACAAAAAAAATCCCTTACTCAATCACCTAAACGTTTAAATTAAGAAATTAATTGACGTAACAAGAGTTCAACTGTTTTGAAATTGGAAACAATAGCTTCGTTTTAAAAATAAATAGCAGTATAATAAATAACGGTGACATTTAGCAAGATTGAATTAAGCCAGCTATTTCAGTTATGCCGCTGTGCGGCCGAGGCAAAGGTCACTCGTTTATAACACAAACAATAGAAAGTTTTCTCTTTACCGACTGAATGAAAGAAAAACGGAACACCTTATTCATAAACGTACTGTAAGTGTTCTTTAATTAAAACGCCTTTAACCTCATTGGTTGTCTTGACGTTTAATTTATTTTTTACAAAAGGATAGAGTGACTTTGCAGTTTTTTTTATTGCACAATTCAATTTATAGATGTCGTTAAAAGCGTTGGGTAGATTTTATGTTGCAGCGTGCTCCTTTACTTAACCTTTTTGGAAAGAAAATCGCGGACTCGCGAAAGAATAGGAACACAAAAACATACGTTTTGGAGTCGGTGCTCTCGGTGCGTTTTGGAAAGGCTTAGGATGAGGTAATTTAATATAGAACCTGACTTAACTTGGCATCGACTCCAAAATTAACATTTTTGTGTTATTTCTAGCTTTTTAATTAGTGTTTGAAGACGGTTTTATTATTTTGAAAAAAAAAATTGGGCGGCACATTAATATGGAGGCCAACCCCCCAAACTGTGCGTCGTGACGCCCTGGGGCACCACGGCATTACCCCAGGGGCGCCGCGAAGCGATGTAGTAATGAGAAGCGTAAGCGCCCCGCACGCATCTGATTGTACTTTCTTATAAAAATTATAAATATTATTTGAAGTATTTTTGATAACTTGTTACAGCCACATAATGGTAGGTTCTATTTCGCCCAAGGAGAGGGGAGCGTCGCAAAGGTATGGCAAACTCTCAAGGGCGTCACAGTAATAATAAGTTTACGAAGCCCTAAACAATGAAAACCAGCGAGAAAAGTGTTAAAATAACAAAGCAACAGCTTTACTATCCAAAGCCTGTGTTACAAAAAAAACGTTACGTATGTACGGCGCTACGTGGTTTTGTCTCCGCTCCTTATTTTTGGTAGACTGAGCGACATTACAGAAACAAATTTGAAATTTTCACCCGACCCGAGACGCGATTCGTGGGTTTTTCACTTCATTTATCTGATTTATCTTACTGCCTCAACATTGTCAGCTCAATAACGATAGTAATTGAGTAAGTATGCTTGTATCAGTATCTCGGTGAATTGATGAGGATTTAGAAGATAAAACGCGTTTAATAAATTGCGAGATGCTACGAGTTTGCGTTAAGTTTCAGATACGTGAAGACAATTTCATGGATTCTTAATATTGGAGTTCTTACAGTTAGCAGTCGGGTTTTTTGTTTTTTAATAAAAAAAAATTAAATCCATAGATAGGTGGGATTTAATAATCGTTTAAAAAAGACTGATACGCATGCACAGTACGTAAACATATTGAAATGTTACTACGATGTACTATAATTGTAGATTAGTAACACTTCAATATGACACGGCTGTGTTAGACAAAATTATATTCATAAACGAGAACCTGCCATTGAAATGAACTTCGCTTTATGAATTTAAAGTGATATACAAAATTCATAATATTTTGTTTACATAATTCTGTATTCATAAATCCGACAGTTTCGTTCACTTTACTTTATGGGCTGCGCAAAAGGGGACATGAAATATCCCCGATTTGATGTTTCAATTATTTGTGTTCGGTACAGCAATAAATTTATCTAAACATCCGCATTCAACCCCTTAATGAAAAGCTTTACGTTTTCCATCTAACCCCTTACGTGTTTATATTGTACAGTGTTTGAATTTTGTCGACTTTACGAGTGTAACAAAATGGAAAATGTAACAAAATTACTGGATCAATGAAATTCAATAACAATTTTTCGGCATCATAATATCACCCGGGTAGAATGATTGTATCTAACGACAAAAAAGAAAGCAGTAACAATCTAATGACATGATTGCATGTCCGATACGTCCATAGATAAAACGAATTCGATTCCCATGAACAACGTATTTGACGTAATTATTTCAATACAATTTCACTGGCAAATAACCGCAAAGGCTTGGCCATTAACATGCTGTTACTTCAATAAGCGGTGTGTATTACTATTACAGCACTGACCATAGCGTAACTATGGGGTGGGTTACGTAAATCAACGTTCGTTCTCCATATTCAGAGCCGCCTAACTAATCCGAGGCACGCAAAGCGATATTTTACCAGTGGCTCCTTCATACATAATACATTTCCACGTAAGAGTATGCTTGAAACTAAACGTAGGTACCTGTTTTTATACCTCCGTTTTGTGTTTATTTTACTCCAAAATGTTGAATAGCAGCAGTATTAACACAATTTTCATCACAATCTGATAATAAATCTTACGAAAGTAATTAGGATAGGATCATACTTGTTCCGCCTAAACAAACGTAAAATTAAAAGGGTTATAACAATTTTATTGAACCTTAAAAATAAAGCATATTATTCGTTGTAGCGAAGTAAAATAAACGCCAATCAATAGTCGGAGGTACAAAAGAAAATTTCTTTACATTATTACGTGAAACATTGCTACTTCGCGCTCTTGTACCTATAAATCTAATATTATACCTTATTTCGTGGAAATAAAGTTTCATTTCGTTGAAAATTCCCCAACAAAGATTGTGCAAATTCTTACTGTTTGCCAAAAGATATTCCCCAGAGTCGCATACATACATTACACATAATATGTATTTATAATACGTTCACCATAAGCTGCAAAATGCTCCTGGGATAAATATCAATGGTTTCGTGATTTCGCGCTAAGAAAAGGCACAAAAGAAAAATATTAAAAAAGAAATGTTAGCTTCATAAAACACGTTTCAAAGAGCGTCATACATTTAAGTAGCTATGTGTATAGGTACATACCTACTCAGTTGCACGAAGGATACGCTTTCGACTTCAAATCGATTTTACTATAATCTACGAGTAGAACAATATTGTTGTCTGCATGTCTTTGTCTCTATCAAACTTATGAAATAACAAGAATGACCATAAGGAACATAAGGATGACCGCACACATACACACATCGTATGTGTCTATTACGCAGTTGCATGAAGGCACTTTCGACTTTAAATCGATTTTGCTATAATCTACGAGTAGAACAATATTGTTGTCTGCATGTCTTTGTCTCTATCAAACTTATGAAATAACAAGAATGACCATAAGGAACATAAGGATGACCGCACACATACACACATTGTATGTGTGTATTACGCAGTTGCATGAAGGATACACTTTCGACTTTAAATCGATTTTGCTAAGTAAAACTACGAGTAAAACACGTGTTATATGAGCTTGTCTTTGTCTCTATCAAACTTATATGATATTCCCTTAAGTAACAGAATTTTAGTTTAAGTAGCTATACTATAAGCGTGTGATATTCGATTGCATGAAGGATACACTTTCGACTTTAAATCGATTTTGCTAACTGAAACTACGATTAAAACACGTGTTATATGAGCTTATCTGTCTTTATGAAACTTATATGATATTCCCTTATGAAACAGAATTTTAGTCTAGGTAGTTGGGTGTATGTACATATATGCTACTCAGTTGCGTGAAGGATACACTTTCGACTTCAAATTTTGATAGAAATTACGACTAAAAGACGTGTTATATGAGCATGTCTCTGTCTTAATCAAACTTATATAATATTCCCTTAAGGAACAGAATTTTCGTTCTAATGCAAGTCTGACATGAGCTTTGTGTGAAGGATAGTATAATAACTTAGAGCTCTATTCTTAGCAAGGACTTAGTAGAGATGTGATATTATGTTTTACAAGCACATTTATTTGTGAATTCTTGCATACCAATTAGCGTAAGTGTCTTTTGCGTAATTGTATTTATTTTTGACTGACTTCGAAAAAGGAAGATATTCTCACCTCTACCTAGCTATCGCTGCATGCCAACGGTCACAATTATTATCTCGTAAATTTCGTGATACATGTCAAGCAAGGCTTACTCCCATTAACTCGATCGGCCAGAGAGACAATAACTGAAATTATAACCAATGTTTCTTTATCATCAGGTTCCGACGCTGAGCCAGTCTGGAAACTTCAAGACCAAGGCTTTGACCAAGGCTACGGGTCAGAGCGATCACCTGAAGACGATTACGTTCCTCCCATTGCACCAGCAATATCCTTAGAAGCATACGAAGCGGAGCTTCGGGCTATCTACCCGTTTATTAACGACGGTAAGTTTTTAAACAATTATCAAAATAAAATACGTTTAGTCTACATTTGACAGATTCTACTTTTGACATCATGGTCTACTTTTGACAGATTCTTATAATTCTACTGGCGGAAAACTGTTTAAATTTTGTCTATATGTATACTATGGAAGGTATAGATGAACGTTATAAGAAAACGTTAACGTAGCGTTTCATAGTCAAAAGTTTCTCATTATTTATGCAAACTGAACAAAACTGTGTGTCTATAATCAGCGTTTAGTCTTTATTTAAGGCTATTTACATATTATAAAATAAGTCGGTAAGTTAGGAGCTGACGTTGAGCCACGTATGAACACAGCCTTAAAAGATTGACGCAATGGCTATTGATGATTAATGACTATTGATTTTTCAGTCTTCAAATTACGGGTCCAATTCTCGCACGAAGCTCATATTTACATACAACTTTTTACAACATTTACAGTTTCCAAATAGTAAAACGAATTGATAATAATTATAGGATAACCGAATAATTACCACCACAATTTGCGGATAGGTTATTATCTCGGTTGAACCACCTATCGGTGAATTAAACTTTTAATTGGGCATCGTTGTTAGTATTAGAGATTGGCGAAATCCAAAATGCAACACGCAAGTTATTAAAATCAAATGCAAATTCGAATTCAGTGAAGTTTAGCTATATAAGGTGCTTCTAAATTATCTGCCACGACTGCAATGGGAGATAATACTGGTTATTTATATTACAATAGTAAAGTATTTTTTTTATCTAACGTCTTTTTTTTGCCTGCGTTTTATTGCGTAGGTCTAATTCTGCTCCATGCTTCAATTTTTTTTTTACTGTTCCGGTGTACGAAATTTCGTCACTATTGTAATCTATATACCCTAAACTTTCTCCCATTGCAACCGTGGCAGATAATTTAGAAGCACATTATATTTACAATCTGTATTCGAGTTCTGAGGTTTTTGCCCTCAGGATTAATAAAACTTGGTTGGTTTATGTACCTTAGCAACACGGTCAACACCATTCAAAGCCTTCGAGTCGAGTGTTTTCCATTGACACACGCAAGAGGTCGTTGCTACTTTGGCACGCATATTGTGCCGTGTGCCCGTCAAGTGCGGAAAACACTATTTTAAATGCAAAAGTCAAAGGAACTTCGAATTGTTTGATATTAACTAAGATACAGGGGTAACTCGACTAAGATACGATGAACGTGGGCAATTGGGCATCCAATAGAATTTAATCTGGAATTGTCTGTCAGATAGGGATAACTTGACAACTATTATTGTCAATCTGAACTTACCATTACAAAATATGAACTTAACAGTGATAGTTTAATGGTGTGACTGCCGAATCAAAAATCGTAGGTTCAAAAGGCACCTCTAACTTTTCAAAATTAATTATTACTGCTGAAACGGTGAGGAAAAACATCGTGGGAAAACCAGCACTTCTTAGTTATTTTTCAACGATGTGTAAAGCCATGTCGGAGACCTACGGGTAGTTTAATCTCTGACACCAGGTTGTTCATCAACCATACGATAAAGAAAGAAGAAGAACTTAGCTTAAAAATTGCCAAAAAGATTCTATTGAGACCCTATAGAACCATTCGATCCCATCGGTTTTATTTCACGTCATTTCTATCGTTTACGAAGTGTCAAAAAGCATAAAAATACACCAACATGTAACACGAATACGTCCTTATTTCTCAGTACCTGAACCTGAACCCTTGTCCCTCCTTATGACTTACGACACCTTGGGGAAAAACGAGTTGACTTATTTTTTTCCAAAGGAGATAGGTACCTACTTGTTTAAATACAATTCACAACGTAACACAAATTTACGTTTTTTATTTGTGATACCTACATCTTATCTATGAATAGTTAACAACTTTAGTTTTTAAACTATTGCATACTTAGATTTTATCGCGGGCTTTGAGCGCGGCGACCGAATCAAGAAAGTCCGTAACGATAATAAAAACCCAATACCCTTATTGAAGAATAATCTATTTAAAACCTTATTAACTAACAAATAAGGTATTTTTATGTTGACACATTAAAAAACAAAGCATTTAGAATTATAAACATTCGAATTTCGAAAACTAATTATTTGCTATTTGCTTAGATTTTTCAAGATGTGATTTTGTATTAAGTTTTTATAATTGACTGCATAAATAAAAAATAAATAAATAATTATAATTGCATAAGTTCCCGAGTGCCACACGTTTTTTAATTTTTTTTATTTATGCATAAAATGTTCAACTGCATTGTTATATTTCCATCACCACTCTGATTTTGCTGATGTTCATGGATAACGGTGATTAATGATATGTTGATTATCTGTGTGACCCACAAGCTCGTTTGCCGCTTCTATTTTTTTTTTATTGATTAAGCCATTTGCAAATACATCCTAATAAGAATTAATTTGCGTCCTCCATATACGATTTATGACTATATCCGTTGTCATTTGCTGAATATGACAGATTGTTCGCAATGCCGTTTATCAAAAGCAATCCAAGCGTAGATCGGTAATAAATTAAACTCACATACAATACTATGAATATGTTACGACCAATTCCATTCTATATTGGTTTATTACGTCTAAATTTACTAAATGTCTAAATTTACGTCAATTCATACGTCATGTATGTCATTTAAATGTCATCGGTATAACAACTAGCGCCTATTTTGACGAAGTGGTGAATAGCAGAACTAAAAGGGATACCAGATTAGAAAAATTATTCCAAATTAGTAGAAATTGAAAATATATTATGACATATTCATATATTTGATAATTATAATAGTAATAAATAATCAGAACACTAATATATAATTAACAGTGTAATAATTATATTGTGGACACGAACTGCAAAATAATAAGCTGCAATATGGATGAAAATATAACATTCAGAAAGCGTACCAGAACAAAATCAATGAATGATTCCAGTACTTCTACGCTATTTGATTGCACTATGACAAGCCTTCCAGATGACACACAACCCCAAGATTATATGACTCTAAGAGAACTAAATGAAACTATAATAAAGCTGACCAATGAATTACAAACTGCGCACCAGGAAATTGATAATTTAACGTGTGAAAATATTCAACTCAAATCGGACTTGTCAAAAGCAAATAAAACTATCGAATTATACAAGAAAGTTTCTACTGCAAGTCCGCATCTTACACCACGATTAAACCATAAAAAGAAATGTAAAGATTCTTATAGAAGCCCAGTGATCAAACATAAAAGCCTACACTTAACTAATGAAAAAGAAATAACTAAGGAAGAAAGTACTAATCAGTTCCAGGAAAGAACTAAAAAATTACAGCGATGTTGTCAGTAACCAAAAATGTACGAAATCTCAACCTATTATTGAAAAACGGAAACTCTGCATACTAACCAACTGCAGTGTGAAGGGAAGATTACAGGATATTGAAGACACATTTGCTGAAAAATTTAACTTCTGCCATTATATCAAACAAAACTGTGGAATATTGGAAATGCTAGCAGATATCAAAATCAAGTTGCACAACTATACTCTCAATGACTACTGTCTGATCCTGATAGGAGAACATGACTTTAAAACCACCGTTAGTTATTCTGAGCTGGTAAAATGTATCCAGGAATGTTTGCAACATATATCTTACACAAATATTATATTATGTGTCCCTACGTACATAAACAGAGCCCCCATATATAATTATAAAATAGAAATGTTTAATAACTTATTATCAATGAATGTACAATACTATAAATATGCATATATTTTTGATTCTAATTATAATCTCTCGTTAAACATGTTTTCTTATAAGTCTGGTAAAATCTGCGATTATGGTATAAAGAACATATATAAAAATATTATGCAACAAATACTTGTCGACTTATCCACAACTCAGTATAACATAGACACTAAGTGTAGCAATGCTGAATCGAAAAATGATATTTGTAAATGCACTGAAAAGTCATCGACTTCAGTGTGTCATATGGATGACGCTCGGTCTGCTACACCAGACTTATATAACGATCACAATGTGGAAGCGGAATATTCTCAAAATTTTTTTCGTTAACTATAAACATATAAATATACTACATCAAAACATTAATGGTGTAATAAGTAAATCCGATCTTCTAACTATAAATCTAAACTCTCTCAAAGAAAAGGGCAACTTGGTTGATGTAGTATGTTTAACCGAGCACAATATGTTGAAAGGCGACACCAATTTATTGTTAATAGAAAATTACTTACTTGCAGCCTCTTTTTGTCGTAAAAACCGACATGGCGGTACCTGTATTTTGATTCACAATCATCATGAGTTCAAAACATTAAATTCCGTACAAAAATATGGCATTTCGGGTATAATTGAATGCTGTGCCATAGAGCTTACATTACATGGTCTAATAGTGATATGTATTTACAGACCACCTCGATACAAGAAACGAAATTTTGATCAATTTTTTGCTATATTTAATGACATCCTTAACACATTATGCTTCACAAAGAAAAAAATTGTTATATGTGGAGATTTTAATATAAACACTTTAAAAAATAGCAAACAGACTAATATATTAAAACAAATCATCGTAGGTTATAATCTTAAATTGGCCATTAATGAGCCAACACGTATAGTAAGTGGCTCTTGCTTAGATAACTTTATACACAACACTAGGGGTAGCAAATGTAACACATTTGAATTTGCTTTATCTGATCACTCAAGCCAAATGTTAACATGCAAAGTTAAAGAAAGTTGCTCTCTTTCACATTGGATAGTAAGGAGTAGAGATTACAGTAAAGAAAACATAGAAAAATTCAAACAATGTTTAAAATCACTTACATTTAACGAAATTTACAACTCAACTGACCCAAATGATGCATTTGATTATTTTCACGAACTTTTCGTCTTATTTTATAATCTATGTTTTCCAATTTTATTAACTAAAATAACACCCCGAAAAAAGCCTTCTTGGATATCAAAAGGTATTAAAATATGTTCAAAACGAAAAAGAAATCTGCTATGGCAATATAGGAAACATCCGAGTATATATAACAAAAACTTGTTTAAATGTTACACAAATCGTTTAAACAAAATAATAAAGTTAACACAATTGGCACAGAATAACTATAAAATTAAAACAGCTTTAAATAAATCTAAAGTTACTTGGTCAATCATCAATAATAAAAACAGGAATATGATTAAAGAGGAAATCAGGCATATCAATAATAATGGGGTGATAATCGATGAACCTAAAGATATCGCAGAGTTATTTAACAATCATTTCGTAAATGGAAATGACAATAATTTAAGAGCAACTAATGTTAACTGTAAAGTACCGAATATTTGTAATTATAACTCTTTGTTTATGAACCCGACTACTCCTTTTGAAATTATTAAAATAATTAATTCATTAAAAAACACAAATAGTACGGGATATGATAACGTTAGCACTAAAATATTAAAAAATGTATCAACCATCATCTCACCTGTTTTATCACACATCGTAAATCTAAGTATAGCCTCCGGGATATTCCCTAATAAATTAAAAATAACTGTAATAAAGCCTGTGTTTAAGAAAAATGACAAGACTGATGTTTCAAATTATAGACCAATAGCCCTAATACCGATATTTTCTAAAATTTTTGAAAAGGTAATAGCTTCCAGCCTAAATGAATATTTTGAAAAACATAAAATCTTTACTGAGAAACAAGTTGGATTTCGAAAGAACAAAAGCATAAATTTAGCTGTTTTTAATTTTTTAAATACTGCAATGACAAGCCTTAATAATAAGCATTTAGTATCTGCTCTTTATATGGATTTAACTAAAGCCTTTGATTATGTTAATCACAGTATCCTGCTTAACAAGTTAGAAGCATATGGAGTTCGAGGAAATGTCCTCAATCTCCTAAAAACTTATCTCATTAACAGACAACAATGTACTCAAATTAATCGCATATGCCCAAAAACGCGTACACAATTAGCACACTTATCGTCGTACCGTGAAGTAACTCAAGGCGTCCCTCAGGGAAGTATTCTTGGGCCATTATTGTTCATCATTTATATAAATGATATACCAAATTATATTGACCAAAATATGGTACTTTTTGCAGACGATAGCACAGTGATTTTTACAAGTTCATCAAAAAATCAAATGATAGCTGATATAAACCAAACACTGGACATAATTATTCAATGGTTAACAAATAATAATCTATTAATTAATCTAACTAAAACTAATTTAATGACATTTAGAAATAGGAAAAATAAATTAATTAATCTTAATATATTGTACAATGGACAACAAATTAATTTGGTCGAAAACTCAAAATTTTTAGGTCTCAATCTTGACGCAAATTTAAATTGGAAATGTCATTTGGAAGAAATCTGCACTAAACTAAATCAATTCTCTTATGCACTATATAGACTTGGAACAGTTGTGAATCAATCTGCTGTTATCACTGCATACCGCGGTTATGTAGAATCAGTTTTAAGGTATGGTGTCATCTTTTGGGGTAACTCGGTGGACAATGATATGATATTTAAAGCACAAAAGAGATGTATAAGGGCCATTGTTAAGTTAAAACAAACAGATAGTTGTAGACCATTTTTTATCAGTCTGAAACTACTAACGTTTCCATGCCTTTATATATATGAAGTAGTTGTCTTTGTTAAAATACATTCTTCTTTATTTGAGCGCCTACAGAGCAAACGTAATAACCACAAAATATGTTTTCCATCAAATCACACAGCTCAATTTAGCAATAGTATCTTTTGTATGGCGCCTAGAATTTATAACCATTTGCCAGTACATATATTGAAATGCTCAAACAAAAATAAGTTCAAAGCATTATTGAAGCAATTTCTTGTTAATAAAGCATACTACAGTGTGAAACAATATCTGGAAGATAAGTATGAAAACTAATAATAATTGTTGCCACATGACTCATAATAAACTGAATTTACTATTATAAATAATATGATGTAGCTAATTTCACTCGACATGTATCACTTGTAACCAATGACATATATTTAATTAAGTATTATAGCATATTATAATTTCTAATTCCAATTTTGATTATTATATTATTATTGTATTGTATTGCCTGAAATGTGTGACTGATATTAAATATTGCATGCCATATGGCGGAATATAGCTGCACACAATGTTTGTTCCATAACTGACATAATTATATAATTACCAACTGTATCAACCTATATTCGCAATAAACAAATTGAATTGAATTGAATTGAATTGAATTATTTATTGTTTTCTTTTGTGCACATAATGTATGGTACAGTCTGTGTCAGTGTAAGATTTTACTTTGCCTGTCTGAAGCTTTCTACTAGAAAGCTTCAGACAGGCAAAGTTAAAGCGACTCGCGTCCCGTTTACTCTAGTAGAAAGTTTCTACTGGAGTAAACGGGACTTACTTTTTTTTAAAGAAAAACTATATAAGCACTCCAAAGTAAACTATATACCTGTAGATTTTATAATAAGTCGTGGTAATTTCGTAAAATTGACCATAATCGGTCCACCATTTCATAAAATGACCCCATTTCATAATTTGGCCAAATATTATTGACTTTATTTCATTTGTTGATTTTTCCAACGTTTGGCTATACCATACATGTAAGGTACCCTTAAAAAATATATTATATCCTTTAGGAATTTTCATAATCTTCTTGAGAGTAGAATTTTGAACTTCTTTTAAAATCAGTTTTTGCTGCTAAGTAGGTGATACTAAATCTTATTTCAAATTAAATATTATAAGTCTTTGTTAAATAAAAATTCATTTAAAGTTATTTTAAGTTTGAATACGTATTCCGATCAAAATTATATTTTTGCTGAACTTTTGAAATGTCATTCTCCATAACTTAGTTTATTACGATTTTTCGTAACTATATTCGTTGATTGTAAAATCATCAAAAAGGTTGTTCACGATAGGCGCCTTAAACGGAGAACAAAGTACCTGACGATATCTCGCTCATTATCAAAAGATATCGCATGCGATTAAAATAACGTTTTAAGGCACGGATACTCGTTAATCTGCTATCTCCCTTGCACATTAAAGATATAAATCTCAATCTGATATCTAGTAAATCACATTCTAAAAATATATCTTCAATAATATCTACATTTGGTTAGAACTGCATCATATAACTTATAAAGGTTAGCTACGATTCAATGTGGGTAACACAACTCCTTCCCCAGACGCGCATTTAGTTTATGCCTCAGTGAGTCACGTTCATACAAGGGTTGCGGTTTCATTCGCTCTCTGCTAGAATATTCGTGTTTCAAACGATAATAGTCCTTATTTGTAAATAGATATGGAGCTATTTGGTTTATGATAGCCGATGGGATAACCAATTCATTTGCAAAATTATTTATGATGACAATAGAAATGTCCCTTTGCATGGACCATTCAATAATAACATGCGGTCTAAAACTGGCGATATTAAAATATTTGATGTATACATAATTAATACCTACGTGAAGCAAAAACATTGTACCCCTTTTTACGAAAATTGCGCGGACGGAGGAGTATAGAGAAGGAAAGCAGAACGCTAATTTAAAAAAAATATATGCATAAAAAATATTTTTACATTAATTCAACAAATAAAACATTACACACACTACAATATATATTTGCCACACACGCTCAAAAGCAAAACCTGTGGATATATTGCGCGCACGGAGGAGTGTGAAACTTGGCATAGTAAAAGTTTATATGGAGAAGAAGTGCAGAAACTGAAATTTATTTAAAAAAAATGCGGTCGAATTTCGACCACAGACTGGAGCACTAGTTCCTATAGATAGATATACCTAACAATATCTAAGTTCAAGTTTTCTAGATAATTGTTCCACTATAGTACCTAACTTCGTTCCCTTGACTTTTACTATCGTGGGATAGTGAGCGATCGACGCATGCTTATTAGTTTCTTTACCCAGAATCTGAATTACTTAGAAAATTCCAGTTTTCTCTATTTCCAGGTAACGCAAAGTAGAGTGGGCGTTACGTGGGTACTACCTAAAGATTTCTTTACGTAAACTTTGAATTAGAATTAAAAAAAGGACTAAAAATAACTTGAAAATTTAAAAGTAAATAAAAATATACTTATATAAATCTAGCTCCGCCCGTGGCTTCGTCCGCGTGGTATATTGATAAATTGTAGCCTATGTGTTATTCCGATGTATAAGCTATATAACAGTAAAGTTTCATCCAAATCTATTCAGTAGTTTTTGCGTGAAAGAGTAACAAACATCCATCCTCACAAACTTTCACATTTATTGTAGATATTGCTTATTGAATATACTTAAGGATAGAAAAACGGTAGCCTGGAATATAAATGAGTACAATGAAAGTCATAGAATAATGTATAAACTCCGGTCGACCCAAGATGCCATGCCGTGTGAGAATTATTGATAGAAAGATTTCAAGACCCCGTTTACTGTTCTGAATTATTATTATTATTTTATCATTATACAAGCGTACAAGTTATAATATTGGTGCTAATTCTCTAGTAAGTACACATTTAAAACTTACTAGAGTCATCAGATTTTAAAAAAATACTAAACTTTTCAGTAAATTTTCTATATTACTGAACTGACATGTTCTTTTTATGAACCAAAATCACTACATTTTTCAAGAAGAATAAAAATCTGAATAGGTTAGTAGATATAATTATGTATAACATAACATAGGCTTTTCACGCATTATTTAATCAGGATGACGTAAAACCTCAAATACATCGTTCCCGGAATCGTATACCACAGTAAAACAACATGGCCAATAAAAACATCGAAAATAACAAGCGAAACTAATTCAATATCGGATATCGATAAACTTTTTGGAAAATTTAATTTCGTCCGAAATCTTGCCTTTGTTCCCTTATCAGCGCTGAATCCTTCCGAATTTGTCCCCAAACAAGTTTGGTAACAACTTGTGAGTAATTGGCTTCGTGTTGTTTGAAACTATCTTCTCTTAAACTTCTGAAGGCTCGTAATGAAAATTCATTTTGTTTGGAATACGTAGTTTTTGGTTATACGACTATTTTTTTTTCAATCAGATCGTCTTTTGTTTTCTCAGTAACAGTCTCTGTGATACTTGGAGGAAGTACACGAACAATTTATACAAATTCATGAGAAATAAATTATGAGTAGAATTCGAATCATAGACCTTATTAGAAAATATTAATTAAAAATAGCGCCCGCCTAAAATGTTGTCCTGCCCAATTCATACAAAATCCTTTAAAAAAAGCACTTTCAATTTTTCTCAAATTTTCCAATTTTCCGGGCAATGTTTTTAATTTTTTTGGCCCCTTAACTTAACCTTATTTGGATAGTTACAAATACTTTAAAAAAATCAAATAAGCCATATCAACCCAGGCATTCTCAATCTCAAGTGATGCTCTTACCAACGAAAACAGCATTTCATTTTTTTAGGTAAATATACTCTTAGGTAAGTATCTACAACGATACATAATTTCTTTCATTGACACCAGAATCTATATAAAACCCCACTGGGCATTGACGTCACAAAATAAACGTCACTTGTAAATTCAGCCATCAATACCGACATAACGACATCGACGTTAATTGCATGCCAAAATTAATGACACGTACATATTGACTCATGTAATCGTTAATTGTATTGTAACACTATTCACTGTTTGATGTTTTTCATCGACAGGTGTAACTATTAATTGACGGTAAATTAACAAATCATAAATAATGTGTTTCAATAAGTTTTTTAATAAGTTTTTATAATGGTTATAATATTGGAATATCAAACTAAATGTGTGTGTAAAAATTTGTGCTGTTGACTGCTGAAGAGTTCCTTTATCTGGAGCTGATCCTGGATGTTTATTCAGGTTATGCTTACCATAAAAATGCATTGTCATTAGAACAACTAATATGCAAAAATTCAACTTCATATGATAAGAGGAAGTGGTTCTAATTCAGCTTGCAAGATTCCACCCTAATAAACATACATTGCAAGTTAAATAAAAGCTTGTAAAAAAAAGTACCTCATACTTATAGGGGCGCGCCTGCCCTACATTTTTCCGAAACCTGGCCGAAGCCCGTCTTTCAAATGAAGTATCATCATCCTCCTAGCCTTATTATTCCTAAACTTTAGTTAAAGTCAAACTACTTCCTTCTAAGAATTTACAGACTGAAATAATCACTTCTTTTATGAACTAGGAATCGAACTTAGAAGGAGTTCATGCTGTGAAGACGCAGTTTTATCTAAAAACTGAAATCATACTAATATTAGAAATGCGAAAGTGTATTTGTTACGTTTGGTCTTTCTCGCAGAAACGGAATAACAGTTCGACGTGATATTTTGCATAGAGGTAATTTATGGACCGGAGATGGACATACTTTCCCGGAAAAATTGGAACTGCGGGGGCAACTGTGAGAAAAAGCGAGTAAAATTATACAATTTCATAACATGCAAACTGTACTGACCCGATTTTTTGTAAATAGCATAAAATACACAACAATTCCTGCTGTTAATAAATCTATCATAGTTGAAATATTGAAGAATTTATATGCGCTAAGACCGAGATCAATTTATACTAATAAAAATGCACAACTTCCGAACGACTGTACTAAACTGGATAATTCATCTTCTTTGATAATGGCCCACGAGCTGACTTTTGTCAGCAACCCTGCCAGTGGGAGACAACAATAAAGACTTGCAGCTCGTCGGACTTTCTAATACTTTTGTCTTAACTGCGTTAGTAGATATTGATTTATAAATTTATATTATTTTCATTAACGAACTTATCTAGAAGTGGAATTAATTTAGAAGATAAATAGGACAAGAGGGAATGGTAGTTAATGGATAATATTTGTTCCCCTTATATGACAACAATAGGTACTGTCAGTATTCGCTCATCTTGTCAATTGTACTAGGAGAAAACGGGGTTTTTAAAAATATTAGTTAAAAATTAAGCGTACTTTAATCCTAGAATATCGATGATGGAAATGATTTGAAGAATGATAATATTAATATTTTTCAAAGTCTATCTCGGTCATATTCATAAACTTTTAACAACTTCTCAAAACTTAATCGAGCGAATTTCAAACTCTTGCTAATCCGAATCCTAACAAAGCGTACCACAATCACTGACGAATTTACTTAAAACGACAAAGGCATGAACAAATCGTTACACTCGGTATAAACAAAGAAAGTGAATGCTCCACAGCGTCTGTAATTCAATTTCCCTGGAGAATATTGGCAATATCAACAAAATCGAATAACATCGAAATGTCCGATGTTGTATGAACAGGATATTGCTTCAAACGTGGGACGAATCCATTAGCGAGGGTGGTTTTTAATTAACTTTATCCTCGCCTTGCGCCTAAACGATCGATGTAATGCACGGTTTATAATTATTCTAGATTAGCTACGTACTTCGTCGTTTAGATATCGCAGCAACCATAAACCAAAAAGCCTTGAAATGCGTGTACGCAAGCACAAGTGCACTGTCTTTTCTCTCTCTCATAATCCGATGGGACGGCAATCCGACACAACTGGAGAAAGATCAAGCGGAACGGGTTGAAGTGCTTTCCCAGGCACGGAGCAAGTGATAATTAATTTAAAGTACGCACTTATCTTAGATAATCAGAGGTGCACGCCTTGTTTCCAAAAGCGGCATTGGCGGTACATCCAATGGCTCAACTGAGGTAGTAACATCCCCTTAAACCCAAAATATCGGCGTAATAAATAACAGTATTGGTACTGTCGAGTCTCAAGAGATTTAAGAAAAACCGGAAGCCAAACCCGGTTTTTTAAATCTTCCATAACTCCCTTCTTTAATCTGCTGACCCTGTGCGGGATTATGAAAGGGGAGGGTTCCTTCTCCCATAATCCCGTATAGAGTCGGCAACGCATAAACGATACCCTCCTGCAAAAGTCTATAGGTTCCGGCCTCGGTTTGTTTGTTTGTTATAAAAAAATCAATGTAAATAATATTGTATTGTAGTTCAATAAACGTATGATTACAAGCTGTAATCATATTACTGACAACTGATATATCTCATAATACAGTGGCCGAGTTACAATCGTATTTTGTTACAGCTTAAAGGTCACGAAATAAATTGGAAACATCTTCGGCATTACATATTTAAAGCAACGCGCCGAAAATACCCGAGATAGGAAATGCTCTCAAGCATTTTCCGCTGCGAAAACAATTTGCTGTATCAGGAATTCCCATTACCCGGTTTTATTGTAACACGGTCCCACCTTCGTGTATACAGGGTGTTATCTCATTTACACGTTCAATTTGTATGCAAGGTCTAGAGCCCCCTGGCCGCCGCCCGCTCGTATCATTTGCAGTGCCGCCACCAAATAGAAAAATGCTGCCGTGAAGCGAGTCTCCTCGAAATCGAATGTAATTGAATTGTTCGCTAAATTTCAATAGCCCACTACCCTCCGGTCAGCACTCCGCTCAATAGCCACTGGATCGTGACGCAAATCCTATTTGCATAGACTTAATTCTGTGTTCTTTTGTTTCATGGAGAATATTTTTAAAAATCGTGTTCGATTCGTGCTTACGACCGTACACAAACTGCAGGAACAGAATTCTTAGTTCATTTTAGGGATCTGTACCCTTTTGGCGCCAAATGGAACCATATTTACTAAACCCGTATGTTACTTGTCAGTCTATCCTACTTTTTAGCTCTTTCGTAGCAGGGTAAAATTTACTCAGACATTTATTATGGATTTATAGCGGAATATACTTAACAAAAAAATTGTAATAAAAAAATAAAAACTAAGAATGTAAGGGACCCGTCGCGTCGCGTCGTTCTTAATCCTCCTTTACGTTGTTTGTCTGTGTGATCTACCTTTATAGGACTCTATCTTTTAAACCGTAATAGGTAGTAGGCTAAAATTGTTACAGAAATTAAGGGACCCGTCGCGTCCACGTCGCCTTTTGTTTTTGCACTATCGTAATAAAGTTAACATACAACTTGGAGTGATTATACTCCAAACTATAACAACAAATTGGCAGTACGGAGCGCTCAGTGCGCACTTGGCTAGTTTTTATTTTTTTCACGTTTTGCCAAGTTAAGATTTTCTCTTTTTACTCAGCGTAGGAAACTTGTTCGCTTACAGTTTCTTGATTAAACATCGAGTGGCTGTAATTAATGGCGCCAACCCAAGAACACTGAGTGGTCAGAGCTGTTGTTTTGTTCTATCTAGTTCTAGTCTCTTAGTAATAAAACTGACTAACTTCTTCCTAGATATTCTTGATTTTATTGCAGTAGTAAAAATAAAATTATCAATTTGACGTGTTTTATTTTTATGGATCATAATTTTAGTCTGCACTGGTTTTAATGATTTCAGTATAAAATATTATTGTGGGGAGTCCCAATAAGAATATTGTACCTTTAAATTGTTCATACTGTATGGACTTAAAAAAAAATCGTGTTTAAGTATTTCTATTCGCGCAAAAAAAAAGATTATTTTGAAACTAACTTCGATATTTCATTGTCAGAGGTTAAGTTGCAATGATGGTAGTCATGAAAAGACTAATGTGTATACTGGGGTGTCATCGTTTTGATCGGTGGGTGGTTTTTCTACTACCTACGTTTGATTGAATAAAATTATTTGTGAATTGTACCCCTTCTCGTCCCGCGGGTATCGAAGGAAGCGACAAAGAGAAAGATCCGGAGGATGGGCAGCAGCATCCTCCTGTGTAACAGTAATTATCTGCTACTGACATCGCCAACCCGCTTGCCCAGCGTGACGATTATGGGCAAATACCTCGTATGAGCGCACAATAGTGACGCGCATTGGGAGAGACCTATATTCAGCAATGGACTAATTCAGGCTGATGATGTTAATTTGTGAATTTTAAAATTTGAGAACATCAAATATAAAAAATACATAGTATTTTGCATTCAGCGTTAATATTAACATTTCTCGTCACATAGCAACGTGAAGAAAGATAACCCAGCGCGGTTTCGTGATATTTAACACTCAGGACCCATTTGTCTCCCCACTTGAATACTTTATTCACAAACTTTTGTACATTCAACCTTTTTACGTTTCTCTCCTATTTGTTTTACGAAAACGCTCTGTAAAGGTCAAAGGTCACATTACAAACATTTTCAATTAAATATGTTCAAAGAGTAATTTGTCTGAAGTTAACGGTGTAATTAAAAATTTTATTTGCAGTATTTGTTAAAAAACTTTCTCTTAACATTTAAAAATTCAAATCAATAATTTTTGATACGGCTAATTTTGTTCAAAATTGCTATTTTTTTATGGATTACTTTCGTCATTACGTACCTACTACCTTTCTAAATGTAATAATAATAGTAGTCCTCCAAAGAAAACCAAGTTGTGTTCCAATTTACCCCACGTGGTCTCATATTGCCCGCTTTGATGAAATATTATCATGCCGCGATTTTCATACAAGGAGCTATTACAATCATAATATAAAACAAAAATATTCCATCATTCTTCCCCTTCACAACAAATTATCCAAAAACGTGAAAGTTGTTTTATCGCGGGCTACAGCTCAAATAGACAATTAAACTCCAATATTTTAAACATAATAAGTTCATTATGAGTTCCTTTGATACAAAGGATCACACCCTCGTCACGGTGTAGGTACATTGTAAATTTCCCTCAAATTAAATAAATTTTATCCTACATTCACGTAGGGATGAGCTATAAAGTTTGCCGATAGCAATTTCACTTCAAACACAGCCGTTAAAGTATAATTACCGTGTGTAGAAGATAGTTTATAGCTCTCGATTTAATACATTTGTCACCATAGAAACCTGGTCGACTGACACATTTCAGTTGTCTTTGGAAAAGGTTTTCTCGCATATTTATTCATTCCTAGTATTTTACTTTGCTTTCTGAAAAATTGTATTATTTTAGATTCGGTTAGAAATTACATCATTGGAATTTTTGTTATTTCGTTAAGTCGTGATAGCCTAGTGGTGGTGACCGTTGACTGGCAAGTCAGTGGTCTCGAGTTCGATCCCAAGGCGCTTCACCTCTGACTTTTCGTAAGTTATGTGCGTTTTATAAATTAATTATCACTTACTCCGTGCCTCGGAAAGCACGTAAAGCAGTTGGCCCTGCGCTTAATCTCTCTTCGGTCGTGTCGGTTTTCCGTCCCATCGGACTATGAGAGTGAGGGAATAGAGAGTGCACCTGTGTTTGCGCACACAATTGTGCACTATAATATTTCCTGCGTAGTTGGCTAATCTCCTTTGAGACTGGCAGCTGTGACCGAAATTCGGTCAGGAAGATAATATTATTATTATTTCGGTAATTATGAACTAGTGTATAAGGATGACCATGGACAGCAACGAAACGAACAATAATACGGTGGTAACTTAATGAAGTTTCTTTTTATGACAATATCTTTAAGAATAATGTAGACAATGATGCTTATGGGTCTACTTTAGGCGCCATATTTACCCCATATTCCACCCTTCCCCACTCGATACCACATTTTCGTCGGCAGCCTCATTACTTACGAACGCTATTTCCTTCCATTTCCATTTCCCTACAATATACGGAAGACATGCAACTACCACGTGTTTTTCATTGGGAAATCAATACAACGAACATTTCTTTTATTCTGTTTTATTACTGCTTCATTTGTTTTTCAAGGACTATAATGCCGGGGAATATGGACTTTAGGGCAACTCTAGAACTCAAAATTTGTTTTATGAAAGATCGAGAATCGAGAATAGACTACTGTTTAAAATTAATACATATTTAATATCGCCTTAAAGGATATTAAAATATAGTACAGTCTGAATCGTTTAAATTAGTAAATTATTGACAATTATAATGATTTTAGAAATTGTTGGAAAGACAGAGATAGCAATATTAATAGAAATGATGTCATCATTACTAAGTAAGCTGAGCGCCCTCCATACGAAACGAATAAGAATAACACGCATAAAATCGATTGTCATTTCGCAGGAAGAGCGAAGATTACTATACTAGAATACAATAGAATATAGAATAATTAATTTAGAATTCTAATATATTATCAGAAGACTACTATTAGAATTACGTACGGCGAAGCCGCCTTTGCCTTATGTAAAACTTGTATAAATTAGGCAAGTTTGATAACCGTCGACTTTGTGAACTTAGTACGCACACAAACTAATTCGAAGATAGTTTCTTATACCTATACCGATCTTGCAAGTAACTAAAGTATATCTGTCAAAGCAAACCTACACTCTAAAAGTACCTATAGCCTTAGAATTACAACAATTATTGTTGTATTCCGCTGTTTTCGTATTTTAGGCGCTTAAGGCACTCTACTGTTAACTGACAGAGTTAACAACTACAAGGCCAGAACTGAAAAGAGCTTTTTGTTCTAAACCGCATAAATTTTGTTGTTTTGTAGTAAAATTTTCAAACACAACAAAGTTACTGAATTGAAAATAGGTGGGTAGAGTATAGGCTACATTATTGGAGAAATTTATAATTGGTTCACTCTGAAACTTACAAAAGAGGTTTTTGAAATTCTTGTAACTGTTGGCTTTAAGGAACCTCTCGCACTACGCGACCACAACCAGTCGTGGTCATCGCCACAACTATTCGTGGTCGTGACCACAACCATGGTCTTACAAGCTCGAACCAAGACGCGTCATGTGACATAGAAATCGCTTTTCTATATTTGAGTCGGAGTAAACGTCTTGCTAGAAAAAAAGCTCTACGGAATATTATATTTACCTTATTTATACCTTGTTTACAATATATCCTCACGCTTGTATTTCCTTGAGGGGGTAGGTTGAGGTGTACGCAATACACCCACGTTTCGCTGTAAGTCTCATGTAATTGGGGGTGAGCCTATTAACCGGGCACAATTCCAGACTCCGTACTGCTACTGAGAATTTCGTAATGGAAATACCCAGTTACACTTTACTCGATCCTAGAACCGAACCTTATTCTAAGACCTAAGAGAAATCTAGGCTTAATGTTCAGAAATCACCAACCCGCAATGAGCTAGCGTGGTGATTAATGCTCAATCCTTCTTTGTATGAAAAGAGGTTTTTATCCTGCAGTATGACAGTTACATCAGGTTTTTATTTTAAAGAAAAAAGTCCTTAAAAGCTGCAATACATGATTCATTCATACTTATATCAAATTAAACACAAATCCACAAAGTTCAACGAAATCTAATCAAAACACTTGTAAATAATATATAATCGTGATAGCTACAATGACTTTGATGTTTCCCTCCATTCTTATAACTTGCCCAAGTTATCATAAGTCGTCAAATGACTCACGACTCATGTTGAGCCGAATTACTTTTGTTCGCCAATCGTAGACTTGTTTCACTGATAACAGAAGTAATATAAAAGAATGAACAGAAGCCTTCATTGTTCCGTTGCTAAAGAGAGATGGCGCTAACATCTCACATAACTTCATCTCTTTTGCTTACGAAGTAGTATTGCAATAACATTTTATACGACATTTGACGACATTAAAATCAAAACACTTATTGCGCAAGAGTACTAATATTCTTATGCAAAGATTGCTTTTGATTTTAGTACCAGACTTAAAACCTTGATGGCGGGACGAATTAGACAAAACATAGCGACTGGATCACGCACGCTTTGGATCAAAAGACGTGGCAATCAGAGGGAGAGACTTTTGCCCAGCAGTGGGATGATATGGGCTCACAGTAATAGTAACAGTAACCAGACTTGAAAATAATATATAGCATGTTTTATTAGAAATCAATTAATATTATTTAATATACGAGTATTTTAGTAATTGTGCTATTATAAGAATATGTCAGAAAATATTTGTATAAATGGTTTGATACTTTTTTAAATAATATGTATTATTATTTGACCTACACACAATAAATTGGTCTACATATTGTATAGTCTTCGTTTGCAAGTTTTTAATTAATACAACACAGATCGACGCCCCAAGCGAATAAAGTGGTATTATGAAAACTGCTACTTTTCAGGAGAGCGAAAAAACGTAAAAAGTGTTCCTAGTTTTCGTACAAAGCTAGGACACTAGCAAATGTTACACAGAAAGATGCACCAAAAAATTAGCTACCTGATGAAAATAAATACCATTATAACAAACTTACGAGTTTTAAACAATATATAAAAAAGCATAATAAATTTATATTCGCCTACAAGTCTATACTTATATTTTTTGTATCGTTTAGTACGTCTTTATTCGTCTCAAACTACTAACATTATTTTTGCGTACTGCACACATACCAGCCAAAAGTCATGCTTTTGCAAGGGTTTTTTATTTGGCATTAGCATAATACGTCTTTTTTCGTCTAAACATTCCATATTTTAATTGTGGTATAACAACAATAACTCCTATGAGCCTACTAATATTTATAATACTTAGAATAGGAAAAACTCATGTATTATTCACAAATATTACGATAAATACCATAAAACAAATGATATTGCAACAAAACTTTAATAAAATATTCTACTAATCAACACGGATATAATACAATAAAAATAACTGATTTTTTTTCACACGTTCAATAAAAATCAGTATGAACGTGAAATCCCGCTATGTTTAGAAGAAAATGCTGAATATTGATTTTCTAAGAATGCCACGACTCTAAAAATGAGTGAGTTATGAAATAAAACCATTAGACTACAATATAAACACAAGTAAAAAAATATTACTGTCATAATTAAATAAACAAAATTTTAAGAAAAATTAACATGACGAACGCTATGACATTTTTTTTATGTAAATCAAAAAGTAACATAAATGGCATTTTTGTCGTAATTATAACAACAAAACCGGCCAAGTGCAAGTAGGACTCATACACAAAGGGTTCCGTACCATTATTTATACAACATTAGACACTTGAGCGACTATCTGTCGCCGTTATAAATATCGAGCAAAAAAAGGCAAAAAAATCACGTATGTTGTATGGGAGCCCCACTAACAGATTTATTTTATTCTGTTTTTTATGTTTGTAATTATAGCGGCAATAGAAATACATTATCTGTGAAAATTTTAACTGTCTAGCTATCACGATTTCTGAGATACAGCCTGATGACAGATGGACAGCGGAGTCTTAGTGATAGGGTCCCATTCTGCAAGCCCTTGATCTACCTATTTAACGAAAGCCTCTTAAAGTATTAAGCGAGGTTCTTGGATATAATATCCATCGGTTAAAACGACTTTCGATACGATGACTACTGAGTCCACATCCCACATGTCGACAATCTCGCGGTGCAAGTTCAGATATTTTATCTGTTTATCTTTCTCGGCCTTTAAGAGATTCATGTGGAATGGTGACATGAACAATTATAGCGCGGCGCTCTGCTTGATTTATCACCACTATAACAAGCTCATTAGCAATAATAGTCTTGTCAGTGATTATCGACCGATCCCAGTTATAAATGGCATGCCCAATTTCAAGAACTGGGTCGAGTTTATACCGGTAATATGGTAGCTCTGAATCCACAAGATGGTACTTCAAAGCAAGTTGCTGGTGAATATATTCTAGCCAGCAGGTTGTGCCTGTGCAAATAATCTCCATTAGCAAGACAAGAACAACCTCTACGAAACTACGTGTCGGATGAACTCTTCCAGACAGAGACATATCCGACATATGTTCACTGTACCTTTTAAGAATCTTTGTCTGGTTTTGTCTTATCGTTAATGTAAAGGAAGTGAGATATAATCCGATCTCCTCTTCTCAACCAAAAGCCCAGCCCTGACTCCACCAGCAAAGTACTTAGAGGATTCAGGGCCAAACAGAACCACAACACCTATCCTAGCCTATCGACCTGAAATATACCCCGTTGTATCGTAATCGAGTCGTCATCTTTTCCAATAATGTGCTTTTTCGAAGCAGTGATAGCCTAGTGGTATGAGCGTTAGGTTTTCAAGTCAAATGTCGAAGGTTTGAAATCCAGGCACGCACCTCTGAGTTTTCGGATTTATGTGCTTATTAGAAATTAATGATCACTTGCTAAAACGGTAAAGGAATACATCGTGAGCAAACCAGCACATTTTTCGACAGTATGTAAAGCCATGTCAGAAGCCTACGGGCGGTTTAAACTCAGACACCAGGTTGTTCACCAACCATACAATGCAAAAGCAGCTGACCTTTTCCGAGGATCTGCTCACATCCTGAATATTGAAGGACTGTCATCCATTGCCCCATACATTATCTAAAGAAAGCAATTAGAGTTGAATCTACTTTATACAGCTATATAGTCTAAAATGTTGACAAATTGTTTTGGGAGCGGTGAACCTGGCCATGTCGATAAAGAGTAGCTCTTTAGTGCTACGGGATCCACTGGCAATTTTGAAATACAGAGATTATTAAATTGGTATCAATATTAGGATGATTTTTTGATCTCAGAATAGATGTAAGAAGTTTATAGATTGATGCCAACAAGTGATCGGTATATATATTTTGGGTTCTACAGTAGTACCTGATATATAAAGGTTATTTTTGTTGTTAAAAACTGTGTTGATTAAAAATTTCACAGTAAACCTTATTAAAATAAATACTTGCGTGTGACACTATTTTCACCAGCCATAGTTAGCATCCTCCTACAAACATAAATTACCCAAACACTTGTCGCTTACAGAAGACATAATTAATATTACACTTTTATAAACCAATATTGTACAAATGCTTAGTACATTAGAGTTTGTGCGCGTAGTTTACGTATTGCTCACACTCACTTTATGGGCACCCGCACTCGAACATTGACGAAAGGGACAAGCGAGAAAGAAGGAATACAACGTTGCGTTTAAAAACCACTAACAAGTTTTTTTGTAACAAATACTTACCTTATTATAATATTAAATAATAGTAGTTGAAAAATATAGTTTCAACACCGTACAATTGTGATTAGTAATTTTGTATAATGTTAAGTTAGTATCCGTTTAAACAAATAATCAGTAATAAACGTAAAAGAATAACGCGTTAGAAACATAAACGCTTATATTTTGTAATATTATTTACATTACACAGGTTTTTGATTTATGCTGCGAATAAAGCTGTTAAACTTTAATACAAATATAATCACTGTAAGTTTTGGCCGAATAAAGTCGTTATATAATATTGCTGTGTTATTCTACTCTGGTAGCAGTATTAAAATTAAAGTAAGCAGTAACTATGACTTTGTTCTGCTATGTTTTTGTACAGTATTTCGAAAGTATAAAGACGTCTCGCTTAATATCTTTAAAAAAAACAACGATAAATTCGTGAAAAAAATTAGGGTAATGTAACTAAAGTCCTAAAATCCGAATATGCAATAAAATTAAAACTCATGTAAGCGACTTTACGACTTTATTCGTCTGGGGCGTCGAGATATATCTCATCGCTATGATGGTTTATAAACTAGAGTAATCATAGCGGAGAATATTTGTTTAATATCTTAAAAAGACTAAGCTTTTAATAAAAGTTTATTAAAAAGCTCATCTACAATATTTGCAAGAGAAAATTTAATAATTTTATATTAAAATTTTTACCTGAGGCGGCCATTTTATATACAGTTTGTATTATCTGTTAGACAGAAGCTTTATATTAAAGCAAGCTGAGATAAGGAAGGCAAAAATGCTAATTCTATGGGATAATAAGTGTGATTCCACAGCGCTTCCAAATAGCCACAGTACTACATAAAATCCATAGTAATGTGTCTTAGATTGTCGCTTTTTCTTAGGTTAAGGTTTTTTTCGGAAACTTTGTATCACTATACCACAATATGTCGAAAAATTAAAAATGAATCCAACGCGAGTATTTCCCCCTTTTTTTAACGTAGCCTTATTACTATGGTAGAAAGTAATAATGTTGCGCCATTTTACACTTTATATCAAACTATAACAATCCACTGCTGGACTTAGGTCTCTCCCAGTTCAAGCCACTGAGCACAATTTTCGGATATTCTCATCCAGTATCTACCACCCCCCTTGTGAAGATCATCACTCCATCTAGCCCGAGGGCATCCCACTCTACGCTTGCCGAAGTAATCTCCACTCAAGAACCTAATAATGAGCATGAATGAAATGAATGTAAAGAACCTTTACTTGTATTCCTAGAAAAGTCACAGTCATAGCTGTGGCGTAAGAGGTATGGGGATTACCCACAATTCATCGGGTACTAAACCATACTTAGACCTGTTACTAAGAAGCACTTGATAGAAAAACCCAATACTACTTTGTGAGACGTGACAATGAATTGAAGGTGGAAATTTGACCGCCGTCGTCCGCGTCATACTCAAAATAAAAAATAAAAAAAACTCGAAAATTATATCTATAAGTAAAATTATTGTTTTACGTAAAACAGTTTTGTCATCAAGACTAAAGCTGTGTACCAAATATCAGATCAATCTGTCAACAGTAAGGGGGTGAAATATCGATTACTAAATTTGAACCAAATAATAAACAGGTCAAGCTAAGTAAAACCGTTTAAAAACATTAGACTGATATAGTAGCTAGAACCTTGTACGGAATCGGATGTCTTGCTCTTACACAGTGAACTATTTTATTTATCTATTTTCTTAAATAAATGTACGCTCCCAAAAAAGCACCTTGTCGGTCAAAAAAGCTGCCAACCATAATAAAGTTAACAGGGTATTGTGAACTAATGCGAGCATGGTTTACAAACGTCATTCTTATTCCATTACAATGGTATTTCCTGGTCAGGTCGATCCCATTAGTTCAACGCTCCAGAGCGTATTGAATTTTTAATAACACTCCCATAGAGAAGGAAATTGAACTGAACGGTTATTTCTCTGTAAAATAATAGTGTCAACCACTTTTTTTTTAAATAAGTGAGTTAATAAAACACATCTTGGAAATCCAACGATATGCCACATGACTTCACATTTTCAGAATATTAAACCTTTTTTTGGGGGCCAACTTAATTGTTTATATGGAGGTCCGAATGAAAATTTCATGATTTTTGACTGTCATGTCGTTATAATAATGTTTGCGACCTGTAGTCCTGTTTATGCAAAATTTTAAATACTTGAGTCAAGTAATTTTCGAGAAAAGATCATCTAGATATGTATTTTAATGCAAAAGTAAGGGTTATAAGGGTTTTGTTCAATTTTTGAGGTATATTACCAAAATACATGCAGATATGCACCCACAACCCTAGTTACAAGCCTACCGTCTATCCACTGTGCTAATCATATCGTCTCGAATCTCCGTCGCGGCGCTATCAAGGCAAAATTAAATAAGATACTCCGCTTCATAAACTTTAATTATCCTGTACCAGTAACTCCAGACTGTGGGTCGTAATAACGACTCTATGTGCTTTTAAATAAGGTGTTTTATTACTTACAAGAGTTCTTACTTACCTCCCCTGTTGTAAGTAATTTTTAATAACGTCACGGTCGTTTTCTCTTGAGGTACCTACCTATAAATAGAGTTGTGTTACATACCAACAGATCGTTAGTCATATCTTAGGCCAAGGTAAATAAATTAGTTATTTGGCCACACCCTGTGTTACACAGCGAGGCTCAGGGGAGACCCTTTTATAGTCTCGCTAAGAATGACCCTAATAGGCGTTGCACAAGGGAAGTTTCGAAGCTGATCTTTTAAAAGGATGCCCCGTCATATGCTGATGTTGATTACCGGGGTGGTTTTAGTGAGGTAAGAATCCCACTTTCCCCAGGAGGCCCGATGCCGGTTAAAGGTTTCCCCTGAGATTTACTATAATTTGAGGATCGATCACTTAACGAGAATAAATAATTATTATGATTATGATTATCACAGAGCACAAAAAAAATGCTAATTTATCTACTAATCCGTAACAAAGCACACCTATTACAATTTTTTTTAACGGTTCGATTTCAAGACAAATCTTTTAAAAAATCTGATATAATGATAATAATAACTACAAAGACTGCTATTATTAGATCACTAGAATTTATTTAGTTAAAAAAAGCAAATGAATGACTAAAATAATCGGGAGACACACGACGGCAATCACAAACTGCCAACTGCAAAAACTGTTGCTCTCGACTTGCAACGATGTGAGGCCATCGGAACTGATTTGCCAGATTTAAACCCGACGTCGGTGTTTAGTCAGTCGTAAGAAGCGACTAAAGGAAAGATCTGGAGGATAGGCAGCAGCATCCTTTTGTGTAACATCTGCTGCAATCTACTGCGATCGCCAACCCGCTTGCGGAGCGTGGTGATTATGGGCAAATACCTCCAATGATTGCACAATAGTGATGCTCATTGGCAGGGGCCTATGTTCAGCAGAGGACTGATACAGGCTGATAATAATGATGATGATGAAATGATGGTGTTTAGACACCAACGAACCGGTCAAACCGAAAAATCCATTCATTCTAATCCGTCTAATTTGCCGTCGTCTTATAAAAAATGTACTGAAACTACACAATTTATTAAAAACTATTCTGTCTGTGTTGAAGTCCCGGCAAAACAGATGGTCCGTCATAGTAGAAACAACTTAAGAAACTCCGCCGTTCCATCCGCAACTATTCTAATTCTAACTGATGTACTTATGAAACTTTTCCAAACCCTATATCATAAATACGTGTGCATTGAATCGAACTGAACTAAATTGAAACCGTTGATTGAAAATGTACGCAACACGAAGGTATAAAAGCGAAAATCAGTCGATCGTGAATATTTATGTGCGTTCTCGCTAGCTGTTAGGTGAACTTGCTCCTATAGTTTTTGCTTTTTGGGTCGAGGAAAAAAGTCAGCTCGCAGAAGTGTATAAAATTGATGATGTTATTGCAAAACATGGTTTCCTAACGATAGTGTTCAAAATTAACGTTAAAAAAACATAACATAGACTCACGCCTGTATTCCCTAGAGGGGGTAGGCAGAAGAGTATGCAATTGACGGCTATATTATCAGTCTCATATAACAGAGAACCTATTTCCATTAACAGGGCGCAATTCCAAACTCCGTGCTAAGAATTTCCTAGTGGAAAAACCATATAAGTAACACTTTTCCCGACTCGAGGTTGGACCTCGTGCTCAGCAGTCGCGCTTGCTACCACTAGACCAACGAGGTAGTTTATGTTAAAAACAGATTCTCCTAAAACCAGTCTTAAATTTCATAGGTGTCCTATTTTCGCATTAAATGTGTCTACCATTATTAGGATTACCAACAATTTATCATTGCAGATAATTTACTCGACAAAACTCGTTACGTTTTACTCGTACCTAAATATAAGATACGTCAAAGAATCTCGTGCTAATAAAGTTCGTGATTGGCTCAAGAATTCTTCTGAAGCGGAGCAGTCTAATGAAAATCTCTCCATGCCTACATTTCCTACACGCCGTTAACCGGACTTTTATACGACACTCCATTTTATTCATGGACACCAAGATGACGTCACGTCCAAATTCCTCGCCTCGCTCGTGCAGAGTTATTGGCCTGTCTGGGTTTGCGAAATGTCCTGACGTTTAAAACTTAAGTGACATTAACGTGGTCACCGGATTAAGTGCGTTAGAACGTGAATAATTAGATTACAGCGACACAAAGCTTAAGTGAATCATAAGTATTGGCTTATGTTGGTACTTTGTCATTATTCTCAAACATATTAAATTTTAAGCCAGATTAAATATTACGCTTCACGTCAAATAAGTGAGCGAAATATAGGTAAGTTAACTCAACTTTTTTTACTTGTTTTAAATTGCAAACAATCTTTTATTTAAAAAATAAAATAAAACAAAGGTTTTTTCAAAAATCGATTGTTTTCCCGAACAGTTTACTATTAAAATTGCTTTTTATGTAACGTAATTCTATTTTTCAAAGGCACTTTTGCGTTAAAAGGATATGCTGAAACTATTTAACTTAACCTTAACTTAAGATAAATATTAATAATATTAAATCAAATACTACGGTCTGTTATCTCCCCTTGGAAACCTACATTGAAATGAAATATAAGTAACTCATTTTTCCATTATTTCACGTCCTCAAACTAGCACACAAAACTTAATTTCTAAGTTATACTTCCGAATCCAAACGCAGTTCTGCCGTACTAATTACTTAGTCACATTACTCTAAGAAGAGCAAGAAGCATTCTGATTCAACCGCGACGCGACGCGGTAAGCGTTTTGCATTCAGAATACCCACTTCCAGTCGTGTTTTATTATCTCAACGTGATAGAAAGGGAAAACGAATAGAACGGCTGCGGATTTAAAAGCAAGTTGAAATAAACTTTTGTTTCGTAAAACCATTTTGTGTACAGCCAAGTTCACGTCAAAGCGTAATGAATATTAATGTAACAATTAACATCCTGATTAGTCTTTACAATTCACTGAATTGCAAAATGATTATTTAGATTACACAGTAGTACTAGTAACATTTGAAAATTGCATCTGTATTCGCGAAACCAAATAACTCACGAGTTTATAATTAAATCAATGAGAGTAAACGAACGGTGATGGGCGTAATTATAAGTTTTTATGGAGCTCTGGTGGGTATGGTGCATGCATCGTGGAACAGGTCACCCGGGGCCGGTGATCCAGAACACGCAATAGGTAAGCGAACCACTCGCTATGTGAACCAAGTGGTTCACGGAGCGAATTTATAATAACTTCACGAGTACCAGGAAAACATTCCTGTAAAACAATTAACAACACTCGTTTCGGAGAAACTTCCTTGAGTCCTTATTTGCAGAATTTTCACGTATTTCAGTCTTACATTACATATATCACGTGAAACGTAAGTTTATGTATTTGGATCACGTTCACAAAATCATATAAAATGTGTGTTGTAAACGCGAAAGACTTCTCATTTCTAACGGAAATTTTGAAAATCAATTCTAGAATTTACGCTAGGTAAGTTCCTCACTGGGCGATTCTGTAACTTGCGGGCCTTAAGATATGAACACGTTTCGTTTTATTTTCGAGGTAGAGAGGTACTTTAGTATTTGTATATTTCTTTCGCTGTGTTAGGTTAAAAGTTATTTTCGTACGGCTTGCTCTCATTTATCATTAGGTCTAAGGGCTGCGGTAATTTTTTTTAGGTTTATTTTTATCTTCGTACAGTTGAACTTTGGTACCTACTGTAGGAATTATGGATAAGTTTTAAAATGTATGGTGTATTTATTTAACATAGAGTAATAACATAACATAGTAAGATAATTAATATCTTTTCACTATTATAAAAGAGTTATAGTCTGTTGTGAATAGTTCTGATGGCGGGACGAATTGGACAGAACAAATATCGACTGATCCACACTAGCTCTGGATCGAAAGACGTGACAATCAAGGGGAAAAGCAGCCCAGCAGTGGGATGAAATAGGTTGGCAGTAACAGTTTGTGGTTTCCCACCGGTACTAAAATGATAAAATTGAACTGGTTTAATATATTTACTTTATATTCATGTTCATATTTACCTTCACCCCGCTAATAAATTAGTTCGACTTTTTGAATCTCGCTCCTCCTAATCTTGACGAGATTGAATAGGCGATATAACAGGCAGGTAATAAACACAGTCGAGCTTCGTGACTCCTGTCTGGGGTTCGTACGTGGCCCCAATATCACTATAGTGCGGTTGACACCGGGATCTACGGAGATTATTGCCGAATTTAGGGTCATTGCCTCGCTAGACCGATGACAGCGACTTATTAAGACCACAGATAATATTCGCCTGAGTTATATTGGCATACTATTGTAGTGAGATTATGTAACATTCATTATTTTAAGGATAATATTGTATTGTATTCATCTGAGAACAAGGCCTTCTATCCCGTTTGTTTTTCAGATAAAATTTTCAGTTACAGCGAGTTAATGGACATTATTATATTCTCTATTCTTATACTTACTCTCAGACCGAAGAGACCGTAGGACTAAAAGTTCGTGCTCTCCGTGACACGGAGCTGGTGACCAATAATTTCTTACACACATGACATACAACAAACTAAGGGTATATACAGAAAACAAGATTTTTTTTTCATAGACAATTTATTTTCGAGTGGTAATGTGTCACAGGATTGTACCAAAAAGGTGTCCAGCTCAGCATGTGTCAGGTAACTATAACAATATCAATAGTACCTACTACCTACTGTTAAATCACACCAATATTTTGTGAAAAGGGGGGTACTACCCCTGTTAAGCCGGCTCTACACTAAGAATATGAAAAATCGTAACAGAAACTAAAAGAAATGCTTTCATAAGAGCCCCTGAAATTGTCTCTTGAGAACTATTTTTATGCTCGAACTTTTACCTTTCTAAAATTAAGGTCACAACAACATAATCCCACTTCTCTTTCGTAGAGAACTATATGAGAATTATGTCAAAACAACTTTGTTCTTGATATTTACATCATAAGTATATTTCAACTAAATTTAGAAACTTTCGTAACGTTATTTGTGTAGGTAAACAAAGTCCCCTCGGGTTCTGATAAAGTACGCAACTACCCGCAAAATACAAGTAAATTGTACCTATATGAAAAAGGGGAATACCCTAATCAGCTTTTCATTTCACCTCACATTGACATTTACATTATATATGTCACTATTTTGCGCTAAACAAGATAATAAAGTCCTAATGGCGGGCAAAATTAAATCCAAAAACTGAAGACTTATTCCCCTTGAGATAGCGTTAATCAGTAGTGCAGTAAACTTAATTTTTATCATACTTGCTATTACATGTAGGAAAAGCAGGCGGTAATGCGCGTTACAAAACCACCATTTTTCATATTTTATTTACATACAATATTGTAGTAGCTTGTTTTGATCGGCAATAAATGCGCCGGGAGACACATCATCAAGTTAATACATTTAAGATAGAAATAAGCCTGCGTTTTGGATCTCAAAAAAACATAAGTTTCTCAAAGAATATTTAAAAAACATTCTAACGTTGCCTACCATTCATTCTTGGAGCATAAATTGTTCTATTCAATCGCCCTTCATACATATTTCAAGTCAACAGTGCACACTTCCATGAGCCTGTGTGAGACAATTAAGGCATTCTAAGCTTACTCACGTTTGCCTATGCATCGCTGACAAGACTGCATCTGAATGCGGGCAAACACTAATGTATGTATCTAAGACAGCTTGAATTACGTGTCTGGATACGACAACCTGCTCAGTATTTCTATCTTAAGACTGTCTCTACATGAAATATTACCTACATACAGTGTCATCACTATTTTCTGCAACGCCAACAGAATTGACGTCACATATTAATTTTGTATCGTACTTAGGTGCATACCGACTTGTGTTTCAATTGGAAATGTCTATCCCTATATACATATATATATCCCTGTATATTTCATCTGGTAACACAACAACAAAAATCTGTAGCTTTTAGTAGTTTTTCTTTTTTAATATAGAGTTTTAAATAAAGAAGGCTCGTGACTCTCAAGAACACCAACCCTTCCAAAAACAAAAATATAAAAACTAAACTATGTACCTTATTATTAATTCCTAAACTAACAATACTATATATTTTTTTAGAATCTGTGGTTATAAAAGTAGCGTATATAGAATGTTAATAAATACCCTGCTTTAACTTTAAGTTAAAGCACTAATTAACTGTTTGATATTTAATATGTCACATATTAATAAATACATAATTATTCATTGTAACATATTTAATATTATGCAGTTAATGTTCTCGCTTCTTATTTGCTTTATACAGATTCAAGCGCCTGTGAAACAAAAATAATACTCCCATCTCTTAAAAAACATCATTAGACGGTACCTATGTCCTCAAGTTTTAATAAAAGTCAAGAGCTTCCGTTCTCAGTCTGTCATAGTAGCTTCTGAAGTATTTCATTTTGCTGTTCTATAAAGTTTCAGAGAGTTTTCAGAAGATATTAACAATACAGGTTTTCATTAGGTTCTGAATATTTATCGCGTGCTTCGAAATTTAACATTAATTTCGCTCATCACCATCATCAACAGTGGATGGACCATTGGCAATTGGACTGTGAAGTCAATGGTAGTAGTTTTAAAATGACTTTTTGAATTCTTGTGCATTTTAGAATATAAACGGTGAAGAAAAACCTCATTAGGGAACTAGCACACCTGAGATATTTTTTAAAAGTGCGTCAAAGGCGGTTTAACCTCTGACACCAAGTTGTTCATCAACCATACGATTAAGTAGAGTAGAGTAGAGTATTCTTTATTGTACACCATAAGAAAATACATCAAAAATACAAGTTTTTAGAAGGTAAGTAAGTAAGTATAGCAAATTCATCATCAACATCAACAGCCGGTACAGAGTCTCCTTTATAGAGTTCCACAATGACCGGTCTTAAGCCGCCTCCATCCAGGGAACCACCATTCGCAAATATTTCAACATAATATATTGTTATTAAAATCTTACGGAAAATAGCTGCATTTTCCGCGCATATTTCACTTTGCAACGAAATAAGACTTCATACTCGCGACAAAATAATCACCCTATTATAATAATACATGCTATTATTTTAAGTAAATGGTTTATTCTCTACTATTACCAAGGAATATTACCTTTTACTTGACTAAGCTGCACGTAAAACACTAAATAATAATTATTCAAATGCATTTGAGCTGTAAGCTGTACGTATAATAGGCAAGAAGAGCGAATTTCCAAGACGTAAAACCGAATACGGGCATTATATGCTTGGCACTTAAAAATGGACCTTCATGTAACAGCTTTTAAGTCTTATTTCGTTTGAGAAAAGACCAGTCTAACAAGGTTAATCAAGTGCTACGTAGAACTAAGCATGGATTAAATAGTTAAGTAATTAGTTGGTCGGGAACCATGTGCTTAAATCAACGACTGAGCCGTTACTGTTAATGTTCGATTGAAATATTATCGGTAATACGCTATAGCTTAGCTGTTTGATTAGGGCTATTAATCACCACAATCACGCCGGCCGCTGTAAGAAGGGATTGGTGATACCTGTGTGTTTATTGGATAATACCAAGTTATAGTAGACTAGAATTGCCGAATTCGTGAAATTTAATTATCTATTTTATATCAATAAACATAAAATGCAGTGTTGGTGCATCACTTGAAAACGACTGGACCGATTTGGCTAAGGCTTTTAGGAAAAGAAATATTTTAAGAATCACATGGATAATTGGGGTATTCTAGTACCTAAAACTGAAAGTGATTTTTTCTGTGATTTTTTAATGATGCTGCTCTGGAGCATAACTCACGATATTGTAATGATGGATTTGCGTAATTATTATGTTTTTATGTCCGTTATAGACCTGGGGGCGTAAGCTGAGCTCTTTGCTTATCTGAGCAATCCAAATGCAATGTGTTCTTTTTTTAGAAAATTTAAAAAAAGAACATTACTTTTGGATCGCATTTGGATTGCTTAGATAAGATATAAGAGCCCCGCATACGCCCCCTGGAAAAGATTTTCGAAAAAGAAACAGGATAATCACAAATCTAAAAATTCGGACTAACGGACGTACCCTAAACACTAACCTATAACTTTAAAAAAATTAAAGAATAATGAAAAAAGAGAGGCTGCTAGCGGGGCATAAACTCGCGAAACTTGTCGTACCGATTTTAACTTAAACATGGCACGACAATGCTTCAACAAGCGTGCAGACTTGTATAGTTAAATACTGACCATCGAGCCACTTCGTGACCGTCGAACTTTGCCAATATCGAAACTATGGACAACTAGTGCACTCAGCTGTTGTCCTTTATAACTGTGTCTGTAGTTATATGTGTATATCTACTGTTATCTGTCTGTCTATACAACACATTCACGAGCAAAATTATGTGTTATGATTATTCCATTTAAATATATACAGGGTTATTTGTAAAACATGTGAACATAAATGTATGGAACAGCTGATTTTTTTGCGATTTCAGGGTTGGTCCCATAGAAAAAGTTGTTCATAATGATGAGTTTCATGACCCCTTTTAAGGATGCTGGTGTTTTACAAATAACCCTGTATATACACATATCCACACATATTTCAAAATATAAAAAGTAGGAGCTCACCTGCATTGAGAATAGCAAGCTACCGGTGGTTAGGGATCCAGAGAAAGGAACCTTCTCACAATTCGCGCCGTGTCTAGCAATAACAAAAATATTATTTGTATTAGCTTAACAGCCGTATTTGGCTACAGTGACAGCTTCTATGACTATGACTCCTTTCAAATAAGCTAGATGGTACCTACAACTCGCAAGTGTGCTCTCCAAAGGCTCCAAAATTCTATATGTCACACAAATCTATATGTATACACGTAGCAGAGTTCAAGTAATTAGGTACTAAAAAGACTTTAGGTGGGAACAATATTGACATTGTGTTAAAATTACAATTAAACTTCTTTTCTTTTCATAAAAAATATGGCTAAATGCATAAGCAAATGCTAAACGCAACGGCTTACCTTGAGAGCGTTCCTTTTTTAAAAATATGTCAGGACATAGCCTAGTGTCTCACAGCTAGGCAAATGTCCTGTTTTTTTTAAATGTCAAGAGATTGTAGTGTTAGATCACTGGTTGTAATAATGCACACACTATGTATAATCAGTTCAGTTCTGTATTGTTCTAGCACATATCACATATAATAGAATATTATAACTACTTATCACCGAGAGAGCGCGAATAAGACTGACTGTCGAATACAATTTCAACAGTTAAGAAAATTATAATCATATTGTGGGTAAACATAAAAAATATTTAGACTATGATATTTTAAATGTAAAAATATCAATTGAGCAATTAAATCCCAAGTAATATTCTTTTATTTATTATCTACATGTTATTACAATGCATTCTATCCTTTTAGCCAATTTAAACCACGTATTCATAGTTGAAATAAAATACAATATCAATAAGTAACTGAAATAAAATTTGATCAATGTAAGTTTAACATTTAACAAAATAAAATTTAATATCAACCTAATTCACTGAACTAAACCTAATCTATAATAACTTTAATATTTAATAATTACTGACGCTTTAACAGTAGTGATCTTTAGAAGCGCCAAGATATATACCTATTGTTTTTAGGGTTCCGTACCTCAAAAGGTAAAAACGGAACCCTTATAGGATCACTTTGTTGTCCGTCTGTCTGTCTGTCTGTCTGTCTGTCTGTCTGTCAAGACCTTTTTTCTCAGGAACGCGTGGAGGTATCAAGCTGAAATTCATATCAAATACTCAAGTCTATGGTCTCTTGGAGCTGTGAAAAAATCAAACTTCTAAGTCAACGCGATCAAAAGATACTCCCGTTTATGCCGCAAATTTTCGACACTCGCAAGGGAATCAAAACCTACAGGGTACTTCCCGTGAACTCAGAATCTTGAAATTTGGTACGAAGCAACGTCTTATAACACAGATAAAGGAAAAATTGCGAAAAGCATAAATTTTTAGTTACATCATATAATAAAAATATTTTTAATAATTTTAAACTTATTACCCCTTTACTCATGAACGCGTAGTGGTATTATATTGAAATTCTTAACAAATACTCAAGTCTATAATATCTTTAAGCTGGTACCGTCAGCTTTCCACATTGTTATGTTATGGATTTCATTTAGCAATAAAAATACCATAACTTTTACTTATATACCTACAGGTTTGTACGGAACCCTCGGTGCGCGAGTCTGACTCGCACTTGGCCGGTTTTTTTTTTTTTACGTGGTCTCTCTCAGTTATAGCTCTAGGGAGCTCAAACTGATTAATCGGACTTCTAGCGAGACCTAAAGGCCTCTAGCTAACCTAAAGGCAGCTAAGATAAGAGAAGAGCTAAGCAAGTTTGTGTCGTCTGTCTGTATTTAATAAGCTTTGTATTGTTTCGTGTTCGAAACTAGGCTGGCGACAGGAATGCAGCAATGTTATTGATTTTGATTATAATGTTAAACGTGGTTTGTGGCAACTGTGGTTTGTTGGTATGCTTGTTGTCTGGCTGCACATTGAAATGTGCTGTTTGGTATGTAAATTTAAATTGTAAATGAAATAGATTTACAGGGATCTGTATCTAGAAACATTTAGTATTTGATAATTGGATTATTATGGGTGCACCACCCCGTTATAAAATATTGTAATATAAATAAATCAGCCTGTAACTGTTCCACTGTAAGGCAAATGCCTCTTCTCATACAGAGAAAGATTAAGCATTAATCACCACGCTAGCTCACTGCGGGTTGGTGATTTCACACTATTAAGTCCGGGTTTCCTTATGATATTTTTAATTAATATATATTATGTCTTTGAAAAAGTCACATTGGTATACATGCCAGGTTCAAACCTACACCCACGTGCTTGCAAAGCGGATCCGTAACCAATGTGCCACCACGATACGATAGTAATAATGTACCTTTGATTATTTATAATTATGAATCAAAGTAATGTACAATATTTTCAACGACATTTTTTTATTTTCGAAATGAAAAGAGAAAGTAGGTACCTAGAACATGAAAAGCAAAAGATATTACTAACGTTTGTTCCCTTATATAAAATTTAATTAAAACAACAATTTTTTAATTATGCTCAGTCTAATTATCTAGGTAATTAACCAAAAACACAGAGCACTTGAAAATTGAAGGCAAGCAAAACAGTGACGTAGTTAGTCGAACATCAACAAATGAGACCCGAAAAGAAATACAATGTAGTCCATTCCACTAGTCTCCGCCGTATCATTAATAGTTGAAAGATTAAAAAAAATATTATTAAAAAACAAAAAACTCGACTGCTAACTAAAAAGATATCATTCATCAAAATCGCTTCAGCCGCTTAGTAGTTACGAGGGAACATAGAGACGGACATACATACGGTTTACTGACGTTTGGCAAAAAACATTTCCCAAAGTGACACTTGCCAAAGTATGTTTCCCAAATTTTCATTTGGCAAAAAAACATTTGGCAAAACCATCTTTTCGCAATTTTACAGTTAGCAAAACTATTTTTAGCAATTTATTGTTTAGCAAATAATTACATGGCAATGTTTCATTTTACCAAATATTAGGTAGTCAAATATGGTTTGAAAAATATACTCTTCCCACTTCAACATAACCTCACTTTTTTCTCTAAGTTAAGGAATGGTTATGTTTTATCTCCATATCATTACTTCTGGGTGGTTTAAAAAAAAAACCCACGAAGATGATGACGGGGGCAGTTCGCTCGCTGCGCTCGCTCACCAGCCCCCGTCATCATCTTCTAACCTGACCTAACCAAGTCGGGGTGCACCCAAGTCGGGGTGCACCCAAGTCGGGGTGAACCAAAGTCGGGGTATTCCGTTCTCGGGGTGCAAAATTACGTTCTATTTCACGAATTTGCGAGTTTATAGACGCGATTTTGAAAAAAAATTCGGCGCGTCTCCGGCAAAAAAATTTATTGAGGGGGCTCAATCATTTTTTAAGAAGAACTGGAGACGCGCCGAATTTTTTAAGAAGAATAACGCCGTAAGAATAACTTCCCCCACACCTTTAGATTACACAAATTCTGGATGTTTATTTCTAAACCCAACCCAAACATCAGATTTTAATTTACAATTTTTCACCCTTATTAAAATTAAAATGTGAACGAACTTCCTTTTGGAATATTTTTTTTTACAAAATGAAGCATTTGCTTAATGTATATTTGACTAAATAAAATTTGAGCAAGTAAAAATTTGCCAAATGAATATTTGACCAAGTGAATAAAATGCGAAATGTAAATTTGCTAAGCATTTTTTTGGGAAATGAAACTTTGCGATAAGTTTTTTGGGAAGTGAAATTTGACGAAACATATTTTGGGAAACGGCAGGACCCCCATACATACATATAGGTCAAACACATAACCCTCCTTTTTGGCTTCGCCGCAGTCTGGTAAAAACCGATTGCAATTTCACTTACTGGCAACCAAGAACATTATCAACTAAATTTTTTAAAACATAGAATGAAAGTGTCCAAATTTAAAAAATCTATATTCTTACCTGAACGTCGCGTGTCGTTAAGGTCGGTCTCGTTCTGAAATAAAATACAGGGTCTAAATTTAATTTTCATGAACGATATTGAAATGTTAAAACAATTCATTTCAAATATGGCACCCACCGGGTGCTACCTGTTCATATCTGACAGTCCAAACAATTGTTTTTACTTGTACATTAACTGAAAAGTAACTGAAAACACAATAGAAGATGGTTGATTGGCCGATATAGGTAAAATTGTACATTATACGGAAATCCAACCACAGTGATAGCCTACTTAGCCAACCTAGAAAGAAAGAAAGAAAGAAAGCAACATTTATTAGACAAGGACAAAACCACACTTATAAATACGTATTAAAAAATAAAATAACAAATTCTTAATTTTAAAAAAATACAACAACAAGCATAATAAATTACATAATAAATAGCATTATACACAATGCTCCACGGAAACAGAGATCTCAGGTTCAAAACCAAGGCACGCACTTCTGACTTTTCGTAAGTCATGTGCTTATTAGAAATTAATTATCATCTGCTTCGTGCCTCGGAAAGCACGTTAAGCCGTTGGCCCCGGCTATCGTAAAGATCCTTCCAGTTAAATTAGAAGCCGACCTCAACAAAGTTTGGGAATAATAACGAATATATGATACGGAAATCCAATATTATTTCAAACAAGCCTCTAGAAAAATTGTGTCAGAGAAATACCCACAAAAATACACATTAAAACAAAATATTGTTTTCTTTTCAACGTCGTTAAAACGACATCGCCGTCGTACTTCATAAAACAGAATAAATGAAATCATTTTCAGTCCAAATTGTTACTTTGGACTCCCTTAATGCATAATTCATGTCGTACACCCTCTAACGTCCATTTCAGATCTAAAAGGGACTTAAATTGACCGAAGATCGACACTTGTCTACCTTTCATTTGCAATATTGAGGCCTCTATATCAATTACTAGCTGTTCCCCGCGACTTTGTCCGCGTTAAATTAAATTTTCCCGTAAACACACGTTTATAAAGCAGCCAGATTGTCTGTTTTTTTTTCTTACTTGAATCACAGATATTGTTATTTTTTACTGAAAACTGAACTTTTTTTTCAGAATAAAAAATAGTCTATAGCACTCAGGGATAAAGTAGCTTCCTATTGATGAAATAATTTTTAGGATCGGAATCTCTGGAACGGCAGTTCACCCCTAACATACATACATTATCACATACATACAAACTTTACCTCTTTATAATATTAGTATAGATTGGGGAGTAAAATATTAGGGCTCCTTATACATAATTTATGTTCCGAATATAGACTTAATCTCACGTACACGCGTTGAAAATTACTGAGTAAATAAGGTTTGTGTTTGTGACCAAACAGGGCCGTACTTACGCTCGTTTGCTTTGTATGGGATGAAAACACCTGGGCTCTTCGGGGTCTACCTAAAGCGGTTCTTACAATCCTGCCACTTACTGCGCCCTCAAACAAACATAAATTTTATATAAATCCCGGTACATAATGATCATTTACTTCAGCTGTGGTTCCTCTGAATTATTGAGTTACTTTTTTAAAAGAATGGAAAGGACAATTTTATACTGAATAAAGTTTTCTGTTATTTATGTATAATCAAGATATTAAATACTAGCTTCCGCCTGCAGCTTCGCCCGCATGACATGTTGTTAAATTGTAGCCAACACCTACCGTGACGGTTATTGTTGTTTTCGTCGGTATTACCAGTATGAAAAAAATATTAACACTATTTTTTTTCGGGATAAAAGGTACCCTATGTCGGTTTCTGTACACCTGACAACGTGTATGCAAAATTTCAGAATGATCTCAGTGGTTTAGGCGTGAAAAGGTTACAAACGAACAAACTTACTTTCTCATTTATAGTATTATATAATAAGTTAGAAGTTAGGACTGTACAAAGTATCTAATAATAAATCATACTAATTTTTTGAAATACTACACACGCGTTGCACAATTGTCTGGGAGTAGCTTTAAAAACACTCTAATAACTTTTACATAGGTAGGTTTTCAAGAAACAATCCAGCATAATATGGTAATATCTCCAGTGGTTCCCATTTCCGATATCTTGAAGGCTTTAATATAGATTATCGTTATCCTTCTTACTATATTTTACTATTTCTCGTATCTCGGATGCAACGGCGTCTTCTAAGTGTAAATAAGCTGTAAAACGGGGTCGTAACGGAATTTGGATCTCGAGTTTATTGCCAGAGATGGAAGCGAGCACGTCTCAACATCCCACACCCTGTATAAACAGAATCTTTGACAATTCGCTACTTCGTTTCATATTATATTATACCTATAACATCACACTTTTAGTGATAGCATTTATAAATATTAAAGCCATCTTTTTAGCTCTGTCTTTTTGAAAAAAGACTTCAAAAATCTACAATGTACAGATAATTATGTTAACAAATCAATCACTTATCTGAATATTTTAAACTAGATGTTTATAAATGCCCCTTTCAACATCGTTCAAAGTTTTGCTGAAAGTTAAAAATAAAAAACATTTTTCTTCAACAGAAAACTCCTTCACTGTAGTGGTAGAAAAAGATGGCCGTGGTTTGGGTATGTCAGTTTGCGGCGGTGGTGGCCTGGTGAGAATACGAAGACTGTACCCTCCACAGCCTGCGTGGAGAACCGGCCGACTAGCCCCTAAGGACCTGCTCCTCTCCGCCAACGGAGTACCCCTCGCCGGACTAAGTACTTACGTAAGTAGATTAAAAGAGATCCCACTTAAACTTTCACAGATTAACATAAAATTTATGAGAGTAGCGCGCTCATTTCTCAGCTGCATTCCCGGCCTAAATTCGGGTCTACAACAAAAAAATATTATTCTTCTTTAACTTTGGCAGGTAAAGAATCCGAGTACCAATAAATTTCCCGAAATAAAGGAGCATATTGCGCATTTTTTCTTATCTTTAGTATTGCTACCTCACTTTTTTACGTTTTTGCGAGTGCACGTCCAACGTTTTTATTCTTTACAACAGAGCTTGTGTACATTAAGTGTACTGCTCTGCCCCTCCAAGCACTGCTCATAGCTATTATGGAGGTACAAACATAAAACACGGGGTTGTGCTAACAAAAATAAAAAGTAAGTCATGTTAAAAATGCCATTTGTTGTCGCAGCACTTCCCTCGGCCGGAGACGGGGATATAAACGTAAAAACTTTTATGAAAACTCCAACACGGTCCACGTCGAGGCCTCGGGTTCAAATGTAATAAACTGTAAAATGTCTGCCACAAAGTTAGATCAAATTATATTAGACTGCCTTGTGTACTACGACACGATGAAAAATAATCTCATTTGTACAGCATTCGTGGTGTTGGATGAAAGCAGAAATATTCGGGAAAATTACTACGTTGTTAAATCACGGCCGTATCAAAGCGATTGTGAGGGACTGAGGGCAAACCGAATTCAATATTTATAATAAATAAATGGCCCATTAACTCAATTTCGTTTGGGAAATTCTATTAATTCTCACAGAGTTCCCTTTATCGGTCGCAGCGGGGTGCGGACCATTACCAAATAATTCTAGTCGGTATTGCTTCGCTTAACATTTTCTCCGAAGCAAAATTTTCGTCAAGATTACTTAATTTAATACCAAAATATTCTCTTCACACTTGACAGTTATGAGCTTATCAATAGCCTAAAACTAGACAATAAGTGGCCTCAAATAGCATCTACCGTTAAAACAATAGCGACAAAATTATGTTTTAGGAAATAGCGGATTCAGTAATATATGTACCTACGTATGACTATGTGTATTAGTAGTAAGTTCTGTAGTAGTATTTCTTTTTTAATTTTCGACCATAAAATTAAAATTAAAATTTTACATCGATTTTGACACGATAAGTAGGTACCTAATTACCTATAAGGCAGCCAAAATAAACTTGTAAAAGTTTTGAATTAAGTCTTTATATATTATTTTATTTGTAAAAATACCAATTTGTGCGAAGTTATTGTTATTATTAATTTAAAAAGTATAATGACGTATAATAATAGTAACGTTTATTTCCATTCTGTTAATAGGTAGAAACTGAAGAAAGTTCAGCAAACATTTAACATTCATCAGAATTCGAACATTTCAATATTTGAAAGCTTTCGTTTCTCACTTAGCGAATCCGACAAAACTTGAACAATTCGAAGTAAACATTTCAGAAAATACCATCGTACCTATAAAATTGAGATTACTTGGGTCAGATACCGACGCTTCTGCTACGAGTATCTTAGGGATATTAGGAGCCATTGACCGGTAATCCGTCAACAATTAACCCGTCTGTTTAATACTAGGAAGCCCTGGAGGTGCTTCGAACGGCGGCAGCGCGGGTGGAGTTGCGCGTGTGCCGACCGCCGGTTGACGTGCTCGACAGCGTCACGCCTCCGGAGCCGCCGACGCCGCCGGCCCGCACACCCCACCCGCCCCACCTCCCGCCGCTAGACCCCCTCAACTGTCACCCTATGCATGCCAGGTAAACACTCATTACACTGAGCAACCATAACACGTCACGCTCGCGTAATTTGTCCCCTCAATCATCCCACGCTCTAAGGTCATCTTATGTCGTGCACGATGAATAAACTAAACACGGTTTACGTATGAACTACTAAGGCACACAGATTTCTATGTAGCATTAATGTTATCGTACAATACCTCGTGTCATTAAGGACAGACAAACAAACTTTGGTACACGTACTTACACGAGAGACGAGGTACACGTATCGTACACGGCGTACACCTTGAGATTAAATTAATGTGTGCAAAGAGACCGAACATCAGATAGGTACTACCTACATCATGTTATCAGAATTCCCATCTTATTGTATCGCAAAATCGGACATTAACTGACGAACGCGTTTCGAATGTGTCCTATGACTTGGCTGTATCGCTGTATCGCTTAAATTTGATCTGCGGCATTTAAATACAATCTGAGGAGGGAGAGATTAGATGGCAGATAGTGAATGACCTTTGGCATTTGTGTCCAGACTGTCTCAGACTACGAGTAGCGCGACGACGTCTTCGTCGGAGGGGCGCGGGCGGCGCGAGGCGAGCCCGGAGCCAGACCGGCGCGACCTGCGCCTACCGGATCTCGACCGACCGATGCCCGTGTACGACGTGCAGTACGGGGTGAGGACAATAAACACACTTAACATCCTTGCAGCGCTTAAGTGCTTTATAATGGTCTCTAAGCGCTTTTTTAGGAGTTGGTACTGCGAGGCAAATTGTTTGCGCTTCAGGAAACGCTTATATGGGATGATAGTAGAACTTTTAACGTTGCAGAATCCATATTAGTACATACCAACATAACACTTATTTATTATAAACTATACCGATTAATATACAACAGCAAAGAAGTTAAGTCAGGTGGAAACGGACATGATATCAGACGAATAAGACAATAAAATTACGTGCGCTTTTTCTCGTGTGTTTTAACGATACAATAATTTATTTACTGACTTTTCTAGAAGGTAATTTACTTTGCCTGACTCTAATTCGTTTTATTGGATATCAAAGTAAAAACCAGCACGCTAGAACAACGTAAATAACATCAGTAATTTCTAAAAGATTATTATTACAGTAAGTCGCCATTAGAGCATAGATGTGCAAAAGTTACCGATAGGAAAGCTGACAGGTGAAGTAAGAAATCAATACTGACTCTTTGTATGAACTATCGAGTAATTCATTCTTTGTAAAAAAAAAAACCTTAAACTTTGGTTTTTTTACTAAAAAAAGTTTTTAAAAAAGCAGTACTGACTGATAGCCTACGTATTATATATCTCTCCTTGCTGGTTTCGGCTACGGCGATTTGGCTTCTAATTTCTAAGAGCTAGGATATTTAGCTCGCATGTGGCTGATGTAGGTACCCTATTTTTGCCGCAAAAATCCGCGAGCAGCCTAGCCTAGTGCTATGACACCTCTGATTTTCGGATTCATGTGCGTTATCACTAGCTAAAACGGCGAAGGAAAACATCGTGAGGAACCCAGCACACCTGAGAGATTTTTCAACGGTGTGGAAAACTAAAGGCCTACGGGCGATTTAAACTCTCACATCAGCTTGTTTATCAACCATAATTATGATAGAGAAGAAAGACCAAAAAAATTCGACAGTCCCGGAAATACCTCTTCAATTGCGTTTAAATATTCTGTTCTGTTAGTTAAGTAGACTAGGAAGTTTTATATTTTTAGCAAATCCTAATATTATTTGATAAATTAGGCGGTAATCACCTTACACTCCACACTAGTTGACACTAAATATAAAAACATTATAGATCCCAAAGTAATATTCAGTGACAAATAACATAACCTAATAAGATCTACTTTTACGGCGAGTAATTTGTTACTGCGTTGTATTTTATGAGATATAATTTCACCTGTGTGAGACTGTAATATAATCCCTGTAAGTTATTAATTTAGCTCTTTGTTCACGCCTACAGGATGATGGATCAGTGGTGAGTTCGTTTTTAAATAATGTCGTGCTATGGGAACTTTTTGGAGAGCGAGTGAAGCTTTTTAAATGTAAATTACAACAAGATTTTCTGACACAATAAATATGGCAATTTTCACTCTATCTAAAATACGTCAGAGAATATCTTAACCTACCTACTAGGTAAAGCCACAAATAGTTTAGTAGCAGAGCGACTGAGGACTTTTTTGTGATGTACAACGTATATTAATGTTCCTAGATAAACCACTAACATCCATGTTTCAAACCTAGAATATGATTTGTCCAATGGATATTTTGGTCTCATAGTGGTTTTGTCTCCTAAATGTTTTGTCTTAAGGCAAATAACTTCTCGTAGAAAGCCTTAAAAAACTCATTATAATATCGTTGAGAACTTGAGAATAATTCATATTATTAATTAATGGCAATAGGCTCGTCCCCCACTACATGGGACTTGTAATATAGCCGGCGAAACGTGGGTACTGCACACATTTGCCTACCCCCTCTGGGGACTACAGGCGTGAGTCTATGTTAAGTATTCTTGATTAAAATATTCAACATATTTCTGTACATCGATCGTTACATGAATGTAATATTGGCGCTGCCTGTCATGTCAGGAATAGACCACTGACGTAAGCTAAATGCAATTTTATTGAATGCATTGAATGCTATGCATTTTTCAAGTGACTTTTCTACAAAGCATAGGTCTAACGCATAATACCACCTATTCAAGTCTAGATATTTTCTGGCTATTGTAAAGAAAAAAAAAACAATTATAAATATTACCTTACTAATTTACATAGCGATTGTGATTTTATTGAGAGGTAAAAAATCACGAACAGAATGTCTCCTTATTTAGAATGCGGTATTGTTAGCTAATATGATTGTTAGCCTTTGCCATTGTTGTTATAGTTAACTGAGGTAATATAATAAAGGTAACTTCTTGGTGGCCTCTTTCTAGTTTTAGTTACAGTACGAAGCGGTTAAAACGATCATCTTTGCTTATCAAGTTATAGAGATTTAGTTATTTTTACAAGCTTTTATTTGGGTGACGGAGTTGAATTTTTGCATATTAGTTCGGTGACAAAAAATTGTTATGGTAAGCATAACCTGAATCAATAAAGGAATACCTCCAAATAAAAAAACTCTTCAATTTAACGGTCAACAGCACAGATACAAATTTTACTTCTGCCTGTAAGTAATATTAATTTTAATTACTTAATTAATCTTTTACTTTTACAGGAGTTCGACATAGTGATGACCAAAGTCAACGGATCCCTCGGCTTCACGCTGAGAAAGGAAGATCATAGTGCGCTGGGGCACTATGTGAGAGCGTTGGTTCGAGAACCAGCGCTGAGCGATGGCAGGATACAGCCTGGGGATAGGATCGTTGCTGTAAGTAATATAGTTCAGATGCTAATATGCCCTGGGGCACTATGTGAGAACGTGGGATCGAAAACATGCGCATAGCTAAGAATGACCTGAGGTCTAGGGATAGTATTATTGCCGTCAGTTATTATTACGATAAAGTAAGATTCATGGTAAAAAAATTTAGCGCCCGTTTTCTAGGGCACTATGTGACAGCGTTGCAGTTGGTGTGAGAAATGGTGCAAAATAACCAGGGAAGGAACAGCAAAAAAATAAGGCAACATTAGCAAAATGTGTATCTGTATTTAACCAACTATACGTTTGCGTCTAATAAAAGAAATCCACAATGGAATCTGCACAATGCACAATGTGCACTTATTAAAAATTCCGTTTCAAAGACCTTTTATTAAATATGCATCGCTTTAATATCGCTTAAATTACTCCAAAGTCCACATACCGAAATCCTTACTCACATTCCATATTTATCATTACATGTCGGTCATTAGCCTCAACTGTACAGGTGAACGACACAGTGATGTCTAACATGTCGCACGCCGAGGCGGTGGCGTTCCTGCGCGCGTGCGGGACCGAAGTTCGCCTGCGCCTGTACCGCGACCACGCAGCTACGCCGCTGTCTCCGATGTCACCTAGAGAAGAGCCCACGGACTCCGATGCGCCAATGAATAGGCCTAAACCTCCGCTGAGGTTAGTAGAGGACTTCAATTTTTTTTCTTCGCTCTAGAATTTTCTTAGTGTTCGTGGCTAGTGGCTATGGCAATAATTTTTCTTCAGAAACGTCTGTTTTATTTAAAGATAGTGTGTGCTATACCTATAATGTAATATACCTACATAGATAGGTACACCTGTCACATTACCTATCTTTATGTGGTGAAAAAAGTAGTACCAATGCGATGTTGGTTTACCCCACTCCACCAAAAGTTAAAAAATATATTTAAACAATTCAGGCCTGAAGCAGTATCAATGCTATGCGACCTGGCAGCGCGGCGTCTCACTCCTGACGCAGCAGACGGTTCCCGCTCCCCCTGCCTTTCCCCCCGGAAATACCGCAAACTCACCAAGGATAACAATCACTACGAGCAACCTAATGGTACGTACTAGTTCAAGCTGCATGCTAATGAAGTAATAATAGTGCCGGAGCTTGGGCCTCGAACTGCATAACTAGAAATAGAGCAACAAAAACAGAAGACGGTTTTGTATAAAAATATTGTGTTAAGTCTTTCTCAGATTGTTCTAAACTGTACCAAGTTTTTTCTAAGTCTTAATTATTTCAGTCAATCAAATTAAACAAATTTGAGAATCCGAAAATTCAGTAAGCGAAATTAAATTTGATATCAACATAATATGTATCGCAGAATATGACGTGTTAATAATTTTTATGATAAGTACAATCTACTGATTTGTTTCGGTCCCTAGACAGACCGAGTTATCTAATAAAGTAGTTTTGTTGTATGACAAAACACCATTAGTTTTGCGAATGTCGCCTATTTTGACGCTTGGTCCTGAAAGGTTAAACTTGTTAAGTGATTAACTGATTGAAAGCGCTGTAAATGGATTACAGGTGAACCCAACCTTTCACTAAATAGGTTAAATCGTTGTCAGTAAACTGTTCTTAATGCGACGATTTCCACAAGGCTAATGGATTGTTAAGACTATAATAGTAACGGTTTTTACAGCTTCTTTCAGATGTTTCATAAATTACATTGAATATATAAATACGCTGTATAATAATGCAAATGTTATTAATATACCTTACGCGTAATATAACCAAATTTAATTGCATATTGATTAGACGGAGTGTGTAGACGGAGAGAAATCATATTACTTGGTACAAGTTCATAATATATTCAAAGCACAAATTAACGTAATTATCTGTGGGTTTAGGTTCATTAACAAATCCACATTACCATTTGAAATACTGCGAGATGATGCTCAGATGGAACCTGGCTAGCTTTATAAAGTTTGCACACAGCTTGTGAGCAGCGTAATTTGATAATCCACAAGACACTTTCACACAATTTACACGCCACACACTAAGCGATGTAGGTTTTCCACGCAGATGTTCCAAGTACCAACAAAGTAGAACACGGTTCGGAACTTTCAGAAGTGGTTCAGGACTCGAGGCGACCGGTGCGGACCGTGTCCCTCGCCAGCCCCACAGCACCACCCACTTGTAGAAAACAAAAGTTAAGCCTGACAGGTGAGACACTGTCGGCCGCACACTGTCCTCATAACCCATCGCTTCACACCTTCGATCCAAAGCAGCGTATAAACTGACTGTCGGATTCTGAACCATACCAGAACTATGTTGACACACCATTGTAGAAAACAGCACTTTCATAGATACTCTCCGGTCATTTTACATTGCCCCGAAGAGTTGTGTACCTATAGTTAGTTATGTGCGTGAACTTTTACTTGTTTTCATTTGCACTCATAAATGTCTGAATATTAGCGGTACTGTTAACAAATGACGATCATGTATACTTTGTAAAAACAAAGAACTTTCTGTCAATTCCAAATGCGCCATTTCGTCATTTGCTAATAGTAGTTTCATGAATGATTGGTTTAATATTTGATTTGTAATTCCAGTGCCTCCCCATGGTTACGAGTTAAATAACTTGGACAACGATACCCTGGATGCTCCCAACGTGTACCAGGAGGACATGGGTCGTCAGAGGTACACGGAGCCAGTGTTTCCGGTGGACTCTGATGAGCCGGTATCGATGCCTGTGGAGCTTTTGAGCGATGAGGCGCGGTTTAAGCACGCGAATCCGACGTACCAGAGCGCTGTGCTGCATCCAACCAGCTGCGATGGACATACTACTAGCTCCGAGGGACATAAGGATGACGGTAAGTTTTATCCAACATACACATAGAACTAACAGGCTTTTTATATAGTCAGCTTACCATTGTAACCTTTATAAGTCTATAAACCCAGCAACTTAATAGATTTTAATGTGTAACTTTTCAGGTAATGGCTTAAAAAAATGGAAAGGAGTCGCGTTGTCTCCTGACAATGAACGTAAGGTGAAGATTGAACCACCTGGACCTCCAAAATCTAAAGAAATCGATACCATTCAGAAAGAAAACGTTAAACCTGAGCCCCCGACAGATAACACAAGCAATGAACCTACGGTAAGAATTATATTATTTATCCACTTAAATAAAAATAATATCTGCAGTCCAATTCGGCGGATATCACAGATATGCACTCAGCTCTTTAATATTAAAATTGATCATGAGCTACCTCACCAAGAAAATTATTTACATAATATCTATTATTTTAGCTGCCGAAACGCATCTAAATTTCTACAAGAACTCCTAAATACGTGGACAAGCTCTCTAGAGAAATACTTTCTCCATTTAAAAAAATCTTATTCTTGAATGTCTCTTCATTGGAAACACGAGTAATCAAATCTATTTCTATTTTCAGATAGTAACAGTAGAGCTGAACCGTGGCTGGAACAGTAGACTCGGGTTTAGCGTACAAAGCCACCCCGAGTCCGGTCAGAGTTACATCTCTGCTGTGTACAATGACAGTGTAGCAGCACGCGATGGACGGTTGCGTCGCGGTGACGTCATATTGCAGGTATAAAATTAATATAAATTATCATATAGAACCTAATATTTCAAGGAATTGAACCTTGGTATTGTACGACTCTATTCATCTCTTATCTTGCCGTATATAAAAATGATACCCAAATTACAGTCACAGCAGCCCACCTCAACAGAGACTAGACCCCGCAGGACAAATAAAATAAAATAAAAACTGCACAAATGTGTGCGCAAACACAAGTGCAGTCTTTGTAGGATTACTGGCATGGTGATCAAAGTCTGATGCATTGGGAAGAACAAGATCGACGGCTTCACATGCTCTCCTGTTTCCAATTCCAATTTATACGCACTTAATTTACGAAAAGTTAGAAATGCGTGCCTTTAGTTTGGACTTGATACCTCTCTGACTTGTCAGTCAACGGTTATCGACCGTGACGTCAATATGTTGTACCTATGTTCTTAATTTTTTTAACAACAACAACATATATTATAATGAAATAAATTATCTGTGTAAAATCTGGTTGGTAAAGTTGCCGTAAATATATCTTCAGAGCCTAAATGTGTAACAAAATTACTCTTACTAAACTGATTTATCTTAGAAACATTACCTCACTTGTAGCAAAGAATATTACGTCGTAGTATCCGTATTCCAGTAAGCAGATGACAAAGTTCTTAAAGAAAAAATTCGGCAGCCCAACGCTATCCATTTTTAAACAATACCGCTTCTCCCAAGTTATGTTATAAACTTATAACCCAATAAACCCTTTTTTTAGGTTAACGATGAAAATGTAACATCGATGAAGACACCAGAAGTGATCGACCTGCTTCGGATATTGCGAGGCTCCATTTGCATCACAGTTCTACGACCGCCTAACCCACAATGAACATTACTACTATGTTATTAAGGATGAAACTCGCTCCTAGGCCTGCAAGGAAAGGGCTTAGCAAGAAGTGGATCAACATTGCCTTCAACCCCTCGGTGACGGCAATAAAATTACCCCCGACACGGGGATCTAAACGAAAGATTAGAAGAAAATAAGTTATGAGGATTTAAATGAATCTCTACGATGGAATTATTGCACAACATACCTATTGTACCTTCATGACATTAACTACTATAATAATTAGGTTGAATATACGTTGAAACAAATAAAAATACAATCAATATCATATTGTCACTACGTGAAGACCATTCATCAGTAAAAGATGACGAAGAAATGAGTCTTCATGATGTATTAATTACTCCTTTGATTTGCGAAGTTGAATATATAATATATTGTGTATACGTAAACGAATATGATAGAGATAAAAGATTCGGTTATTTCACGACGTATTTTTTATAATATTGACATTTTATCATGCTTCTTTATTCGATTGGTATGTAAACAACCTGGTACATGCTGTTTCGTTAAAGTTCCTAGTAGTGAATCGTGCTGACTTCTGACGTCATAAATTCTACTTCATATATTTAATTGATAAGTTACCGAATAAATTAATTTATTTTCGGAAAGGATCTCTGTAGCTATCTCGTAGGCAATTTATTAGGGAAATTTAAATCTATTGAAATGTACATCATTACTTATCTATATCTCACCCGACCAATATAGATATTTAAATACAGTCTACTAAATAATAATAAAAGAAAATGTACTTTATTTATATAAACACAATGATTGAAAGGCAATAAGCAGCTTTTATTATAGATATAATAATTATATGACTATGAAAACTATGGAACTTTGAAATTTATTATATTCTTATTAGAAAATGACTAAACAGAGTAGATTTTTTTAAAGTAAGAGATAAGTTATGGCGTTTGGCGGCCTACATTTATGCAAATCTAAAGTCCCTTGCCTAATAAAAAGTAGATTACGTTATTGTAGAGAATATTGAAATGTCATGAAGTATAGCATTCCAAGAGGTTAGCCTTTGTAAATAATGTAAAGAAAAGACAGTTTCGTAGTCGTTGGGACGTTGCGTTATGTGCAATTGTCAAACTAATTTCAATAAGTAACTAATTCTCCTGTACACGCTCTCAACTAATTTAGACACATCTCTCTTTCTAAAAGACCATTAAAAAAGGATAGAAGATTTTTAGAGCCATCAAACTAGTCGTTTGCGAGTTATCAACGAAAATTTAAGACGGTATGCCAATTCAATCCAAATTCTAACTTGAAAGAAGAAAATCTAAAAAGTCGAAAGGAGATTTGACCTGGAAAATTTTGCTAATTTTAAAGGTAATGGAGAAGGTATTGATTTTTAACGAGAAGAAATAAACATCTTAAATGAATAACAGTGGAACTAAATGTCAAACTGTCAACGCACGTCACGTCAAAAACAGCCGACTGTTTTGGCAGCTCTAATTTGACATTTAAAGTTGCTGTCCTTTTTTCATGGTGTTTGTTAGAAAGAGATATACATAAATATAGACGAGTTAGACTGAAATTAGTTTAGCGTCAAGTACAGGAAAATCATCACCAATGTCGCACATTTTACTTTGTGGTTGTTCAATAATAATTTGCTCAAATATTTTATTATAGTCAGGACACAAATTTTGACGATTGCTCGTAACGTAATTAGAACCATGTTTTATTAATATTCGTAGGTAGTCTCACGATAAGAATACGCGTTTAAAATAATCAATGGCGTAGCGTGGGAGCTGCATCGAGAGGACGGCATGGCCCCGGGCAGCATACGAAAGGAGGCGGCGCGGCGGCGGCAAGCGCCACGATTTAAAAAAAATAACAAATCGCGCCCATAGCTAATGTTACTTGCCAAGCGAAACCTCAAGGGTGCGAAAGGGAGGAGGTGAGATGAAGTCTTTGATATGAAATAATATGATGCAACTTTGACTTGATTTTACTGGAAAAACTGACTAATAATTAAAATAGGAGAGAGGGGGACGAGTTTGCAGTCTGCCCCGGGAGGCAAAAACCCACGCTACGCCACTGAAAATAATGTAACAACTGCACTTCAGTTGGAGCAGTTGTCATTGGGAAATCAATCCAAGGCCTTGATTTAAGGTCCATATATACAAAAGTACACAAGTATGTTAAAATGCGACACCTGCTTTGACTTACTTGACTAAAATGTTTGAGTTAAATGCTAAAAAAAATAATACATTATACGCTATACTTCTTATAGGCACTGATTATAAATTCTAGTCAAATCTAAATTTTAATTGAAATTATTACACAGTTAGTCTTTGAGAAATATAATATTGAAATAAAACAGTAGTAAATTATATTCTTACATAAATAAATTAATAAATATTAAACAATATTCACTCCTTGTTTCTAATAAGGTGTCTATTTGTTATGAACTTGAAAGATTTTATCAACAAATCTATTTTAATAATAACGATATTAGCTGTAAGTTAATAAAGTAATTGTTTAGAGAAGTAATATCCTTACCCATAAATGAAACTGAACGAATCATTCAACTGATATTCTAAAGATAATGTGATGGAATTGTGTTAGTTTAACCGTGTAATATACGTTCTAGTGTTATTGAATGTAATTGTGTCCAACAGAACCTACAGTAGGTGAAATATAGGCCCAGTGTTATGAACGTAGCTCCCTCCCTTTCCACAACGATTAAATAATATATTATTCTTTCGCAAACTTTTATTCAACTCGATTTTTAAACCTGCACTTACCGAATATACAGTTGTAAACACTACTGCCAAGTCGATTGCACAAAACGTGGCAGATTTTGCCAGCACAACCTCGCTAACTTGCGCCAAGCTATGCAAATAAAGATGTTCCCCAGACGCCATTTTGAAATTTCAAACGAGAAAAACGATATTTTTAAAAAGATTATAAAGTCGAGGTGTAGAGCGAACGAATTCGTTTGGCTCTATTGTAACGGCTTAAGGGTTAATTTCTTGTAACAAAATTATAAACGATATATTAAAACGATATATCGAACTATAAACTTAGACAGTTTCAGACACACATCATCCCGTCACTACCCCACTGCAGGAAATGTGCGTCTTCTAAAAACCAGATTAAGGTTGAATTGGCAGGGTATGCCAATAGCTTTTTCTTGGAAATAAATCACGTATGAAAGCGGTATGCTCTATTTCACTAAAAAAATAAGTCACTTTTCTGAGACAAGATCACAAGACACAAGTAAGCTTCCTATCCCTAGAAGCTACGAAATAAAATGACAACTTGCATTTTACGAAGAAATATTTAGAGACCATCAGAATATTAACTTGCTTCAACTAAAATAAAATTGTTAACAAAAAATTATTGATATCATAATACTTGATGAATTATTGTTATCATAAAATCATATCTCTATTATTATGATTAAAAAATTAAAATGTTCTTTTGGTCTCGAAATAATTTTGCCCTTTTTCGCCCTAGCGCTTTTACAATTTTATTAGTATTTCAAACCGAGCCAGTACCTTACTGCCGACATAGAAAAATGTAATTTATCTCCAAGCGTTAGGGTTGTAGGTTGGATTTGAGCGTGAATGTTTAAAAAATCATAAAATTCACGTTATTTTATGGTGCTCCGTCATATTGCACATTGCTTACTAGTCTCTCAAGCCTTAACAGAGTCTGGGCCGTAGTCGTTATGTGACATTGATATTATTTTCACCAATTATCGTGTCAGACATAGAAATATTAATGGAATGTACGATAAACTTAATTACCTTACTATGATACAAATAAAAATATTAATTGAAATGGTTTTGTTGTGTTATTTTATTGTATTCCTTACACCCGCTACAAATATTAGCATCATCAGCCTGTATTAGTCCACTGCTGAACAGAGGCCTCTCCCAGTTTTGTGCGCTCCTTGGAGGTATTTAATTTGCCCATAATCACCACGCTGGACAAGTGGGTTGGCGATCGCAGTAGCTCAGATGATTGCTGTCACACGCAGCATGCTGCTGCCCATCCTCCGGATCTTTCTCTTTGTCGCTTCTTACAACAACCGCGGGACGAGAAGGGGTGGTTCTATTCTTAGGCCGGAAACCACATGGCACGCTACAAATGTAACGATATAATCGTTGCGATTTAATACTTTGCGAGTGAATACCGATGCGCAAATAAATTCATCAACTGATGGATAGCCTGCAATGATTTGTCATAATACCCTTGATGACCCATAAAGATATGTCTCCACACTTAAATCTTAGCAATTTATCGTTGCGTGTGTTGTGAGTATTAGTATTTCTAGGACTAGGTATAAAGAAAGACCTCGCAAAGATCTACCCGCACCCTGTTCCACAGTTCACGGATAGGCACTACCTTCTTGGAGAATTCAAAAATGGTACAGAAGTTGTATACATATATTATATATATATATATATATATTTATATATTCTTCAGGTAAGGTAACAGGAACTTACCAGTAAGTAGTAGAACTAGGCCTAAGTTTAATAAAAATTTCAACAGATTTGTGTAGGTACCTATTGATCTAAAAACGAAAGTTCCAAATTAAAATTAAAGTGAACATAATCCAAAATAGTTACCTATAAACATGCTACCTATTGGGAAAACCGAGAAGCAAAAGCCGAGTCGGTGCAGGACGACGGATGGAGAATGGATGGATGCAGAATATTAAAACTGTTGAGATTGGAGTCAAGCAGAACGACCAGTTTCAGGCTTAGATCCATTACAGCTAAAGTCTGTATTCCTCAGTAAAGACTTGGCCTACAGGAGTGGTATCTAGAAGCTAGATAGCTAGAAGCTGTCCTGTAGGAAAGCAAAGCCGAAACTAACTTTTCCAAATTAGTGATTATTATCAGTGACCTGCATTGATTAATTATAATTATCTGACTTTCATTGATTTTGTACTTACTGCATTTTCTAAATCCATACCATATACCCACAGAATTAGTACTTAATAATAAGCAAATCTAAGCACAACTGCACGTACCTGACCTATAACCGGCAAAAATATTTTTATTTTTTAATTTAAAAAAATTTAGAAGTAGAAACTATTTTTACCAAACCACCTAGGGATTGCTTCATGCTCTTTCACCCGTCTCTTATCAGCTATTACGAATGCAGCGAAACCAGCGGGCGGAACAATCGAACGGTCTTAGTAACAGCATCGATCCATAACACTTGGAAACTCGCCATTAGTATCAACCATTTTTTGTGGCGTCGCGTGCGAGGGGAATGCAAAGCGGTTGTAAAGTTCGAGCCTTCGGTTTTGTCTATAACTTTGCCCCCTAAAGTAAGGTTGCCCAAATTTTTTGGCTTAATAAATACTTTTTCTGCATTAACTCTAAACAAATATTATAAGGTACACTGAGAATATAACAAGAGTTCAAAAAATACAAAGAAAAAAATCTATATTTTTGTAGGTTAAAAATTGTTTAGTATTTACTATATTTTTTAACACTATTAATTGTTTGTTTTTTAGTTTCGGAGTCGCAAAAAACAATTTTAATCCATCCAACTGAAATATAGTTATAGTAGGTATATTCTGCGGTATATAGTACAATACTAGGTATTATTAACGAACCTAGGTACCGTTGGCAACCCTAGCTACAAGCGTATCGCTGTCTCTGTCGCTCACCATCGGTCATGCTTACTTGGGTCTCAACTTAACTTCAGGCAAGCAAAGTTGTAGCGACTGTAATGTGATGATTTTTGTGGCATCGTCGTCGTGAGCAAGGGGAATTCAAATCGCTTGTACTGTATCGCACATATCTACTTGTAGATCCATAAAATCGAATTATTGAGTTTCCAGTGTTATTAAGAAAGTTAGTTAATTTACTTATTTTTAAGTAAGTTTTTTAATATTTAAAAAATGATTATTTATATATCAAAAACTAATTCTAAGATTTTATTTACAAATATAGTTTAGGTAAAGATATTTGTGTCTGAGCTAGATTTGAAAATTAATAAGTGTTTTTAGTACTTAATTTAAATATTCTGAATATCCTTATATTTAAAGTGTGTTCAAAAATCCAGATATACGAGTACCTACCTACACGCGAACCAAAGTTCTATATAGGTAAGTAGGTACTGTGCACGAAAGATATTGCTCAATATTTCGTCTAAACTATTGAAGTAGTTAGGTATAGTAGTGATATTATTTAGCCAAGACCAACCCGTTACTATATTATAAATAGTATAAAATTAAATTCAGAAATCTACAATTATCTTTTACCAGTTCAATATCATTAGATGTGTATTAGTACCGCTTCAACAAGAAGATTAAACTATTCCTCCGTTACAAGAGTTTGAGGATAACCCATTTAGAATTTTAATTTTATTTGAATTTAGAATTAACATTTTTTAAATACAAATTTTCGGAATAAATTGATTTTAATTTTAAATTCACTACAATACAAAACTATCAATTTATTCCAACTTATCGGAATTCTAAATCGGTTTAAATTTTGAATTCAAAATTCTAAATACCTACCAACGTTTAAAGAAAAAAATCATGTTATTAAATACCAAAATGAATTAGTAGCGTAGGCGTTGATGAGTAGTAATTTGCATCCCGTTGGACACTACAGTTAAAGTTCTTCACTAGCACCAGTAAGTGTGGTCAGTAGCATATGGTTAACTTCACGGTCATCGCTTGTACACCGGCCACTGCCACTCCGGGGAGCCCGCCTGCTCTCTACGCTTCGCTGACAAGCGAATGTACAAAAAAAAACAAATCTTTCAAGTATTACAACTCATTGAAATGTCATAACAAAATCAGGCCAACATCTTTCGATTTTATAAAATTTCTAAATATTTTCATAAAAGATAAAAAGTACAATTGGATATTTAATAAAAAGTAGGTTTATCGGACAATGGGCCATCTAATCTAACAGGACCACCAAATAATAATTTAAAACCGTTTAATCTTTAACCAAAAAATCTATTTAACAGTTCCGCTTTTAACAAATACAGTAGTTACACAGGTAACTACTGTAACTTATGAACGAAATGCAACTAACGGAGCCAAGTTTTAAAAAAAACCTATTTGAATACAATAAAAACATAAGCATCATAATAAACCATGAAGAAAACGTAACGAGTTTTAAAAGAGTGAAAAGGCCGTCATTTTCATGCTAATCTAAGAAAAAAAACTTAGTTATGGCACGTGAATTCAGAACAGGTAACACTTTAAAACTTAATTTACGTTTACAATAATAATATTAGTAAAAAATATTTTTTACATAAAACGGTTTTGTCATCAGAACTAAAGGTATGTACCAAATATCAGATCAATCTGTCAACAGGAAGGGGATGAAATATCAATTGCTAAATTTGAACCAAATAATAAACAGGCTAAATAAAACCGTTTAAAAATACAAAAACGTACTTTTTGGTCAAATTTACACCAAATAACAAATATCTTTAAATCAATACTTGATGAATACTTAAATACCTACTAAAAAATATTTACCCAAAATAACGTCGAAGTAGAGTCTTCCGAACTCTACAATTTGTCAATCATCTTTCCACTAAAAATGGCTTATATTTTCCAATACAAGATAAAGTTACCTACTTATTTAAAAAAAATATAAATAACGACTGTGTACATTGGTTTTTAATAAATATGTCTGTCAAAAACCAAATTTTGTTTAATCTAATTATCATTTTATATTTGCAGTTTTCATAATACTTCACAAGTTAAAAACCGTTAATGTAATAGGTTAATTTTCATCACCTATTTTCAATCACTGAAGTTACTCGTACACTATTGTTATACCTACATACTTAAATAGTAACATAAATATCTACTCAATATAGCCCCCCATTGTATCGAATTCCACCAACATCGCAGGGGATGTGGAAAAGCGTCCGCGATCCGCCGTTGGACAGACAGTCGCGAACGGCCCGCGGCCTAACTCACCTGTCGAGAGTACTGCGTGCGCGCCACAGGAAGTGCAGTGAATTACCGGACCAAGCAACTGTTTCGAACCCATTCAAAATCCGAAAGCGATCACATTTTTTTTAATGATCGGTGAGAGTCAAGGACTTGTTCATCTGTGAGTATTATGTTTTTTTTATAGTTTTGACGGAAGTTCTTAATTTAAAATCAAGTTGTTAATGTTTATTATTTCCTTTTTGTTTAATAAGTTGTTGTTTTTTTTTTTTATTTAATTTAAATTTGTCTTATCACTTTGGTATGTACAGTCAACCGCAAAATTATGTACACATGTAGAGGAATTCAAATGATTATTTTTTAAAGTACAGTATTAATTTGTTAAAAAATATATAACCTAAGTATTGGTAAATATCTACTGATGCTTACTGCAATATTTTTACATTTTAAATAGGTACGCGTTTTTCTAGAACGGCTTTTGATTAACTCTACATGTTTACATGTTTTTGCTCGTGACTGTACATAGGTAAGTACGAGATAATTGGATTTAAGACCTAAGCTAGGCCTAGACTGCGTATGAAAGTGTGTTAATGTGACTAGAGCCTACCTAGTACAGAAATGATGCAGATGTATCGGATTATTTTGCAAACGACATCAATGTGACAGGTCATTAGTCTATCGCGACTAAGTACCGCTAGGGTTGATTCGCGTAAAGTCCGATCGTACTATAGCATAGTCAGGGAAGGCAAAAATATAATGTCCTTCCACGTCCACGTCCTTCTTTTTATTTTAATTTAATTTACAACAAAAATGCGTAAATTAAAATATGAATGGTTGTAAAATTATACAATTGTGTTGGAAATCATGTTTTGAAATAAAATATTTTTAATAAAAAGAAGTGGCTTACAGTAAATTGTTTGCCATAATTAATAGGTATTCATTATAATTATTTGTTCTCCTCCAGAAACAGGGTAAAAGTTTTTATTTTTTTTAAATTATAGGTACCTAATATATTTGTTTTTTCCAAACAACAATAAGCATTAATGTTTACCACCACAATAAAAAGGGTTATTATAGATTATCTTTTATTTTTAACTTATTCTATAATTAGGTAAGCGGTCTCTGTACTACATGATGTATGTAATACAGTTTAAGCGACATTAACCCCTTTTTCTATAATAATACTCAATAATTATCTCTGTCAATACTGGTTTAAAAAATATTTAAAATTAAGTAAACAGTGTATATTTAATAAGATCTAAGATATTATTTACTCCAAATTATATTTATTACACTAATTTAATAGTAACTTATAAGTAGGTACTACAATAAACTATTTACAATAAACCTATACAAAATCATGATAAAAATGAAACAGTTTTACTTATACAAAAGTTTTGCTGAGAATTCCTCCTCATCACCGTCGTGTTTTTATTGTTTTTAGAAATTGATAGCTTTAAACACTTATTATTATAACACATTTCTATCACTACAACACATCTCTAAAACTCGGATAAAATTGTGTGATACAAAATAATAACTTTCTCAAATCAATACCTGTATCAACTATTCTGTCATAAAACAAAAACATTGGTGCTGATTCTCTTGAACTTCACGCTAAACTAATTTTAGTCTAACTACATTTCTTTCTAATAAACACCATCGAAAAAGGTCAGCAAATTTAACTGTCAAATTACAGCTGTCAAATTAGTGTACGCTTTTACAATTGACGTGAAATTATACGAGATCAATGATAGTATGATATGCCGACTTAAATTCTCGCTGATGTCAAGCATATAGACGTCACTTTTTCCTTTATTTAAGTAAAAGTTGATATTTAGTAATTAAGTAAAGGGCCAAGATGAATTCAATTCACGCTACTTATCACTCGTAGCGTGAAACATTTTCTGTTTGTACGCTAAGCCCGCATAAACAAATTATAGCGTTAAGTAGATCGTGACAGATCAAATCGCGATTTATGGGTCAGCTAATATTGCCTTTTACATTATAAACTGTCCAGAAGAAAGTGTCGTACGTAACGAAATCATGGCAGCAAATGAGGGTTGACAGCTTTTTTCTTTTTTTCTCGTGGATCAAATTTTTCTAGGATAAAAATACCCTAGTCTACTCCGGCCCATAAACTATCTTTACGTGAAAATATTTTAACAAAAAAAAAGAAGCTAAAAATAACCCGTGGCCATAATCATCCCCCAACTTTTCCCCTCAACAACGTGAGATTTGCTATCGTCCAATAAGAAGTTTCATTCTGCAACTCCGAAGTGCATCGTCAAATCATGACAATATTTATTTAGGGCCAATATGAAAGTACCTTATATCCTTTAGTACCTATGTATTATGTCTTTGTAACAAAAAAAAAACTAATCCCACTATTCCCAAATCGGCCCACTAGTCTCGAAGTAGGTAGGTTAGAAATAGGTGAACAAACATAAAGTAAAATAAAATCGAATTAATTAATTAAGAGAGTTTTGTGAGTCTAATGTATACTTTTTTTTTAAATTATAACTTAAATCGGCCCATTAATCACGAAGTAATCGGTGTACAAACATAATAAAATAAATAACAAATAAAAAGATCCTCCTCCTTTTTGGAAGTCGGTTAATTAAAACTATAGGCGTCAAAGTCACAAATGATAAAAATAACCAACGTTTCCGCGATTCATACAAAATTGCTCTAATGTGAAAATAAGTGCAGCAACTTAAAACCACAATAAACACTTTCATTTCTTTGAATTAATTACACACATACGCAAACAAATTTATTGCTCGACCGCGTAACCATTGTTGTCAGAAATTCCCATAATTTAAACCTGGTTACACAAAACTGACCTTATCTATATCATCTTTTAATTTCATTACGAGTGTTTGTCATCAATGACTTGTAACTAGCAACTCATTCAAGAATTTCACCTGCGCCTGCGCAACTAAAAACTGAATGGGTTCCTACGATTGTTATGGAAAATCGATAGCATTGTCAAGTCAAGTTCAGTTCTTGCTCATTTCGAAATCGTGGGAAAACACGACACATGTACACAATGACTTAGAACGAGATAAGTTGATCAGTATCGCACTAGAAATTATGTTATTACTGTCATACAATACAGAAGATTCGACACGCGATCAGTCTCTATTAAATATTTAAAAACTGATAGAAACTGGGAATCGATTGAAGAAAGAAAGAAAGAAAGAAAAAAGTTTTATTTTGCAACCTCACGATACCGTCAAATCGGATTATTTGCAAACCTGGGGCTATTAGGAACTATGGGATTAATATTAGTAACTGATACTTACATCTAAATTAATTCTGAAGGAATTCTCAACGTCAATACATAAATACGCATCAGTTCTAGAATCCACTGTCTCTATTTGCTTTTAAAATTGGATTTTAAAATTCTATAGTACCAAATAGCACCTTGGTTTACAAAAAGCCCCATTTTACCTGTACCAAAAAAACAAACAAACAAAAAAAATGAGAATGTGGATGTGTGAGGCCAAAATATGGCGCCTATCTCAGCTGAAGCCGCAACAAACTGATTGCTATCATTAAGTCAAATGGAGAAACTAACAACAATATTAATTTGAGGTACTTATAATATCTGTCAAACCTATCATTGAATATACCTAACAAGTTAGTAGAAAACACATCATGTTATTAAGATTTAGAAATGGAAAACTCGTAATTATATTAAACTGGTCGCAAATAATACCTCTCGTTGCTTGTCACTCTCGCGTCTAGTTGCGTTAGTAGTCCCCCATTTCATAACCAACCTGTACTTGACAAATGGTATGTTGATGACAATATTTGCATTTATAAAATCGACGTCTTAGACTTCCTAGTTTAGATAACTAACCCTTCCGCATCGACTGGATTGACTAACGGCTTGTAGAAGATAATAATCGATAGGTAATACGCTTCTCTCATCATGATTTCAAAGCTCTTCAAGAATAACGGTAAGAGAAAATAGGTTATGCTCCGTCAAGCTTACCCAGTTCTTGTAGGTTTAGGACCACCTGCTGTTTTAACGCACCTATCGCGCTAAACCGAAGATAGAAATTCATTGATATAATAGTTATGAAAAAAATTTAAACAAAAAACCGCCAACCGCTTTTACAGACTGCCTCGTTGGTCTAGTGAGCGCCGCTGCTGAGCACGAGGTCCTGAGTTCGATCCCCGGGTTCGACAAAGTCATAGGTATTGGGTTTTTCTGTTAGGAAATTCTCCGTAGCAGCAAGGAGTCTGGAATTGTAACCGGTTAATGGCATTAGGCTCGCCCCCTATTACATGGGAATTATAACATAGCCGGCGATGAATCTGTAGATTTATGTATGTTACGTTCAGTAGGTAATATTATATCGTCAATGTTATTTAGAGCGATAGGCGTAATAAAGTATATATATATATAATAAAGGCTTAATTTATTGAAACGTCTACAAGGCCTCCGAATCAGCTTGGCGATTACCGCAATAACCAATGCATCTAAATTACCTTTTGCATCCCAGCAGCATTGACGACCTTCTCGATTGAATGAACTAAGTAGGTATTAACCGGGCTCTAGTTTGTGCATGGAGTCTTAGTTATTAATGATCACCCATTTTTAAACTGATCGCGTAAAAGCGCTTTTAACACTTAGTGATCGTGAGAATCGCAGTGCTACAGTACCTTAAAATATCCATTAATTGCCGTAAAGCCTTCCTGCCACTTTCCTTTTCCTAAAATCATTAAAATACCTTCAGCTCTCAGCGTGATCTTATTTGAAATAACAAAATGTCGTTATTATATTAAAATAATTGACAAACGGAGTAAATAACTAAAAACTAAAAAAAAGGAAATGAATAAAAAATAAACGAGAACTCTCGAGCAACGACCTCGTTGATGAAAAACGACATTTAACTGCCAAATAAAAAGGAAAAACAATCTGTTGAACGTTTTTGGATTGCATAATGATACTGAAATCGAAAGTATGGGAATTAGAAAAAAAACAGCGGCCATAGACACGAAAATCGCATAATCTTTGGCGATTAACCTCCACGGTGAAGTTTATTTAACGAGTGTGTGCAATGGTGAGCGTTAATGGGTACTTTAGACCGTGATCGGTATCCGTATCGAACGGTTATTGATCTGTAAGCACTATGAGGGTTATTTGTTTTGAATCAATTTTAAACGGATTTTGTTTTTAACTGAGAAACGACTTCTTCTCAACATGTAGAGAGAATAGATGTTGGTGCGTTATCTATTTATACAATATTGGTAGGTCCCTATATATCGCGGGCTTCAAGCTAGAGAGACGTATAATACCCCTTACCACCTTTTCACTTTTGGCATGAAAATAATATGTGACTTTAGTAAAAAATTATTTTATTAATATCGTCTAAAGTAATTTACCTACAGTTAAGAAAAAAACAGAGGTGGTGTATCGATAAACTTAGAAATTATTGACTTAATAAAAAAACGCATTTTTTCTTATACGCCTCTCTGGCTTGACGCCAGCGATATTATTAGGTATACGTAGGTAATACAACACCAATAATTAAGCAACACCTTCAATTAACTAATATGGCATCGTACACTTAAACTAGACTCATACCTACATTCTGTTTTGTCTATAAATGAAAATTTAAAACCACAAAATCTCTCTACATTTTTCAAATAATAATAATAGCGTTTTATCAAATTAGGTAATGAACGATCGCATTTCACAGGAATGTCAGGTAAGAATTGATTGTTAGATTACATAAACAATAAAAAAAATTAAAAAAATGTTCTATTAACGGCTAAGTGCGGAACAAAATGGAAAATATTATATTTGTTTATTTTTGTAAACTAGTATTACAATAAATAAATATTTATTTACTGTACTAGTATCAATACCTAGCATGCCTGTGGAATTTCGCTCACTAATTTGATTTAACCCTATATTTTAAGGTAATTAGGTTAAATATACAGGGTTATTTGTAAAACACCAGCATCCTTAAAAGGGGTGTTTTACAAATAACCCTTTATAAAAACAAACAGAAATAAAACCTATTGGGCCACTATAAATAAAATTAGGACAAAGACAACCAGAAGATGATGATGAAGACATCAATCATCATCAAGAAGATAAGTGTTTTTGTTTACTCTTATTGTATTGTTACATACTGTCATTGTTTGCTAACTCTAAATGATGCTCGAAAGTTTTTATTCCTATCGCAAAAACTATCGGTGAGGAACGATACCGGATGCGGTGGTGGGACGAGTTTGGTTCCCGGGGAGGCACGCTCGGACGCGCCGACACGCTCAATGCGCCCGAGCCGTTCACCTGTGCCACCCAAACGGGTAAATAGGAATTAATAGGAATCATTTAAAATATAAAAGTAATGAGGATGACGCACACATACTCCACATTTCTACAAAGTAGAGCGTAATGAAATAAAATTATCTAGGTTGGAATCCACACTAACTAAAATTCTTTAGACAGTAGCTCGGACGACCGAAAACCACAATAAATTCAAGTACTATTAACTACACTTACACTTACACTACACTTACAAGTACTATTACTTACACTATTAACTCAGCATAGTATCCACATAGTACCCATACAACCTTATCTACGTAACAGTTTCTACACAGCGAAGAAAATGGTTGTGTGTGTGGGTATATTTTTTAGGTGGTAGGCTGAGTTAGCTCGAGTGCTACACGCAGTACAGCTTAGCAAAAAATAGTCTGAGGCTGTGACAGCTGAAACTTAAAAAAAATCTTAAAAACTAAGTTTGTAAGTACTACAATAACTTAAAAGGAATTAATTTGATTATATTTGACGACAAAAAAATTGACAAAGAAATATGTAGGTAGGTAAGTACCAGATAAATTGTAACTTTGAATTGTATTAAGAGAAGTGCGCCAGTAGCGCCCCCAATATTTCCAGACTCTTTTTTACCAAACTGAACACCGCCGCCATGACGCCGAATTTCTACTATTTACACGAGAATTCGTACTGTTCAGTTTTGACCGTCAGTGCACTAGGGGCCCAATCCATCCCCTCCGTAATCCTAAACAGTGTCAGCAATCTCTTGTGGACTTGTGGTGTTGAAAACATCTAAATAAGTTGCTTAAGGGCTTGATTGCCCCCTTGGTAGTATAAAAAGTTATAATCCACTTTGCACCAGTATATCCGAAGAGCCGTACCTTAACATAGTGAGGGTAGCTACACACATAGTCGTTTCGGCACATTCGGTCGACATTTTAGAAGAAATTTCATCGGAACTTTTTCGAAAAAACCGAACCGAATGTGCCGAATCGACTATGTGTGTAGCTACCCTAACGGATCGATGTATTGGGTCCTAAAACTTTATTAAAATTGCTAGCCGACGAGGCAATAAGAAGATTCGCTACGACTATAACGGTTATGTCACATCAAACTTAGTTGGTGGTCATTATTATTATGATATTGCCTATTGTTCGTCGAATAACAGTCTACCTACATTCTCTGAAATATTCCCTGAAACACACATTCAAGTAGGAAGTCTCTAGCTAAGTTTACTAAGTCTATTAAATAATATGTGAAAAGACAACTTTGTACTACTTTTTGAGCATATATTCTCCAGACCGAATTTCGGTTACAGCGGCCAATCTCAACGGAGATTAGCCAATTACGCAGGAGATATTATAGTGCACAAGTGTGTGCGCAAACACAGGTGCACTCTCTATTCCCTCACTCTCATGGTCCGAGGGACGGCCTTCAGACACGATCGGGGAGAGATCAGGCGCAGGGCCAACGGCTTTACGTGCTTTCCGAGGCACGGAGTAAGTGATAATTAATTTATAAAACGCACATAACTTACGAAAAGTCAGAGGTGCGCGCCTTGGGTTCGAACCCGATACCTCTGACTTGCCAGTCAACGGTCACAACCACTAGGCTATCACGACTCTTTGAGCATATTGCTTGCAGAAAGCAGTGTGAGATTTGATATTAAGTTAGTTACTTAGTTAAAGTTTATTTGGAAAAGGAGAGCAGTTATGTATAAGATCCTACCAAAGTTAGCTGCTTAGGTGCCTAGGTGCTCAAATTACACAGCGTCTAACTTAAAAATCTTAATTAAAAATCAAAACGAAATTATTTTTTTGTTATTGAACCTACGACCTTATTATGCCAAAGCGAACGTACCACCACTGCACTATTTAGGATAACAACTGAAGCAATTTTAATAATTGAAAACGAATTCCCCTTAAACGTCTACTGGGCCATAGTTTAGATAAAACAATAAGAAAATGTTGAAAACGTCTCACAACAAACTGTACTTTAGAGTTTCTCTTTAACATGTAGTTTAATTTATCATGCAAATGCAATGATTAAAGATTCACATTTGAATGCAAACACTACATTTAAATGTTAATCTTTTTTTAAACAAAAAAAAAATTGCATGACTGACAGCTTTAATGAACGTTCTCAACTTCTGAGATAATTTACCGCGTATAAAACGTAGATTTCTTAGAGCAAAAAATATGGATGCGTTCACAATCTGAATAAGGAAGGAGTTACCCTGTTGACCGGCGAGGGCCTACATACTTTCGTATCATAGAAAAAGCGGTTCACCTGCTTTTATCTTGGACGGATCTAAGTATCTACTATTTATTGTGTTTCCATTGTGGTTGTTAATAAGTTAATTCCGGAGTTCGTGTGTGATATCCTAGTGTTATGGGCATGACTGATATCATGTTCGAACCCAAGGCACGTCCCAATTGTGCCTCGGAGAGCATATAAAGCCGTCGCCGCGTCGGTCTTCGCCTGATCTCTCACTTTTTTAAGAGTAGGTACATAGTTAGAGAACATCATTTTAAAGAATTCATAATTTATGTCAGTTTTCTCTCATTTGTTTTGTTTTTGAGGTTACGGCATTAAATATTAATAATCACTTTGTACTGCTTGTAATTCTTAAGACGTCTTTTTTATAGAGTTGCTAGCTGTGAAAACTACCTATTAATAGCTGTAGGTTTTCCATTGGTTATTTTTTTTTTAAATCTTCAAAATTCAGCTTCCTACTAGCATTCGATAACTGACATCTTCAAACAAGAAGAATGGACACGCACCAAAGGTTTTCGAATGTGACGAATAGAGAAAAAAACTGTGTTGATGACGGCTAGTCATGTATGTAATAAGTGTAACAATTCGTAATAGCTCTTATACACGGAATCGTAAAAAGCGAACACGCGAGAAATTATAATCTGCAGCGTAATGTATCTTTAATATCTAAGGCCTACGTGCTTTAGCTAGACTGACAAAGTGACAATCTAAAAAGCTGATATAATTTATCTCTGAATTCAGAAAATAAAGGATAATGGGGACAAAATCTTTTGAACACGCTCTAAACTTATTTAGGCCCAATTTCACCATTCAATTTAAAAACCGAGTTTAATAAAACTAACTTCAGCCCTACGCAAATTGTAGTTCTGAACTCAGTTAAACGCTTTAACCGAGTTTAATTTCAATTGATCGCGTTTAGTGTCAGTGGTGAAATCGGCTCTTAGACTTACTACTTTTCTTTCTAACAGAGATCATTAGAAAAGGATAGAATATTTTTAGACCTGTCAAATTCGTCCATTCGCGTGATATTCATGGATATCTACAAGAATTTATATATATAAGTTTCGACTACTATATTTTACCATAGTGATCTCATTACAATACATGTACCTATCTAATAATATCAAAAGAGGTCTAGAGCAGTGGTCCAACTAAATTAATAGATCAATCTCGTGTCTATTTTAGCTGATGAACCCGTCTTACAATGGCATAAAATTAAGAAAACTAACCAAAGAGAATTAATTAACAGAGGCTTAAGGTTACATAAAACTTTATCGATGGAAACATCTTTAAATTCGACAAGGGTTTTAAAAATCACAACTCTATTTTTTTATAGGCAATAACAGACACGATTGCAATGTTTTAGGAAAATATGCGAGGTATTTTTGCTTTTATGAACAAAGTGCGGGATATTTCTTAACCATTATTTTGTTGGTGCAATCGTGAGAATTAATACCAGACAGCTAAAATTATAAGTCCGTAACAACCAGATTGCTAAAACAATTTATTTTAATTGTGATTGATTAAATATTTCTGAAACGTGCTGTACGATGCATTTACATGGGTCATAGATTTACAATATTTGTTCGGTAGGTACTATATGTTGATAACTATTTTTTTTAAATGGAGTTTATCTATTATCGGATCGGGCAGTATTATTGGGTTGTTCCTTTAGGAAATTCTCAGTTTACTATTATTTATTTATTTTAATAATAAAAGGTACATTGTAGGATTTCGGATCTTACAAAATGTCCAACAAAACTATATACATAGTTTGTCTGTTGGATCATAGAATTATCTTAATATAAGTATACTTATTTAAGACTTATAAACTATATTTAAACTAGTCTGGAGCACGGAGTCTGGAATTATGCCCGCTCGCCCTCTGAAACGTGGGTGTAATGTATACATACACCTCTGCCTACCTCCTCTGGGGAATACAGGCGTGAGTCTATGTTATGTTTAGTTAATATATTTTTAAGCTCAATTTCCTATGACTACACAATTTATATTACACACGTAGATGAACATCAAAAACAAGCGTTTCTCTAAAAACACTAATATAGTGAGTCATTATAACAGTAGTTAGGAACTATTAACTTTAATGAATTATGTACTTAAGTAACTTAATCCACTGTTCTGCGTACAAGTACAGTTTATGATTATACGGGATTATACGTGAGACAATTCTTGAGACAGTCCCGTAAGCTAGGAGAATAAGGTCCGGTTTCATAATCACAGGCTCCAGATAGGCTCGTACCTACTAATTAAATTAAAAAATAGAACAAAATTATATGAAATTATCTTCGAAATGTCACTTTAACAGTTTTAAGGCTGAAATCTTAAATATAGAACCCCTTTTTTTTAACCCCCCATCTCGGAAAGAGTATTTTTGCTCTTTGATATCTGAGTGCAAAAGCCGTTTTTATTCGCTAGAGAATAAAGTAAATAGAATCATATATCTCTAATTACATACATACATACATAGCCTGTATCAGTCCACTGTAGACATAGGCCTCTTCTCATACGCATCACTTATTTTGAACGCTCATTAGAAGGTGTTTGCCCTTAATCGCTACGATGAGCAAGCGAGTTGGCGATCACAGTAGCAGATGATTACTATTACACAGTAGGATGCTGCTATCCATGCTCCAGATTTTTCCCTTCGTCGCTTATTACGACACCTACGGGATGAGTAGGGGTGGTCCTATTCTTAGGCTGGAAACCACATGGCACTATCTCTAATTATCTCAGATATCGTTATCTCAATACTTAGTTATCTCATTTATGAGCTGTAATAGCCTAGTGGTATGACTGCCAAGTCAAAGGTCGTAGGTTCGAAACTCAGGCACGGACCTCTGACTTTTCTCTGAATTGTTTTAGAAATTCATTATCACTAAAACGGTGAAGGAAAACATCGTAAGGAAACCAGCACACCTGAGAGATTTTTCAACGGCGTGTAAAGCCATGTCAGAGGCTTACGGGTGGTTTAAACTCTGGCACCAGGTTGTTTATCAACCATACGATAAAGAAAAGGAAAATCATCTCAGATGAATTTTCCTATCTTAGTTAATGTTTTCACTAGTAATTACGGTCAATTGATGAGCTCTACTTAACGGTTGTATTTTCACCAGTTTAAGTTCGGCACCAATAAGTTGTTTGTTCAGAGCCATCGTATTGTTTACTTGAAAGTTATGAGTTTTAGAAGATGAGTTTTACTATTGACTTGACTTAGATGTAACTCTTGAATGTAACTGAAAATTAATAATAATAATGTCCTACTGATCGAATTTCGGTCACAGCGGCAAATATCAACGGAGATTACCAAACTACGCAGGAGATATTGTTATTCTGTTATTCATGTAGTTTAACGTGTGTAGCAAGCGTGTAGCAAGTGTGTAGCATAAATGTGTAGTCAATTATGGTTAAGAATTTATAGGTGAAAACGATCCTTGTTTGCACGAAATTCTTATTTAAATATACATAAACCCTGTATTCCCCAGAGGAAGTAGGCAGAGGTGTATGCAGTACACCCACAAATTTCCTAATGGAAAAACCCAATAACACTTTGCCCGACCCGGGGATCGAACCCAGGACCTCGTGCTCAGCAGTCGCGCTTGCTACCACTAGACCACCGAGGCAGTCTAATTTAAAATAGTACCTATAAAGTAGGACCATGTTCTAAGATAAGTCTAGGTATTAAAATAAAATTTAAAAAACCAAACATTCTTACACCTTACCCTATGTAATCAATACAAGTGATAAAGTTAGCCACAGAGAAATAAGATATGGAGCACTGCACAAACCACAACCAGTGCATTTTATTAAATAACAAGTTGTTATTCAAGTACTTGACAGTAGGAATGCATAGATACGCACTTCTATCGATACGATACCTGCACTGATAGCCTATTCGTACGAACCTGCACTGATAGCCTATTGAATGTCGACTGACAAGTCAGAGGTCTCGAGTTCGATCCCAAGGCGCGACCTCTGACTTTTCGTAAGTTATGTGCGTATTATAAATTAATTATCAGTTGCTAAAACGGTGAAGGAAAACATCGTGATGAAACCAGCACACCTGAAAGATTTTTCAATGGTGTGTAAAGCCATGTCAGAGGCGTACAGGCGGTTTAAACTCTGACACCAGGTTGTTCATCAACCACACGATAAGAAGAAGAAGATCGATACGATACCGATTTTTACTCAAACATAATTATCGCTAATATCGATACCGATACAATTAGGGAATTTTGTAGGATGCCAATGAGTATAATAGTAGTATTGATAGTGGGTGATCAATATTAGATATCCATTGCAGCGTTCTAGTATATTCGACTAATCTATCTAATTTTATGATTTTGTTTAGAACACATCACATCCTACACGTTCCCATAAACTAGCTCTATTATATATTATGCAAAAAATCAAGAAAGCGATCCGTTACCGCGTTGAAGAAGGACAACAACAGACACAATTTTGCAAGTTAAATATGTTGCATAAAGATGTCAAGGAATTGATTCTTGATAGGAAAGAGTTGGAAGATGCTACAACAATAAGACCATTAAGAGCATAGCTCTAAAACTATAGATAATGTAATTCTTGCCTGAACTGCAAATGCAGAGCAATCGATCTTAATAGCAATCTTGAAAACTGAGCTATTTTTTTCTTTGCAACATGCTGATATTTTCTATTCTTCGTGTGTTTGCCAAATATAATAAATTCAATTCAGTAATAAACTGTCTAATAGCAGTTAGCATAATTAAAAAAATAGTTTAAGAAATTAAGATGTCAATAAAAAATATAAACAGTCATCTTTATACAAAGAGCTTACTTTCGGATTATATTAGTATGGAAGTTCATCCTAGGCTTCATTGTCGAAATAACAGACACAATTTTAAAAACAAAATAAACTTTCAATTAATATTGTTTATAAAATAATCAACAAAATAATAATCAGTATCAATATCAAGATATCAAGGTCCTTTTAAAACCCGTATCATTAACACTAATAATGACTTCCGAATCGCTACCACCTGTCATTGCATAACTCCATAATAATCCCAATATTCAATAAAAAAAAAAACTTTCCATGGCGTTAATATTTATAACAAGCACATGTGAAACGGAGTATGGAGGCTTTCTCTCGTTTCGACGGTCATGTTCTCCTTTTGGACGTACAATCGTACTTACTTAAGGCCGTCACGGTCCAAGTACAGGAATCATGAATGAACAAATTGAATCCAAACCGATTTGTAAAACCCAACTTTCTTGGTGACTATGAATATTTATTGTCTGAGAAAGTCATTTAAATTATTTTCCTTGCAGAGGCCTTTCGTCTCATCGTTCGAAGTTGCTATCAAAAGGCAAATATTATTAATGTTGAGGTTTTCATATCTTACAGAACTTAATATGACTGAAGCTTTCATTCAAAGTGTATATTATCTAAAAGATATAAAATCCGAATCTCGTTAACAAATCAATGAAAATACCAAGTAGAGTTTCGAAAATCATTTCTCGTAACCAACAATGAGAGTTTCAATTAAACTGAAAGATAAAACTGCACAAAAAAATTATCAGTCTTGATGGTGTACAAAGGTCAGTCGCCGATTGTAGGGTTTTACTACCATCGCTATGTCTGATCAACTACGTAAACTATCGTGCACCTTGACTTAATAGCAATAAGTACAATTTTACAATAAACCTTGCTACAGCGATGCTGTTGACTGTACAATAGTCATTGGCCTTCGCACCCGTCGCGCTCGCTGCCCCTTTTGTTTCAGAGCTCGTGAGCCTGACGGGACGCCAGCTTTGCCGCCGAAATACGTCAACGACACCTAATTCATACATTACCATCCGGCACAGGTCGCGAGGTCACATTTTAATTGTTTTTACATAATTGTTTCGCAAACATGATGCGTGTGAACAACCCTTGTTTATCAAGCCATTCAATTTAAACATAGCTGTCGGCTGTCGTAACATCTTCAGCGTTAATCACACATTATTTTGTTGATGGCTAATAACCCGCTCTACACAATAGAGTTACATCAATGAGAGAAAAAATAATCTTGTTATTATACTTTTACAAATTAGTGTTACATAATTTTCGCATTTCCACTGAAATGAAACTAATGAAAGTATGTGAATTATGTGAGGTGGATGCCAAATTGACCATAAAGGAAAAATGCCATACCAAACATGCTGCCGCATAGTGCTGACATAATTTAGATTGTAATAAAGTCACAAGCACGCAGGCTGCCCGCGTGCTTGCGTGGATGACGTCATTATTACACGAAAACCTTTAAATAAATGCTTAAAATAAAATCATGCGAACATCAACGAGTTTATCAAGTTTTAATTCAAAGTAAATTCCCAAAATCAAAAGCCGAAACAACATAAAGATCTTTTGATATCATTAGATAAGTTAAGAAAAGACTGCTTTGAAAGTAGATGTTTCTCATTAGTTAGGCAAGATTATGTGCCAACGGCGGCAATACTTAGGCAGTATAAGACAATGAGATACGGGCAGTTAGCAAATGCTCACGTCGCCACGCGCTAGTTCCCGTACCACGATCCCCGTGGCAGATAACCCACTGACACTAGGGACTTCACAGCATTTATGTGAAAGAAAAAGTTGTGTTATGATCGAATTCTACCATCTGCAGTTGTTTTTTTTAAAATTTAATGAACTAAGTGTGAAAATTACAATTTTCTCCAAAACGAGCTAGTCTTAACCTATGATCTTAGCTCTCTGTAGAAATTATCACACATTTTCGGATGTTACAAAGTAATAAAAAATTATAATAACACCTTTCAAATATAACAGTTGCACAACAGACTAACACTTGTCTCCATTACAGGTGACCGCGAAATCACGTAAACAGCTTCAAATCGAAAAGTCACTGAGGTGACACTTTCACCGATAGAGCGATAGAGCACGAGCCTTCCCACGGTGAAACCGTGCGAAGTGAGAAAATGGTATCACCACCAACCAGCCAGGCTAGATGGGACAGATGACTGAGTACAATGCATGCGAGGGTGCAATCTCACCCACCGCGAGTCCGGTTAAAACCGGTCCAGTACAAATGCGTCAGAGGGTTGTGGTTACTACTGACGATCCTAGAAGTGGTGGTCGCAAACAGACCGCCGAGGTTCCTCATAGATGGGCAATCAGAAATTGTCGTAAGGCTGAAGGAAGGCGCGGACACACCAGTCGGTAAGAATAAATTTTAACCTAAATAGCTTTTTGATACATCATCACAGTACACCGTATTTATGCAGTTTATTACTCTATAGTATACGCAATAGAAATGACCTTGCTCTAAATGGTCATTTGCACATTGCACAACATTTTTTGGACGGAAACAGATCGTAATTGTAACTCATTTGGTGGATACCATATTCCAACATTTTCAACTACATAGTAGGCAGTAGCAAGCCTACTACCAGTACTACCTAACAACAATGCAAGCCCAAACTTTTGAAAGGTTACAAAAATGCATTAAGTAAAATTGTTTTATTACTTCATTTGTATAACGAACTTCGGCTGTGCTTCAGAAATATGTATGATAGGCACGCCCCTAATAAGGATTACCTAGAAAGCAATAGGTTTGCTTCGTGGTAAACCACCTATTTCAATATTGTTCCCTATAGTAGTATAACTTACATCATATTTTCATTAAATTGATGGGAAACAACTCTAAAGTATAAGTAAATATTAAATTTGTCAAATTAATGCTAGGGGCGAAGATATCTACTAGTTTACGGTTATTTTGCAAAAAGACTAGTATTACAAACTGCCTTTATTTCGTTAATAACGAACTGGATACCTAATCCATAAAAGGTATCACTGTTACCAAAAAAACCCCCTAATTCAAAGTTGTACGTGAACATTACCTGCCATTTACCGTAAGGACTGACGACCGGAAATTATTCATAGTGTAGGGGAACGAGTAGGTAGGGGGATACAGTGGAGTTACCACGACAACTGATGCAAACATAGGGAATCCTAACAACTGCTTAAATTCACCCTGCACTTAGTATTACATAACGATTAGTCACCAAAATGCAACGGAAGCGTGAAATCCAACATATAAAGGGAGCATTTGGAACTACAAAAGACGGGCAATTACAGGTCGGCCAAATTAAGATGAGTCATGATTATTGGAATAGCCCAAATGTCAAACCATTTTGTTACCAGTTACCTGATTGTCACTGATTAGCTTTAAGATTTTAAAGGGTTCCTATAAATTCTTTATGCATTTCAAGATTCTTTTACACTGGTTTGTTATTGAATAATGCCCCCTGCCTTCCGAGGTTTTCTCAAGAGGCTATAGTAGGGACATTCTTTGAATATGTTAACAACAACAATGTAACATTTTCTTAATAATTCATTACCATTACAAAGTTTCCAGAATTAAAATTTATGTTACCTACCATTCCTAACTATCAATAATTGGGAATAACAACTAGAGAGTGCTTAATTTTATTTCAATACTAGCTTCCGCCCGCGGCTTTCGTTTATCGTGGTATGGACCTCAGTCCGTATGGACATTGTGATGTGGAGGGATGAAGGACATGTTGTGAGAAGGGTGTTAAGGATGAATAGAAGAAGAAGGATGAATATGGATGGTTGTAAGGGTACAGAATGTAGAGATAGACTAAAGAAAAGATGGATGGATTGTATCAAAAACGACTTATATAACGAGTAATTAATGACATGATGGTTAATAGAGATGAATGAAAGAAGAATACCAATTCGCCAACCCTAAATATAAAAAGACAAGGGCAGGAAGATGATGATGATAGTTAGCTCTATGTGTCTGAAACTTAACAATCTATTTTTCAATGAGCAGGAAAATATTATGGATCTTTCCGCCCATTTAAATCCCAGGCGTCAAAATTATGAGATACTTCGTATCTATAGTCAATATCTCTTCTCGTGAGAAGACACACTAAAACCCTTTTGTCTGCTTTGTTAGAATGAAAGACACATTAGTGTATTATAGTCATGAGATAATAATAACTCCATAGTTCATGCTATCAACAAAGATGCTACCAAGTATGTATTATAAACAAACGCATTTTGCTATTATCAATACAATTAGGGTAGTTGTAAAAACATTCCCACGAGACAATCTTAGCCTGTTTGTGATGGTCAGTGTGAATACCTAAGTATGACTAGTACAACAGATCAAATCAGTTGAGGTTTTGTCCTAAAACAATTAATTAGTAATGTAAGATTTTTAAAAACTCCCAGGTGAAGGTGACAAATGACGAGCTTTTTAAAATGTTAATATATCCGCCCCTCTTTGATACCGCCACGCTGGCTGGTGTAATCGCACCGCACGGTACCGTGTAGGTAGTACTACTAAATAAACTAAAAGATAAATTAATAATTAAATGGTGCCAAAATATTTTTGCCCGGGGTGTCAGTGGCCCTAACGCAGGCGCTGGGTGCTTGCCTGGGTTTCGAACCTAACTCCTTTGACTTGGCAATCCAACGGCAATGCCATTACTTTCTGCTTTTTTGTACCTAATTACTCTATGGTTTAAGTCACTTTTATTTTCATAACTACTCTATAAAAACGGTGAGTGGGGAAAATGTTTGAGTGAATTTATAATTAAAATGCGACCGTTATTTTAATTTCAGGTAGCCTTATATACCGGCTGCGGGGCGTTGACCCCGATGGAGATACGTTACAATTTGGCATTAGAGACCAACTTGGTAGTGATATTTTAAGATTAGAAGCCATTTCATCCAACGAAGCTAATATTTATTTAGTTAAGGAATTAGATAGAGAGGTAAGTTGCTACTGGCTAATAATGACGGCGCTTGTTTGTAATTGATAGACTCTCTATACCTATTTTAGAATAATAACTTTCGTGAGTCATACTAATTGTATGAAATATTGATACGGCTTTACTCACGCATTGATTTCGGGAATGCCCGACTAGTTTCGAACTCAAACGGAGTCGATTTTCAAGAGCGGGTGTATACGCCGCCGCGTATAGATACACCCGCTTTTGAAAATGGACTCTCTATACCTGATGGTAAGCGATGATGCACGTTATTAAATTAATACCTCTACATGCATTTTATTAAATGTATACCTCTTTTTATCCCCTATTGAAAAAAAGGGATGTTACTTATTAAGTTTTACCGGTGTGTCTGTGGCATCGTAGCTTCCAAACGGATGAACTAATTTTGAACGTGGTCCTGTGTTCTTAGCCAAAATACCTAACGTCGACGTTTCTTATGTCGGACTTTTATAAATTTTATTTCAATAGTTCAATTAAAGAAAAATTAAACATCTATTTTAATTTGTATCTATTTTTCAATTTCAGGTCCGTGATGAATATTCTTTTGTATTAACACTGACTGATGGACATTTAGGAGATGGAAACTTTCTTACCCAAAGCTTTTTGTTGTTAGTCGAAGACGTAAACGACAATGAACCTATTTTCAAACCTTACCCTTCAGCAATAACTGTAAAGGAAGATGCACCCCCTGGTATTTTGACAACTGTAGAAGCAACAGATCTAGACGAAGGAGCTTACGGACAAGTAATTATTTTTTTCATTATTAGTAATGTCTGATTTTTTCTATAGACTTATAGTCCGCGATTTGTCGTCATGCCAATCCATATAGCCTATACTAAGTAGGCACTGACGGTGTGTACCATAGTGTGTGCTAAACACCTAATGTTGTTGCTGGTAGTTGGGTTTAAACTCACCAGCGGAATGCCATGTCAACTAGCTGCTCTCGCTTTCCACTAATGAGGATGTCATGGGATGAAAGAAGATGTTAGGTTTTTATTATCATTTATTATCGGCAATAATAACGTAAACATTTCAAATAACTCTTACCTAGGTACTTAACAAAAGCTAACGAACAGAAGCTAGTAACAGAAGCATATCTCAGTAGGTACCTAGTCGTTCAAGTAAGTTTATGCCAGAAGTAAATTATAGAACAATTAAATAGGAATGACGTCACCAAAACTTATCTACTTCTTACTTATCATAATATTAATAACATCACACATCCTGTCGCAGTCCACTGCTGAACGGCTCTCATAACTTTCACATACCTACCTCCGGAGCAGTCACCCATTCTATCCGTCGCTATCTTTGTAAACCTCTAATGTCATTGTCAATGTCAACTGTCATATTGTCAACAAGAGTACGTCATTGCCATTGGCAGTATTTGACATTTGTTGATTGTTTACACTTTTCGTTAAAAAAATCTTATAAAATTTAAATTTTAGGTGCTTTATCACTTACAAGAATTAGATGGAGACGTAGAAAACTTTGCTGTGCAAACTGTTAATGGAAAAGGGGTGGTCCGTTTGACAAATCGACTAGATTATGAACGAAAATCGTTGTACCAACTTCGAATACTTGCGGTGGACCGTGCGAACCAAGGAAGAGTGAATACTGGTACTGCTGCTATCCTAGTGAAGGTGCAGGATGTTGAGGATCAGCCCCCAGAGTTCGTGGTAGCTAGTCCTGTTACTAGGATTAGTGAAGATGCAGCTATTGGGACGTCAGTTCTGCAAGGTACCTAAGCTAATAGAATTCTACCTATCTATAAATTATCATTAGCACTGTAGTGATGAGACTTATTTATTAGAATCAATGGGTCAGAGTGTCGTTTTAGGTTGTTTTACCATTAAATATTTTATTATTGAAGAAGAGATTGACATATCCTAGCAGTAAAGCATGTTACTGCAATATCTCAGTGCAATGTAGTGTTACTCATTGCTACTACAACTATTGAGCTACCTAACTACTTCAAACTGTTACAAAAAGTCTTGATTTACACAATTAGCAGATAACATCTGTGAATTTGTTGCCTAAATAAAGTAAAATCTCTAATTTGATAGAGATCTTCAATTTACATAAACATCAACCAGCTCTTTATTGCTTAATAGTATTGTTAAAGTAAAACAGATTAAAAACTGATTGAAGTATTATACATACAGTTGGGTTTGTATGATAGCTAGTACATAAAATAAAAAACCTAGGTACTTCAAGTATCCTTTTCTGATAAAAAACACAAACAAATTCATCATGTTTTATCACAACAAAATTAGAATATGAGACCAGCATCAATTGTTTAAATAATACTAATAAATAATTTTCAAATCTCGTAGTGCGAGCAATTGATGGTGACCGTGGGATCAACAACCGCATATCATACAGCATTATATCAGGTGGAGAGGAACACTTTGACATTGACAGCAGTTCTGGAGTGGTGTACACCATCAACAAGCTTGATAGGGAAGACCCTAATAACAGTAATGGAGCTTACATACTGGAAATATTGGTATGTACCTATGATTGATTGATCATAATAATTTGTCATTATATTTGGATTGCACTAAATAGAAATCAGTTGCCATGCATCACTTCACTGGACTGGACTGAATATGTTGAAATTTTTATGTGTGTCAAATGAGTGGGTCCCTAAATAATAAATACCGGTGGTGTTGTGATTGGGTTAAAAAAAAACATGGGACGAAACCTACCTTTAGCTGTGAAAAGCTAGTTTACAATAATTATTCTGTTTATAAATTAATTATCACTTACTCCGTGCCTTAGAAAGCACGTAAAGCCGTTAGCCCTGCGCCTGATCTCTCTCTGGTCGTGTCGGATTTCCATCCCATCGAACTACTATCGAATAGAGAGTGCACCTGTGTTTGCGCACACACTTGTGCACTATAATATTTCCTGCGTATTTGGCTAATCTCTGTTGAGATTGGCCGCTGTGACCGAAATTCGGTCTGGAAAATATTCTGACTCAAAATACATATTCCTCATTAAGGCTACCGAAGAATCCCGCGCAATATCGCCAATGCCCAGTGCCACGACCGAGGTGACAATCATAGTGACAGATGTTAATGATGAAGCTCCGAGGTTCAAAAGTGAGAGATACATCGGTGAAGTTCTGGAGAATGCACAACAAAATACACCTATCACCTTCCTTCAGGATGGCATACCTGAAGTCTTTGATTATGATCAGGTATTGTTGCAATTTATATTCTTATTTAATTTAAATAATTTCATTAATTACTGTCATATTGCAGTCCGCTTATGGAAATAATGCGGCTTTTTAGTCATGTCACTTGCAGATAAAATTGTGCTAAAATACATTAATTGGTTGATCCATTATGTTAAAAAATCTGAAAGTATTTTTGACAACCAATGCTCCCCAAGTTGGTCATTTCAAAGTTCATTTAAGTTTTTCATGTTTCATACTAATTACCTACTGCAAAATATCCTACCAATATATTTGTGAGGATGTACGTTTGTTACTCTTTCACGCCAAAACTACTGGACGGATTTTAATAAAACTTTACAGTACTATAGCTTATATATCAAAATAACACATAGGCTACAATTTATCAACATATCACGCGCATATGTAAATTGCTTTATCTTCTAAAATCTAAACCATGAAAAATCATAAAATAAACATGAGAGTCATTCATCATGATTCATCACAACAAAATTATATTATACTGGAATTTGAGACCAGCGTTTATCATTTAAATAGAGCATCAATTATTTAAATAATTATACTAATAAATAATTTTAACTTGAGCCTCTCTACATGCACACCCTGTATATTTTTTGACTTAATTTGTGTGCAATATTATCTCATTTCAGGGCAAAAACGGTACATTCGAACTATACCTAAGTGGAGATCACGGCGTATTCGACGTGACGCCATTCAAAGGCATCAACGAAGCGTCATTCCTCATCAGAGTCAATGATGCATCCTTCTTAGACTATGAGAAGGTCACTGTAATGAATTTCAGTCTAGTCGCCAAAGAAATTGTTACCAAAGATCCAAAAATGAGGTAAGTTTAAAATTAATAATGGAACCAACAAACCTTCCTTATCTTTTTATTTTATTTTTGGAATAAATTATCTTAAGTCAAAATTTTGTATAATTCTCCAGAAAAATGCATAAATGTTAGAATTAGGACCAAATTTAGCTAATAGATGGCGCTGTTCACTTTAGTTAGAATGGCGGTGTTAAGATTATCTTGCAGTATGGCTGTCAGTATTTTTATACTAATAAATGTTTAGTTTACGAGAACAGTCACCTCTGCCATTTTTTAAGATGTCTAAAATAACACGGTGTATATATAACATATTTTATAAATTTGCATAAACTAGCAAAATCAACACCAAAAAAATGTTGGTGCCGTAATGAATAAGACTTTTGCTATTAATTTATGAATTCACATTAGTAAATTTTTTTATTCCAGCATAGTGCCAATAGTGGTCCATATAAAGGACGAAAACGATAACTTTCCGGAGTTCACAGAGTCTTTATACACGGTTTCGGTGCCTGAAAACTGTGCGGTTGGCACCACTGTGGCGTGGGTACAGGCGCTGGACCAGGACTCTGATAACTACGGGACCAGAGGCATACGGTATACCAGTTTAGGAGGCAGTATCGCTAATTTGTAAGTAATATCGATTTTTATTTATTCTTTTATATGTGTCTTACATTTTATGCGTAAATCATGAAGAAACCGTAGCAGGTGGCGTTCTGTAGTTTCTGCCTACCCCCATGGGAAAAAGGCGTGAATTGATATAGATGTATATTATATTTTAATATTTTATTTTATGTAAACGGTATGTGACTAGATGACTTTCAATCTAATCAATAAAATTCTAATGAATATGGATCACTTTGTATGTATGAGTCTTGAGAACCAAAATTTGAATTATTTCATTATTTAGTTAATAAGGATCACTTATTTTATCATCATCATCAGACGTCCTCTGTTAAACGAAAGACGCCACAACGTTGGGCAACTTGCCGCCTGCATCCACCGGTTACTCGCGACTCCAACGATGTCGTCGATTCCCCTTTTCCCTTTTATTTTCCTTTTTTACATTTGGCTAATTAACAAAAAGGATTTAATTGAAAATAACAAACTCCTTTGATAATCTATAAAACTTACAGGTTAAACCTCAACCCAATATCAGGAGTTATAACTGTCAAACAAGCAGGTGGGGACGGTTTCGACCGGGAATTAATTTCCCGCCACTACCTGACGGTTGAAGCTCGAGATGACTTAGGCAAAGGCAATAGGAATACAGCCCAGTTGATAATCAATATTGAAGATGTCAATGATAATGCTCCGATGTTTCTAGCTAATAGATATGAAGCGAGACTGCTGGAAAATGAACGCGGGTTTGAGAATCCACTCGTGCTTGAAGCTAGGGATCTGGATTTAAATGGTATGTGTAATTTTTTTAAATCTATCTAGAGTGCCAAAAGACTCATTACCAATCCGAAATCTAAGCTTACTGATAATCGTAACAATTAATATTAAGCAATCATAATAAGCCTACTGTTAAAAAGGTATACCTACATAAATTTTATCACCTCAAAGAAAATTTTAAACTAAAAAGACGTGAAATAATTTAAATTATTTGTTTCGAAGTTTGTGCTGTGTGTGTTTGGTTTATTTGTGTTGTGTCAGTTTAAAAAGCGTTACGTAATCATACATTTCTATAAAAATATTTCAACTTGATCGAAACATGTTTTCAAATAAAAAAAAATATCATAAAATAAAAAATCATTTAATGCTATTTTGACCTGTTTATTATTTGGTTCAAATTTAGTAATCGATATTTCACTCCCTTACTGTTGTCAGATTCATCTGATATTTGGTACACAGCTCAATATAATACTCATCAGTTTTGATGACCAAACCGTTTTACGTAAAAAAAAATTTTACTTCTAGCTATTATTATTTATTTGAATCAAATGGTTTGGCTCGATTTTTTGTACCTATATTCCTTGATTTCATATCTTTAATCAACTTCAATGTGCGAGCGAGATAGCTGATTAGCGCGAAGAGCCTTAATGAACCCCAATTAATTCTTCACAGGTACAAAGAATAGTCACATAGAATATTCCATAGTTAGCGGTGAATATAAGAACAATTTCTCTATAGACCCTAACTTGGGTATCATCACTCCGGTCGGGGGGTTAGACTTTGAACAAATACCTGGAGATAATAGTAATATACGACCTATACATCTTACAGTAAGTATTTATATGTTAAGATTATTCTTATTTGATTCAAAATATATGTGAAACTTACTCAAATAACAACCGTAGTGCTGTGTATATTAAGTTGATTTTATAATGTGTAAAACAAATAAAAAAAGGCATAAAAATTAAAGATATAATCAGATATACTCACGGGTTGATTTCGGGGTTGCTCGATTAGTTCCTCTTTTTGTTTCATACTATTAAAAAAATATATTATTTTTTAAAAATCAGCTGTTCCATACTTTTATGTTCACATAACACAACAAAATGTATGGAACAGCTGATTTTTTTTGCGATTTCAGGATTGGTCCCATAGCAAAAGGTGTTCATAATGATGAGTTTAATGACCTCTTTTCAGGTTGTCAGTGTTTTACAAATAACCCTGTATAAATAAGTCATAAGTATGACTTATATTATAAGGTCCACTTGGCACCTTTTGGGTACGAAACCCTAAAAAATACACACTCAAATAGTTTGTTAACCATTCGTAGGTTCGCGCCCGTGACTTCGGCGAACCGTCTCTCTCCTCAACGGTACCAGTGACGATCTACGTACAAGACGTGAACGATCATGCGCCGCTGTTCCAGCAAATGATATACAAGAGATCTATACCGGAGGACATGCCCGGAGGCACTAGTGTGATGGAGGTATTATAAATAAACTTTAAAAGGTTCTTAGTTGTAAGTCACATTGCATTATTGACATAGGCACTTATACTTAACTACTTTAAAAAAAAGATAAAAAAAGTGCATTATACAAACCCGACGGTTCCAAAACCACAACAGACACAGAATCAGGTGTTCCCTGAAAACCTAAACTTCTTTATTTCTCGTATGGTTGATGAAAAACCTGTGTAGTGTAAACCGCCCGCAAGCCTCTGAAAATATAACACATCAAATACACGTTGAAGGGGCCTGGCAAGGAGCTGCCAAAAATGCTAATGGTTTTATTTAGTTTCTAATTAAATCAATATTATTCTATTTGTCCAGGTGAAAGCCCGTGACGCAGACGGCTCAGCTCCTAACAACCGTGTAGTTTACCGCATACAACGCGGGGCTAGCGACAAATTCGTTATAGAATCTCGTACTGGCGTCGTGTCCGTCGCTAACGGTTCCACGCTCGACCCCGACAAGACTACACCCAAGAGCAACCGATATACCCTCACTGTTGTAAGTATTATTTTTATAAAGTAGTAAGTAGTAATTAGTATAAAATAAAATATTAGTTTATACCTAAGTCCATCGCAATTTAAAAAGAAAAAGTTTTTGTTTACGGACGAAAAAATAACGAGTGGCCCTTCGCTTATCACTGCAGATAGAATACTAGATACATAACATAGAAAGTAGATAACAAGATGAATTACAACTAGTTAAATTACACTAAATAAATGTATATTTAAGGGTAAAGATCAAAACGCTGGCCTATACCTAGCTCAAAGGCTTAGCATTGCCATTCAACGTGGCAATGCAGCCATCGTTTTGGGGACATTGCCCACTGGAAGCGGTCTTTTAGATTAAGTTTTTCTCTTTTTATTTTATTTTTAGTTTTAGCGTTAGTTTTTAGTTTTAGCTGTATTTTAATAATTTTAATGTTTATATTTGAAAATTGATAATAAAGACTTTTCTCTAAAAGAATTTAAAAAAAATGGTAAAGATAGAATAAGTTGATTTTGAATAAAGATCTTCCTTCTATAGATAAAGTTAAAAGTTGTGAATATGACTTCTCGCTATTGACTCCCTGGTCTTCAGCCTTCCGCATCTAGTGTACCCTAAGTCTACTCTCTTCAGTTCATCGGCGCATCTAGAAGTGGGGCATTCCATAGGAGTAGGGGCATATATGTATATTAGTCAAATTTCGTCTTTATGGAATTCAAATAGAGTTGTCATTCGTGGTGTACCTTTGTGTATTCTCAGGTGGCATTAGACGGCGGTATCGGCGACCAACAGCTGAGCGCGGCTGTGCTAGTGAATATCACCATAGTAGACGTTAACAACAAACCGCCGATGCTTGTGGAACCCGGGACTATCACTGTTAGGGAGAATACGCAGGTAACCATGGTAACCATGGATTCAGGACATAATACTAGGCTTCACGTTAAAAATTTAAGCTTAATAAAAGCTTACGACGTATCATACATGACTTTTTTTCTTTCTACACTAGTATTTGCATAGTAAGCTTAAATCGTTACTAATAATTAACTATAAATGCGAAAGTAAGTTTGTTTGTTTGTTACCTTTACACCACTGAACTGATGATCCTGAAATTTTGCATATACGTTGCAGTGGCGGAGAGTAAATTTTTCCAAGAGGTAAGCCTGAGCCAACCCAGAAAAAGCCAATGGCATAGGCATTATTGACTGTGTATTGACATTGTCAAGTGTACAGAAACGGTATAGTACTGTTCCCAAGGAAAGCAGCTATAACATTCTTATGATAATAGATGAAAAGATCACCTGTTCCATATATTTTGTTGAGTCATGTGAACATAAATGAATGGAACAGCTGATTTTTTTTGCGATTTCAGGGTTGGTCCAATAGTAAAAGTTGTTCATAATGATGAGTTTAATGACCCCTTTTAAGGATGCTGGTGTTTTGCAAATAACCCTGTAGAAGCAAGCAATTCTATTTTTCTTCAAAAATTTCTACAGGTTGGCACTCAAATCTACCGAGCATTAGCATACGACCCCGATGAACAGCCAGTACTCCGCTACGCTATAGACAAAGACAACAGCATCGCAAGAGATGAGGACGGCATACCTATATCTGTGACGGAGTACGACTACCTCGCTCTATGGGAGCTAAACGCCGTCGATGGCACGCTAACAGTTGTCAGGTATGTAATGTTAATGATACCTGTAGCTATACGGGTCTTGCTTTGTGAACCCGCCAAATTTTAGGAGGTAATAAGGTCCATGAAACTGAACAACTTTCCCCAAGGAACTAGGTCGAAATCTGAAAACAAAAATTTAACTTCTCATAGAAAAGTGAGTCACGTGACTCATAGTCACTTTGGGATAGTCCCCACCCGCCCCCGCTATCCTCTTCCCGCAAAAACATGATTGCTCAGATTTGGAAAAATTAATATTATAAGCTTATGGCATCATTTGCTTTGACAGCCGTGATAGCCTAGTTGTATTACCGTTGGACTGCGCAGACAAAGGTCTTACGTTCAAAATCCTGTCACGCATCTCTGACTTTTCGGATTTATGTGCTGAATAGAAATTAATTATCACTTGCTAAAACGGTGAGGGAAAACGTGATGAAACCAGCACACCTGAGACATTTTTCAACGGTGTGTACAGCGAAGTCAGAAGCCGACCGGGTGGTTAAAACTCTGTCACCAAGTTGTTCATCAACCATACGGTAAAGAAAGAAAGATCATTTGCTTATAATGCCGTCTCTTTTTAATAAAGAATGTCCAGACCTTCACAACATTGTAAGTTTTTGAAATGTTTACTGCACATTTTTTAAATAGGTATTTAATAAATTCTCTTGTTAACAGACTCCTAGACCGCGAAAAGCTAGAAATGGTGAAACTAGTTATAACAGTCGAAGACATGGCAGCCATTGACGGAGGTCCCCGTCAAACTGCATCAGCAACTCTTACCATAATCGTGGATGACGAGAATGATAACAACCCAGTGTTCAGAAAGCCATTGTATAAGACTTCTATTACTGAGAACTCGAAAAATGGCGTAAATGTGGCGACGGTGATAGCTGATGATGCAGACAAGAATAAGACTGTGACTTACTATCTTGAAGGCAAGTATTTCATGATAATATTCCCTGTGTTGTATTGGTGGAAAATAAAGATGATTCTGGTCGCATAATATTCGAAGTCCTAATTTAAATATTTTTGTGACTTTTTTACACATGTTAGCTTATTAAATTTAATTATTTTTGTGTCTCAGCTCAGGTGGCTCAGCGGTTAGAGCGTCGGCACGGTACGCCAAATATCGTGGGTTCGAATCCCATCCGTATATGTTGTTTTTTCAAATTTCTTATTAAAATAATTATAACCTAATTTAAATTTGAAATTTTTTCGGCATACTCTTAATTTGGCATAACGTTTATACCAAATAACTAATTACGCATAATTTTAACGTCCATAATTTTTGTTATCATAATCGACCGTAGCCCGTAGAGTCGTGATAGCCTAGTGGTGGTGACCGTTGACTGGCAAGTCAGAGGTCTCGTATTCGAACCAAGGCGCGCACCTCTGACTTTTCATAAGTTATGTGCCTTTTATAAATTAATTATCACTCTCCGTGCCTCGGATAGCACGTTAAGCTGTTGGCCCCGGCTGTCAATTGTAGATCTTTGACAGTCGTTACGGGTAACACACTGGTAAAACACTGGTATTCAGCTGCATCCGGTAAGACTGGAAGCCGAATTATCTTTTAATCTGCCTAAACGACAGGATTTACATTTTTGCATACCTATCAGTGACTGTTGTTTCATTGTGCGTCATACCGTTAAAACGCCCATTGACGGCCTGACAACAACTGATAACTATTACTAATATGCGCATGCTTGCATTCGAAATTCAAACAAACTTTATTGTAGGTATTACGAACTAAAAAAGTGTACCATGACGCCTCACCCATTTTAAACTAATTCTCAATTTTGACTATGATGATTATGGTTATTACATTGACTGACATAGTAAATTGGGTATTATTATGTAATTATTTTATAATGCAATGCAACCACAACAACAGGAAAAAAATGTGGTAAAACCAGATTCAATTTAAATTATTAATTACATTATTATTATTATAGAATTTACAATGTTCCTGTGTTTACATGTTCATAAGGAAGACAATTTTATTGCAATCCTCGTGATTCACTTGCACACCTTATTTTAGTTTGGGGTAATTGCGACCAACGGGGATATTCTGAAAATTAAAAATTACTGCTAAACCAGACAATATTTGTTTTGGCTACATTAACCTACACGCCAATGAGTTGAAACGTCTAGCGCTCTCTAAGGGGCTCTGCAGGTGAAAGCTATAGAAATTGATTATAGTGGTAGTCTCTACCACCATGGTAACCACCATATGATTGTGCCACAGCGCCACGAGCGCCTCTTTAAACCTTTATTCTGTCCCGAAGCTGAAACGCTTTAAAGCATGGATAACTTAGTGGTATGACCGGCAGACCCACTCAAACACACCCAAAAAATCATCAAAGTTGGTCCAGCTGCTCTCGAAGTTTGAGCTTATCATTTAGCTATTCATTTTTATTTATAAGATGATTCCCAACAGGTCGTGAAGAGTTACTAAGCCTGGTGCACATGGACAGTAAGACGGGCGAGGTTGTGGTGGCCAGTAAGGTGGACCACGAACTGTATCCGTGGATCAACCTCACTGTCAAGGGGGTGGACAGCGGCGTACCCCCGAGATATGCTGTTGTTGATTTGTTTATTCAGGTAAGTCCGTTATGGATGAAGCTAAAATTAATTATTTTAATAAATAAAATTATCTGGGGGTTTACTCTGTGATAGCAGAAGATGAAGCAGTGATAGCCTAGTGATAAGGCTGCTAGCAAGTCAAAGGTCTCAGGTTCTAACTCAACATCTCTGACTTTTCGGAAGTTATGTGCATTGTGCTTGTTATAAATTGGATTAGAAACGACCCCATTAAACTTTTTGAAGTTAGTGAAGGAGATTATTGCTATCCTCTTCAACATTAGAACAAGTGACGTCATCTGTTCGCAGTGCGTAAAAAATCTTCAATTCCAAAAAGTCAACCCTGCTAAGTAAGTTCATAAGTTCGAAAGGGGGTGATCTGTGTTCGAAACCCAAACTCGCACTTCTGAGTTTTCGGATTCATGTGCGTTTTAGAAATTATTTATCACTTAGGAAAACGTTGAAGGAAAACATCTTGAGCAAACAGCACACCTGACAGATTTTTCGATGGTGTTTAAAGCCACCAGTGTACACCAAACCACCATAGATTAAGAAGTAAAAAAAAAAAAATCAACATCCCTATTTCGAACAATACTGTGTGCTAACAATAACGCGAGCCTACAAAACATTTCTATTACTTCTAACTTCCCATTTCAAATTGTCAAAGGAAACATAAATAAATAATTAATTGCCTAGTTCTCTGTGCCAGTAGGTTAATAGCTCGATAGAATCAATATTTACCTGTTCTACGACAATGTAAAACGAGACATTTATAGAAATAATTAATTTGAATGTAGTCAGTTTATTATTTACCTCCTATTAGAATTACGACTGTTTTCCTTTAAAAAACTACGAGTATTTGCAGTATGTTTAGTTTATGTTTAAATTGAAATTAGGATAGGGTTTTTAGTCTAAGAGAAAACCCCCAGATCATCCTTCTCCTGCCGTTATTATTTTCAACCTTTATTGGCCTGATTTAAGAATTTTTTTTACATGTCATTTTATAGGACCTTCTTGGAGTTGATATCAAATATGTATTCCTTTTATACCTACTAGCGACCCGCCCCGGCTTCGCACTCCTCAAAATCACTCTATCTTTAAAAAAAACCGCATCAAAATCCGTTGCATAGGTTAGAGAAAGCGACTTTGTTTTATACGATGTTCTATTATATATTATTAAGTATGGGATACTTTCTGTATAAAATAGAATATTCATCCTGTTACAGGGTAGGATACATCCTGTATAAATAAGTGTATTTAAAAATATTTTTTTAGGTATAAACTTTGTAAAAAGGGTACAGCCATACCTTCACCAACCCCTGTAATAAAATACTTACTTCTAGGTTCTAGACGAAAACGACAACAATCCAGTATTCGAGTCGTCAGCCTTCGAGTACCGAGTCTTAGAAGACGTAGAGCCGGGTACTACTATTGCAAACATCGTGGCACGAGACGCAGATTCGGGAGAATTCGGCAAAATCACTTACTTACTCGATCGGATGTCCACGCAGGTAAGCTAATCAATACATAGGTATAGGTAGGTATAAATTTTAAATGACTTGACTTAATTATTTTTTTCCAAAAACAATACTTATTGATACCTACTGTTTACATTACATGTTAGTACGAATTAATAAAGGATTTTTGGATTTTTTAAGGAAGTACGAATTAATAATAATGGATTGTTTTTATTTCCAAATATAGGTAATTTATATGGTTGAATTAGGGGACTTTACTAGGATAATAAATTTCAACAGTGGGTAGCTAAAACCTGTCGCAACAAGCCCTGGGTCTATACTATGCAATTCAAAAAGAATACCTACATTGACAAATAAAATTATTTGATTTGATTCCAATAAGAATGTGCAACTCTCCATTTTGTGATGTCGTAACTTTATTTATTTAAAGGATTTAAGTACGAATTTGCGACTATGCCAATCCCCATCGTACTAACTGAAAAATCTTCTCACGAATATTAAAACGAACTTTTAGTCAGATTTTTTGTGGAATGTGTAAACCTCTATTCTCGCTTCACAGGGCAAATTCTTAATAAATGCAGACACCGGTGCGTTAACAGTTTCCGATTGGCTAGATCGAGAAACTCAAGCTACATACAACCTGGTGATCGAAGCTTGGGATAATTATCAGTTCGGATATCTTAGTGGCGAGAGTCGCAATGCGTTCAAACAAATTGTGTAAGTTGAATCTTCGTTACAGTCTGTCTAATACACGAGCAACGTGATATAACTTTTGTGATATTGAAATAAAGTTCAAAATTAAATATCGTGGACCTAACTAGATCTATTGTTATTAGCTACGATTGTTTGACAGTTACCCTTATGTACATGTCTTACATAATGTGTTGTCATGTGTGTCGGTATGGCGTTACACACAAAAAAGTGCTGTTTCCGAAAAAAATAACAATAACGTTAATAGATGGCGCCACGTATCTTTCAAATCATAATTGATTTTTTAAATTAAGTATCTAATTCATTTTGTGAGTGTGGATAGACCGGTTTTTCATGTTGAATTTGATTTGGATAGTCTGAAGCCAGGAAAAGGACATAGGCTAGTTTTTTATCACCAAACGGAAGCTAGTACGCAAATAAAAATAAAAACATTTGTGCTGATTTTCTTGTACATCCCGCTAAACTAATTTTAGTCTAACTATATCTCTTTCTAATAAACACCATCAAAAAAGGACAGCAATTTGAACTATCAAATTAGAGCTGTCAAATTAGTCTACGTAATTGACGTAAAATTAGACAAGACCATAACATGCTGACTAAATTCTCGTTGATATCACGCAAATGGACAAGTTTGACAGCTCAAAAAATCTGCTATCCTTTTCTAATGATCCCTGTTAAAAAGAGAGATGGCGAATCTAAATTAGTTTAGAGCGTGTGCAAGAGAATTAGCACCAATATGTGACAAAACTCCTAAAACATCTAACTTATTCTAGCGTCCACATAGAAGACGTAAACGACAACCCTCCGCTACTCCACATACCATCGGACTGTACCACTATAACGGAGTTCCATAACTATCGTGAGCCCATAATGTCAGTGTCAGCAACTGACGCAGATGACAACTCGGGCCCCAACGGACGCGTACAGTTCCATCTTGTGGGCGGTAAAGGACATGGTAAGTTTGAACATACTTTATTATATTCTGCGCCAAAAGTGTCAGTGTCTGACACGGATGACAACTCAACCCCCAACAGACGTGTATAATTCCATCTAGAAGGCGTTAAAGGTCATGGTAAGATCATAACATACTACATTATATTTTGAGCCCATAATGTCAGAGTCAGTAACTGACGCGAATGGTAACTCAGCCCCCAACAGACGTGTATTCCATCTAGTGGCCGCTAAAGATATGGTAAATTTCATCATCCTACATTATATTTCGTTCGAGCCCATTGTGTCAGTGTCAGCAACTGACAACTCAGCCCCTAACAGACTCGAACAATTCCATCCAGTGTGCAGTAGCCGGTAAAGATGAAAGAAAATGGTAAATGTTCATCACCCTACATTATATTTTGTGCCCAAAGCGTCATTGCCAGCGACTGAGGTGCAGCTCAGTCGTTAAGCTGCAACGGACGTGATAGTATGATGAAATGAAATGATGAAAATTGTCATCATTTCATTTCATCATACTAATTATAATAGTGTCAGTGCCAGCCAATGGACAGTGACACTACGTCATCCAATGGACGCGTAGTATTGTGACAAGTTTTAATATTGTGCGACTTTATATGTATACAAATATTCCTAACTAATTCATATCTTCAACAGATCTATTCCGTTTCGAGCAAGTTGGCGGTGATGCAAACACCGGCCGTTTGTTCGCTCGGCAATCGCTCAAAGATCGTTTCGGCAACTACAGCCTTGTAGTAGAAGCGAGAGACTTAGGAATACCGCCCAATCTAGTGAGAGGAGAGTTGAGGCTATGTGTCACAGATTACAATGACCACGCGCCTGTGTTCGTTCACCCCCCACAAAACGTCACTATTAAAGTACCTGAGGTAAGATTGGGACTTCGTTTAAAAAAATTATAATTAATCTTATCATAACTAATGTCTATCGTATTAATCAACTAGTTGTAGATAACTAACTTTATAAACTAGATATATCCCGTTTATTTCTTTTGATGCGAGCCGTAAATAATTGTGATAAGTACAAATACCAGTAAAAGCGCCCCTAAAATCGAATCTAGTCCCCAATTTGAAAGGATTTAATTTTTATTGCGCGGTATCCAAAATATTTTCAAGTTAGATACATACTTGCTAGTGAAAATCACATAAAAATCGATCTAGCCGTTTAAACTCTGTGTAAGGACTCTCTGAGATAGAATCCGTATATGCTCCTACGTTTCGATAACTATTTATCAGCTATTTGCTTCCTAGAACGCAACGATAGGTACAACAGTGGTAGAAGTCCGTGCAATCGATGCGGACATTGGTCCCAACGGAGCCGTCCGATACAGAGTGAGGCAAGACACCGCCGGGGCTTGGCGAGCCTTCAGCGTACATGCCACCAGCGGAACACTGAGGACTACGCAACCGCTGGACAGAGACAAACAGACTACGTACCAGGTAATACTACGACAGACATACTACAGTTTACAGTAAACAACTTAGTACCTAGGTCAGGCTGAAGTTATTCACATACAGCGTCGCAGTACACATTTAGCGACTAAAGCCGAGACTCTACCAAAGCGGAGAGATGTGTTTCCATACAAATGACGGATCAAGCGGCGCCGCTCGAGTTCATTCGAGTTGTCATTTGTATGGAAACACATTTCGCCGCTCTTCTCTGCTTTGGTGGAGTCCCGGCCTAAATGTTGATAAGAGGCGAAGTGGGGGGGGGTTGTAACTTGGCATTCCTACTCACATGAAGAAGATTTATTAAGATTAGTAACTGGCCAACCTCACCGGAGACCGCTAATAATTAATCAGGAGATACAGTGCGCAAGTGTGTGCCCAAGCCCAACACACGAAAAGAGAGAGGTTTCAGTAATTTTTATCAAAAATATTCTTATCTTTGTACTTTGCAATCTACAACACTAATATTCAATTTATGCAAAAAGAGTATTTTAGCATACTAACATTTTTGCATAAATTGACTTTTGGAGTGTAGGACTCTTAGAATTCTTTTACAAACAATAAAAAAAAATGTTATGTAGGTGCCAACCCTAGTTGTAACCCTAAGTTGGCAACCCTACATCATCATCATCTCCCTGCCCTTTTCCCAATTTACATATACCGTCCAATTTATTTATCTTCCTGATTTAAATGCATGTTTGCTCCATTGTAGACCACAACACTATCGTTTACCACCAGGTGGGTTGGTGGTTAAAAACTTGGATTTTTCCTGATACAAAATTGCCTTTCTGCCTTTTCGCATACTGATGCATCAGACAAAGGCGATTTGCAATATGTCGTTCACGTAACAAGTTATGACGCATCGGTAACAACTTCCGTCGTTAACAATAGAACGACAAGTGAGTTAAGCGTTAGAATAGGGTTGATAAACTAAAATGTTTTTATATATAATAATATATACCTATAATACTGTAAAGAAGATTAAGATTAAAATTTAACACAACATCTACTCGGGATCAAAACGCTGGCCTATACCTAGCTCAAAGGCTTAGCATTGCCATTCAACGTGGCAATGCAGCCAGCGTTTTGGGGACATTGCCCACTGGAAGCGGTCTTTTAGATTAAGTTTTTCTCTTTTTCATTTATTTTTTTAGTTTTATGTTAGTTTTTAGTTTTAGTTGTATTTTATTAATTTTAATGTTTATATTTGAAAATTGATAATAATGCAAATGACTAAACGGCTGAAAAAAACAATTAAATTGGTCAATTAAACTTTTAACTATCTCAAAGACATACTTAGGCGTCGCATAACAATTGATTTCCTTTTGTGTCTCATTTTTCAATGTCTAACGGATGACGAAGATAAAAGCGTTGGCCAGACAGAGATAGCAGATGACGTAATTTCTAAGTAATGTCAAATGAACTCCATAATTATATGGATTGAAGCGATTATCATTTCACAGAAAGGGGATAGCTTTCGAGATAACATAACTTCAATATTAATTTGATTTTAATATTCCTTATACTATAAAAATATATAAGCTTTTCTCAAGGCTGTCAAGGTGAGGGCCATCATGCCACATTGCTATATTAGCTGCTGTGATGATGGTCATCACTATGGGACTCCACTGACTGCTTTCCATCAGGCAGCATGGAGTCAATTTGTGCGGCAGTAATTAAAAAAAAAAAAAAAAACTATATACCTACTATTATTTGACAAACATCTATTTATAAGTGACTAATAAACAGAAAAACATTTTATGACTAAACAAATTCGATGCTAATACGCGTGGGCTCGTCATTCAACAGACAGAGGTGACGCGATGACGCCGGCCGTCACAACACCGACGAACACTTGAAAGACGAAACGCGTGGAGAAAATAGTACAATTGAAATACGCCACGATTTGTAGGTACTTATTGTACACGCGATGAGTTACTACTTGCCAAGATGAGGTCGAGTTTAATAAAATACATTTTACGTCACATTAATTGAATCGCAATTGATGACGTTAATTGTATGATGGTAGAAGCTATCAGTCGAAGCGAAAGATTAATAATAATATATAATTATGTATAGGTATAGGTAAGCAATAGCCTCGATTGGATGGCTGGGTCAAAATCAAAATAGGAGTACTGCGGAACTCCTGGACACGTTTCGCATAGTCAGGTTCCTCTCTCTGGAGCCCAGACCTGTGGTCCTGTTCCTCATACCGGTGGCCTACTATATCTTTTTATTTGTTTTTTTTTTGGCTACCCGCATGGGAAAAAGGCTTGAGTTTATGTATAGTATGTATGTATATTTTTATATATATTTGAAAATGTATTTCATTCATTTCGACTGTGTGGTGTTCGGTGTGTCGACTCTGGAGTCGCGACTTTAATGTTAATCTAAATTGAGACACAGACACGTACCTACTGTCTCTGTAAAGGCAGACAGATGGACAGATTTAAAACCCTTGACACAGATACTTAATAGTTTCTACGTAAGCGTTGTATTGATTTTCGACTTGACAAAGCAGTTGCCGTGCGTGACTGAAATTGGTCAGAAGGTCCAACCCACCTACAATCATCATTATGGATTTCCTAGGTAACACGGATTATTCAAGTTGACTTTATTGATTTTGTTTATATAATGTTAGCCATTGATAAGTCGTCGTATTGAGAGTGTTATATATAGGGAAAAGACCATTCAACAAAGCAGTTACAAATATGAAATAAGGTATTTTTAATCAAAGCGCGCTCGTAACTCTTCGCAAGTTATATGCGTTTTATTAATTATCTCTTGCTCTGTGCCTTGGAAAATACATAAAGCCGTTGGTTCTGCGCCTGATCTCTCTCCGGTCGTGTTGGATTGCCTTAAATCGGATTTTGTGTGTGAGGAAAATAGAGAGTGCACATAATATGTGTGCGCTCATACTTGTGAACACAAACTCCTCCGTTAAGGTTGGCCGCTGTAGCCGACATTCGGTCAGGAGGAAATTATTAGGTATTATTATTATCAATGACACAATAAAAGTCACTTATATTTTGTTTTACAGCTCAGAATAGAAGCATATGACCTTGGCCTGCCTACACCATTGAGCTCTGATTTGGACCTGACGATATACGTTCAAAATGTGGACAATTATCGGCCACGTTTTCCCAACAAGCACATACACATTAACTTTACTGAGAACGCCCCGAACAATGGCTTGTACTTACCTAGTGTGATTGAGAGGGATGCCATTGATAGAGGGGATGAACCAATCCTGCCTGTGTGCTATTATATAGTTGATGGTGACGAAGATAATACTTTCGACTTGCAGAGGAGTACTCATAGGTATGGTTTGTTTATTTTGAACAAAGTTATAAAAGTAGATCCCAATTAAAACACATTTGAAAGAATTCGTTTTTTTTTTCTTTAATTCGCTCCGCTTTTATATGATTCCGTACCCAAAGAATACCGACGGGGCCCTATATTAGTAAAGATTTTTTCTGATATATTTTTTGAAAAAACTTGCAACTCCTAGACTTGCTATTAAGCTGATACGTTATTACTTAGATCATTAATATATGAGAAACACTAGGATTATCCTAGTTCAGGTACAGGACCTATTACTATGGACATGTTGTCCAATTAAGCTTATTAAAAAAATATTTGTACAAAAGTTATTCAATAAAATTATTCTTATTCTATTCTTATAGTTATTTTAGTTGTATCGCTAAAAAATGTTTAAAAATCCGAAATTTTCAGACTATCAACCCAAAAGCCACTTGATCGTGAACAGAAGTCCGGATATACTTTAACAATTCTAGCGTCAGAAGATTGCGTGACGAGACCAAAGTATCAAGAAGAACAAGATGCTGTAAGCACTCTAAAAGTTCACGTTATAGTCAATGATGTTAATGATAATGCGCCTAAATTTATCAGCAAGATATTTACCGGAGGAATCACCACTGAAGCTGATTTTGGAATTGAATTCATGCACGTTAAGGTACTGTTCAAAAATCAGTCTGAATATATTATGTCATTAGTTGTTTCATTTTTCATATTATTAATTTATAAAAATATCAAAAATAAGCTTGTAAAACAAATTTCGGTATTCCAAAAAATTACTGTCAAAAGGATGTTACTAGACAGAGATTGCGAACAGATGACGTCACTAGTTCTTATGTTGAACTGTCACTCAAGTCATACATAATTTTATTTTGTAAAGTACCTATGACTCATGCCTATATTCCCCAGAGGGAGTAGGCAGAGGTAGGTAGGTACGCATTACCGTTTATACATCGCCGGATATGTTATAAATCCCATGTAATAGGGATAGGCGAGCCTATTGCCATTAACCAAGCCCAATTCCTGACTCCGTGCTGCTACTGAGAATTTCCTAATGGAAAACCCCAATAACACTTTGCCCGAACCCAGGACCTCGTGATACCACAAGACCAACGAGACAGTGTCAAAAATGCCTACTGACTGTGTCATTGGCTTTTTTCCAGGTCGGCTCCAGCTTACCTCTTGGAAAAACCTTTCGCCACTGAAAGCTACTAATATAATATACTTACTTTTTAATTGTATATAACTTTCATTATTTCCAGGCTATAGATCTAGATGAAGATGAGAATGCCAAAATAAGTTATTATCTAATTGGAGATGTCAAAGAAACCCTTACTGAAGGCTTGGAGAATCTAGCTGTGTCACCGTTTTTAGTCAATGTTGAAACAGGCGCAGTGTCGTTAAACTTCGACCCTCAGAAAGGGATGAAAGGATACTTCGATTTTAAGGTTTGTACACAACACACAACTGTACAATTTTAGATGGATGAGAATTATTTCACGAAACAAACTTCACAAAAATTTACCAAAAAATTAAGTATCTTATTCGTGTCACCGCGTAATTAAATAATAACCTTAAATACTGAGAAATGACACACAAAGGGAAATCAATTGTTACTGGACGCCGGCGTCCTTGTGGGAATCAAAGGTTAGACATGATGCTTATTAATTTTAGGTTAGACGTATAAATAAATATTATCAAAGCAAGTTTTCGATAAGACAGCAATTTAAAAGTTTTGACCTTCCTGGACAACGTGTAACACTAAATGAAAGTGAATCTCTAACTTTAATACAGCTAAAAAAGCAAGCTTGTAGGTACCAGATATCGGATACCGATACAGATTTTAGGTATCAGAATGTATTGCATGAGTGGCGAAGGCGATTCCTATTATAATGTTATAGTATAACTCGATTCCTATTGGCTTCTAATTAGAAAATTGCAGTCAGTAGTGTCTACTGACTGTGCTATTGGTTTTCTTCGGTTTGGCTCTAGCTTACCTCATACAAAAATTTACCCTCCGCTACTCACGAGTAAAAATATGTTGACATGTAAAATTTTTCAAAAGGTAATTCAAGATAAGCTCCTATAATAATATAAAGTACGCGTATTATTGCATTTATGGCAACAAAATTGAGTTGTTTTTTTTATGTATGTTTTTTACATGTCTATGGACATAATTTGCGATTTTCTTATTGAATAATAACATTGAGTTGTATATTCATTTTTATACTCAACCTGTATTAAAGAAAAGAATCAATTGAATTCTGCTAAATCTATAATCATAATAAATTCGTGACCTAATATTTTTTCCAGGTATTAGCAAACGACACAGGCGGGCTACAAGATGAAGCGCATGTATTTATATATCTCTTACGTGAAGACCAAAGAGTACGCTTCGTGTTACGCTCCCACCCATCCGAAATACGCGACAAAATACACGTATTCCGTGAACAATTAGCTAAAGTAACCTCGTCGTTGGTCAATATCGACGATTTGAGAGTCCACGAGAATAAAGATGGCTCAGTAGACAATACTAAAACTGATTTATATTTGCACCTTGTGAATGGTCAAGATCATTCCGTTTTGGAGGTGGAACAAGTACTCAAACTTGTTGATAAAAATATTGAGCAGTTGGATGAACTTTTCAAGGTGTGTTTTTATTTTATATTTATTTAGGAGGCGAGCCAAATTTTATATTATACTATTTTTTTAGTTACCTATTTTAAGCACGTAGACAGAAAAACTCAGTAATATAGATTTTCCTAACTAAGAAGGCTTACCAGGCTACGACTAAAGGCCGGAGAAGGAATATTATTAGGTACATAAGTAACTAGTTCTATCAGTTTCTCGAAACATTGCAATGTTTTATTTTCTGGTCAGGCTTTACCTTTTAATAAAAAAAACTATTTATTTCCATGACACTCTTAATTTGGTAGCATTAACTTTTTTACTACCTGAATTCCACTTACAGAAATTTAAGTAGACCTCTCAAAGTTAATACTATCAAATTATGAACCTACCCTACTGTCACTTTCGTTATTTTTTTTAGGAATTCAACGTCCTCGACACTCAACCTGCCGAGTACCAGCCATTGACAGCAGAAACACTGTCATCCAACCAGACAGTGTTCTGGTTGGTGTGGACGACGTTGTTCCTGGCCGTGCTGCTGGTGCTGAGCGTCATGATGTGCCTGTCGCAGCGCGCTGACTACGTGCGCAGGCTCAAGGCCGCCACAGCCACGGCTTATTGTAAGAATTTCGTTAAACGTGCAACAAAACAGCTGTTCTATACATTTATGTTCACGTAACTCGAAAAAAAATGTGGATTGCAGTGAAGTTGCAATTGATTTTCTGTTTAAAACTAAAATTACATAAGTTAGTGACTATATTCAAGTTGAAACTAAATAAAATAAAACTGGTATTCAAAAAGTAACATTACATTTTTGTGTGCAGCATCCCCGACACCAGGCGAATCAGACATGACCATCCGCAGCTCCGGCGGACGAGTCCCCAATACAAATAAACACAGTACAAAAGGATCCAATCCAATATGGCTTCACGCCTACGAAAACGACTGGTACAAGACAGAGGACCAACTCAGCCGCTCAGAAAGAGATTCACTCGATGAAAACGCCGTTGACCAGGACTTATCCAACGAAAAACCTTACTTCATTACCACAGGCGCTTTCCCTTCCATCGAATCGAACGGCACAGAAGCCCAAACGGACCAAGCGAAGTACGACTTTTACCAGCAATTGGAACAAATGAAAAACGCAAAAAACATGGAAACGACTGAATTATAAATAATTCTTAGATGTTAAGTGTAATGATACGTAATTAATTATGTGCCTTTGTAATTTATGTACCTCTACAAATTATTTGATAACGTTTTGTAATAAACATTGAATAATGACGAATTTTGAGTATAGTTAGTCAGTGCAGTATTTTTTTTAGTTTTCAAAAACTACATTTTTCTAAAAAAAATAAGAACTGCTGCTTATCTTTGAACAAATTCTATGGATTAAGTTTGTTCATAACGAAGTTATTAGTCATTTTATTTAATGTCTGATGAAAAATTGGACTTTTTGAGTAAGTAAGTATACCTGATGCCGATTCTCTAATGGATAAATTAAATAAATTTAAAAGGGACGACACGAGAGCCTCTGTGATAACCGCTGATCACGATTGCCAGTCAGGTCGCAAATTTGAATTAGAACCCAATTACCCAAGATATAAATAATACTGACACTCCTAAGCATAAGGGGCAATTTCGCCCATGTAGTTAATTACCTACTACGGTAGATAGGTCGAGCCACATTATCCTACCCTTATTTTTATAGACTTGGCGGCACTTGACTTTGGACATCATGAGCATGCGTACGAGTTTCATTTCATTGGCTTTTAACGAAATAGGTACCTTTATGAACTATACTTCGAAGGTAAAGTTTGTGCTCGCTCACTAAACGCAATGCTGACGTTATGGTTATGAACGTATTACAATATAAATAACTTATCGCTTGCTCTGTGCCTCAAAAAGCACGTAAAGCAGGTCCAGCGTCTGTTCTATCCGATCATGTTGATGGGATTGCCGTCCCCTCTGACCGAGAGAGGGAATAGCGTGCTACTACATCATAGTACAATACATACTAGTGCACAAGGATGCACGGTACATGCACCTATTAATGATTTAATGGGTAATACTTGCTGACTCAAGACCTTCACATTTAGCGGAAGTTATGAATAGCATAGTGGCAGAGCGAGGGTTTAAGAGTTAAGTAGAATTTGAAATGGAGTTAGTAAGTCCAATCACCTACTTACCTACTGCAGCCGAGGTGTCGCATAGATTTAGTTACCTTTATAAAATGATATAAAATTAGAGCAGGAAATTCTTTGGTTTTCCTAACATTCAAGATAAAATGAACCTATTATAATTCTAATACTTGCTTTTAGACAATTAAGTCAAGTTAAAACAGCATGTTGCTATTAACCAGTTCTCCAAACGAAATGCTACCTACCTCTGATGATATTCTAGGTACCTTTACTTCAACCTAGGAATCAAACCCAGAACCTCATGCTGTAACGCTTTGCAACCATCTAGCTAGTCTATCAAAGCAGTTAATAAATGATTTTCGAAATTCACGACGTCACTCCATATGCCTGGAACACAGAGGATGGTAGGTATTACAGCCCGATAGGCAGCGAAGCTACGTCCCGTCGCGTGACGCACACGATCGATATGACCATGTCAAGCGATAAATTTATTGTGTGAGCTAAATGCTGATGCTGGACATCCTCAGTATGATATCTTAGATGACGGTGTGTCTGAAGTGACCGGGCCCTTCTTGGGCAAGCGCCCAAAGCCCCGAGATCCATGGGGCCTCGTTGATCCTGTCAGATCACCAACTGATAATTATTACCAAAAATATAGGTATCCTTTTGCATATTGTTAATATTAAAAAGACCCCTCTTACAATAATCATAGGTCCCTATTATCCCAATAATGCCCAGGGACTCCAATAGTTATAGACCTCGAAAATAACAGACTGCAGCTGCTAGAAATTTGTCAAAGTATCTTGCACTTCTTGCAGTCACAAGAAGATTCGTTTAGTTTTAGCATTTAATTGATAACTATCACTGCAAACTCGGGTAGTAGTAGGCAATTACCACATTACACAGCCAACTACCGCATTTACTTGCAGGATCGATACAAAGGAACAAGTGAGTCAAGTTTATGGTTAAGGAGTTATATTCTTGCTATTGATGCAGTTGTACGAGGTTAAGGATCATCCAATCTTCATTAATTGATAGATATACTTACCATGGTGTGTAATTAACTTGAAGAGTTACTTTGTCGTAACACACGATCATGCGATACTTACTTAACCATGGTGTGTAATTTATTTGAAGAAAACTTTGCTCTCGTGTGTATGATGATTGGTGTGTATGAATACCTAACATACGCAACACGCAGTCAATAAAATGGCTCTATTCAACTATTAGTTAGCATAGACAATAGGATGACTTGAGCAACATAATGAAACGTCTCAAATTCTATTTTCGTTCAACAGTAAATTCGGACATTCGTGTTATTCACCTTTTTAGCCATTGCACTCTACTGTGAAGTTTTAATCTTCTCCCCTTAGTGATTATTTGGCATATTCTCAGTCAATGACCCAGTAACCAACTATGTCAGCTAATTAAACTCAAAATGAATATTTACAGCTGCTCACGTATTTACCAGGAAGTTGCCTAAATAAAGCTCAAGGTGTTATTTACATACACAATAATTTATTGTTTCTTACAATTTAGTGAAGCTAAAATACAAGTTGTTGGTTGATTACAATTTGAAAAGCTTTTAAATTTGAATCTCCCAGTGATAGAGCAAGTGAACAAAGCTTCCTCTTGCCTGCAGCTGTAACGTTAACACACCCATGCTTAGCCACTTGTGCCGTGACACTGTTCACTTCAATATGTTTTGTTCATACTCAGAGGAAACAGGGATGGTTCAATGGATAGGATATTCGTGGAAATCACAACGCAGGTATCCTTACAACCACAATATATATTAGATAAAATTATAATATAAATCGCCATATTGAAAAAAATCTAGATTAATCGTAACTTATCATCTTATGAGATACACTGTAATTTATACTGAATGTTGTAACTATTGGAGCGTTTTCCATTGTCATAAAATATTGTGGATGAAAGAAAACTGACCACTTCAATTAATGTCAGTCTGGTCTGTAGCACGCTACATTTACTAACTTAAAAAAAAGTTGTTTTTCTAGTAAAAAAAAATTAACACTCACTCCATCAACGAGCTCATTTTGTGATACCACTTACTTACATTACCCAAAATGTTCTTAACACTTATGAGGTTTACTTACATTTCATTGACAAAATTCCTAAGTGAACCAGACAATTAGTAAGTTGTAAGCAAGGAACGCTCCATTTCCTAACATATGGCTATTGTACAGTTTCACAATGCAATTTAGATCTAGTTTAAAGTACAAATAGTTTAGGAATTACATAAATTCAATTGATGTAAATTTAACTAATCTTTAAACTTCAACTAAAGGAGTGTAAAGATATCTACTGACACATCAATGTAAAACAAAAAATAATTTTGCTCTTATAGAAAATGTTTCTTATTAGATAAAAACAGAAACTATATTTGCACATGGGAACCGTGATACTTATGCAACGAATTCGCATTCAAAAATTACCAGATACGACAGAAATTAGGCAGATCCTAAAATGACCATGAACATTTTTACAATCTCCAGTAAATTTAGGTTTGGTGAGGACAGAGGATTGAGGAGCAGGAACAGGGGAAAGGAAGGGGATTAGAGCCCGGGCTGTGGCGATGTGTGTGTATGTGTTGCTGACGTCACAATTGACTCATCACATGGCATATTTCCTCGTCCACTCACGGGCTAGTTCATTGTACTTTTCTCTGTCGGTTTTGTAGATCCTAGCAATTTCTGGCACCAACGGGTCATCTGGGTTTGGATCGCATAGGAGTGAGCAGATTGAGAGCAACACTGGAAGTCAAAATATTATTTATCAATATTTGTCCGATTTTTAAACATAAGCCAACAAAAAATATTTTAGAAAACATAAATGAAAACAAATATGTAGTACCAAATATATTACCTTTGGATATGGTGAGTGCTGGAGACCACTGTGAGCGCAGAATGTCAAGACAAATGGAACCATTACTGTTTATGTTGGGATGGTAAATACGTGTTGTGAATGCAACTTTTGGTGGTTTGAATGGGTAATCTGTAGGAAAATGTATGGTCAGAAAGAATACTCCTCCTTGATAAGGACTGTCGACCTGCAATAACAAAAATAAACATTAAAATGATACAACAAAGACTTATCAATTTTTTTTTAAGAACTGTTATCTTAAATTCGGTATCTTTATTGTGCTGTTATCAATGTATTTGAAACAATTATAATATTACAAATAGCAAGATAGGTAATTAACTTACTGGACCCATAATTGTGGCTTGCCAATGGAAAACTGAAAACAAAGAACATTACAATTAAAATATTGTTGCAAAAATTTAATTTGCTTCAACAAATTTTCTAGTAAATTTAGAAGGTTAAAACAAAAAATAGATAAGATCAATTCTGACCAAACAAGGTCATTGACATTAAATGTCACTGGAGCAAGCAGCTATGTTCAACACAAAGAAAAGCCATGAAAAATATTGTGTTGTGCCAATTTTAGGAAAAAAATATTTAATTTCATACTTTTGTAAGCTCTAGTGTCAATTAGTATCTTTCTACATTATAACACTCCAGGTTCATTATCCTCTGTAAATAGTATCTTTACCATAGGAAATATCTATAATTATATGAGTCATTCTACAAAGAATAAAAATACAAATGACTCAGGAAGCACTGAACAATAATGACATACTATTTTATTAATTAAGAAATCAAAATCTCCATAATACAAGAGCAAAATCAGCCATGGCTAGTTGTAAACTACACTTGTGAACAATGTTTAGAAATATTGGCATGTTTACCATGATACAATTATTATATTTTGATCACATGTATTATTATTAGTATAATATTCAGCAATAACAATGAACTAATGAACATAACCAATAGATTTGTATTGAGTCAAAATAGCTACATTTAATAAGTATTTATATTTTGATTTCTTAATTCTTAGACATCATACCACTATACAAACCTATACCATTATACATTCAAATCAGAATGATAATCTTCCTATATGACATGGTTTCTCAGTATTATTATTAAACAACACAATGAGTCACAAAAAAAGTAGGCTGTGGATCAATAGTACTTACGATCTTCGCCGTGTGGACCTGCAGAACATTGTGCTGGTGGATCTCGCCCCAGATCTTGTAATTCCTGAACAGTAAAACAATACCATGTGTAGAAAACAACATAGAGAACACAATACCAGGCCTACAACATGTCACATCATCACACAGAAAGATAAATGAGGGTTGAACATATTGTTCGAAACAGTTACATAGATACACGATCGATGTTGTTTCCTATCACAAATCTAAGCTCTATATCTATACGTAACACATTTTCACGGCACAGATGCGTTTCATGACAAGAAAACCTCAAAATTGGCACATAATTCCGACATTTTATGTACGCCGTGTGCACAAAATTGTCACCTACATTTACCAGTAAAACACCGTTACCTGATAAGAGATGCACTTTACCAAAATAGATTAACCATTTGACGATTTCAATAAATCCATCACGCACACGGAATTATCCAGAAGAAATTTCGATAATAGGTATTCACAATGACGAAACATTCACTACGAAGTCTGATACCAATTTTACAACACTTCATTTGATACAGCATCAATTCATTAAAATATAGGACGCAAATTGCTATACGTACCCTATTAATTCGTTTTAACGCCATTTGATTATTTTATGATGGAATAAACTGACTTTCAACTAGACAACGAAACTGTGAGCCAAGGACCTTTGATTAGAGATTGCAAGATGGCTCCCGTCTAAACGCAAAAGTACCACCTAAGTCGTTTTATGTAGTAATATTGAATTTGTATTATCGAGGATCAAACTTTAAACGCTTAAATAAAAAATAATAATAACTTATAATAAGAAAAAATAAGAACTAGAACAGAGCACGGATTGTAACAAAATTATACACTCTCAGCAAATGGAGAACAGCAAACAGGAAAATCGACCATTTACAAAGACCGTTCGGAATTGCACAGTTTTTCAACGTGTAATGTGTCGCTGCCGTTTATGGTTGTTCAATTTTTTTAAAGTTAACTTTTCTAAGGAATTTTACATTTTGTTCAATGATATGTATATTTATGATTGGAGTTCGTTGAATTTTTAACTTTATTTTAACGTAAGTATCTATTAGAAATAAATTTAGTGTTTGTTTATAAAAATTATAATGATTATTGATTTTTTATTCTTATTTAGTTATGGTAATACTAGAAACTATAGGATATGACGTCATACTCAGTAAAGAATTCGTCGGGGCGCTATTTTTGGATTATTTGTAGATATTCATTACTAATGTAGGCACGCTAGCTATTTTAAAGCACATTTTTGCAATTTGAAACTTTCCCAGGTAAAATTGCCTGAGATTAATCGTTTACAAGTAATGTTTTTTTTTCTTTTTTTTTTTGAATAATTAGCACAATGATAAAATATGTACCTATTTATTAAATTTATTTTTTCATTTAAAAGATGTTTCTATAACTTGTGCTATTATTTATTCTGTGCTATTATTGCGATTTTTAGAATTTATCTTTAATACCTACTAAACAACGAATCTACATTTTATTTCTCAATTATAAAAAAAAAATAAGGCCCCAGCCCACCTTAGCCTCAAAGGTATGTACCTACCACGCGGCATACGTAGCATACCGTGAGAAAAGATGTGAGCAAGTGAAACGGTGTGGTGTATGTCGTGCCGGCCGGCGGCGGGCGCCCTTCGCCAATCAACAATTAAGGTTAATGTTTAATAAGTTAATGTTTCGTACTCAAACAAACCCTCTTTTCTACAATAACGGGACAAGAATCCTGAAATTAAGACATCAGCTAAACCGTGACATGACTTAACATGAATGGTGTGATAATGAAGCCGGGACCACACTTGTGTAGTCCATAATGCTTCTTATATATTTGGCAAAGCTCTTATAAATCGAGGTAATATCTACTCGCAGGGCCGCAGGTAGAATTTATCAAGCAAAAAGGTGATTGACATCACTGAATCTTAATAAATGAGATATTCTAGTTGTCATATAGAATACAGATGATCTAAGGCCCGTCACACACTGAACGAAAGTCGAGGCAGAGGCGAGGCGTGACCCCTCCGTCATCCATGTGACTTCTATTTCGCATAGTGACTGAAACGTGGGACCGATATTCGCATGCTTCCGCGAACGTTCGTAGCCAGACCCTTCAGTTAGGTACACAGACACACGGCACGCCGCGTGCCAACTTTAGGACCTCGTATCCCGGCCTTGGCCCGCCTCAGTTGCAATGCTGTCGCGACTGCGAACTTCGCTCAAAAGCCAGGAGGAGCGGCGCCGTCTCGGGGTTCCACTTAGCTTCATCGTGGAGAACCAGAAAGAAACTATTTATTTTCATGAAAATAACAATGAATAAGTAAATATAAAAATAAACATGAAAAGAAAATAATAAAAAATAGAAAGCTAATAATAATTTATTTATGCTCTTTGCTCGTTTACTAAACGAATGTTCCGTCTACTTGATACTCAGTCTACGTTTTAATCGGAAATTCCCACATATCTAACAGAAATACGAAATTCCGACAGTTATGATTCAAATCAATGCATGACAAAATGACAATACTTACAGTTTTTCTACAAGCGGCTAGCGGAAAGGCAGTAGCCAGCAGTGTTACACTACCTGCCCACCTCTTAGAGCATCTAAACTGGAGATAAATGGCTAACACTTTGTCGAATTCGGTAAAGCACAAGAACAAAAATGCTTAGGGTAGTTGACTTGTTTAAAGTCACCATCCACCACACATTTAAAGGTGAAATAAGAAGAAAGGTGGGATATTAGGTTACACATTTTGCATTTAAATAACGTTTGATTTACTGATAAGTAGTTTTTGAAGAAATTAATATTTCAGAAAAAAATGGTTAACTGTTATAATATGTATAAAATCACAAAATAGATAAACATAGTGTTCGGTAAAGATATTGTTTGTAAGGATTTGAATGTAGTAAATACCCCGCCCCCGCTAAAAGTGACAGACTTTTTTTGTTAAGCAAAAGCTATAATGTCGCATCCAGTTTGAATTATTTAAGATCGAATCGTAAGTGTGTTTTTGTTAATAGTTTAGGGCACTTACGTCTTCCGATAGTGAACCAGACTATCCTATGGAAGAACCGGGCTTGTACTTTGAACCTTGAACTTTACACTTAACGGAGACATAATATGGTTTCCGTATATTTTAAAGCATAGATAGAGTATCAAATAGAAGGAACTTTAACATATACACTTAAAAGAGTGGAAAAATTGGGGGCGCTGCTGGCGCACTTTTCACAATATAATTCAAAATTACAAGATAATTGGTTCTTACTTATTTCTACGACGAAATTTTTGTCATCAAGTATAATCAAATGAGTCACTTGTATGTTATTTTAGTAAGTACTCACAAAGTCACAAATTTAGATTTTAAGATTTTTATTTTTAGTTCCAGCTGTCACCGCCTCAGACTCTTTTTTGCCAAACTTTACCAACAGATAGACATGTCATAATACACGTGCACCTTTGACTAAAATATATTATTTTACAGAAGAAATACATTATACTTTCACTGTAGACGGCATTGCTTCTATGAAAATTAAAAACACATCTTCATGGATTGAGCCTATACTCTGTGGATTGAGCGACTGGTTTGACTGTTTTGATCATATGGTTTTGATGGAATAATAAAACGTAATACTGTCACTTGTCAACTTTGACAGCTTACATGTCAAGAATGACATTCTCAATATTTACTCAAAATTCATTTTACATTAGTTTGGCTGAGGAATCGCAAGCGAGAGCTATTGTGTGTGTGTTTTTAGTGTGTGTTTACTTTATTATTCTTAATCGTGATAATAAAATTAGTAAAAGTTCGTTTATTGCTTTAATTATTTATAGATAATCAAGACTTAATGTTAAAGTTAGGTAGTATAAATAAATTGGTTCTCTAAAATGGTTGGTTTTCTTGGAATTTGAAGCATTATTAATATAGTGACTATAAAAATAATCTCGAAATGACTTTAACAATGACAAGAAAACTTAGCGAATGCCAAGCTGAAACAGTTCAATTCATGCCAATAGAAAAAGTAAGTAAAAAGTGTTTAAAATTTCAATTTATTTAAGTATACAATTACAATAGAGCGCTATTATAATCCCAAGTTTATTTAAAAATAACGATGCCACAATTTGATTAAATTAGATGTTTATCAACTCATCATCTTAACACTACATTATCTGAACATAGGTCTCTCCTAAGTTGCAGCACTATTCATAAATTAGGATTTACTTTTATTTCATAAAGACATGATTTATTTAGTTTAATAAGTCAAGTATTATTCATACTTCATTCATTTTAGTTTTATTAAATCACCCTAATTAAAATTAGGACAGTAGGTAGGTATCTAAGAAATTGTCCAACAAGCATTACTTTTTTTCTGTCTTCCAATCATTATGTTACATTATCTGTAACTGCTATTATTTTTTTAAAATTGACTTAAAAAAATGAGAAGGTTCCCATTTCAATGCATACCTTTTTAAGGTAAAGTGAAAAGGTAATAAAGTTAAACTATATTTTCCAAAACAAAAAAAAGGCACATCTTTTGCCCAAAAAGTGTATTTTAATAGTACAATGAAGTATAAAGCAATATTGAGTAACTTCACTCATTATCATTCATTAAATATATATTTTTTAAAACTTTGTTTTTTTTTAAGATACTAGACTTTTGACACTACAGGTACCTATGACATGTAAAAATAAATGGGAGTATAGATTTTGTGCTAGAAAGTGACTGTAGAATAGATTTCACAACATACGCTAAATAATATTCTTTTTGACACTGTTGATAAAGAACAATGACCAAATTTGTATAATATAAAAAATTGTTTTCCTTATTATTTTCAATAAGATTTTGAAATTTTTTTTAAATTTCCAAAATATTTTTGCCCAGGGTGTCAGTGGCCTTAAGTATTCTAATAAACTCTTAATTTTTTTTTACTGAGATCTTCTGATGATCTTCCCATGGTCAGGTAATATTAATTAGCCATCTTGACATTGTCCTGTTCATAGTTTAAGTTGGTCTATCTTGGTTGTACCTACTTGACAAGTGCTTCTCCGCGGCACGCAGCATCTTAATTTTTAAAGAACCTGGAAATAACGTACGATTTTTATTTAAGAATATGAATGACTGGGTTGGCGACCACAATAGCAGATGATTACTATTACACAGAAAGATGCTACTGCCCATCCTTTGGATCTTTCTCTTTGTCTGCTTCTTCTTCTCTTACGACTAAATTTTGCGGCTATATTGGCCGAAACCGTCATTTTGAATTTCGATAGGGCAAATACTTTACCACAGATTTATATTAACCCGATATCTTTAAAAGTAGGTACCTACATAATTTGCTTTTAAACTTTCGCGTTGTATATTGTTAAAACTGGTACAAACCGGGGATTAACGCCCACATACCTTATTATTTTATTTTCCCGACGTTTCGAGCAGGTTGCACTTCTCGTGGTCACGGCGAGACCAGTCTCTGACTTATTAAACTTATTAAAACAATAAACATTTCTATTTGTTTAAGGTAGAAGATGAATGTAGAACAGAAACCTTCAGTCCGGGAAATGGTCTGCTCAGAAGAGGCAAGAAGCTGGAAGACAACAATAATTTGACCAAAGAAGAAGAGGAGTATATTAATTATAGACAGCTACTGAAATATGAACAAGCGCCAGAATACATTAAACACAACCCTTTCATTAGAGATGGATACAGAAAATTTCTACCTACAAGATTATGTTGGGAAAGGTAAGCCCTAATTATTATGAAGTAGCAATTAGAGAGAGTATTGCCACAGAATAGATAATGGAACTATCGCGGACACGAACGGTGCACCATTTTGCGATCAAAATGCTTTGAACCATGCGTATACGTGGGGCTAGCGCTACGTTCGGACGCCGGGTGCAAGCGATTCTAACTTTAAGAGTGGTGCACCGGCTTTGTCCACGATTAGTACCTACTGACAGGTTTTGTGTTGTGCAAATTTCTCTTGTGAAGCCTGTAGTCATGTCTGTCTCTCAGACACGCCATAAATCTTGAGTAGACGCAAAGGTCAAGAATATTAAAGTGTTGATTAAGCCGGATACAAACAACGACATTGTGGTAGTGATTTAAAAGGTAAGTAATAAAAATCACCCGTTTGAACTGTTTCTAAAAATTGTGATTAATCTGGCGTTGTAAATATTGTTTTAAGAGAAAAGATCTTTAAGAATACTTTTGGAATCTGTTTCATTGGAATTTCTACTAATAGGTCGTGCGTAGTCGACAAAGTTATTTATTGGTACAAAAATCGAGTTCAAGCATAACTGAAATCTTATTGCACTGTATTTAGAGCCATTAGGTACTAGGTCTTTGTACCCCGTTATAGGTAATTAGGTAGGTATACAGAAAAACAATCAACGTTTTAATGATACTACGAATTCTGTGTTCTTACATAAATATTAATTTAATTATAATTAGAAATAAAACATAGGTACTTCAATCACCAGTTTTACTCAGGCAGTGCAATAACGTTGGTATAAAAAATGTAATTGCAAAATTTTCGTAACTGTTGTTTAAAACCTCATTACCAATCCATTGAGCCGTGATATTTCCACGCATAGTCCGTAATCTAAGTACCTAGGCCTAAAAAATACATAAAAAGAATTAAATATGTATACAAAGGTTTTGGAGTTGTCTATGGATTCGGTGATCTCCAGTATTTGTTTAGGATTGCATTGCGTCTAGATTGACCACATGAGTAGAGAAGGTAATAGGACATTAAAGGCTGTTCTAGTTTATAACTGGCTGTAACTCGCGGATTTGCTTGCGTGTACGTTGGACCAATTAAATAAAAAATATCCTGTGAGTTACAGCCTTACAGGACATCGTCTATCTGTGTGCCAAAATCCAAATCCGTTCTATGCGTGATTGAGTAACAGACATGTTTGCAAACTTTTACATTTATAGTAATAGTAGTATTTACTTGCATACATATATTTTTTTATCGCTGCATTTTGATTAAATGTTCCAAAGCAATTTCACGAACGAATTAAGCTGTGACAGGCATTTTATCAAATCAAAGTTTTGAGATAACAAGCGGTCAAATCAGTGAGTGGTCGAATTTCGGCTGTAATTCATTTTTTAAAATTCATTCTAGCTTTCAACACTTCTTCTCTGTATAAACTTTAGCTATGCTACATGTTACACACCTCCGTGCGCGCAATATTCTTAACTATAAATTAAAAAACCCGCGGCAACTCAAAAATTTCTGATTACGTCAAACTTATAACGCCTCTCTTTTTTTGTCGTTAAAAAGGGATCCGAAGTTTTCGCTTCAGGTGTATTATACACATAAATTACAGTTACAATTAGCTATATCATCCCACTTCTGGGCAAAAGCCTCCTCCCAAGATTTACCATGCTTTCCTGTCAGGCTATTGTAAACCATGGATCGTAATTCGTCTCGCCATCTTCTACGTGGTCTGATTCTTCGCCATCTTATACATATAGATTAATAGATTACTGATTATTACAAACTTTCTTTTTTTTACCATGTAAACGGCCTTAGACATTAGATTGCAGTACACGGGTATTGAGATAGTATCTAAGTACCTACCTGTGGAAATCAGAGTGTAACTGTATAATGAAGTTTCGTACGTGTATATTACACCATGTAATACTGATATGGGTATTATATGCAGCAATTTTTCGATTTGTAAAACAGCAGTTATGTATAATATACATATAAAGGTCTCAGGTAGTTTTGGATGCAAAATTTTTATGAGGAATATTTATAGGTTTCTAAGATGCCTTGTAACAAAAAAAAAAAACATCAAATTTGGTACTTAAAAAAGTTTTCTAAAATGTAATTCCTCTTGAATTACGAGCACTAACTGAGACAGTTCAGCCTGCTTGAATAAGCTCCGATCAACAGTCCAGGTCAGCGTGACGCGACGCGGCGAGAAAAAAAAAAAAACTACAGATTTTTTTTATTGTCTTCATGAGCATTACACTGCCATCTACAGTAGGTTTATCTAATTCTGTGAATTTCGTAATTTGGTAGTATTAACTTTGAGACCTACTATAAATTTCTGTAAGTGGAATTCAGGTAGTAAAGAAGTTAATGCTACCAAACTAAGACTGTCACGGAATTATATGATTTCCATACATAGAGTGCTGCGGTAATGAACTCATGACCACGTTTACAATCTACACATGATCTGGTGGCCTAAATTAAGGTTTTATGCAAATTAACACAACAATTAATTGCAAAAAAGTTTAAAATATATTTTGTTAATTTAATGTTTTTTTTGTAAGGACAAGTTCATAAATAAATACTACTTATGTCCAGGATATGTGTTCAGCCTTTAATCTATCAATTCAGCCTATCGACAGGATATCTAGGAATGGACTGCAGTCCATCCGGATTCTTAGACATCCTACTCCCAAGGACCTCTTCCAAGAGCCGTTTCCAAATGTGAGAAGAGGTTCCCGTTCAAGTTGCACCAAAACACTCTGCAATAAAAAAAACAAAGCTGAAATAGTAAATTATAATTAAACGGCCAATTTTGGTCATAATCCTTTTCGCTAAACCTATATTACAGGGATCACCAATTGGTTTTATTGTGGGACTCGCGGTCCGGTTAGTAGACGTTGACCAAATTTTTAACCGATTTAAAAAAGGAAGAGGTTAAATGTCAAATCCTACTATCCTTCTAATTATTATTAAGTACTTACCTACTTATTGTGAAAGTTTAGATATTTGTATGTTTATTATTTAAACCCGAATCACAGAAAGGATTTAGCACACAGATCCGAGATCTAATCAGATTTTTTCGATCTCCTGACACAATTAAAACGTATTACTAATTTATTAAGTTAAGGTCCGCACAAAATAGGCAGATGGACCGCGGTCCGCCAGTTGATGACCTCTGTGTGGTATATTGTATTCGGTTTGTCTAAACTTGTTATGTCGTGGCTCGGGGCACTGTGCAGTAAAGGCCTTATAACCACAATATAGTATTTATACAGGGTCAAAAAAAAAACAGCTGTTCCATACATTTTGTTGAGTCATGTGAACATAAATGTATGGAAAAGCTGTTTTTTTTTTGCGATTTCAGGGTTGGTCCCATAGTAAAAGTTGTTAATAATAATGAGATTAATGACCCCTTTTAAGGATGCTGGTGTTTTACAAATAACCCTGTATACTGTGTTATAAGTGTTATAACTTACCTTTAGGTAGCTTTATGTCAGAAATGAGTTATAAGTGTCTGCCGGTCGCTATAGTTTATGCTTATCTACTTGCGTTGCGTTGTGTCCCTCTCACTGGATAGGTTAGTTATGACATGCATTGTTACATTGCTTCCTATAATAAACAGCTTATAAAGGCTATGTGCCTTCATCTATTATATCCTAACTTTCTAACTCATATGAATACCTATAAATATGAAAGTAAGTTTATAACCTTTTCATGCCTAAACCACTGAACTGATCATCCTGAAAATTTGACGAGCACAAGGTATCATCCCTAGAAAACAACAATAACGTTCTTATGATAATAGATGGCGCCACGTAATTGAGCTTTTTGATTGAATTTGCTGTTGAATTGCTGTTAGGAAAGATCAATAATAAGTATTAATAAATTATGTTTTAATGTTTTATCCTAGAAAATTGACAACACGGGACTGAAACCAAGAAAAAAAGGCAGTAAAAACGTGATTACGACCACAATTCCTGATAAAATAAAATTGTACAAAGATCAAAGTCTCTGCCAAATTGTATTTGTCTGTTATGTTATATGGTTTGATTTCATATTTTTTTCAATTACCAATAATGCCATCTTTATGAGCTATGTCGTTACCGGTGACCACATGACTGTCAACCGGTTGCATTACGCGAATGCGGTAGAAACTGATTACCAACTGATTTCAAATAAACAAGCTAATTAATTACCTATTCTCCAATGACGTCAAATTGTTGATGGTAGGTACATGTTGGACTGCCTTGTGTAAGATTTTATCAAGTTATTGTTTTCTTGGCCTTGTGTGGTTTCGTCTGGAAATTGGTTTTGACTACAATGTACTTTTGTAACTGCTACTCTATAGGTATATCTATCCGTAAAAGAAGATTGTGAGAGGTTACAAGCTAAAATGCAGACTATAATCATCATCTGCCTAACCTTTTCCCAACTATGTTGGGGTCGGCTTCCAGTCTTACCGGATGCAGCTGAATACCTGTGTTTTACATGGAGCGACTGCCTATCAGACCTCCACAACCCATATACTGGGTTACACGATACCCCTTGGTAAGACTGGTTGTCAGACGTTCGGGCTTCTGACTACCCGTAACGACTGTCAAAGATCTACAATTGACAGCCGGGGCCAACGGCTTAACGTGCTATCCGAGGCACGGAAAGTGATAATTAATTTATAAAACGCACATAACTTACGAAAAGTCAGAGGTGCGCGCCTTGGGTTTGAACCCGAGACCTCTGACTTGCCAGTCAACGGTCACCACCACTAGGCTATCACGACGAAAATGCAGACTATAATAATAGACCAAATTGTCTCATCTTTGTAAAGGAGTAATGACATGACTCTATCGTAGACCACAACGCCGCTTACCATCAAGTGGGTTCGTGGTCAAACACATGCCTTTATATTATTAAAAAAAATGAATGGAAGAAGAAAACCTATTGCGCCGACCCTAAATAAAATTAGGACAAGGGCAGGAAGATGATGATAAAAAGACTTTTTGTCAAAGCCTTTGTGAGCCAACTTTGTCCATGAGAGTTATTGCCTTCACATGTAGTCATCGAATCCATTTTGGTCGTTTTTGTTTAGCTATTAGCAAATATCTATTAGGTCTTAAGCTATTATCAATTATCTAATATACAATATACATATATTAGATATTTGCTGTAGGCTATAGAATATGCAATTTCTTGGGTATGTCAGTCAATAGCCAACGTAATAGTTGATAGTTGGCGATCAGCTGTTGCGGTGACTATGGTAGGTAACTGGCGCATAGGTAGGTAGGTACTAGCCCGTGTTCAGTACACGCGCTCCCTCTGCGAATTCCGTCAGTAAATTCTTAATCATTGACTGTGTGACCTAAAAATGGACCCAAGGATCTGCGATATTTTTGTCGTATTACCTTGACGATCTCTAGAGTCGTAAAGGCTGCTCTGAGTAATTACCGTATATAGACCTATATAGTCGCATAATAAGGAAATAAATATAAAAATTATGCGAACATATTGGCACTCGTTCACCAAATATTATCTAAAATCCAATTTATTCATGTCCAATAGATATTTGACCTCCTAACCGCCTAAAGATTATTATTACGCAATCCAAATCCGACTTGTAGGTATTTCCTTGTTCCGATATTGACCCTAATATTATTTTGTTTTAGCATATTCTGGTGGACGAATGAGACCATGAACATTTGGACACACATCTTCGGCTTCTTCTTGCTGTTGTTCCTCACCGTTAATGACCTGGTCATCATTAACATCCACGCGACAGTCACTGATAAGATCGTCGCTGGGATACTTTTCTCTTGTTTTCTGGTAAGTTTATTAAAGTAATGAGTCATCATCATCACCATTATCAGCTTGTATTAGTCCACTGCTGAACATTGGCCTCTATTGTTGCCCATATGCGCGCCACTATTGTTCGCTCATTGGTTGGCGATCTCAGTAGCAGATGATTACTGTTAGGTACACAGAAGGATGCTGCTGCCCATCCTCCGGATCTTTCCCTTTTTCGCTTCTTACGACACCCACAGGACGAGTAGGGGTGGTTCTATTCTTAGGTCGGAGTGACGTGAAATAATTAATTGGTGTAGTGTCATGTAAGGTATAGATTCTAAATGTAAGATTGGCGTAGAAATGGCCGAGTTATTGTCTGGTAAAGAATGAATTATTCAGCTTGCAAGTGTAGACGGTTACAAGAACCGAATCATCGAACCGGTTTAGTCGATACCTACATCAAAAAGTTTTCATACAATAGGTATCAACATTAATACAAAATAAAACGTGTTTCTTCAAATCATAATAAAGTAAAATGTTTTTACAAAACGTACACTGTTTTTGGTTATCATGTTACGTTCAAAGATTATGAATAAAACAAGGTTTGTTGCCCCCTCCACGTAGTAAGATTTTAGCACTCGTAGATTTGTGAGCTGCGTAATAAATTATTTCCATATCGTGACGTGGCAATTACGAAATGAGCTCTACACCATTGGTTGGCTGACGTCTTGAAAGTTTGCGCCTCAGAGGTTCGACCTGCTTTTCTCCCGTTAGTGAAAGTAAGAAATTATAAAAAAACCAACGTTAATAATCGTCGCTGCATGCTTAGTGCATTTTTTATGCAGCTATTTCTGTAGATGTCGTTAGTAATTAAGGTTATTTTAAAGTATAAGTAAATTGAGGCAGGCCTATGTTCAGCAGCGGACGTCTCTTCTTTCCAATATCTTTGGGACGTCTTATGGCTGAAATGATGATGAAGTAAATTGAACCTAGGTATAATTAGTGTCTGTAATTCAAGATCACTGTATTGAAAACAAACACAATAGGTTAATTGTTAAGGAAATATCACATTGAGGACATTGGGTGATCCAATTACGTAAACAAAATTAAAAAACAATTGCAAATACTTAATTTAGATTCACCTTTAGCTTCAAAGAAAGGAAAAAAAACAAAGAAAAATCATATATCTACCTACCAGATAGAGAAATACCTATAACAACAATAAACATTTTCCAGATTAACCTCGTGTATTGGCTAGTACTAGTATTTCCCGGTTATTATTGATAAATTTCAATTACTCACTCTTACCGTAACAGATACAGGTCTGTATCAATACAACGTAGCAACGTTTTTCAGCTGCAGCTCACGAGCTCTATTCAATTAAATTTCAACGAACGATTACCTATATTATGATTGAAAAAGGAGGTACTTAAATCAATAATTATTACTATAACATTTTATTGTTGTGGAATAATTGCTCGCTAGGTATACAATTACATTTATAATATGATTAATTTTACATGTAAGCGATTTCCAAAATACATGTCAGCTATTTTTAAGTGTTTTTAAAATTGCTTTCTCTGTCAATGTTACATGAATACAAGAAATACATTATTTTTCATTTATGTCATGTGAAAAACATGCGCGATTATAGTAAATCGAAAATTATCAGTTGTTATTCAAAATTCACACGTATTGGTACAATCGTATTTACAACTTCTAAATAATGCAATTTTCGCATAATCTAGTTTTGTTGAATTAAAAAGTAAAAAATTCGACGCTCTTTGTAGGTCACTGTATATCGAACAGGTTAACATTGTGTCAGCGGGCGTGCTGACCATCTTTTACTGTTCACTATGCGTTATAGTGGCATTTTAAATCAAGGTTATTATGCATTACTAGCTGGTCAAAGCGGAGATGGTGGGCCGATACATCTGCTTATATGATGAGACTGGGTTTCATTTTTATATAGTTTTGTCCTACTGGAGAGTTGTAACTCGTAAGCATTCGGTTATTCTGTGTCATAAGTGTCCATAAACCTGCACCACAGATTACTAAATAGTTACTTTTTTGCACTCTGCAGTCTGCACCACGATTAACGTGGCCAAGTGGCCATCCACTGGGAGGTCTCAAGCAAGCAGGGATCAAGTAATATTAGCAAGCTATTTTAAAGTCACGAAGTTCAAAAAAGAAGAAAAAAATAGTAATTAGGGTCCGAGGAATGAAAAGTGGTTTGAGAACGCCTTGTTCCTGCAGTGCGACAGTAAAAATTGGTTGATAGAGACATATAGAGAGAGAATGTGCGTTAACAAAACATTTGATCGCAGCTGCCAAGACTTTCTTCGACAATTAGTTTCAAGTGTAGATAGGTATAAAAAAGAAATCATCAACAATCCACTCACTTCAACTTGTTATTCCTACATTCATTCATGTCCAATTCTCGCCGCTATATGTCTTGATGTTGTAACTAGTAACGAAGCGTCGAGGCTGTAAATCGCACGATGTCCGTAGTGGGGCAAAGAGGCTCTTTGTGTAGAGATAACTTGGTACCTCTACCTACCTATATTTACTTTACTCTAGCAAAGATTTCACCTCTAAGTTACCCCAAATTGTCGACAATTTTTGTACTCCAAATGAAAAAAAATAAAGCTAATACACTATTTAGTAATCTGTGCTAATACACATACCTAAATCAATAAAACAAAGGTTTATAAAAACGAATTTCGAAATGGATTGTCCTAAAATGCGGCATACGTATTTACGGCAACGAAACGCAATCGAACACGAGAATTGATTATGAGAAAGTGCATATCGTGCATACCTATTATATGACATTGATCGAAGCCTCATTGGCCTGGATATATGTATATGTTATACATATACATCTTTGTAGGAATGCATAATGAACAACATTAATAGATCATTCACAAAAAAAGGTTGAGTAGGTATTATACGAGTACAGTTGTCATATAAACTTTCATATAATCATTTTGTTTTTGCAAAAAGAATTGCGTGTCTGTAGAAGAGAGGGCTAACAGTAGAACTTGAGTTTTTTAACTCTACAGATTATATAAGTGCGTTTCTGTTCTCGTTCTGTTGAATAAATTCACAAACTAGTTTCCAAATTACGTGTGTTATACATTTTTATATAATTAAATTCAATGACAAAAGTGTTACAATTTGTAGCTAAAAATATAATATAAAATAAATAATTTTGGACATATGTAATAGGCCCGTTACCGAAGACAGAGACGGATGGAAGAATGAATGAAGGAAACCTTTGCCCTGTGGGAAACAATACTGTAAACGGGGAGTATTCTCATAATAACATCGTTTAAAACAAAACTCGACCTCAGTTTAGAAAGTTAGTACCATTATTTGAAGAGCATTTAATGACCAACCTCGGTTCGAAATGAAGTGTCAGAGTTCAAATCGTCTGCACACCCACGCCATAGAGGCGTGTGCCTCTATCAAAATGATACAGGCACAAAAAATAATTCTTGGATTCCTGATGCTATGAAAATAAGATGTTGATAATATACTCGAGGTGTCGAATAGGTTAAATAATGGAAACAGGAAATAAAGGTGAAAACGGACTGGATGTTTTTAGCAATTGTAATGACGATTAAATTTCATATAATATCACGCTCGTATTTCCCGGAATGGTTAAGCTAGGGTTGTATTACATCCACATTTTGCACATTATACTAAGTCCCAAATAAGTTTCTATCAAAACAACGTTATTAATCAAGCTTTTATATTGGAAATAGCGACCCGCCTCGGCTTCGCACGGTTACGCTAATATGCATGTATTATACATATAAACCTTCCTCTTGAATCACTCTATCTATTAAAAAAACCGCATCAAAATCCGTTGCGTAGTTTTAAAGATCTAAGCATACATAGAGACAGACAGACGCGGGAAGCGACTTTGTTTTATACTATGTAGTGATATCAAAACTAAACGTTATACAAAAATTTGTATCTGTGTTGACCATTGAAGAGTTGCTTTATCTGAAGTTAATCCTAGATGTCGATTTAGGTTATGCTTACCATAAAAATGCATTGTCTGTCACCGGAACTGAACTAACATGCAAAAATTCAACTCCGTAGGATAAGAGGAAGTGGTTCTTATTCAGCTTGCAAGATTCCATCCGAATAAACACAGTTACATACATACATTGTAAGTTAAATAAAAGCTTTTAAAAAGGGGGTCAAACTTGTCATATTGTTGGGCACAGTTCCAAAATTTCTACAGCCAATTTCCTTGTGACTATGAAAACAATGAAGGCGAGCAATTCTTAAAAGGACTTTACATTTGATTTTATATATGAATATACGCAGGGATTGTGTAAAAGTTGATATTGTAAGAAAGAAAGTAAGTAAAGAAAGACTTGTAAGAATAAATGGAAGAAGAAAATATTATACAGCCGACCCTAAACAGCCTAATGAAAGAAAAGAGATAGATATAATCGGCCCTTAGACCGCGAGTCCAACTTAGCGAACCCTTTTGGGTTTGGACAATTTGGACTTATTTAAATCTTATTGGATTTCATGGCATTTCTTTCTTTTAAAAGAAATTCGATCCTTTGGGGAGCTTGCTTTGGAGGGACACAGGTCCAACACGCAGAGGCCTCTTTGAGAGCTCTGACTTGCTAGTCAACCGTCATACCACTAGGCTATCACGACCTACCTAGTAATATATGAACTAATATGTAGTAGTAAGTAGCACTGATAGCCTAGTGGTATGACCGTCGACTGAGAAGTCAGAGGTCTCGAGTCGATCCCAAGGCGCGCACCTCTGACTTTTCGTAAGTTATGTGCGTATTATAAATTAATTATCAGTTGCTAAAAGGGTGAAAGAAAAACATCGTGACGAAACCAGCACACCTAAGAGATTTTTCAATGGTGTGTAAAGCCATGTCAGAGGCCTACGGGCGGTTTTAACTCTGACACCAGGTTGTTCAACAACCACACGATAAGAAGAAGAAGTATAAGACTAGTATGTTTGGACCTTTTTAGAACCATCTTAACAAAACTAATACAAATATTTTTCTATTTTCAGATATGCATGGCGCTTTCAGCCCTCTACCACACGTTTTCGTGTCGCTCGGAACACGATTACAATACATTCCTCATGTACGATCTCTTCGGCATCGCGCTCTCCTTACTCGCCATATACACTTCCGGCGTTTATTACGCGTTCTGGTGTCATTCTGTAAGTTGACTTTTTGCTTACGTCAAAATGCTATACTGTACAGTCATGAGCAAAATTATGTGTCACAAGTATAGCGGAATACTTTACTTTATGTCTTCTTAAATACAGGTATTTAATTTTTTTAAAATAGGGTACACACGGCTACAATATATCAAGCACATTTCCAGTATGAGCTGACCACGCATTGTATAGGCCTTTCGTACAACTAGAAGTCAGCTTATATTGGAAATGTATAACTTGGTATGTTGTCGTGTGTACAAATATTGGTGATACAGGGTTAAAAAAATCAGCTGTTCCATACATTTATGTTCACATGACTCAACAAAATGTATGGAACAGCTGTTTTTTTGCGATTTCATGGTTTGTCCCATAGTAAAAGTTGTTCATAATGACGAGTTTATTGACCCCTTTTAAGGATGCTGGTGTTTTACAAATAACCCTGTATGTATTCATTTATTTTCTAGAATCGGTTATAGAAAAATTCTACACGTTAACATATTTTTGCTCGAGACTGTACAACAACAAATCAGGTTACTGCAATTTGCACTTTGAGTCTAAAACAATAAGAACGATTTCCTAATAGCGTCTGATTATTGACGATGTTGACTGTTTTATTGTGAGTTCCAGGATTACAGTATTGTTTCAATTGCATGTTGTTTTAGGGTTCCGTACCAAAATGGTAACAAGGATCACTTGTGCCACAGTTGTAGTAGTTGCGTACAACTAACGACTTGTAATTTGCAATGAGACAAAAAAAAGTAGGTTACTAAGTAAATTAATATGAAAGAGCTTTATAAAAAAAAACCTATGCCTTTATTAAAAAAAAAATGATTTTGACTATTTTGAGTAATGGCGAAAAAGATTAACAATATAATTCGTTATTGTAAATTTTATTTTAATGGATATATACCTACAAAACTATATCTATCACTAGCACGGATTTACATAAAACAACTGAAATCGTCGTTACAAACAAACATAGTTTTTGGTCTTTATTAATGCATTCAAGATTATAATTATCCATAACGATAGTATAATTTCATCGTACCTTGAATAAAATAAACACAAATGTAAAAAAACAAGAAGCATTAACAATAGTTTCAATATGGATTTATAATTTCCTTAGTTAGGTACCAACTCCAAGGTACCAAGGTACGGAACCCTCAGTGCGCAAATCCGACTCGTACTTGGTTGGTCGTTTGTTTTGTTTCTCTGAAGCTTGTGTAACCGGAAAGTTATATCACTGTTTGTTAAAAATATTTTAAATATGCCTTTAAAAATCCTACATCATTATGATCTTAGGCAGATCGATAATCGTATTTGAAACTGTGTTGAAAGATATCACTTTTAAGAATTCAGGATACGAGTATGTCTTCTTTTATTGTTTTACTTATTTCAAATTCAAATATGTATTTATTGCATTCCATAATGTGATTCTTCGGTGGTAATTTAAAGCTATAAGATCATCGTGGACCCTGTCGGGCACCATAGGCGTATATAGGGGGGCCCGAGTGGGCCGTGCCCACCCCAAGATAGTCTAGTGCCCGCCCCATATTGGGCTACAGATTGCCAATTCTATAATTCTTTCTACAACCATGTCATATCAGAGGCCAGGGCCCTGAAAAATAACCCTAGATAAGCCAATGTCGGTTACAGCAAAAGTAAGAGAAAGGAAGAGGGCTTAAAATTACATTATATTTGCATAATACACATTATAATTAGATATGTGTCACTACATAGTATAAAACAAAGTCGCTTTCTCTGTCCTTATATCCTTATGTATGCTTTAATCTTTAAAACTACGCAACGGATTTTGATGCGGTTTTTTTAATAGACAGAGTGATTGAAGAGGAAGGTTTATATGTATTGCATCCGTGCGAAGCCGGGGCGGGTCGCTAGTTAGGAATATTTTGTTTACCTGTACCAATTTTCAGTACTAAATTGGTAATTGAAATATCTTTTCATATACTTAAAAATTATTATAAATTATTTATGCATGTGAAGCGAAAACTAAAGTAATAAAAGAAAAAAATAATTGCAAGCAGTATTTGAACCCGTGACCTACTGGCTAAAGCCCCGCTCTACCAACTGTGCCAACTAAGCTATTCGTAACTCTGTCCGTGCTATCGATTACATATAGTTATCAACAAGAATTTCTAATCTCTAAGCAATGTTCCGCCTGATTATTGACGAGTCATTCGATATCTCGAAACTTTGTACAACAGAGACGGTAATTCAATTTACTTTCTTAGCGTTGCGTTGAAAACGTAAAAGTAACTGTATCCCTAGTGACTTGTCTCTCACCTTTCTGTCAAATAAAAGCGAGACAGGTTTATAAGGTCTCACTCTATTAATACAAAATGTTTTTGGAGATATATTTATAGTACCTATAGGTCGTGAAGATACTATGTGACAAAGAAAAAAAAGTTTCATAACTTGTTGTGCGATAAGAATATGCGTAGGTGATCTTAATATATTTACGTGTTCTTTGGCAAATTTCTTTGATATTACTTACGTAGGTATTCATTGTAAATCCAGGTATATTACTACAAATATTATAAATGGTAAAATGTGTTTATTGGTTAGACTTCCTTTTACGCAGCAACGGATTCAACGGATCATCGTAATTTTATAGAATACTTTTATCCCAAAAAAATTAAAAAAACTCGTAAGTGAAGCTGCGGGAAGAGGCTAGTTTTGAAATAAATAAATAAAAATCAATGACACTTGACGTACCTATTCTCTACATCTGCATCACCGTAAAAGAGAAAGTAACATTGGTTTTAAGAACGCTCTGAGCCATTCATATGAAAACGTCAAAACCTGTGCGTACACCGTACTTCGTTTACTTTCACTCAGACTTCGCATTTGCTATTATTTCGGTACTATAACCTACTTATTACATACCTTTTGGTTTTAAGTCGACCGTGACGTTAATCGACTAGGTACTTTAATATGAAAATTTATAGCGATATGAGGTTTATGTTGATTTGTGCAATTCAAAAAAAAAGAGTCAGTTTAGTTTTTTGTCATTCTTTTTCAATACACTCAGCAAATCGCGATACAGTGAATTCCACACTGACTTGTAATAAAGCGCTGGATTCAACGTTGTGCTACTTTTTACCTGCCTGCGCAGAGCCAAAAGTAGGGTTATGACTTATGAGTCTATTATGTAATATGGAAGTTTTTTGTGAGACTAATCTTTCATATATGTAAGTCACAAAGTCGTTTACTGCTTTTTAGGATCCTCAGCATGCGGAAGATGTGACCAGCTGTAATTAAAAATAATATATTAATGGAGAGCAGTACTTAGACCAAAGAGTTCTGACGTCTACGTATTGCTCATAGTCAACAAGTCATGCTTTATAATTTTTTTACTGAGTATAGCATTATGTAACGTTTAATTATACAAAAGATGTGTATAATTAGCAAGGATGGTAATTAAACGAGTACTACCGTGCTAGTTATGTAATTTTGTATTATTTAATAAAATAATAGGCTAGTATCGTGTCTAAATAAGGCCGTGTGGGACATCGGTCCTATCTAAAAATTATATTCAAAGCAAATTATGTAAAAAAATATATATATGTCTATTAATTGTCTACGTATATTAGTATTAGATTATGATATTTGCATGTAACCAAAAACACTCATTTATCTGTCAGTCTATCTGTTGGTGTGTGTTGTAGATTTGTCCTTCTTTCACGTAGCAACGGAACAATCGAGTAATGTTTTGAAGGCAAGTTTATGACTTTGTTAGTGTAAATGTTTATCCGAATGGATTTGATTAATGAAAAAATCCAATGGCATTTTATAGTCGGTTTCCAGTAAACATGTTTAAACACTACTGATGCGCAGGTAACATATCCGTAGATCATATCCCCCGAGTCCGTTTTGCACTTGATACTTTTGTTGTTTTTGATTACTTTTGGTGCTTCAGACTAAAACGAAATAATCAAAACAAATCGTATGTAAATCATGGTAAGTATAAAGTGACACTGCCGCGGTCTTTCCATTGACGTCAATTGTAATCGATACGTAATGAAAAAAATTAAATAAAAGCACTGCTCAACTGCGAGTCGGTTTAATGTTTTTGGGGTTTCGTAGATGCCATTTAGTTTATCATATCGTTTCAACATGCAGGTGATAATTATTTTATAATAAGTATGCACATAACTTCTAACTTTCTTCTCTCTCCTAAGTAACTATGCTGTGCCCGACAGGGTCCATAATTGATACCTTATCTTATGTATACCAACTTCTATATGTATAACATTATGGAACGCAATGAAAAATTGAAATTTGAATTGAACTTCTTCGAAAAGGTTCGAACCTAAAAGCTCTAACTTGCCAATTGACTGTCATACCACTGATACCACTATCACGGCACAAAAATGATTTCTTAATTAATATCATACAAAAAATTTGTTAAATTATAAAAGTTTTCTTATAAGTAAGGGTTTCATTTCATCTTTGTTACGAGACCCTAAAAACAATGTGTGAACATAATTAATTTCTTTGTTTCGTAAATAATTTAAGGTCAAGTGCTCGGTCATTACTTACACTGCGATTCAATGAGACACATTCGTATGCGTCTGAGGTCCTGCGTTTTGTAATCTATGTTGCAAACAAAGCGCCAATGACCTTCTCATACCATCCGACTTGGTTTATTCGAATTTAAATTGCTTTTTTAAGTATAATATTTATGTGGGATTGTTTTAATTATGTTATGTGAGGTAATTGGAGCCCACACATGTAGGAAGTACTAGACTAGAATATTAAAGAGGTACTAGATAGGTTTGATAGTTATCTTGCCAGTGCCAAAAAATATCTACTGCTACTATAAGTGTTTTGGTAATTAATATTAAATAGCAGCACTGATCTCTGCCCGATATTTGGAAACAGGTTTACACATTGTGATATAACATGGCAAAAGTATATATTTTTTACTAAGTATATTTACATAAAATTTCATGGAATGTAATTATTTCACGTGTTTCACTTACACAATTCAAAGTGGGATGATATTTTTTGCCTACACCTAAAACTACAAGAAATTAACTGCTTACTGGCTTATAATTTGTTTTTATTTATTATAAAAAAACGTTGATCACCAACCCGCCTGTTGATAAGCAGCATTTACGGTTAAACTGTCAACTGACTTTAGGGTTTCAATTTGAGTGCATTGTGGTCCTGGCCATTCGGACCTTATGCGAATCAACTCGTTAATGTTGTTATTCAGGAAGAACTATTATGACCTCTCGTTGAATAGAACTATATATTGTAATAAAGGAAGCAACGTAATCTGTACGTTTAAATTGCTGCAATTTGTTTTATAAAGTCAATTTCATGCTTGTTGTGTGATCTACAACAGAATTTAATGAAGCTGAAAACATCTTTAATATTGTGTATTAAGATATTTTTAGCTATTAAGCATATTGGCAACCTATACTTAAATCTACCTCCTAAAATATTTTGTATTTATACAGTTAGAGGTTATATACTTTATTACCATTTTTTATTTATAAATAAAATAAAAAAGGAAAGAAAACATTTATTTTCGATTCGCACAAATACAAAAAAATTAATCATTAACAAAACATAATTATGATTTTACAAGCTATATAGCAAAATCGTAGCGTTGGTATTCTGATAGGTCCATTTAACTTTAAATTTAATTTAATTTAAATTTACATTAAAATACAAGATCATCTCTATAGAATTGTCATTTTGTAATAAATAAACATTAATTTTTCCTCAATTTTGTGAGGTGAACATCCAAGTAATTATTTGGTACGTTGACCTTACCTTTTATAAAGGGTTATTACTTCACCTGCCTAATAAATATAAAGATTATTCAGTAGGTAGATATTAATTACATAATTGTGTATGCTTTTGTATGCTTAATTGGTTCTGGCTTCTGTAAAACATTTAATACACCCAGAAAACTCTGAACTGTACGAATTTTGTGTGTCGACATTTAAAAAATATAGTAAACATTGTCTATATTGTGAGGCGTTTGTTAGTGGCTCTATGATCACACTATAATACCGCGATAGTTATCACAATCACTAAGGTTAAGCAACTCTTGATGCGGTTAGTAGATGAGTGACCATTTGTGGCATTTTGGTGTGTCTGTGCCGGGCACAGAGTCTGTGCCCTAGTTCAGTATGAAGTCGAGTTGAAGACCTTAAAAGTAGCTTAATATTCCAACTCCATGTAGCCACAAACTTTCCTCCACGGTATAATGCACTCGGTCATCCGTCAGTGTGCCGGACTATGACGTATTTTCTCTCATTTCAATTTGTGAAAGAAGATCTTTGTCCACCAGTTGGAATAGTATTGACTGGTTTAGTTATTTTATTATTAAACTATAAAACCTCCATTTTGTAATCCGTTAATTTTAATGTTAAACTATCCTTTATACATTAATACGTAAAGCGAAAACTTCGGATCCCTTTTTAAGAATATTATGCCATGCGCATGTAGTAAATTTGAGATTTAGTATAGTTAAAATTTTATATGAAGAAGAAAAAAAAAGTCGTGGTCATACCACTTGTACTGTTATTTATAATTAATTAGGATCACATAACGCTAATATTAACATACAATTAAAGTTTAAGTTAAGTTTTAAAATGCCTTTTATTATACCAATGTTCATTCTGTGTGTGTACATAAATAAATTAAGTGTTTTAACATAGAAACAGTCTAAACAATTACCCCCATCATTCCAGGAGCTAAAAACGTTCTACATGGTATCAGTTACGGTGATATTCGTCGTGGCGATGATACTTCAAATACCTCGCCTGAACGTGCCTTACTTGGTGAAGATGTGTGTGTTCATCGCCTGGGCAGCCTATGGAGTGCTGCCCACGCTGCATTGGACATACACTATGGGAGGATTCGATAACCCTATGGTCCAGGTATGTTTTTTGTCAACTTCTTCAAAACATCTTTCTAACAAACATCGAAAACAGACCGAAAATTTATTTTATAACATAAATAATATACCTAAATAAAATAAATATAAAATACATATATTTAAGAACATAATATGAAATTATCATATTATGTTATTAAATATATTTATAGTATTTGGAAATGTTAAGTAAGACCTTATATAGACTTTCAAATTAGTCTATGCCCGGACTAGTTTGGAATTGTATGAGATCTATGAAATGGCGACTTACATTCTCTTGTTATCACGCAAATGGATAATCCAGCTCCAAAAATCTTCTATCTTATTCTCATGATTTTTGTTAGTAAAGACTGCTAAAAGAAATAGCAATTATCTATAGTTCAGAGCGTGACAGTTACAGAATATTAATGTATGATACATAAACAATACTGTTGGCTGATATAAACATTGATCTGCATCAAATAATTGCTCCGTTTACCTCAAATTGAGGAAAGTGTCAATGTCAGCCGCATGGAAGAGGATTTTTTAATTATTTATCGATAAATTTAATCGTTATCTAATCGAAATAAAGCATATTTTTCAATGCTCGGGGAATGACCTCGGAGTATCAGATCTTATTTGCAACGCAGTATTTTGACCTGGCCACATTATATTTCATTAATAAAAATAAAAATTATCCTTATAATATAAATCAACTCTCAGTAGGCCGAATGGAATGCCAGGCGTTTGATGAAAAAGGTACTGCCAAAGCTTGTTAAAAACCTGCGCTTGATGTCGCGTGTTCAATTCCCACTTGATACAAATAATTGTGTGATTGACAGATATTTGTTTTGGTCCTGCATTCTGCATCAAAAGTAGCAATCTGGTTTTTCTAAGGAACGACACATAACGCCAGATAAATAATGTCCCAGTAGCCTAAATATTTTAAATACGCAAAAACAAATTAATACCTTATATCTTATCGATAATTCTTAATCCTATCTTACTTCCTACTAGACTGTAAGAATGCGAATTTAAATGATTAATACTCAATAAATAAATTAACCTACATGAAATTGTATGGAAGGCTGAAAAATATGCCCTGAAAAAAAAAACATAACTTTATCCTTGAATTTTTTCTTAACTACTACTTAAACTTATTACTAACTTAAATACTACTATGGTCTCTAGACCATAGATTTATAATTTTGGTAGTTTAAAATACTAAATCTATGGTCTAGACACTAGTGATTCTAGTCACAAAAAAAGTGATGTAAGAGGTAAGTATGAAAATCTATTTTTTCATCAATTGAAAGGAGCTATAGTATAGGTAACTATTTAATTATTATTTTTAGGACATTATAGAACTCGTTAAGTAGTCATTCGATCCAGAACTTAAGGACATTAAACTATACGGATAGGTAATTGAAATTAGATTTCTATTGTGTCTCATTTTCTCGGTTCTGACGAGTTATTTCTTTTTATTGCAGATGTTCTTCCCTAGAGTCATAGGGATGTACGTCATTAGTGGCACCGCCTTCATTATATACGCTTTTAAGGTATGTTGGAACTTGTCTTATTAAACATTTGGTCAATAATAAATATGCAATATTTTTTGGTATTAACTTTATAATTTTAAAGCAGTAATTGGTATTAACTACGCTGCAGTTGGTTTTAATTATGCAGCAATTGGCATTAACTATGCAGTAATTGAAATATAAACCGTAGAGTTATTGATATTTTAACCATGCAGCAATTGGTAGATAAACCATGCAGCAATTGGTGTTTTAAGCATGTAGCAATTGGTATATTAACAAAGCAATTGGTGTTTTAAGCATGTAGAAATTGGTATATTAACATAGCAATTGGTGTTTTAAGCATGTAGAATTGGTATATTAACAAAGCAATTGGTGTTTGAAGCATGTAGCAATTGGTATATTAACAAAGCAATTGGTGTTTTAAGCATGTAGAAATTGGTATATTCACCATGCAGCAGTTGGTGTTTTAAGCATGTAGCAATTGCAATATTAACCAAGCAATTGGTGTTTAAAGCATGTAGCAATTGGTATATTAACCATGCAGCAGTTGGTGTTTGAAGCTTGTAGCAATTGGTATATTAACCAATAACCATGCAGTAATTAGTATTGACTGTGCAGTAATTGGTAATAACCTATTCTTGCTGTTCTATTTAATTATAATAATATTACTTGACCAATTTAGATCTCGGAAAGATCGAAGGTGGCCTATTATTTGCAAAATGCAAATGTCATGTGAAAAGTGTAAGGGTCAATGTTGTAATAAGTAATTGTATGCTAAACAAACCACGGTAGCTCTGAACGGTTGTTATTTTGCCAAGACTTATGACGTTTTAATGCAAATAATTACTGGCAGGTACTCGTATCGAGTGAATTAGACGAATATTTATGACTTGTATTCCGAGTTCGAGCGTCATAAAAATAACTTCGTAGTCGGAAGCGCAGTTGCTGTGCATGAGGTTTATGGGGTCTGTTTTATTGGTTGTATTGCGAGTCATCATTCACCATAGAAGCTAGAGACTAAGAATTAAAAAAACATTTTTCAGTTTTTTTTCTGTAGGTATAAAAATGTCGAAAAAAACACGTTTCTTGTATAAGTTAATTAATGCCGATTTAGTCGTGATAGCCTAGTGGTATGACCGGTGACTGACAAGTCAGAGGTCACAGGTTCGAACCTGGCGTGCACCTCTGACTTTTCCTAAGTTATGTGCCTCGGAACTACATAAAGCCGTTGGCCCCGAATGTCATGACGATCTTTAACAGTCGATATAGGGGTGAAACCGCGTGTTTGTCAGCTAGTACCTAACATTTAAATTAATATCTTTACAATACACGGTCTTCTTCATCGTATGGTTGATAAACAATCTGGTGTCAGAGTTTAAACCGCTCGTAGTTCTCTGACATAGCTTTACACACCGTTGAAAAATCTCTAGTGTACTGGTTTCCTCAAGATGTTTTCCTTCACTGTTTTAGCAAGTGATAATTATTTTCTAAAACGCATATGAATCCGAAATGTTTCGAACCTACGGCCTATGACTTGGCAGTCCAAACCAATCACTAAGCTATCACTGCTTCTAAAAATTATACAAGACATAATTATGATTAAATTATAATGTTGTTAATTTCAGGTGCCCGAACGATGGTTCCCAGGCAAAGTGGACTACATCGGTCACTCGCATCAATGGTGGCATATTTTAGTACTGGGAGCTCTGTACTACTGGCACAACTCGGGCATGATGTATGTTCAGTACAGAATGAACCACGGCTGTGCCAATACCATGCGAATCTTCTAGACATTAATTATTATACAACTAATAGTTAATTATTCCTTTAGTGAGGATCTAAATGCTCAAAAAATGCGGATTTTGCCTTATTTTTAAACCAGAAAAGCCTAGCTTACTGGGTCGTAGGAAAATACGCCTTATTTCTAAAGAACCTGATGCCTTATTGCATTGAAACTTTTTAAGTATTGTTAATGGTTGAGATGCTTTAGAATTAGCTACTGCCTAATATATCCTCTTTAATTGGAGAGTAGTGGAAAATTTTAATAATGACGACTTTTATCAAATCTGATGAAAGCCACGGGGCTGATTGCAGATGGAAAGAAAAAAAATTTTATTAGGACGACTTTGAAATTACATGACAAAAAAAGGTGTCGTCGCTACCAGAGCCATTCTTTGAACATATTGGTTACAAAGTAGGTATGTGATTTTATTGCTAGTACTTAATTATTATAAAAATTAAATTTCACCCCTGTTATAAGGTGCTTAGATAGAAAAAAGCCATTTGAAATATAACTGAATCGTAAAATATCTGTGAAGTAACGACATATTAGGGTCACTCTTTGAAAAACGATAACATTTTCCTTTTAATTCTTTACCGTAACATATTTATTTCAAATAATATTTCTACTATCTCAGCTTGATCTCAGCACGTTACAACTCCAGCAGATTAGGTTTTAATAATAATTATTATTAATTAGCAATACAGTTGGATTTCATTCTTAACTTTTAGTGACAGAGAGTGACATGCTTTATTTTATGCCAATATTTTTAAAGAATGACCCATCTTTGTTCGAAGAATGGTCCACCTACTGAATATCATTGACATTCCAACAAGATTAGTATCTTGAAATAAATGCCTTTAAAATGGCATTTAAAAAAATGCTCATAGTGTACTGGTGCTCTAAAAGTGCGTTCTCAACGAGAGTATTCGTTCGGGAGCGTTCACGTGTTTCCAAATTAAAATTCCATTGCGAGCAAAAAGTCGTGATGTTGCAAGCGTTGTTAAAATTTAATTAGTTTAACATGTTAAACTTTGCTTAGCACGTACTCAGATGAATTCGGAGATAGTTTCATAAATACTCATCTTGGAAGTAAAGTCTTAAGTACGTTCTATAGATAGCCGAGGAATTTTTTGACGTTATGTTACAATTTTCATAGAAATCAATAGGATCAATCAATAGAATATTATTTTTAATTTTATTGTTTGAATATTTTATGTAGAATCATCAATTACATTTCTATCACTACATTTCTTATAGATATTATAAAGTTGAAATACTGATAAAAACTAGCAATGCATTCCGTTTAAACTGCTAAGACTGATACGGGCCCGTTTTATTTATTTAGATTTCAAGGTAATTTTATTTTTATTACCATTTTTTTTTAGATTAATTTGAGTACCTAACCACAAATTTTAATAGAAAACTACTCAGTAATCTCTTATAATCATGACAAAAAAAAAATTGTATGAATCTACTATTGTGGTTTTTCTATAGTTTAAAAAAAAGAATTAATGTAAATAGACAATTGGGTGATCATTTTAAAAACAAATCATGAATAAATTATGAACTTATATTTCATTAACTTTTTTATTTTAAAAGTGGTGTTTGTTATACCTAGAATTTTTTAACATCTGTGATTTGATTGTGAATGTTATTTGTATTTTTAATTATTAAGTTAGTTATTTATATTTGAATTGTGTAAGTAATTGTTTTTATAATATATTTCTATGGTTTGGGAGATGGGTATTGTATGTTGAAACTTAAATTATTTAAAAATAAACGTGTTGGTTTTATTTTACACCAGTACCTAACCGGTTTTTTTGTACAGCTTGGCAAAAAAGAGTCTGAGGCGGTGACAGCTGGAACTAAAAATAAAAATCTTAAAAACTAAGTTTGTGAGTACTAAATAACATAAAAATGATTCATTTGATTATAATTAATGACAAAATACTCGTCATAGAAATATGTAAGCACTAAATTACTTGGAATTTTTTTTCCAGGCTCTTTTTTGCCAAGCTGCAACTATAATGTAAAGCGCACAAATAGGTTTAGTTTTCTTTGTCTTAACAATTTAATACGAGGTTTAAAGGAATTATTAATGTATCCGTTATTCATTCAAGAGGTAGACGAATTTTAAAATAATAGTTCCTTGAAATCAATGACGCTGACGCAGTAAATTATTTAGGTAATAGTTTCGTGTTTTTTATATTTAAAGCCTTGCAAATAGATAACATAAAGCTGTTATTAAAGTTTTACAATTGTTTTCGAACATTTATATTAATAATTATTATAATGAACCTGGCGAAACTATAAATTATAAAGCGCTATTATAGTGCCATCTAGTATTCAGTAGCGACAGTAGCTATGTATTGTACTATGACAGCGTCGTCCAAACCAATGTCGTTGCGTGATTACGCTATTGCATACTAGATGGCGCTAGCAGTAAAATAAACCTAATTGAAAGTGATAAAACTTTCGAGCCGGTCTTATTTATATGAAAACTTTTTACTTGGGATGTAGATTTGACGAATGCAACAGTTTTTTAAAATTTTACGTGGTATTAAGGAAAAGGTGGGCAAATTTCTTAGAAATCCATCTAGAATATAATAAAACGCTAGTTTTTGTGTGTTTATAATGACTGTATAGGTACTAAGCCAATAGAAAAAAAAATGCCGATTAGATAATCAAAATTCTATTATACCTTTTACATTCGAACTTGGTTTACGTCTTTGAGTTTACGTGATTCTGCACTGAAATGAATTATCACTCGCGGTGAAAGATAAAATTGTGAGGAAACCAGCATACCTGAGAGAATCTCGAAGTTGTGTAAAGGCATTTCAGAGGCTAACGGGAGGCTTAAACACTAACACCAGGTTGTTTATCATCCATACTATATTAATGAAGCAGTGTGATTGCTTTCAGAAGTTGCATGGCAAAGCCACGAAACAAAGGGCATAGCATAGCTATAGGGCCCTATACATATAATTTCATAAATTTGCCTACAGGACTGGACTTGGAAATTTTGACCATCCGCCTCTTAGTTACACCCGCGAAGTAAATACATTTGCTTCGTGGTTATACCTACCTACCTACGCATGCGCGATAGCTGAGTAACAGGTTCGATTCCCGGACATTTTTAGTACTTATTGTAGTAACTCGCAGCGAGCTTATGTGGTGATTAATGCTCGATCCTTCTCTCTAGAAGCCTTTGCAAGGTTCATGAAGTCTTGCTCAGAGACAGTGCAATGTAGAACAGTAACAGCGCGATACAAAAGTATAATTATATATATTATAATTATAGTACCTACCTACATACTATAAAAAATAATGCTCGTTATGTTTCTCAACCAAATATATAAAGACGCGAAAGATCATATTTTCAATATGTTACTACTACAATTATGTTGTAAATTGTTTAGCCTTCTTTAGCCGTCTTTAGCATCGGTAGGTACCAAAGATATTGGAAAGAAGGTAGGTACCTAGTAGGTACCTATTAGATTTTGCTGGCTTTTGTATCTTCACAAAGATATCACTGGAAAAGTGGAAATAAATGCTTCAGAGAGGCAAAGTTACATTCACTCAACTGCAAACGACTATCAACAAAAACTCATTAAAAAAAATCTACAAACAAGCATTCCAATTATCCAATACCTCGAAAATAAAATTGAAAAAGCTGAACTCTAACAAACAAAATATACCTAGTGATGGTAGTGATTTCACATATCAGCGAGTACGTATCCTTTTAGTTGTTGCATAAATGAATTCTGTCAACGAACGCATTCGCGCTCACACACCGAGTAAATCGAAAGGTTTGGAAATGGAAAAACAAAAAGATAAACGACCCAATATTTTCATTGCGCCGATGAATTGCTCCAGTGTTGATTCAGCGTAGTGGAAAATATGATGCCTACATACGATTTTTTGTCGCATCGCCCGTAATCCTGTCTGGATGAGCGATGTTCAAAAGATTCGACGATAAATAAAATTGATCTCTTTTTGGCTGTACCTATTTAGATTGGTGGGTAGAGGTGCGGTTAATTTATTTTATCACTGAAAGTTAATTGCGCCCTGTCTACGAAACGAAACTGAATGCACGAAAGGGTTTTTAAGTATTGATAAAGCTTTGCGAACTCTGAATGCTGAAATTATTGATAGTAGAGCGACTTTACAAGCAATACTGAGAGCGACGTAAGCGCTAATAAAATATAGGTACATTCCAATAGAAATTAGAAGATCAAGTATTCCTTTGGCTTATATATTTTAGTGTCGCCTTAGCGCATCGAGTGTCTCCTTAGCGTATGGAGCGTGCTAATTGCAAACGAAATTTGATTTGATTTTAATTTGATTTATTAGACCCAATATCAATAAAATTTTGTAAACATGATCTAGAGGTTAGATTTCCTAATAATAGATAGATAGTAGCTATTGTAATAGAATTTTAATTAAAATAAAATACCTAGGTAGGTACTTTAATATAAATCTGACAGACCACAGACACAGGTATTATTCTCTAGATCTAGTGAACGAAATTTCATTATTTTATTTGGGTAATACAAATTAATATCCAACTTAGTTTGCGTTTAGCGCTAAGCGTTCGGGGGACACTCTTCTTAATAAATTAAAACAATCATGAAATCAAACAAACAGAAAAACAGTGTGTCAATTAAAATCAGTCTAGTGTATTTGATTGGCAGTTGTAAAATGCTGCATGTGTGTGGTGTCACAAATTAGCTGGGCCAGTGCGCGACACCAATCGAGCCCTGCGGCGCGCTGTTCCCGCGGGACGTCGGCGCTGACGAATTGCCGCACTATTGACGTCGACGTCAGCGCCTCGTCCACGTCACGTGTCATTTTGTGTTACATTAGGTACTGATAACGTGTTTGATCTTGTATCTCCGTCAGCTCCCGGCAGTTGGTCGATTATTATCTTATTTTTCACACCGTCTCTCAATCTGTTGGTACAGATAAGAGAAAAATATAAGCAAAATAAAAGCCTTAGAAGTAGGTACTTACCTACCTTATTAAATATATAATAGGTATTAAGTAACTTTCATACGAAAGGCTGAGGATTATACATATAGGTAGGTATCTACTTAGTACCTATAAATGGAGACGACTTCAGACAATGTCGTAGGTACTTTTTTTTTGTTTTGGTCCCAGGTCTTGGAGAATGCCATAAGGATGAGAGAGCTTGGATAGCGTCAGACTGTCACACACTCAAAATTTCCCCGTGTTTTTTAAAAAAACAGACACACCAGACACACCCACACCCTTACCTTACCCATTACCTTACCCACACCTACACAGGTACCCTTTCTTAATTTTATTGTAGTTTTTTTTTCTCATTTAGGTGTGTAGGTATCAATACACATTATATTATAGTTAACTAACAACAACTAGTCCGTAGTCCAAGTACCAAACTTACATCTCGTCAAAACTGAGTAAGTAAGTACGCAAAATGTTCAGTGCGCTAATCTGACGGCTTTGCGTGCTCTCTAAGGCACGGTGCAAATGATATTTATATTAATATGCGCACATAAATTTACGAAAAGTCAGAAGTGCATGCCTTGGGTTTGAACTTGATATATCTGACTTCTGCATATACATAACATAGGTTTAGTTTAGATATTTCAATATAAAAACGTTCGGTTAAAAACGTAGTTTAAAAAAAAAACAAATCTACGGGTTACTTGTATTTCCATTGTTGTGTCGTAATAACTTATCTTGTTACCATTTACTGATGACTATCTGTAAAGCTATTACGTTTATACATTGCACCATTGACTTTTGTAATAACATTTGCTAATCGCGGTTAAAACTCGATTATTAGCATAAAAGCGGCATGCATTGCGCGCCCGTCCGCCCACCGGCAGATGCGGAATCAAACATTACACTTTATGGCTTCTCTATGCTAATATCTACAAACTTTTTTAATTCATCAAAGACTTTTCGACTGACGCTGTAACTATTTTTTATTTCCAAAAAAAAAATTAGGGCACGCGACTAACTGTGGGTGACAAAAGTATAAATCATCCGGTTTTTGTATTCAATTAATATAATTGATGATTCTAAATTTTCGGGATTTAAAAGCTATTTAGAGGTCTTTTAGATTGTGTTAATTAATGACAGAGAAAAAATATTAGCTACATTTGAACAAATCTTTTGCAAAAACTCGGATACAACTTAATGCTATATGAAATTTTGTTCTCTACCTTCGTAAACATGAGGATCGATGACCATTTAATATGAAAAATTGTATGTCTTTTATCATTAAACTTGAAAAATTGAAAGAAAATCCCAAGAAAATCTTAATTTATTGCGGAAAACCCATAAAATTGAGGAAGTAGGTAATTTGCCGACAAATTACCTACCACTAACACGCGTAACTAATTTACTCGCGATATTTTAGCAAATAACTCACAATTTGAACATCGCAGTGGGTGTTTGTTTAATAAACAAAATATATAGGAGGTGTATGTAGGTGTGTGAAGGGAGGTAGGTTCGCCATGATTAATCACGCTACATGAATATGCATGAGAGTTAGGGCTGTCAGCCAGGGTCGCGCCCGCGCCGTCTTTAAACAATATCAAATTAAACATGGAGGAACATGTACTCTTACCTGTATGTACCTACATAAAACATTCAGGTTTTATTCCTGATTTAAAGACTTAGGCGTTTTTCAGTACCTTCATAATGAATTTAAATTTCTTAGCGTATGTGAATCGTTCCCCTTTGTTTTATGAAATTTTGAAACATTAACTTATTACCTGCTTTTGATCAAAGGGTTCATTACTTTAGTAGTACATACGTGTCTACATGACTAGCTACTTTGACTTTGTATGTCTTAGGAAATCTTTTTTATAAAAACATTACCCTTTCCATGCAGTTGGGAAACAACTCGTAGTACCTACCTATAAGTTTGAAGGCCTTTAGAAATCATGAAGGCTAATGGAAGACACGCAAAGAGTGTCATTTGAAAACATCGTGGTGGAAGCAGAGATAACATCATGAGAATTGAGAGATGACAGATCTCCTGAACTTGAAATCAGTCACAACGGGCTGCCAATAATTCCAAAAAAAAAACAAACAAACTCATACACCGTCACTATAAAAACTATAACAAAATAAAATTGAAATACAAAACCAAAAACAAGCACGCGACTGCACACCGCACGGTAAACACGGAACGCGAAATTACAAACGCCTCCCATTATTATTTCTGTGAGCATTATCATCTAAATCGCATCGCGCCACCATTTACGGTGTTTAGGTATTTGCACACTATTGTTAGTGGCGTTGTGTATAAAATAAACATTTGTTACGGCAGAAGGGACCGGCCAACAATATCGGGCGCGCGTATATCCCAAATTACCATTAGAATGGAGCCCGCTGATGTATGGCCGCCGTTGCTTTACTTTGCACCAGGTCCACGCTCTTTCATCATGAGTATCGGTTTTGGGATATTAGAGTTAAACTACACACACGTATGCACTTTGTACATTGTATACGGAATTTTGTGGTTCTCCTCGCAATTTGCTTTTGGAATGGTCTTTTAAACTTTTTATTTGCTTATTTTCAAATTAATTTGAGGTGGACTTGTCTATCTATTTCTACGTAATCAATAATAAATCCTACCGTATTTTTATTTTTGAATATTACTTTATACTTTTTTTATTGCATGCCTGATAACATTAAACTTTTTGCAAACATGACATCAATTTTATTATACGTTCGTCAAAAATATACCTTTGCCAGAGAAACTCAACAGACTATATAGTCTTCAAAACAAAATTTAATGCATAATGGATGAAATAAGACTGCTCTCTTTGAACACCACTCAAAACAATTAAATAATAATGCAATCTGGGAACGATATTTGCTTTGTAAATGTCGTAACGAGGGGGTGGTTGATGAAATCTAAACTGAATTTACACGGGGCGTTGCGTTTGTCGCGAGGATGACACGAGCCTTAAATGAGAGGATAGTTGTAGAATAAATAGTAGAAGAGGGATTGATTACTTGGTGGACGGCACGCGGCGTGCACGCGCGCGTCACGTGCCGAGCACGTCGCCTCCGCACCTCGCACAGACTCCCCCATGTAGCCCCCGGATATTCGCGGGAAAATGAGGGCATTTATAATTCGAACAGGAAATATTACACGCTAATTTTGTCACATTTTGGGGAATAGATTGATTTTCTGCGGCGTGTTAGGATTAAGTTATTTATAAATTTGATACGGTAATGACGTGGAATTTTGTTTGTTTCAAATTACATTAACGTCTAACGTGAAATTTGATTGGATACTTTAACCTCTTAATTAATAAATTGTTACAAAATGTCATTAAAAATCTTAAATCAACACAGTAACACACTCGCTAAGTAGCTGTTTTTTTACTTATATCTTTAATAGGAATATGTCTTGATATTTTTTCTCATGAGGTTTAAGGTTAAGATCTTTAAGCTATTTTACAAATACTCCTTAAAACTGGCAACTTTATATTACTCTTAACAAAATTATATTACAAATGAAGTAGTACCATCCAATTATTTACTTTGCAAGACAGTCACAATCACTACGACGGATAGTTAAAACCCAACAACAATATATGCCATAAATTCAATCGTAATTATATGTAGTGGAAGTAACTACCCGGGTAAACTACAGTTATAGCCTTAGAGTATATAAGAAAAAAATAGAGCAACCCTATAGAAGTATGAACCGTGAGCACGGGTATGAACAACGCGGCCGCGACACGAGCTCCGTTTGCGATCATACCTCGATCGACTGCGGTTCAACTAGGCTCCACGAGCGAAAAAGTTAAATTTTAGCTTATATCATGGTTAACTGCTGAGTAAAATTTTGAAAAACGTCTAGAAAACTTAATTTGAAAAAATGACATTTTAACATTTCTATGGCGTGACCTGCTTTCGCTCCGCACAAGGCAATGTGGTTGACGTTATCACTCTATATTTTCTTGAATACTCTATGGTTATAGCTTTACGAGCTATGTGATTGAGTCGAACTACTTCGTTAGAGTCTCTCAAACTCCTTGCTTTATTGCCACTGCGGACAATTAAACTTTAGTCATGACAATTAAATTACTAATTATTTTGTTTTAAGACGTTTAAATAGAATTTGTGAAGCTTGGCCATTGTATGTAGATTGGGGGTTTGTGGATAGTGTTTTTGAACTGTTGTTTGTCTGTGTTGTTCTCAAATGGATCGTTCTTGGGAATTAAATACCGTTCCCTCTGAAATAGCGGCTGGCGATGTATTTATTCTAATACTTATTATAATCAGTGATAGCCTAGTGGTATGGTATGATCGTTGGACTGTCAAGTCAAAGGTATTAAAATCTCTGACTTTTCGTAAGTTACGTGCGTATTATATATTAATTATAACCTGCTCCGTGCCTAGGAAAGCACGTTAAGCCGTTGGCCCCGATTGTCATGAAAGTCTTTGACAGTCGATTCAGTAACCTCATAAAATCCTGACAACTGATCTAATCTTAGGATATCGTCTCTATTTCTTTGGGTTGCGGGGGTCAGATAGGCAGTCCGTAGAAAATTGATATTCAGCTGCATCTGGTTAGATTAGAAGCCGACCCCAAGAAGTATTGGTAATAATAAGGCTAGGAGTCTGATGACCTATAAGTTTTAGATCTTGGCAAGAAATTTTCTTTCTGCAAATTGTAGTAACAAAATGTTGCTGTCTTCTCGCTGGTGAGAAGACAGCAACATACTGTGAGAGCGTTGTATCTTCCGTCGTATCAGCTATATTACGAGCTACAGTCAGTGGTCAACAACAGTTAGACTTTACCACATCTGTATTTTAATATGTCAAGCGAAAACTGTGGATCCCTTTTTAAGAATATTGCGCGCACGGGGGAGTGTGAAACTTGGCATAGTAAAAGTTTGTATGGAGAAGAAGTGCAAAAAGCTATACCTAATTTCTAAAAAAACTAAAATAGATACGGTCGAATTTGGACTATTGACTGGACCACTAGTCGGTTTTGAAAACGACAAAATTTTGCGAGTTTTATACCTACTTATTCGTTTAAAACATACTTAGTACTACAATGTAGTTATAATGTAACGAAAACAAATTAACTGTCCGTGTCAAATAACTGCCACTTCATACGTATATCCTATTTTGCGGGAATGGGCAGCAATAAATTAACTCCAGAAATATAGCCCCAGAATTAAAGATAGCTTAACTTCGGCATTAAACTGATTGTATTTTTTTTACTGTCTGGTTGGTCTAGTGGTAGCAAGCGCAACTGCTGAGCATGAAATCCTGGGTTCGATCCGGTCGGGCAAAGTGTTATTGGGTCTTTCAATTAGGAAATTCTCAGTAGCTGCACGGAGTCTAGAATTGTGCCCGGTTGATGGTATTTGGCTCGCCCCCTATTACATGGGACTTATAACATCCGGTGAAACGTGTGTACTGCATACACCTCTGCCTATTTAGTATGTGTTTGTACAATTCAAATTGCTCTTATGTTAGCTTCTACTACCTTCTAACCTTCTTCTTTTGTGCATCTACCATGTTTCTATCTCTGCATCACCCTAAGGTCAACTGGTAGAGAATACCTATGGCATTAAGTCCGCCTTTGTACACTGTTATTGTACATAAAGATTAATTAATAACCCCCTCTGGAGAATACAGGCGTGAGTCTATGTTATGTTTATGTATATTTTTTTACAAGTCGTGTTATTTTCAAACCTTTTTAAACGGTTTTACTTAGCATGACCTGTTTATTATTTGGTTCAAATTTAGTAATTGATATTTCACCCCCTTCCTGTTGACAGATTGATCTGATATTTGGTACACAGCATTTTTACGTAAAAAAAAATTACTTATATTATTTATATTGATATCAAATATGTATACCTACTTATTTGCAGTTAGCTTTGCGCTTTTGTTATTTATATAGGTACCTACTTTTCTTAACTCCAATTGATTTCTTTCGTGATCACATAGGAAAGAGATAGCAATCGTAATGAAAGGCGTCTCTCTAAATAAATCAACAACTGTCTGGTGACCGCATTAAAAGATAAAATCGTAATTTGCGAAGTTAGTGGCGGGAGGGCCTCGCAAATTAATTTGAGGCCTAAGAGGCCGGTGATTGTAAAACCCTTTGTTTTTTTCTTGATTGTCTCGTCACAACCGCTACATAAGCGCGAAGTCTTGCGTTCAATTCTCGGATCAGAGAAAGTGTTATTAGATTTTTCCTTTAAGAAATGTTTAATAGTCTGGAATTATGCCTGGGCAACAGGTTTGCCTCCTATTAAATGGGATTTTATCATAATATTATGGGACTTATAACATAGCCGGCGAAACGTGGGTGTATTGCATACACTTCTGCCTACCTCTGTGGGGAATACAGGCGTGAGTCTGTTTTATCATAATTAGCGAAAGTGTAGGTGTTATATACCTTTGCTTAATACAATCGTGATGTTATGTTCACTTCGATAATCGGAAAATGTTTGGTGCGACTAAAATTAAGTTTCCATACAGTGTTTATGTAGCATGGACGAATAGCTTAGTAGTAGTGCGACTGAGGGTTCAAATCCCCGTAATCGATATTTTCTTTCTAAAAAAAATCGAATCTTAGTGTTCGTATATTTACTACTTACTAATTGAGAAAAGTGTTTATGTATTTATGAGCAATAAATTATAAATAAAGTTAGATATGCTAGCTCTCTACCTACCTACTCCATACAAGGGGTGAATGTAACGATTATAATCCGAGATGGTTTAATGTAGAAGAGAATTTCGATTCTGATGACGATGCTAACGCGATCAGGGTTACAGACTGTATAACAACAGTTTACGTAGCTGCTGTCGATAAACGTATCTACAACACTCGATATCATCGAAGTTTAGCCACTCCCATACTTTGTCAATCACTGATAACGTATTATATTTATAGATATCATGTTGTGTACAAAAAAACATTAAAAATCATCTGGCGGCCATTTTGGCACATGACACAATTTTCCGGGGTACCTACTAAATTGAAGAATTGTTAGTTTGTTATTTTGAGTGAGGTAATATTGGGAAGCAGGTCTGGACGATACCGTTCAAAAACTCGTTTACCTTCAGTGTTAATACTTTAAAGATAGGTGGATCTCATTTGATGGTTTGAGTAGGTTCGCGATCAAACTACAAAAAAAAACTAAATAGCTATAAATAAAAGAATGACCTAGTCGTGCATCAAGGTCCTCTTTTAATTTAATAATTTTAAAGACAAATATAATAAATGAATATGGTATCATCACTAATTGTATATTTTTTTATTTATTAATATACTTATACAAAATTAAACCTTGTACACATTAAATATTATACAATTGCCTATAAAAAAAAATATAAATAAAAAACATTTTACATAAATGATTACAAAAAAAATGTAAGGATAGGAACTCCTTAGCATCATTAAAAACAATAAAATATAAAAAAAACGTTTTACATAAATGATTAGGTACAAAATAATGTAAAGATTCCTGTTGAATATTTTACAAAGCTCAAACGGTAAACCCAACATATCCTACGTATAGGAGTTAACAAAGCGTGTACCACAGGTTTGTAAATTACGTAATGGTGTTGTTCACAATAAAATAAAGAGGGTGTTTTGTGTGGGTGCACGTTTACCCAGCCCGGGGCAAAAGCTTCTGTCTTGGCGTTCGTGTTGCCGGCAAAGATCGTCTTCATTGTGATACCGACTTCGAATCTGCATAATTTCCATTCATTAAAGCAACGAAATGATTAATAATAGGGATCTCTGTGCCTACGTCCTTTAGTTGCACCATCAACTTTGAAGAAAGCAGGACACAATTTGAATTGGAAAAAAATCCTTAAACTTGGTATAGAAAAATTGGTAAAATGTGTAATATTTTGTTGGGTTTCAACTTTTTCGTGTCTATACGCGCGCAGTTAATCAAAATATAATTTAGAATCAAACCAGCACAGCAGATATTCCAACGGTCAGTGAAGTTTAATTTTTTTATTAATTTGTTGTGAACAGAGAGGAGTGGAAGGAGGGAAGGGAGGCCTTAGCCCTGCAGTGGGAAATGTTTGGCTCATAATAATAATAATAATAATTCAATTTTAGTGTTGAAAGGCAGGTGCCGTTTTCTTCCGGCTTTAATAGAGGTTAACCGATCCACGTAACACCCATCTCCATAGACCAGTATTTTTTACCATATTTTTCTGCAATAGTCCTGCATCTGCCGGGGACAATCCAGGACTTCATTCCTATAGTGTAGCCGTGTGGAGTCTCCGGCAAGTGCCCCATCCCATTTTAGATTAAAGTTCTCAAAGGGGCCTCTGCGTGTTGGACCTGTGTCCCCAGGCAAGCCCTCCAAAGGACCGGGTCTCTTTCTTTTGAAAGAGAGCCCGTGAATTTAAAGAGATACAAATAACAATAATAATGTTGTTAATTAGAGGCTTACGCACCTTACAGCAACCATACCATAAAGAAAGAGTACATCCTCTGATTTGAAGTTTACAAATCCATCTGCAATATTGTATAGTGCAACCGCATATTGCAAATTACCTATATCGCGTCAGTTTTTGTAATTAATTAAAAATGCTAATATCATAATTATATCAATTATCAGTGCCTGCCTGTGACTGCCAAGTCAAAGGTCGGAGGATGGTTGTTAGGAGGACTATTAGGATGTGCATGTGCGTATTAGAAATTATATAGTGTTGTTAATTTAGGAATTAGAAGTAAGGTGGTTTAGTTGTTTTTATATTTTTGTTTTTGGAAGGGATGGTGTTCATGAGTGTCACGATGAGGGTGGCATATCATTTAAAACCCTCTATAGTTTAACATCCTATCAGCAAAATTTGTTTAGTACAAGACCAGACAAGTATCAAAAAACTACTTCGAACATGGTCACCGTACACGAAGACGTAACAATCGAGTGAGATTTTAGCAAAATATTATCTTGCGAGTTCCTATTCCTATATTAGAAAATTAAACGAGTATTGAGGAGCTAACGGCTTGAATATTCAAAGGGAATAAATTAAGGGTAATAGAGGCGAGGCGTCGTCAAACAAAAAAAGGGAAAACAAATTGTTTTGCGTACATCATGATGAGTTACTTCGTACCTACTGTTATGTAAAATTTATGCTGTTTATAATATAATTTTCTATGAATAATCGGTTTCAGTTTTGTAGTGAATGCTAATGAGCTAGACTCGGCTAGAGCGTTAACTTACCTAATAATGAAAATATTTAATGAGAAACTCGCAAAAACAATTGACTCGTGCCGACTGCCATGCCATCGCTTTACCTAAGCCAAGGAGTCCTACTCGCTTCAGTTGAAATTACGAATTTCTCTACGATACGATAATATACGATACGAGTAGGTTTACGCACTGCCACTTACTGCACTCCAAACTTTTCACCTAGGTCAGTTGTATTTGAGAGTTTCTAATTTTTTTCATTTAATAAGCAAAACACGTGCATATACATGTAAAAAACATTCAAAAAAGCTAATATTGAGTTTTAATATTACGAAAAGCAATTACAGTAGGTACTGCAAATCCAAGGCTCTAAGACTCATGGAGTCATTGGAGCCCCGTTGTTCCTGCTGGAGGCGAAACGACAAGTAATTGTTATCGATAAAATAAATTATTTTTTTATAATTACCGAAAGGTTATAATTACTAACTCCTTTTGCATGTATGTCAATAACGGAATTAACAAATGCAAAAGGCCTCCAATAGGTTAAGCAAATTTCAGTACCTTACTCTACATTAAACCTGATTGAATTTTACAATGAAATGATAAAAAAAATTAGATTCAGTTTAAGTGGACTTAAAAAAACTTACAGATTGTCGTTGTTTTTCTCAAATAGTTTTAATAAGATAGATAGTATAATGACGTAAAATATTTATATAAAAACTAGGCAATAATGACATTGGTATCAAGGTATTAGTGCCGAAACTCGGTGGCAAAGATAACCGTTTAGATTTATTGCTCATTTATTGCGCCAGATAACAGTGCACTGCGCGCGCACTAATCCGACTCATGTGAACCGATGTTATTGGTATGTAATGACAATTATTGTATAGGGTTAAATCAAATTAGTGAGCGAAACTTTACAGGCATGCTAGGAATTGATAATATATTACTTAAAGAAGAATAAAAAAAAAAAATAAAAAAAAAAATTCTCTATACCAAAATAATAATAAATCTGCCTGTAGCTATCCTACTGTGGGGCAAAGTCCTCTTCTCATAGAGAGAAGGATTGAGCATTAATCACCGCGCTATGCTAGCTCACTGCAAGTTGACGATTTCAGACCATTAAAAGTCTAGGTTTCCTCACGATGTTTTCCTTCACCGCCGTTAGTTAGGTAGTTGTGTCTTAGATTAGTCCTCCTGATTTTGGTTACAGCAGCCAATCTCAACAGAGATTACGCAGGAGATATTCGCACAAGTGCAATGTGCGCACACACATGTGCACCCCTTATACTTTCACTCTCATAGTCTGATGGGAAGGCAATATGACTCGACCGGAGAGAGATCAGGCGCAGGGCCAATAGCTTTACGTGCTTTCCGAGGCACGGAGCAAGTGATAACTGTTTAACTATCGCATGGAGCCGACGAAGCGAAACAAATGATTTCATTTTGTTTCTAATTTCTCGGCATTTGACGGTATTTAATTTATAATATGCATGTAACTTATAAAATGTCTGAGATGCCCTTTGGGTTTGATCTTGAGACCTCTGATTTGCCAGTCGGCAGTTATGACCGCCGACTGGCAAATCGTTATAATGGTTATGGCGGAACATAATGAGAAGGAGTTGAATAATAAGAATAATATAAGAGGAGTGTCTCCTGAGCGCATTCCATACAAGCGTAACGTTGATCTTAACTTTAATATTACCCAATTGAAATCAATAAAACTTTGTAAACAACATCTAGAAACTAATAGATTGTGTCTGTGGTTAGTTAGATTTCCTAAAAATAATATTTCAATGGAATTTTGAAATAATATATTGAAAATCTGCAGACCACAGCTAGTTTTACGATACAAAACATAAACACCTTCTACAACTCTAAATTTCGAATCTCTATCTAATCGGATTCATGTGCGTTTAAGAAATTGATTATCACTTGTAAAATAGGTGAGGGAAAACATCGTGAGGAAACCAGAAAACCTAAGAGATCTTTCTGCGGCGTGTAAAGCCACGTCACAGGTTTATGGGCGATATAAATTCTGATGGCAGGTTGTTCATCACTTGTACTTATGATAAAATAATCAAATTTTTTTAAGGTTTTATTGGCCCAATACAGTTGTTGCTTTGTAAACCTGCCAAATTTTAGGAGGTAATAAGGTTCGTGAAACCGAACTACTTTCTCCAAGAATAACAGATCGAAATCTGAAAATCGAAAATTTAACTTCTCATAACATATCAAAAGTGAGTCACCGGTCAATTTGAGATTTTCAGATTTTGACCTATGTTCCTTGGGGAAAGTTGTTCAGTTTACCTTCTAAAATTTGGCAGGTTTATAAAGCATCACTCTTTATGTCTCTTTATGTCTGACTGCCTCGTTGGTCTAGTGGTAGCAAGCGCGAATGCTGAGCACGAGGTCCTGGGTTCGATCCCCGGGTCGGGCAAAGTGTTATTGGGTTTTTCCATTAGGAAATTCTCAGTAGTAGCACGGAGTCTGGAATTGTACCCGGTTAATGGCAATAGGCTCGCCCTCATGGGACTTATAACATAGCTGGCGAAACGTGGGTGTATTGTACACCTCTGCCTACACCCTCTGGGGAATACAGGCGTGAGTCTATAAAAATAATAGTTAAAAAAAAAAATACTCTTTATGTGTCCAGAAATCTTAGTATACGAGTATGTAGGTATAGTTCTACGTAGCTCTAACACAAGGTGTGTAGAGTCGGTCAAGTTCACCGTTGATGGCGGACGCAGGCTTATGTTCTTACGTTAATCTACGGTAATCTACATCGTTGCAGCCGGTAACGTCTCATATTTATGTCAGCCACACTTTGTCGCTAAGAGAATGATTGAAGGCGAAGATTTGCAACATTATTGATCACTTTCCAAATTACCTACAAGATAAAAAGGTGAAAAAGGATTTATTTATTAACTTTTAATTACAGCCACGTTAGTTAATCCGGATGGATTAATAAGTTTGATATTACTTATTAAGTAAACAAGTTTCAAGGGTAGTAATTTTTAGTGTGTTTTAATTTAACGATTGTAGGGTTGGGAAGGCTTTTAGAAGCTAATCAGACTTGCTTCGCAGGGTTATAATGTCGAATAACCTTAGTTCCCAATCAAAAGTTCCATAAAATTTGAAATAACTCCAAAAGTCGACCTCCAAGATTTTAATTTTTGGCAAAAACACACATACTATATTCACATATTACATATTATGTGCAAAATTTAATACTTATGATAGAAAATATATTTTGCCACAAATATGTATAAGTAGAGAACTTGGTATCACTTGGTATACTGTGGAATATATTTCTAATTTTTGAAATTCATTCTTTTTAATTTGTACTATGTATACAAATAGGCATCATGCAGTTCGGAAAGTTCTGATTTTTTTTGTCTTGAAAGGGCGGAGTCTTATCTAAATGCATGAAACAGTGCAATACAAATACTCTTTATTGCATTAAAACATTACAATTAAATAAAGTATTTAGAAATGTACTATGGGTGGTCATATCGCTTTAAGCGATCTCTTCCAGACAACTTTTGGATGAACTGCAATAGAAGAAATTGAAAACGGGCAGACTGTCGTGCAATATTTGTATAATAAAATTAACTTTTAACTTTTTCATTGTATTGTAAATTAATTGTTACGCATCGCTGCGCTGGCGTCCTTGTAGTAGTTAAGCCTTAGTCGATTATTTCATATAATAGATATCATTATTATATAGCAGTAACATAGTTTATGTCATCTGCGTATGAGTGGATGTCTAAGCCACGATTTAGATTACTTTATATTTTATCGTAGTTATAAATAGACTTCTATATTTAGTGAGACATCTGTGAGTAATAAATAATGCTGACGCACACTATCGACCTAACTATCTTGCAGTACCTATAATAATTTTAAGTTGTTGACTCTTACTTTTTAAAGTGTTAGTAGTATCTTCTTAAGGGACAATTTTCTGGCTAGTAAACGAAGAAGCGTCACGCTAAGGATCTGTGACGCTGAATCGGGTAAACTCGGCTATAGTCGACTTCAGCTAAGGGAGGATCGAGCGAGGTATCAACATTCATAGCAACCATTGCCTGTACAGGATTATTATCACACTCTTATTTTTTCATATTAAGTATATTGTTATAAATAAATTTTACAATAATAAAATCCTAAACTACACGATGGAAGTGAAAAGTAAAACTTTTTTTATTATCTATTATTTATATTAAATCCGTGATGTGTTGTGGTCAAATGATTTTTTTATCAACCGACTTAAAAAAGTAGAGGTTCTTTGTTCTTTATTTGAAGGGGTATACTTTTCAGGTGTTCAAGTTCGGAGATATAGAACAGAAATCTTCTTTGGACAGTCTTTCTTTCGATAATTTCAGACTCCCAAAAAAGTAGGGGGGTGGGAAGGGGCTCCTAGGATATGCCACTCCTACCACACAAAATTGAAACACAGACTTCCAATATTAAACAGTTAGAAATAACACGAAAATTTTCCTTTTATCCTTTGCACCGACTCAGAAAAAAAAGGGTTTTTGTGTTATTTCTATCTTTTGAGTGTTTGAAGTCGGTCTAATTTTTTTTTTAATTTTTACAACACACAAACAACCAGACTAAAACGAATATCTGTCTATAATATAAAATAACGGTTCTGTACGGGAATCGAACCCGTTACCTCATCTGCAGGTTAATTTTAATACGTTGTATTGAGCCGGATTTCGGTCCCAACTATTTTGTTTCTTGCATGTGCATTAAATTTATGTAGTGAAAAGATAATTACATAATTAATATGTTTTTAATCTCCTTTAACAGTTTTATTACCAATATAAAATGAATTGATAAGTAATTAAAAATTATAATTCTGTAAATCCAGTTAACTGATTAAAAAAAATTGTTGTTTTTTTGAAATTATTTAATAAGAAACTCGCAGAAACAATTGACTGGGGCGGGGCTTGAACCCGTGATCTCCGCATATCATGCCATCGCTTTACCAACTATACTACCTGTTTCAATCATTATCATCATCATCAGCCTGTATTAGTCCACTGCTGAACATAGGCCTCTCCCAATGCGCGCCACTTTTGTGCGCTCATTGGAGGTATTTGTCCATAATCGCCACGCTGCAAACGGGTTGTCGATCGCAGTAGCAGATGATTGCTGTTACACAGAAGGATGCTGCTGCCTATCCTCCAGGTCTTTCCCTGCGTCGCTTCTTATGACACCCGCGGTACGAGTAAGGGTGGTTTTATTCTTAGGCCGGAAACCATCCGCTTCAATAATTTTATTTAATAAAACAATTTGGAAAAATACAATTACGGTCAAATATCGACCAATAGGTGGCCTCTAGTCTACATAAATGTGTTTTGAGATTCCTATAGCTATGCTATGCGACCCATACCATGTATACCTACCTAGTAAGTACTCTTACACAATTTAGTGTCTAATTATATCTCTGATCGGAATATAAATTGCCTTATTAAAAAGATTTTTAATAAGACAATTTGTGATTGTCTTAGCTTCTTCCACGAATTTTTAACTTAATACAAAATGTAAGTACCTACCTACAATATAAAAGCCTGATATTAGTAGGTTCCTACTAGGTAATATCAAGCTTTTTCTATCAGTAGTGTCTTCTTGACCGAATTTCGGTCACAGCGGCGAATCTCAACGGAGATTAGCCAACTATGCAGGAGATATTGAGATATTATAGTGCACAAGTACCTATGTGCGCAAACACAGGTGCACTCTCTATTCCTTCACTCTCATAGTACGATGGGACGGCAATCCGACACGACCGGAGAGAGATCAGGCGCAGGACCACGGCTTTACGTGCTTTCCGAGGCACGGAGTAAGTGATAATTAATTTTATGAAGTATTCTATCTGCTATACAATATTGTACCAGTAATTATAGGGTGTTAAGGATTAATTATCAGGTGTAATATTTAAACCTAATACTAACAAATTTTGAGTTGCAGAAAGGTTTAATATCTAGAAGTTATACAAAGTATTTTATACAAGTATTCGAAAAATTAAGAATTATAACTAGCCTAGTTATTTTTCTCTTATTTTTTTTTTTTGGCATCGGTAAAGAGCATTTTGTTAAGGAATAACGTTACATTTACACAAAGGTAATTCTTTAGACAATCCATGGGGCCAATAAAAATATTGCTTCTAATTACCTACTTAATTGGAATGGCTTGATGAATGGATTGCCTCAATGATTGGTTTCGTGTAAATGTAACTCAATCATTCATCCGTCGGTCAGTTGCCGTCGGCGTATTTGCGGCGACCGACGGCCGTACGCTGCCGTGCGACCGTAGCGCGTAGCCGCAGCGTAGAGGCTGCGTAGAACCTGCGTAGCGGCCACTCCGCACCACTGCCTGCTACAGTCGCACTCATTAACAATGCCAAACTAATTAACCACTCGAAAACACGTGAAAGTCGACGCGTGAAAACAGACTGAAACAGCATACACCGACGGCGTGCGGCGAACGTACAGGAGCGAGCGCTACGGGAAGGTTGCCGCCATATTGGCGGATGCCCCGCCTCTCGCGCTTTTCGTCACGCTCATTGGCTGAAAGCTGTATGGAAGGCGGAGTCACGATTGGCTAAATGTTGCCAGCTTTTTGAATAAATAATTTCAGTAATTTAAGTAATGAAGGCAATTATGGCGTTGTTTAGCTAAGTTTGCGCGGCGGCGAGTGGGAACTTTATATTTATACCGCTCTCTTTATGTACGCCGACGCGCGGTTAATGCGCCCGATCTGTTTACGTTGCGAACTGGGAGCGAGCTAGCGATTTATTGCGCCCGACTCCGGTGCACGCCACGCGATTTAAACTGCAATTATTTTATGCTATAAGGAAAACATATTGCACCATTTAAATGAGTTTTTACAACTCCATTTATTAGAAACAGATGATGAAGTTTCATTTGTTAAACCCCCATTTAGCAAGCCACGTTCTGGAGATTGTAATAGGTATTGTTGTTACAGTTTGATATATGACATGTCGTATTTAACTGTAGTTTTAGGGCTATTTTTCTATCTTACATACTTATTTTTGTTTAAAACTATACAATGAAATATTATTTCATCTTTGAAAAACGTAATAGTGATGCGTCACGGATGTCCGTCAAAGATCTAGTGTCCACATTTAACGGGCAGAAGTAAACAGTGACGTCACGAAGCGTCATCGAAGCTATAAAAAGTCGATTTTATTCGCACAAGTTCGGCCAGCTGACTGCGTCCCCCTCCCCGCGGCCCGCGGACACACGCACTGAATTTTCAGTGTGGCGAGATTTCAGGGTGAGAGAGAAAGGTATAGGGGGAAGAGGTGCGTGTGAGCGAGATGACAGTACGGGCGCGCGCGGTTGTTGGACCGGCGCGGTGGGCGGGCGTCTCCGGATGATGTATAGAGTGGTGGAGTTAGGTTCAAATTGGTCCGGGAAGTGGCCGAGATTAGAGCCAGCGCGGGCCGCAACGCGCCGCGTACGTAAGCCCACTTAAGACTGTTTTTAATACTAGTATTTTTTACGCGATCCCGACAGGATTTAGCGGATAAGCGACGTCGCCGCGATCGTACGCTTTGATTTATCGGTATCGGATTCGTATTTGGTTTGTTCTCTGGTGTTTACGTTAGTGGGTGACGGCCGGGCGCGTGGACTCGTAATCCCGCGGCTTGTACCAGATTATGACGGATATCATCGGATTTCGTGTACACATACTGTGAAAATCTGCGTTCCGAGGAATCATCGAACTCGCCACCATCATCTGTCCACAGCCGCTTAAACATTTTAACCGTGAGTATTTTCACTGTCACATGTTCCAGATGACATTAATTTTGACAGGTGGATTGTATTGTAAAGTTCCTTTTTCAAAATAATATTCTGACTCCACGAATGTGTCCTTATTTGTGAGCACAATAAAAAAAAAAACAAAACACCTGTCTAACTTCCCGGCTAGTTCAGCCGAGTTCGTCGAGTTACTAAGAATCTTATAAGACAGCTTGGTATTTAAGTGACCAAGTAATCCCACTTAATTAGGTATTATAATGTGTGTAGAGGAGTATATTATATCTATAACAAATAGGATACTTAGCAGCTTACTTAGCAAAGCTGGTGCTTAGCATTGAGTAATGTTTACACTAGAAATTTAATTACTTAGGAATTCATATAAAACTTTTCAAGTCTATAAGGTAACGTCAATCATTTCACTTTAGTTGTTTTGTATTTTATTAACATATAATATTATATTATTATTGCAATAAAAACCTCCGATAAAAAAAAACCTCTAAATACACCTCTACATATTTTTTTGCTAAGAAAACTCAGTGAAGCCATTTTAAATTAAAAAAGGCTAAATCGAAATCGGTTTCTCCATTTAGAGGCTACAATGTTAGACACAGATACGCGTTAAACTTATAAAACCTCTGTTTTTGGCGGAGCCAGAGGTTAAAAATGAAGTCTAATAGCATTAATTAATTTACATTTTAAAAGTAATACGGATTGCCGATGTTTTCACATCACAAAAATATTTGTTTGGTAATTTTGTATCGTATTGGCTGTGTCTGCATTTTATTATTATATACTAAATGTTCATGCCCAGCGTCGCTTGGGTGAAGAATTTTCCCAAAAAATCTTGTCCTGACATTTACGATCACAACAAAACAAAATCAACCAAATCGGTTCAGCCATTTTCAAGTTTTTGCGAGAGTAACGCACGAATATTGATTTTTAAATAATATAATACCTATAAAGTTACCTAAAATTTAATTTAATGTTTTTAAGTAACACAATATTTTAGGGGTTTACTGAATTTATGAATATTGATTTAGATCTAGTAGCTTAGCTAGGTGCTATTTTCTATCCAGGAAAGTTTAGAAATTTCTATTTGCGTCCAATGTTTTATGGCTGTATGTTACAAAAATATCAAAATTAATTACAAATATCATAAATGTGAATAGGTATTTGAAATATTTAAGCATTTAAAAAAATATATATTTGTCGTGATTTAAATTGGCGAACACAAAATAGTTCTGTACTATTTCGTTTGTGAAATGTTTTTTTTTGTTTTAAGATGATTACAATTAAAAAAAATGGAAAAACAAAAAACAATTAGGTAATTTCGATTTTCGACGTCTTTATTTATTTATTTTTTATTTATTAAAGTAGGTACAGCCACATCGCATACATTAAAATTATTGCATGTATAGTAATATATTATTTTAAACAAGTCTTACATTCTAAATCGCTAAGTCCTAGATATCCATGATAGGGTACAAACCTAAATTAAACTTATTTAAAAAGATACCTGCCTATAATTATTCAAAACTATTGTGAGAAAACCAGCACAGTGTGGGAAGCCATGTCAGAGGCTTACAAGTAGTTTAAACTCAGTAGGTGAAATTAGGTTGTTCATAAGCCACAATATAAAAGGAAGGATCTCTATTAAAATATAAAATAGACTTAAATAAATAAAATACCATTTAAAACTCCAGTGAAATTGGTATTACGAAATTACTTATTTTTCTCTGTCTTATAACTATGATGATAAGAAGAAGAAAGTATAGAAGTAATGTAAATAGTAATTACAAAGAAGCTTATTAGAAATAATCAAAAGTAAAAAAAAAAATACTGTCTCTGTTCACAGGAAGGGGCTGAAATATCGATTACTAAATTTGAACCAAATAATAAACAGGGCAACCTAAATAAAACCGTTTAAAAAGGCTACGTCAGCCCTCTTTTCAGAATATTGTATACAGAATATTTTATACCGCACCAATTTCCAATTCAACGTTTCTATTCAAAGTTGAATGATTTTTTTACAAAAATTAAATATTCTATAAAGCTTATACAGATATTATTAGCTTATATTAGATAGCAGTCTGTATATTTTTACGATTATTTTCGAACCGTGATTCCAATTGTAGACTTGTGTATCCAATCTTATACTCAGCTCACTTTTTCATACAATTTGGCAATTTTGAATGCGGTTTGAATGGAATAGTTTGTGCTTAATGCATAACTTTTACAATAATTAAGCTTGTGCTCCTAAGTGCTTAATGCACCATTTTTGATTCGGGATCACAGTCAAAGAAAGTCGTAGGTACTCAAAATTTGTATAAACCTTCAAAACTTAGTAACACTGTTAAAATTGCAATTTTTCCTAAACCCTAGATGCTAGAGGTTTGAAATAAAAAACGTTTTGTATCAAATTTCACCAATTTTCCTTGAATTTTTTATATAAAAAAAATATTTTTCTAATCCTTTTACTTCGAAAATACATATATCTTGTCTACTTTATAAGTTATTGCAATTTTAAAAGAGTGGTACTAAGTTTTGAAGACAGGCTGAGGCACAGTGCATTTCTGATACTAGGATGTCTGTATTAGAAGCATTCCCATTTCGGCACCTGACACCAATCTGTTGGTACCGATTTTATTATTTTTATTCCCATTTGGGCACCAAAGATTTTTCGCCTTTTAGTGGTGTTATACCACATATAAATATAGTAATAAAACAATATTACGTAAACCCTTTAAAAAGGTTGGCCTTGCAGTGTTGCTAGGTAAGAATGAAAGAAAGAAAAATAACTTTATTTGTTTAGTTACAATATATACGCGACTAACAACAATATAGTGAACTATACTGAATAAAAATATATTAAAACAGAAATCGCAAATTTGTACATAACATTAATCATATGACTTCATCAATCAAAAATAAATTATCAAGAAAAAATAAAAACGTGCAAGTCTTTAGTCTGCAATTTAAAAAATCTGAAAACTAATTATGATAATACTATTAAATAATAGTGATTTTGGACAAATAGAAGTACCTACCTATATTTTTTTAATTCGATACATACAGTAAGTATGTAATTAATTACATATCCTCATCACAGAATTTGTTACTTGATAAAGATTTATCATTATTACTTATTGATTAGACTAATAAACAAATGTAGCTGTTCCCCGCGTCTCCGTCCATGTCAAAGGAGAATTACAAGATTTTATACTAAAAAATACCACAAAACCAACAAATCGGATTATTGTCTTTAAAAATTTCCCGAAATGCTGGAACTTGGTATGATATTCCTTGAAAATGTTTTTTCTAAACAAAATATCAAAAATCCGCATCAATCCCAGTACCGTGAATAATTTTAAATGAAAACAAAAGTTAACAAAATGGGTATTTCGCATAATAATTACCCTTTTTCTATTTATTATTTTTACTCGTTTTTTTTATAGGCAAAAGAGTTATATTAAATTTATATTCAATTTATTAATAAATTGTATACATTAATTTAACTAAATAGACTCGTTTTTCAAGGATATCTTATTATTTACTTTTGAAGAAAAAATATGTTTATAAAAATATCTAACTTTTTTTGAAGATTCTGGTTGGCAGATTTGTGACAGACAGTATGCACTTTTTAGACATGTTTATATTACTCACGTGAGGCAGCCGAAGTATAAAATACCTACTTACTTTGACGAATACACATTTTTGTACCGTCAAGTTGTAAACCGTGTAAAATGTTGTTGTGAACGTGATGTGTAAACCACATAACCATTAAACGTCAAATGTTTGCGTGGTCAAAATCAAAATATTTTTATTCTTGTAGACCATTAGGCACTTATGAATAGTCATAATTTTAATATTGTTAATTATAAGAGTGACTCTAGTTGCCAGTTCATCAGAAACTCCATGGTCATCATCTGCCTAGCCTTTTCCCAACTATGTTGGGGTCGGCTTCCATGCTTCCGGCTTTCTTCTTCTTATATTTAAGAGCTCGGCTCTTGTCGGTGGAGCAATCTCTCTCTCTATCCTCCGCTTGTCTTTTGACTTCCTGATACGTCATGATGACTCCTACTTTCTCTTTCACTTGATGAAAAAAAGCTTCCGGCTTTATTTTATTTAAATTGACGTGAAATATAATTATTTAATAAGAAAATTTGAAAAAACAACTGATACGGATGGGATTCGAACCCACGATCTTCGACATACCGTGTCGACGCTCTAACCGCTGAGCCACCGTATCCCATCGGCATCAATCGAAATTTCAAATCTCTTTAACACGCCTAGGGCGTGTGGCGACATCTATCGGAATACATTACGTATCCCGACTCAGTGCTCTAAACTTTGCAGTTTTAGAAGACACCGATGCGATATTACCAATTTTCTTAATATTTTTGTGAATTTTTTACATGTTATAGCACATGATAGCTTATTAAATATAATTATTTAATAAGAAAATTTGAAAAAACAACTGATACGGATGGGATTCGAACCCACGATCTTCGACATACCGTGTCGACGCTCTAACCGCTGAGCCACCGTATCCCATCGGCATCAATCGAAATTTCAAATCTCTTTAACACGCCTAGGGCGTGTGGCGACATCTATCGGAATACATTACGTATCCCGACTCAGTGCTCTAAACTTTGCAGTTTTAGAAGACACCGATGCGATATTACCAATTTTCTTAATATTTTTTTTTTTTTTTTTTTCGTCGTCCGATCGTGGGTTCGAATCCCATCCGTATCAGTTGTTTTTTCAAATTTTCTTATTAAATAATTATATTTAATAAGCTATCATGTGCTATAACATGTAAAAAATTCACAAAAATATTGACGTGAAAATTAAGTAATAATTTTAATTCATTTTTGTCATAGTTAACTAAAATCTCCAAAGTATGGATGCTTGTATCTGCAGCTAATCTTTGTTAGAAGGTAAAAATGATTTTAAAAAATGTTTTAGAATGTGGAATTAGACTTTGTGAGAGCCGAGAGTCGAAAGAAAGGTAGGAAAAGATGAATATTTTCCAAATGTGAATTCTGTGATAATTCATATCATACACGAACCAAAATATACTCGAAAGTCTAGCGTATAAATGTTAGATGCATAAGCATCAAAAACATAAGAACATTTCATGTAAAAAATCAGCTATCCGATATCTTTCATGTAGTAATTTTGTCTAACTCCACTGAACTTTTTAGTAACGTACCGTACAAGATATAATTTTATGTCAAAATTGTAGTTGTAACAACAGTACAGATTTTTGTCCTCGGATTGGATATAAAATTATGTTAAAATTGTATTGTAACAACATCATAAATTTTACACCTCAGATTGTGCTTCTTGATATTAAATTAGCTTGAAAAATGATAAGCATTTATCATTACTCAATGGAATATTTGCTTTAAGCCACAAGAACTTTTTAAATCTTCATAGCAAAACATTGTTTTTCAAACACTATGCAAGACGAAACATAAGAAATAAGATTCTAAGTTAAAAAACTTAAACAATAAAATGTAATTAGTATCTATTTCAGTGTATATTTCTTGCATTAAAACGTGAAAATTATGGAACTGTGGCAAATAAAAATAGCTGTAACTTACAAAAATTAGGTGTTGGAGCGCCGAGCTCCCTATCTGACGAATGATAATTTTATCTGTGTGTTAAATTGATAACGGATAGATAAATTGACATGACGTCGGTTTATACCTTTACTTCATACGTGGTTACGCCCAAAATAATTTCCGAAATTAACTAAATATAGTGTTGCAGGTTTACTTATAGCCTATTGATACAATTTTAACCTTAGAGTATATAAGAAAGTATAGAGTGATAACGTCAACAACATTGCCTGAGCGGAGGGGGAGCAGGTCTCGCCAATATACTTTTTTAAATCATGTTTTCTATAATTTTTCCACAGCAGTTAACCATGTTATAAGCTAAAATGTAACTTTTTCGCTCGTGGAGCCTAGTTGAACCGCAGTCGATCTAGGTATGATCGCGGACGGAGCTCGTGTCATGGCCGCGTTGTTCATACCCGTGCTCACGATTCATACTTCGGTAGGGTTGCTCAATATTCTAAAGTTTTAACAATGTCTTCCCAAACATAACTAAACTTTTTTCTCTTTTAACTTTTGTGTCCATTACAGATGATTAATGCCATAGTGTTTTAATGAACTTATTTGGTAACTACAATCTGGCTTAGTATCTGAGAGACAGTATTTTTGGTATCGATGCTTTCTGCCGTGTTATTGGTAGCGACAATTCTGACGTAGTATGTGAAAGACAGTTTTTTGTGGAAATTAAATTCTGATATAGTGGCTGAGATAATGTTTGGGAAGCGATCCTTTTTGGCGTAGTGTATGGGAGATAACATTTTTGATAGTGACGATTTTGATGTAGTGTCTGACAGACAAACGGTAAATATGTATTGAAAGCTCTCTACAAATTGTTTGCATTTTAGTTTTGACTGTGAATTAAATATTTTGAACATACTTGACAGTTATATGGTTTAGAGAATATAGGTATCTATAGTTTTTAAATTTCCTAATACGATTGATTGTAGCGAAATATTGAATTTGACGATTTATTTCCTTCTGGATTAATTTTCCAAATGGTTCAAATCTTTGTTTGATCTATTGGCAGGTATTTGTTTTTGCTTAAGTATAAACCATACCCGATATTGTTTGTACACTAAGTAAATATCGCTCGCCCCCAAATAAAATTTAATTTAATATATTCCAATCTTTTTTCTTTATAGTAGTAAAGAGTAGTTCAGATATATAATTATGGAATAGCTATGTTTAAAAATGGATAAAGACTCCTAGGTGTCTTAATCCAGATTATTTAAAAAAAATACAAACACGACAGCTTTGTTTAATGCATTTTTTTTTTAAATCCACCCAAATCTTTCCACTTTTTTCCTTCCTTGGTTGTCTCCAACCAGACTTCTATACATATAATAAAATCGTAACGAAGTATGTATGTAATTGATTGGCGCGAAAACTACTGGACAGATTTAGTTGAAATTCGGCAAATATACTTTTTAAATTCTTAGTCAACTTATAGGGTATAAATTATTACGTTTATAATTATGGGGGATGAGCAGTATTGTAGTAAGCAGCGTATTTCTAGAATTTGCTGCAGAATTGTTGTTGTTGTTGGGAAAAATATTATTAAATTTCAATTTACAAAATATTATCACGCTATATCCACAAGGAGCTAAACATTACATAACATAACATAATAATATCTTTTAGGAACGATTATTTTGTCTACATGTCAACAGACTTCATAGCCTTCCGGTCGGGCGAACGCCTTGGAAGTGTAAGGCTATGGGTTCGATCCCCAGTTCCGCAAACTTTTTGTGGATTCTTTTGTATTTTTTTTTTGTCATTGAAATTAATATGTATTTTTGTGGTATTTCATTCTTAATGACTTTTATTACTTACCGGCTGAAACCCGAAGGAAACATGCTTTTTAATAATTTTTCAACTTATAAAAAACGTATATGCAACGAGGTATGCAAGGATCGTAGCAAGTGGAAATCCGTTGTCTCTGCCTACCCCTCTGGGAAACAGGCGTGAGTCTATGTATGTATGTAAAAAACGTCACCACTTTAATTTGAAACATTTATAAAATTTAAATTATTTAAAACATAGTGTTCTAGATGGCGTTAGAGTCTATTTAGATCAGCGGTATTCTTTTTTAAATATTTCAATTTGAAACCCGAAGGAAGCAACGCGCATCGTGTGGAATTATACTTTTAAAAATTTCAGCTTATAAAAAAAACCGCTTTAATTTGAAGCATTAAAATTATTATTATTTAAAACATAATGTTTCCTTTTTCTTAACTAGATGGCGTTAGGAATCGATTTAAATCTGAGGAAAAATATTTTTCTTGGATACTCCTGATGGGACAGGAAAAATATTTATAACCACTGGCATCCTTGCAGGGAGGCAGGGCAAAATTACAATTGCAGTAGCGTCTTCGGCGATTACTGCCACGTTGTTTCCTGGTGACAAAACAGCGCACACCATGTTTAGGATTCCCATCAATTTACAGAGCAACGAAACACTTGTTTGTGATGTGTCACGAAATAGTGACAAGGCAGGCATTTGCTTAAGAATTGTTCTTTGATCGTATGATGGGATGAATGTTTATATAATGGCAAACAGAAAAGCAGTTGATGCGGTACACAGAACTCTAAAAGACATCCGTAGGAACCAACACATAATGGGTGGTGTCACAGTTATGTTCAGCGGCAATTTCCACTGAACGCTGCCTGTGGTGACGTGAGGAACTGGGGCTGATGAGGTGAATGGTTCTTTGAAACGATTATTTTTATGATCCTGTGTTCATAAGTTGAGCTTGACAATAATTATGGGCGGCTGAGTAGGAATCCATATGCTCAAGAATTTTCCAACTCAAAATGCACAAAAATAATCAAGCTGCAGCAATCAACGAATGCATTCTTTTATAAATGAAAGGGAATGAAGTGTTTTACACATTTATAAACACTGTTGTCAATCAAGATGACGCCACTCATTATTCTGTAAAATTCCTGAATTCCCTCACTGCAAGTGGACTTCCGACGGACGTCATTAAGTTGAAGGTCGGTGTCCCGATTATGCTTCTTCGGAACTTAACACCTTTGAAATTGTGTAAAGGGACCCAGAAAATAATGGCCTGATGGCTTAATGTAAATTATCTGCAAATCATCAAGGCGCAAATTCTAACGGGTTTCGGTATTGGCGAGACAGTGTTTACACCATGTACCACTAATTCTCCACATTTATCCCTTTCAATTTAAGCGAGTGTAGTTTCCTGTGGGCGTTTGTTTCGCCATGAGAAATCTGCGAGTGTCGATCTCAGGACCAGCTTCTCCTCACATAGACTGTATGTCGTTTGCTCTCGGGTCACCAGTCCTGACTCTCTGTACATTTTAGCTCCCGAGAGCAAAACTACAAACAAAGTAATCTGTATGTTTTTCTAAATATCCTGGTTCGGATTTGATATTGATACGAAACTTTTGTTCTTTTACATAGGTTTTTCGCTTTATTAGGTCAGAAATTATGCAATAAAATATGCGAAGCGCACTTATAACTTTTTCTTTTGCCCTATACATTAGTAAGACTTAAATATAAAACTAATCTTTGTTGGAATAATTGCTCTCAAATGTGCAAAACATATACAATACAATAGGTATATTTAAAAAAATCTCTCATTCTCTCCTGTGCAATAATTATTCCTACATGATAGTGGGGTCTGCTTTTCGGGTTTTTCGCTTCCCCTTCGCTCTATCCATTGCATCGTCCTGGATAATGTTTAATGGCAATATATAATGTTTTCAATAATAAATATTTTGGATAATTTAAATGTTTATGCACATGTTTTGCTTAATAAGAAACTCGCAAAAACAACTGACTTGGACGGACTTGAACTGTCATATCATAACATTACTAATCTGCACTAATAAAAGTTTGTGAAGATGTTTGTTACCTAAACACTTTAGATTTGAATAGAACTCGGTAAACATAAAAACCATATTTCCTGGATTAACAAAAAATATAAATTTTATCCTGGTTCAACATCCACGCGGGCGAAGCTGCGGGCAAAAGCTAGTTAAATAATAAACTTTTTAAACATATATTTTTATTTGGAGTTTTAACACATACTTATCAACCCCAAAATGAAAAAAACTATATAAGTAATGATATTATTACTGGTGTAACAGGTATTAATCTTCCTCAATCAATTTTCTACTAAATACTTAATAAACATTTTACCCTAAAATATAAAAATAATAGTGTCACATTATACAAACAGTTGTTATCTACAAATCGAACGGTTTCTTGGCGAGATGATATCAATCCATTGACAAAGCCATAACATGATGTTATCAAACGTACAAATAGATTGGACCAAATATTTACCGGTGCGCTATCATCAGAATTACATGTGTTATGATCAAAAGGGCTGTTGACTTGTTTTTTGGGTGATTTTGTACGGTCAAAAGAAAAAATAAGTAGATTAACTTAGTTGTATTCGAAAGTAAATCTATTTAATACGTGAAGCAAAAACTGTGGATCCCTTTTTAAGAATATTGCGCGCACCAAGGAGTGTGAAACTTGGTATAGTAAATGTTTATATGGAGAAGAAGTGCATAAAGCTAAAACTTATAAAAAAAACGGTCGAATTTGTAGCACTTGACTGACTGGACCACTAGTTTAGTTAAATACTGCACTTATAATATTTACACTTATCCGAGTTTGGTTTATGGTATAACGTATTAGATAATATAGAATCCTACACCGAGTGTATTTCTAAAAGGCTCTATCTTTTGACCATAGTAGGTAGGTAGTTGGCTAAATTTTTCCAGAATATCTCATGTATTTTTTTCTAAGTTTTGTGTTATCGTTAAAACGGTATGATATACAAGGTGTGATTAAAATCACACCAAGTTTTAAGCTTGAATGTAAAAACTCAAAGTAAAAAAAAAGTCTTCGTGATTCTGATTTTTAGTATGTTTACAAAATGTTGTATTGCTTTTAAACCTTGTTTATGGCGATGTCAAATATAACTGATTTCAAAAGTAGGAAAGGATACAGATAAAATGATATATTGCGCTATGTCTTACCTATTACTCTCTTAATTCAATTATTATTGATAATAAGTTTTAAATTATCTACACTTAGGTGGCCAATAAAACCTGTTGCTGCGTTCGCTCACTGGTCCAAATCTATGAACTGACACACCCACGGCCATATTTGTTTAAAGATGTAGAGCTATTCATATATAATATGTATACCTTCGATCACAAATAAAAATTTAGAAACACAATCAGCGTAAACAAATATTCAATCCAAAAGTGCATTTACAGACTGATACAGTAGGCCTCAAAAGTGCAGAATATATATAAAAATCAGTCATATGCGATATAGTTAGCAGATTGTATTTATATGTATGTATTTAAACCAATACACAAGAGACAAGATCAAATACTACATTCTTTATAGGTACCTATTTAAAATTTTACTTTATATTTTAATTGTATTGTAATTTTACATTTAAATTTTATTTTATGTTTTTATTGAATTTTTTCTTAATTTTATTCGTATTCGAATTTGTATGGACATTTATAATCCTGTATTTGTCTGAAATTAAAAATTAAGATAATAATCTATCGATGAAAATGAAGACTGAACGATGATTTTATATGCATTTAAGTCAAGACATGATGAAATACATTATTTCATACTGTTCATGCACTTTTAGCACTTCACATTTGTGTGCACTTTTAAAAAAAGGTTAGATATTATAGTATGCATGCCAAAACCATTAATAGTTTTTTTAATGAACAATAATCTAGTAGAGTGGCTGTACATACATACTTTTAGAAATATAAACAGGTAAATTTTTTTTTTTTCTAGTGATCATAGATGACAAGTAAAAAATATCCATATTTTGACATTTCACATTAATTACATACCTAATTAACATTTCAATTTATACAGTTTATACTAAATTCTTGTAACGTTTAATTTAGTGACTTTAGTTCATAAAAAGAACATGCCATTCTCATCTTAACTAACCAAATAATATTCTAATCTATACATATAAAATGCTTTGTCCTGAATGACTGACTGACGGATCAACGCACAGCCTAAACCGCTGATCGTAGAGACCTGAAACTTGGAGGGTGTATTCTTTGTATGACGTAGGGATCTGATAAGAAAGGATTTTTCGAAATACTACCTCTAAGGGGGTGAAAAACGGGGGCAAAGTTTGTATGGGACAACGTGATTCCTTGGTCCAATCTACTTCAAATTTCGCATAAACATTCTTTTACAGAATTAATGGAACACGTGTTTCGTATTTTATTAAAACTCATCGCCTAACGGGGTTAAAAAGGGGTAGAAAGTTATTTTGGGGGTGATTTGCATCGAAATTGATATCAATACTTCTTAGTGCTTTTGATTTAAACTGGCTTGGTGCAATGTAATAAAATTTAAAATTGGAATGTCAATTATAAATCGGATTCGTAGAGGAAAAATTTTGCAGTTGACAAATCGGATTAGAATTCGAAATTTATTAAAATTTATTTGTTCTTTTATACTTTAAAGAAAAACTTACCTTATAAGTACCTACCTTGATTTTCTTTAAAAATTCCTTAGAAATCTCTTAGGTTATTATTATTTAATAGCAAATATTTGCAATTGCTATACCTACCGGCAATATTATTGACTGTCATTCGCCCTGTACCTAAGTCTGCTTATACAATGACGCTAAAAGTAGTGGCTTCGACTCAAAGTAGTACAATTTGTTCTCATGGGCAATACAGTTTGTTGATTTACTCGTATCATTTTTCTATGTACCTACACTTAATACTAATTCGATTTAAATAAATAATTTCTGTTCAAAATATTCTATTGTCTACGTGAGCGAAGCCACGCGGGAAAAGCTAGTAAATAAATAAAAGAGTTAAAATAAAAATAAAAATTGTTTATTTCAGGCAAGGCGCAAGATTAATATTATTACTTTAATTTATTACACACATACCATCAAATTGTAGAATTTAGAAGATATTAATAAAGTCAATATTTAGGGATGTTACTTTTAAATTATGTTACGTTATGTTACTTTTATAATATTTCGTTTAGGTGAAGTATTAGAAAAGCACAATAAACTTATAAATGGCAATTGAAAATGAAGTGAAACTATCTGTAAACATTTACAACAAGTTTTCTGATATGATTTGATTTTTCTCATCGACTTGAGTGCTGTCGGTATTTTTCAAAGTTTCTCTTAGAGATAAGAGCGTCAATGATTGTTGTTTGACGTAAAAGAGCTTGACCTTGTTCTGTTTACAGTTTTGATTGACGTGCAAATAAGTATTCTTACCTTATTCTTATGCCTCGTATTACATAAAGTAAAGGCATATTTTATAAGTTTTGTAACCTGAAATAAAGAAATTGTTATTTTTATTTATTGAATTAAGTTACCTACATATAAAATACATTTCTTTTTTTTAGCCCACAGGATCCAAGCTTCCGTTGGTTAGGGCTCCAGGAAAAAAAAGACTATGAGAGCCGTATCTAGTTATTATTATTAATGTACTAGTTTTTGTCCGCGGCTTCGCTCACGTAGAAATCGGACCGGGATAAAAAATATCCTTAGTATTTTCCAGGATATGGTTAATGTATGAGCTAAGTTTCATTTAAATCCTTTCAACGGTTTACGCGTGATTGAGTTAGAAAATTATCCAAAAAAAAATTACATTATGTTACTTTACATCACATAAATTAGCTCTTACCGTGACCTTCGAGTCAGAATAGTATAAATTATCTCACTCATTAGGTACCTAACGTTATGATTATGACTGTCTTAAAGAACAGGTACCTATAGGGAAGTTCACTGGCACGATGTTCTTCCCATCAAATTGCGCCGCCTTCGAAGTAAAATTCGAACCAAATGGCGTTTTAATAGAGCGAAGCACTTTCACCAACTTAAATCTTTTGGGCTTAAAAAAGGCTTTACATCGGTTTAAAGGGATGAGAGTGGCTCAACCGGCTCGATTGCTGCCTTTGCCTTTGGCCAATTACTCACCGCCTAGTCAAGATTACAATCATGTTGTGTGAGCGACAGTTATTGTGGAACGTCAAATGTTTATGTTTGTTTACTTAGTTATTTTTAGATTTAAAAAAAAGTTCTAATAATGTTTTAGGTTTTCGACCTGCGACCACGGATGTTGTCGTTTGTCATTCTTTGAAAAAGTTATTATTTTCTGTGTCTGGGATTTTTTTTTCTTAGAGAGTAAATGAACATTTTTATGGTTTATGCATATAGTAGGTACGCATAAATTTGAAATTTGTAGAAAAAAGTTAGACATGCTAGGCATGCTAGCCCTCTAGTACTCTGTTCAAGAGGTGGTCGCGGGTTCAAATCCCTTTTTTTTCTTCCAGAGATTTCAAGATTTAAGTACCAACCTATTTTAAATTTTGAAATTCGTTAGTAAATTATTGGATAGTGCAGTTCTAAAACGAAATAGGTACATGATTAAATAGGTATTAACTTTTGTAATTGGGATATTTACCCTGTTTCTTATGTTGTTCAATTTCCGATATTTCAGCACTGTTACAGATGGACAGACAGTCAGTTCCTTCTTTTACTACAGAACCTTAATAAAAAATAATAAAAAACCATTGCAAAACTCTCGGGAATATTGGAAAACGTTCATATTGGCGCATGGCGCTTCGATACTCTTTCGCTTTTTTCTGAATATTGAATTCCCGTCGGCTGCAGATAGGCACTACCGCGTAAAAAGGCAATTAAAGTGATAAATCAGCTGTATATGCCCTTCTCACATTTACCTTCCTAGCCATTACAGCAGGTTTTATGTGCTCACTGAAACACCAATGCCCGGCCACTGACAAGGCTATTTGAATTATGAAAGTTGTAAAGTGATATATCTCCATCAGGCCGTTTTTTATGGCGCTTATTTTTTTTACTGCTCCAACAACGTCGTGTGTGCCCGCTTTAAATCAAGCTGATATTTTCACTAAAAATGATTTATACCCGGTTTAGGAACTTTTGTGTGGACTAGGAAGTTTCTAGTTGTTATACGAAAGCCTGTTTGGGTTGTTAACTAATGTAAATAAATGGTCTTAATGTTTTGTAACTTATAAGTAAGTAGTTAGTTCGTTTTTGAAATACAGTTTCAGACATTTGTATTTTTTATTTTTTTATGTATCTACAAAAATGTAAAACGTGAGATACTGCTACGTTTTAAGTAACCGTGTAATCCGGCGATTACACGGATACTAATTTTACGCCATTCAAACAAAGAGATTCCAATGAATTGGATTAATATCATTTTGTCTATTATTTATTCTTCGTCTCTATCAAAACTCTGTCAACCGATTTCTAAAACTCCCTTTCTTTTCAGCGTACTCAAAAATGTGGATACTCGCGTGAGCTTCGCTTCGCACCAGGCCGAGCGCACGTTTTTCTCCACCGAAGTCTGTACAAGCATCATCATTCATCTCCGGGTGTACAAGGAGGCGCTAGCGGCCGGGATGGAGCCGCTAAGCGAGAACGGGCTCTGTCTATCCGAGCTCGAGCTCCACGGAGGGCACCTTCACGAGTCGGTGGCCGCGTCTGTTGGCTCCGCGATCTCGAGTCTCATGGCTCCATTACACCACGAGCCTCAGCACACACCCTTACATCATGCGCCGCCGCTACACCATGAACCGCTAGAAAAGCTTAAATGTAAGTAGTTTGATTATGTAAATTAATTGGCTAATTTGAAGGACTATATATATTTACTCGATTATAGTATGACTATTACAGTATGATTATTTATGACTCATAAATAAAGTCGTAGCTAGCCTTCAAGACGCTATACAGGCTTCGGAACTACTAAGTACTGTTAAATTTATAAAATTAATCTGTTTTTTTTTCAACATGAGCTAAACATTAACCAGCTACTATTTATTGTCTTTAAGCTACACTCTACCTCAAGTAATACGCTGTCTTCGTAGTATTTTTCAGTAAACAAACATACAACGGGATATTTTCTTAACAAATCGATTTCTTCCAATCACTTTGATTCGTTTCCGTAGCAATATAAGAGAACCAGCGAGGCTTTCTTATATTGGCAAATAAATCCGGTTTTAAACTCCATCCGACCAGTAAATAAAATAAAGGGGAGCTGCCGCGTTTCATTTTGCAACACGACGCGTGCTCGCATACGAATTCATACGATCAAGTCATTCGGCGCGTTTTATTTTTATGAAGATATGTAGCTTCTCTTGTCCTCAAATAAGGACCTACTGAGGATTTAGCGAGGTAAATAAATGCACTCTTTTTGTTTCTGTAATGGCCGTTCTCGAACTTTATTGAAATCTCAATACATTTAAAGTTTGGCGATAACGTCGGTTCATACTTTGCGGTTGAAGCATAATGGGTTTTAAAAAAAAGATGAGTGTTTATTGATATTGAAATTGGAAATTAACTGTCAAAACGAACTGAACTTGTTGTGCTACTACGTGATATTATATTCCAAAAACAATAGAAGTATAGTTCCCACAATTATTGGCCTACTCTTATTTGTTTCTTTAGAAATCTCTAAACACTTAAGTTTTTTTTTTTAATCTCCAGGGCAATTAATAATAATTTCACGATATTCTATATCAATAACATAATTTTATAGCCATAAAAATTATATTACTTTTGTCAACAATATTCTACAAAAGACATGAGTGCACGTGTTATTCGCCGATGACTTTATTTATGGTGTGGCGAATAAAAAGCGCGGTGCATCGTCACAGGCGATCGGGCACAGAAACCGTGACGCGATGTGGGCACACTTTGTATACAAAATTAGGGATTATTCACCTCCCGCCCGCGTGACACGCAATTCGCCTCTTTTGTCTACGCCAGTTCAACGTCATGTCACACGTTCTGCAGCAAATATTTTTTGTGATAGCCTTCTTTAAATTTACGATCTGAAATATCAGCCGTTAAAAAAGAAATTGCTGTCATTGGTCGTTTAACGTTGCTAAAAAGTAATGTGGGATTTTAATGTGGGTTAAGTACCCTGGTAGACGTTTAAGCCCTACTTAGAAAACAGTTTCAGATTTCATAAAGTGTAATGTTAGGTACACTCATTTTCAAAAGTCGTCACTCTCTCTGTCTTTGTGTTTCTCTCCACGCAATACTTTCCGATTCTATCTTAAATGTATTCAAATCAAATCCTTCATATAAGGTAACTACATAATTCTATATTTTCTAAATCTTTTAAAGGGTGCCACGACTAACTCACTGCCTAAACCAGTGGACCTAGAGACTTGAAATTCTACCCCTAAGCAGGTGATATAGGGGATAAAAATCCGAAATACTCGCAGACTAAGTTGCGGGCGAAGCGCTAGTTGATAGTTATGTTATATAATATAGTTAGATTAATAGATTCATTGATATACCTATAGTTAGATTAATAAATTAATTAATATGTAGATAGATTAATACAGAACAAAATTTAGTTATCCATAGTAAGAAAACTTCACGTTACTTTAACAACAAATCTACAAGCAGCTTTGCGTCTTCGTAAGATAGAGATAGATATGAAAAATTCTCAAAAATTTACCTCTCAATAACATCACAAATTAGATTACAAAAGTGCAAAGAAACAATTTGCACAATTTAATCACAAGCAAATCGTCACGAGATAGGGTGTAAGGGCTAATCGGATAGTTTTTACAAACACATCAATATCGGATTACGCGCCCCTACATGTTTAGTTACGCAATTAGTCATGGCCCGAGGGACCCGAGACCCGAGCGGACTTTAAAACGTAGAGAAGATGCTCTAGCGTGTTTAATCGTTTAATTTTGAGCACAAAATTTAACCGAACTACTTATAAGATTATTTATTTATTATTAAAATTAAAGCTCTTACGATATTTCTTAAATTTTGTGATTTTCTAAAAATGTTATGCACATGTTTGTTTATTGTTTAGAATTATTTAATAAGCTACTAAAAAAAAAGAAAAAATACTTATGATATCTTTTTTATGATATCTATCTATCAATCTAACTTTTTATATAATTAAACTTTGGATTCCTATTTTCATATTGTAGAAAAATTTACACTAAAAACCTTTGAGCTGAAAATTCGGTACAATTTTCAAAGAATCAAAACAATCAATTCTATAATTTTATAAAAGAATTCATTTTTGTTACATGTATGTAGTTATTGGTATCAGTTTTAGTAATGTCAAGTACAAATAATTACATTAAATAATGTACTTTCAACTTAACTCGTCATAATAAAAAAAAAAAAATATGAGGTGCTTCTAAATTATCTGCCACGGCTGCAATGGGAGATAATATTGGTTATTTATATTGTGTTGACGACCTAATGCAGTGCACGGATAAAATAGCCGTAGCCAGTTTCTGGGCAAGGTATATATAATAAGAAAAAAAAGTTCAGTCAGTCGATAAGTAATAAGAAGAGAAAAATATAATATTATACATAATTATAATTTATAGCTATATCTGTGAAGAGTTCCACAATATATTCAGGTATAAAAAATAGTTGTGTAGAAAAACCAAAAATCCAAAAGACGTAAATTTACAATTACATAAATTATGTCAATGTTTAAAATACACATAAGAAGCTAATGTAAACGCAACAATTTGCAATCCATCACTGTTCGGACAAAAAGAGGCAATCATTTAAAGTCAATTCGAACGTGTCAAGATCGTCCCTCTCTTTCACGACAATACATTTTTATTAAAACATTGTTTTGTCTCTCTTGCACACTAAAAAAACAACCCTCCAGAGTCGGTGGAGCATTATATTGCGATGATTAGGCTTGCACTTGCCGCTTTTGCCATTGAATTTAAATGGGGGATTAAAATGGTACTGTGTGCATTATAATTATTAAAGGTCTATTGTGCGTTAGTTCATTAAGCGATTGCTGTCGTCATTTTGTCTCTTTTGCTTTATCAATTTTAACGTAATTAACTTAGGTAAGTGATTATTATTATTTATTAGCTGGACGGAAAGAAAAACGAATGAAGAAGTTTAAGACTCGGTAGATGAAGAGAGATGCTTATTAAAGCCCTAGAAAACAGAAGAGGAAAGATGATAAGACACTTTATACGACATAAAACCTTTATGACAAACATCATAGAAGGAAAAATAGAGGGAAGGAGAGGAAGAGGTAGACTAAAGAAAACATATTTTGAACAAATTAAGGAAAAAGCGAATGTCATGTCGTATCCAGAAGTCAAAGAATTGGCTGAGAATAGAGAAAGTTGGAGGAAGCTCAACCGACGAGAGTAAAGCTCTTAAATAAAAAATAAAAAAAAATATATAAAGGCAAACACAAAATAGTTCAATACCATTTCCTTTTTAATTTGTGAATCGGTTTTTTTATTTCGTTAAATATCTCTTGTCATCTTAATCTTTATCGTTTGGCATCTTTAAAAAAAAGGAAAAAAAAATACGTTCCAATTTCGACTAATAGACTAATTAACAGACAGACTAGTTTATATTATATGCCTGAAGTTCGTAGTCTTTGAGTCCTGCAGGTACCTCAGCAGGTTCAAAGGCTACGTGCAATTTCCAACATTTCTTGATTGGATTGTAGAAACTCTTTATAAAAATCGTGTCTCGATTTTTTTGCAAATGCGGTAAAAAAATCCCATCAGTTCTGCGTATGATATTGGCCCCTCTCAAGCTTATCCGTCGAAGATTGTTCTCATATCCCGAGATTTTTATAAAATAGGCGAAAAACACGTTTTGTGGCTTTAATTTTAAATTGATCAGATTTTGCGGAATCTTATTAAAGCCTCTTCGTTCGTTGATTCTGTCGATGCCTTTTTTTTCACCTCATCCGGCGCTAAACCGGGGTGGATCTCATTATTTCTTGGAACAAAATATGAGAAATTAATTACGTGGGATTTCAGCTATTCCCTTTTTTATGAGTACGTGAGAATCTACATTTTCCCCTCAACTTAAAAAAGTACTATGTAACATATTAGACCTGTTTTGTTTTTATTTAAAAAATAAAATAAGGCTAATACCAAGTCTTAGCGTTCGGTTTAGAATTATTATATCTATAATTGTCACGTCTAGAAAACTATGGCCCATTTATTTCGCGTTTATCCAAACAACGTCAAGTCAATTAATTTTACGGCATTATAGGATATTAAGATAATCTTTCGTCATTAAATTAGCAAAACAATCGTTTAAAGAGACGATTAAATATATTTAATAAGAAAAACAAACGTTGTTTCCATAGATTAACCAACTAGATGTTGGGAAGTTTGCCAGACAAAGAATTGGGCGCTCGCACGCAATTAACTATTTCGTGATGTGAAGGATTACAAGTGGCCAGTGTTTCACCGTTTGAAATGTTGTGCTTATTTTAAACCGACTTCCAAAAATGGGATGTTCTTAATTCGATGCATATTTTCACCCAAATATGGCGAAGCAAAAAGGAAGAGTCCGATCAGTATGACATAGATCATTTGCATTTAGGTATGTGTAATTTGATCTGATCCCTAATATTTTTTTAACTTTAACTTCTTTATTAGAAAGATATAGGCTCTGTTGGTCTTATATATTGTTATGATATGACGATGAAATTCGGAGATACAGAACAGAACTCCTCATCGGATATGGCAACTAATCTGACTTTGTTCTGTATCTGATGCTAATAACCAGCTTTTAAAAAAGTAGGGGGAAAACTTCCCTCATTTGGCCTCTCCTTGAAAGTTTATGTGCCACCCAAAATTTAAAAAAAAAAAAAAAAAATTGACAAAATATTTATAATTGTCAAAATAACAAATCGACTAACATATTTTTTTAAATATGCAAAATCTTTAGTATAGCTAAGTAATGAAATCTGGAAAACCCGCTTGGCTTGACACCGATTCCAAAACGATTTTTTTTTGTTAATTCTTACTTGCCAGTTGCGTTTAAGAAAAATGGAATGTATTAATAAGTATTATTGTTATATAGGTAGGTATGTTGTCTTACCAACAACCAGTCAATGGTGAATCCCACTCGTAATCAGGGTTTTTCACCTTTTAGTTTATTAACGAACAGTTCATTAACCATTTGCTCATGGGAAGTTTGCCAAACAATGAATTCGGAGGTCGTATTTCGCACGTAATTTGCCATTTCGTTATTGTCAAGGATTAAAAGTAGCTAGTGTTTCTGTTAATAAGTTGCACACACTTTAGCCAATTTTTCCAAGGACATTTAAATTGACTATACATACTTTCTAGTTGTGTTTCACCTTCATTGGGGATATGTAGCGTCGTTTAAGAAATATGAAACGTGGTGTTCCCGTTTTCACTTAATATTTCCATAACTTTCTTAACTTTTAGAAGCCAGCCTCTTTAGACTGATGGACCCCGTAGAAAATAGTTGATGAGTCATGAAATGGATGGTTAGGTTGGATTTAATGACTTGCAAACGCTGTAATCTTTAATAGAGATAATAATACGAGAAGAGAAAACTTTGAACCCCTTTTTAAGCATATATATTGTGTGCAAGTTATAGTGTGAGATATAGCATCGAAGGAGTAGGATGTAGTAAGCTAAATGATTATACGCACATATCCATACTTCTTAATCCGTGCCTCGGATAGCACGTTAAGCTGTTGGCCCCGGCTGTCAATTGTAGATCTTTGACAGTCGTTACGGGTAGTCAGAAGCCCGAAAGTCTGACAACCAGTCTTACCAAGGGGTACCGTGTAACCCAGTATCTGGGTTCTGGAGGTCTGATAGGCAGTCGCTCCATGTAAAACACTGGTATTCAGCTGCATCCGGTGAGACTGGAAGCTGACCCCAACATAGTTGGGAAAAGGCTAGGCAGATGCAGATGATCTATACTTTTTAATATGATTTATATTCGTTCAATGAGATCAATATATATACCTACTTATAATGAATTAATTTTTAATGAACTACGGTCGAATTTTGACCACTGGACCATTAAATTATAAATTCATAGTTTTATAGTCATATCAAATATGTAAATTGTGCATATTTTATCAAAAATGTAGGTTGGTGTGTGTCTGTGAGGTGTGAGGCCACGGGCCCAAACAAATATTTGTCATGTTAGTTCACGTCTCAGGTCGAGATTACTGACTTTATCTAAATGTACCCAAATCTGACCGACGCGACGCACGCGCATCTACGCTAAGTCTACATTGAATGTTATTTTACTGAATATGATTATTCGGTTATAGTCTGATTATAAAACATTTCTAAACTTTTGTTATGAACACTAATGGACTTTCTAGAATTTATTTTGAAGTTCGTAACACCACAGGTTTAGTGTTATTTGATATTTATGGTCACTTTAGCCTTATTCAGTCTTCCTGACGGTATTTCGGTCGAACCTAGGAGTATAAGAGTGCACAAGAGTATGCGCAAAGCCTAGTGCACTCTCTATGCCCTCACTCTCATAATCCGATGGAATGGCAATCTGACACGACTGGAGAGAAACCAGATGCAGAACCTATACCTTTACGAATTAAGATTCATAAGCATAGGTAACGGGACTGCAGGAATCCTTTGATCTAATTTTTTTCATCCCAGTGGTTTAGATTTACATGTCGCAAAATCTCTGACAGACATTATTTATCTGTGTGTAGCAAAAAATAAGCAAAAACCTGGTGCCACACTGTCTGCCGTACAACCCTGAGCGCGTTACTATAAAGTATTTTTTCTGTAGAAAAAAAAAAAGGCACCCCTGACACATGAGTATAACACCGGGGCCCGTTGTCGCCGCTTTTGATCGTCCTCCCTGGTGATAAATTAATGCGTTTTTTTTATAATTGATGTTTAGAAATGGATATTGACAAATTTTGCAAAAAACGTGATGTGGTATAAGGCCAGTTAGGATCTTTTAGATTGTAGATTTGTATTGAGAGTTACGTAAAAAATATACTGTGATTCTAATAATTTGTTGCAATGTTTAAATACTGCTTTAAATATAGTTTTATAATCATAGTTATTTACATTTGTTGTAACTCAGCTACTTCTTTTTCTTGTTTATACGTACTTACCTATAAACAGTACCGATCGTGACTGATTTACTGACAAACAGACAAGCACAGCCTAAACCGGTGGATGTAGAGATTTGAAATTTAGAGGAAATATTTTTTAAGTCCCCTAGAAGTGCATTTAGGAAGAATTTTCGGAAAATTTTACCCTCGAGCGTGTATAATAGAGGATGTAAAATAGAAAATCTGCGCGGTCAATGTCGCGAGCGAAGTGCTAGTTTCCTATAACATATAAAATAATGTAGGTTATTACATCATTATTTTTATTTGCCGTTTCATAAAAAGAACTTTCATAAATCCAAATAATCCAGTCATCTTATTCGTGCATCCACATTCCAAAATAGAGACAGGTCGTTAAGCAATTTTATCTCCCTACTAAATAATCGAGTAAAACTTTAAACGCATTCGAGTAAATCAAACCTAAAACACGGTGATTCGTTTTTATTTCATAAACACCAATTAACATGTGTACGAGCTATTAAACTTTGTCATCGGCAATTAGTGAAGGCGAAACTAAATAAATAAAAAGGCTGGCATACCTCGCGGGACATGTGACACCCATTTTGAACGCCTGTTAACAAATTAAACCGATTTGTTCTGTTATTCTAATAGGGCTATGGGAAGTGTTTGTGTCGAGCATATTTTGACAAAATTTATTGCTACCACGCCTCCTAGACGGGCCTTTTTTCTGGTTCCTCATAGAGGGCGGATGCCGTGACATCTGTCGCGCAGAAAACGTAGTCACGCCCTCCGCGCGAAATACTCATGAATTTAAAAATATAGACATAGTTTTACTGTTAGTTTGGACATAGTTTTACTTCAAGTTTTCATAAACTTTTTATTTTCCCCGCAGTATATCTATCTTCTCTTCAATTTTCTCAATTTATGGTAAAGCATTATATGGCCTAATGATGTTGAACTTTGTATTCCTAATGTTAAAACTTGTTTAAGTTTTTTATCCGATCAAAAGAGATTGCTCTTGAATTGTTTTTTACACAAAATAAATCATTTTTAAGTCAACCTCAGATAGTAGTAAGATACAGAGTTCCGACTCCGAATTAAAAAAAGGTTTAGACGGTACATGCATATTTTGAATTGAGTTTATTGATCATAAAGGAATAATATCTCCATTACAATACTTAATCACTTGAAGACAACCTTACACCTATTTAGCAAAATAATCAATCAATATTATGAGGAAAAGATTAAAATTAATTAATAAATATCCCTTCCGCAGCCACATTAGTTATTGACAAAAGTCAAGTAATGACACCTCTCAGCATGAATCCACTGATGTATCGGCAAACAATAAGTCAACGGTACAAACACACAATATTTACAATGTGTGTGATTGATAGTGGATGACAGATGTCGGGTCAACCCTTGCGCTGCGGCCGGCCCATCTGTCAGTAAGACCCGTTATAATGGTCAAAGAGACACCAGCGACATCCTTTTCCAACACTTTCACCCACAAAATCCATACCAGAGCATTCATAGACATAAATTACATTGTTTATGTACTTCCCAATCATTCGCAGATATCAAAAAGGCAATCTGATCACAATAAAATGAAGAACATTTGAAATCCGTTTATGTTTCCAATACGAAAATTATCTTGAATAATGACGCCATAAAGATACGTTTTTATAACAGGGCAGGTAATACGTATCTAAAATAATGCTCTCATCTTTTGTATAATATTACTTTCGGTTTATACTCATTTTATTTGTTGCTATAAAAGGGAAGAATAACGGTTGTTAAAACAGTATCTGTACACATTGTACAAACACCGGAGACTTGGCAATAAATCTTTTTATTTTATGACAAATTGTTGTCAGAACGGTAGCGCAGTCACCCTCGCTGCAACAAAAGATCTAGAACAAATAGTAACATAAAGCTATGATGGTCAAACAACACCGCGTCATGAACTATTTGTAAATACAATAATACCGCCCTGTTGCAATAACTGTATGAAAGTACACAAAATATTGCATTGTATGAGTGTGATTTATAGTTTTAGGGCACTTAGTGCGTTGAATCCTTATATACATTTTATAAGAATAAGTTCGAAGACAAAGAAAATGTATTATTTTATTAAATATACAGTTGTTCAAGCTTGTACCATTAGAATTAAATAAAACATAGTTCATTTAAAATTAGAGGTAAACTTGTGTATAAAGTATTAGTCTAGTATAAGTATGAAACACGGTGACACTAACGTGAAATATGATACGAGCATCTAACAATGGTGGATGACATCGCTTTATGAGCTGCGACGGTCCCGGGGACCCTGCCTCATAATTATAATATTATGACTTCACATTATTCCTCATACATGGTTGTATGGCTCAAACCCTTGGAGGTGGGAGTATCTCTCCTATTGTATTGTCACATTTTCAACGTAAAAGCGTATTACTATCCGCACCCCTTGATAAAAATTGAACATTTTATGCATTCTCATATAACGTCCGATGCTAACCAAGAATATGAAATCATCTACCGAAGTTAGGGGTAAATGTAACGCTGGAACTACAACCCCTAAACTCATAGAGGCTATAATTTTGTAATCACCATAAAATCTGTATCACCGCACTAATATATTTATGACATTACAGCTCCCACTAATATTTATGCAAATTGAAAACGTGCAGAATGGCATCGTTTACGACCCTAATCCCTGTACAACGGAGAGCAAAATCGACATATGTCAGTTTTGGCAGTTAAATTTTATTCTACTAGCAATACTAGGGTATATTTCGGCAGATTTTAAAAATAATTTTGGTTATTAATGCTTGTAAGTTGTAAAAAACTAAAGAGTGACTTCCTTCTTGATTTAGAGGCTAGAGGGAGTGTTTAGAGGTTTTCTAAAAGTATCAACTTGAAAAATAAATACTTAAGCCTTGTTGTATAACGGTTGGACTGCCAAATTAAAGGTCGTAGGTTCGGAACTCAGGCATGCACCTCTGACTTTACGGATTCATGTGCATATTAGAAATTAATAATATTATCACTTGCTAAAACGGTGAAGGAAAACATCGTAAGGAAACTAGCAAATCTGAGAGATTTTTTTTCAACGGTGTGAAAAGTCATATCAGAGGAATACGGGCGGTTTCCTCTCTGACACCAAGTTGTTCATCAACCATACAACTAAGAAAGAAAGAACTTAGCAAAGTTAGCAATTTAATGTAATGTGTTTTTGTTGTAGGATTATAGCTTCTTTTGTAACTAACTTTTCAATTACCAATATTATTAAGATATAGGTAGATACCTACTGCTATAATTATATCCTCAACATTTTTCAATTGTCATTTGTAAACAGAATACTGCAAACCACAGCACCCCATTCCACTTGTCATCATAGTAGATTTGTGCACCAAATAGGAAAAGTAATTTGTGTCCATATGGGACCAGTGATTGCCTTCTGAACACTCTCACCCTCGACCGGGTCGCCGAATAGTCTTTTGGTGGCCAATTTCGACGCCCCCAACTCATTTCCTTAGATCTCTTTTAATATCGAGGAACATGGTTCGATGTTACAACAATGTGGTTTTATTAGACATTATTACTGTCATATCATATGTCGATTTATTGTATAGGCAAAAAATATGTGTTTATTTACTATGGCTCTAAAAAACTGTTAACTGTTTGCAGCCAGTCTGCAATCAGCAATGTCATGTAGCCAGTCAGTATGTCAGCCAGTATTTTCTCTTGCATATATTTATAAAATTACTCTACTTTCGTTTGTTTAAAAATAAATACATATTCTATATATATATTATACATATAAATACCAGAAGGTATTCTGGTAGCCCGCAGATCTACCTCAATCTTACGAAACGTATATATTCCTTCTAATTCGCTCCCCTAAGTTTACTTAACAGAAGCGAGAAGCAGCTTGCGACTGGTAAATAGTAATAATTTTACGAGGCATTTTTACAAGTCTCAGGTGGTCGGTAATTTGCTTGCGGCAGAGGAAGGGTTACATTTGATTTATCTCGGTCGTAATGCGCGCCCGGGGACGCACTATTTCGCCCTGCACTCTTCGGACAAACCATAAACACTAATTTATCTAACACCGCAAATTAGTTGCTTTGTATGATATTAAGTCGTGATTTAACGATCTTGTTTTTTATGATGTCATAACTAACCGAAATAACTCCCACTCAAACAAAATACGGCACACATAATTTTAAATAATGTGAGTGAAATGTGTGAAAACCGAGTTGTTAATAGAGCTAATGTGGCGCTTCACTCGCAGGAATACGTAGAAACGTATGCGTGCGACCTTGAGATCGATAGACACGTGGCCAATAAACAAAAGACGAGGAATCCTCGAAGCGTACGTGTCATGTCTCTTCCCAACAATAACGAAACATGAAAAATTTCCAGACGCCCACATCAGACTGATAAATGGCTTCCGAAAATCCAAAAGGAAGTTACAGCTTACTTGGGATTTGGTCTAGAACCTCTCACGTCCCATAACTGCTGCACTCCGCTTTATTACAATTACCATAAGCCTCAAAGTCCCGCACTCCACGGCCGGCGGGTGCGACTTCATCATTTTGAACCTACTTACAAGTGCGGTAAGACGGTTATTGCTTGGGTGAAATAGAAACCGCGGCCGAGACCTACACTGAGTACAGTTGCAGACAACTTTAGCACTTACCCCTGTTCTTTTAAGATTGGAGTTGCGAGTGTGCGACTCATCCGCGCGAAAGTTATGCGTCGTTCGTGCCGGCGTCGCCGTCGTCGGAGCGGTCCACTCTTTACATTTTATGTACGTGTACGATATGTTGGCGGCTATTTGGAATACTAATTGAGCATGCGTACGGATTTCAAATTTTGTCTATTTACTTTTTCTGGGACAAATAAGTTATCATAACACTTTTGTAGAGATTGCTTTTATTATCTTCAAATGTTAACATTATTTTCCCATTCAGACAGCAATCAAACAAATATTGGTATGTATTTTAGCAAGATATTAAGTAACCTAATCGATGAAAGTTTGTAAACACAGGTAGGTATTGTACCTAATTCTAATTTCGATTCCAAAATTCGCTGCTTTTCTCGACACCGACGGAATCTACAATTTGAATGGAAAACCAGTAAACCGCGAAATGATGATGAATCGCGTCAAATAAAGGAGCCGGTAGAGCGAGATAGAATCCAAGTCCACTGGTAGGCGCGAAAAGGATGCAAGGTGGGGAAATTAGCTGATGCTCCCGTGAATTTGTGTACGTTTTCAATGAGCCTCTTTACGGTAGGTAAAATAGGAATAAAATTGATGGATCCTAATCCACCGGCCATTTATAACTTACACGCCATTAATTTGAGTGATAATTCATGAATAGCGATGCGATTGGTCGTAGATATTGGATTCGGTAAAGTACACAGTAGCCGTGCCTACCGAAACTCGCGTATTACAATTTTCTTATCGCGTCGGTACGTAATCTAATCAAATTTTACAGTGAGTGCTTTATGCATTCTGTAATAATTTCTATATTTTGGTTATATGTTTTATATATGATGTTATATAGATATTGACATGGTTAATAAACTTTTTATTCATTACTTAAAGTGATGAGTAAAGTTATTCCAGCTAATATGTAACCAATAGACGCTTGCCATATCAGGGGGTAGCACTTTCCTATTGCCGATGATGACATAGATGCCTGTGGGGGATTAAAGAAGGGGAGGGAAGATTATGGAAGGGGGGAAATTGGGCCTTTAGTTCTCTTCACTAAAAGTACGAATAGGTACTTTTATTTCAATCCGATATTCTGTGAGAGGGTAGTACTACCCTGATCAAGCTCGCACTTTCATACATGGGTCTACCACCTACATAGAGTCACGCATAAGTGGCCATATAGTCTCAATTTCTCCAACACAACGTTCTGTGATTAGTGTGTGTTTGATTTGGAACACACCTAGTTGAGTCAGTGTTGGATGTCTCGCGTTATAATTACTCATCCATTACCAAACATCATTGACTAAGAACACATTATGCATATACTACATAGGTAGGTACAGCGCTAATATTTTGAACTAAGTAAAAAAGAAAGAAAGAAAAAGTTTTATTCCCGACTCTTTTTGTAGTAGTAAGTAGTATGACGTGATTGGCAAGTCAGAGTTCTCAGGTTCAAACCTAAGGTCTCTGACTGTTCAAACGCTTCTTGCCGAGGAGAAAGCCTATACCCACGTCAGTCCTGTACCCAATCTCTCTCTGATTGTGTCGGATTGCCGTCCCATCGGACAATGATAAGAGAAAGACAATGGAACAGAGAGTGTACCTGAGTTTGCCCACACAAATTTTGTGCACTATAATATCTCTGGCGTAGAGCCTATATTGTCTCCGTTGAAATTGGCAACTGTGACCTCAATTCGGTTGGAATAAATTCCTAAATGTAACAAAAAAATTACAATATTATGCCATAAGCATATCATTTACTATTTTTTGTGTTTTTTTTTACATGATAGCTTATTAAATATAATTATTTAATAAAAAAAATTGAAAAAACAACTGACAACAAACAACAACCACGATCCTCGACGCACCGTGTCGACGCTCAGCGGTTGGAGCGTCGACACGGTGCGTCGAGGATCGTGGGTTCGAATCCCATCCGTATCAGTTGTTTTTTCAAATTTTCTTATTAAATTATTATATCATTTACTAACTTACTCGTACCTATAGTTAGCGTGACTCACGAAATTATTACACAAAACATGTCATAACATCGTCACAAAACACATCATCAAACCTGACACTATCATATTTCTAACATCCGTGGACCACCTCAAATGACCTCAAGTTTACAAACACAACATGACCGGAAGAGCGTGCTCTCAACTCGGCCGTCAGTTCCTCGTGTCAGGATTATGTTATTAAGCAGACGCCACCTCGGTGGTCGATGATAATGCCAGCCAGACGTAAAGTGATGCTATTGAGAACATTTGATTGGTATTGGTGTAGTTCATTAGTTTAATTAAGAGATAAGTGTTCCTCTATGCTGAGATGGTTTGGTCATGTTGAAAAGGTGGATGAAAGGCGATTAACAAAAGGTTAATATGACGGATGTTAGGGGAAGCGCAAGGAGGTCGCCCAAGAAGTATATACACTAACCTCATTGGTGATGAACTTTAAAAAGGTCAGGTGCGCAGTACTCGCAAACGGCGCCTGTGTATGATAGAATGTGGACGAGGCAAAAGGAGTATGTAGAAGTATGTTATGTAGCAGGTGGCGTTCGGTTGTTTCTGTCTACGCCCATGGGAAAAAGGCGTGAATTTATGTATGTATGTTCCTCTATCATAATGACTACATACCTAAATGGTATATTGTTTATTGTGATTAAATTACTTTAGGTTACTTTTTCTACTCCTGATTTCCTAGATTTTGATAAATAGATTTTGATCCTGGAGTTTGTACGACTGCCATAAGCATAAAGTAGAATATTGAGAATGCGTCTTAAGGAGTGCCTTAATCTTCGACGTACTGTGTCGACGTTCTAATCTCTAAGCCACGGTATCTTACCACAATCAATTGAAATTTTAAATTTCTTTCTACGCCTAGGGCGTGTGATAATATATTGGAATACATTAGGTATCCGACTCAGTGCTCGAAACTTTGCAGTTTTAGAAGGCACCGATGCGATATGACCAATTTTCATAACATTTTTGTGATTTTTTTTACATACATAAATTACATTGTACAATTAATACACAATATCAAAACAATAATATTATCTCTGCTCATCCTCATTCTTTAAGCTGTGTTGAAGCGCAGCAGGCCTGAACTCATAAATTACCCACACTTATCTATATTTACCTCGCGCGACTATCTGTCTTTAAAGTAAATACAAAATTCTCTCATAAGTTACATTTTTTCCACAGCATCTAAAATTTATAACTTTACGACTTAGCTACATAACTTCTAACTTTTAGTTTTATTCTTAACTTTTTTTTTATAAAATAGGTGTAATTAAACGAAGTTTGCAATATTTTTTTATGGGCCAAACCGTTTAAAAAAATAGTTTATAAATGTTTAAAAATGCCTTTTAGTTGGCTCTCAGGTGCGCTGGTTTCCTCACAATGTTTTTTTTCGCTTTCGCAAGTGATAATTAATTTCTAATACTCACATTAATTCTAAAAGTCAGGGGTACCTGGGTGGTAATACTTACTACCAAACTAGTACTGCTTTTAAAATAATCGTTGTCAACAACCATTCTTCACACAACAACAGAGAAAAATTAGATTTTTATATAACTGTAATTTTAAAATGAATAGAGCCCCGATTCTAATAAACACCATAGAAAAAGGACAGCAAATTGAACTATCAAATTAGCGCTGTCAAATTAGTCTACGTCCTTGCAATTGACGTAAAGGTAGATGAAACCTCTATGACATGCCGACTAAATTCTCGTTGATATCACACAAATGGACTAGTTTGACGTGGCTAAAAATCTTCTATCCTATTCTAATGATCTCTATTAGAAAGAGAGATGGTGAGTCTAAATAAGATTAGAGCGTGTAAAAGAGAATTAGTATCAAAGTTAGACTAAAACTAGTTTAGCGGGATGTACAATAGAGTCGGCACGTCATAGAGGTCTCGTCTAATTTTGCGTCAATTACAATGCAGAGGAAATAATTTGACAGCTCTAATTTGATAGTTTCATTTGCTGTCCTTTTTCAATGGTGTTTATTAGAAAGAGATACAGTTAGACTAAAATTTGTTTAGCGGGATGTACAAGAGAATCAGCACCATTGTGTGACACACTTCTACTTTTAATCTATTTACTGTAAAGCTAACAACTTCGTTATCCTGAAGCGAGAATTACCTCGAGTTGTAAAAATATCTCTTTGTTATGTTCCGTTGTAAACTGTGCGATATGACGCTGGTGATGACAACTATGACAGTACACTCGGTGATTGTGTAACTAGTCTGTAACCGTGACCTTGTTATGAGTAACGATATACCTACTAGTATTCTTTTGAAATACTTATTTTCTAGATATGCGTCTCCGATTGGCTTCTGTTCTGATATTTATAAACATACTCGTATATAGGTATAATTCAATTTTAAAACGGCTTTACGTGGGTTAATTTCGGAAATGCCCGACTAGTTTCGAACTCTAACGGAGTCCATGTTAAAGAGTGTATTTACGCGGCAGCGTCCTTGAAATCGGTTTTTGAAAATGGACTCTATTTGAATTCGAAACTAGTTGGGCAATCTTGAAATTAATTCGCGAGTAAAGCCGTGAGTAAATATTTAATATTTCAAAGAGTGACTCAGTTTTCAAAACCAAAGGCCAGTCATCAGCCAGTCATCAGCGACAGACACTAGGAATTGAGAACGCTATCAGTAGTTAAAAAGTTTGTAATTCTGGTTAGAAGTACTAGTACCACTTATCAAAATTTTCCTATACTTTCCATCGTATCTCTGACGGTAGTACTGACATCTACTACACGTTTATACTCTAGGATAGCATGTCCAACTTTGCAGTTTGAAAACAATGATATACTTCACATATTTAACTATAGTTTTAATATTTTTATTTTGATTGCGCCAGCTCTGCAATTCTATTTTACTACTCTAAAAGAGTAGGAACTTTTCTAGAAAACTCTTTTAAAGTAGGAAACATATTCGTTCAAATAACAAGACTGTTAATTCAAGTAAATTGTCTTGTCTACATGAAAGGCATTATTAAAATAACGGTAAAGAGGTTTTTAATGAAAAACTTTTAATTAAAGGCAATTAAAAGCAGGCACCTTAGCCAAAATACCATTAATTCGTCAATCGTTCATTAACAAAGCTAACAAAATTGCATAAATTTTACTTTTTAGGTTGAAATCTTTTTTACTTTGTTTAACTTTAGTCGTAGGTGTAGATTTTATTTTGATTTTTATTTTGCTGTCACGTATTTTTTTTTTAATTCATGACAGCAAAAACATTTTTTTTTGTGTGTTTTGGGTGCTTGAGTTTCTTCTGTTTGTGCCAAATAAAGCATGTTTCTATTCTTCCTAACACACCACGCGGGCGAAAAGTCAGAGGTGCATTGGGTTCGAACCTAAAACCTCTGACTTACCAGTCATACCACTGGGCTACAACAACCATTAATATTATGTTAACCTAACAAAATAAATAGAATTAAATAAATATGATATACAAGGGTGTACACTGTGTTGGGAATATAAAACAATTTTACGTGCGACTACGACCACAGTTGATCACATTTAACGAGAGTGTAGGAGACGGTTTAGAGCCCCCAATAAAACAATAAACGCTCTTATCACACGTTATCAAACGTAGCAAACATAAAATTTATTTGTACTCGTTCCTTGTTAATGTACTCGTAAATACGTTTGTGCGGACCGACGTTTGTTCTACACTGACACACGATAACGTATAAACATTACGCTAATTATGGTTCTGTAGAAACAACTAATGATACCTAATTGCATGCAAGTGAATATTAAAAAAATATAGTTATATACTGTATTTTATATATAGTATAGTATATTATTTAATTTATAAACATATTGTATAGGTAATAATTTTAAAAAAATATTTAACAACCCCGATACGGAAAAACCTTATTTTGTTAACACTTGATTTCATTATCTTTCAAATAAAAAAAAGATAATCAAAATCGGTATATCCGATTGGGAGCTACAATGCCACAGACAGACACATAGATACACAGACACGTCAAACTTATAACACCTTTGTGAGATATTCACCGTTGTGAAAATCTCTGTGTGCTGGTGTCCTCACGATGTTTTCCCTCACCGTTTTAGAAAATGATAATTAATTTCTAATACGCTCATGAATTTGAAAAGTCAAAAGTGCGTACCTGGGTTTGAACCTATGACTTTTGACTTTGCAGTCCAACGTTACCACTAGGCTTTTCAGAAGGTGCTTCAAGTACCTCCAAGTTGTAAGTAAATTGTTTTTGAGAATATACTTAGTAATTCAGAAGCGAAGTTGTCTAAAATTAGGGTATTGCAAAAAACATATATTATTATTTATTTTTGTATTTGTATTTTATTGTTTTTTGTAGTTTTAAATATTAGGTACGGGTTTCAGCATAGTACCATTATTTATCTTAGTTTACCAACTGCTAAAGTGTTGTATATTTTGAAGACAGATAACTTCTTTCCTGTTTATGGTGATATGATTATATCTTAAATATCACTCTGAATTCTTTAAATTTTAGATATGTTTGTCATTAGATTAGTATCTATAGGTACAGCTATGTGAGACATAATGTTATTACGACAAAACACTGTAATTATACCGAGGTATGTAGATAGCGGGTAACTAAAACATAAGCTATGTTTTGACATAAACTGTACTTGGTGATGCAGTTTTTTGTCAAAACTGAGCTTTATTTTAATATTAATACAGTTTAATTCCATTTTTTATATGCCTCTTATATAACCATGTGCAAAACACTAATTCACTTGTGTTAGTATAAAACAATGGATCTAAAGATACAGTATAACGACATGATACATCAGCGCTATTCAACTGAGACGTGGCTACGTTTTTATGTATTTCATGTCGTGGGCATTTTTCACATTAAATTAAAACATAACAATAAAATAAAAAAGTACACAATGCGGTCACATTTTTAATTGTAATTACTGACAACATTCGGAGCTATCAATTGTACTGTTCGTGACTTTTACCAAAACAATGGGATCAGTTCACGTAACAGCGAAGACAACGACTTTAAATAAACATCAATAAAAAATCAGTTATAACGATATTCACAATGGAAAATAACGTGCTTTTCACGTTTTGTATAAACTAAACCATGGCATATTTTGTAATGTCGAGAAGAAAATAGTTGTTAGTATTATGTTTGGAGGAGGTTAAACTGTAATGGTAAAAAAAATTGTGAATAAAAGTAGTCATAGCAAATATTATTTTTATTTAAGAAATTTGAAAAATGATTGAAAAATACGCGGCTGCCCCTTATCTAAATCCTGTAAGCAAAAGTTTTTGCAAAAACCTTTTTTTTACAAATACCTACTTACTTTCACAGTAAGTCAGTTAAATCCTTAACTATGTTAAAAAAATATTTTTGAAAAAACTGTTCCTTACTGGGGGGCTGTACGCGCTCAATAAACACAATCATGCATACAAGATATTTAAATGATTACCACAGACAAATGAAACATTTTTTTACCCACAAAATTAATTATTAAAAAGACTATACATACATGTTGGCCTCATATGGCGGGTGCTATAAATAAGGGCTCGCTCACACGGCGGTGTCTCCAGTGACTAATTAGTTAACAAGTGTTCAGGACACTTAATTACACTGCAAGCAGCGGGGCGTCATCGTCGTTCAACGAATACATTACTTTGTCAAGATATTCCTGTTAAATAATGCCGCTATTAGTAACCTTAATTGAATTTATAGCATTTAAACTCTGTGTTACGGTTCCGTGTTTGGTATTTGAAGAGCTTTTTTTTTCCCAATCGATAGATAAAATAATTTTATACCTATTTATATGTTTATATTTTATACTAAAATTTTTAAGTGGTTTTAAAAGAATGCTGTGTTTACGCCACTTTACATACAGTGTTTTGACTGGTTCTGTGGGATTCGTATTACGATCCATGCATTCACCATTGCAAAGGACGACGTGCCCGCTCCGAAGACGACTCAACACTGGCTGCTGTGCGCGTTTGCGTGACATATTTATAGTGTGCGTGCAGACAGCGTTATGCAGAGCGCGCGCGTGGAAGCGAGATAGGTGCCGTCATCATTACTTTCGTGTTGTATTAAAATTATCAATTTGGTTTCATGTTTAAAGACTTGCTATTGGCTGTTGAATGTTGTGACTAGGTTTACGTGATCCTACTTGGAACACAATAAAACGTATGTAAGGCAGGGTTATTTACGCAATATAGATCATTACTTCAATAATTGTTCGTTTTATTTAAACTCTGAGGTCCAATATCTGGTGACCCCGAAAGAAAATGTCGCAAGAAAGCACAGGTGAAGAAAGCAGAATTGTAAAGACGGAACTCGACCTAGCTGCAGTTTCCGTGCAGTCCAGACTATTACCATTCTGGAGGGAGATTCCACGAGCCTGGTTTATTCAATTTGAAGCCGTCGTGGACCCATTGAAGACTTCGGATGACCAGAAATTCCGTTACGTGCTACAACAGTTGCAAGCCGCCGATCTCCAGCATTTAACAGACATTCTGTACAATCCGCCGGCCTCAGAAAAATACAATGCAGTGAAGAATCGTCTTCTCACCGTGTATGACAAGTCAGACGTCAAAAATTTCCAGAAACTCATCAGCGGACTTGAGTTGGGTGACCAAAAGCCTACTCAATTGTTAAGAAAAATGAAAGAACTCGGAAGCGGCATGATAACAGATGAAGGATTGAAGATCGAGTGGCTCAACCACCTGCCAACCCAGATGCGCGTCGTACTTTCGGTGAATACGGAATCATCTCTGGATACCCTCGCTGCCATGGCCGACAAGATGGCAGAATACTCTGAACCTACAACTATTACTGCAGTAGCAACAACCTCGCAAGATACCGTGATGTCCGCGCAGTTAGATGTCTTATCAAAACAAATGGAGAAACTGTGCATGGAAGTGGCTGAGCTACGTGGTCGACCGACGGGACGCTACAGATCTTCTTTTCGCTCACGGTCACGGTCAAGGTCACGGCAACAGAGCAGCAGGACGTCAGTCAAACCCGGCGATCCAACTTGGGAGTGCAGATACCATTATCGCTACGGTGACAAAGCAAAGCGCTGCGAGTCGCCGTGTTGTAGAAGAAAGAAGACTCAAACGTCGTTAAACTAGCTTTGACATCGACGGTGGCGGACGTCGATGTCACTTGCACCACCAACCGCCTTTGTGTCTTCGATCGTGACACTAAAGAGCGTTTCCTCGTGGACACGGGCGCTGATATTTCTGTGTTAGCCGCCATAAACAAAAGAAAATCGAAGACAGCAAGTACCTACAGATTATATGCCGCAAACAATACACCAATCAACACTTACGGTGAAAAAACATTGAAGCTGAATATTGGCCTGCGGCGTAGTTTTCTATGGAAATTCATTGTGGCTGACGTCAAGACTTCTATTTTGGGTGCAGATTTCCTACGTCACTACAAGTTACTGGTCGATCTCCATAAAAGGAAGCTCATCGATAACGTTACCCATTTATCAATCAACGCCTTTGAAATTACATCGAGTGAAGAAACAGTACATGTCATTAGCTCCGACCAGGTTTACTACGACATCTTGAAGGAATATCCAGAAGTGCTTCGACCTATGACATTGATAGAACCAGCGAAACATGACGTCGTGCATCGAATAGAAACAACAAGTCCCCCGCTCTTCGCCCGAGCCCGTCCATTGCCGCCGGATAAATATAAGGCTGCAAAGGAGGAGTTTGATCACATGCTGGAACTAGGCATATGTAAACCGTCAAAGAGTCCGTGGGCAAGCCCTCTGCATGTTGTTACAAAAAAGGATGGAGGACTCCGGGTATGCGGTGATTATCGCAGATTAAACGCAGTCACTCAGCCGGACCGATACCCAATACCCCGTATTCAAGATTTTACATACCAACTGCACAATATGAAGATATTTTCGAAGCTTGACCTCAAGATGGCCTACTATTGGATTCCGATGGCAGATGAAGATGCTCAGAAAACAGCTATCATCACACCGTTTGGGTTGTTCGAATTCAGATGCATGACATTCGGCCTAAGAAACGCCAGCCAAACGTTCCAGAGATTTATGCATCAAGTGCTACGTGGCATAGACAATTGTTTTTGCTATGTCGACGATATTTTATTGTACTCGGAGAACGAAGAGAGTCACAAACTTCTATTACGCCAAGTGCTGCACCGCCTTAAAGAGTACGGTGTTATGATAAAGGTTGAAAAATGTGAATTTGGCAAGGACAAGATAAATTTTCTCGGCTACGAAGTATCAGGAAACGGTATCAAGCCCACTGAAGAGCGAACTCAAGCAATATCAAGCTACCCAATTCCGAAGACAATCGCCGAGCTTAGAAGATTTTTGGGCATGCTTAATTTTTATCGCAGCTGCTTACCCCGCCAAGCCGAGCTACAAAACGAATTGAACAAATATCTACACAATCAGAAGCGTAATGATAAATCGCCCATCGAGTGGACACCAGAGGCAGAGTTAGCCTTTAAAAAGTGCCGTCAAAGCATTTTAGAAGCTACTGAGCTGTCACATCCAGTTCCCGGAAGCGCCCTTGCCTTGATGACGGATGCTTCGGACTACAGTCTGGGAGCAGTATTACAACAGAAGAAATCGGACGAGTGGAAACCTCTCGCTTATTTTTCAAAAGCGATGAGTGCAACGCAGCGCCGCTACAGCGTATACGATCGCGAACTGTTGGCGATTTATACGGCTGTCAAACACTTTCGAAGACTTATTGAAGGAGGCGACGTAACAGTGTACACCGATCATAAGCCGCTTGCATACGCACTGACACGCCCACCAAGCAACAGCGACACTCCTCGTCGTGAACGACAATTGAATTTCATCAGTCAATTTTGTACAAGTATCAAGTACGTGCAAGGTGAAGACAACTCGGTGGCCGACGCTTTATCTCGTATAGAAGATATACAATGTCCTTCCATCATCGACTACGATAAGCTAGCCAGAGAACAAGAAGATGATCCAGTGTTGAAACAACTTAAAACTCAATCAAACTTGAAGTTCACCGACGTCACAATGCCTGGAATTAATCGACCAATCACGTGCGAGATAACTACTGGAACGCCGCGACCTTACCTACCGATTGCATATCGTGTCACTGCATTCAAAGCTCAACACGATTTATGTCATCCCGGCGTTAAATCTACTAGGAAGCAGATGTGTTCAAAATTCTTCTGGCCCAACATGAACAAAGAAGTTAGCGACTGGACCAGAGCATGTATCAACTGTCAGCGAGCAAAGATTCATCGGCATGTCATAACTCCGTTGAGCGAGTTCCCACAATCTGCACGCTTCGAACACGTTCATATAGACATCGTTGGACCACTGCGATTATCTAATGACAACCGTTACTGTGTGACTATTATGGATCGCTGTACCAAATGGCCTGAAGCCGTTCCTGTGCTCGAGATCACTGCCGAGACCGTTGCAAAGGCTTTTTACGAGAATTGGATTGTCAGATTTGGATGTCCTTTAAGAATATCAACAGACCAAGGACGTCAATTCGAATCATCTCTGTTCCGGTCACTGATGGTCAAGTTTGGAATATCACGAATACGTACCACGGCTTATCATCCACAATCCAACGGCCAAATAGAAAGGTGGCACCGAACACTGAAGGCAGCGTTAATGGCTCGCGGCACAAATACACAGTGGGCAGAGGACTTACCCACTGTACTACTGGGTTTACGCACTGCATTACGTAACAACAGTTTCAGCCCAGCTATGATGACGTATGGAACCACTCTTCGTTTACCTTCGGACTTCATCGCGCCAACAAAGTCAAATGTTGATGAGAACGACTACGTGCGCCGCCTTACAGAAACAATGGCATCGATCAAAAGTGCGCCTCGATCAAGTAACAGCAACATACGGCCATTTATACATAAGGACCTCGCTACGTGCACTCATGTTTTCGTGCGCAACGACACAGTGCGTTCCCCGTTAACACCACCGTACGAAGGTCCCTACGAAGTTATCAAGCGCTACGACAAGTTCTACAAAATAAAATTGCCGCTACGTACATCAGTGATCACGTTGGATAGACTCAAGCCCGCCTACATACTCAATGAGAACGTAGAAGATTTGGTTCATCATGACCCTAGTAAAGCTCGCCAGCCGTACACCACAAGATCTGGAAGAACTGTCAAGCCTGTTGTACGCTTCGCTTAGAGGGGAGTGATGTGGGATTCGTATTACGATCCATGCATTCACCATTGCAAAGGACGACGTGCCCGCTCCGAAGACGACTCAACACTGGCTGCTGTGCGCGTTTGCGTGACATATTTATAGTGTGCGTGCAGACAGCGTTATGCAGAGCGCGCGCGTGGAAGCGAGATAGGTGCCGTCATCATTACTTTCGTGTTGTATTAAAATTATCAATTTGGTTTCATGTTTAAAGACTTGCTATTGGCTGTTGAATGTTGTGACTAGGTTTACGTGATCCTACTTGGAACACAATAAAACGTATGTAAGGCAGGGTTATTTACGCAATATAGATCATTACTTCAATTGTTCGTTTTATTTAAACTCTGAGGTCCAATAGTTCAAACTATGCCTGTTGTCTGACGGGAAATAAATTTTTCATGTTAAAAAAATTCCCAACGTTGCAATTGCAACTCACTGAAGATTTCTTGATGTTTCCGCAATCTTGATAAGATCCAAGCATAATCTTAAATAAGTTTTTAAACGGAAAATTAGACCTAAGACATTTAACTTGCCACATAATCGCCACGCTGAGCAAGCGGGTTGGCGATCGCAGAAGCAGATGATTTCTGTTACACAGAAAGATGCTGCTGTCCATCCTCCGGATCTTTCCTTTTGTCACTTTTTACGCACGGGACGAGTAGGGGTGGTTCAATTCTTACGCCGGAAACGATACGGCAGCTATTACGTGATGACTAAATATTATGATTGTTTTCGCAGTATGGGCAGAAACGGGAGAGTTCCGAGACAGTGGGCACTCATCCCTAGCGTCTGTGGGGTCAGGAGTCGAGCAGTCATCATTGTACGCGCCACCAAGACCACGCCGCGATAGAAAACCCACCGATGACAGTAAGTTCTTTGGTACGAATAACTTTCTTTATTCTTTTAAAAATACGAGGTTAACTTTAAGAAAGGTTTGTATCAGCGATCTTTTGAGTGATTGTAAGTTGAGTTTTTGGAGGGGTAAAGTTTTGGGAGCTGAATATGCTCTGAACTTATTTTTATTTATAGGTTTTTACTTGTGTATATTTTAATTAAAGAGATTGATTTTTAATCATAGCAGGAGCTAAGATATCCATGTAAGAACTAGGGCATACTGTGAACATTTTTAAATATAAAAAATGTACGGTTCCTAAAAACTTATTTTATTATGTCAAACATGAAACGGATATATCGCAGTCGCCATCAAAAAACCTTAAGGATAAGCCTCGTCAAATCTCATAATTTGCAAAAACCTCATAATTCATTAGAAATTTATCAAATACCACCACCAATTAATGATAAATTAATCATGAGCTCATTTTTAATCATTATGCATCATCGTGATAGAATTTTACCAAAAAATAATGTGCTGCATTTTCAAAATATCTATACAAAATTGACACTTGATTGCTTCAATAAATAATAATAATAAGCTAAGAATAAACATTCTTCATAACTTTCTTATAATAACTGAAAATTAAATATAGGCTTTGATAATAAAACTATCGGTGAGTTTTATTATTTTCTTACATAAATGTAAGACTTGCTTAAAGTTTTAACCACTAAACATATTATTTTCAAAACTAAATTCGTCAGTTGTTTTCTTACAATTTCGCATTCATTATCAATAACTTATAACATCAATAACAGTCTCCAATATAGGTACTTATTATAACAATGTGAAAAAGCAATTTTGTCGCCGGATCACACAAAGTGACAAGCTTTAAACTGAAAGTAAACCCAGTAAGGCGCGGGAAAATCTATGGCAAATACTGCCCCGCGTTATTCTAATGCTTTCACAAATAACCGGTCGAGCTCGCGCGTGGTTTAACGGTTGCTCGGTGTGGTCCGACCCTAACTTTGTGCACTACGTACTTCTAATTGCTCTTTTATTTACATTCGCTGATTTGATTAGCGGTTCACGCAGAAAAAGTTGTGATCTTTTATGGATGTTTCGAGTAGTTTACGATTGTATTTGAATTAATGATTCCTGTAACTTTTGTATTATGATGATAATAGGGAATTTTGGATGTTGCTTATATTTTTTTATTTGACTTAGATATTCTAAAAAAAATTGTGAAAAAAAATTGGAAATATTTCAAAAAAATACAATGTAAAAAGGGAGTTAAAAGTCAAAGAACTGTCACTTCATACCATATATATCCTGGAGAACTAATCGAAATTCTGGAGAACTAAAATTTAGTCTGTGGAGAACTAAATTTTTTTTCTCATAATGCTGTGTTACTTGGTAATACCAAATATGAATGCTTTCTTAATAGTAAGCAACTACCCTGTTATGTACCTTATTATATTATTATTAAAGCAATTAAGAACTAGACATCTACATAGTTAATGATAACAATTATTAATATCGGCTATTAAGGCAGTTACACCGTAATATGACAATTATCAGCAAATTAATTTGACGTGATTAGGGTGTCCATATATTTGTTACACGACCGGACTGTCCAACTATCCAGGCCTTAATAGACATAGCTTCATCAAATTATTATCACAGTAATTAAACGCACAAAATACGCATTTGTGTTATCTATAATTATTATTTTAATAATCACGTTCTCTGCGATAGTGTTGTGCTACATTATCACCAGATGATTTCATTTGGAACATGATATAGGAATATCATTCAAGTACATCGCCAGTTTATCTACAAGTCGTTAAAAATATGTAGAATGATAAAAAAAAAACGAAAAGTATTTAAATCGTCTGCAAATATGAAGTTATAAAAATCGTAGCTACCTTATTCGTAGCTGTCATAAAAATCGTAGCGACAACTGTCTATAGTGCCACCAACTTAACAATTCAGACGGACAAATTTGGAACTAACCGATTTTCTAAGTAAATTTTCTTAAATTGAAAATACTACACTCACCACTAGCGACACCGTCACCTGAACTGATAAAATGGTGGCACTGTACAAATACTACGTGCATCCTACATTTTTAAGCCCTACGATAAGAATCACTATAGTAAGAATGTACACTCGTAAACTATTTGAAAGTAAACAGATTAAAAAGGAAACGTTGCGATGTTTTATCAAAATCGAGTGTCGGGCTTTGAAGTGGCAGCATGTTCTGATATCGCTAACATATGTAACTGCGTTGTTTACCAACCCGCTCTTGTCATGTCGGCCAAACGTAAAGGCATTAGATTAAATATGTTACCTACTAACGCAAAGGTTAGTTCGAAATGATGGATGGGTCGGCGAACGCTCAAAGCATATCGCTGATAAACGCTATCGACGCGTTATCGATGCGTATCGAACATATCTAGGGCTGTCACGACCGCTCTAACTGGACTCCACTTTAATATTGTACGGTCCGTGACCTTGTAGTGCAAGATTCTGCAGAATTTCCGACAGTATACAGAGATAGTAACAAAATGTAAGGAAATGTTTTTCAGAAATCATTTTTCAAAGTTGCAAATAATGCATTGAACATTATGTATACTTACTTGCCTTTTCATTTTCGATAAAGTTAATGTAACAATTGGCTTTAGTGGTGCGTTGTGACAGCCCTGGTTGTATTTGCGACCAATAATCGTCGAGGATGGCATCGGTAGCCGGATGCCTAACCTTTGAGACCATAATCCCGCCTTGTTCATTAAACACCAATGAGGTTGACGAGCTCTACTGATTTATATTATATACTTTTTCGTTGATATACCTAAAGCCTTTGTGTCGGGATTAAAAAGTAACCATTGACGAAAAAAGAGAGGTGTTTTAAGAAGTTTAACTAACATGTTAGTGTTTGATTTGTTTGTCTGGGGCATCTCTGGTAACTTACAAACGGATGAACCGATTTTGATTTGATTTTTTTTATTTGAAAAGTGACTTGCAGAGAGTGTTCTAAATACTTCTGTTTAAGAAAATTGAATAGCAATCTACTGTAATTTAAGTTTTTGTTGCGATGGTACAATCCGGGACTACAGAGCAATAAAAAACTATAGCTTCGATGCCGATAAAATACATTCTACATTACTATTTTCCTACAAATGCAAGTAGGAAAATACTGATTATAAATATGACTTTAAATTTAACATTTGTGCAATGACATTCTGATTATGACTGATTTTAAATATCATAAGAATAGATAAGACAGATTTAAGTATTTTCATAGAATTTATTTATTCTTATTCTATTGATTTATAAGTTTTCTATAAAGGTACAACAATGACATTTTAATTGATACATATTCGTTGCATTAGCATAAAACAAATAAATTTTAATGTAAGTACCTCTGCTATGTCGACAATTAATAGCCTATTGTAGGTATTACGTCCAACAACAATAATTATTTAACAATGTTCAATCAAGATAAGCGCCTGCCATAAAAGTATAAACGTTAATCCGATATGTAATAAACGAAATTACAAATTGCTATCTAAAACACACGATTTAAACTAAAGCATTGTTATGCTACTGTAATTATTGAACAAAAGAAGCTATTTAATTGCTATAGTGTAGTCTTTATATTGCTAAAGGTCTTGGAGTAGAATAAAGGGTAACTTTGAATTTTTAACCATTTCAAAAAAGGAGGAGATTCTCGATTCGCTGGTATGTTTTTTTTATTTATTTTTTTATTTAAAATATGAAATCTCTTTCTTAATTTTTTTATGTTTTTTAGATATAAAGCCAAGTTAGAGACTGCGTGTGAAAATTGGAGCAACTATTTTGGACCTTATATACCTATTTAACCTATAGTATTGGTCCAGTCAGTGGGCGAAATTGGACCGTTCTTCTCCATATAAACTTTTACGATGCCAAGTTTCACACTTCTCGATGCACGCAATATTCTTAAAAAGGGAACCACAGTTTTCGCTTCACGTATTAAAATATAGATAGGTACCTACTTAGTTATACATTTCTTCTAGCACTAATGCTAGGAGATTCTAGCTAGGAGTTAGTGTCAAGTCAGCAAGTCAAAGGGACAAAATCAACGTTAAAAAGCACTGATAGCCTAGTGGTATGACCGTTGACTGACAATACAGAGGTCTCGAGTACGATCCCAAGGCGCGCACCTCTGACTTTTCGTAAGTTATGTGCGTATTAAAAAATAATTATCAGTTGTTAAAACGGTGAGGGAAAACGTAGTGATGAAACCAGCACACCTGATAAGTTTTTCAATGGTGTGTAAAGCCATGTCAGAGGCCTACGGACGGTTTAAACTCTGACACCAGGTTGTTCATCAACCACACGATAAGAAGAACGTCAGAATCATATCTATAATCAAATGGAGCCTACAACGTTTCGGGCTATTCAAACCGTTTCAGTTTGACACCAATGTTCATTCAGTAGTATCCTCTATTCCGCTAGAGACAATAGGTACATTGACACAGGGATTTTAGCCAAAGCCAATATACGCGGCTTGATTGCGATCGAAACGTTATCAGTAACGAATTGATGTAATAACAACACCGTATCACTTGTCCCCTCGGCGGTGATACCGAGTTTTCGAGTAGTTTTCGAGGGAATTTTAACATTGTACAATCACACGGTACTGGTCTACTTTTAGTAGTTAGATTAGCTGCTATACAGCTTTTATATTGTGTTTTTTTTTATGAAGTAAAAATGTTTTCACGTTTCTTTAGGCGTGAGGGAATTTTAGGGAAGTTGAATTCTCATTCTTTATCGTATAATGGTTGATGCAATCTGGTGTCAGAGATTAAACTAGCAGTAGGTCTCTGACATGGCTTAACATACCATTGAAAAATCCTTGAATTGTGCAGGTTTCTTCCGATCTTTTGTCTCACCGCTTTAGAAGTGTTTAGTTTAGTTAATTTGGTTAATTTTTTAATTGTTTAGTTAATTTCTAAAATGAATTCAAAAAGTCTTCGGGTTTTGAAACTACAATCTTTGACTTGGCAGTTCAACGGTCATACTACTAAAAATACTTAAAGTAGAATTAGGTAGCCAAAATAACTTTTCTGATAAAATAATTGCAACACCATTGAATTAAAAAAAAAATACTAGCTTCTAGCAAAATCTCTATGAATTAGTTACAGTGTTTAGTTACAAATCCATTATCCTGTGATGAAAACAAACCAAAGACCTTCTCTCTCAGCCAATATAATTATATTTTCTTCATCTTGTCTAAATTTCAAGAGATGTTGTAAAACAAAAATTATGCCAAGTTGAAAATTGTCTAATAAAATACTCGTATGTATAAACCAAAAATAAATTTTATTACATGTAAGTGATATAAATTACGTATATTGTGACGTTGCTCATCTAGATCAACGAATTTACGGCACTGTCGTAAAAGTATTAGGTGCGCTTGCGCCTAATCCTCTGCCGCATTATGGGCTTGCTACCGGTACTTGGCGACCGTGGCCCTGATTCCATATTTTATCAAAATAATGTTTAGTGAAAACCTTTTTATTATGTAATATTTTATGATTGATTTATCTAATAAAATATGTTGTTTATCTATACAAGTTTACATAATTTATTGATTAAAAGCTTTGCAGATATAGCTTCTACTTATTTTGGTTTATATTTATAGAATCAGTTGTTTGAATATTTACCTAAACTTGACTGAGGATTAATTAACTGCTAAACTAACACCATAATCTCCAAACAATACGTTTTAGTGTGACTATAATCATTCCAAATTTAATAGGTACCATGGGCAGAATTACGAACAGCTTGGTTAATAGAGTGGTTGGTAGTTTTAAACAGTAGGTTTCGTGTTCAAATTCTGCTCATAATCTATTATTTATTTTTACAAAAATTAGTACTTAACTTTAGTGTTTGCATAGCAAGCATAAATTCTTGTAAATATAATTGTATATCATCTAAAAGTTTCTACAGTTTCGTCTCTCTGTTCAGGCAATCGTCCGCTAACATCTGAGCCAACGATAAAGACGGAGTCAACGACTCCGGGCGTGGGGCCAGACGAGCCCTCGATGGACGATAAGGGTGACAAGAAGAACAAGCGACAGCGGCGACAGAGGACGCACTTCACCAGCCAACAGCTGCAGGAATTAGAAGCCACCTTCGCCAGGAACCGCTACCCTGACATGTCTACACGCGAGGAGATCGCAATGTGGACCAATCTTACTGAAGCGAGAGTTAGGGTAAGCATTGTTTTGATATTCGTTGTAATATGGTTTGGGGTGACAATGTAATGTAACTTTAGGGCGACAGTAAAAATATTGGAATTATTTGGTATAGATATAAATAATTCCAATATTTTTGTCGTCACCCTAAAGATTGTAGAGACGGGATTGAATATGAAGGACAACACTAAAAGTAAGATTTTGAATTCGTGACTTGATCAGTTATCAAAGCTTCTTTTATAGCGAAAGACAAAGCGGCTGCTCTATCTAATCAAATAGCCCATGTTGGAATCTGGCTCACGATCGCATTATTGTCCAAAAATATTTACAGCTTTAAATATCAATAAACTATTAATATAACTCCTAACAAAGGAGGTCTTTCGTGCGCCATAAAAGAGAATTAAGTTTAATTATTCATTAAAGTCATTTCAAAGTAACAAACCCGAAAATCGACCAAACTAGACTTTTTATGTGTTCAACTACAACGTGACAGTAGCACGAGTGCATCACAATATTAACGAGCTAGATGTTTAGGCTAATCGTCGCATCCGGCGCGTCTTCGGTATTTTTGTGCCGTGCCGGCCGACGGAACACGGAATCCCTTAATCCACGTGGATTTGATGCGTCTATTTCGGTCTCTTCATAATCCCTAGCTTAAGTCTGATCGCATCCACACTCACTGTCAATAGTTTTGGAAGGCCCCTGTTAGAGATTCTGCGGTTGCAGCCGAGTTTGTAGTGTTTAGCTTGTATTGAAATACATAGAATAGTTTACGGTTTCTTTGGCATTTAGAACTGTGGGTTTGGATAATCTTTAGAACATGTGTATTGGGTACATTCTTGGATTAATTAACACGTATTAATAAAACAAATTTTGAATGAAAAAAATTAAGATGCTTTGGGTTCGCTTCCCTTGCGTAAATGCATGATAAAATTATTATAAAATGCATCTAAATCAATTGTCATACTCCACGTATTTAAAATTAAATATTTAAACGAGATTATTCTTCGCATGATAAATACAGTTTTAAACGAAACAACGAAGATAAATCACTGAATCTTTGTTCATCTGAAAATACCCATCAGTGAAAATTTTCAAGAATTTGGCAAATGTCGTTTGTCATTAATTATATACGGTTGCTGACTCCAGCCTCGCGTTAACAAGCAAATAATATTTTAGTTACAATTACAAACAATTAATCATTTCTGTACAGCGCAAACAACCAAATAAAAATCACTAAGAAATTGTGTTACCGCAGTTACTTGTATGGGACCCCTAATTTTATTTCCTTCATAATTATAATTTCTTTATTCTGTTGTGGTTTTGAAAAGACACCTTACTATAAAAATTTAATCAATATTGAACCTGTAGTTTTCGAGTAAAATCACTGTAACATTCGAACGGATAGGACGAAACTATAAAAGTTGCCATTTGGCTTCGGAACCCTAAAAATTTGTAAAGATAAAGAAGCAGGATTCATAAAATGCTAATGATATATGTTACTTATGTCTATGAACAAAGATAAAAATGATGATTCAATTGGAAACTCCTCTATCACTGAAATTTTCAGCACAAATTGTATCAATCCGAAAAGATCTCGCCACAAATACACCGTGGGCAATTAATTACTCGGTTATCACATGCAGATACGTGTAAATCGATACTTTATGAGTTGAACGCGTCGGTTCAAGTGTTAGGTATTCGTTTCAATGTAGGTACTCGACTGCGCTGGATCATACGCGTGTGTTCTTCAAAACATTCTCATTTGTACACGCTAGGGCTGTGCAGTACTTCTAAAGATTTTTACAATACTTAGGTATCTACTTGCTTAATTCTTTCAAGTATTTTATGAAGTGGTAGTTATTGTTTCCGCATTGCATTTGACGGCAAATCAATATTTAGAAATATTAAAACCACTAAATGTACGACACATCATTTACTGATTTATTGTTTATTTATTGATGATTTATCTTACAAATGCTATTTGTTCAAATATAAGTTAACTAAGATGAAGTTTCTATTGTACTTTAAAGAGTTGGAATTGGATTTTACTTTAGATATATTCAAAAGTTGCCTTAGTGAATGCACTCTGTATATTATTATCAGTGACAGAGAGGGCCTTAGTTTTGGTGTTCCACAGGGCAGTGCACATGGACCTTAGCTCTTTCTAGTCTATATTAATGGCTTGTTTAAACTATTACTTTCGAACTACAAAATAACAACATTCATTGTACAGACGATAGAACTATTCTCGTCCAAGGTGTAGACTGGTCAGAGGTTTGAGGGAAGAGTGACTATTGTAAAAAGTGTGATGATCTGACCAAAAAGTCTTGAATTTTTTTTGATCAAAAACCTATTCGCTTTTCTACATCTGAATTTAATTAATAATGTATTCGAGTTACAATGTTTATTTTCCTTATCGTTTTCTGAAAACATACACATCTGATGTTTTATCCACATCTCTCGAAGAACAAACTTAGGTATGCATATTATGCAAGATGTTATGCTGAGTAGATGTCGTTAGAACTATGTTGTTCAGATCTGCATTCGTTAGTATTAAACTGGGACGCACACACACAGGCACACTTTTGCATACATTATTGTTTCAGTTATTATTGGTACACCTACTAATTTATTATAGTGCAGATTTTTTTTTATTAACGCTTTATTAATACATATTGACATAGGTATTTATTATTTAGTTTTCCATCGGTTTAATGTATCATAGCTATTTGCATTACACAGTGAATCGTAATTCTATAATTCAAATTCTGTCAGCCCTAAACAGAGGGATTATCGTTAGTTCGTCCGCGCCGCGCGCCGCCTAATAAATCTGTGCGCGCGCGCACCGATAAATCGTTGAACATTATTTTTGTTACCAACTCATTAGGGTCATTGCCTGCTTATTGACTCAATTAGCATTCGTAAAATATGATATGTTAAACTTAATGTTTTCTTTACTCGCGTTTCCTTGCGAATTAAATGTGTCAAACAAATCATACCACATTTTATACTTACAAGGTTTTTTAAGTGTTTAAAAATACATTATACAGTAAAATCTTTTATGAATAAAATATTTTATTAAATAATGTAGTAAGTAAATCAAATTATGTTAAAATATTTTGAAGTTCAACATTCATCAAGTTTAATAGGGAATTATTTAGAAACGTCTTTTTATAATCTCTTAAATCTGCACTACACTCACAACTGTCATACAATATAATAATAAACATAATACAAAACATAAACAGATATATTTCTAAATTTGGATCACTTTTTGTTGGATAGCAATTTGTAAACGCAAAACCGCCCTTTGGTAGTTTTCCTTTCTGAGAAACGGTGGCACGCGGGCCGCATCGTCGCGCGTCAGCGGCAATCGTCCGTGAAACATCTCTTGACACATTTCATTTGAGGAGATGGAGCCCGCCTCGCCGATCCTTTTGCGTGACGTGGAATTAGAACATCGATGTATAACTCAGAAACAGATGATTCCGGATCGGACGGGTAATCGTTGCTAATTCTTATTGTAGACGAACCGACCCAATTGTAATTTAGAAATAATCTACACGAAAAGAAACTGCTTTTTGTTTAAACTTGGTGTTGGCAAGTATAATAAAAATTATGTTCAAATCAAATTTGTTTGTAAAAATCAAGTACTTACCAATTATTTAAAACTTAATCAGTCTCTCAATTTAAAAGTCTATAACTTGAACAAACCTATATGTAGGTATATTATTTCCTTAAAATTATACGTCATAGTTAAGTACAAACATAACTAGACTTGTTTATAACCATAAAACAATGATATTCCAAAAGATTTCACATAAATTTCAAGGTTCTCTAGAACTTAGACGATAAATGTTTGCCAAAAATTCTATCAAAAAAGGTCTGGTTTGTTTTTTAATGTAATAGAAAGAGTAAAAATTCATTGAACCATAGTATGTTATGATAACATTTTAGTGTGTCAATGTGTAAAAAAGGCCGTGTATTAAACACGTCCGCCGACAGGGGGCAGGCGGCACGAAACATTATTTATTTTACGTGAAAACGGCTCACCCCATCGGCTCTCGGTGTGTTTTTGTGATGCTTTTAGCGCACGTCCCTGTCGCCTGTCTCGTTGCATGCAAACAGTTTAGCGAGATTTACCTTGTTTTTACACACTAGCCACGCGTGAAAGAACTCTATGCCCGTTACACCCGTGTTATTGACCGCTATTTGTATTGTATTTTAGTGTTTTGCGTTCTGGACTTTTTCAAGGACTTTAATAGCTGTTCGGAGTGTTGGGAAATAGATCAACTCTATATTAATACATTACTAAGATTTGAAAGCCTTGACATAAACTTAAACTTTTTCTTTTTAGCTTTTTATTTTTGACAACAAAGTGGACTTATTGTCTGCTAATTCTGCCAATGTCAAGTATTTGTAATAATTTAAATAAATAAAATGTATAATCACGCCATGTCTAAAAAAAACAAACTAAAACTATGCATATCATACAAAGAAAATTATATTTTTCGATACTTGATTATTATAGGTACATAATCATGCCAGTTTCTTCGTACCCCATGAGCTCGTAGAAGCATTAACTATACTACTGCTGCAGACGAATGGCATTATTTCTGTTTACGTTACGTTTCTACTTCAGATAGACTCCATTATGTCTAATATCTTGTGATATTCAAATCATACGTTACTTCCAAACGATAGTACGTATCTGCTGGATAATCTGTATAATACTTTGTTTATACATACTCAAGCGACTACTTTGAGTTGATTTACGAGTATAATAATTTAGTCTAACTAAAATGAATCAACTAATCATGAAATTAACCGTCTTGACATCTCAAACTCTACTAAGGCGTGCCATCAATATTGACATTTACAATACAAACAAATGTTTCTAATATAATTAACTTATTAAATAACACTGTCGTGTTGTAACTACGGCTGGCCTGTACCCAATCGGTAGTCAATAATAATCTTATCCGAAGAATTTGTTTCAGTAAACAAGAGATACGGCATTAACACGTTTCAATTACAAAATTTATATCTCACTTCCATATTTCTGCCAAGTATTTGTATTCCCGGAAAATTTACTTTGCATATAAAGTTTTAGAGTATATTATTGCAAATCATATGTAAAGTTCAGACTGAGCGCGCGGCATACTCAACGTCCAATGAGTTATCCCGATTATGTTTTGATAGGCTTACAGTATAGTGTTGTGATCTCACGGACTTTGCACGGCGTTAGCATGGAATTTATATCAATGAATGGAAGCTAAAATCACCTCGCTGTCAGATATTGTGGTTGTATAACTGTCGATTCCGGGCCAGATCAACTTCAGTAATCTCTATTTACTGAACACAGAAAAATCTCTAACAATAACTGTCTTAATTTATGTTATTTGTGGTGTAGACAATTACACTACATTTTATTTAATATTGAGAAAAAGTTTTTAAATGTTTATCTGCTATTGTGAAACTTGTTTAGCGCACAATAACAATTAAAAACTAAATAATGGTGATGATTTTTTTTGTACATCCCTTTAAACTAATTTTAGTTTAACTATATCTCTTCCTAAAAAACACGATCGAATGACAAATTAGAGCTGTCAAATTAGTCCACATCATTAGACAAGACCAAATTCTCATTGATATCATGCAAATGGACTAGTTTGACAGATCTAAAGTCTCTTATCCTTTTCCAATGATCTCTGTAGAAAGAGAGATAAGGAGTGCAATTGTGCATAGAGTAGATATTAGCACCATTGTTGAAAGTTTGAAACATGTTAAGGCGTTTTGTTTTACTACTGGTAGAGCATTGTGGGTAGTACGGAAGTTAGCGGTTCCACACGGCAGGGCGCATTTAATAATCTACTCAACGTTAGGGGCGTCAACAACTGGTCACGTCAGAACACAGGCTTGCCCAACTGACGTTGCCGTTAGTTCGAATTAACTGTGTGTGCATATGTCAGCATACATACATCTTATTCACATAAGTTTTGTGTCTTTACGCTTCTAATAAATAAAGTTCTACTAGAACTAATATTAATAACTAATTTAGAACTTTAGCATAGAATGCATAAATGTTTAATAAAAATGTTTATAATATTTTTGTGAGTAATTAGTAACATCTGTATAGCATTTTATTCTAAAGGGTTTAACTAACTAGTTAGTAGTAACTACTATCTGAAACACAAAAACACAATAGTAGAAACTTCTGAAATTTCTGTTTTTTAATTTAATTGATTTATTTCATAAAAATCTTATTCTCCGCGGATTAAAAATCATAATTGAAGTAGGTAGGTTTTTTTTTTAGGTTTACTTTCATATGAAATTGTCACCATGGCAACCTGTCAACAAATATGCAGCAGTGACTACGCATGACCTTGGAAGAATCAAGGCAAAAATTTTCCTTTGAGCGCATGCCACATTATTGTTTCATATAGTCACCATAGCAACCTGTCAACATGCTATATAATACCGCACGACTGTCTCAGACCAAGGTGAAGTTTGACAAAATGTTGAGCACAAATTTTAGCGCGAATTACATCACCTTAATAACCGGGGAAACCTCGTATAATTGATTATTTTATTAAAAAGAACTTAAATATTTTTTTATGTATGTTTTTTACATGTTTATGCACATGTTTTGCTTATTAAATGAAATTATTTAATAAGAAACTCGCGTCTTAAATCAAACTATTTTAGGCATATTTCATTGTGTCACAATAAAATTGTTAAAGACACTAAATCTCTTAGGCCCAATTTCACCATTCACTTTATTAACCAAGTTAAATAAAACTAAGTTCAACCATACACAAATTGCAGTTCTGAACTCAGGTAAACGCTTGAACCGAGTGTGACTCGATTGATCGCGTTTAGTGTCAGTGGTGAAATCGGCTCTTAAATGGTCACACATTTCTTGTTTTTAATTATTTTAATATTAATTATAATGTGCTCACTGCTCATCATTCTTCCAGAACAAGGGTCACTTTTGATTAACAATTTTTATTTATAGATACTATTTATACGAAATTACTAAAACTACTTTCGACAACCCTGACTCAAATTCGCGTCGATCCCAACTTTATTATGCTATATCCATTTATGCGAGCGTGTGTTTATTTGACTTTGGAATAGTCTCGGACCAAATCGTACTAGCAATAATAGTTCCCCTTGCTTACAGCATAAGAACTATAATCCAATGCCGGTAAACTACGGCCATCCTGTCGGATAAGGCGTAGTTTGATTGATGACGCTAATAAAACTGTGATTCCAGTTTAATTTAAATTTAAGGCAATTTAGCGATCCTGTGGTTCTGTTGACCGTAAAATAACTTCATTAGTTGTGGTAGGGTGTCTCATCATTCATCTACTATTGTAATGAATTTAGAATGTCAACAATTAATTTGGTTGGTGTTAATATCAACTATGGAGGATCGATACACAATATTCATTCGACATAACGTTTACGTTTTATCATAGCATTTTATATAAGGCTAGCTTTTACCCGCGGTTTTGTTCGCGGTAATTTGGAAGTTGTGGCGCCATCTTTTATCAGAAGAACGTTATTGTTGTTTTCCTGTTTTTCCTGTATTTTTTTTCGTATTCTCTGTAAACCTAACAACGTATATGCAAAATTTCAGGATGATTAGTTCAGTGGTTTAAGCGTGGAAAAAAATATAACATTAAGTAAAAGATTTTTACGTTGAACTGATTCTAGTTGGTTACTGACTATATTTTTCATAAAGTGGGTTCTAAACACAAATGGCTTTCTCCAACTTGATTCGACATCTTTTCGATCTTTTCTAAGTTTCGTAGCATCGTAGCTCTCGTAGCAAAGCGCTACGAATAGTTAATAAAAAATACATAAGTTTCTATAACTTTGCCCCTCTGAAGAGCTCAACATTTGGAACGCTATCTCTATCACTAGCCATCACTCAGCAAAATTCTTAACTTCAGAAAGGCAATGTTACAGCGACTTTTTTGTATTATTCATACTTCAATTTACAAAACGTACTTTAAATACGAAAAGTAATGCGTGCCCCGCCTTAGAACTCAAGATCTCGGGCATGCTAGTCAATGGCTATACCACTTGCACTCATCATCTGCCTCCTCTGCCTAGCCTTTTTCCCAACTATGTTGGGGTCGGCTTCCAGTCTTGCCGGATGAGAATACCAGTGTTTTACATGGAGCGACTGCCTATCAGACCTCCACAATCCAGATACTGGGTTACACGATACCCCTTGGTAAGACTGGTCGTCAGACTTTTGGGCTTCTGACTACCCGTAACGACAGTCAAAGATCTACAATTGACAGCCGGGGCCAACAGCTTAACGTGCTATCCGAGGCACGGAGAGTGATAATTAATTTATAACTTGCACTATCACGGCTATTACTGAACAGTTTACTATAACATAGGCGTGTAATGTGTCGGTCGTTGAAGGCGTACGTCAGTGGGTACTCGTTCGTGCAAGCCCACATTAATCTTGTTGTTCAGTCAAGCCTCTCGCATGATAACTTAATAACCATCACTTAGACGTTTGACTGACGTTCCTGTTTCGACAATAACAAGTAAAGGCTAACGCTGAACAATTCTGGGGGTCGATTTTTAGTGTAATGCGTATACGAAAATCGCAATTTCGTTTACGGATTCTAGTTACCCGACTACAAAAAAAAGGAGGGTTATGATTTTAGCAGTCTATGTATGTATGTATGTATGTATGTATGTATGTATGTATGTAAGTTTGTTCATCTGTTCCCTCGTAGCTCCTAAACTATTTGTTGTAATTCAATAAATAAGGTGTCTATCGATGCGTCTTAATGGTCTGCGGGTTATAGGATTTATGAAATTTCGTAAAATCAAATAAGGTGGATTTTAAAAATAAATTAGTCAGCTCGAAAAAAATAAAGTTAAGGTAAATTTATCGTGTTTGATATCAAATGGAAGGTCTTGATGAGCACATTCAGAATATGTATATATTATCTATATATTCTGGACCACTTCTTAGAATATCAGGCTTCTAACTACCCGTTACGACTATCATAAATATATGTGATTATAACACTGCATACAATGTGAAAACGTGATAACAATAAATATTTACTAATTAAATTAAAGTTTCTACACATCACTGCCTATTAAATTATGATTATATTTTAAAATAATGTTAATTAAATTGAGATTTCTTTTTCGTAACTAGATGGCGTTGGTTTGCGGTTTTGTGGAAGTAAGTAACATAGAGTTAAAAATACCTCCTCAAAAATCCCGGAATCGTAAACATAACAATTAAATCCCGGGATTTTATTAATATGGTCTGGATTTTGACCTATAGTTTTTATTAGAATTAATTTTGTATGTAAAATAAAACTCATTAATTTAACAGTTTTAGTACCGAACTACTTAAGTATTAAATTATCTGTTACCGATGTCTAAAAACATAATAAAGTTTTTTTATTAAAATAATTTAGTTCATATGTACTTAAAACGTTAAATTAATATTTTGGAGAATTTATTACATGTTTTAACACATGTTTGCTTATTAAATATAATAAATTATTTAATAAGAAATTTGAAAAACAACTGATACCGAAGGGATTCGAACCCACGATCTCCGACGTACCGTGCCGACGCTCTAACCGCTGAGCCACCGTATCCCATCAAAATCAGTCGAAATTTTAAATCTCTTTCTACGCCTAGGGCGTGTGGTAATATCTATCGGTGCCTTCTAAAAACTGCAAAGTTTAGAACACTGAGTCGGATAATTAATGTATTTCGTTCGATATTACCACACGCCTAAGGCGTAGAAAGAGATTTGAAATTTTGACTGATTCTGATGGGATACGGTAGCTTAGTGGTTAGAGCGTCGGCACGGTACACCGGAGATCGTGGATTCGAATCCCATCCGTATCAGTTGTTTTTTCAAATTTCTTATTAAATAATTATACGTAAAATTAATTTCTTATTTCCCGGGAATTAATTGTAATGTTTATGATTTCGGGATTTTAGAGCAGGTATTATCAACTCCATGTTACTTACTTCCTCGAACTTTAGGTAAATGTACTCTATCTATGATGATATCCCACAAAAAAGGTTTCATGTGTACTTATACAGCTTGGCAAAAAAGAGTCTGAGGCGGTGACAGCTGCAACTAAAAATAAAAATCTTAAATAACTACGTTTGTGAGTACTAAAATAACATAAAAATGATTCATTTGACTATAATTAATGACAAAAAACTCGTCATAGAAATATGTAAGCACTTAATAACTTGTAATTTGAATTGTAGTGTGAAAAGTGCGACAGCGGCGCCCCCAATTTTACCAGACTCTTTTTTGCCAAGCTGTACTTCTTACTACTTTTCATGTATACTTCTAAGAAATATATGAGGCCATGTTTTAATAGCTCGAAGTCGCGGACGACACCTTTGAAATAAATTTAATTTAAAAAATACATGACATTGACTAAAGGTTTGAACCGAAGTTGACAGTTAAAGAAATCTACCTATTTAAGAACTACCACATTCTAAAAAATTAAAATGAATTTTATTGGTTTCTTTACCACTAAAAATCATTGAAAAAAAATATAGTATAAAAACTAAAACCCGACTACTTAAAATCTAAAAACAAGCTTCTTAGATTTGAAATAAAATTCTGTAGTCGGAGGCCTTAATGTATTATAGGTAAATAGGTACTAGATAATCTTCCAAGGGTAAATACTTTGTAATTTGGTGGCCTCCGACTACAGAATTTTATTTCAAATCTAAGAAGCTTGTTTTTAGATTTTAAGTAGTCGGGTTTTAGTTTTTATACTATATTTTTTTTTTTCTTATAGCCTATAGCACTGATAGTCTAGTGGTATGACCGTCGACTGACAAGACAGAGGTCTCGAGTTCAATCCCAAGGCGCGCACCTCTGACTTTCCGTAAGTTATAAATTAATTATCAGTTGCTAAAACGGTGAGGGAAAACATCGTGACGAAACCAGCACACCTGAGAGATTTTTCAATGGTGTGTATAGCCATGTCCTGTCATGTACGTAGAAAATCACGTCATTTTTATTTAGTGCTATCTCTGTCTAGCCCACAATTTTCAATCCCTTTTATCTTCGACATTAATTGACCAATTTAAATGGTTTTTTTAGACTTTGTATTTCATTACAATCTTCTTTAGACCCAATTTCACCATTTACTTTAAATACCGAGTTTAATAAAACTAAGTTCAGCCCTACGCAAATTGCAGTTCTGAACTCAGTTAAACGCTTAAACCAGTTTAACTTGATTGATCGCGTTTAGTGTCAGTGGTGAAATCGGCTCTAAATGTAATATTAAATATTTATTAAATTAAAAAAGTAGTTTCCTTGTCTTTGTTTCGTGTGAAAAACCTCTCCGTATTGTCTATAAAGATGATTCTAAACTGCTTGCGAGACTTTACAAGCCTGAAATAAAATAAATACTACTTTGAAACATAATTATGTAAGAGTCACACTATCGTATTTGTCCCATCCGATCTAGCTGTAAAGGTCGTGAAAAGGACTTGGATAATACACACATTTGTATTCGACTCTACGATATTACACGATTTTCTCCTCGTTTAAGAAAGGGGTCAATTAATGGATATTATTTGAAACAAGTGGAATGTATCTGTTATTTGTCTGTCAATATTAGTCAATAATTGTTTGATAATAATGATTTGTAAGAAGGAAGTATTATTATTTTGTATTTTCCGGACGTGTCCGAGCGACACAAAATATGGGGACGTCTCATTTCCAAATCTTAGTAAACCCTTGTTGGAAGCCGTTTTATTCTGACGAAGGTGTTAACCCTCGAATAGCGACAAACAACCAGCACACAGAATAAATTAAACCGAACACACATTAGTATCGATTTCGGAAGCATTAAAAAGTGTCGGGGTGTCTCCTTGCCGGGTGACGGAGGGCGCGGGACGGTCACCATTCTGCAATAATATATTTAAAGGATTAGCCCCGCGTCGCAATATCGCGACCCTCCTCCGGTCTCGTGCGCCCCGCCGCGCGCCGCTCGCTCGCTGTCCGCCGCTATTCAAATAATGGAAATTATTTCCACATATGTGCACCTAAATAAATATCATTCCAACGTCATTATTGAACACCCCCGATGTTTCTGTGGAGTTATTTTCACCCGTTTGTTCGCGACCTGAATGGGAAATAGCGGATGTGTAAAGCTTTTTGTTTTGATAATAGACTCGCTCGCATCGGCTCGGCCGTTTCGATTGCCATTAATTTAATCTGAATATGAATTTAATAAAAACAACGATCCAAGAATCTTTAAATCGCCACGTGCGCGTGCGTTCGAGTTAGATATAAAGCGCGGTTTACCTGTGTCATCCTGTGTACAAAACATGCACTCATGCGAATTTGTGAAATTTATGTTTCGAAAATAAACGATTGTATATGGGGTGGAAACGACCGTTTATGTTCACTTAACCGAGGAAAGAGGGTATTATTTACCGTTTCGGCTGGGTGAACCCGCCACAGTGAGTGAGACAAATACCACCGGCGGCACAATATTTATTGCAGTCGCTACGTGGATTGCGCAATTTATCGTGGAGGTGTCGTCGGAGCGATCGATCGCCGGGTGACGGACGCGCGCCATACATCAGCGCGCACGTTATCTGCGCTCACGGCGACTTATCACCGCGCGCTCGCAGCCGCCACTCCGCCTCCGCTAAATAACAACATTGATAGAGGCTCCTCGGCCTCGGCGTTGTCCTGGCCCTAGTGGCCGCTCATTTATTGCGGCTCGATCAAGTCACGGCGAGTGGCGGCTCCCGTCCCGCCCAATCGCGACGCTCGTTTATCTTCATTTCGCGGCCGCAATTAGACGGGTCGTTGGCTGCGGTGCGCGGCGCGCGGGACCGGGGCTCCGTGCCTACGTGGAGAGAATACACACCACCACCGCCACGCGGCCAGCGCCACCGACCCACGTCCTACTGTCAACTTTGTAATGAGTAAAGTTGATAACTACGCAACGCAAGTCGCGTTCACACTCGGAATCTCGTTAAAACTTGTAGATTCGCCATGAAATCACCGGACACCTAATTTACCTGTCTTTTATAATTACTGTTTTCCGCAAAAAAGTCCATTACTTAATACTTTGAGATAAAAATGCTGTCAAATATAGGAATAGAAATACATTTTAATTTAGAAACTAAGCAGTTTTTTGGTTTTTGCCTAACTGTGGCGCAAGAGTTTGTCAAACTTAAACCCTTTCTTTATTGCAGGTATGGTTTAAAAATCGGAGAGCAAAATGGCGGAAACGTGAAAGAAATGCCATGAATGCAGCAGCAGCTGCGGCAGCAGACTTTAAGAATGGCTTCAGTACACAATTTAATGGTTTGATGCAACCATTCCCTGACACGGACGCGCTCTATTCGTCCTACCCGTACAACAACTGGGCAGCCAAAGTGCCCAGCCCGCTCGGCACCAAGAGCTTTCCTTGGCCCGTGAATCCCCTTGGCTCTGTGGTGCCAGCCAGCCACCATCAAGGCTCCGTGAACTGCTTCAATACGGCGACGTCGATGGGCGGCGTTGGTAGCGGTGGCATGGGTGGCGTGGCGGGTACGGGCGGAGTGGGTGGTGGCGTAGCGCCGTGTCCGTACACGCCACCCAACCCATACAGCATGTATCGCGCGGAACCGTGCGCGGTGATGTCGTCGTCAATTGCATCGCTGCGGCTGAAGGCGAAGCAGCACTCGTCAGGGTTTGGTGGCGGCTACGGAGGAGTTTCGCCGGTGTCGAGGGCCGGCTCAGCGCCGCTGGCCGCGTGCCAGTATGCAGGTGGCGTGGCGGAGCGCCTCTGAGACGAGGCGCGGCGCGACGAGCGTGAGCCGCCGCCGCTGCTGGCGTCGCGCGCCTCCTAGTCGACGCCGCCCGCGCCCGCCGCGCCCGTCTACCGACACCTGTGGGACTGGTTCGACTGAGCGCTCGGGGCGATCAGTGCACTTCTGTGGACACTTCCTTACTAGAACATTTTCAAAACGTTCGTTACGAAACTTCGGGCAATAAAAACTTAACGATGTCGTTTAAAAGTTATTGTAAATATGTAGTTATGAACGTACGTATACCAAAGCGATGTGTGCAATTTTTACAAGCTTACAATATACTTAGATTATGTAATGTAAGTGTTTAGCTTAATATCGAACATTGTACATAAAATGAACTTGATAATTTATTTGCAAATAAAATAACGGGCGTTTGAGATCGTAATAAAGAATATTATAGCAATCATTAAGTTACTGTTGTTGATTGAAATGTTCCTTTTGTTGTGTTTTACTCAAGATATTTTATATTTCATTACGTTTCGCATTTAATACATGTCATACATATCAGTAAATTAAATCAAAATGCTCCGTAAACTATGTAAAATGGGAGCACCTTAGAATTTTTCTTTACAGTGCAAATGTATTATTATAATAAATCAAAGGACATATTATAAACTATACAATGTTTCCTATTCTCAATTCTTATTTAAAAATTACATAGATTGTTGCTCTAAACTAATAATAAATTTAAAAAGTAACCTTTTATTTAAGTACTGAAACCAAACGTTTAAATATACCTTATTGTAAATATAGAATTATGAAATGGTCTTTATATTATTTTAATTTTGTCAATGGAATGACGTCGATATCAATAATTAAAAAAATATAAACTCTTCTTCGGCACAAATAACCTGATTTAGTTAATTTTGTACAAAATAATCTTGCTTTGTAATCACCATATTTATGTGACTTTTTTTTTACATTAAATCCGTTACTATTTTACAACTTTGTTGCCTTACAAAAAAGCTAATTAATGTAAAAAATGCAGTTACATGTCATATTTTCTAGGATATAATCTATCCTTTGACAACTTTTACTGTAATCCGCTAAGCCACACACATGGAAACTTTTGCATTTTTAAACTGTATTTACTTATTGCTTTTCAATTAAATTGTGCAAACACATTATATTATCAGTGTTATAAAATGCAAGAAATATTACACAAATATTGTAAAGAGCGGTTCATACGCAATGGGTGACTACTACGAGATCTACGAGATCTGCTACGAGTGCGCTACGATGACAAATGCTACGCGGGTGCTCTACGCACTGATATTACTTTATTTTTAAATAGATGAAGTTGTTTTGACTATGATGGCCGATCATCGATCGAAGCTACCTATATAGACGTAATTTGGTTGCCCCATTTCATGATTTAGTAAACGACTATAATAATGAAAACAATAAATTTTTTATTGTTTATTATTCATCTTAAGATACAAATGAAATCATCATTAAATTTTGTTAAATATAATATTTCCTCCTAAAACTCTAAGTTCAAATAGTTATATCAAATATAATTTTTTTTTTACATCCAAAAGATATTAAAAAAGATAAATATTATTTTAAATGTATGGAATGACATTCAAGACATAATATATTATCTTAAAGCAAGCCTTTAAAAAAAATCAGGTCGTCTGAATACGCGCTTTATTTCGCGGTTCTATAAACCAAACGCCTATTCCGGCGTGCTCTCACGAAGCGGCAACGGTGGCGGCGTACGTAATTCACGGCTCGCGAGTAAACCAACTTATAAGTGTGGCTACATTTACGAGCGCATAAAAAAAAGTTTTAAAAGTTTCTAACTTTTGAGATCAAAGCGTTATAATTTTTATTGCAAGACGTTCATCGACGTCACGTCAAAAGTATTTAAACGCGCCGAAAAACGCAAGTCTGAAACCGCTCTAACCTCTATAACACTCAAAATATTATCAAGCGTTGTCATGGTAACGTAACGTAGCCTTTGAACCCAATTATAAATATTCATAAAAAGAAACCAATACCTAGGATCAATTAAAATTATACCCAATGCTAGAAATAGCCGCCTATACTGAGATTAACGTAACCAGGATCTCAATATTTATTAAAATACTTATAACTTTAACACCGTTTATGAATGTAATTGTATAATATTGTAACTATTTAGATTTAAACATTCACTAGTTGTAAATTTTAGTTTATTACACGAATTAGTAATACCTACTTCCGTGTGCCTAATTCAAGTGAACACTAAATTATGAAAATAAATATGTAAATAAATATAGATTTGACTTTAATAATAATATAATTGATGGGAAATTCGAGGTTTTCATTTTATACATATCAACACGAAATATCAGCGAACATTTGTCAAAGTTTGTAAAAGTTATTTTGTGAATAACAATTAAGAGAATACCGATTGTTTTGTAACTTAAAAAAACCTCTAGTCATAATAAAAGATATCACTGAGTATAATTGGTTTTATTATATAATTTATTTAAAGTGAGTTTATCTCCTTTTTTGTTAACGAATCGAAACGAATCGTATTTTTGTTTCAATTCATTAAAATAAATCTTATTGTAGATTTGATTTCGATTCCTAACGAGATTAATTTTCTAACATTTTCATAAAACATTTATGCAAGCAAAGCGAAAACTGAAAACCTATTTTTTTGTTGTGCATAAATGCTTTTTTAAAATATTTATAGATTTCTTCTTCCCTTCATTTAGTAATTACTATGAACGATGATCGATGATGGATCGAGACCCGAAGAGATAGGTAACCTAATCAATTCCTGTCATCTTCTTTCTCTCTTCTTTATCGTATTGTTGATGAACAACCTGGTGTTAGAGATTAAACCGCCCATGTATTAACCGCCCGGTCTTTGATAAGGCTTTACACACCATTGAAAAATGTCTCAGGTGAGCTGGTTTCCTCACGATGTTTTCCCTCACTGTTTTAGCAAGTGATTAATAATTTCTAATACGCACATGAACTCGAAAAGTCAGAAGTGCCTGGGTTTTGAACCTACGACCTTTGTCATACCACCAGGCTGTCACTCCTTACATACATTAATAGTACTATGTCATTCTATAAATGATTTTTCAATGGTTGTTAAAGCCATGTCAGAGCCCTAAGGGCGGTAAAACTCTGACACCAGATTGTTAATCAACCATACAATAAAGATGAAGAATAATATAATGTATGCAGTCATTACCAGTCGAAGCACTCCGCTACCCATACGCATAAGACTCTCAGCAGTCCCAGCTATCTTCAGAGGAGTTAAACTGGGCCTTTGATCAATAGTGTGACTCGCAGGCGATGGTAAGATGTATGGTAAATATTGACTGCGACATAAAATCGCTACTACTCACGTGCATATGAACTTTAACATAGCTAGCGAGTCACCGCCTTGTTGTCGTACACGTAGTAAGTATACAGGTACTTAACTCATCTGCAACACGGATCAATTATGGAATGTTAGAGAGAGGATATAACCAAAATGGATTGTCATAACTGACAGATTGGATATCGCAATATGACTGGTAGCTGCAGCTCTATTGTATGAAGGTTTTTATTTACACTATTCACGGTGATTCGTAGATTTTTTCTTCTCTTCATAAAAACAAACAAATTTTACCTGTTTATAATGTTAGTAAAAATGGAGGAACAAGGGAGGAAGCTGATAGGAATATCGAAAAAACATTCAAGACAGGATTTCTCCGGATAACACAGACATCGATGCGCCACTGATGGATGTCTGCCAAATGACAATATAGAATACTACATTTCCCAAAAAAGTATACAGTAAACAAAAAGGTAATAACATATTTATGCATCACAATGAGGACCTTAAGAACTCTGTGCCTATTTCCAGATTATAATTATAGTTATATTTTCTTATTTACGTAGGTCGCGGTGGCATGGTTATCTCATATCAGTGAAAGCTGTAATTACTATACCAGTACCTACCTATCCTAGAGACCGATTTGGTTCTTTAAGACTCTAAAAGTTACCTTTTAAACAATATAAGTAAAACTTTGTCATCAAAACTAAAGCTGTGTACCAAATATCAGATCAATCTGTCAACTAGAAAGAGGTGAAATATCGATTTCTAAATTTGAACCAAATAATAAACAGGTCAAGCTAAGTAAAACCGTTTAAAAACACCAACAACAAGCTATGCGAAGGTAATTTTATATCAATTTATTGCAAAGTGAAATAAAATGTTTCACAAAACTAGGTCTTTGAAATGCGGTACGATAAAGTCGTGTCTACAATGCTGCAGCGAAAGATGTGCATTATCCTGAAATGGAAATAAATTTCACGTTACTGTAAGCTATTTTATAGCGACGGTCGACGACGGCTGCCAGTCTGCGAGATAGATTGCGTTGTCATGGCAACGCGGCTCGAGCTGCTTTCTAGACTAAGTACCAAATATAATTGCTGTAGGCTTTATAGGATATTTTTTGGTCTGCCTCGTTGGTCTAGTGATAGTAACCGCGACTGCTGAGCACGAGGTCCTGGGTTCGATCCCCGGGTCGGGCAAAGTGTTATTAGGTTTTTCCATTAGGAAATTCTTGGCAATGGCAATAGGCTCACCCCCTATTACATGAGACTTGTAACATAACATAACATGGGAGTTAATTTAAAAATTAACCTTTCCATACAATTTGGCAATATATGTAGAATGGGGAGGTGTATGCAATGTATGGGAAGATATTTTTTTACTTAAATATAGGATTGAAATACTAAAAATTAAGTAAAATATATTGTTCAGGATCATGGTCAGAAAATTATCCTCAAAAATTTTCGCACCATTTGAAAAATATATCCTGTATTACGTAAACCAAGCAAAAACTTAATAACATTTTGAAACATATTTTTAATTTTCTATAATATTAATCACACACGCAAATTAGAATGGTAAAAAAGGGTGATAATTAAAAAACCTCATGAAAATTCAAAAAATTAAAGCTGCCTAAGCTCCCAATACAAATAAATTGAAACAATTGATTCATGAAAATCTGCGACATTAGGCGGAAAGTATACAATAATCCAGGGAATGATTATCGGTGCGGCGGCGGCGGCGGCGCGAGCGTGGCGCGGTCTCGGCGCGGACTCGGCACGGCGCAAACACACAGTTTCCAGGTGCTCGAATCCGAGCGCTTTAAGGATTTAGCCGAGGATTTGCTTTCAATATTAGCCGCCGGCCGCCGGGGCAGGCCCATTCCGTTCCACCCGTACCTTTTTTATTATTTTGTCGCATCGTTTTGGCTCTAAATGGAATCATTCCGCCATCTACATTTTTATTTTTCAATTGCTCCCCGATTAGTGGGATTAGCCATATCGCTTTCCGATTCTTTGCTCCTTTTGGTGGGAGCTTTCGCGGACTAACGCGGCCGCTGTCGCCTGCTCTAATCGCTTCGGTTTGGGACGCGTTTAATACCATATTCGGATGGCGCGATGATTGTACCGCACCGGCTTTGACGTCAAAGGTCGGTTTCTGCCGGTGTGTACAGCACTGTGTTTGTCGACGCTGTCATTATCAGAGAGTCAATGTCGAGTTTTTATTATTTGATATTTAATTAGGGTACGAAGTATTTGTTCACGGTTTCACGTGTATTCGTGCAGTATGCGGTGGCCGACCGGGGCCCGCGCGTCACTCGTTTATCTTTATGGTGACAAACATTATATGGCTTTTTATTTTATCAAGGATCGCCTTAGTCACTGAGGTCTGGAGTCTACGTGCGTATGTGAACGTGTTATCTTAACAACCCCAAATAATATTTGTTTTAAACCAACATAGATGTAATATGCACGTAATACACACATACGTCAGTGTGTAGCGATGAAAGTAGATAATTGGTAACAACAGTACATGTAGTCTGTTTATCAAACACATTAGATACCAATCAAATATGATAGTGATTTTGTTAACTCTGTACTTAGATGAGTCATGCCTTTCAGAGCAATGTTTCGATTTTGCTTTTCGACTTTATGTTAACACTAGCTACCGCCCGCGGCGTCGCCCGAGTGGTATGTAGATAAATATTGTAGCCTGTGTTATTCTGATGTATAAGCTGTATTACTGTAAAGTTTCATGGAAATCCGGTTTGTAGTTTTTGCGTGAAAGAGTAACACAAAGTTTTTATAATATTAGTAGGAATAGGTATAGGATGTACTTATTTTTTTACATTTCATCATTTTCTCTTTTTTCGGTAAACAGATACTTACCATGATTGTACTGGTTCAACCTCTAGATTGTCTAATTTTTATTAATACATACCTTTATGTTAGAAAGAAAGAAAGAAAAACCAATTATTCCCATAGAATTGTTAGCATTTTCTTCTCAGTCAAACTGGTGATAGAGCGGTCATGGTCGATGCTTATTCAGCTAATACACCACTGACTAACGTTGAAAAAAAATATCGTGAGGAAACCTGGACTTAATGATCTGAAATCGCCAACACGCAAAGAGCTAGCGTGGTGAACTGGTGATTGATGCTCGATCCTTCTCTATGTAAGAGGCCTTTGCCCGACAATGGGACAGTTACTAGCTAATTTATTATTATTACTAGTGGTCCGGTCAGTGGTTGAAATTTGACCGTTTTTTTTTTATAAATTTCAGCTTTCTGCACTTCTCCTTACTCCTCCGTGCGCGCAATATTCTTAAAAAGGGATCCACAGTTTTCGCTTCACGTATTAATACACAGATTAATTCGGAAGAACTCTCATTTCGGCTTAAAATATTTATCTATGTATATCATTATCTACTAATATGTGCAACGTGCAATCCAGTATCTGGGTTGTGGAGGTCTGATAGGCAGTCGCTCCATGTAAAACACTGGTATTCAGCTGCATCCGGTAAGACTGGAAGCCGACCCCAACATAGTAGGGAAAAGGCTAGGCAGATGATGATTATCTACTAATATTATAAAGAGGTAAAGTTTGTATGTTTGTCGGGGGTAATCTCCGGAACTACTGATCCGATCCTAATCATTCTTTCATTTATAGGAAGCTATAATTATTATCCCTGAGTGCTATAGGCTATTTTTTTAATATGAAGTTTTGAGTAAGATGTAACAAAATCTGTGATTCAAGTAAAAAAAGGTAATCTTACAATTTTTAATTTACAACGGACGAAGTTGCAGGGGACAGCTAGTTTCAGTCAGCTCTATGGTCTTTTATGTTATGTTATGTTATGTTTCTCTGAAATACAATTACATTTTTCCATGTCAACATGATTACGCCACACAAACGCAAAGGTAGGCACGCATGTCAATAGTTAGAACGTAGAGGGTTAGGTTTTGGGTGGAAAGGATCAAAACGGGATTAGAGGAACGACAACCAATCAAGGGTAACTGGACTGTTATACCTACGCGAAATAAATGCGCCACATAAAACTTATTCTAAACCAACGAATAATAAACTCTAGCTTCGTGTACTTAAGTTTGAAAGTTGAGTGTATTGTGGAGTTTATTGATGTTTTGTTTGGAAGGGAGGGTAGATGGATGAGGAGGGCGAGGGTTGAGAGTGCAGCCTCCGCAGACAATCTTACAAGTTAATTGTGTTCCGTGCCTGAAGCCGCCTGACTACGGAATAATATCGCACTCACTACTTTGTACGTCTATATAACTTCGACGGAATATACACGAATTTTGTACGTAATAGAAAATTTGTTTGTTATGTTTCGTAGGTTCGATAGATTCGGATCTTTTTGGAGTTAGGATTCGATTATGATTTGTTTATTTTAAACTAGATTTCTCCGTGGCTTTGCCCATGTAGTATGTTGATAAATTGTCTATAAGCTATATAGAGTGACGATCTTCGCAAGGCGGCTGGATGAGAATAGCCAAAAATCGTGCTTATTGGCATGTAATAGGAGAGACCTATGTCCAGCAGTGGACTGCTGTAGGTTGATAATGATAAGCTATATTATTAATACATATTTTTATTGTAACTGCTACTGGTGTTCCCAATAAAATAAATATATTTCGTTAATCTTTCCACCCATTGCTAAATTTTATTATCTGGCTAACTTTTTACATTTCAATAAGCACTCCTTATGAAGTTTGGAGTCGGTGCCAAGGGTATGAGGTGGTTTAAATTGTAGCCCGGCATTGACTCCAAAACAAACGTTCTTGCTACCTTTTTAACCTCGAACGAAAAAAGAGGGGTGTATTTGTATGTCTGTGGCTCCCAAACGGATGAACCGCTTTTAATTTAAATAAATAAATCAGCCTGTAACTGTCCCAATGTAGGTCAAAGGCCTCTTCTCATATAGAGAAGGATTGAGCATTAATCACCACGCTAGCTCATTGCGGGTTGGCGATTTCAGACAATTAAAGTCCAGGTTTCCTTACGATGTTTTCCTTCACCGTTAGTCAGTGGTGTCTTAGATTAACTAAGAAAGTACTTATGACATTGAAAAAGTCACATTGGTACATGCCAGGTTCGAACCCACATCCACGCGCTTGCAAAGCGGGACCGTAACCAATGCGCCACCACGACATAATTTAATTTTGTTTTTTTTATTTAAAAGATGACTTAATCAAGAGTGTTCTTAGTTACAAAAAATATAGTATAAAAACTAAACCCGACTACTTAAAATCTAAAAACAAGCTTCCTAGATTTGAAATAAAATTCTGTAGTCGGAGGCCACCAAATTACAAAGTATTTACCCTTGGAAGATTATCTAGTACCTATAATTATTTAATAAGAAAATTTGAAAAAACAACTGATACGGATGGGATTCGAACCCACGATCTTCGACATACCGTGTCGACGCTCTAACCGCTGAGCCACCGTATCCCATCGGCATCAATCGAAATTTCAAATCTCTTTTACACGCCTAAGGCGTGTGGTGACATCTATCGAAATACATTACGTATTCCGACCCAGTGCTCTAAACTTCACAGTTTTAGTAGACACCGATGCGATATCACCAATTTTCTTAATATTTTTGTGAAAAATATCTAGTACCTATTTACCTATAATACATTAAGGCCTCCGACTACAGAATTTTATTTCAAATCTAGGAAGCTTGTTTTTAGATTTTAAGTAGTCGGGTTTTAGTTTTTATACTATATTTTTTTTCAATGATTTTTAGTGGTAAAGAAACCAATAAAATTCATTTAAATCACAATTTTTTAGATTGTGGTAGTTCTTAAATAGGTAGATTTCTTTAACTATCAACTTCGGTTCAAACCTTTAGTCAATGTCATGTATTTTTTAAATTAAATTTATTTCAAAGGTGTCGTCCGCGACTTTGAGCTATTAAAACATGGCCTCATATATTTCTTAGAAGTATACATGAAAAGTAGTAAGAAGTACAGCTTAGCAAAAAAGAGTCTGGAAAAATTGGGGGCGCCGCTGTCGCACTTTTTACACTACAATTCAAATTACAAGTTATTAAGTGCTTACATATTTCTATGACGAGTTTTTTGTCATTAATTATAATCAAATGAATCATTTTTATGTTATTTTAGTACTCACAAACGTAGTTATTTAAGATTTTTATTTTTAGTTCCAGCTGTCACCGCCTCAGACTCTTTTTTGCCAAGCTGTATAAGTACACATGAAACCTTTTTTGTGGGATATCATCATAGATAGAGTAAATTTACCTAAAGTTCGAGGAAGTAAGTAACATGGAGTTGATAATACCTGCTCTAAAATCCCGAAATCATAAACATTACAATTAATTCCCGGGAAATAAGAAATTAATTTTACGTATAATTATTTAATAAGAAATTTGAAAAAGCAACTGATACGGATGGGATTCGAATCAACGATCTCCGGTGTACCGTGCCGACGCTCTAACCGCTAAGCTACCGTATCCCATCAGAATCAGTCGAAATTTCAAATCTCTTTCTACGCCTTAGGCGTGTGGTAATATCGAACGGAATACATTAATTATCCGACTCAGTGTTCTAAACTTTGCAGTTTTTAGAAGGCACCGATAGATATTACCACACGCCCTAGGCGTAGAAAGAGATTTGAAATTTCGACTGATTTTGATGGGATACGGTGGCTCAGCGGTTAGAGCGTCGGCACGGTACGTCGGAGATCGTGGGTTCGAATCCCTTCCGTATCAGTTGTTTTTCTAATTTCTTATTAAATAATTTATTATATTTAATAAGCAAACATGTGTTAAAACATGTAATAAATTCTCCAAAATATTAATTTAACGTTTTAAATACATATGGACTAAATTATTACAATAAAAAGTCTTTATTATGTTTTTAGACATCGGTAACAGATAGTGTAATACTTAAGTAGTTTGGTACTAAAACTGTTAAATTAATGAGTTTTATTTTACATTCAAAATTAATTCTAATAAAAAATATAGGTCAAAATCCAGTCCATATTAATAAAATCCCGGGATTTAATTGTTATGTTTACGATTCCGGGATTTTTGAGGAGGTATTTTTAACTCTATGTTACTTACTTCCACAAAACCGCAAACCAACGCCATCTAGTTACGAAAAAGAAATCTCAATTTCATTAACATTATTTTAAAATATAATCATAATTTATATATATTTATTTATTTTATATATATATATAATTTATTTATATTATATATCATAATTTATATTATTGCATCCGGTAAGACTGGAAGCCGACCCCAACATAGTTGGGAAAAGGCTAGGCAGATGATGATGAATCATAATTTAATAGGCAGTGATGTGTAGAAACTTTAATTTAATTAGTAAATATTTATTGTTATCACGTTTTCACATTGTATGCAGTGTTATAATCACATATATTTATGATAGTTGTAACGGGTAGTTAGAAGTCTGATATTCTAAGAAGTGGTCCAGAATATATAGATAATATATACATATTCTGAATGTGCTCATCAAGACCTTCCATTTGATATCAAACACGATAAATTTACCTTAACTTTATTTTTTTCGAGCTGACTAATTTATTTTTAAAATCCACCTTATTTGATTTTACGAAATTTCATAAATCCTATAACCCGCAGACCATTAAGACGCATCGATAGACACCTTATTTATTGAATTCCAACAAATAGTTTAGGAGCTACGAGGGAACAGATGAACAAACTTACATACATACATACATACATACATACATACATAGACTGCTAAAATCATAACCCTCCTTTTTTTTGTAGTCGGGTAAAAAAGAATGTAAATGTTTTTGTACGTAAATGATAACATCAAATTTATACTTGTTATTTCGTTCTCCTAGAAAATTATTCATTTCCAAATTACGCGGTATGGTCTGTTGTCAGTTACGCGGTATGGTCTGTTGTCAGTTACGCGGTATTGCAATTTCAGCGACGATAAGTCGTGAATGTAAGAATCTTGTCCTGTTTTGAAGTAGGTTACATTGTATGTTGATCTAAAACTGAGCTCATAAAATGCCCATACGCCGAGTAATTTACCTTTTTGCCGAGGCTTAGCGTTCTCGCCTACAAGTTATTCTACAAGCCTCTTGTCACTTTATACCTTTAACTTATCAACATAAAACATACTTTCTCATTAATAAACAAGTACCTAGTTTACATCGTATGACATACAGGGAGTTTAATAAACTTTCTAGACATATTACACCGTGCATCGCGTTGGGCGGACGACTTGGGTGGGCGGGGGAGCTAGGAGGGGGGGCAGTAAATAAATAAACAGCGACACAGATTTATTGCAAACACTACTCAACTCATGCAGATATGTTTACTTCATGAAGTTGGCAGTTGACGGCTTTTAAAAGAACGAACGAGATAGAAAATATATTTCTATCTCTTTCGATCAAATTTCTACTATTCGTAATTTATTAGCCATTTTATTTAAGTAACTTAAGTTTGTAATGCAGTAGCTATTCCTGGCTACGATAAAAGTCCTATTTCGTAGCTGCTACGGGCTACGAAAGTTCGTAGCCGTAGTTTCAAATTCATTCTATCGTTAGCCGATTACAGTTGAGTACTGTTTACTGTGACTTCTGCCTAGAGAAAAGTTTTTTTGTAACTTTAAGAGAAAAAAAACTTAGGTTTTGTGACTTCTATGAGATTTTAAATTAATAGTCGCTTCCTGTAGTAATCGTCATCGTCATATTTGTAGATATTTTCAAAAATATAAATGATAAAATCGGCTGGTTTATTTTTTAAACTTATCAGGAGAATGATTAATTCTTAATCAATTTATTCTTCATCAGGGTACTTATCTTAAGTCTCCATAGAAATGTGAAATACTAGCCAAAATAAAACTTAGAACATAAATGTTGAAATGATTTTAGTTTCAAAATAAAAATGAAAATTATGGTTTTATTATATCATTATCTCTTATATAGTATAGTTACATTATATAGAAAATCATCCTACCTACTAGCAAATACCGTAGGTTCGATCAGACCCAGTTTATTTGAAAAATATTTTTGTTGGGGTGCAAAGCCATGTCAGAGGCCAAGAGGTTTAAACTCTCAACACCTGATTATTCATCGACCTTAAGATAAAAAAAAGAAGAAACTTTTTATACAAGGCAAATCTAAATTTTTATGCTTAATACCTATATTATAAAATCTTAATAGACGTTTTATATAAAATCCAACCTTGAATACCTTCATACGTAATAAGCGACGCATCTTACATGGTTTACATATTATTAAGTATTCCAAAGTGTCGCCGAAAAGAGGCTTCATAAACCTCGCATTTAAATACTCATCACGTCAACACTAACGTATTATGATATGTTATATCCCAAGGTTCGAGTGGTGGGAAGCCGAAATCAAGAGCGGGGGAACCCGCGGCGAAGGGGGGCGGGAATGAAGATTTACGATCGAGGCATAACGAGCGCTAGATGAGGCGTAAAGAAGCCCAATTCCGGTTATTATACCTACACTCTACAGCCTTGCTATAGACTTGGTTTATACAATTTTAGACCTTATGGAATGCTTATAGTAGAGTTTTGCTTCTAAAATAAAGTGGAACGTCTCGCAAAAGTTTTTGGAGATTATTAATTTTACTGATGTTCCAACTGAAATTCGGTGTAGCAATTTTCAAAATATTTAGTGTTAAGTATGTTAGTTTTAGATTTAAGTTATAAGTATATATTACTTAGGTACGTATGATAGAATTAAAAGTTTGAAAGATGGTGGGTAACGTTTGAATCTTAATCGTTGCAGCTGATCTGGACGAAAAAAGCTTTTTAAATATTAAATTAAAATAAAATTATGAAATTAGTGTCGTGGTGGCGCATTACCCACTTTTCAAGCTCGTGGGTGTGGGTTCAAAGCTAACATACACCAATATGAGTTTTTCTATGTCATATGTATTTCTTAGTTAATCTGAGACACTACTGACTAACGGTGAAGAAAAACATCGTAAGGAAACCTAGACTTAATAGTCAGAAATCGCTAACCCGTAATCCTTCTCTGTATGAAAAGAGCTCTTTGCCCTGCAGTGGGACAGATACCGGCTGATTTATTTTTTATTAAATTAGCAAAATTCTCCCTGTATTACAGTCATCATACAAAAGCTGTCTTTAAATGCATATTTAATTATTATATTAGGTTTTAAACTCTTACAAACCCGAGGTAGCTAACTCTATTTTTACCCGACTACAAAAAAAGGAGGGTTATGATTTTAGCAGTCTATGTATGTATGTATGTATGTATGTATGTATGTATGTATGTTTGTATGTATGTAAGTTTGTTCATCTGTTCCCTCGTAGCTCCTAAACTATTTGTTGTAATTCAATAAATAAGGTGTCTATCGATGCGTCTTAATGGTCTGCGGGTTATAGGATTTATGAAATTTCGTAAAATCAAATAAGGTGGATTTTAAAAATAAATTAGTCAGCTCGAAAAAAATAAAGTTAAGGTAAATTTATCGTGTTTGATATCAAATGGAAGGTCTTGATGAGCACATTCAGAATATGTATATATTATCTATATATTCTGGACCACTTCTTAGAATATCAGGCTTCTAACTACCCGTTACGACTATCATAAATATATGTGATTATAACACTGCATACAATGTGAAAACGTGATAACAATAAATATTTACTAATTAAATTAAAGTTTCTACACATCACTGCCTATTAAATTATGATTATATTTTAAAATAATGTTAATTAAATTGAGATTTCTTTTTCGTAACTAGATGGCGTTGGTTTGCGGTTTTGTGGAAGTAAGTAACATAGAGTTAAAAATACCTCCTCAAAAATCCCGGAATCGTAAACATAACAATTAAATCCCGGGATTTTATTAATATGGACTGGATTTTGACCTACAGTTTTTATTAGAATTAATTTTGTATGTAAAATAAAACTCATTAATTTAACAGTTTTAGTACCGAACTACTTAAGTATTACATTATCTGTTACCGATGTCTAAAAACATAATAAAGACTTTTTATTGTAATAATTTAGTCCATATGTATTTAAAACGTTAAATTATTATTTTGGAGAATTTATTACATGTTTTAACACGTGTTTGCTTATTAAATATAATAAATTATTTAATAAGAAATTTGAAAAAACAACTGATACGGATGGGATTCGATTCCACGATCTCCGACGTACCGTGCCGACGCTCTAACCGCTGAGCCACCGTATCCCATCAAAATCAGTCGAAATTTCAAATCTCTTTCTACGCCTAGGGCGTGTGGTAATATCTATCGGTGCCTTCTAAAAACTGCAAAGTTTAGAACACTGAGTCGGATAATTAATGTATTCCGTTCGATATTACCACACGCCTAAGGCGTAGAAAGAGATTTGAAATTTCGACTGATTCTGATGGGATACGGTAGCTTAGCGGTTAGAGCGTCGGCACGGTACACCGGAGATCGTGGATTTGAATCCCATCCGTATCAGTTGCTTTTTCAAATTTCTTATTAAATACTTATACGTAAAATTAATTTCTTATTTCCCGGGAATTAATTGTAATGTTTATGATTTCGGGATTTTAGAGCAGGTATTATCAACTCCATGTTACTTACTTCCTCGAACTTTAGGTAAATGTACTCTATCTATGATGATATCCCACAAAAAAGGTTTCATGTTTACTTATACAGCTTGGCAAAAAAGAGTCTGAGGCGGTGACAGCTGGAACTAAAAATAAAAATCTTAAATAACTACGTTTGTGAGTACTAAAATAACATAAAAATGATTCATTTGATTATAATTAATGAAAAAAAAACTCGTCATAGAAATATGTAAGCACTTAATAACTTGTAATTTTGAATTGTAGTGTGAAAAGTGCGACAGCGGCGCCCCCAATTTTTCCAGACTCTTTTTTGCCATGCTGTACTTCTTACTACTTTTCATGTATACTTCTAAGAAATATATGAGGCCATGTTTTAATAGCTCGAAGTCGCGGACGACACCTTTGAAATAAATTTAATTTAAAAAATACATGACATTGACTGAAGGTTTGAACTGAAGTTGACAGTCTACCTATTTAAGAACTACCACATTCTAAAAAATTGTGATTAAAATGAATTTTATTGGTTTCTTTACCACTAAAAATCATTGAAAAAAAATATAGTATAAAAACTAAAACCCGACTACTTAAAATCTAAAAACAAGCTTCTTAGATTTGAAATAAAATTCTGTAGTCGGAGGCCTTAATGTATTATAGGTAAATAGGTACTAGATAATCTTCCAAGGGTAAATACTTTGTAATTTGGTGGCCTCCGACTACAGAATTTTATTTCAAATCTAAGAAGCTTGTTTTTAGATTTTAAGTAGTCGGGTTTTAGTTTTTATACTATATTTTTTTAATCAAGAGTTAAACTTCATGGCTACTCTTTCTCTTCCTCAAAATTTCAATTAACTTACTATACCATATAAACTGGTACCTACCTACTTCAACTAAGCCCGATAGTATATAATACATGAACCGTCAGTTAGCACTTGTGTGTTCTACGAATATCTAATACACTGCGGTAAATTTTCCATCTACCTGACGGAATATGAAACTCGGGTGCAGCGGTATTTAGCCATGTTGGGGAACACAGGGGCGAGGGGCGAGGGGGCGGCGTAACTAATTTCTGGATTAAGCACATTTGCAAATGTAATTTGTATTCATTAAAACATCGCAGCATCGTACGTGTAATGTTTTTAAACGGAAAAACCGTTGCGACATTTTATTACGAACCAGCGTTGTGTACCCGAAATAATGTATTTTCTGCTATTCTCCCGCTTGCGGAGCGCAAAACTTATGTAATCAACATTACTCATATTTTTAGTTTAAAACTCATACTACTAAATTCTTACTACACTATTAAATACGCAATAAGTTTGTAAACTATCATTCCAACATCATTCAATACAAATACTAAAAGACAATCCGAAAACAATATGTATCAATCACATACATTGTCGGCACTAAACAAACAGCACATAAACCGTGTTCAATATAAAATTTATAAACAAAACAGTGGCGGAAATCAAATGAGCGTATATCAACGGAGGGCGCGGAGCCACGGCAGAGCGGAGCGAGCGGAGCGGCTCGTCGCCACTCAAACGACTTTATTGTGCTGTCGTTCAAACGCGACAGAATCTAATAGAATTAAATTGGGAGATGCGCTGCTCCGTTATGTGGAAAATAATAACACCGAGTGGCTGCTATCTTCGTAGGTTTCACGCGCCGGTGGCAGGGGCCAAACTAATGGAAATCCAGCCAATGATAATCTGTTTTCTACACCATTAATCCTGAACTAAGTCTGAGTACAATCTGTGGCGTCTCCGGGAGTGCGACTCGAGTTTTATGCCCTCGTTAAGGTCCGCAATTTGTGGAGTCGGGCTGTTAAGACGGTTTGCCCTCATTCGCTCCCAAATCCTAATTCCGACCGTGGACTTTCTTAATCTTACGATATTGAGCTGGAGGTAATTGTTTCAAAATTGTAGCTCGGATAGTTGTTTCTTGGCTCTTTAGTTACTGTGGCCGCTAATGAATTGCTTTGTTACTTTGATTTACGTAGTTTGATTGGTGATTTACAACTTCAGTTTATATTCTAGTTAATAGGTGCTGTCTAACTTACGAGTTAAGTTTTGGATATCTATCTCGTTTTGTGTAGCGCTGTAGCACTTTAGGACAATTACATTTCAACGACGGGACTTTAAACCTACTTAATAACCTGCAGTAAGATAAATATTGCCAAAATGGTTACTTTAAGAGATTTTGCAACGATACGTTTTACAGCTTCTGCTGCATGAGTGTTATTTAATTCGAAATACATGTTTATTTAGTGTGCTCGGCTTATCCAAATAACCAATACTTTAAGGGAATAGAGCCCGGAGGAGCACAATAAAAACGAAAGTAATCATGCAAATTGGTGAAGGAGGAAAGTTGAATTAAAAAGCGGGTCTGTGCGGGCGGCGGAGGGGTGCGGCGCGGCGCGGAGCGGGGTAATGTGTCTTAATGACCGCAATGGATGAGCACCGTAATCCGCCCTCCAGCGGCGCGCGCCCGCAACCTTTTGCTCCTGCTTGTTAGCTATCTACTCGCAGCTACAACCCTGCTCCTACTCAATTGTTTTAGGTACACGCGCCGCAGTGATCTACGGTTATATTTATTCCGACGTCGCGCTGAATAAACAAACACTAAAGCAGATTTCGTCGAGCTATGGAAGAGCTACAATCTTAGATAGGGAAGCAATAAAAGTGCAAGTAATCAAAACGAAACTGCCTCGAACTCGTTGACGCCCCGACGTCATGTCATGAGCGATAAAGTTCAGGTCAGCAATAAGCAGTGCGGGACATGTGAGCGGCGACGCGACACGATGTCGAGTCGTGTCGCACGCACGCACGACGCTCGCAGACACCACATCATCAAATCAACATTTGCAGATTCGCGAAGCTTTGCCTGGGAGATTTAGAGGTGGAAGGAAAATAAAAAAGTTCGTAGAGGAATCCGGCTTGATCCCTGTTGCCTTTATGGTAATGCCGGGATGCGTGTATTCGACTATTCAATTTATATTTTTTTCCCTTTCGCCTTATTTCTTTCTCTCTGAAATTATCTATCCTTCGAATTTCGTTTCGCACTGTATTGTATACGGGATTCGATGTTTGCGAATAAGGTACGACTTTGCCTGAAAATATCACGAATAACCGCGGCGGATTGGCTTTGTTCACGACTTCAAACAAGTTTTCTTTTTGTAGAAATATTATGTGTATAAAATGGCTCGGTCTGTGAGTTTGGTCACACACACAGCTGTGCAAAGTTCCGCCGTTGTATATTGCATTCGCTACCAGTTTTAGAATTTTGTAAGCACTGACAAAATGGGTACATTTACAACGGATTCTACTTCTACGAGATTACACTTTTGAAGATATTCTTTACAAAATTATACTGTACGGTTGCTCGTTTTATAACTGTAGGATTCTAGAAACGGACTTATGATAGATATGTGGATATAATAAAACATGATTGTAATATAATTATAAGACCGATCATGTGATTGTGATTGAGTTACATGATATAATTAGGAATTTCTAATATGATGGCAATGTAAAATGGTATTCAAATTACTGTTTTCAGGAAAAAAATATAATTGTTTCAATTCACTCTATTATACTTTCGGCAGTAGAGCCTCAACATACGGCTTCAGTCTTTCATAATACCTAAGCAATTAAATTATATGAAGTAAACCAGGGTATGTTAACTTCATTATAATTATATATTTATCAATAAATCATTATGAAAAACAAATTACTTAATAAACCGCTTGACATTTTATTCTAAAATGCTCCCGTACAAGTAGGCATGTTCAAATTTAGCGTTGTTCTTCCCTCATGAATAAATCATAAGAAGTAAGCGGGGCTCTACGCCTTTATAATTCTACATAATACATTAAAACGTACAGATTGCCTTCTACTTTAATAATATGAACTTAATGGGTATTAGTACCTATGTGTAACGGAAAACGCTAGTCTTAAGGTAGTTATGTATAATGTATAGGTATGTTAAATAATACCTATTTGAAAAGATGATTTAAATCATCAAGGTATAGACCATTAAAATTTTTATGCGACTTTAAAAAAGACAAAATATTCAATTACTAAGCTTATCTTATTTTGAAAGGTTTCATTTAAATATAGAATAATAAATAGTTTAATAAATAATGTATTATTATTTAAATTTTATTGAGAAAAATGTGGGTAGTTAATAAAAGCGTGTGATTTTGAGCGAATGTTTGATATGATTTAGTGCAGCGCGGGACATTATGTGGACTAGAGACGGTCGGCGCTTAATCTTGAGTAATGTTAGCCATTTGTCTTCGCGAGTGTTCACGTGTAATTGGACGGTCAGCGTTCAAAATCAGTGCTTCAATATTCACGGGAAAAAAATGTTTGTTTATCTTCGTTTGGAGAACTTTTATAACAACTCCTATAAGTGTAAGCAATTAGAATTTTAATAAGACGTAATCATTTACTTTTTCACATTTTTTTTTGTGAAATTTTTTCTTTGATGTTAAAGACAATTTGAAAAAAAAAACCACACGCCTAGAAAGAGATTTAAAATTTCAACTGATTCGGGAGGGATACGATGGCTCGGTACGTCAAAGTTCGTAGGTTTGAATCTCATCCGTATGAGTTGTTTTTTAAAATTTTCATATTATATGTTAAGAAAAGTTTTAACCAAAAATAATTTAATTTAAAGTTCCTACAGCAACCTAGTCGAGTCACTCACTCACAAAAAATCATAAAATCCACGAAAATAACACCCATTACCAAGATCGGATTTAAATTCTTTAAATAACCATTACCTATAGTTGTACTCTACATCCTTCAAAATTACATTCATGATACATTTTCAAGACTGCCATATTGCATTCGAAAATGGACCCTATAATTGTACGCAAATCACACCTAATAATTTTTTATGTCCACCATCTTAGATTAATTCAGGAGTTACATACGACAATAATAACATTATTAATTATGACCACATTGTCATGACATTGTTTCTACAGCATCAACTCAACATCTTCCCCTATCGATTGCTATAGGTAAACTGTTTTTAATTTCGGCAATTTTAATAGGTATTGCAGTTGTTAATTTTCCTCCTCAGAATTAATTTGGCAAGTCTCATGGAAGTACAAACCTCAAAAACAGATTTTAGGCATACGAAATCTGAAAAAAGAGATCCAATGTCAACGGTATGTTGGATATCACAGAAAATCAGCTAGCACTTCCGAATTCTAAAATCAATTTCACGAAACGTGGTACATTGGCCAGCGCTGTATCGTTAGTAATTTTGTCAAATATTAGATTCTGGAACTGTATTGTATAATTTATTGAACACGGAAATTAGGGACTTTACCGGAGGGATTTCCCGCTATGTAGCAACCCTACCCATAGTGTACTTAAATTTTTTGATGAGCGTTTTTCAAAACCTTGTAAGTACCGACATTCGGAATATTGCAACCTTATTATGTTCGGTAACTCGCACCAGGTCCGATCGGCCAGCAAGACAGTGGATTTTAACTGTCTGCAAATGAACAGCTTAAAGGGTTAAACTAAAGTTATTTAAGAGCCGAAACTTGCACTTTGTGTTTGCCGACTAGGATTAAAAAGGATCGTTTTGTGGGTGCTGCTTTTAGAACTTTAACTACACAAAGAATATTTATATTTATTATTATAATCCGGTATTATTAAAACACAGGATATTTTTTCAATGTGTGCAGAAATGTTGAACGATTACTCCATGGAGCAGTTAGTATCGCTCCATATAATAATAATAATAATAAATACACCAGCCACCCTGTTCCCGATACCGGTGGGCTACTATATTTTATATTTTTAAATGTATATTTTTAATTTTTATATATATTTAAAAATGTATTTTATACGTTTAAAAATGAATAAATGAAAATACACCAGCCATAAACTGTCCCACAGCAGGGCAAAGGACTCTTCTTATATAGAGAAGGATTGAGCATTAATCATCACGCTATCTCACTGAGTGTTTGCGATTTCAGACTGTTATGTCCAGGTTTCCTCATGATTTTCCTTCAGCGTTAGACAGTGGTGTCTTAGATTAGTTTGCCAGGTTCGAATCCACATATACTTAAGTTGAAAATTAAGTTTAATTTAAGTTTTATCGTATAAACTAGTAACTTACATAGTATATAATATCTAGATCTTCTTCTTTTCGTATGGTTGATGAACAACCTGGTGTCAGAGTTTGAACCACCCGTAGTCCTCTGACATGGCTTTACACACCGTTGAAAAGGTGTGCTGGTTTCATCACAATGTTTTCCGTCACCGTTTTAGCAACTGATAATTAATTTATAATACGCACATAACTTACGAAAAGTCAGAGGTGCGCACCTGGGATCGAACTCGAGACTTCTGACTCGTCAGTCGACGGTCATACCACTAGGCTATCAGTGCTTTATAATATCTAGGTAAGATAGATGAAGACTCTGAACGCATGAAAGCTAAAATGTTATTACAATGCACTCTCGTTACAATATTGACTAAATAGTTATACCAACGAGCAATGCAATCATATTTTTTGATCCTCAATAAATTGACAATTTTATCTTACGCCAGTGAATCAGGGGGCGACTGGAGAGCCTTTTAAATATATCGAGTATTTCAGTGCAACGATACAGCGAGTTGTTTACAGTGGGGGGTTGTGGAGGGTGTACATGGAGGTTGCGAGAGGGTGCGGGGTGGGGAGGGGTGTTTTCAAGATGGCGGCGTCGCCAAGGCAACGGTGCAGTCGCTTCCTTAATCGACCGTCGCAGCCTCGCGCCGTCTCCGGCCCACTCATTTATGTATTGTATTGCACTTGAAGACTGACTGGTGTTTTATGATGTCGACGCTGTCTATGTACCATCTAAACATAAGCGGGTTATTATTATAAGTACATTGATTTCTAAATTAGTAGATAAGTAAGTACTAGAAGACGGATGCATTGATGAAGAAATAAAGTAGTTGATACTTTTAGGACTTTTACTTTTAGGATCACAATCAAAATCAAAATATTTTTATTCATGTAGACCATTAAGCACTTATGAATAGTCATAATTCTAATATTGTTTATTATAAGAGTGACTCTAGTTGCCATTAAAAACATAACCAGTCGGGTAAAAAGAGATCTTGTAAAAAATAAACCTCTAACTTTTTAGATCTGTACTTACCTACCTATATTATAATATAACTCAATGCCCATTCTGCTTTTCCCTGATTTTAAAATATAGTATTCTAAACCTTAAATAATTATGTTGATTACTTGTGACAAATAATTAATGATGTCTAATCTTAAGATATCGATGATGATACATGCTTTCACAATGTAGATTTCTTAAACTTTGTCCAAAAACACTCCGGAGCTGAATACATCTCATCGGTCACTAGATCTTACCTGACTCTAAGCGTGACACCACAAACAACCACCTCACTATCCCGATTTGTAAATAACGTACGTTCAAGAGTCGTTAGTTAACCGATCAGTTAGGTCAGTCCGTAATCCAGTGTCCGCTGCCGCTGCAACCGCTGGAGCCAATAAAAAAGAGTTATAGTTGTGAAGAAAAGGAAAGTCTCGCGTCTCAGGCCGTTAGTTAGGGATCAAAGGATCAACTCGCGCCGGGCGATAATCATAATTTTTACTTACAAGACCAAGAGTATAAGGCATTAGCTCGGGCTCGCGACAAATCTTTTCTAACTGCGACCAACTTCGCGACTCCACTCGGTGTTAGCTCTCGACGCTATATTTTGTAGACTACAGACAGGTGCTTTGCGAACGGACGCTGTGGACTAAATGCTGAATGTGCGATATGCGTGGAGTTTTATGTTTGTTTTTTTATTTATTCTGTGTTTCGTTATTATAAATCTTAAGTTTTTCATGTTATCATTCAAAAGACTTAAGTTACGAATAACTGACAATACACATAATTTTCAGGTCATTATTTAAGCCATGACAAGATGGCGATGCGTGGCAATATCAAGGAGATGGCGGGACAAGATAGGCAAAATTATTTGATACTTTAAACGATAGACTTTGAAAGCATGCTTGCAGCTCTGGGTGCCTTTGCCAAGAATCATAATGAAATATAAACTATCTTCCGCTCATGGTTTCGCGTGGTAAGTGCGTGAAGGAGTAACAATTATAAATCCATTTCTCACATATATAACATTAAGTAGGATTAGTAGCATCTGATTTAAATGTCAACTGTAATAATAATCGAATTTTCCAATGCATTAGGTACTCTACTTTCCGAAAACCGTAACCACTTTTATGTAAGTATAGTTTTACAAAGTCCACGATATTCAAACTTTACACGAAAGGTAAAAAGGGAAAAGGCTACTAAACGTACAAAGAACAAAACGTTGGTCCTAAAACAGGACATAACCACGTCCCGGCCATTTACAAAGTCACCTTGTTACGTACTTACGTCCGATTTGATACACAAACAGAGTATCGTGTATGAGCAGTCGTGTCACGTGGTCCGATGTCCAGTGCGTTACGGCGCGCTATTCAAGTGTTATTCAGAATATGTGAACATCGCGCACGTGCTTGGCGCTGTGGAGACGGCGTTGTGCTGAAGTTTTTTAAGACTATTCAGTAGCATTTCTTTTTTTGAACTGAGCGAATTACAGGTTTGACATCAATAGGACACGAAATGCTGAGAGAATCCGTAGGACTCGAGATTCTAAGGACTTGGGAATTCAGGAAGGTTTTGCTCAGAAATGGTAAAGATTGCCTGCAATTGTGTTATCGTATGAAAGATCTTTTGTTTGGATGGATACAATGGATTTCCTATTGTGACTTACTTCTAGAGACCTTTGATAAATTAATTTCAAATAAGGAATTGATATTTACTTCTTCAGTTCAGTTTGTTCAGGCCGTTTATGCGACTTTAGGCGACTTTATGCGCCCATTTTGCGTTATTTTGATATTTGCTTAATATGTGATTTGTTTCAGTTCATCTTCATCATCGGCTGACCCAATATTGTGCAAGGACTTCTCTCTCATGTGCTACTTACTTACCCCTTACTTAAATATTTTTTAGTTTACCTTTTGTTATTATTTTGGTACAGGACAAGACACAGCGGAATCGAAACGGACAAGGAAACAAGAATTGGTTTTAACATTAGTTAAACCAGAGGAACTAGGTACTGGAGGTCTAGAACCAGGAACAGAGATAAAATTAATTTCTTAATCCATAGAAATGTAAAGAAGAGATAATTATAATAATCATTTTCTGACCACATTTCGGTTACAGCGACCAATCTCAAAGCCATTTACGCAAGAGATATTATAGTGCACAAGTGTGTGCGCAAATACAATTAAGTGCACCTATTCCCTGACTCTTATAGTCCGATACGGTCACACGGTCAGAGACAGATCAAGTGCAGGAGCAACGGCTTTACGTTTTTCCGAGACACAGGCAAGTGATAATTAATTAATAATACGTACATAATACATGAAAGTTAAAGGTGCGACGCGTCTTGGGTTTGAACCTGAGACTTCTAACACGCTACCAAAAAAAGAGATAAATATGAACAGTTTCGATTACTATTCATTACATTTACGCACACTAATATAAGTTGACGCTAGTTAATGTGAAGGAACAAAAACAAGTGCTAATGGACTTATGTCTCTGTACTGTACCGACATGCATTATAATGGAATTTTTAATAGAAAACGAAATCGCTATAAAACTAAAAATCCGCAGCATAGTTTAGCAACATTGAATTTCGTCTAAAAATACCAATTGTTAATTATAAAGACTAAAAGAAAGACGACTTTCCATCTTCATAAATACTAAAAACTGTAATCCATAATTGACAACCAAAACTAACGCCGCAACTCAAATAAATTAGTTAGAAGGAGTCTCTACGGTTCCTGCGCCGCCTCACGGGCCGTCCCGGGTCGGATTTGTTTTATGCCCACCGAAGACATCGACTTACCGCGACCGTCCGGCCCGGCGTCCTCCTTAATTTTATTACACGACCCGGACTCCAACAAAATGTCCTAATTGTGTCTCCAAAACCAACCTGGAGAATGGAATTACCAATTTTGTTTTCCTTTTCTATGGGACGTCGATGTCTTATTGGGTTGAGGCTTTGTGTACTGATATTTATATACTTATTTACTTGTTTTTGTGTGGTGTAAGGTTTCTTCTATTTACTTACTAGGTACATACAATGAGAGTTGGTTTAAATATGAATTTCGTTAAGTTGTTTTAAAATATAAGGTAAATACTTTACATTAAGCCAGTTTTTTTTAAAGTGACTGGCTGCATACATTTTTCCTGTTACGTTAAAGATAAAATACACCCGAGGGTCAATTTCTACGCTACAAGAACGACGTACTCAAGCATTATCTTACTGCACCGCCACAGAGATTGGCATGGCCCAACACAGTTAAAAAGGCTGTACATTTGCAGATCACCAGTTGAAAGATTTTGATGCAAAACGCCTTCTGCTAAAAAATCGCCCAAAGACTTCAATACACCTATACCTTAACAGGGGCGTGCACAGACATTTTCAACAGGGTAGGCAGGCATAGGTACATGATACAAAACTTACTTTCATTGGGACAAATACCACTTTTTATGTTATAATACCTACTACCATTACGTCGCGTCGGCGTTGTACCCTTTAAATATAGTCGTGTAAGTACGTGCGCGCATATTTCCAGGCCAAAAACACACACAAACATCAACGCATCATCGACCGGCAAGAAAATAATCATAAGAACAAAAATAGAATATCTATCTTTGTACTGTAAAGTGTATTTCATTAATAAAGACATACCTGAGCAGATAGTTATAGTCTTTATAAAAAAATAAGGATATTGATTGCATAAACATATAACAATGATACAACAAATAGGTACCTACTGCGTGCGGCGCGACTCGCGCGCGGCATTCACCGGCCAAAAAATAATACAACAATAAAACTCCACCACTTATCTTCGTTCTGTAAACTGTATGTTGTTTATAAATACTTTATCTAAGTCAACTATGTTGATCGAATTGACTTACCAATATTAATTTTTCTATAATTTGGATTTTAACGCAATTTACAAACAAAAAATTTACAAACGACAAACACAGAAACACTGTAGATTTTAACCTCTGCAAACAAACAGCCAGCACTCCTCTCAGTATTTTGATATAATTTAGTATTATCCATATATAGAGGTAAATTAACAGACTAAACAAGTAATTAAAATCAATGAAAATTATACTTAATAAAACTTCAATTGAAAACTTTTGACATTTCGCATTGTAAACAGCTGGTTTCACAGAAGCGATGTGATTGGTTCTCCGCGCACGAACTTGAAAGTAATTCAACCAATCACATGTCAGAGTCAGTCATAGAAAGACCCACGTGACTTACTGCGCGCATGCGCGTTATAGGATTTGGTCTACGAGACGATAGGCAAAAGAAGTTGTGCCGGACTTGCAAGTAGCAACGTTTCTTTGAAGGCGACCAGCGCGGGATTCGGTGTTTACGTGCGTAATGTGCCAACAGATGGCGTTAGGGTTACGAATTGATATTATTGAGCGTTATAATCGTGTAATTCTGTGTAATTATATTGCGATTTTAACAATTAGATACATTAAATAGAATATATTATAATAATATTAATTAGAATTTTATCAGGGTAGGCAGTGCCTTTTTGCCTATATGAAGTGCACGCCCCTGTATACCTAAGACACTTCTGACGTGAAACTGGGCCATAGACATTTAGGCATCGTGGGAAATAAAAAGTCGATGAACTCGGTCTAATAAATTAGAGTTTAAAGTTAATAAATTATAATTTATTATGAGGATTGGGATCAGAGATTAGTTTCTAAAGTGTTAGAATAAAAAAAATGCGTTTTCGTTTAAATTAATTTTTATATTATGTAGTTAGTTATATCAATTAGCTGATATGTAGAACTACTAGTGCTAGTGTCACATTATCATGCAATATCTATGTAGGTAAATCATATCATGAAATAAAAAATATTCTTTTCCTTTTCTATAATTTCGAGTCGTAAGAAAAGGAGCAACAAAAGGAAAATCTGGAGGATGGACAGCAGCATCTTACTGTTTAATAGCTATCTGCTTGCCCAGCGTGTTTAGGGCACACACCTTCTAATTAGCGCACAAAATAAGTGTTGTGTATGAGAAGAGGCCTATGTCCAGCAGTGGATTGATACAGGGTGTGTAGATACCTAAATTAATATATATTTTGTAATCACGTTTTAAAAAAGGCTCTATCGATTTCCACAAAATTTTTCAATACTCAATATATTTATTCGCATTCCATAGGTACCTACCTAATGTTATTCAGGTATTGTTCCATAATTTCTCTCTCACTCTCTTATTAGCCGATATCCCCGGGTTCAGTTTTTTTTATTTATAGGTTAGTCGTTATTTTATTTCTAAGTAATTTAGGTTTTTCGTTTTATCATTAACTAGCGACCTGCCCAATATACATTATAAACCTTCCTTAACAATCACTCTATCTATTAAAAAAAACCGCATCAAAATCCGTTGCGTAGTTTTAAAGATCTAAGCATACCTACATAGGGACAGACAGACGGTGGATAGCGACTTTGTTTTATACTATGTAGTGATATGTAAATCTTTTTATCCATTAAATAAATAGCTAATACTTAGCCTAATAACAACCATCTAAACAAATACATAAGCTTTAACATGGCACAAATATGTTTTGAAACCCTTTCGGTTTGGTTAGGTCTTCTATCTTGATTGACCTTTAGTGCATTAGGACCTAGGCAATAAGTGCATGCTGATAATCTGCTCATCCCTTATATATCATTGATTTTATATGTATTTGTACAATTGTAATAGTGCAATAAAATAGGTAGGTAGGTACATAACAATTGTTATTGTAGGTACAAGAGAAGACGAAAAACATTATTTCATATTGTTAATACATATGTGGCGAATCGATCAAGTGGTCGATATCGCATCACTAGCGGGAACCTCCCGCCGAAAAGGAGTTTTGACAGTTCGTTCGCGTCACTGCCTTCCCCTCACTACTCGATACGAGATTTTTACTGTCCTGTATTATCAGGAGTTAATTATAGTGTATATTTCACATCTTCCTTGTTATCTAGTGTAAGTTCTGTGCTAGTGGAATAAACAGTGAACGTTATACCAGTTAACTACGGAAGTTTTATTTACGTGGGAAAGAACTCCCTCATTGGTGACCTGTCGACGGTGAAACGCGCCTAAGACATCATTTGTTTACGGCTGATGCAATCTCTTCGAGTGCTACGTAATTACTTTACCGAACTACCGGCGAAGAATCACTTCGCAGACTGCAGCCGCACACAACACATTTTTGCACGGGGCGTCGCTTTGGGCGGCGTGCATGACTGCATGTAATTTCGCCTCTACTAACCTTCAGAAATACTTCGAGGTACGAAGACCTATCGTGTTGCTGTTATCAAATAGACAAGCAAATTGCATGTACCTACTGCCGGTGATGGTCAACTCCACGCTACAGCCTGCACATACCTAACACGTTTGCCTGCCTGCCACAGCCTGTTGTTGGATTTCGCAGCAGTCGCCCCACGCAAGTTTTTATTTCAAACTATAATTTTCAAATATCTACTAATTTTATTGTTTAACAATTAGTACTTATAGGTTTTTTTATTCCATTGTTTTTTTTTTGTCAACTACTTTGGGTGTTGCATAAAAAGGTATATTAGAATTTCATCTTGCTATTTATAAAGCTAAATGGTCCAGAGGAACTAACCAAATATATTACTAAATAACAAACTGATCACCTTTATAAAATAATAGTAATTAAAGATTATTAGCTGCGGTGGAACTGGCCTACTACATAATTATCAGTACATGTTCATACATATTGTTTAAGCATTATGCATACCTAATAGCATCAATTCTTTGTATTAAATTGGATCTTATTAATAGTAAATAGTATAAGTATATTAGTTAACCTAGGTACTAAGTTTTTTTTTATAACAAATAACTTCTTACTCTAAACATTTTATAAAACTTAAGTAGGTATCCTATTTTTTTTTCTTTTCAAAATTTTTGGAATTATTGTTAATGGTTATAATTAGAATTTAACTCATAATATTAGCAATTTTAAGGGAATAGATTAATGTTTTGGTGCTTAACTAACAATAAAAATTTATTGTGATAAGCATATTGGTTCAGGAGTGTAAATTACAATCTTATTATTGCATATTTTGTTATACTCTGCTTGGGTGTGTGGTAGTACGGTTTTTCAGTCTTCATTTAATTACCATGGCAGATAAAGAACTTCAGTCTCAACTACTGAAACTATCAGCTGAAAATGCAGAACTCCAAAAGCGGTTTGACAAAAATGAAGCAGAGGCCAAAATTTGTAGAGTCTCTGTAAAATTACCTACATTTTGGGCCGACAAGCCAAACATTTGGTTTGCTCAAGTAGAGGCTCAGTTTCAAATAGCCAATATTGTAGGAGACACTACCAAGTACAATTATGTAGTAGGACATCTTGATCAAAAGCTTGCAGGGGAGGTTGAGGATTTAATTACTAATCCCCCAGTTGAGGGCAAATATGAGAAACTTAAAGAAGTTCTTATTCAGCGTCTTTCTATTTCCCAAGAAAAACGGGTTAGACAACTTCTTAGTGAAGAAGAGTTAGGGGATAGGAAACCATCGCAGTTTCTTCGTCACCTCCGCTCACTCGCTGGAGCAGCTCTTTCAGATGACAAAATTATTCGACAACTGTGGTTGCGCCGCCTGCCCCAACAAGCGCAAGCTATCTTGGCAGCACAGGCCGATTTAAATTTAGATAAAATCGCAGAGTTAGCCGACAAAATTACTGAGCTGGCCCCGACGCCCACCGTATGCGCAACAACATCTGGATCAGAACTCACATTAGCTACATTAACCAAACAGTTAGAACAATTAAGCAACCAGGTTGCCGCACTTTCTAGGCAGCAGCGCAGACCCTCGCGCGACCGCTCTATTTCTTCTAATAGGTCTTCAAACACTTCCAAATTGTGTTGGTATCACAGGAAGTGGGGGGCTAAGGCTGTCAGATGTATTGACCCTTGCAGTTGGTCGGAAAACGAGAAAAGCAGTCAGTAGCGGCGGCAACTGATTGTTCTAATAACGGCCGCCGTCTTTTCGTTACTGACCAAGTAACCAAGCGTCGGTTCCTTATTGACACCGGATCAGACTTATGTTGTTTTCCCCATTGTTGGTTATCATCGCGCAGAGAAGCAACTAACTACGATCTCAGCGCCGCTAATGGAAGCTGTATTCAAACCTTCGGCACAATTAATCTTAGGTTAAATTTAGGCCTACGTCGAGATTTTTCTTGGCAGTTTGTAATAGCTGATGTCAGCACAGCTATAATTGGTTCTGATTTTTTGGCATATTACCACCTTTTGCCAGACTGTCGAAATAAGAAGCTGGTTGATGGCACTACTGGACTCTTTTCCACGGCATCAGCTGCTATTGTCGATCAGCCCAGTGTGCGAGCAGTTGTTTCTGGCAAGTCAATTTATACCAACTTACTAGCACATTTCCCAGACATAATTCGTCCTCCTGGTCTTCCTAGAGTAATCAAACACGACACAGTGCATTACATTAAGACAACAGAAGGTCCTCCTGTTTGTTGCCGACCTCGACGGCTGGCGCCGCAGAAACATGTTCTAGCCAAAAAAGAATTTGAGGAAATGGTAAGATGCGGTACAGCTCGGCCATCTAAAAGTGCATGGTCGTCACCACTTCATTTGACCATTAAGAAAGATAACACCTGGCGTCCTTGCGGCGATTATCGCGCTCTGAACGCCAGAACTGTCCCCGATAGGTATCCGGTGCGTCATATCAACGACTTCGCCCATAACCTTGCTGGCGCGAAAGTATTTAGCACGTTAGATCTTGTTAAGGCTTATCATCAAATTCCCGTTTTTAATGAAGATATAGCCAAAACCGCTATAGTGACCCCGTTTGGCCTCTTCGAATTTCCGTATATGACCTTCGGGTTGCGGAATGCTGGGCAAACCTTCCAGCGTTTCATCGATGAGGTCACGCGGGGCCTTGATTTCTGTTTTCCATATGTGGATGACATCCTCGTATTTTCTAAAGATGAATCTCTCCATTTACAGCACCTGCGCATTCTGTTCAAACGTTTACAGGACTATGGTGTAGTGATAAACCCTTCCAAATGTATCCTTGGCGCTAGCGAAGTGGTCTTTTTAGGTTACCAGATCAGTGGTGATGGTACACGCCCTCCTCAGGACCGCATTCAGACATTGTTGGATTTTCCACCGCCTGAAACAGTACAAGGTATGCGCCGTTTCCTTGGCATGCTAAATTATTACCGACGATTCGTGCCTCGCGCTGCTGAATATCAGGCTCCGTTAATAAAAGCATTGGTTTCAACCAATGGCAAAGGAGCGAAACCATTTCCTTGGTCCCCAGAGCTGCTGCAGCAATTCGAAGCTTGTAAAAGAAGTTTGTCGAAGGCTACAATGCTGCAGCACCCAGTCAACAATGCCAGGCTGGGTTTATTCACCGATGCTTCCGGTGTGCATGTGGGATCCTGCCTCCAGCAGGAAATAAATGGACAATGGTTTCCTCTCTCATTTTTCAGCAAGAAGTTGACACCACAGCAGTCGCAGTGGCCAGCTTACTATAGAGAATTACTAGCAGTGTACGAAAGTGTACAACATTACCGCTACATATTAGAAGTTCAACACACTACGATTTTTACAGACCACAAGCCACTGTTGTATGCATTTTTGCAGCGTCGGGAGAAACTTCCGCCGCCGCAACTTAATCAGTTGTCATTTATTAGTCAATTTACTACTGACATTCAGTATATTAAGGGAGAGGATAATGTCGTAGCCGACGCTATGTCACGTATTGACGTCGACGCCATATCTTTGGACCATGACTTTGAAGCTCTTGCTAAGTCACAAGCATCTGACAAGGAACTGGCTAACCTATTACAAGGTGGTTCCAGCCTTGACCTGACAAAAATATGCACGGAAGGAGCTAACACTCCTATATATTGCGATATTTCCACTGGTAAACCACGACCCTATTTGACCCCTTCCTTCCGCCGTGCAGTTTTTGACAAATTGCACAATCTAAGCCACCCTGGCGCAGAAGCCACCATACGTCTTGTGACAGACCGTTTTGTTTGGCCTTCGGCAAGAAAAGACTGCCGAGCTTGGTCTCGTTCTTGTGAAGCGTGTCAGCGCAGCAAGGTATCGAGACACAATTCCACTCCTCCCGGTAGATTCGACTTACCATCCGGCCGATTCCTGCATGTCCATCTAGATATAATCGGACCGTTGCCAGTCTGCAACGATTACCGGTATTGTTTGACAGCAATAGATAGGGTGTCGCGGTGGCCCGAGGTTTGGCCAATGCGATCCATTACAGCAGAAGAAGTAGCTGAGACCTTTACCAGAGAATGGATTTCTCGCTTTGGCGTTCCTTCTGTCATTACTACAGATCAGGGCTCGCAGTTTGAATCTGACCTATTTCAGTGACTTTTGCGACAATTTGCTACGAAGCGAATAAGAACTACCTCATACCATCCCTGCGCAAATGGGATGGTTGAGCGGGTACATCGCCAGTTAAAGGCCGCTTTAATGTGCCACAATGACTTATGGGTAAGGGCACTTCCGATGGTTCTCTTAGGAATGCGTTCAGCGTTCAAAGAAGATCTCAACGCGACAGCAGCTGAAACTCTCTACGGCGAGCCTCTCAGGCTCCCTGGCGAATTTTTAGTTTCTTCTTCGGTTTCAGAAAAATTACAGGACCCAAGCGATTTTGTTGTACAGTTGCGTCATAAGATGTCTTTGATCCGTCCAGTTCCTGCATCTCGACACGGAGAAACCGCTTCTTTCATTTTTAAAGAATTAAATACTGTGTCACATGTTTTTCTACGAGACGACACCATTCGACGTGCGTTACAACCACCTTATACTGGTCCGTTCAGAGTAATAGAGCGCTCGCGCGATGGGAAGACATTCACAATAGATGTAAAAGGAAAACCAGTTGTTGTGAGCGTAGATAGGCTTAAACCAGCTTTTATAAATGTTGACAATAATTTAAATAAAGCCAACGAAGTACCCGCTCAACCTGTATCCACTCCGAACACAGAGAGAAACAAGTTCTCGCCTGAATTTCCGATTCTGCCTGCTCCATCCATTCAACAGGAAATGCCGACACCGGAACCGTATACCACACGCTCAGGCAGACGAGTAAAATTTAAGAATCTGGATTGACTCCTTCATTATTTTTGTGTATTTCATTTATTATTTTGTATTCGTATGGTTTGTTTTTCTCCGTGGGGGGGTGGTGTGGCGAATCGATCAAGTGGTCGATATCGCATCACTAGCGGGAACCTCCCGCCGAAAAGGAGTTTTGACAGTTCGTTCGCGTCACTGCCTTCCCCTCACTACTCGATACGAGATTTTTACTGTCCTGTATTATCAGGAGTTAATTATAGTGTATATTTCACATCTTCCTTGTTATCTAGTGTAAGTTCTGTGCTAGTGGAATAAACAGTGAACGTTATACCAGTTAACTACGGAAGTTTTATTTACGTGGGAAAGAACTCCCTCACATACAATGCACTTTAAAGCCCTACTGTAAAAGTACCTACCTACCTATATATCTACTATAGAAGTTTTTAAACTTTCGCGAATGCCTTTGTTTGTCTAAAATGACTATTGAAGTTCTTTTGAAACAAAATTTTTGTAGGTACAGAACTTTGTGAAAAACAGATTATAAAACAATCAAAAGAAGAAAATAATATTTAATTTGATATTCTAGAAAATGATAAGCGGTATTGACCATTTGTTTATTGTTGTACAAAAACTAACAATGAAGTTGTAGGAATTTTCAAATGTATGAGATTCCAGTTTTTCTTAGTAGAGCCATCTATCATTGAAAAGCCATATCAATTAAATATTTTTTTCTTACAGCGCCATCTTGTATCGAGTAGAAATAACATACAGTTACTTGAGTTTTATCGTACCTATTGAATTTAACATTACTTGTACTAGATGGCGCTTTTAGATAACTCACTATAGTGATGTGCCTTATCATTTTATATGTCAATCGTATATTGTTATTAAAAATCATGTACGATAATGTAGTTTACCTAGTTTAGGTAACGATTAATTATTATTTAATAATATTAGATTTTATCTTGGGTACCAAAGCTTAACTTAAGTCTATATTATTTAAGTAAAATTTCATGAATTTAGTTATGTAAATGTTATAATACATTGATAGCTGATATATTTTGAGAATCAATTTTTATTATGGTGTTTAAACCATTATTTTATTATGATAAATAATTTCTATTCACTCATAGATTATGTGTTAATTAATTTTATTTAGTAAAATGGCAAAAACACAGACAGATACATCGACACACTATTGATTCTACATTGAAGCGTTTGAAAAATTAGCAAATTTGGGTCCAAGGTCATCAAGGTTGAATCAAGAAGAGAATTTTGTTTGCTCAAGCAACTATAATTTTTTTATGGATTTAACGATGATACCGCTAATTTCAAGTTTTAAAAACAGTTCAGAATATTTATGGATTTAGTGTATAATGGTTTCAACTGCTTCTGCATGAAAAAGAACATCAAGATTAATGATGTTTATTTTGACAACTAAGTGTATTATCATTTAAACTTAATTATGTTTTTCAGGCGTTGCAAAAGGATTCTTAAAATTAAAACATGCTCAAAAACATTTAACATAAAAAAAAACAGAAAATAAAATAAAATGTTCTGCAGATATTATCATATACCAGATTATCGTATTAACTAAACAAATAATATAAATGTCAATGCTTAAAGATTTAATGCCAATCATCCCACTGTTGGGCATGTTATTGTTGGTAAAAATAAAAATTAATGCTTTTTTATGCAAACAATCGATAACTGAAGTTTTCAACAATGATTAGCGTCGTACCAGAGTTTCCCTTCACTAAAAGTTTGACAGCCGCATCGTAAAATAAACGCAGTCAGACGTTTGTCCATGTCGGCTGGGGCTGAGTGACTTGACAATTGTTTATCAATCGATACGCAATAACTTCCGAACAAAGTGAAATTCAACAGTATTTGTTAAGTTTTTTGTAAGCGGAAATTGAAACTGGAATACGCGAGATAATCGAGCGCTCAAAATGACAAACACGTATGTGGTTTGTCTAATAGCACTCTTTTGTTGTACAAGTAAGTAACTTTATTTTTTATGTTCATATTGTATTTGCAATTAATTACGTCCTTGTTATGTTGAACACTTATGTAAATCTTAGCCATAATGCTATAGACTTATTCTTAGTAGGTAGGTACTTGTTCTAGTTACCTAAAATTACCCACTATTGTTTTTATTTTGTAATCATATTTTTCGCGTTACAAACCAATTTTATTGCATTGTAAGTAACTGTAACGAATGCAAGCTAATTAAAGTTGGATTACAGCTGCAAGTAAACCTTGTCTGTTGAACATTTAACTTGTTATTTTTATTCATTTCTTTGTTGTAAGTTTACAAAAAAAATGTTGATAACCAGGAAAATCAGAATGTAAAGGATAATGATGTTTCCTAATTAAATTATAATTCAGCACATATTGTAATCTGTCACAAAATGGTAATAATATTAAACCAGTGGTTGTGAATCATATCAATAACGGCTGAATCATGTTTGGGATCATGTTTCCTGATTTTAAACAGCTCAGTAGCCACTAAGTAGGTACCTGTTATCCTATTTGTATTACATTATATCAACATTACCTGGAAAACCAGAACGAATTATATTATATTTTCATATTACCTACATTATATCAACATTAGGTAGGTACCTGGAAAACCAGAACATTTATATTATTTGCATATATTATATTACTTATTGTGTCCTATGTAATTATTGTAGGTAATTAAAAGAAATGAAAAAACGATATTATATCGCACATTATTGTAGAGTGCAAACTTAGGCATTTTTACTTTACTTTAATTTTATGAAACATTAAATAATTTAGTAGAAATTCGCCAGTGTTTTCGTTAACACATTAGCAAGACTCAATAAATAATTTATCAAGAATGCAGCTAATTATTTTCTTCCATCAACTCAATAATGTATTAGCAACCAAGTGCTTCTACAATAGTGTTCCTTGCTGATCAATTAAATCAGTAAATTTGTAAGTAATATTTGCAATTGAAATTGCACAAAACATGTAATAGCAGTTTTCTATCTAAAGTTCTTAGCAAACTTTAAAAAATCTCTTGTATAATGATCAATTTACCAAGAAAGCAATCAACTTTTATTGTGACTTGTGTGAGCTATACCCAAAACACATGTCCAAACCTTTTTGGAAATTAATTAAACCAGCCTGTAACTGTCCCAATGCAGGTCAAATGCCTCTTTTCATATAGAGAAGGATCAAGCATTAAATGCTAGCTCACTGCGGATTTATTTAGATATTTAGTGGTGTCTTAGATTATCTAGGATATTAAATGACATTGAAAAATTCACATCGGTACTTAAATGTCAGGTTCAAACCTACACCCATGAGTTTGTAAAGCAGGGACCTGCTTTGCTACAACTAATGCCACCACAACAAATATTTTTCGAGAGATTTATTTATCTCTCGAGAAATATTCATCCAGCGTCATCCATTTATACATCTTTTTTTTTCTCATGCAATTGACCATCTTGGCCAAAATCAAATTGGTAAAGTAATGTAAGTACCTATACTTAAAAACCATCTTGGCCAAAATCAAAATGGTAAAGTAATGTATACCTAAAAACATACATAGGTAAATAAATAGAATAGAGAAATAATACTACATTTCTCAAGATAAATATTCAACTATTATTATTCATGATATTATTCTCCTCTTATCAATTTAAATAAATGTATACTTGTGTGAAAATTGATAAATGCTGGTTGACCCTGCTTGACTTGTTTTGATGTAATTTTTATTATTTGTTATTAAACAGAGATAAGCTGTGTATTTTGTGGTCTGATATTTATGCTTTGTTCACAGATTTGTCGTTTGCGCGACAAGTACCAAAGGAGTGTGCTAAGGGCCCTTCGGTATGGTGTCAGAGTCTTAAGTGAGTATGGAATTTAAATACCTTCTTATATTTAAGAGCTAGGCTCTTGTCGGTGGAGCAATCGCCACCTCTCTCTATCCTCCGCTTGTCTTTTGACTTCCTGATACGTCATGACTCCTACTTTTTCCTTCACTTGATGAAAAAAAGTCTTTCTCGGCCGTCCTCTACCTCTTCTTCCTTCAATTTTTCCTTCTAAAACTGTCTTAAAGAAATTATCATGACGCATCAAGTGGCCAAGCATCTTTCCTCTCCTATTGTCTATAGTACTTAACAACTGTCTTTCTTCGTTGACCAAAAGTAACACCTAATTAAATACCTACTTTATTTTTTAAAAAGTTGTTCAAATACTAAGTCCTCGCAATTAAATATTGGCCCTTTTTCTCTTCTCCAGTTTGTAAGTACTACCAATGCGGATATAGAATGGGTTTGAAAATGGCGCCAGAACTATTTGCTTCTCGCTCGCACACTGTCTATGATATAACTTGTTCCTACTCGCACTTACAGTATGAGGAAGAGACGCCATTTTCAATCCCATTTTATATCCTCACGGGTAGTAATGCATTTAAGAAAACAACACAGTACTTGCCAACAAAAAAATTGAAATGATGTGTCATTGTAGACATTATCATAATTATATGGAAACAAAGAAACTTGAAATAAAGAAGTTTTGAACTAGATTATGTTATCAAACATTATTTTGTTTTAAAAACATGTTGCTTTATGCTAAGATTCCTACGATTCCCAGGCATTTTAACAACACCCAGATCGAAACAATTTTAACATGCATCTGTTATGCATAATGCAATGTAGGTAATTAATCTTGGTAGGTATACAAGAAAAAAAATGTTGGAATTGATTGATTATCTGTATTTTTTATGTTTTCCAATATCAATTTTTTTGCAGGTACCTGTTGTTTTTTCTGGTATTATTCAACCAACTTCCATTGATATTTCTTGTAACTTAGATTCAATTTACAGATTTTATGATAACAGTTTTATTGTAAAATTGTAATCTAAATAATACTTATTAGTTATTAATACACACAATTAAATGTATAGATCATATAGATATACAATTTGATTCCAATTTGAAATTTGAAAGAGTATCAAAGAAAATTTTTGGGCTTGAGGCTTGACCATTGCATAATTAACAATATCATTTAAAAACGAAAAATATGGGTGGCGCGCCATCCCTAGAATTCCCCCAACCTTAGTTAATGATTTGGACGTTGTAGACCTAATAGAGAATAAAGTTCAAAATGCAATGTAAAACAACAAAAAATTCTCGTTGCTTTTATTTCGATGTAAATTGACCTTTAGTCACATGATAGTAAGTACTAATGTGCCGATGACCGTACTAGGGTGAATCATGCGTGATTCGAGAATGTGTCGCTCGCTGATAGCGAGTTTACTAATGTTTATTTACGTATATTATAACCGTTCACCTTAAACTGATGACATTATTTTACTAAGTCTTTATTTATTAAAATGTAACTTGTTATTTGATTTCCGATAGCATAAAACGGCGCATGCTACAGATGTTAAGCCGGGTCCACAACAATGACAAACTGATGACATTATTTTTACAACATCTCCATTTATTTAAATAATACTTGTCATACGATTTGCGATAGCATAACACGGCGGAAGCCACAGATGTTAAGCCGAGTCCACAACAATAAAAATAATAATATCGAGTAGAAAGTAGTAAAGTAGTAAGAAAAATATTTATTTGTAATTATTTTGTCTGCAAATACAGAGAAGAAGTACCGAAAGCTTAAACTTATTTTAAAAAATGAATTACGGTCCGACCGACTACTCCGACCACTGACATGACCACTTGTTCAAACAATTATGTTTCCATGTAAAGTTTTAGTCACTGTACAGTTATTAGTCGTGTATTCTCAATAACTCAGCACGTCAGTAATAATCGTAGTACACTTTTTCTTTACTATTATGTCAGACAGACTATAAACACGTTAATGTTTCAAAGTTGATTCACACTATCCAGTAATGCGACTATGACTTGTTGACTCACTCAATATACTAGAATGATGTGTAATGTACTTATTAATTTATTAAATTTGTTGACTGCCTTGTTGGTCTAGTGGTAGCAAGCGCGACTGCTGAGCACGAGGTCCTGGGTTCGATCCCCGGGTCGGGCAAAAGTGTTATTGGGTTTTTCCATTAGGAAATTCTCAGTAGCAGCACGGAGTCTGGAATTGTGCCCGGTTAATGGCAATAGGTTCGCCCCTTATTACATGGGACTTATAAAATAGCCGGCGAAACGTGGGTGTACTGCACACCTCTGCCTACCCCCTCTGGGGAATACAGGTGTGAGTCTATAAATTTGTGTGCGATGCGGTAAAAATTCATTGTTTGCTATAAATAAGTGTGCGTTCAATACATCCGTATTAACAAAAATCTGTGCAATGTCAAGACTCAATCTTGACATTGATACAAGATTTTTTCCTGAATATAACTAATTATCGATGTGGACCCGGCTTTAGTGGGCAAATCCATTTATCACATCTCATACTGCGGTTACATATCCTAGGCTCCAATTTGATGTGCTTAATACATAAATTATTATATATTTTACTATGATTTGATATGGCTCCTATACGTGTATGGCCGCAGTAATGTACTGTGTTAATCGATGGCTCCAACGCATAAAGTCGTAACGCAAAAAAATCATTTTTTTGCATTACGACTTTATGCGTTGGAGCCGTCATCTATACATATAAAATGCTTTGTCCTGAATGACTGACGGATCAACGCACAGCCTAAACCGCTGATCGTAGAAACCTGAAACTTGGAGGGTGTATTCTTTGTATGACGTAGGGATCCGATAAGAAAGGATTTTTCGAAATACTACCTCTAAGGGGGTGAAAAACGGGGGCAAAGTTTGTATGGGACAACGTGATTCCTTGGTCCAATCTATTTCAAATTTTGCATAAACATTCTTTTACAGAATTAATGGAACACGTGTTTCGTATTTTATTAAAACTCATCGCCTAACGGGGTTAAAAAGGGGTAGAAAGTTATTTTGGAGGTGATTTGCATCGAAATTGATATCAATACTCCTTAGTGCTTTTGATTTAAACTGGCTTGGTGCAATGTAATAAAATTTAAAATTGGAATGTCAATTATAAATCGGATTCGTAGAGGAAAAATTTTGCAGTTGACAAATCGGATTAGAATTCGAAATTTCAAATTTATTTGTTCTTTTATACTTTAAAGAAAAACTTACCTTATAAGTACCTACCTTGATTTTCTTTAAAAATTCCTTAGAAATCTCTTAGGTTATTATTATTTAATAGCAAATATTTGTAATTGCTATACGTACCGGCAATATTATTCGCCCTGTACCTAAGTCTGCTTATACAATGACGCTAAAAGTAGTGGCTTCGACTCAAAGTAGTACAATTTGTTCTCATGGGCAGTACAGTTTGTTGATTTATTATTTTTCTATGTACCTATACTTAATACTAATTCGATTTAAATAAATAAATTCTGTTCAAAATATTCTATTGTCTACGTGAGCGAAGCCACGCGGGAAAAGCTAGTTATATATAATAATGTTAGTGTGAGTAGTTATCAGACTATTAACAGCCTACCATAGGTACCAATCTATATTTCTAGAGGAATAAAGAAGAATTTATTTTGTTGGAATCAGTTTGACCTAGTTTTCACATTTAGATCTATGCGAATATTTATAATATAATATCACCTAAGTACATACAATATCATTTTAACATCCAATCACATATAACTTCCTTATTTACGTATGACTCATATACCGACACCTGATTGACGCAGGCGCGGCGCAGACTGCGGGGCCGTGGGTCATTGCACATCCACGGTGTGGGAGAAACAAGTCGACGTGATCGCAACCAATGATGTGGCCAAAAATTTCATCAGACTGTTTAGACAGCTGAAGGACATCAGAGAACTTATCAATGAGGTTGGTGATTTAGTATGTTAGTCATTTTATTGGAGGGGACGATGTGAATGTAGTAATATCGCGGACACGAACGGTGCACCATTTTGCGATCAAAATGCTTTGAACGATGCTACGTGCGTAGGAGAGCGGCTAGCGCTACATTCGGACGCCGGGTGCAAGCGATTCTAACATTAAGAGTGGTGCACCGGCTTGGTCCACGATAGTACCTACTTTAGGGCCCGAGTGTCGTTTTAGAGGCGGTGATATAGTCCGCCGGTTGTGATAGAATTCTCCCACTTTTATTCATTACCTGCTATTTACAATAAAATGTGGTTTCATTGGTTGTGTTGTGTGACGTTAATTTACCTAACGACACATGTTTTCATATAGGTATAGGCCATGGGTAAGGGTAAAACCCCTTAAACTCATGTAAGCTAGAATCTTATAACAATGTGACATTGATACGTCAAGATGGTCAAAAGCTTGTTTGTCCAAAAGGTATAAATGTTCCAAAAAGAGTTTTAGCAGTGGACCGCAGGTCATACTCGGATTGTTTAACTTTTAACACGAATTGTAGGCTACACGTCCTCCATCTATGACCTTATGGTTTTTTGAAAACACTTGCATTCTGTTGTGACGTTAGTTATATTTTGGTACATAAATCTTTCTAACAATAACAATTTTCCTGCCAATTTCTTTAACCGACGACCTTGTCGTATAAATGTAAAAACTACACAGTTTTCATGTACTTTTGGATACTTGCTTTCGACGAGCTCATAAACTCGTCCTTTATCTAATTAATTACACTATGAAACTTAGCTTTCTTATCTTATCACAAAGAACCCAACATTCTTAAACTTATCTAAGTATGACCTCGTTAGTCTTTCTGACTTTTACTTTTATGAAGTTTTGGAGTCAGTCGTCTTGTTACACGCTGAATTAACATCTAAAATTGAAATATCTTTTTCAAAAAGATACTTGTTTCACCACGAACCCACATGATGGTAAGCGGTGTTGTGGTCATCGATGGAACATACATTCGTTTAAAGCAGGAGGACGGAAGTTAATATCGTTACGGTTAACTGGAGCGAAGTTGAACGATATTAGCTGGAGGCCTTTTAGGTTCTGACCTAAAAGGCCTCCAGTTAATATCGTTCAAGACTAGAAGTCCGCTTAATCAGTCTGAGCTACCTAAAACTACAACTGATAGAGACCACATAGAAAAAAAAAATTGATCGTTATCGTCCAGACCCGATCCCAGACAGGAATGCAATTTATACAATTTGAAAGATATAATTGTGCCAAAGATACCCAAAAAAAAACAATTAACTAAACATTTTGAGTCGGTGCCACTGCCATGGCAAGTTCAAATTTCGAACACAGTTGGTTCTCATTATTATAATAATGCAGCTGTGAAAGAAGACAGTAGCATGACTTTGAATAATAACTGTTCCAACTACGTATGCAGCTAATTGAAATCTGTTGGGCAAAAATCCAAGCATCTTATCACTTGACAACAGAACAGCCCAATTATCCATTGTTTGGTCCTATATCGTAACGTGGCAAAAGTAATATTTGCTCTTTTCATCTTTTTCCTACCACAACTTACAATACTATAGGTATACCGTAACTATACCTACTCACATGTGCTTAATATTACTTTTCAATATCAGGATTACATAGCGACTCGCATCGCGTCAGAATGTCAAGATGTGCAGTATCCTGCGATCGCGAAGACCTGCAAGGAGAACACAGCTGAACTGCAGCAGTACATCAATCATGTGCTGCAGTCGGAGACGTCGCCTGAAACCATGTGCAAGCTCATCGGCATGTGCAATAACATGAAGGTTGATAATGTACTGTCTATGAATGTGAGTAACTAACTTTTCTTATACTTACACGCTTCCATATTAGGGTAGCTACACACATAGTCGATTCGGCACGTTCGGTTCGGTATTTTTGAAGAAGTCCCGATGAAATTTCTTCTAAAATACCGAACCGAATGTGCCGAATCGACTATGTGTGTAGCTACCCTTACTGCCAATACCTACTAGTAAGAGATTAGGCCTTTACGTCTTTTGCAGACGATTTATGGTGTTATATCTGCGAGACAGCGTTTAATAATATTATTGGCTATTAATTTTTTTTATTGATTCTCTATTCAATATTATTGTCAAAATAATAAATATGGGCAACACAATTCTAAGGGTGTGTTTGTGTTGTGTTTAGACACATCAATACGTCGTGTCTAAACACACCCTTAGAATTGTGTTAATTTCGTTGGGTCTGCTGCCAAAATGTGTCTTGACCTACAATAATTCGCTATTTATTTATTTTTACACAAAAACTTAAAAATACAGTTTATTCGAAGTTGTAAAATAATGACAAAATTCAAGATCGATCGACTATTCGTAAACTACAAAAGAAGCTTAGGAGCCAATGTTTTATAACAAGATATATAACTTTATATTTGCACAAGTATGTATTTAGGTAGATAAATATTAAATATTTAGGAACATGTTAAGTGCAAACAGTTGTAACGATTTTAAACAATTTTATCAAGATTTTTTTAACAAGATTCTAATCCTCATCAATAACAGTTTTTATTAATTGTATATGAACTGTTTTATTATAATTTTGTATTCAACGTAGCCATACTAGCCAGTTAGCTAGTATCGTGGGTGCTCGTTGATATATGATCTATCTTTTCCAACTTAGCCTTGCTAAATGTAAACAATCTTTTGGCAAATCTTTGACACGAAAAAAAAGAGAATAAAACAAAGTACTTCGTAATATTCCTCTCACGACGTCAGAAATACATAACATTAACGCTTCGTACCCACGTTAATACGCGCATTGTTATCGTAACATCGGTCTACTATTCTAAGGAACGTAAATAATAGCGAGATCCATATTACAACTTATGTCAAATGAAATGTCTATGATCTATGTTTTATCAAAGTGGCGCAGAGACTAAGTGATAAGCCTTCTGACCTTTGATCTAAAAGTATAATTTTAGTTCCGGTGTGGGTGTTTATGCATTAATAAATGACTGTTAAAACAATCAGCCCACGATACTCGATTTGTGATAAAGATAAATAGCCGTCGGGATACATTTTTAAAATTAAATCCAATTAATATACGAGTATTCTAGTCTATTCTAACGAAATAATTTATAAAAATATATAATTAAGTATTATTAGTGTCGTGTAACTTTATCTTTAAAAAACGCACTAAAATCATGATGGCGCTGATCATGTCAAACTTGTAACCATGTGCATTAACTGTATCTCTGCTACGTCAAAAACATCAAAACTTTTTATAGTTCAATCAATCAAGTGAAATGTGCTCTTATAATGTCACCATACTAGCAACCTTAGACGAATTTTTTTTCTGTTGTCATTCATTCTTCCAAGCTAGCAACTAATGCCAGGTCTTTTCTTATCACGTTAACAAATTAAAAAAAATAGAATCATTATTTTTTTTAAGCAAAAATACTTACCTGCCGATTTTGTTTTGAAAATAAAATAAATATGGTTTATTACACTGCAAATAATTAGGATGTCAATAATTTGTATTTTCATATTGATCCTAGCTATCCGTTTTAATAATATTATTGTTGTCCATTTTACGATTAATTTATCGTACTCCTACTGATCTCTTTCATTTATGTAGGCTGCCCTTGGAACTGAAAACTAGAGTCACTCTTATAACAAACAATATGAGTTATGACTATTCATAAGTGGCTAATGGTCTACATGAATAAAAATATTTTGATTTTGATGATTTTGATTTTATACAAATGTATTAAGGAAAACAATTTATTTCGCTGATATAGCCGAATTATGTGATACACAATAATTGTAGTTTTTGTGCGTATTTCTTAGTTGTCTTTATACATTTGCGTGTTTGTTTACGCACCAATAGTTTCGTAGTAAACATCCATTGTTTAGGTTAATTCGTGTACAAGTACACAAGCAGATAATTTATGCAAACGTTCCGTTTACGTTACGTTGCTCTAAATTATCTTGGCATAATCTAAAGAGAGACGATGGAATATTTGATGTCATTATTACATCATCCCTTTTCCCTATGACCCAGCAATGATAACCTATTACTATTGACAATTATAGGAATATGATACAGGAATTATCGTGCACTTACATTGTTATTGCTTTGTTGCTTATGGTCACGCGGGTAGACCGAATTAATTTCAACTGAATAATCATGCAACGCGAACTACGAAATTGTAAAAGTAAATTGCAATCCATTAACTGACATGTCAGATAAGATCAGATCCGATCTCAGGTTCGACCTATGGCAAGCATGATAGTTACGACACTTTTTTAAAAAATCTTTCTTTAAAGGATTTAAGTACTTACGTATTTGTGACTATGCCAAACGACACTTAAAAAATACGAAACCAGGATTTTATGATAACGTTAATCAGTGGTGTCAAACTGAATTTTCCATAGAACCATTTGCAAAATTAACAGTTTGCTAGTGAGCCACACTCAAAATTAATTCCCTTCAACAGTAATTATATACAATAGAATTTTGCAAACACTAATTAACACACTAACTTAAATTTATCGTGAGAAGCTGGTTATTTTCAAGAATAGACTAGATTTAGCATGATGACGTTACCTATTTTACTAAAGTTAATACGAAAATTTAAACTTTAAGCAAATTCTATGGCGTGAATGTGTGAATATTTGACCATTTAGCTAACATGTTGATGCAATGCGTTTTTTCTTTAAAGAGCACAGATCGGCTAACTCCCAAAGTCGCGAACTGGTGTACTGGGCTGATCGATCCACATATTGGTCAAACAGTGACTGTGTAGGTCCAACGTGTGGAACCAGCTTTACAATGTCGATGATTAAATTAATGTTTATATTAATGAAATATTAATTAATTGTTAGTACCTACAAGGCATGAGATTGAGATATTCACACACACTTTGACACATTGACACAATCAACTTTAACAATTATAATCTGTCTATGAATGTATGAGTATTTAACATACTTTTGATACGTTTTTTAAATATTCAAGGCTCAGTTCCACCGCTTACTAGCAAAGTGATATTTAGTTACTTGACAAATCATTTCAGATAAATTCTGTTCTATTTTTGAATTTACCTAGTTTAAGTATTATAGATTAAGTATTATCCTATCCGTGAACTGTGAAACAGGCCCTAATAATCTTAATTAACATTCAACATAATTTAATGTGTTTTTTTTCACAGGCTAAAAAGAAGGCAATCGTTGCCAACGAACCGACGAAGAAGTCCAACAAACAAAAGAGTAAGTTACTTCTATTTATTTAGCTCGTAAGACTCTAATTCCTTCAGAACCTTGTCACACTTAATTTGAATGTCATTGATGATGGCCTTCCAAAAAAACAGCATGCGGCGTAAAGTTCCATACGAATCTGCAAGCTTGACAAGCCTCAAGCATGAACAATCATTAGGCGCTTTTATAATTTCGCACGTCATGAAATACGTGTAGTTTTAAAGACCAATTTTTAGGAGGTAATAAGGTCCATGAAACTGAACCACTTTCTCCAAGGAACATAGATCGAAATCTGAAAACGAAAATTGAACTTCTCATCAGTCCATTTTGACAGACTATTGTAAAAATATTGATAAAATTAGCTGGTCTGATAATGGGTGATAAATTGATGAATTAACTTCTACAGAGTTAAATTAAAAACACCGACAACCTGAAAAGGGGTCATTAAACTCATCATTATGAGCAACTTTTACTATGGGACCAACCCTGAAATCGCGAAAAGAAATCAGCTGTTCCATACATTTGGTTAAGTTATGAGTTTATGACCCCTTTTCAGGTTGTCGGTTTAATTTAATCCTGTATTAGCCGGAAGAAAACGGCACTTGCCTTTATGCGAACACTAAAGGTCGACATGTTTGTGGAATGAAAAAATCGATTACGGAAAGATTTTAACCCCCTTGGAACGGGTCTAAATTCCGCTCGTAATCTTTCTACAAAAATTTCGAAGGGATACAAAGTTATATCTTAAATATATAGATCATTTGAGCAATTGGTAATGTTTTTACCGCATGTACGTAGGAATGTCAACTTAGCAGTTGTTTCATTGAGTTCTGACAATAGTAGCATTGTTTCATTGGATTCAGAGAAAAGAAATGTTGCGTTAGTCGGATAAATTTGAAATTCGCGCAGTTCGCTTTTAAATGCGTAGTTCCACTTATCTTAAATTGATGTTCTGTAACTTTGTTGCTGTTGTAATAATATCTACATGTGCAATGATAACATAAGAGGTATGACCGTTGACTAGCAAGTAACAAGTCTAAGGCATAGTATAATAAACATACAGTATGGAAACTACGTACAAACGCTCGAAACGGCACACTCACAACGACGCGTATGCGATGCGTAACAACGAGACTCCTAAGCGAACGTCGCGGTACTCGCAGTATCAACGACGCGTCGTAGCGCATGATTGTGTGAGTGTGCCGTTTTCGAGCGTTTGTACGTAGTTACCGTACTGTACGTTTATTATACTGTGTCTAAGGCACGCACCGCTGACTTTTCGTGTTAGTAAATTATCACCTGCTCCGTGTCTCAGAGTGCGTGTAAAGCAGTCGATCCTGCGCCTGATTCTCTTTTGTCGTGTCAGGTTGCCATCCCATTGGACTTTGAAATGAATCGGGAGTGCACCTGTGTTTGCGTACAACTAGTACACTATAATATTTCCTGTGAAGTTGGCTAAACTGTTAAGTTATATGCCAGTTATCTTAGGGTAGCTACACACATAGTCGATTCGGCACATTTGATTCGGTATTTTAGAAGAAATTTTATCGGAACTTTTTCGAAAATAGTGAACCGAATGTGCCGAATCGACTATGTGTGTAGCTACCCTTATAGTTTACATGTTACAAAGCGCGCCTCGATTGCCAAAACTGTGCACTGTCGTACTCGCTTCCTGATTATTAGCTAAATTGATGACAAATATTTCGTTATTGGTTTGATTCAATAAAAAAATGTATTCGTCATTTCTATATTGATTCAAGTGTAGACTGTGCGCGCGATGTAATTTCATTTTTTTTGTTACGTTGTAGCATATATCAAAATTTCTGAATATTAATCATAATATAAGCTAAATTTTCACGGCCATGTGCCATTCTGAATTTTAATTGTACCTACTACAGCAATATTTTCATTTCATCAAATTACATTAATGAGTACATTAATTCGTATTTTATGTTTCAAAGTGCAAATAAAATAGTAATTGCTTAATTATGGAACTTAATGACATATTCACGTGTACCGATATATGGTTATGACTTATGACTTTAAGCGACTGAAATTCAGCGTGTTTTATTCGTTCAGATTTCGCGTTTTGGTACCTACATTTCACAATTTTTTTTTATAATTTCAGACAGTAGTGATGATTCTCTTGCACATATTCTAAACAAAATCATAATCTATTCTAATCTATAAATCTATTCTATTTAAAATTATTCATGTAGATCATTTTAGGCACTTATGAATAGTCATAATTCTAATATTATTATTAGAGTGACTCTAGTTGCCAGTTCCAAAGGCAGCCTACCCCTCATGGAGAAGAATCTGGCAAGAAACTTCATGGTTGCTCTTTTAAATAATGGCTCACAATATTTTTGGATACATTGTTCTGAGGTGTTATCTGAGAACAATGCGAGTTGACTACAAATTATTTAGTTATAAATTTAGATTAGATAGTTTTACATTTAGACTAGATAGTTCTAAATTTAGATTAGATAGTTCCAAATTTAGCCTAAATAGCTCCAACTTTAGACTAGATAGTTCTAAATTTAGATTAGATAGTTCTAAATTTACACTAGATAGTTCTAAATTTAAACTAGATAGTTATAAATTTAGACTAAGTACTTATAAATTTAGACTCGTTATCGCATCTCATTTATAATTTAGACGGCTATCAATGTTTTGTAAGATGCGCTAATATGTACCAGTTTTTGGCCTCTGACGTCCCAGAAATAGGATAACATAACTGGTGAAATACAGACGTGATTTGATGTTACTAATAATATGGATAATGTTATTTAAAAAAAAAACAATATTGAATATAGGTGCCATACTATAACCGCTAACGTATCACGATGACTGTAGTAGGTAGATTTCCATGACTAATGCCTTTTGTTATAGTACGCTATGACAACGATTCCAACACCAACCTTACCAAGTGTCTGTACAAAGTTCAACCTCGGTGTAAGGAATGTTTACCACGGTATAATAATAAACTACGTCAGGGATACTTACGTATTTTCTAATTTCCAATGAATTTTATAACCCCCGACAAAATAAATGATCAGATATTTTTTTAAACTAAGAACACTCGGTCAAGTTTTTTTTAGTCTACTTTGTCCCACTGCTGAGCAAAAGCCTCCCCCCATTTCCTTCCAGTACTCTTTTCCTTCGCCACCTCGAACCAACCCTCACGATAGGCTTCTAAGTTACCTTTAAAAAAAACGTAAGTAATCAAAATTGGTTCATCTGTTTTGGAGCTACGATGCCGCTACAAACAGACACAAACACGTCAATGTATTTACCCGCTTTTTTATTGGTCATAAATGTCATGTAATAGCCATTTTTATCAACAGTGAATAGTCAATAGGAGCAAACTTACTCTGCTGGGTTGAAGTTAGGTTTCCCGATTGTACGCAATATGCGTATCCGCATGATTTGTTTCTTCCTCACTAGCTCACTCAGTCTCTTTTACTTATACTATTTTTGTATTGTCCCACTGTAGGGCGAAGCAAACTCATTCTCATAATCATATAATTATTATTCACAGATAATCTATTGGGAAGCGCCCAGTGCACCTGGGGACCGTCGTACTGGTGCTCTAACTTCAGGTAAATATAATTAAGTAAATATTATAATTAAATATTGATTTTCAAAACATGTTACAGCCATGAGAAATTAGAGCAAAATTGAGGCGTCTCTAAGTCTCTAGCCGTAGTGCACGCCTTTTTTTGTTGTGGCCGGGGGAGTAAAAATTACCGTAGTAAAAATTGATTCTACGGCTTATGTAGGGCCCGCACCCACTAAAAACATCTCCCCCCTGCGTGTTCCTCGCACTGTATCGGACGGGTCCGGGTACTGCTAGCGCGCTTCGCAGCCCCGTCCAGTGCCTGCCTGTAGGCTGACTAGCGTAGCAGACGCCTAGAGACGGCTCAATTTCCTCAAATTTGTCAATGCACAGACATTGTTGAAAGGGAACTTTAAATTTGATTGGTGCGGGCAGCGATACGATAGCTCAATTGGTAAGAGCATTACCACAATACGGCAAGAGCCGCGGGTTCAAGGCCTGCATTTTTTTTAAAATAGTAATAGTAGGCAGGAGGTTTCTCTCCCTAGAAGCTGGCTACCGGTAGCTTAAACTCTATTCCCGATACCGGTAGGGTAGTATATTGGACAATTTTAAAAGTATGTTTTTTTTATCCCCATCGGAACTGAGTTGGTAAAAGATATGTTTGTAAGTACGTCTATTAAATTTATCCATTCATCTCCAAAACGGCTTAACAGTCTTAAATGTAGTTTTTTGGGCCAGATTTATACAAAGTGTTCGCTAGGGGTCGCTGTATTATACGTTGGGCCATTTATTATGTATTTCATGCTAAAAGTTATAATTATAATATTAGAAGTAAATACTTAAGGAAAATAATAACATAATTCTATGGATTATATTTTCCCGTTGTTTTAATAATAATAATAATTGTCATTTGTTGTTATTATTTAAAATTTAAACAAACATTTCTCGTGTCTAGAATTAGTTTTATTATTTTATAAATATTCGCTGAATACATCTTTGTTGTGACAATAATTCGTCAATTATAATTGGTTTTAATTTATTTATATAGTTAGATTTTACTGACCTAGGGCCGGAAACAACTATTTCTCCTTTAGCTCTAATTGTTTATTTGCAAGATCATTGTGCCTATATACATATAAGTATACATAACATACATAACCCACAACAATAGTCCAATCATAATTACATAACAATACTATTGCCAATAATAACGCTTATTCCGCCTCGATGTGATTCTTTCGAGTACAAACGATTGTAAAATAGTAGTTTACATAACAGCATTGTATAACCCGTTCGATGTCTAGTTTAGTACTTTATAATCGAATAGTAGAAGTTAATTGAAACAGTTTTTTACTGAATTTGATTGCGGTGTTTCGAGTACTAACGAATGTTTAGTTATTGGTCGAGAAATGAGACACAATAGAAAATCCATTGTTTCTGCTGCCGGGATACAACCGATCGTTCTTATAATCTCCTTAACTGCTGTACGGATTTGGATGAAATTTGGCACACAGACTTTGACCTAGATTAGGATATAGGATACAATATATTTGACGGCTAATAGAGACGAATGAAAGAAGAAAAACCTATTGAGCCGATCCTAAATAAAATTTAAGTCAAGGACGGCAAGATATAATAAGATGATATTTTAATCATCATCATCATGATCATCAACCGATAGCAGTCCACTGCTGGACTTAGGTCTCTTATATTGCACGCCATTAAGCACGATTTTTAGCTATTCTCATCCAGTTCGTTCCAGCCACCTTGAGAAGATTGTCACTCTATCTAGCCTGATATTATAATAATGAAACAACTTTTTAATGGATTTTCGTGGCGTAAAAATATTTATTTACGTGTCAAGTCCAAAAAGTTTTTTTTTAATAATTGTTCTAACGCTTGACATATCAGTCTGCTTGACGACCACGAGATTTTAGAGAGATTCTTTATTTTATCTGCACCTCTACGGTTCTCAAAAATATTTTCCCCAAATTTCAAGTCTCTAGGTCCACCGGTTTAGGCTTACGTTGTCTGTCAGTCAGTAAGTCAAGGTACTGGTTTATAAATATGGACAGGAATACAATATTGTTAAGTACTTAAATATAAATATATAAACATATACATAATTATACTTTATATAAACTAAAATATGTAATTATGATAACACAACGGGTATTATTGTTAATTTGATTCTGCCAAGAACACTATAATATCATTCTCAGACACAAAAACAAACGTAATAATGTATGTATCTTGTTGTCAATTTTACATTATGCTGGTTGACGAACTTGGTTGTTCGATTACGAGTAGAAGTCACAACATCTGACAAAATGACGTCATAATGTACGATGGAATGGCGATTTAGAGCCAATTTCACCACTGACACTAACGCGATCAATTAAGTTAAATTCGGTTCAAGCGTTTAACTGAGTTTAGAACTGCAATTTGTGTAGGGCTGAACTTAGTTTTATTAAACTCGGTTTTTAAAGTGAGTGGTGAAATTGGGCCTTAACCTTTTCCTAGTTTCCTGTAACTCGGCAAACTGTCATGTCACTCGTCTTGTCATCTATTACAAACTATCTCATTCTACCGTACAAGTGACATCATAATTTTTTTTTTTGTTTTTTTTTTCAGAAATACCCTTTGGTTTCGTATATTTTTTTATTGATTTATAAAAAAATATACGAACAAAATATAATAACTACCTTACTGCTTATTTTTTTAAAGTATATAAATAATAATTTAAACTTAATTTCAACAATATCCCGCAAACAATAAGGTTTAAAACTTCATTAAAGTTATTCATCACTTATTTCTATTTGTACAGCACCGGTCGTGAATGCAAGGCGACGCACCACTGCGTGTCACGCGTATGGACCAAGATGGTTGTCCCGGAAGACACCGACAGTATCTGCAAGATTTGTACCGACATGGTGCAGCAGGCGCGTGACCAACTTCAGAGCAATGAGACACAGGTACAGTTCTTCTTCTTCTTCCTAGCGTTTGTCCCGTCCTGAGACGGGGTCCGCTTTCGAACTTTTTCTTTTCCACTTCGCCCAATCTTGGACATCTATTTCTAAGAGTTCGCAGCTTTCCATATCCTTTTATACGATAGTCAACCAGGTTTTTTAAAATAAGTTATTAGCTCTGTTACTGTCTGACATCGATGTCTGAATTTCTTTGTATTCTAATTTAATTTACAATATTTTTAACGGACCAAAAAAGCCTAATAATGATACAGATAAGAATGGGAGTTAGTAGGGTTAAAAGGTGACACCAAGCCTTCATAAGGAGAAACAGATTCGTGTTTTAACACCCCTTATTATACAACAGTTGTATAAATAATTTATGAGTTAGAAAGAGAAATACTATAGTGTTGAAGTAGGATAGTGCGTTTTTGCTATACACAACAAATATTGCATTAGCTTTGATTCTGAGGACTTAGCCAAGTTGACTATCTACAATCGCTAACGCTATAGAAAACGAAAGAAATGTATACGATTAGATTCTATTCGTTTGTTTTGACCACGTGACATAACGATAATCCTATACATTTCTTTCGTTTTCTATAGCGTTAGCGATTGTAGATAGTCAACTTGGCTAAGCCCCCTATTGCACCTATCTTTTGCGATGCCAGCAAGGCTCGCGATTCCTCGTCGCTTTCATCGAGACAGATTTGTTCTAAGAAAGCATTTCCTAAATATTCTTTTTGATTAAAAAAACGCGTGCGCACCCAATTCATATAATTACGACCTTTCCAACAAGCATCAGTCTCTTGCCTTTATCAGTTACAAATGGCGGTTGAACTTACACCTTGTTACGAATAAGTCGTTGTCCGATAATAATGGCCGCCCACCTAACGTATCATTGTTTTATAAATATTATGTAGGTATAATACTGTGGTGTGATCTAATGACCGAGGAATGGAATAAAAATATTATTAATATATCGGTCAAGTGCTGGCAATAAATTAAATTTATTCTTATAATTCCATTGACTCTCTCTCTTCTCTCTTATCGTATGGTTGATTTATAACCTGGTGTCAGAGTTTAAACCGCCCGTAGGCCTCTTACATGGCTTTACACACCATTGAGAAATCTCTCAGGTGTGCTGGTTTCATCACGATAATTAATTTATAATACTGATAATTAATTTATAATACGCACAAAACTTACGAAAAGTCAGAGGTGCGCGCCTTGGGATCGAACTCGAGACCCCTGACTTGTCAGTCGACGGTCATACCACTAGGCTGTTTCCATTGACTTATTTTCTTATTGTAAAAAGGACCAAGTCTGGGATGTCCTTGAGAAAGGTCAGGTCAGGAGTACCCTAAACCGACGAGCATGTATGAAGAACGCGATGAGAGTGAATGAGGCAAAAGAGGTATGCAAGGATCGTAGCAAGTGGAAATCCGTTGTCTCTGCCTACCCGTCTGGGAAACAGGCGTGAGTCTATGTAAAAAGGCCAAGATATTATAAATGTTTTAGTAATGAATCAGTGGCTCCATACATTTATGTTACCTGATTTAAACTCAAATAAATGTATAGCTACCTACTTACTCAACAAAATTTATAGGACAGTTGATTTTTTTCGCTATTTCCGGATTGGTAAAAGTTGTACATATTTCGGAAGAGTTCAATTATCCCTTTTTCGATTTTCAGTTAATTCAATAAAATTAAATGCTGTTCTTTGGAGCTTAATAAATAGCCAAATCGTCTCAGCCGTTCTCAAATGATGACTTGAGAACGGCTAATTGGCTATCTTCTGTTACATGTTCGTTATAGACCGCTAGGTATAAGGATAATCAAACAAACAACAAACAAATCCTCTTTATTGTACACCAATATAAAAAAAATAGCATTTTTAATTATACAGAAAAGTACAATTGGCGGTCTTATTGCCACAAGGCAATTTCTTCCAGACAACCGTGAATGGATTGATAATATAAGATATAAGGGAAAGGAAAAATTGCCCGGAGCATTAAAAATTTTGGCAAAACTGGATGGGGGCGAAACCGCAGGACAAAGCTAGTTATCACTTGTTTTTCATCATGCTTATCATTTTCATTCTTGGTATATTAGTCGTATAATAACTGCGTAAATTGATTAGGATAACGTTATTTCAGGCAGTATATCGTTCATGATTGAATCATTGTTAATGTCGTCAGAAAATAAAGTTTTGGCCTCAATAATAATCTATGTAGGTGTGTGAATTTTTATTTATACCTACTATACATTTAGCACTGATAATAGCCTAGTGGTATGACCGTCGACTGACAAGTCAGAGGTCTCGAGTTCGATCCCAAGGTGCGCACCTCTGACTTTTCGTACGAGTAAGTTATGTGCGTATTATAAATTAATTATCAGTTGCCAAATCAGTGAGGGAAAACATCGTGATGAAATTAGCATACCTGAGAGACTTTTCAGTAGTGTGTAAAGCCATGTCAGAGTCCTACGGGCGGTTTTAAACTCTGACACTAGGTTGTTCATCAACCATACGATAAGAAGATACATAAAAAAATGTCTTTAAAAATATTGACACAATTTTGATAACAATGACCTGAATACAGTCCAAATGTTATTGAAGTGAACACATTCATAACATTACAAAGTCGTTGAGCGTTGTTTGAAAATACTGGTACTCCACAAAAAAAAAGAAACCATTATTATGAAATTCTCACCTTTCTTCAAACCTGCCAAAGAGTTCGAACAATAAATATTGACTGGGCTATTTTCTTCAAGACCAACGCAATTTCTTGGAGTACAACTTCTCCTTTCCCTAACAATTTCGTGGATTTTAGATAGAAGTAAGACTTATCTATACTTCTATACTAATATTATAAAGAGGTAAAGTTTGTATGTATGTGATAATGTATGTATGTTAGGGGTAATCTCTGGAACTACCGATCCAATCCTAAAAATTCTTTCACCAATAGGAAACATCTTTATCCCTGAGTGCTATAGGCTATTTTTTATTCTGAAAAAAAAGTTCAGTTTTCAGTAAAAAATAACAATAACTGTGATTCAAGTAGAAAAAAAAACAGGGAATCTGGCTGCTTTATAAACGTGTGTTTACGGGAAAATTTAATTTAACGCGGACAAAGTCGCGGGGAACAGCTAGTAATTAATAAATCCCTATTATGTAATTATAATTACGGGGCGATATCGTCAATGTTGACTAAATCCCCTTTAAATAAAGATTTAAAAAAACTTTTTTACTACTACTTTTAGAAAAATATTGATCTTTTAGGCATATTTTCCTATAGTTTTTTAACCTTTTTAACCCCCGACACAAAAAGAGGGGTGTTATAAGTTTGACGTGTCTCTATGTGTCTATGGCGTTGCTCATATACGAATTGTCTTATAATTATTTAATACTTAAAGCCGATTTCACCACTGACACTAAACGCGATCAATCGAGTTAAACTCGGTTCAAGCGTTTAACTGAGTTCAGAACTGCAATTTTTGTATGGCTGAACTTAGTTTAATTAAACTCGGTTATAAAAGTGAATGGTGAAATTGGACCTTAATCGAATTAATAATCGTCCTATTTTGATTTAGTTTTTTTTTTGTCGTTACCTAAAAAAATTTAAGTTTACCTAATTGTGTCGCGGGTTTTTAAATGTATGTATAGTTGTGTAATAGAAGACGACTAATATACCATACGCGGTTTCAGGTGATTTCGGCGATAACTGTAAGTCCCTTCAGTAGATAATTTGTTCTGTACTTTTGTATCCTTTATAATTCTCAATTCCTTAGTTTTTTGTTTTTCAATTCCTTAGTTTTTTATTTTGATGCTAATCAATAATCGTTATTGGTGCTAATTCTCTTGCATACGCTCTAAACTAATTTAGACTCGCCATCTCTCTTTCTAACAGGGATCATTAGAAAAGGATAGCAGATTTGTAGAGCTGTCAAACTAGTCCATTTGCGTGATATCAACGAGAATTTAGTCGGCATGATATAAGTCTCGCCTAATTTTACGTCAATTGCAAGGACGTAGACTAATTTGACAGCTCTAATTTTATAGTTCAATTTGCTGTCCTTTTTTGATGGTGTTTATTAGAAAGAGATATAGTTAGACTAAAATTAGTTTAGCGGGATGTACAAGAGAATCAGCACCATTATCTTGTTGTTGTAGTTAAATGGCAGATAGCAATGTTTAGTTTTGATAGGTAATATTGTTAATGACCAAGTCGGGGATGTCCTTGAGAAAGGTCAGGTCAGGAGTACTCTAAACCGACGAGCATGTATGAAGAACGTGATGAGAGTGAATGAGGCAAAAGAGGTATGCAAGGATCGTAGCAAGTGGAAATCCGTTGTCTCTGCCTACCCCTCTGGGAAACAGGCGTGAGTCTATGTATGTATGTATATTGTTAATTATTTTTTATAGCAGTGCAGGGCGTACTACGATTTTCTCTTAACGTGTCGTCAGTACTGAGACGCCATTAAAAAAAACATACGGCTATAGAGTATACTTAAAATATTACTTTCTGTTTACTGATAGTTGTACTTTTATGCAGTAATAGCTTAGTGGTATGGTCGTTGTACTGCCAAGTCAAAGGTTGTAGGTTCAAAACCCAAGGATGAGGCCTGGTGAAGTTTAAATTATTATCTTAAAATGAGCAAATATGTAGATTTTTGCCCTTCAGCATGCGGTAGTTTTTTTTTATTAACGTCTTTATTTTCAAGCTATAAAGGCTCAGAGATAAATGCCTTAACCTAAACATAAATATACAAATAAACAAAGTTGTGTTAGTAAATAGAGCTTAAAACTATGTTAGTAGCACTTCACTTCGCAGTATTCCATTTAAGCTTAGTAAAGTGCGTTCGAAAACACGAACGTAGTATTATTAGTTCTTCAAACGGTCTTAAGTTTTAATTTAGCTATCTTTTAAACCGTAACATTTTTAATTATTCACAGGAAGAGCTAAAAGAAGTGTTCGAAGGTTCATGCAAGCTGATTCCGATCAAGATAGTGGCGAAGGAGTGCATGAGGTTGGCTGATGACTTCGTACCTGAACTGGTGGAGACCCTGGCTTCGGAAATGAACCCTCAGCAAGTTTGCACTGTCGCTGGATTATGTAACAATGTTAGGATAGACGATCTGCTTGCAGAATTTGTGAGTAATTATTTTTATTATTTATCTTAGATCTTTATATCAAAGAGAAAGTTAAGGTCGACACGTATAAAGAGGTCAAGGAATTGGGAATAACCCAAAATCGTGCTCAAGGACAGACCTATGTCCATTAGTGGACTGCTATAGGTATATCATATCAATATTTTTACTCTATTATAGGTACTCTGAGGGTCGAATACAGGTGAACGACGCCTGTGTAACGGTATCAATTTTACAAATGAATAAAACAGTTTCTTTTTTATTTGGACTAGAAAATAATTCTGCTGACTTGGTTTAGAATAGACCACTTCCTCTTTGGAGTCGATTAAAAGTAAATAGGTTTAGTCTTATCGTAGTAACATAATAAATTAATAACCAAGTTAGTCATGACGAACTGTTATCTCAATTATATTTATGTCGCGCAATGACCTTATATCACGCCACGTTTATTAATATTGCTTATTTGTCATTGTTGAAAAGATTAATAGGTTCATCGTAGTGTTTCTAAATATACACGGTGTAAGGGTAATATATCTAAATGTATTTATGGAAATCATCCATCGGCTGAGCCAGCATATCATATCGTTGGTCCCACCTATGTTGTTTCGACCTACCTACGTTCCTTGGGGAAAGTTTCTTGAACCTGATCATCTCCCATATATCTATACATATACAGGGTTATTTGTAAAACACCAGCATCCTTAAAAGGGGTTATTAAACTCATCATTATAAACACCTTTTACTATGGGACCAACCGTGTAATCGCAAAAAAAAATCAGCTGTTCCATACATTTTGTTGTCATGTCAGTCATGTGAATATAAATGTATGGAACAGCTGATTTTTTTTGCGATTTCAGGGTTGGTCCCATAGTAAAAGTTGTTCATAATGATGAGTTTAATGACCCCTTTAAAGGATGCTGGTGTTTTACAAATAACCCTGTATATTTGGCAGGTCTCTAAAAAATCAGGCTGTATAAACGCTGAAGTAAAGATTCCAAACAAGAGTAAATCTTAAACAAAGTCCTTTACATAAGTTGCAAGAAAATAATATAAGTTTCTTACGATTTAGTGCGACGCGAACGCCCGATATTATCAAAGGATTCCATGTTTTTTATTTTATCAATCAAATATTGTTATGTAGTGAAATATTTCAAACTACAATACATTATACTGCGTAAGTTACATAACTCATAATTCAATCAACATTCCATTATGTACTGGAAACGTAGTTTTTAGTGATACTGAGTTAATATTTGTTTTCTAATGAGTTTAAACGTTATGAGACTGCTGCAAAGTATGGACTATGCTTATATTTTCTTAAAATTAATATTATATAAATAAATAAATAATAATTTAAATATTCCAATAACTTACAAATTTTATAAGGGTTTGACGATTCTTTTCAAAATAAAGTAATATACGTTGAATACAGAGAAACATAATAGACTCTATAAGCAAATGACGTCAAAGGCCACGTTCAAACAATACATATTAAAATATAAGCGATCTTTATTTTGCAGTAAGAGGGGTATCCATTAACATTTTTGTAATTGGTTTGTTGAAAACGGTGTTAGTCAAAGTTAATAAATAAATAAATTAAGACAGTTCGCCAGTGAACTGAACAACTTTCCCCAAGGAAGGTCGAAATCTGAAAACGAAATTTAACTTCTCATACTAAAGTGAGTCACGTGACCAGTCACTTTGTATGAAAAATCAATTTTCCATACACTGTGTTATATCCCTCGATTTGTTACAGAACACTCAGTTGAACATGCGCGTCGAATGCAACAATTGTCAAAGGACCGTTACTGTACTTAGGAAGAAGTTCGACGTCACCAAAGATGAAGATTTCCTTCTGGGATTATTGAAGGTAATTATGACATTAATTTTTTTTTTCGTTAACGGATGTCATGTCAATCATTTTTTTTGTCGAGTATACAAACTTCTATCTGCAAAGTTGCAAATGACAGGTATGATTTAAAAAAAAACTATTACGCACTATGGTCGTATTTTAGGTTTACCTCCAGATCTTTACGCAAGTATGATGAAAAACATCTTTCCTAGAAGTCAGTAAGGAGTGTGATGCTTCTGCTGATGAATGATAGCGTGTGCTTGGAATCTGTGTTAGTTACGTCTTTAAGTGGGCCACTAGGCGTCGTAATTAATTTACGAATTAAGTGCAAAGAGTTTCAAATCTAAAGTCGCATCATCGCTAACCATAAATAACCATCTGGCTAGATAGTGATCAAACGCGAGCCAAATAATTATGAAAAAAAACTTATACAACGTGTAACATAAGTAATGTGGGACCTTTTAGGAGTTCAATCTATTCGTGAAACTAAACAACTTATAGAATATGAGTTTGCGAACAAAAAAGGTTCCTCATACAATGAGCGTCAGCCGTCAACTGATCGGCAAGTTTGTATGGGAAGTGAATTTTTTTTCCCTATATTTTGCAAACTAATGTTCTAAAAGTTGTTCAATTTCATGAGTAGATTGAGCTCCTAAAGAGTCACACACTAATTATATTACACGTTGTATAGCAAAATCGACCCTAAGACAAAATAAATAAAGTCCAATATAAATTTCAGATGTGCCGCCAAATGAATTCTCTATCGGACTCCTGCTCGATGCTGGTATTCAAGTACTATGAGAACATAATTCAGGCCTTGGAAAAGGATTTGACTCCTAAGAGTCTATGCCACGTCACCGGACAATGTGCATACAAGTACCACATGCACGATGATTTCACCTTCCCTGCCCAGTTCACTGACTACAGACCTACTGAGTAAGTTTTTTAAATTTAATTTATTTGTTAAGGAACTTCATGAAAAGTTAGAAATTTTTGATTGCCCCACACCAGGACTGTCCAAACTATACACCTTCGCGGGCTAATTAAATTTCATACAAAAGCTGGAGGGCCAGAAAAATATTTGCAGTTGCAAGACTGAAGATCAATAATTATACTAAGTATTGAGTACATGTTTTGACAACGAATAATATTATCCAAACTATTTGTGTCCAAAACTATTTTTAGATTAAAATGTGTGTCGCGGGCCTTTGTTTGGACAGCCCTGCCCCACACTAAGCTATATAGCCAGTCCTGTGGGAGCCTGTTACATTAATATTTTACTAGCGACCCGCCCCAGCTTCGCACGGGTGCAATATAGATATAAACCTTCCCCTTCAATCACTCTATCTATTAAAAAAAACCGCATCAAAATCCGTTGCGTAGATTTAAAGATTTAAGCATACATAGGGATATAGGGACAGAGAAAGCGACTTTGTTTTATACTATGTAGTGATGAAGCAATGTAAATATTTTTCTTGTACTATGTCTCACTACTACAAAGGGAAGAGATGCAATTCGACAAGAATGTATGTGTAATATACAAGTAAGTTGACTTAGACTACTTAGACTTTTAAGTCAATTTTTTTAATACCTATCAGAAAAAAAACTATTTGATTCTAGGAAATCTGATTGATATTATAAGTGAGCACACTTTTAAATTAATAAACTTTTTTTAATTTTCTATCTTTATAATTATTTATTATGTCTGTAATAGTTGATGGACGAATTATTTTTGAGTAAACTATATTTAAAATGACATAATTATTATATTTAAGTATATTATTAAGTGTAGGACCCGTTATTTTTGTAAAATTGTTTTACACGAATATTAAGCTGTCGTATCGTTACCATCGAGACTAAAATTGCATGAAGCGACGCACAATTCCCCTCTACCCGCACGCCCCCTCTAACAGTTTTTAAGAAATCAAGTGTTGCTATTTGTAAAAAATTTCGGCCTACCCTGTATAAGAATGACTTAAGAAAGTTATTATTCTGAGACATTCTTGTTGAAGATTTTTAATATGTAAATAAATAACAATTTTTTTTTTCTACAGAGACGTGCCGTGTGAACTGTGCGAGCAACTTGTGAAACATCTACGTGACGTCATGGTTGCTAACACTACTGAGATTGAATTCTACAGGGTATTGAAAGGTAACATTTTATTTTGTTTTACACGTACTAGTTTTTAATAATATAACTTTGGGCCAATATGGTTTTATTGGAGAGAGTATTTATTATATAAAGTAATATTCCATCTATCTAAGATATATTAATGTATGCGAAACCGCAGTATTAAAATCCCGACATCTAAAGATATTTTCTCCTACATTGCAATCCAATTATTAGATATATCTTTAAGTTATGTCTTTGAGCAAAATTGAAACTGAAAATAATTGTACTTACTACAATTATAATGAATATATTTTTTAATACAGTTGCTCAAAAAGTGGCGTATTGCAGGGACGTATAGCGTTCGGGATGTGGGCTATTACACACTCGTGCTTTTTTTTTACCTTTCCCGAACTCGTGCGTTCTCTTTCCCAACTGTCAAAATAATGTCTTTTAAAAAGAAAAACCAACCATGAAGTTTTTACTAAAAAAAAATTATAGAAGTTTTTCTGATTAATGCAAATACGTATATTTCTAAAAAGAAGCTACTAATTTGTTTCTGTAACAGATTTAATGATTTGATTGATCTTAGGTTTTATTTCATTTCATCTCATTAAATTTCATTTCCATTTCATATCAATAAAAAAATTCTACTGAAGACTTGGCTGTATATAGTTCCCTTTGCCTACCAGAATAGGTGAAGAAAAAAAACTGTACCAATGTCAATGTACATGTCAATTATAATTTTTATAAGAATTAAATGATTAGTTAGTTGAGTTTATTGCGTTTTTATTATTTTATTAAATTGCTTCATTTTTTCGCAACTGTATTAAAAATAGTCGTTCAGTACACGTACGGAACCGTCATTGCAACTTGTTCCGACTGTCAACCCTCGCCTTCGGCTGCGCCTCGGCTCGGGTAGATATTTGTCGGAACTCTTTGCAATGACAGCCGTTCCGAACTTGTAATGAAATATACTATTGTACACGGCAAATATAGGCAACAATTGAGGCGCAACAAGTCAGTATGTTTGGCAACGTTCTGCAACAGCGCGCGTTGTTCAGATATGACAAGCATCTTATTATTGATCACTGTTTGCTCGTGTAGCATAGATTTATGAACTGTCAACGTTGTGCAACATGTTGCGTCAATCCAAGGTTTAATACAATTACCTTATACCCACAGGTCTTTGTAAACAGACTGGTAATTTCAAGGACGAATGCCTCCACCTTGCTCAAGAGTACTACCCGGTTATCTACAAATATTTAGTTGACGACTTGGAGCCTAACGTCATTTGCTCCACGCTTGGTGTTTGTGGCACAAATCAAACTGCAGCAGTCCCGATCGCTCCACTGGTTTCTGGAGAACTGGCTGTAAAGTCCAAAAATATACAATCTAAACTTGTGGGCACTGATGAGGCTAAGAGTTATGAGACTAAGAGCAGTCAGCCTGAGAAAGTAAGTTTATTTTAATTATTTTATTGAGTTTGAAACACTATAATCCCAAAGGACTTGGCCGCTTTTTGTATGAACGTTGGTTTTTTATTCTGAGAAAATTCTAACCAGCATGAAACAACCTGATGCCGAAAGCCACAAAAATATGTAACCTGGAACCGCTGAAAAAATAATTTTATACCCCTCCATTTACTTTTATATTTAGAAGGGCTTGTTCGTAGTCTCTCCAGAAATGTACCTACGAAAAATAGAAAGTAATTTTCTCAAAATTGGAGGGTTATAAAATTAAATATTTTCTGTCAAAATATTAGTTTTAAGAGCCTCTATCCAAATATATTTAACACATGCTGATTAGAATTTTGGTCGAATAAAAAACCAGTTCAGGACAACTCTTTTCAAACCATACGATAAAATGTAAAATTATAGTAATCTTATAAACTTGGCAAGATTGTGGGGTTTAGCTATCTCCCATATACGTATATCATTTATCTACAAAATAGAAAAATTAATATGTATGGAGTGTTCGACTTCATCATTGGAACATAATATGACGTCATTTGTTCGAAATACCGTTTCTGTTTAGCAAAAAATGATCAAACTCTTTAAACTTGTTATTTTTCGGAATATTTAAATTATTTTTTCACTTATTTTTTTTATTAATAATAATAAATCGTTTATATTTGTTTAAAAACATGGTATACAAAATTTTTTACTTATTTTCAACATCACTATTGTATCTAGTGATGTTCAAATCTGCTATAAACTATAGACGTGCTATAGGCTATTGACTATATTTTTATAGCATGCTATTTTATATGCTATATTTATAGCACGCTATAAAATAACGCGGCAGTCAACTGAACGCGGAGATGTTATCATTTTATTCAGCGACGCGCTAAACGGGTACAATAAATGTTATTTTGTAACGTATTGTTGTCGCGAAACTTTTACTTATACTTATAATTGTTTGTTAATTGATAAGTTGATAACACAACACAAGTCTTATTTTACACAATAGGTAGGTACCTAAACCTACGACTTTCTCACAGTACCTACACACACAGTTTGACAGTTCTTTATACACTAACACACAATATTTACAGTTTACAATCACAACGTTATTATAATAGGTAGTCAAAAACAATTGAAAAAGTACTTATTTAAACTTTTAAAGTTAACTTCGCGAGAGCACGAGCGCATTCGTAATAATGTTTACAAACAAGACAAGTAGCATCGCATAATTGCATCGGAGACTCCGAGCAACTCCGAGTTTAACCGATGCGCTAACGAACGACAGCCGCTGGCGTACGAAACCGCCGCGCGCTGTCGGACAGCGCGCGGTCATAGATTGCTATCTCGTTTTGGCCCCGCTACTTGCGTTTTGTTGAGTAGACGCTTTCGCGTTATGTTGCTATCCCGTTTGGGCCGCGCTGTTTGCGCTTTGTTGAGCGAGACGTTATATTATAGCATATAGCACGAAGGCAGATCGAAAATAGCAAATGCTAAATGCTAAGAAAAAATAGCATGCTATATTTTGGCGCTAAACGTTTTATTAACCACCACTAATTGTATCTCCCAGATTGCCCACGTTCCCATCGCCAAACAGACGAACGTGCGAATAATCCAAGAAGAGCCGCCGGCGCCTCTGCCCATCGAGCGCATGTTTGTGGCGGTGCCTCACGTGCAGGGCAAAGCCGCCTGCTCCTTCTGCCAGTACTTCCTGCACTATCTGCAAGTTGAGATCAGTGATACTAAAACTGAGGTAAGAATTATACTCATCAGAGGTCTGTTCGATCCCAAGGCGCGCACTTCTGATTTTTCGTGCGTATTATAAATTAATTATTATCAGTTGCTAAAACGATGAGGGAAAGTATTGTGATGAAACCAGCACACCTAAAAGATTTTTCAATGATATGGCTTTAAACATGGCCATATCAGAAGCCTACGGGCGGTTTAAACTCTGACACCAGGTTGTTACAATACCACTAAGAAAGATCATCATCAGTCTGTATTAGTCCACTTCTGAACATAGGTCTCTCCCAATGGGTGCTGTAGGGACACTGCTGACGCATTAGTTTTGTATAAGGCGCACAGTCATGTTAGCGTGGCGCAGCAGTCGTCTCCCCGCACCCATACAGTTAGGTCGTTATTATGTAGTTATTGTTATATTGTATTTGTACCTGGAACCAGTAAAAGTATATATCCGAAAGTGACCCTCATTCTATCAAATCACTCCTTCATATAATCATCTTGATACCCCAACAGGTGCCACTATTGTGCGCTCATTGGAGGTATTTGCCCATATTCGCTACGCTGGGCAAGCGGGTTGGCGATCGCAGTAGCGATTGGCTGTTACACAGAAGGATGCTGCTGCTCATCTTCCGGATCTTTCCCTTTTTCGCTTCTTACGACACCCGCGGCATCCCGCGGGTGTTGTAAGTACATAGTCAACATGTCGTAGAACCACCCCTATTCATCAATAGGGGTGGTTCAATTCTTGGGCCGGAAACCACACGGCATTCTTGGGCTGGAAACCATACGATAAGATTTATACTAACAAAAGAGATTAAAGATCCGTGTTTTACTTGGTTGGCTATATATGATAGTTAAAACTGAGTTATAATTAACATTTTACGCTCATTGTAAGATATGTAAACATAGTTTCACATTGAGTGAATTAATGTTAAATATAAACAAAGAACTGTATCTGAAGCACTCAGAAAACCTAGTAAATAAAACCCTTCAATTCACCTAATACTGATAATTATTTCAGGATGAAATCTTCCAAACTGTAGACAAGGCCTGCGACAAGCTGCCTCAGTCAGTGAACGCGGAGTGCAAGCAGTTCGTTACTCAGTACGGACCGGCCGTCGTCGCCCTCCTTGTGCAACATATCGACCCCTCCACTGTAAGTAAAACTATAAGTGAAATATATTTAATACTAGCTGAAGTAAAATTAAGTAAGATATATAAAATTTAAGACTAGCTGAAGTGAAACTAAGTAAGATATATAAAATTTAAGACTAGCTGAAGTAAAACTAAGTAAGATATATAAAATTTAAGACTAGCTGAAGTAAAACTAAGTAAGATATATGAAATTTAAGACTAGCTGAAGTAAAACTATAAGTAAGATATATTTAAAAACTATAAAAACCGACAGACGTTGTCCTGTCAAATTTTTAATAAATATGTGAAAAAAAGCACATTCAACTTTAATTAGACTTTCAATTACCGAGAAATGAGACGCAGGGAAATCAATTGTTACTGGACGCCGACGCCTTTGCGGGAGTCAAAGGTTTAAAAACTTATTCATATTATTAAACAACTACTACCCTACTCTACCCCTACCTTACCCCTACTTTACCCCTGCCTTACCCCTACTTTACACCTACCCTACCCTACTCTACCCCTACCATACCATAAGGGTTATAATTTCTATTATTCATATCCATAATGAATTCCGATAATATTATCACCATGCTATCAGGTTTGTCCAGCGCTGGGCATCTGCGCGCAGACCGGCGAAGTTCGTCGCGTGGACATCAACACTGACAAGTCAAACTGCCCGCTGTGCTTGTTCGCTGTAGAACAACTTGAAACTATGTTGAAGAACAACCGCACTGAGGTTAGTTATTTATTTATTTTCTTACGTGTGGTTTCGAGGAAGAATCGTACCAATGCTTCTCCATTTTCATGACGTAAAATCGACCGAATTTCGATCACAGTGGCCAATCTAAACGGAGCCAACGACGCAGGAGATATTATGGTGCACAAGTGTGTGCGCAAACAGGAGCGCTCTCTATTGCCTCACTCTCTTAGTCCGATGTGACGGCAATACGGCACGAGAGAGAGATTAGGCGCAGAGCCAACAGCTTAAAAACACTTTTTATTTTGATAACACGAACAGACACTTAAATATTATTTATTTGTATAGATTTACTTGCAATTTATTGTTTAGAAATGTATTTAAATTATTAATATATCCTATACCTTTTAACAGGAAAGTATTCGCAAAGCGCTCGACGACCTTTGCACGCACCTCTCAACAAAACTCCGAACTCAATGCGTTGATTTCGTCGACACATACACCGAACAGTTGGTCGAAATGTTGGTCGCCAATTTGAACGCTCAAGAAATTTGCGTTTACCTCAAATTATGCAAGGATGAAGTGAAGGATCCATTGAAGATTACCAACAGTGCCATTGATAAGTTCCACGAGACGCCAGTGCTGATGGCTGATAGGAACAACTTCAAAGGAAAGTCTCTCTTGCCCCCACATATGCTGGCGTCGGCGAAAAAGGATCATGATATCGGTGGGTTTTATCGTCTTATTATAACGTTTTAAGCATTACTTTGGTTACCCAGAGGTCGGAATTACGACCGTAATAATAGTAAATTAATAAAATAGCCTGGAACTGGCCCACTGCTGAGCAAAGGCCTGTACTCATACAGAGAATGGTCGAGCATTAATCACCACGCTAGCTCATTGCGTTTAGGCGATTTCAGACTTTTAAGTCTAGGTTTCCTCACAATATTTTCCTTCAAAGTTTGTCGGTGTCTTAGGAATAAAAAAAAAACTTGTAATTTATAATATATACCAGACCTGCCAAATTTTAGGAGGTAATAAGGTCCATGAAACTGAACAACTTTCCCCAAGGAACATAGGTCGAAATATGAAAATTGAAAATTGACTTTTCATACAAAGTGACTGGTCACGTGACTCACTTTTGTATGAGAAGTTACATTTTTGTTTTCAGATTTCGCATTGAGTTAATCTTTTACACGTTACATCCTATATGTATAACTAATATTTAATTTACTGAGTAAGATTTACAAAATAAGAAAGATAAATTAATACTAGCAGTCACTTACATTATTTAGCTGTATGTACAAGCTACACTATACAATGTAAAACAAATGTAATTTTTACCTTATTTTGTTCAGAAACGAACGAGATCTTCGACAACACAGTGAACGGTCGGCCGGTACAACCACCACTGACACAGAAAACTGTATGTGTCATATGCGAGTTCGTTCTCAAAGAGATTGATGACGAAATTAAGGACAAACATAATCAGGTAATTACAAGGATGAATTGGCGAAAAAATTTAATATATAAAAAAAAGCAGAATTATATAATTAGAATATTAGATTTCTACGGAGCGACTGCCTATCTGACCTCCGCAACCCAAAGAGCTACGATATTTTAAAGTTAGATCAGTTGTCAGGATTTTCTGAGTGTACTGATTCCCTACATCGGCTGTCAAAAATCTTCATGACAGCCGGGGCCAACAGCGTAACGTGCTTTCCGAGGCACGGAGCCGGTAATAATTAATTTATAATACGCACGTAACTAATAAAAAGTCAGAGCTGTGTGCGCGTGGCTTGGGTTCGAACTGAGACCTTTGACTTGCCAGTCAACGGTCATACCACTAGGCTATCTCTGCTATTGTATCAAACCCCGAATATAAATATAAAAACCACCTTCTCCTCAGGACGAGGTCAAGAATGTGATTGAAAACGTTTGCAAACGCATGCCGAAGTCCATCCGGTCAGACTGCGAACAGTTCGTTGATAAATACGCCGACATGGTCATAAGCTTGCTGGCCCAGGAGCTGCAGCCGGACCAGGTGTGCGTGGAGCTGAAGCTGTGCAACAGTATCACTATGAATACTGTTAAAGGTAAGTGTTTATGTTACGAGTTAGCCTGAAGCTACATTACACTGCGATATGCGATAGACTTGGAAAGCGAAATTAGATTAACATGGTGTAACTACATTGTTCGCAAAAATCCAGCGAATTTTCTTAGAATTTGTATCAATTTCGCTACTGGTTTGTCAAACCACTTTTACTTATGTAGTTCCTATCGTAGAAACAAATCAATGTACAGGCGGACTTAATGCCGTAGGCATTTTCTGACAGTCAACCTTTGAGTCACAGACTTATTAGGAATGACTTAGGTCACAGCGGCCAATCTCAACGGAGAATAGCCAACCACGCAGGAGATACTATAGTGCAACTATGTGTGCGCTTTGGGTGTTGCAGACACATACACGTGGTAGATGAACTAAAATGATGATAGGAGTTTGAATTTAAGTCTATTAACAACACTGTTACCTACTTAATATACTGGGTATCATTTTAAAGGTCTTGCTGCAAATATTTTTTGTAATATATTAATTATAGGCTAATACCTTTACAACCTAATTTTGTGCAAAAATATCCTTATCTCTGAATATTTCTCAATAATAGCAGGCTTTAAATTCTTTCAAGGAAAACTAAAAAGGTTCCAGATAATTATGTACAATTTTCGTAAAAAAAAATACCTTAACCTAACCCACGGAATTCCTGCAAAGTGCAAGAGTCTGACTTACATAAAAACACTTATCTCTACAGAAGAGATCCTGGACTGCGCGGTATGCGAGGCACTCGTGATGGCAGTACGCAAGGTTCTAAGCAACGACAAGGTGGACCGCGATATCGTGCACATCGTAGAGAAGTCGTGCAGTCTCCTGCCCGCCAAATATTATGCAAGAGTAAGTACTAATTTGAAAATATGAATATTGCAGTATCTTCCAAAGCACCAAAACACCTGGTGTACCTACAAGTTAAAAACGCGCATCCCTATGCGTACGCAACAACTAACGTACAGTCGACAAAGGAGTTAGGTTAGGAGGTTAGGTTAGGTTAGGTTAGGTTAGTTAGTTTGGGATGAAGTTATTCATAGAAGTTTGCTTCATCTGCCTAGCCTTTTCCCAACTATGATGGGGTCGGCTTCCAGTCTTACCGGATGCAGCTGAATACCAGTGTTATACATGGAGCGACTGCCTATCAGACCTCCTCAACCCAGATACTGGGTTACACGATACCCCTTGGTAAGACTGGTTGTCAGACTTTCGGGCTTCTGACTACCCGTAACGACTGTCAAAGATCTACAATTGACAGCCGGGGCCAACAGCTTAACGTGCTATCCGTGGCACGGAGAGTGATAATTAATTTATATTCATAGAAGTTTGCATGTGGTCGTGTAAAATTTTTTAGTTTTGTATAAGTTTCAGTCATACCTTTTCGGAAAATAAAATGAAATGATATTATATTAATAACTTCTTGAAAAAATGACAACTTTAGCTAGCGTCCCTGCCAACCTAACTCCTTTGCCGACTGTACCAGACTCAAGGCGCGTAGGTATGGTTTGCGTTCGAGCGTTTGTATGAAGATAGAATACTGTAGATATTATTACCGTGGTGATACGGTGCACCAAAAAAGGGTAAATCTAAATTTTTCTTCTTAAAAGCTTTTATGCTATGCAATGTTTCCATGTCTTAGACTCACACTTTTTTAGAGTACAAATTTAGTCTCCTGATCGACAAGACGCAAATGTTGTAAGCCCCACAAACGAGACATAATAGTAATTTTATGGTCCATTTCGACCGTGCCAATTTAATAATAGCGACAATGACAACACACAATGTTGTTATCAAGGGCGTCGCTAGCCGATTAATATGAACCTTCAACAACTAGAGTATATAAGAAAATATAGAGCAACCCTATAGAAGTATGAACTGTGAGCACGGGTATGAACAACGCGGCCGCGAAACGAGCTCCGTTTGCGATCATACCTCGATTGACTGCGGTTCAACTAGGCTCCACGAGCGAAAAAGTTACATTTTAGCTTATATCATGGTTAACTGCTGAGTTAAATTTTGAAAAACGTCTAGAAAACATAATTTGAAAAAATGACATTTTAACATTTGTATGGCGAGACCTGCTTTCGCTCCGCACAAGGCAATGTGGTTGACGTTATCACTCTATATTTTCTTGAATACTCTATGTTCAACAAACTATTTTAGGACAAATAATTTTAGAACTACATTTTTTCGATTCTCTAGACTTCTTGGTGATACCCTTGTTTGTCATTGTCACTCAATACTTAAAAATCAACAAAAGGGTTAACGTAGCTATTTTTTTTAAGTTCTATCTATTTAAATTTGTTATTGTTCTAGTGCCACACGACAATGGAGATCTACGGCGACAGCATAATTCACCTGATCGAGGAGTTTGGCACGAAGAGCGTCTGTCAGAAGATCGGCATGTGCGTGCCTTCTGAATCCGCCTATGTGCAGATGTACCGGGAGAAGAGGAACTAGTTATGTTAGTCTTACTCTTTCTTTTTTTATTATATGGTTGATGAACAACCTGGTGTCAGAGTTCAAACCTCGGGAGTTTAAAAGGCCTCTAACGTGGCTTTACACACCGTTGAAAAATCTCTCAGGTGTGCTGGTTTCGTCACGATGTTTTCCCTTCACCGTTTAAGGCCCAATTTCACCATTCACTAAACCAAGTATTAACTAAGTTGCGTTTAACACGCTTGAACCGAGTTTAGTTTGATTGATCGCGTTTAGTGTCAGTGGTGAAATCGGCTCTTAACAAGTGATAATTAGTTTCTAAAACGCGCATATATCCGAAAAGTCAGTTTCTTATCCCTGACAACGTAGGTATTATACAAAATCGCGCGGGACCACGAAAACCTTAGTGGCAGAGCGGTCGGTCGCGGGTTCAAATTTTTTAATTGTACAAAAATTTCAAACTTTAACAATTGTTTATTGTTTACAGGATGCTGCTCTTCAACCGTAGCCTTTGCCGATATTCGTAATCTCCTATAATATTAATTTTACTTAAGTCATGATTTTTTTCTACCAAATCTGTGTAGTGATAAGTTTGATTCATTTTAACAAAAATATTGTGACTATTTTTTGTTGTTAGATATTTTAGTGTAGGTATGCGAAAAAATATTGAAGATAACTAAGTGAAATGTTATAGGTATGTATTGAAGTAGGTATTTGAATTGTAAAGTAAATAAAAACTAAGTATTTTTGTAATAAAAATAAATGACGCGGAGTACTTATATTTTACAAAATTAATAGTCACAATAAAGTTTTGTTTATATTAAACCATGACTTTAAAATGTTGTTTTGATATATACATATAATATTGTCATACGTAAAAATATTTATTACTTTTCCAACATTTTGTTGTGACAACAAAATGAATTCAAGTATCTAAACGGCATTTGCAAGTAAACGAATGGTTTAAGTATACTTTTAAGGTTTTTTTATTAAGTTCATCGTACATTTTACACAACTTATAATCGTTATGATGTAACCAGTAACAATAACTGCTAATAACATCATTTATTTGCATCGATACCGTAGTTAGCACGCGCTAGCCTGTGATAGCTCATTTGTAAACTGTTTCTATAAATAAAGTTGGGAAAAGCAATTGACGAGTTTTATTTTTCGAATCCTTAAAGCGAGTGCTGTACAGTCACAAGCACAAACACGTGAACAAAAACTTTGAACATACGTGAACAAAAATTTAATAAAACAAACTTTAATTGGTTTGTAATAACATACTTTTATTAACGTCGACGCTTGACACCTCAGTCTGCCTGCGACCACAAGAGCTGCAAAGCTCGCGAAACCTTTTTGAGACATTATTATAACCAAGTCTTAGTTAATAAGATAATGTAAATGATAGATGGACAATCCGGTCTACACACATACATATTTACTTTTATTACTCCTATGCAAATCAGATATCAATTTATTGGCGATTTAAAAAACGTGTGTGTATTCTTAATAATTGTAGTGGTGATTGTACCACATTAGACTATTGACGGGAAAAAGGAGATATAATTTAGATACCCTTCAAATAGATCGGCTATAAAGTTGCTATGGCGACACTTGTCGTACCAATATACACAAGTGAACTACTACTAAACAAAACAAAAGAAGTCAAATACTAAACTAAGAATACTCACTCGTGATACCAATTTTTATTGATGTTACTTCAAAAATAACAGGCTTTCATACAAACAATAACATGTTCTTGCTTACGTCCTTAAAGAAGGAATTTAAGGAAATCCTTTCTGAATCTTTATGTTAATCTATCTCACAAATTTCAAGTTTGAATGCAAGAGATTCCATATGATTCCGTATTTCGTTTTTATATGATTGTGTTTAAGATAATAACAATTGACATAATAGTTATACCATGATTATTTTCGATGTTAAAATAGTAGTAATAAAAAAAAGATGCCTTTTATTTCACCGACCCTTCGGGAGTTTCTGGAGTATGACAGCGTTTGTCTTCCCTTTCTTCAAGTGGTTGAGAAGCAAGTTCGGGTTCATTCGGGTTGTTCTTTTGTAGATATTCGGCTAGCCATAGTATTGGTTCTGCTGGCCGCTCGTGGGCCAACGCGGTTAGGGCTGGCAGTAAGGTAGGTGTTAGCTGACGCTGTATGTAGTCGTTAACTTGCCAATGACGAAGTAGAGGCCCTACTATCACTGTGGACAACGAGGTATAAAGTTGAAAACTGACTTTTCTTAAGTACGATGGGTTGGAAATCCGACACGACCGGAGATAGATTAGGCGCAGAGTACTTAGCTCTCTGAGGCACGGTGCAAGCGATAAATATTAATTATTTTAAAATACGCACGTAACTTACGAAAAGTCAAGTTGCTTTTGGTTCGAACCTGAGACCTTCGACTTGCCAGTCTACGGTCATCCCACTAGGCTATCACTACCATCAGTTCTGACATACCACATGGTAGGCTTGACATTAACCAACAAAAAAAAATATACTTGCACAATTTTATCTCTAATTAAAACGAGAATAGATAAATAATTCTTACTGGTTCTAAAGGGGGTTAAGTAAATAAGGTCACAACTTACTATTAGGAAAGAAGAAGTGTATTTCTCTTAATGCTTCAGCATGGTTATCACTGCCATGGATCCCATTGAAGTAATCCCCGTACTTAGTGCGACGTCCGTAGCACGCTCGCAGGCTATCCGGCCAGTATGCTTGAGCCTCCAGTACCCTAGAAACCCCAGATTACTTAGCGATACTTCGTTCTAAAGAAATAAAATAAAATGTATAGGTATTTCATAAGAAAATCATGTGCATAAACATGTAAAAAACATAGGCAATAGGTAAAAAATATATTTAAAAATTGATATCGTTTCTATGCCTTCTAAGTGAAAAGTTTGGAAAATGGGACCGGCAGTGCGTAAGTACTCCGATAGATGTCACTAAAGGTCTTTAAGGCGTTAAGAAAGAGATTCGTAATTTGAACTGAAGCGGGCAAGACTCGGTAGTTTAGTTGGTAAAGCGGTCGCACGGCACGCCAGGGATTGTTTATGCGAGTTTCTTATTAAATAATTTCATTTAAAGACAGCAAAGTCATGAGAAAAACTAAAATAAGCTGTTCCATACATTTATGACTCAACAAAATGTATGGAACTGCTGATTTTTTTGTTGCGATTTCAGGGTTGGTCCCATAGTAAAAGTTGTTCATAATGATGAGTTTAATGACCCCTTTTAAGGATGCTGGTGTTTTACAAATAACCCTGTATAAATAAGTGATAAAAATAATTAAGAATTACCTAATTGCTACAAGAAAAAGGCCGAATTATCATTAACCTGTCATAGTTAAAACGATACCTGGCAGGTCCCATTAGAGTCCGAAACTTCTGTATACAATTTTTGGTAGCGAGGGCAAACGCGAGGATCGGTCCACTGGACATGTGAGCCACGAGGTGAGGGAAGTGGTGGCTACCATAGTGTCCCTTGTACAGCTCCGCTGCTTGCTCCGGAGTTAAGTGGACATGACGTTTCTGTTAAAACAAAATTTAAAATATAATTATTTAATGAGAAAAGAAAAAGAAATCAATTGATACGGATGGGATTGGAACGATTCGGTGACTTACGCCCAATTTCACCATTCACTTTAATAACCGAGTTTAATAAAACTAAGTTCAGCCATACACAAATTGCAGTTCTGAGCTCAGTTAAACGCTTGAACCGAGTTTAACTCGTTTAACCGCGTTTAGTGTCAGTGGTGAAATCGGCTCTTAGCGGTGAGACCGTCGACACGGTACGTCGAAGAAAAAAAAATTGTAGCACTACTACACTGCTACAGCTTCGTAGCTTACATTTATGTCGCTACGTTAGTCATCCACCTAGCCTTGTTATTCACAAACTTTTTTGGGGTCGGCTTCTAATACCAAACAGATGAATTAGATGAATATCAGTATCTCGCTACGTTATTATGCAGATCAAATCAACGGCGTAGAAAAGGAAGACAACACTCGGAAAATCGATAACCAAAAAATAAAGAACTTATTTTAGTAGTATGTCAAATGACAGTTTTAAAAACTTTAAGTTAAAAACTTTGTAAAAATATAGTATACCTACCCATTATTTAAAATGTCAAAAATATATAATAATATGTCTATAATATTTTAAAAAATTAGGTTATAAAACACATTGATTATATTATATTCGAACCATGATTTGATCAATTAGCTACGACATCTGTAGCACTTTTCGTAGCCGCGCGTAGCTTCAAGCGTAGAGGTGTAGTCATGTAATGGCCACTTTTCACAGGTATGCCAGAAGATAATAGCGTCCTTTAAACTCCACAGACTGTTTTTAAAAAGTGTTGTTTGGTTATTTAACTATAATAAAATACCAGAACATTCTATTGGGCACCCTAACTATAATTTACGAGTTTCTGATATTTCCACATTTATTTCATGAAAGGTTTGTTATTTCTATTAAAATTAAGAATATTAATGTCAATATCTTATATCCTAGATGGCGCTGATGGTAGTGCTAAATAAATTTGAAACTTATTTCAATAAAATAATGCTTGAACTGCTTCTGTTCATAAGTATTATATGCCATACCAAATCCTCAACATCATAAACAATGTGCGAACTCATATCGAAAAATACCTAATCCACATACCTAATCTAATATTTACTAACTACTAAGTATAAAAGTAGAGCGTCGTACAAAATGTAGAAACGTATGCAAATAGCAATCATTATCATGTGCGATAGTAAACAGTGTCCCCTTCAAACGTCAATGGGGAGTCGTAATTAGTTTTTTTCTATGGTTTCCATAGATAACAGCGGTGACCGGCACGAGAGCTGGGGCTCAAAGATCTGCTCATGTTAGGGTTGCCGAAAAAACATTCCACAGTGCGCATTCTTTTTTTTATTAATAAAACTGGTAGTATTCGTTGTTAAATACTTATATATATATATACTTAAACGACTTTAAAATACAGTTTAAAATAAATGCATATGTCAGTTTTGGAGTTTAAGCACTTGTATCATTCACGGTTCAAAAAGTTTATCGATAATTCGGTCGTTAGTCAGTTAACTTAAGATTCTTTTTAAATATATCCCTGATCATAACTAATTTTATGAAACGATCGAAATAAGACACGTAGGTATTGCTTGTTGACCCTAGTATGTACTAGTAATCAAGCCAATGGCCCAGTATATTTGTAGACAGAAATACTTAACTATGGCTAATCGGGCTCTATGCGTTAAAAAATAGTTAAGTAAGTAGTCCATCTAAACGGCATGCTTACAAAGAAAGAAATTTTATTTTTATTTTTTCCTCTAGAGATTTGAACTTTGAGTGTATGTTTCATTTATTTTAGCTAAATTTAGTACTTACTTAATTGCTTAAATAAGTAATAATATAATAAGTAATTTAGAATATAGTAATTTAGTAATAATTTAGTATAATAATAATTTAATAAGTAATTTAGTAATTACTTAAATAAGTACTTACTTTTTTACAATATTTCCCATTGAACCTTAACTTTTTACTCAGTACAAAAAATGCTCAACCTTTATCCCAAAAAAACTGTGTCATCCCTATTTCTAACAAGGGTAGCATGTGACGTGGAATAATGAAGGCCCCTCCTCAACTCTCTCGCTAATGTCGATATGAGTTTTGCATATCAACCCCTTGCTTGGCTGCGGCACGCGTCTACAGTTTGGACATGAAGGGTTGGTCACTCGCGTTGTAGATATGCTCATGCAAATTATTTGCGAAGCCGATCGATAATTTAGATAGCAGAATCTTGAAGATCTAATTTTATGGAGCTTTTATTTGTACTTAGATGATAGATGCAGTTTATTTCAAAGTTTTCAATCATACCTACCTGCTTTTATATAAAACACGCGTTTTCATAATCTTAATATTGTTTTTTTTTTGGGTTTCAATCCCGCCCGTATCAATAGTTTTTTAATTTTTTAAATTAGTAATTTATAAGTTTTTCTCTCATTGGGAAAGGATATTAATTAATGCATCAAGAGTATTCAGTCTATTCTATTTCGTCCTATTTTCTTGAACAGAGGTACACGAGACAATAGCAAATCTACGTGTTTATATCCTAAAAAAACTATTTTATAAACTATTTTCCATCCTTACCTTAATAATATATATATAATAATAATAATAATAACCACCGGTAGCTTGGACCCTGTTCCCGATACCGGTTGGCTACTATATTTTATATTTTTAAATGTATATTTTTATTTTTTTATATATATTTAAAAATGCATTTTATATGTATAGAAAATAAATAAATGGAATAATAATAATTTAACCAGTTTCAAATCCGTTATTAAACTCTTGAAATCGTCCATCGGCAGCTCTTCACGGTACTACTAGTATATAATTATTGTCTGTGACGCTACGCACCGAAGTCTCATTTAATTTACAAAAGGCCATTCTCCTTAGTAATGATTGATTTTTGCGCGTCTCCGTCTTGTCAAAATTCGATCCTATAGCTATAGCTTCTGAATAAAAATATGTACCAACAGAAATATACAAAAACCCATGTAACTTCATTTATAGAAAAAAAAAGAAAAAAAAAATAGTTATATTGGTAAACCCCGGGGACTTATTCTTTTACAATTCGTAAATCATTAAAGAAAATTATAGGGATTAATAAATAAAAATTTCCAACTCGAATTATTTCGGCTGTGAACGTCTTTCTTTTGCCTAAAGGGCATAATTAGATTGCGCCCCGTGGAGATCGGATCAAAATAAAAATATCTTATGTATCTCTATCTATGTGTCAAACTTCATCCAAATCCATTCAATCATTTACGCATGATTGTGTGACAAACTTCTTTACAAACTTTTACATTATTATATATATATACTATAGTAGGAGTTACATATATTATAGTAGGAGTAGGATATTTAGTAAGAACTAAGATATAGGGTTTCTAATTAAAGTTTTTTGAAGCAAATTTTTATTATTTTTCAGTAAACCTGTTTCTAAAAAAAACCAAGGTCGGATGTCTGCTATGAATAGACCACCCAACCTCATTGAGGGGGTGTATCATGAAGCAACTGAGGGGATGGGCAGATTCCACAAGGGAGGTTAATGTACTATAGGAAGCGTAGATTTTTTTTAAATAGGTGGTAATTCGTAGTAGTATTTTGCATGCGTAGGCTTGATACTAAATTTTAACCAAAAAATAAATAATAAAATGACACATATGACATAAGTTAACTCATTTCATTAGTTTTGCCCGCGATTTATTCTATATCTAAACTTTAGATAAGCTTTAACTTTTTCGACATCGAAACATTTAATAAAACATCGCATAATGTTTACCATATTCAAGCAGAAAATTTTAATGTCCTCCTGACCGAATTTCGGTCACAGTAGCCAATTTTAACGGAGGTTATATAATATATAGAGGATATATTATAGTGCACAAGTATGTGCGCAAACACAGGTGCACTCTCTATTCCCTCGTTCTCATAATCCGATGGGACGGCAATCCGACACTACCGGAGAGAGATCAAGCGCAGGGCCAACGGTTTTAAGTGCTTTCCGAGGCACGGAGTAAGTGATAATTTATAAAACGCACAAAACTTACGAAAAGTCAGAGGTGCGCGCCTTGGTTTCGAACCCGAGACCACTGACTTGCCAGTCAACGGTCACCACCACGGCTATCACGACTTAGAAATATACAAGTCAATCAAATAATGAAGTACAATAGGCTTTTTATAGAAAAATGGGACGTGTTCACTTTTGGTTTTCACTCTCAGATTAGGCAATGGAGCGCGCATTATCAAATCGCCTAGTATACCTACTAGTGGATCTGTAGTCAACATTCGTTCGTAATTCATTAAATACAAATTATAGATGTATTTTTTTAAATATTATGTATTGTATATTATACAATGTTGCCAAATCCGACATTCCTTCGCACGCATAGTAAAAAGGGTTGCGAAATTTTCTCTTCACGTATTATTAATACAAATTATAGTTATTTATACAATTTTAAAAATACCTATGTTATATTTAAACTATATAATAATTATGCGATATATTTTCATAGCTTACCGCATAATATATAACTGAGTGAACACGTTACTAATAAATAACATTGTAACACGTGCGTGTAGCGTCATTTGTATTTTATGTTTCTGTAATAATGGCGAGAGATTAATGTCTATGATAAAGCTGCCACCGTTGACATTGTGTATTATAATATCATCCTATATTCTTCGTCCATATATAAATAATATATTAAATGAAAAAACGGAGACCAGTTTTTTTTATTTCTTTTTCTTTAAGGTCCAAATTAGTGTTTATTTTTTTCTGTTTAGTACTAATTAGTACACAAAATTTAAAATTCGTCAAGTCGTTTTTGAGAAAATTTGTTCACACATTTAGATGCAAAAAAGATCTTAATAATATTGTTATCAAATGCCTTATTCATAAACTTAGTTAAACATTAACATTGTCTGCATCTAAACACGTTCTTTATAACCACATCGTTTGGCTTCGCAAACAGTTACAGTTCTCGAATTTCATAGTCCCACATTTGTCGAAACTGTACGACTCACTAAAACCTTATTGAATTTCTCTTAACAAGGTATTTAGGACCGTAATCCCGGGCGTCAATTGTGTAAAGTTAATCGAAGATACGAGAGGCGCAGTAGCCACCGGAAAAATACAAAGAATCCGTCGATCGGATATATCGGATCGCATACTTTACATAGAAAAAAAATGTCCTTCAAATTGAGTTTTGATCAAAATAGCTTAACTCAGCGGAGATTAGCTGAGTACGCCAAATATGAGCGCAAAAACTGGAGCACTCTTTATTCTTACACTTTCTTAGTTCAATGAAACAGTATCCAACAACTGTGCGCTGCAAAGCACAGCGGAGCTGGTGATAATTAATATATAATAAGTAGTAACGCACATAAATAAAACTTGCCAGTCAACAGCTAACAAAACTACAAAAAATGGAAGAGAAAAAATTATGAGAAAAACTACAGTTTATTATGCTTGTCTCGTGAGAGATATATATCGGCGGCAATGTATAACGTTCAAGAAACGTGGTGGACCAGCCTATTCAAATTAATAAAAAGGAGGCTAAATCCCTGCAGAAGGTGTAGAATGTGGTAGCAACTACAAATGGGAATATAAGGCCCACCAAACCCATTAAATCACTATCGTAGGTTAGTTTTGTAGACAGATTAGGTACTACTATTGTGTGAATACGCGCAACGGATCTCTTACACTATGAAGTTAGCTGAAGGACAATTTTTCTTTTGGAATCGTATTTAAATAGTATTGTGTTTTAATAGACGCGAGTGAGATTCTAAGTACAAATACCACATGCAACTTACTTCACAGAATAAAACAACCGTAGCGCTTACTGCAATTTCTTTCAATTTTGTCTTTGAGTGAAAGATATACAACAAAACTCATTTCTATTTTTACCTTTTATCCTTCACATTAGTACGGTAATAAAATTATATTCTACATTTCAACCTATCAATCTAATGATCTCTTGAATGAGAAAATCATATTAATACCTAGTAATACTAACAGCAAGAATACTGAAACCGTTATTGATAATAGTTTCTTCAATAGCTTCGGCATCTTCGTACGCCTCCGGCTTGATGATGGCCAGGGTGCGCTCAGAAAATGATTGATATTCGGCCTCCGAATCACTAGATACTACCGACATTATTATTTATTTACAAAATATACTTTTGTTTACGTTTTCAGCTAATAAAGTTCTTTTGGAGGACGATTGACGTGATTCGACGTTTACGGGTTGCGTAAAGACTTAAAGGAAGTATCAGTCAACGCGTAAAGAGGTCAGATAATGTGAGTCTAGTAAGTCTGTGATGTGATGTGCTTTAAATATGTCAATGAGGTTGTACCTATAGGTTTTAAGCTGTGTCTATGGGAGACCTCTTTTTCCGTACTTTCATTCAAGGTTCAAAGAGATGTTTTATTTTTTAGTTTGTAAAATAACTAAATAACGCCATAGTAATACAAATACATATGTCTATGAATACATTTGATTTGTGTTAACAGGATATGTCATGGTTATACATATAACAAACCGTTTTCAAATTTTCATGACCATCTCGACGGTTTCCTTGAGAGATATTCGCTACATAAACAAACAATAAAATCAATCGCATATCGATAAACAGGCATTCTGAGACACTAAATGGGAAAACTGGCGTTTTCCGTCGACGCCACCCTGCACCCTTCGGGCGGCGACGGCGCGGGGTGTGCGGGGGGCTGCGTGCGGCGCGGGGAGGACAGGGGGGCGTGGGGCCGCGCGCCGGCGGGCCCCAGTGCCCCCCGGACGCAGCGCCGGAGCGACGCCTCCCCGACGCCTGCACCCGCGACATGCGACGTTGACCCTGTCTCCCGCCACCCGAGAACCACCGCCGTATACATGGACAACTCCTGCCTCCTTGACCTCCTCATCAGGTGCTTCGCGATGACCGAGCCCGAGGACCTCAACTTCACGGCGTTCACCGACCTCTGTCGGCTGTGCTCCTTGAAGAGTGGTCCCAGGCTCCACATCTTCGATAAGGAGTCGGAGCAGCGACAGATCTTGTTTAAGCTCAGGACCTGCCTGCCAACTATGGTGAGTCAGCTCTTTGTACTCTCGCTTGGACTTTTGTCCTTGACATTATCGTTCTTTAAAATTTCCAAAGACTTTTCTCATATTAACCATAAGGTAACAGTGCATTTTATGGTGTAGAACTCAGTTTTATTGTACAGTGCAATGTAAACAGTGGCTTTGTGATTCGTAGAGGTGCAATAATGCTGCTACGTAGCGGCCGAACGTAGGCTTCGTAGACGCCTGCGCGCTACGCTGCGCTACGAGCACAACAAGAAATAACGAAATCTCACAATACCTGTTGAGTTTTTTTTTAATACATAAATTATATCAAATTAGGCGCATCAAAATTTAAATTATTTAATTAAATTACAAATTAGCATTTAGTCAGAAAAGAAACAAGCTTTATTTTAATTCGGTGGATCACTTTAATTAATTTTAATTTGAACCGAATAAACAATTTATTATTTGACAGTAATTTATTATGCTGTCTCATATTTTCTCGCTGATATTTTGGAAACAGAGTCTTACATATTACATATTCTGTGTAGAGAAACAAAGAATATTCAGTGGATCACAAAAATTATTTTGAACCAAATAAACAATTTATTATTTGACAGCAATTTATTGCGCCCTATCTCAACTGTGTTGATATTTTGTAACCTCAGATAGAATCTTACATAACTTTGGTGTAGAGAACAAAGGACATTCTCAAAAAAGCAATTTATAATACACATCATATTCGTAAAGAAAGCATCGATCTTTTCTTTAATAAATGTATTGGTAATGGCGCTCAGATCAACGACCTCTCACCGCTTACATCGTATCGCTTGAAGTAGGTCAAATCACCGGATTACGCGAATACCGATCATGTTGGGGAACCAGGGATTTAAAGGATAATAGTGATCACGTGTCACAGTTAATCCCTTTTTGTGTACATTTGTGTGACTTTTAATGTTTTAGGAATAAGGATCAGAATTGAATTGCATTAATTAAGGTTGATCGAGCGGACAAATCGACCATTTAAGCTTGATATCATTGTGTGCACAATGTATTGAGATAGCACTGTATACCTGATCATATTTATGATAAATCGGAAAGATGATATAAAATTGTAGGCTTTTATTGCTTGTCTCTATAGTTTTTAAACACGCAGTATAAAAATTACATATTGAATATGTAATTTTTATACTGCGTGTTCATAAACGTTCATAAGTAGATACCAAATATACATAAAGAATAAAGAGATATATACAATGAGGCCAAACCACTCGAAACCATAAGTGCTCGAAGGACATATCCATAACTATCAATATATAGGCAAATACATATATATGCAAACATTGTCATCCGTTCGTAAGTCCATAAATCAAAGTCAATACGAAACCAGTCTACAAACCCAGCATTATTGCTTTTACCTCTTTTTTTTTCTTTTTTTTTTGTACCTAGGAATATCGACTCAGTGACGCAGGGATAGCCTATAATAGTGGTATGACAGTTGGATTACCAAGTCATAGGTCGTAAGATCCGAAACCCAGGCATGCACCTCTAACTTTTCGGATTCATTTGCGTATTAGAAATTAATGATCATTTCATGAGAAAATCATTGTGAGGAAACCAGGATTTTTCAACGATGTGTAAAGCCATGTCAGAAGCCTTAGAGGGTAAACTCTGACACCAGGTTATTCATCCACCATACGAAAAGAAAGAACAACATACAATGGAAATCAGACATTACTCTACTCCGACAATTATGGAACTATGTATGATACTATTCTACTCTGACAATACGCGTGCTCCGACGACACTGTCTATGTGCTATAGTAGATTGACTTAATATTGTCTAAGTAATAATAAATAATATCCTCCTGACCGAATTTCGGTCACAGCGGCCAATCTCAACGGAGATTAGCCAATTACGCAGGAGATATTATAGTGCACAAGTGTGTGCGCAAACACAGGTGCACTCTCTATTCCCTCACTCTCATAGTCCGATGGGATGGCAATCCGACACGACCGGAGAGAGATCAGGCGCAGGGCCAACGGCTTTACGTGCTTTCCGAGGCACGGAGTTAGTGATAATTAATTTATAAAACGCACATAACTTACGAAAAGTCAGAGGTGCGCGCCTTGGGTTCGAACCCGAGACCTCTGACTTGCCAGTCAACGGTCACAACCACTAGGCTATCACGACTCATAACTCATGACTCATTGTCTAAGTAGAATAGTGTCGAAGCTCCATAATGTATGTGTAGCGTGATGTCTGAATTCCATTGTGTTGCAGTGTCTGTCGTATAATAGTTCGTCAAAGTTAAGTTTTTTTAGTTATTAGAGGTTACAAATATAAATTTAAAAATCCCCTAAAACAAAAATTTTAAAAACGAAAATAGACATAATGAAACAACTTTTTAACGGATATAGTTCGCGTTTTTATTTTGATTAATATAATCCTGACGTTTCGAGTACTTTGCAGCACTCGTGGTCGCAGGCAGACTGAGGTTGACAAGCGTCTGAACAGTTATTTAAAATTATTTTTGATCTATATCCGTTAAAAAGTTGTTTCATTATGTTGAGTGTTCGCGAAAGTTTGAGACTATATTACGAAAATAGACATGTTTATAAGATTAACGTTTGCATCTGTGTGTACTCGTATATGGCATCGAAGCCCCGAAACGGACGAACCGATTTTGATTGGGTTTTTTTATTTAAAAGATGACTTGATCGAGAGAGGTTTCCTAATTTTCTTTTTAAGTTTTCCGAACTTTTGTCGTGAAGAATGAACATCCTTTTAGTTTAATTGTAAAATTAAATAATAAATCAAATTGTAAAGTTTAACTTGTTTACTGCGTAACAGTGAGAATTACTTAACATAATCGGAACTTTTCAATTTAAATACACCATTTCGTTTCTTAGTAACTTATTGTTCCCTACCCCGCGTGGATTATCGCGTTAGTCATCAGTGAATGCTTTTGAACGCTTACATGCAAGATTACGCTTTTGCTTTAATATTAAATGCTTGTATGAACAGGATTTTAGGGGCGGATATTTGAATGTTCTCATTATTTCTAAAATATAAATTGTTTTATTTTATATTTATAAAAAAATAATTATTAAGTAAACCATAGTAATACGTGTACGATCATTTGCATTCCGGCGCATAATTTGTATAATTTCTCGGCCTTTTATAAATTAAATTCATAATGATCGATCGGCCACGAAGTTCAAAGTCATCAATAGCAAGTTGAGAGCTCAAAGGCTTTAAAATAAAGAATTTAACAAAGACTTAGCTCATAAACACAGCCTTCTTTCTTAATCAAATACTATATGATAATCTGAAAGACGTTAGTTAATTTACCTACTTTAAATAATACACCTACCTACATATCTGTAGTATAGTATCAATGCCTGCGTCAGTCTGTCTAACCTATAAACGTACTCCAGCAGATATCGAAGGACGACTTCTTGCCGAAGAAGATCTGCGAGCGCTGCGTCACCCGCCTGGAACAGCTGTACGAATGGCGGCAGAGTTGCCTCAGCACCGACTCCGTGCTGAGGAACTACGCCGAGTCCATGAAGATTGTCACTTCTACTATCAACTTTCAGGTAAGTCAAAGGCAGAGGCTACTAATGTACATTTACTACTTACTACTACTATACATTTACTACTACTACTACACATTTTACATAATACTACTGCTACTTACTACAACTATACATTTATAAAATTAAAATAAAATAAAATAGTTTTAATTCGAGTAAACTCATATTACATATACAGAATAATTACATTAACATATATAAAAAAAGACAATTGTCTTTTTTGATGTGAAAAATTAACTACGAATTTACTACTACTTGCCATACATTTTACTTACCACTACTTCTACTTTCTACTACTAAACATTTTTCTAGAGCACGGCCGAAACCCATCATACATACTGAGTTTGAACCTGTGACCTCTGACAGGCCACTCAGGTCATACCACTTCGAACTCTATAGAGAAAGAGAAGAGTTCTTTACTCTGTGACTACACGATGTAATGCAAAGACAGAAATTTCAATTCATTCAATAATTTTAGTACGCCAGTTACAATTTTTACAGAGTACTAATATTATGCTATTTCAATACGAGAATATTAAACTATTACTACAGATACCAAGATGTAGCGTAGACCGCTCTCTAGTTGAATGATGACCTGGTTTGACCTGGTGAAGGCCGAGAGGAGTGCTCCCCTCGGCCTGAGCCGGGGCCCAGGGACCTTGAACCCAATCCTATCTAAAACGAGTACTGAAACCCTTTACAGAATAAATATTTTTAAACTGCTGTTGGTTTCGCAGCTTAAAAATATAACCGTGGAATAAGTTTAGACTCTGATTCCTATTTGCTGAATTCCTTATCAAAAGTTGAAGTAAAGTTTCTGAAATAAAATCACTAACAAAATATAACAAATTAGGTACTAAACAATAAACAACCAAGGCTGCAGGGCAAAGACCTCTACTTATAATTACATTGAGAAGAATCGAGCGAATCACCACGCTAGCTCGCTGCGTGTTGGCGATTTTAATCATGCATCCTCATTATTCACATTCCTATCCCTGTATAACATAGTAACGTTAAGTATCCAGTATGGGAAATTCTGTAAAACAATGCGATTCGCATAAAATTGATTTAACAAGAATCCATCCATCTAATAAGTCACGGTCACATTCCTAATTTAACCCTTAAAAGCGGTGGATACATAAATAAGTACCTACAAAAAAAACGTATACATACTTATATCTAATCTATCACGATATTCTCTATATTTATACGTAAAAGGTCAGGCTATATTAGGATTTTTATCGATGTTCTTTTTCAACATAGCCCTTACACAAGGGTTTTCTCCTGTATCGCAGATGCGTGTATAAATACGCAAAGTACAAATATTCAGACCGAAATAATTTTGTCCTGAGCGAAAATCGAACCTGCAACACCAAGGGCAGAAGGTTACGCCAATCGTGTCGTTTTTTCGTAAACCGGCCCCAACTCATTTTGGGAACTCGTAATTTTTTTTAATCTTAAATTATTGATGAGTTGTAAAACACCAAAAAATCGTTTTTTAATAAACGCACACAAGAATAAATAAATAAATTAGCCTGTAACTGTCCCACTGCAGGATAAAGGCCACTTCTCATACAAAGAAGGATCGAGCATTCAATCTCAAACAATCTCAATTAAAAACAAGCATATTAGTAAAAATTGTGTACAATTTTTTTTTATTCTAATGTAAATTGCATTTTCAATTTTTCAACGAAAAACTGAAATAACGGCCGAAAAGTATTGCACCGGTTGTCTAGTATTAAAATATTCAGTTGGTATTTAAATAATAAAGAAGTTCTCGAAATAGAGACGATGTTAGTCTCTGAAAAAGCGATTTAGTGCTCTAAACTAATGCTAGAGCTTTATTTTCTTTTCGACTACGGCAGAAGAAATTAAGGTCTATGATGTACGATAGCAGCTCAAAAATTACCGTGCCATAATTAATAAAATATAATATACATCAAAGCCTTTTTCGTTAAATAAAAAAAAATCAGACCTCATAGATTAATTCCTGATATTTCGAGAATAGAAACGAACTCCTTAATATTAGTACATAATATTAGTGTTACTTAATATTAGTCCATATTATATGTAATTAAAATCCTTAATTCACGCCTTTTTTCCATGAGGGTAGGCAGAAACTACAGAACGCCAGCTGCTACGGTTCCAACATACTCCTTTTGCCTCGTCTACATTCATATATCTAGTCATACATACGCGCCGATAAATTAATTAATTATATATACCTCCATATATTATAATAATTATTATTCAGTAGCTGTACTATGACGAGTTAAAGCTATCATCCTCTGCGAATGAGCTAGCAAGCATAAAATATGCATGCATCGTTCGGAGCCCGCGCACGAGATTTTTTTTTGTCTTGGTCCAAAAATATGCCAACAAAGTCACATTCAAACGCTGTCCAATAGTAGCTATTACGTATTCTATGCATATACCTCAGGGGGAAACTCCATGACAGTTTCATGCATATTTAAACACCATTGTATTTGTATTGAACTGGCCATATTTCATACAAAGTTGTAGTGGCCGTAGAATAATGTTACACGCGTTAGTCATCGACGAGTTTTATGTCGGATTAGATAAAGAAAAATCGATATACCTATCGCGTCATTTCCGTCACAACTTATCAAAATGGTATGTTGTCAACCTAGATCGGCTATGGCATTAAAATGTTCTGACAGCATTGGGTCTCTACCTACATAGTTGTAGGTATTGTAAGAATTGAAGAACTCAGAGATATATACAAAACCGGAGCTCCTTTGTACTTTATTATATTCCTTACCATAGCGTGGAGATGGATTTTAAATGTTAACATACAATACTAGTACCTACTTCCTCATCTCCTCTCGCTATGTTAGCTCAGATTTCACAAGATGTTCCCCCATTATCTGTTGTCAAAGTAAGGCACTTAGATATGAAATGTATTGTTGACGAGTGTGTCGGCACGCGGCGGGCGATATACGGTCCGAGACCGGGGTAGCGCCCCTCTCCACTATCGATCGGCGCTCGACGCCCGGCGAGTATCGACCCACTACCACCCACCACCCATACCCCTTTCTCATGCGAATCTCAACCTTATCCCTTAAAGCTAACGCCAAAATTTCCGTCTCAAAATCCACAAAAAGAAAACGTTCTACGTGCACCAAATTTGAACCTTAATAGAGACGTTTTGTGAACTATTACTGTATGAGATGTTTTATTTCCCTTTGGCCAGTTAAGTCAATGAATTATCTGCTTTAACACGATAGTTATAAGGTCGTTCGCTTTGTTTGATGCGCAGTACGACCGTTGGCAATGCAGGAATTGGCTACGCATGTCCGCGGACGTTTTGTTTTTATGACGCTCCCTGTAATTTACTTACATGAAAATCTGTTCGTGGCAGTCTATAGATTGGAATCGTTTCCCCGGGAGGCTTTTGAATAGAATTATAAAGTAAGATTTCATAGCGCGTAGCTGTGATGGAGGTTGATGTCCAATTAAGTATGTATGACGTTATTACAATGTAACAGTTGTATGTTACAGTTGTTACATTGTTGTTAAGTGTAACGTTAGCTTTGCATTTGATGATAAATATGGCTAACCCTTATTTATCTGCCAATGATTTCAGTGTGCAACTGTGCACTGTGTACACCAAATGCATTAACGCACGCATCGCATCCAAGGTCGAAGGTGGCTTCGTCACCCGAGCTCGGGGGTACCGTTAACCCTGACCTAGCGCGGGAGGTGAAGGATATTCCTACTATGGCCTCCCTCCGCCCCGCGGGGGACCGCACGACCTACCCTGAACACCACTTGCACTGAAACGGTGGAAGCCTTTCCCTCGTCATATCACATGGTTTTCCTAATAACTGAAACAGATTATCTGAATACGCAACTTCATTACGCCTGTCAAGTTTAAACTTTGTAGTAAGAAACACGAAACTACAAAATTATGAAGCTTCCAAGCGTAAGCCAGCCAAATTCGATTGATAAACACATTAACTTGTCGGCTTATAGAGAACCAGTAGAAAAAAATACAATCTTTTATCTTTTTAATTAGTTTATTTCTATAAATAGGCGTATATAATTATAATATATAGTTAAATATTTTATAGTGATTAGTGAGTAATTATAGCCCGACCTTATACTATATTATACTTACACTACATTTATTCGAATAATGTGCTAACTGTATAGGTATATCTTATTTATATAGATTCATCAATACTAATCGTGATACTAATGCAACTTCAATCACTAATATGAAAGATCGTAATAATGATAAGATAAAACTCCTTGAGAGTGAGTATAAACTTTTAATGTAATACCAATTGTCTTCTTAAATAGTGCAAGAAATACAAACTAAAACGCTAGGCTAACTTTTACAACGTTGAATCTTTCACCTCATCCTCCGTCCCTCTTTTTTTCGAGGAGAAATCTCCATGGAAACCCCATGGAGGGTGGATAAAACCCCACAGTGGAATAGTACGGTCCCTGTTTTAGAAATAAGCAGTTAAGCCTGTAAACAATCAAGTACCAAGTACCGAGCGAATTGCAATTCATTAGATATTTAAGTTGAACTATCACATATCAGACACAGTAATAACTATTCATTTAAAAAAATTAAAATCCCGCGATACAATTAGGTAAACCTAAATTTTTTTTAGATAAAACATTCTCGATCAAGTCACCATTCAAATAAAAAAAAACTACTTAAATAAAAATCGATCCATTCGTTTAGAGCTATATTAGAGCTATTTATGTCACAGACAGACACACACAGACATACAGATAAACATACACATAGTTACGTCAAACTTATACACACCTTTCTTGTGTCGGGGGTTAATAGGTAATAGAAATCGAATGGTTTCTTGGCTGATGGACCTAATGCGAGTCTAAGGCCGTGCGCGAACTTGTAGTTGAATCAAAATCAATGGTTTAGATTCTAAACAAAATAATGCAATCAGGTTCTAAACTTTAGAACCTGATTGCCTTATTTTCACACAAACGACAAAATGTTGCTATTTTTTGCATACTCGCGATTCTACCCATACGGTAAAAAAAGTTGCATTCGATATATCTGCAAAAAACACGGGCAAAATGATTAAAACGAAAAGTGTGGAGAAATAGCCTATTCAGTGCTTTAAAGGCACATACTTGGCATACATATTTAAGTAGCTGCGGCAGAGACAGACCTAGACGGTCGGTTAATTCGTTCGACGCAAAGTTTAGGTACGATGCAGTCGTGCGTCCATGGTAGCTGAAAAATTGATCGTCCCTAATTGAACCGTGGACGAGGGATGGACACAGTGGCGTCGTCTTTTGTTTAGGTTTTTTAAAATGCAAATAGTAAGTTAATGGTATATTAAGTTAAAGGTACCTACTTAATATGATAGAGAATTGGTGGCCTCGTTGGTCTAATGGTAGCAAGCACGACTGCTGAGCACGAGGTCCTGGGTTCGGTCCCCGGGTCGGGCAGTGTTATTGGGTTTTTCCATTGGGAAATTCTCAGTAGCAGCACGTAGTCTGGAATTGTGCCCGGCTAATGGCAATAGGCTCGCCCCCTATTACTTGGGACTTATAACATAGCCGGCGGAACGTGGGTGCACTGCACACCTTTGCCTACCCCCACTGCGCAATACAGAAAAGAATTCTGTATCATCATCATCAGCCGAAAAGCGTCCGCTGTTGAACAAAGGCCTAAAGAAAATTCTTATGGATGAAAAATGTTGAAAAATCTAATTAAAATCGAATCGAATATGCTGGAGCTGATATTTGCGAATACCGGTAAACCCAATGATCTAGTTCATTGGTTTCTCTCTTTAGGTTGCTTATTTTCTTAATAACGAAGCCTTATTTTAAAGTCACACGGCATAATGCACCGACAAACTCTCATCTCAGACCTCTCCGGTTAAAAATAAACGTCATTAGCTCGAAGGAAAACATACTAAGTTGTACTTTGTTCCTAACAACGCAAAACAATCTATCTATATTATCATAGTGATTTAACGAAGCTATTTATGACTTGGCATCAAACTTATTTATTACTTACTTATGTATTTGAGTTGGTAACGGTAATTTAATGCTGAAAAAAATCATTGAAGGGTCACAGTTTATTGTATTTCACTTATTTATTGTGTGGTATTTAAGTTGGTTTCATCATTATCAACCTGTATTAGTCCACTGCTGAACTTAGGCCTCTCCTAATGCGCGCTGGATAGGAGGTAATTGCCCATAATCGCCACGCTGAGCAAGCGGGTTGGCGATCACAGTAGCAGATGATTGCTGTTACACAGGAGGATGCCGTTGCCCATCTTACGCATCTTTCCCTTTGTCGCTTCTTACAACAACCGTAGGACGAGTAGGAGTGGTTTTATACTTGGGCCGAAAATCACACGGCTTGGCTAACTTTGGCTAGGTTGGTTTACAGTTAGATAATAAATAATATATTCAACTTTGGCCTGTTTCACATTTCATTAACTACTAGGTTTACCACCAGTAAGCGGTGAAACAAGGCCCTCATTCCTGCTCCGAGATGATTGTCCGATTAATTTATTAGTTCGATGCATACCAGTAAGCGGTGAAACAGGGCCCTAGTCTAGGGCTCCTAGACTCTCATTCCTGCTCCAAAATCGAATGATTGTCCGATTAATTTATAAGTTCGAACCTGTAAGCGGTGAAACAGGGCCCTAGACTTTCATTCCTGCTCCAAAATTAAATGATTGTCCGATTAATTTATTAGTTGCAGAGTTAAAATAATTTTGTAATATGTAGGCGATAAGATTAAGGCACTGTTTTGCAAATTTCCAAGTGCACAACAATACACGAAATGCAAAACAATGAAAAACAACAATAAAATTTGAATGCCAGGAATATAACGTTAAGTAGGTACTCATTCAAAGTTGTAGCTGAAGAGTCAGATGTAATTCAAGGCAACGTTTTGAATTTTAAATAAACATATTATATTTTAGGGCTTTCGTACCAGGCCTAATATTAAAGAATATTAACTATGTAATACTAAGCTAGTCCATGCTGTCTAAAAGTACAAAAAAGAAATTATGGTTGTGAATAAAAAAGCTTTGTATAAGCGTATACTCAGATGATAATAGGGTTTGGTATAAGGTCGTTTATGTTTGGTGCAACTACACACATCGCACGTTTAGAAATTTATTTTATAATAATAATTATCAATCATTTTATTTTAATTTAGTAACTACCTTTCATGTTTGTTATTTTCATTTTTTATTCTTTAACTTTCAGTTTGTATTTCTTACCTTTTTTTGTTCTGTATTTGTTGTACTAAATTAACTATTTATCTATCTTTTATCCACATAATCGGAAGTGTCGAGTTCTTCTCCGTTTCTTCTCGATGTCTAAATATGTCTATATAATTTTAACTAACGTTAACTAAACAATCATAAATTTCAAAGTTATTCGTATAAAAAACCACAAGTAGACCAGTGTTTTAAAAAGTACAGTCCTGTATGTACATACCTACTACGTTTTCAAATGAAACGTAAAAAAGTTCAGAACTAAGGTCAGAATTTTGGTGTGAAAGCATCCGGATTTTCGGCTCATTATTCGGTTTTTGCACTTACGGCCCCAGACAGTTTCCGCGTTCCTACCCAGGTGCGTCCCGAGGAAAGTGTATACGATCGATGAGACTTGCAAGCTCGCCAGCGGTTAACTTGCACTTACCACTTAGTGCATAGTGACGACGGAGGGCGCCCGCCTCGAGACCGCGTACCGCGTTCCGCCGCCCTTGGGTTTTCCCGACCACTTCTTAAAAGTATGCGAGCCTGGTACTTTGTTCCGACATGTTTTTCGGAACCGGATGGATATTTTTAGATTTTTTTATTCAGTGTGGTACTGTGGTGTTTTATTGACTGTAACGTGCGATTAGAATGCGCCTGAGTTCCTACTACAATCAGCTATGGGATCTTGGAGTAAGAACTTTTTATTTATTGTATTTTATTTGATAAGATATGATTATTTTTTTCGATCGTTCGATTAGCGTGTGGTTGTACTATTTGTACGATAACGATTGTTTATTAAGGTGAAGCAGTCACTGTTCATAGTATTTAGAACATTTAATCATGTTAATTAACTAATTGAAAAAACATAACATACCTAAGTCATAACATATTACTCCTGTACAAGTAATTAATTTAATAATAATAATAAGATAGCAATAAAATATTTTGTTCTGAGTTCATTGTAAAATTTTAAAACTATTTTTAAATTGTTATAATTTTAAATTGTTGTTATAATACGTAAATAATAATTCATTATAGCAATAGAACAATTTGCTTAATAATAAATTTCATAATTATGTTCTTTAAATATTAGGCAAACACAGTAGTTTAGTGCCATTACCTCTTCTATTTATTTATAAATCGATTTTTATTTAGGTAGTAGCTATTATTATTATTAGCATAGCACTGATAGCCAAGTGGTATGACCGTCGACTGAGAAGTCAGTGGTCTCGAGTTCGATCCCAAGGCGCGCACCTCTGACTTTTTGTAAGTTATGTGCGATTATAAATTAATTATCAGTTGCTAAAACGGTGAGGGAAAACATCGTGATGAAACCAGCACCACACCTGAGAGATTTTTCAAGGGCCATGTCAGAGGCCTACGGGCGGTTTAAACTCTGACACCAGGTTGTTCATCAACCATACGATAAGAAGAAGAAGTAGCTATTAACGAGATTTATAGTTATCAATAAAAAAATTATAAAAAAGGTAATAAAATCCGTAACTGCGGAAATACTGCCCATGACTTTCATAAGTTACTAAGCTGCGACGTAATATTAAATACATACACATAACATTACTTTTCATCTCCGTTTCTTTCAAAGTTTATCACCCTATACCAACTTCATGCAAACCCTCCGTTTACGTGAGTTTGTTTTTAATCAGTGCATGAGTGATAAGGCCCCCGAGGCCTCCCCTGCCCCTATCGAAGTTTTCTCCCTTACCTTTAGGGGACGTCATGGCACTCATAACCGTCAAACAATAGCAAACGTTGAATTACTATACATTTTTATAGATATAGTGTAGGAGGTAGTGAATCAATATGGTAGTGTATATTTTGACTTGTGTAGCGTAGCTTCCGTGAAAATTTTCCGCAAGTTTTTTTTTCGGTTGTTTAGTAAGCTCTAACATTCTTTATATTAACCCTCTAATTGTACTCTACAGTTCTAGTATACTTTATATTCTATTTATTTTTTTGTATTGTATAGTTTATTCTGTGCCTAATTTATTTACACATTTTAAACATTAAACATATTTTACTTTAGTATCGAATAAAATATAATGTACTTAATATACTTGTTAATATACTTGTAAGTGTAGGTATTTGAACATTTCTGTAGATAGCTCATAGAATTTAAAGGCCATTCAGAAAAAATAATTTCACATGGACAAAGTCGCACGCGGGAAATTAATTTTATATAAACATCTTAAACATGTACATATTTTGTTTGATTTTTGATTTAGAACTAGTTTACCGCAAAGATTAAAAAAAAACAGAGCATGTACCTACGAACGTGTTCCATAAACAGTCCGACACAGTCTGCACCTTAATTCTTTAAAATTATCTAACACAGATAAGTAGATGATTCACAGTTACACCATTTATTGTCCTTAAATTTTTTAATACACAAAATTTCCACTCGGAAAATTTCATATACATTATAAGTATGACCTAGCTCTAAGACAAAATAGAGTCTATTCCAAATAGTAACTGGAGCCATAATTGAACCACACCTTGTGCTTCTCATTAATTGGTCTATTTCGCTTTTTTTTTTAATCATTTACTTTTATTTACTTTTTCATTTTTTATTTTGTGTTCTTTGTATTAATAAATTATTATTTTATTCTATTTATTTATTTAGTCTTTAAAGATATGAAGGCTAGCGTTATATAACGTTCTTGATTACTTAATAACCAGACACTAAAAATGCACAATTTTTGTTGCGTACAAAGATGATTTTGCTAAAACGGGACCAAACCCCAGATTATTACTTAATTACCTACCTAATTTTATTATCTTTGTTTATTACTGATAAGATAAAATACGCAAAAATTATATCGGATTTCTGAGTAATTAATTAGGTATGTAGGTTATTACGAATCGATATAAATAATACGTGAAAGTAGGAGACTGTTGCATAGTAACGAGAAAAAAAAACATTTGGCGGAATTTAAGTGATTATCTTTTGACCTAGAAGTTCTGTTTATAAAAAAATATACAACCTAAAAGCATATTTCATATGGTTTCAAATTTATTGATAGATACCATATTGCCTTTGGTTCGAACCTCAGATCTCTGACTTGCCAGTCAAACGGTCATACCACTAGGCTGTCACTGCTATATAAAAAAATACTACTTAAATAAATTTACGATCGTAATTTTAAACCAGAATCCAATTTTTTCATCAATTTAAAAACCGTAGGTACTAATCTTAAAATAATCTTTAAAATAACTTGATTCTTTTATATTTCTAGAACACAATCTAAGAAACCTATATCATAGTTTATTTCTAGGTTTAAGTATTTATAAATAATTAGTTATTATTATTGAGCCCAACCTTGTATCCAAATATCTTTTATTAATAAATAGGTTATATGTAAGATATCAACTTCATATTTTTAATTCATTATGCAACAATGCAGATTTAAAAAAAACGACTTGCATAACAGGTAGCGTGGATAATTACAGGTATAATCTATACATGCATATAAAAATGAATTGGTGTTTGTTAGACTCGCTAAAACTCGAGAACGGCTGAGCCAATTTGGCTAATTTTAGTTTTGAAATAACTAATGTGGAAGTCCAAGGAAAGTTGATATGGTTAGAAAATATGGAAACGGCTAGGAAAATAGTAAAAACAACAATTTTATTTTCCGATACAAACTGTTTCTCTGAAGATCAGCTAGTTACTAATATTATTACTACTATTTCTGTATATTGAACAACTTAATAATTCTTTGAAGCATTAAAATCTTTTACCCACAGAATCATTTCCTCATCTTGGTCGCACCCGAGGTCATTGAACTGCACGCGCACCGAATTTAGGCAATTAAACATAGGGTGTGCAAACATCGTGTTATGGAATGAAAGTCGGTGGGATTTAGGGGGCCGTTCTCACTTTCTGCGGGGTGAATGCACTGGCGGGGGAGGCCACCCTAACGCGACCCTCCGTCGGCCCTCCAGCCGCATCAAAGACACTCAATGAATGCGGTGTAATTCCAACTAGACGCTGGAAATTGATTAATATTTGCTGTATCAGATTCTTACGATCCGCGGCTGACTTGCATTTCGCAATTTTATTGGAAATCTTTAAAAAAAAAACATAGGCATTTCTTTTTTTTTTTTTCTTCTTTTCTGATATAGTTTGACAATTATTTGAATAGTTTAATTGAATATGCTTTTTTCTCGTTTACAGGATGGGACAGTAAACATGGACAAAATGACGGAAGCTCAAAAAACTGCTTACTTAGAGGCGCATGTTGCTGTACAACAACATATGGCACAAGCGGCAGCCGCTGCAAGACGTGAACAACAGCAACAACAGCAACAGCAACAACAACAGCAGCAGCAGCAGCAACAACAACAACAGCAGCAACAACAACAACAGCAGCAGCAGCAGCAGCAACAACAACAGCAGCAGCAACAGCAGCAGCAGCAGCAGCAACAACAACAACAACAGCAGCAGCAACAGCAGCAGCAACAACAGCAGCAGCAACAACAACAGCAGCAGCAGCAGCAACAACAACAGCAGCAACATCAACAACAACAAAATAATAATAACAACAACTCAAGACATCATCAAGATATGCAGGTTAATTTTATTTCTATTCAAATCTAAGTTATCATACTCAAACTGTAATAATTTTACGAAATTATTTATTTGCAGAAATCCCAAATAATATTCCCGCAGCAAAATCAGAACGGAAATGCTCATCAGGGCCATCCTTCACCTCCAACTGTTAGTTCTACGCAACATCACTATGCTACGATCAATTCTCCTATCAAAGTACCGCAAGTGAGCTCGAGTACTGGAGGACCAGACAGCACGTTTACAGTTCCTGATGACGTAGGGATGGGATTTGAAGGAGGCGTTCGAGTTTTACAAAGTCTTGGCAATTGGTGAGTTACAAAATCTTTCTAAATACAAAATGTTGCTAAACATAAGTAATTACTCAACAAATATCAGTTACATTACATAATACATTCTATTGATCGCTTTTTTGTTGTTTCATATACTCATTTGTTTGAATACCCAAAAATATAATATCCCTATCATTTTTTTGACTTTGACAGAGTCGAATATGAAGGGTTATTATGTTTTTTTTTATTAAAATAGTTCATTTGATTTCGCCAGGTCACCTGAAGTTGCGCATAATATACCGCGACCGAATTTAATACCTTTTACGGAACCATACGCTGAAGGGGGTTCAATGCACCCAGGGACAAGATTAAAAGCATTACAAACTACTGCTATTAGAAAACATCCCGCTATAAAACCTACCAGTTCTACAAGTGAAGGTAAGATAGGTTTTTCATAACTAACTTGGCTATAATCAAAACAACATAAGACATCAATTTTGATAAACTAATATGTAGGTAAGATTTTTCCAAAGATTTCTATGAAACTATTTTGGCCGCATAGTAGGAACTATTACCAAAACGAGATAACAGTTCCTACACATCGACCAAAATTATTGTATGGATTCTAAAGCCTCGATAAAAAAAATTAAAATATATAATACGTTGACTAAACATAAACTATAATTACCTTACGGAATATCTTAGTGATTTCTCGTTAAATCGATAGCTCTTGATACTTTCATCGATCCAGAATGAGATTAATGTATTTTTTTTTTAAGCATGTAATGTGACCATCGTCATGGGCAGAAATAATTAAACCTCATCAATCTTCATCAATTAGTAATCGAATAAAAATTGAAGATTTTTAAAAGTTGAATTACCTTGTTTCAGGAAGCAAAGCATTCGAGTGTACAGTATGTGGAAAGGGCTTAGCTCGCAAAGATAAGTTAACGATACATATGAGAATTCATACAGGTAAGTTGGAAACCAGCAGTGTTAACTAATATGAACCTTAAAATAGTAGCACTAAGAACGATAATAATAGTTACCGCTGAAGTTCTCTCGACCCTACTATTATCTTGTTTCGATATATAAATAAATAATAGATAATAAATATATAATAACTTAACATGATTATGAAAAAGCAAAATATCTTAATATCTTTATCGATAATCTTGAATTTTTATCGTGTCTATCTTATCAGGTTAAAAGAAATTAATAATATAATACAAATATAACTCTTATAAAACCGATTATCATACAAGTCAATCATGGCCTCTTCAAATTTGATGATGCAGAATTTATGTATTTTTTTTTGTAGAGAATATACAGGCTGATTGGTGAGACACTAACAATACTGAAGGAGGGTACTCGGTACTCTATTCTCGTTATATTTACACTTTACAAAGATGTTTTTTGTATTTTTTTTATATATTTAGACACATTTTTTTCTTATTAAATAATTTCAATTTACAATTTATTTACAGTTACCGTTACCGTTACCGTCGGTAACTAGAGGGCAGCTGGCTCCACAGCACGTGCTTGGCCACTTCATCGACTTAACATTATTAGCGACGCGTCTTAGCGAAAAATTATCCACACTTAAATTATCAATATATTTTTTATGATGTAAATATAACGAGAATAGGGAACTGAGTACCCTCCTTCAGTATTTTTAGTGTCTCACCAGTCAGCCTGTATAATATCTGTGTCAAAAGTAAAACGTTCTTTTGTTTCGACAGGAGAAAAGCCGTACGTTTGTGAAGTTTGTAATAAAGCTTTCGCGCGTAGAGACAAACTAGTGCTACATATGAACAAACTGAAACACATAACACCATCGAACATAGCGCCTTTAGGTAAAAGAACCATCACAATACCACGTGAGTATGCTTCGTAATGGTAATGATAGATGATCATTTACATATCTTATCACTACCGTTGTGAGGTCTCGAACGGTAGTGAGTGAAAACTGTGAGCTTGAATAATAAATAAATTATAATAAAAAAAAAATTTAACCACAAAAACTGTTGCTGCTATTATTTTTTTAAATGTATGTGTTGCAAACAAAGTGGCCCTCACGGGCCACACCCCTAAAGATTCTGTAATTTCTTCAGCATTAAAACTAGACGACGTGAAACCTCAACTAACAAAGCAAGAGGACACAAAGCCAAGTCAGGCGGAGATTGCAGCCGCAGCGGCAGTGGCAGCACAACAGCAACAACAACAACAACAACAGCAGCAGCAGCAGCAGCAACAACAACAGCAACAACAACAACAGCAGCAGCAACAACAGCAACACTCACATCAGCAGCCGATCCAGGTGTGCCAGGTACCTGGACACAACTTTACGGTAAATTTTACTGAGAATACAAGGCATGGTTTATAAGTGTCGTATTCGTAGATGTGGTAGCATGGATTCAGTTCTTTGTTGAAAGTTTATATTATTTTAAAGTGTTTAAGTTAATAAAATACAAAAACAAAATTATATTTTGCTTCTTCTTTTCTGTGTTTTCCAATTTATTTTCCAATGTGGTATTTTTATTTTTCTACGCCTTGGATGTTGTCATTTTTATATTTTATCGTCGTCAATTTTCGTAACTTACATAAAAAGAGTTCTAATACGGTAGGTTTCCCCAAAATAAAACATCTAAAACTCTTTATCTCCTTTCAGAATACCAACTTAGTACATACGAGTGCAGCAACAGCCGCTGTAGCAGCAGCAACTGCAGGCATGGTAGTGTCCTGGTCGTGTGAGCTGTGTGGCAGACTGTTTGCAACCAGGGATGAATGGAGTGCCCACGCTAAATCACATCTACCTGATACAAAGCTCTTACAAGATAAAATGCAGCAGGCAACGCAACATCAGGTAAAATACATTTTTAACAATATTTCTTTATAATATTAAGTGAATATTTATTTATTTATTTCTCATCAATAAAAGAGGCAAAAACATAGTACATGTATCACTTGAAATAGAGACTGGTATCTGAACCAGTCTTACCAAGTCATTACAAATGAACAAATGGTTATTAACAAATTTTATAATACGTTACATTTAAGAAAATAAAAGAATATAAGAAAAAAAATGTTGGAGAAATGCACAAAGTATACTTTTGTCCAATATTAAATAAATAACTAAACGGCTTTACGCACGGAAGGTTTTACCGTTTAAAACGCTCATAAAACAAGATACAGATATATCAATCTACACGCACCGCACACGCACCCTCGATTTCAGAAATCCCCGACTAGTTTCGGACTTCTCGGCTAGTTTCAGCTCTTGAAACTTTTGAAAAGTTTGAGTCCGAAACTATTTGGGCATTCCCGAAATCAATCCGTGAGTAAAGCCATTTAGTATTTCATAATATTACATTAGCATGACTAACAAAAGTGATTATTCCAAAATATTTTATTAGTCAAAGGCTGCATTTTTTACTATTTTACAACCATTATTTTACTTTATCCTCAGCAACAAGAAAAGGTGCACTTATCGAATCAAGAAAAACTACAACTCCTACATCATCATAATCAGAATCAACAGATATTAAACGGTCACGGCATTGCGACAGCGTCGGTATCAACAGCCACTGTCGTCAACGAAGGAGGAGGCGGGGGAGGTGGAGGGGCATACTTCACGCATGGGCACACACATTATGCCCCAGAGAGACAGCACACACATGCGCACCATTTGTGTCTCATGTGCAGGCAAGAGTTCGCTGGTAAAGCGGAGTTTATGTTCCATGTGAGAGGGCACTTTGAAGGGAAAGTGAGTGACATCGCAGCCGCTGATGTGTTAGCCCGTTCTTTAGTTGACAATTCCGGACTGTGTACCTGAGCCCCGCCAACGCCCCTCAGCGCATTTCATTCGGATGCCTGTAATAAGGGCATCTTCCAAGACGATACCATCATGTTGAAATTTTAAAACACTAATTGCGAAGAATTAGTTTTCAAGTGGGGTACATTAAGACAATTAAGGTCAATATTGATAAGGTTCGTAATAAAGTGGTTATTTAACATTTTTATTTGCAGTCTACGATATGACATCAGGTATTTAATGAATACTTTACATTTTTATTCATTCGTATACTGAGTACTTAATGAAGGAAAATTTAATTCAGTTATTATGAAACGGTGAAAATCTGTTTATAAATTAATTTATTATTTTTAATTTATCAACTTATTTTAAGTGTAACAAATTAAATTTTATATTTTTTTAGCAAATGGCCGAAATACAAACTTTTTATAATATTTTATATAAAGCTTTGTTATTCTCGTCAACAATAATGCAACCATTTTTAAACGCAAAGGCTATCTTGGTCTTATGCATGAAACTATTTTCCTGGTTATAGACTTACTGTCGCACTCAGAGACATCAAACGACTGTAATGATAATTAAACTCTGACAAAATCCAAAAGTAAAATGTAGGTAATATACAAAAGTAACGATTTATGCTATACTAGCTGTTCCCCGCGACTTTGTCCGCGATAAATTAAATTTTCCCGTAAACACACGTTTATAAAGCAGCCATATTGCCTGTTTTTTTTTCTTACTTGAATCACAGATATTGTTATTTTTTACTGAAAACTGAACTTTTTTTTCAGAATAAAAAATAACCTATAGCACTCAGGGATAAAGTAGCTTCCTATTGGTGAAAGAATTTTTAGGATCGGATCAGTAGTTCCAGAGATTACCCCTAACATACATACATTATTACATACTTTATCTCTTTATAATATTAGTATAGATTAACGTCTCTGAGTGCGGCAGTTAATCTATTACCAGGAAAATAGTTTCATGGCATCCTTATTTTTAAATAATTTTGTTCCTCATCCATTGTATATTTTTACGTTTGTGCTTCGAAAGAATTGTTTTCATATAAATAATTATTGGCTTATCTGTATTTTTTTTACAACATAATTATCCGACACCAAAATACATTAATTACATTTTATATACATACATGTTTGTATACAACGAATATTTTATTTTCGTGTGGTTGCATCATTTGATATAAGGTATTTCTTGTTTAATGCAAAATATACGGGTTGCAAAGATGTTTTAAAGCAAAACCAAACCTAGTAAAATATTTAATAAACTCATATATACATTTTACATTAGTCATTGTTGTATATTTAGATGAATGAAGTATCATCGACAGAACTAAAAATGAAGAAGTTTGTTTTCTTAGTTGACTTATGGCCTTTAACTATAAATTACGTGTATGTCATGAACTTATGATCATGTGGCTGTAGCCGGAAAATGGTCGAGTAGGTACCTACATGAAAATTACCCTGAATCTTATTTAGGAGATCGCTTAATTGACGTAGGGTTAATATTTAGTTATGCGTAAATATTAACCCTAAATAGGCATTCAAGGCAAGTTATACAAGACATAAATTAAAAAGTTTTGATCTTAGTCACACTAATGACATTAGGTATAGTAAGAAATCCTCCTTATCATTCTATCCTTCATGAAATTTACCCAAAAGAGGTTTTATGCAACGTATGGATCAAAAGCTTCTTGAAATATTTAAAAAGAAATACCTTATATATTAAACATTAGACCATTTAAGTTTCATACTAAATGCGTTACATACCTGCAGTTCTAGTTTTGATGTAAATTGTTAATATACTACTTAAATTATTAGTAATAAATAAGTAGTTTTATAAAGATTTAAGACATATTTATACATATAATATTAGTTCTGCTAGATCATATTGGAATACTGTGTATATTGGGTGATAAATAAATTAAGAAAAAATAATGTTAAATAGAATCCGATAACGTCGCTTTATTTAATTTTACATTAGGAATTAAGAAATTTGTAAAAATAAAATGGGGATGAGTGATTCTAGTCATTTGAATCTAGTCAGTGGTATAAGAACCATGGTATAATAATAATCTCTACCCGTGACAATTAGGTTCTTGATCGTCCAAAGACTACGTCATTGACTGTGATAAGACCAAAACTAAGTATATTGCAAATGTCAATAGTTGACAACGACATAGTGGAGAGAGAATACCAGGGTCAGAATACCTATTATTATACTATGGTTGGAACCTAGTATTTTGATTCTAGTCTATAAAATAAGTTTGTGAATAAAGTATTTTTGTATCAACCACGTATAGTCGAAGCGCTTACCGTATATCCTTAGCACGGAGTGTGTACCTAATTAGATAATATAGTCGCTTGATACTATGCCAATATCTAAAACTGCGATGTTGTAGATTAAACTAGTATAATAATTAGGATTAAATCGTTGTAATAGACTACTTTCAGCAAATTTTTATCAACGTTTACAATAATAAGTTAGTACTTATAACCTTTTGGATGGACAACAATTTAAAAAGTGAAAAAGAAAAAGTAAAGGGACCTAAAATAAATAATATCATTATTTAAAATCAGTTGAAAGTAGACTACCTAATTAATTAACATAAGTATATATATTTTAGTAGGAGTAATGTCTTAATATATCGCAAAAACTTCATAAGTAAAGTACGTCACATGGATTTCTAAGTCTGTGAAGTTAGCTACGGGCAAGGTAACCATTTCGAAACTTGAAAAGTTTCGAAATTTGAAATTTCATAAAGCCGGACATTTTAGCAAGTCATCCGAATTTTACCGCGGTTCGATTTATGCACAAGCACGAGACACATAGTTTAGTTTATGCGGGAATATTATTTCTTTTTTATAAATTTAAAATTTCGATGATTCTCTATCTTACAAATTTTCTCCATAAAAGTAAGAAATCCGGACAAAACCAATGTCCGGACAAAATCTGGACGATAAACCAAAAATCTGACCAAATCTGGCCATTGGTAATCTTAGCTGTGGGTGGCATTTGCACGCTTATATGTTCCTTTGTGCGATTCAAATCCGTTTATACATGCATGATAACACGTAGAACACGGGCATTGTAATAGATCTCGCACGATCTCTCGAATCGCATGAGAACCATCAAATCATCTTGTAGCTAACTTCACGACTAAGAGATCTATGGAACGTACTGTACTCTAATGTCTCATTTTTTTGACACTTAGCTACAGTTTTAAAAAGAAATCATGTCTTTTAGTATTTACCATAAAATTTTTCGATACCTATCTTAATTTTGGATACTCTAAAGAGGACTGAAAATTGTGCTGTCAAACTTGAGCTCAAATTAGTCTGGTAACTGAAAATAAATTAAAGGGTTCTACGACAAGGTAAACTAAATTATCTGGATTAATTTATCAGTCTAATCTTTTAAAAAGTATTTCAAGCTCTTTATTAGAAAAAGTTATAGTGTATCTAAATTAATTCAGAGCGTGCGCAAGAGAATTGGCACCTATATCCGAATAATTTATTATATCTGTATGTATACTCAGAATAGAAAACAAACCAGAACCCGCGTTGAATCGTATTTCCTTGCCGCACACTGTGTCCATAAACAAAACAACAAATAAATGGAATCTCATTCTGTTTCTTAGTACCTAAGCCTGGCGGCATTTTTATAGGTGGAAACGACATACGACGATGACAAAAATTTGAATTAAGAATTTAAGATTTACAACGTGACAAACGTATAAAACGATGAGCTCAATAAAGTAGAATAACCGACAATTCGTGTAGTCCCTCTATTTTGGAGTGATTTATGGTGCTTCAGTTTTTTACGTGTGAAGGCTTCTGGTTTTTTCTATATTCTGAGATACTACTACAAAGACTACAATTCATACGATAGTGTCTCATCATCTTCCTGACATAATTTTAATTTCATTTAGGGTCATCGCATATTTTTCAATTTATCTCATTCCATTACAGTGCTTTCTCCCTTTACCAAATCGATATTTACAATCCATTTATCTTTCTATATGATAGTGTATTTATCGGACGGATGAGACGTTTTCTGTGACATTGATATTGCTATCATTGTTTACTGACATAATACCACCCCAATAAATTTTAGTGTTTTACAGTCGTAAAATTACCCATCAATTTCAATTGCAGAATTTTTATGTCTCTTACAAAACAAGAACGGAATTAGAAAAAAAAGGTGATTAGAACCATATTGTATGAATTGATAGCTATACTTTCGGTTTCGTTTGTCTAATTATCTAATATTCATCATTTATATTGAAAATTTCATAGTAACCTAGTATGTAGAGTATTTTTATATATCATGGAAAGTAGTACCTATTCTCTACCTATTATTTGGTTGGTTGGCTAGTATTTGGTAAAGTTGGTGTGATTGGTATGTTCAAATGTTATCGCGATGTTACGTCTCAATTATTTAACGTTTTTTAGCATTGTAGTCAAGTAGATCTGATATTACTTAATACTGTGCTACATTGATTGAATCAAAATTCGTCTATTGAAGGGAATACAGAAAAACACACATTATTTGCCGACGTATGACTATTAAATATGTACCTTTTTGCCTCATTTGTTGATACGGTATTTTTTTCTGAAAATGTGAATATTTCTTAAAACTTGTGAGAGGAGTGATTGTGATTGTTTTTTAAGGTCAAGTAGTTACTTAAATGACCAGATCTCCAGGAAGCTTGTCAATCGAGTTTATGATCTATTAAAACTGTTTAATCCTTCGTAACCTTGTTTTCTGTATTTCTTTCACGTGACGAATAATGCAGCTCTCGAATTGTATGACCAATTTTTGTAAATTCTTTACGAGAATTGGATTTAAATACCTACTCAATCTGTTTTACCCCTTCTGTTGGGTGTCCCCCTGCAGGAGTAAAACAGATTCAAAAGAATAATGATCTATTTTACAAACATTGGTCGTTCTATAAATGAGTTTTGAGATTAATAATTGTCCACAAACTGTCTAGAAAATTTCAAAAAGTATTTTGGAACCCTATTACATAAGGTTTAGACGTGTTGTGATAGAAATATTTCATAGTTTTGTATCTAATTCACGACAGTGCTGTGAACGTTACATTTGATTTGTCGCATCGAATGAACATTTTGATGTTTAAATGTAAGGGTTTGTGTGTGCTCCACATTCAGTTGACTGTAGTTTAATTATCAAGTTGTGTAGTAACCCAACTCAACAACTAGTTTGAACTTCAGACATCCCTGTCAATGGTCATACCATTAAGCTATTACGACACTAAATAATAATACAAATAAATACACTGGAATCCATAAAGAATACAAACAGAAAAAAAACTGAATGTGGAATAACCATAGAATGAATTTACCCCAAAAAGGGGTAAGTCAGAGCACGATGGAAGTTACAAATTTGAATAGAGATAGGCTTGTATGTAAAACTGCCACGAAAGTGCCAGATAGGTGGGACGATTATGCAATATTAATAGTTTTATATTATTTCTAATTTAATGTCACATTGAATGTAAAAATTGTACAGCTTGCTGAAATATTGCCTGAATCAGACTAGTTATAAGTTTAGAATTTAAAAAAAACCCTCAAACAGGAAGACGCAAATTAATTTACGCACTAATTAAGTGATGTGTTCTTGGCATTATTGTGTACAACAAACTCAAAAACAAAATACATTTACTGGTGCACTCATTGATAAGCGTTTTTCCGTTGAGGAGCAAGAATGATACAATTTTGTATTTAATGCGCTACTGTCAATACTGAATTTTGAAATCAATCTGTAATTTAAGTAGTTTATAAATATCATATTAAACAAATTGGCTTTCAAAATGATCTCAGAAATCTAGTCCTTAGTGAATAATGTAATAAACATTGGTATAAGTGCATAGTATTAAGATAATTAAATACCTACGCTTAATTAAATAGCTATAATATACACATTTTAATTGTCCTGGACTTCAATCATCTAGCATGCTTTTTGGATAGAATTTTACTTAGAATGTGATACGAAATGATCTGTTTCTACCAGTGGTGAAGAGTAAGTTTTGTGAGGGGTAAATCAGAGCCAAACCGGAAAAAACTAATAGCACAGTCAATGGCATAGACACTTCTGACTATGGCATTTTTAGGAATCGAGTTTTATAAAACCTTCGCCACTGGTTTCTACCCACAATAGCAATTCTAAATAATACACAGGAGACTGAAGCTGAGTTTCATAATTTTTTGACGTTTTATGTTACATAAAGTCATTTCTAACGCTGTCAAAAATTCACATAGAATTTTTTCTTAAGAAACAAAAGTGGTAGTTAACAAGTCCATTGCTGTACCTAATATTATAATCCAGAAATACATATTTAACTCATTTTAGCTTAAAATTATTCCTGTAAATATCAATAGACTTACTGTCTCCATTTCTTTATACAATAATATCAGATTAGAACACCTAATTAATTATTATCAATGTAAAACTGTATTTATTACATGTTGATTACAATAATACAAGATAATTATAATATCTAATTGCCTTAGCTAGCTAACTAGTTAATACAATAATTATCTTACAATTCTAATTGCCTTTGCTTACATTGTGACTGACTGAAACCAATGTTCATGTTAAAAAGCCTATAGTACCTAGTATTTATAGTGGGTACCTAGTATTTACCAGTAAAACTGACAGTAAAGACCCGAAATTCCGGATTCATCGTTTCTTACCATTTTTGAACTTTTCCATAATTCAACTGCCTTTTCATTTTCAGGTTTTAAAGTAGATTCTTTTAAATAATTCCAATTAACGTAATCACAATTTTTATCTTTATGAAATTGCATTTAGTAATTAAAAATCCTTTATCAAATTCTTATGATAGTACCTACTAATACTCCTACTTATTGCAATCCTATTAAAGCAGTACGGTCTTTAAGAAAAATATAATAATTTTTTTGTTTATAATCTAATCGACTCCGTTTTTTGTCCTAACACACCTAATAAATAGATAATAGGTTATAAGTTCAATGGTGAACATACCTAGCATAGTTAACACAATTTGCTGTCGAATCTGTATATATATTTAGCTATGTATAATATAATTTAGTCCTAAAATACCAAGTCCGAGACTATGGTCTATGGTGTTACAAAATAAGTTAGACGTAGACTAATTAGTAATATGTAATGAATTTTATAAGTACTGATGTAAAGGATACTGCCCACAAATTGGTACCTACATAAAAGGAATTATTGTACAAAAGTCCAGCAAGTCGTATAACGGATCTATAAGGGTGCCCGTGTTTGTACATTTTTGAATAACAAAACTGTGATGACGATTTATTTCCTGCCTAACTCTGGAGGCATTTTATACAATTTACAAAAACTATATTTTACTTTGTACAGATTTTTTTCTAAATTATTCGAGTGCTTAGTGTTAATTCAAGAATTTAGAATTAAATTATAAATATTAGAAGCAATAACTTGTCGTCGCATATCGTAAATTTAAATTTGTAAAATATATTGTTTAAAAAATTGATGATGATGTAAGTATTGCAAAAGTAGCGAGAGTTTTGGAAATTAAAAGGAGAATAACTCTGTCATCGTTTTATTTGAATCCCCTTGAACCAATATCCTTGTCTTTGAGGAGAGAGTCATACGCAATGATATTATACAGAGTTATTTGTAAAATACCCGCAACCTGAAAAGGGGTCAATAATCTCATCATTATGAACAACTTTTACTATGGGACCAACCTGTTCCTGTTCCATACATTTATGTTCACATAACTCAACAAAATGTATGGAACAGCTGATCTTTTTTTGCTAAAAAATATTAAATATTATGTTTGCGATCAAACCATGCTATGCTGAGCTCTTATCTTAACTGAACAATCCAAATTCGATTTGGATCGCATTTGGATTGTTCCATGTTGATCCAAATGTAGTGTTCTTTTTTTTAAAATGCCATCCTTTTTCTAAGAAAATAACATTACATTTGGATTGCACTGCCTATTTCTAAAATAAAACTCAATAAAATTGCGATTCTCTTTTTACATTAATATAATTACCTAGGAACATACGAAATGTAGGTACGATATTCTTAAGATATTATTTTAAGCCTAGTAATCCTTGTTTAAACAGACAATACAATTATAATATTATAAAGATTATCGCATCATTGTTATGATTATGTTATCTGTACTGTTTGATTAAGTCGCAATCTAACATAATTATGATGAAACTTATAGTTAATTATCTCGTCATGTAATCTCAATACTGTAAGGCTGAGTGTACGTTGTACATTTCAATTTGAGCAGGTTATCAGTAAAAAAAGGTTATCAGCTGCCTATTTTTAGCAAAATATTCATTATTCGTTCTACATTTCCTGTTTCGAAGGGTTTCAAACTAGTTATTTTACACCATTTCCCATAAAACCCCATTAACTATTTAAAATATAAGTTTACAAGTAGATATTTTTATTAGTCTTCTTCTTCTTCGTCATATGGTTGATGAACAACCTGGTGTTAGAGTTTAAACCGCCCGTAGGCCTCTGACATGGTGACACACCGTTTAAACTCTGACACCAGGTTGTTTAACCATACGATAAGAAAGAAAGAATAGGTTTAATAATAAGAGCAATTAAAGACATACCTATAGGTATTGGTGTCTACATTCACAATGCACACCTAGACCGAACAATACATGAATAATTATTTCGATCACATAGAAGAATCAGGGATGGCGAATAGTTTAACCCCTAATATAGTCTCAAACTTTCGCGAACATTTAACATACTGAAACAACTTTTTAACGGATAAAACTCGCGTATTTATTTGTATAAAATAGTTGTCTGCCTGCGACCACGAGATCTGCAAAGGTCTCGAAACGTCAGGCGTGTTTTATACAAATAAATACGCGAGTTTTATCCGTTAAAAAGTTGTTTCATTAGTTTAACCCCTACTCCATAGTATATTATCATGGAAAGACTGATCATTTAACGACAATTTTTGAAACGCTTTAAGATGACATATAAATATACTTACCTACTACTTACGTCTGTCCTGGCCTTAAATTAATTCTAAGAAAATATTTCAAGCAAGAAAATACACCTATAATAATAATCTAACTCATAAACTAAGCACAGATTTTCCTTATAACACATAATAAATTATATCATAGTTTACATAACCGCCATAAACCTATTTATCAACGTGACGGTTCTTCTATATTATGTTTAGGGAAATAAAATTTTCCTCTAAGAGCTCAGTTTCATCATCCTGCTCTTGTCCTAATTTTATGATCGGCGCAATAAGTTTTCTTCTTCCATTCTCTCTCTCTCTCTCTCTCCAGGAACAAACGGAGGCGATGTATTAATACATATTCACATTGTTCACTGTTCATTGTGCAACTATTGAGGTCTTGGAGGCGAAAGCGAATTCTCTGTTCTGAACGAATTAAAACTAAATAAGTTGGACATTTGTTTAATTCAAAGCGTTTTATCAAAGCCGAGATCAGAGGCAGCTAAAAAACTATGTCATTTCATGTTTTTTCAGTAGTGATTCTTCTTAAATTAAGTAATTAACTATAATTAATTTTGTTATATTAGGAGTTAATTCTGTAATAAGTTACGATGGGGTTGACATATCTATCGGATAAAAGCCCCTAAACATAAATAAAGATTTAAAAAAAAAGGTCTTGGAGGCAAAATTTTTCCTCTAACATTGAGGCACTAAACGTGACTTTCAACATGTTGCCCAACAGCATCCAACGGAAACGTACGAATAACGGCAAACAATTTGACAAATGCGCAATAGTCGAATTTTAGATCTCTTTGGTGCACAGAAGAAGAGGCGAAGAAATTTCTACTGCGCCGTCGCACGCGATTTTTAGTCGGTCGTAAACCTAAAGGTTCGCGCAGGTTCACGAACTTTAGTAACCGTTTTTTTACTTTACCGATTAGGAACCTTTAGGTTTAGGGCCAGCGAGAGGTTTTCATCACGCTTGCTCTATCATTACCATCATTTCAGCCTTAAGACGTCCACTGCTGAACATAGGCCTCCGCTTGCTCAGGCTTGCTCTATACTCATGCGAAATCATGCAACCTATTTGTCATTCGTGAAAATTGTGACACTTGAATAAAAAAGTTAAAAAAACAACAAATTAATGACAATTTGATAATTTTACATCATAAATTGATCCAAAATTTTAGTTTAACAATATTTTTTTAAGGACCTAAATTATGTGTCTTATGTTATATTAATATATCTTCCAGCACTTTATTCTTGTATTGTTTGGTAAGTGTATCAACTAAGTTTAAACAAAAAACTAGATTATAAGGTCATAACACAACAAAGGCTTTTTGCACTTGTGACTGAGTTCGTAACATAGTGTCATGTTCGTGTTTACGCTAAATATATAAATTGACAAGTTGTCCGAAATTCCTGAAGCGATTCTTCGATAGTTGATGATTTTAAATAGCACAAATTGTTGGTAAAAAGAAACATTCTATTGTAGTTACATCAAATCAATACCGATCCTATTCTCGTGATTGTGACTTTCCGTCTATGCTTCTCTCATCGGTCTTAACTTCATTATGTTTGTAATAGTTTCCGGCCGAGAATGGGGATAAGGCTAAACGGCGAGGATTTATTTAGGGATGTCAAGTTTTTAGCAAATTACAAAACAAACTTTCCTATTTATTAAACAGCTATAATATTTATTTAATTGGTTTCAAAAACTTTAACGCGATTGAAGCCTTTAACAGATTTAAAAAATAAAAGGTTTTATTTTTTCTTCTTTATTTTTTTGTTCCAGATATTTTGTTGTTTACATTTTTTGTTACAAATGGAAACCGCCTGCCTAAGAATAAAATTCATACCTCTCTTACAAAAAAATCATAAAAATAATTCGAAATGTTGTTTAGAAATTGTGCCTGAAATATCATGTCTACGAAATCTAGAAAAACTAGAATGGAAAAAAGAAACCAATTTTATAGAATACACAATACCTATGACGTACAAAGTGATACTTAAGAAACGGCAAGCTATAAAAGATGCTAGTAATAACTGCGATGCCGTCAAAACATATCACTCGTGTGTTGACTTGCTGATTTCATCTTCGAAGTCAACCCTCAACTTTGGATCTGGAGATGTCTCAAAAATAATAAGCGATACGTTTATAATATGTAAAACTGTGACTCATAGTACAAGTACAGATAATTCGGCTGAATTAATTACGGGTGATCACAATATATGTAAAGCATTTCGTAATTATCCTGTTCTACACAGAACAAATTCCATCTCTGTGCAAGTAACTAATTTTGAACAAAAAAAAAGTAAAGAAGATATCGAGGACGATATAGGTATTAATATTATCAATTATATCAACATCAATACTAGAATACTAGAATATTTAATTATTTTGTTTATTTTTTCATTATTTTTCAGTTAATCTAAAAAGTGAGGTATATCAGAATATTGAAACTGAAGATTTAAATAAAGAATCATTAGATAAATTAATAAATGCAGACAACGATTGTTTTAAGATTACCGATGTCGTGCCTAGTGAAAGTTCTATTACACATGTGGTACCAGAAAAGGAATCACATAAGCCTAATTCAAGACGAAGGCTAAGCTTATCCCCGATTTGTTCAGTTAGCACTCAGGAATCTCCATTGGACAGTAAAGTGGTTTCTAAAGCTGTTACCTGCAAAATGTATGATAATCAAAAAAAACTGATACCGCTGGAAACTACTACTGACAAAAGCGATTTAATTAACGAAGAACAAATACGCAAACTTTCTGCTATTATTGACATGCCTGAACGACATGCATTAAAACGATTAGGGCCTAAATGTAGACTTCCACCGGAAATGAGAATCGCAAAATATCTTCAATACATGGAAAAAGAAGTTTTACCTATGAAAATGATAATGAATGACATATTTCGTAAATGTTCTTCACTCGGTATATCCTTAAGTAAAAAGTCTTCTAGTCAAAGTGTAATGTATAAAACTTTATCTTCGTATAGTAGTCCAATTGTAACTAACAGTGAAGAACCGACAAATTCAAATCGTGTTGTTTATTCTATTGTGTTTGATGGTTAAATTTAGATAATAAATGAAAGTTATTTATGATCTGTTCTTTGTCTTATTGCTAATTTCTAATAAACTACGGTCCAATGATGTTCATCAGTTAATTGACCTTTTTTTAGTTTTCGATAAAATGAATAACCAACAAGTAGTAGTGGATAAAATTGTACAAAATTTAGCATTTGAAGTCGAAGCTGTTCCAAAAGACAAATCAATAAAAGCTGCAAGTGTATCTCAAAGTACTCCACTAAATGTTAGAATTAAAGTTAGAAAAAAAGATGAAACACATCAACATATTCCATCGGAAATTGTCGAACAAAGAGCTGTTCAAAAGGTCCGGCTTGTGAACAGTGATCAAACCATAATGACCTTCGATGTTTTCATGGAAGCAGAATTTGACAAGAAACCACAACCTCGAAAACATTTTTACGATATTTTAAAGCCAGGTAATACAAAAATTATACGTATTAAGAATTTTTTTAAAGCCAGTGACCTATTGAATCATAATAAATTCTTAATATCGTCTTTATTTTAGGCATATGTTTAGGATCAGACAATGATGATTATGCTTATATGCCAACTTCTTCATACAGCGCCAATATTACTGAACCAAGCGTAGTAACAAAGTCAGATGGGGGTTTTAAACAAACATTTACACTTTCAAAGAATGTCAATCAAAATTACACAGTAGCCACTCAGTCAGGAGTGCAAAAGTGGTTTTTTGGAAAATGTAAACCAGGTTTGTGTCACAATATCATATATGGATTGTAATTGAGGAAAAAATCGTATTACTGCAAATTTATTCTTCTTCTTCTTACCGTATGGCTGATGAACAACCCAGTAACAGACCGCAGAACCACCCGTAAGCCTCTGACATGGCTTTATACACCATTTAAAAATATCTCAGGTATGCTGGTTTCATCACGATGTTTTCTCTCACGGATTTAGCAACTGATAATCAATTTATAATGCAAAATTATTAATTCAGCGTATATAATATTTAGAGTTCCAGACGACACGTTTGGCTCAGAAGGTTTAGAATTGCCGTCGACACTTGGTGAGCGGGTTCGATTCCCGCACGAAACGATGATTCGTGTGATCCACAGATATTATTTGTTTCACTCTGAGTGTTTGTGAATAGTCAAATTATGTGTGATTTGTGTAAGGTGATGTAAGAAAAAAGGGAATAAAATTATTTCGAGAAAGAGAAACTCAATAAAATCTATGATTTCAAGTCCGCTCGTAGTTTTCAAACAAATAGCTATCGGTAGCGTTAAATAGACATGTTCTACATGATACCTCTATGTACGTAACTTTAAATAAATGGTTTTATATATATATATTATATTGTACAATTACAGGGGGATGTTTGGATCCACCATTTAGTGAAGATAAATACCCATATAAACCTCGACAAAACTTAGTACAAGAAAAACAAAATGCAGTAGAAACAGGTCCATTGCAAGAAGACTCATCAATATCGGTTCCGGATCAAACAGTTCCAGCAGAAACTGTTCCGAAAGATGGAATGCAAGATAATGAAGAAACAAACGATGCCAAAAGTAACGGAAGACATAGTTCTATTTTTGATGGTGGAATATTCAAAAAGAAGAGAAAATCTTGTGACAAATCAACTAATACAAAAATAGACCCTAAAGCCAACGAAACTGATTCCGTTTTAAGTTTATTTCAGAGTGATACTAAGTCGTTGAGTGCGCATTCAAATCCAATTATAACTTATCCATCTAAAAAACCAAGTAATGTAAAAATAAATGACGACAAAACTGCTAGGAGTAGAGGTTCCAGTGAAGATAAATCGAGAAAATCATTTAACGACAATCATTCCGAACCTTATTTTATTCCTCCCAGAAAAACCAGTCGTTTAAAAGAACAAGAACTGTTGGACACAAAACACAGACCTTCTGATGCTGCTAAATTAAGAGAACAAACAAATAAACCTTTAAGATTACCTATACCAGTTCCGATTCCCATTCCTATACCATTGCCCTCTAGAAAGCATGACCCTAATGTTGGGACTACAAATAGTGGCACAAATGACGATACAGATATTGACAAAATAAAGCCTACAACAATCCCAGTAAACTCTAAAACAGGAACATCCGACGAACTAGTAATAACAAACCAAGTTACTGAAGATATTTCAGATATAAATAGTACATCAGATCAAACACTTAAAATAGAATCGGACTCAGAAAATGTTGATGATAAAAACCAAATACTAACAAAACATCAATCAAAGATTTCAACGCCCGACTCGGACAAAATTAGTTCTTTAGAACCTATTACTTCTGATGTTAATGATAACAATAGTATTATGGGTGATGAAAATGTAAATAATACAAGAAAACAATCAGATAAAGATATGGATGAAAAAAACAATGGAAATAACAAACCAAATAATACAGATACTTCGAAAAAAATAATACCAATACCAATTCCAATTCCCCTTCCCTTAAACTTTAGTAAAGATAAACAAGGTTCTTCAGCCGAAATTGATGTCACTAATACGTCTGAAGGTAATAAACCTTTAAACGATTCCAAAACAGACTTGTTAGATAAAGCTCTTGAAAAACCATCAAATGAAACAGAATCGACCAAAATGGAACCAGATATGACAGATCCCAAAAAAATACTTCGCACTATGAGTGATCCTTTTGAAGAAGAAAGTGATTTTTCTGAAAATGAACAGTCTAATACTACCGCATCCACCATACAAGGTGAAAGACCACAGTCTAGTGAAGGGATAATCATCGACGAAAGCATGGGGCTTATGGATAATACAGACCCTGCTGCACAAGAAAAATCTGATGAACTGAAGTCTGATACCAATGAAACCAAAATTAACCCGTATGAAAATAACCAGGAACTCCCACCTGCAACAAAATCAGATGATTCTACGAATGATACAGCAATTATACCTATGACTGATAAAGACAAAACAAAACATGACAGTGAAACGGCTAATGATTTGGATGACAAAAGTGATAAAACATCTTCTGAACAGTTTACAGCTGATAACATTGACGAAACCAAAAAAAATTTGGACAGTGAAATGGGGAATGATGATGATGATAGAACTGACAAAATATCATCAAACCAGTCATTGAATTCTGATAATTATGAAAATAAAAAAAATGTAGACAATAAAATAGAGAACGAGGAAGACTATAAAATTGATAAAATATCATCGGACGAGAATAATGATGACGAAATTACAAGTAAAACAATATTATCAGATCATGAAGAATCTGCTAGATCCGCAAATCTGCAACAAAGTTTACTTAACCCCTTTCATAATGGTCTTCCTATTTCAAAAAAGGGAAGCAATAATTTTGTAACAGCTCCTGTCTTTATTGACAATACGAAACATAGTGATCTCAAACCCCTGAAAGCAGTAAATAGTGAGACCAATTTAACTAATGATTCAAATATAAACCACAATGGGGATATAAATAAAACATCAAGAATTACAGTCGATGATGACATGACACATTCTTTAATAAGTAATGAAATGATTGCATCAGTTATGTACGATTTAAATGGTAGTCCTCCTTCTACCTCGTCTGTAAAATATTCGGCAAAAAGTACATCATCAGATAAACGGGTATTACTTAATGATGAGGCTAAGGGTGGTCCAGAAGTTATGTCAAAGTCACCCAAAACTTTACACCCAAAAAATTATGGTGGAAGTACAATACTATTATCAGCTATACCATCTACAAGTACTTTAAAAAGTGCTATGAAAAAGGAGACAATTTCTGTAGAGTTAGGGTTTCAGAGTTATCAGAATGACAAAAACGAAAGAGTATTCAGGACTTTTGATACAACTACTGAACCAACACGTATGCCAAATGATACAGTAACATTAATAAAATCCCAAATACGATTATCCTCAAATGAAATAAGAATTCCCATAGACTCTGACCATGACATGTCCATACAAATTAAAAAACCTTATGGCAATCAACGTGTTTCGATAAGTGAATCTGGATTTGTAAATACAGTTGATAATGGCATGAAAACAAATACAGCTGTGAATATTAATAGTAAGTGACATTTACCTACACGATGTAACAACTAGCCTTCACTTGCACTGACTTTAGATTAATTGTAATTAATTTAGTCTGTATTTTCCCTGCAGAATTTTCCAGTAGTCTTTTGTTAGATCGCCCATTGTTAGATCATCAAGGTAACACTGATTTTTATTTTCTAATTTTGCCTTAATTTATACATTCAATAATTTGTCTTCTGCATTTATAGATAGTAAATTAGACATTACGATGAAATTTTAAGAAAAAAAAAACTATGGTGTTTAGGCAAATTTATGTAAAAATTTTATCTCTCAAACCCAGGTGAGGATCTAAGAAATTCAGAAGTGAAAGGATACCACAGTTTAATGCAGAGTAATGTTATGGATGGCAGCGTTATGGATTTATATGAACAGCAATTAATGCCATTACACATGATTATTAAAAATTTAAGAGATGAGATAGATGTCTTGGCAGCACAACAAATTTTGTTTAGGGACAAACTATACTGTCCAAGGAAGATCAAGCCACCACGATTGGTGCATTCCAATAGAAGATGTTTCGGGTGTCTCAAGAAATAAACTTTCAAAGCCCTTTACAAAGGTTTTATTTACCTCTTACCTGACCTAGATGTATTTATTTTTATATAAAAATTTAACACTTCTAATACGTTTAAAAAAATTCTTGAGAAAATAACTACTAGAGTTTCTTGCCCTTCAAAACCCGGATCACTCTTGCTCAGTCACTCATACAGCCGATCATTGATTACGCTGATGTGTGCTGTTTGGATGCCACTGAGGAACTTTTAATCAAGCTTGAGCGTTTGCAGAACTTGTGTATACGTTTTGTCTTTGGTCTCCGAAAGTATGACCACGTTTCCGAGTTTCGTAAACAACTCAAATGGCTCCCTATCCGTTTGCGCAGGAATTCTCGCATTGTATGTCTTCTATACAACATCCTTCACAATCCCATTTACCCATCCTACTTGCGGGAGCGTTTTTCATACACGCGTCCCTCCGACGCACTTTGTAGATCCCACCTTAAATCCCTTCTTAAATTCCAGCCCCATAAATCCAACTTCTACTCCTTCTCCTTTACCGTTCATGCAGTAAGACTGTGGAACTTGCTGCCGCCTGATATTCGGGAATCTAGTTCACTTTCTCTTTTTAAAAAAAGAGTTAAGGAGCATTATCTGTCATCTTAATTTCATCGTTAAATATATATTTTATTATTATTAAAAGTATGTATTTATTTATATATTTTAGATAGAAATATTTATGCATATGTATGTAATTATATGTAAGTAGGTATATATTATATGTGTTTTTTTTTTATCATACACGCAGTGACTACAAATGTTTTATTAGTTTCTCCTATCACAGGCCTGTTGGAAGAAATTTCTAATTGAAATAAGCAGTGCCTTTGTACTCATAGTTTTAAAATGCCTTTTTATTTTTTATGTTTATTGTGTGTGTGTGTACATAAATAAATAAATACAATGAATTTATAAGGACTAGCCAATTTTTTGAAGGTCAGGTCAGTCTAGAAGCTGAAAACTTTTCATCGTCAACATATCAAAATTGAAAATCGACTTTTAATACAAGAAAGAAAGAAAAGATATTGTAAAGTGATTATCTCCTAAAATTTTGCTGGTCTTTATGAATTCCGGTTGTATAAAAAATATGTAATTAGGTATTAATGTGTGTAATGAATATGACACCTCGTAGGAAATAAAAATATGCGTTAGGCGTTCTGCAACTGCTACGCAGAAGAACCCAGGTCACCGACATAGTAAAAAAGGATAACATAGAAAGGCTCAACTGGCAATGAGCGGGGCACATTGTTCGTAAAGACTACGAATGATGGGGCGGCACAAAGGTCCTAGAGTGGTGACCGCGCACCGAAAGACAAAAGAGAGGCAAGGTGGAGTGATGACCTCGTGAGAGTCGCGGGAAATGAAAGAATCGCTCGGGGTTGCTCATGTCCAGCAGTCATCATCATCATTTTGGTCGGAAGACGCCCATTTAATAATGATGATGATACTGCAACTTCTTGTTCTGGTGACCGAATGTCGTAGGTACTTCAAAAGCCATACAAACCAGCTTGGCTGTCGAGGGGCGTGCGGACTTTCCGCATGCTCTTTGAAATGAGCTATAGTACGTGCCACAGTTCTTTAAGTCAAGTGCAGGTGGCATTGCACCCATACCAATATTCCATGAAAAAGGTCTTCCCGAAGCTAACTTCACAGACTGACCGATGGCGCATACTGTACCTGCTTACATTCGAATCCTAAAACAAGCAAACGAATTTGTTCTTGGTGTAGACAGTACGATTAAAGAGCGCTTATCGCAAATGGCAAGCAAAGCGCATCAGCATCGCTAACTACCAGTGAAGCATTATCAGCTCAACGCTCTCTATCGCTTGCAACCTATTACAATTATTATTTGTGTCCCATTTGCTCAGAACCTTCAGAAAGGCGTAGTTATTTTATTCCTACAAAAAATGAGCCAAATGAAAGTATGCATAATAAGTACCTTATGATCATTCGCAGCCTGACTCTACCCACTTTTATAGAACACCTAATGAATTGACTGGTAAGGTTACCTAGAAGTAGGATGTAGAAGGGGGATACATACACATAACATTTAATGTACCATTCTTATCACCTTTTCCGTATACATTTTAAGTAGGCTTTCTCTTTTACAAAATTCGTCTGACATTTTCATGCCCAATGCTTACAACTGCCGAAAGTTTTCAAGGCTTTGAACTCTAAACTTTGACTACCAAGTAAGCGACGACGGTGGCTTCAGTTGTTTTATCAATACAACAACAGTTTTTGTCTCGCTCTTTCACTTTTACAGATTTTTAATCCCCGTTATTTGATAGTAAATACAATCAGAAACACTAAACCATACTTTATTAATAACATTTGACAATCATTATTACCAGTTTGGTCAACAAAGGTCAATAAACACGATTACAAAAGAAAAAAATCTGCTTTATCCAGCGAAAGCTGCAATGTCATAAAATAAAACGAAAACAGTCATACTTAATATAAAATTCGCGACGTACGCTTCGCATGTGCGTTGACTCACAAAGCTTGTGACGTGCATCATGTGAATTATATCAAATTAATTCCTGATATTGATAAGACTTGTTATTAACGTGTAGTCTTATAATAATTGTCGGTTCAGAATGTATCAGTTGAGCAAATCGGTTGGGTTAAGCGCAGAGTAATCAGTCCTTTAAAATTAATTGGAATAATTACAGCGCGTTTTTGTTCATTAATAACTTTATCTTCAATGTTTAGTCGTGGTGCGGCGATGAAGAACAATGCTTGTTAATTCCGTTCGGATGGTGAATGGTGTGGTTTAAAATAAAATAAATTAGTTTTAAGTGGTGAAAATGGAAAATAAAATAAATACTATAACAGAGAATGTGGATAATAGAGAGAAATATGCTGCTGATTTGGATCAAGCGCTTGCAGTTGCAGGTAATTATTTTTTATATTAGGTATATAAGTATTTATTTTTTTATTAGGGGCTGGTTTCATGATGTAATAATATTAAGTAGCAGTTCGACAACAAGAGGCAATGATTCCGATATTTTTAAACATTAATCAGTTGCAGATAAAATAACATAAATATTTTTCCTTTATTATCCGGGCTCTAGTTGCGACTTATCTGAACTTATATAAAATATTCATAAAACTTTTAACACAGTATGCAGAATGATACTGAACATGTGTTCAATTTGACCCAGACATTGTAACATTAATTTGTAACACGCAATACTACGAGCGTTTAATTGCAGACATCACCTACTCTAGTTTTAAAAATAAACAACATTGTGTTACACCCACACACATGAAAACAATTTGTTGGTAAGTTTGCAAACAAATGTCAGTTATCGTTAAAAAACTAAAAATAAATTAGTTTACCTTATCAATATTATTCTTACATATCAATCAAAAGCCCGAATCTATAGTATGAGCGTATATGAGCATAATACGGTTTAGTAGGAGATTTTGTTTATCTACACTCCTGATAAAAAGGTCAGATTTGATTGTTTGTATGTCCCGTACATAGTAATAATATCCTCCAGACCGAATGTTAGTCACAACGGCCAATCTCAACGAAGATACGCTGGGGATTTAATTATAATGCACAATTAGTGTGTACGAAAACACAAGTGCACTAACTATCAATATGTCACGCACGACCGGAGAAAGATCAGGCATAGGACCAACGGCTTTACATGCTTTCCGAGGCTCGAAGAAAGTGATAATTCATTAATAATATACGAAAAGTCAGAAGTACGTGTCGTCTTGGGTTTGATCTTAAGACCTCTGACTTTGCAGTCAACGGTCTTACAACTAGGCTATCAGGGCTCCCCTATACATACTACATAATCTAACTACTGAACCAATTCAAAAAAATCCGTTTAGTTATTAAAAAGCTACAGTAATCTAATCTATAGGTCTTCTTCTTTTTGTATGGTTGATGAACAACCTGGTGTCAGAGTTCAAACCACTCTTAGGCTACTGACATGGCTTTACACACCATTGAAAAATCTCTCAACTAGCACACAGCTAGTTTCATCACTATGTTTTCCCTTTGAACGCCATGCCGGTCACCGATGACCGGCAAACAATAAAAATTGCATTGTGTCTACGGCGTGGCAGTCAAGTGAAGTGAGCAACTGCTAATTAATTTATAATACGCACATAACTTACGAAAACTCAGAGGTGCGCGCCTTAGAAACGAACTCCGAGACCTCTGACTTGTTAGTCGACGTTTTAACCCGAAATAATGCGGATGAAACCGCGGGCAGAAAATAATTTTGAAGTACAAAGTTTGGTTCACCAATAGTTTTTTCATAACATTCGATTAAAGGTTAGACTAACCTTATTTTTAACCCCCTACGCAAAAAGAGGGGTGTGTTATAAGTTTGACGTGTCTGCGAATCTGTGTGTCTTTCAGTGGTATCGTAGCTCCGAAACGAATAGACCGATTTTGATTTAGCTTTTTTTATTTGAAAAGTGACTCGATTAAGAGTGTTTTTAACTAAAGAAATTGAGGTATCTATGTATTTGTGTCGAGGGTTTTTACATTTTTCTATTTATATTAGCCATCTAACATATCTCCCTCTCCGGTCCGTACCAGCTCTAGATAGAGAAACTGCAATTGCGAGCTTTACCCTGGACGCGGGTTCCAATCTTGAAAGAATAATATTTTTAGAATTTTTTTCAACAAAAATTTTAAATTATAGTGTTCGATAGTGTTGTTAAATATGCGTTAATACTTTAAAAAATGTTGACGTATAAATCATTTAAAAGAAATAAATAAAAACTAAAGGACAATCTTACAATGAGGACGTAGGTATCTACTTAAGAGTCGATATTTACTAAACTGGCTTTAGTAAGAAGTAGAAAACCCGTTGAAGGACAGGTTTCGAACTATAAACTAGCTATTACCCCTACTTTGCCCGCGTAAAAATACAGCGACATAAGGAGATCTGCTTTTTCCTCAAACACATCTTAACGTAGTAAAATATTCATGTCCTACGCAATAGGAAAACAGTAATCACGATCATGATACAAGGAAAACCCTAGATAATAATATACGTTAAAAAAAATACAATTGCAAGCTATATTTCTGTCATACACGTAATACCTACGTAAACTCTACATACATACAAACAGATAGATCCATTTTTACCCGACTGCGCCAGAAGGAGAGTTATGTTTTTTGCTTTATTTTTTTTAAGTAAATTGAACACTTGTATTTTCTCCTAATATAACTATAATTATTTATTTTATATTTACTCCTTTGGGTACTATTCACAACTCACAAACACCGATAACGAATATGAAAACAAATATTACGAATCATAATAATAATTATTGGACCCTGTTCTCGATACCAGTGGGCTAGGTACTGCTTATACATATATTTTTACATGTATATTTTTCTTTTTATATATATTTGTATATATGTAATTTAATTGAACCATCATCAGCCTGTATTATTCCACTGCTGAACATGGCCTCTCCCAATGCGCGCCACTATTTTGCGCTCATTGGAGGTATTTGCATATATTAGCCACGCTGGGCAAGCGGGTTGGCGATAGCAGTAGCAGATAATGGCTGTTACACAGAAGGACGCTGCTGCCCATCTTCCGGATTTTTCGGACTAGAAGGGGTGGTTCTATTCTTGGGCCGGAAACCACACGGCAAATTGAATAAATGATAATAATAATAATCACGAAACAAATATTTCTCCCTTGCGGAAATCAAACCTGCGACACCAACCGCAGAAGCCGCTAGTTTAACCACTACGCCTATCGTGTTGTCATGCGTAGTCATCCCTAGTAAGTCTGTGGTGTTGTCCAATAATATTGAAATATGACATTTACTAATATTCACACAGACATTGACCTGTAGCAGTTGACATGGTGATTTTCCTCAACGACAAAAAATACCTACAAAATGTGGGTAACGAACGATTAACGGGTGTAAGAAACTGTATAATTATTGTATAATTTAATTCCAATCTAAATGTATTATTACTTTAAACATTCTTGATTATTAAATTTAAATTTACACAGGATAACGTCACAATTAAATTGTAGCACAAAGGTTTCATACAGTATGCGCGCATTTGCTAGTGTGTCCCATGGTTGTGTCTATGTTGCATAATCCTATCCATCCTACTAATAAAAAAAATTTGACGTATGACCAACGGCAAAATTTTTCCTCTAAGCGTATGACCGTTGGACTGTCAAGTCAAAGGTCGTGAATTAAAAATTCAGGCACGCACCTCTAACACCTCTGACTTTTTGGATTCATCATGTGCGTTTTAGAAATTAATTATCACTTGCTAAAACGGTGAGGAAAAACATCGTGAGGAAACCAGCACACCTGAGAGATTTTTCAACAGAGTGTAAAACCATGTGAGAAGCCTACGGGTGGTTTACATTCTGATACAAGGGTTTTTATCAACCATACGACGAAGAAGATCCTACTAATATTATAAATGTGAATGATCGTTAAGATGTATGGATGTTTATTTCACGCTTTTTACGCAAAAACTACTGAACGGATTTTGAAGAAACTTTATAGAGGTAATATAGATTTTATAATCTACACGGGCGAAACATATACAGCTTGTTAAGAAAACCCTGTCCGACCCGAAAGGGGCACATAGGTACTTCAATAATATAACCAAATATGAATAAACAATTTACATTATTGATAAGGATAACGTTGTAATATTTTTTTTAAATGTGTGATTTTTACACAAATTAACATAAAATTTGGTAAAATTCCAAAAACTGACAACACTATATGACTTCGCTACGCTATCCGAAAACTGACGAGTGCGCCGACCGTCGCCCGCCTGTGTTGTCATGTAAGTTTCCTCATTTTTTAATTTTTTAATCATTTTTATTCGGGGTAATTTTTTTTACTTATTATGTGAAAAAAATTACACAGATAGAATCACATCCCGATACCTACTAATACCTTCACGGATCGGACAGGGTTTTCTTAACATATTGTATAATGTACGACTTCACCCCCTTTTATAACCGCGACAACGTCATTGACCGGCCTTGAGCTTTTGAGTATCATTATATTAAACCTGGAAATGCAATCTAGATTCTCATGGTCAGCAGCTACGGTGTGACGATAAATATTAAATAAATAAATAAAAATCCTTTAATGCGGGCACGTAGACCTATATAAAAATAAAAAACTAGAATCTAAGACACCATCGCATCAATTCAACAAAACTATTACTGCATTAATTATAGTAAAGTAAATATCTCATTTAAAACCTAATTTGTTTATATTACAATTATTTAATTAATGACTTTGTATTTACTAATTTAGTAATAGGTCATTTACTAAATAACCAATAGATACTATTTTTATTTACTGTCACAAAAAATTCTGATTAAGTTACCTCATTATGATTTCTTTACTCATATTCCATAAACATTGTATATAGGAAAAAAGATTTTATACTATAAACATTAACTTAACTTTATCGTCGCTGATATTGCAATACCGCGTAACTATAACAGACAATAAAGCGTAACTGCCAAAAGTTAGAAATAACATAAAACCGGTTGTAATACGACTGCAGAGAGATCAGGCACAGGTCTAACAGCTTAACGTGCTTTTCGAGGCACGGAGTAAGTGACAATTTATTTATAATACGCACCTAACTTACGAAAACTCAGAGGTGCGCCTTGGGTTCGAACCTAAGACCTCTAACTTGCCAGTCAACGGTCATACCACTTAAGTTATAACACTCGATAGCCTAAGTGGTATCACTGTGCAGTACCATACCTATCAGCGATGGTATGTCAAGTTGCAACCCGTTCAGAAATTTTTCAATTTTACACATAATAATATGAACATGAATGTTCATATGTGTAGAGCAAACTTAAAGTGTGCGTGTTTATTGCTCTTTTAAACCTACAGCATTAAATACATTTTATCATTATTTATTTTATAACTTAATCATGTATTTTATTAAGAGCCTTAATGTTTATTATATCCTTAATAAATTTTATGGATATTTAAATAAAGATAAATAATACAAGCAACTGTGGCATTAATGCTCTCACTCTACGAGTACCTATTTCTTTTTAGAGGGTTCCAAAGAGTATAATATATATATATAATTATATATATTACTAAACCTTTGTCCGTCTGTCCGTCCTATTAGGACTCTATTCAATAGATACAGTCCGTAATAGATAGCACTTGAAATTTGCACATGTGTGTGTATATTTTAACATAAAAATAAAAATTGAATGTAGCATAAAAAAAATAAAGATAACTTTTGTGTACATACGACTCGCACTTGGCCAGTTTTGTAACCAGCCTTCAAAAAAGAAGTTGCATGTTTTTACATTAAAATTGGTAGTAGTAAGTACTAGGATTTCATAAAATGCGAAGGAGAAAACTTGAATTTTGTGTGATGAAGGTGGGGCATGAACATTGAACATACCATTCAATTATCATTAATGGCTCTCTTTTAACCCTTGATTAAAAAGAGGGGTGCTACAAGTTTAACGTGTGCGTATATGTATCTGGGGTCTCGAATTCCCAAACGGATAAACCGATATTCATTTAGTTGTTTTTACTTTTAAACTTTCGCGTTGCATAATATTAAAAATAACGGGTATGAAACGGGGATAACCACGCACATACTTTATTATTTTATTCCCGTTTTAAACCAGTTTTCCTTTTTTTTTATATGAAAGGTGAGTGTTCTCACCTAAAAAAAGAGGTTGGTATGAACGGTATATTTTTAAATTTATTCTTGATTGCGTGTTCATCCTTATTATTTCGAAACTTTGTTGGAGTCGGCTTCTAATCTAACCAGATGCAGCTGAATGAATATCAGTTTTCGACGGAGCGACTGCCTATCTGACCTCCGCAACCCAAAGGGATAAGATATTTTAAGGTTAGATTAGTTTAATGAAACAACTTTTTAACGGATATAATTCGCGTTTTTATTTGTTCAGTGTTCGCGAAAATTTGAGACTATATTATGTTAGATTAGTTGTCAGGATTTTATGAGGGTACTGACTCCCTATATCGACTGTCAAAGATCTTTATGACAACCGGGGCCAACGGCTTAACGTGCTTTCCACTAATAGCACGCACATAACTTACGAAAAGTCAGAGGTGCGCGCCTTGGGTTTGGACCTGAGACCTTTGACTTGGCAGTCCAACGGTCTCTATGTTCTTCTTCATCTTGTGTGCGTGTATTTTCTTTAATATTGTTAAAAATACGTCATACATGCGCATCATTATTAACATACCTACGTACGTATACTTACCAGCAGCATGTGTATGATAACAAGGACAAAGAAGATTTATCTTGTAGATTTACAATGTTTTTTCTTCCTCGGTCAATAAATCTTTCACATAATTATTATTATATAAGGTCTTACTTAACTATACTTCTTCTAAGGTCTGACGCATACTACGACAAAAACGATTATAAATGTAAATCTATGGCAGCAATATAAATAATCTCTTCTTTTTGAAAGTTGGTTTAAAAAAAATCAAATTTCTATATCTTGACTCTTGTATAAAACATTTTTTTTAAATCTGTTCTAAATAGATTCAAATTCTATGAATTACTGGCACGAGTGGTCATGAACTTATGAACCACTGGTGGAACAAATAATTATTATTACAATGTTTATTACAATTATTTTTATAAAGTTCAAAAAATAATTTTGTAATTCAGTGGCTTTTTAGCCCATTTCCTAAAAAAAATGAGACATATTGGGAAAAAAATCATATAGTACAACATTCTAAAATATTTCGCATTAATTAAGTGAGACCATAGTATAGGTGTATAGACAGAACAAGTTGAATGACAAGTAAGTATAAGATAAGCCGGGTTTATATTTTCCGTCATTTCGTCATGACTAGCAAAATCTTATCAAAGAATACACACAATAACATTACGCCACTTTCGGGGATCGGCAGAAAATTCAGAACATCCCTCATCTTTGTTTAAAACAATTTTCATCTTGGCATTTTTTTTTTTGAGGTTACCAACTCCTTCTCTAAAAGGGTCAATCAAAATCAAAAAAATCTTTTGACGCGTACATGTAGCTGGCTGAAAATAATGGTCGAGAATATGACGAGTTATTTTAGCAATATCCTAACAAAAAAAATACCTATGCTAAAACTAAAAATAAAATAAGAAAAGAAAAACTTAATCTAAAAGACCGCTTACAGCGGGCAATGTCCCCAAAACGCTGGCTGCATTGCCACGTTGAATGGCAATTATTTTTAGTTTTAGCGTTAGTTTTAGTGTTAGTTTTAGTTGTATTTTAATAATTTTAATGCCTATGCTAAATAGACACGTTTCTTTTCTTAAGTTTTTATTTTGCATGCTTGCAAGCTTGTTTATATTACTGTGTGTCTGTGTGTGATTTTTAGAGTTCACCCTGGAATCAATTAAATTAATCATTATTAAAGTAAAACAATAAAAACTTGTTGCCCAAGCCAAGCTTGTTGGGTTCGCGCAAATATAATATAAGTCAATGGGTTCGCGTCATTGTGTGATGGTACGAAACCTTTGATGCGTGAGACGAACTCGTCCTTGGCCGGTTTTATCTATTACGGACGCATTATATTCTATTACATTTAGCTACATTTAGAGTATTTATATTATATAATTATTCTAATGATTATTTTATTTGTTCTAACATTAACTAATGACGTATTTTAAATTGTATTTAAACTTTTCTAATTTATGTATCTTGTTAGTTTTATTTTTTTGTAAATACACCTAAAGCTACAACTTAATGCTGTTTTTAGTCGTTTCGTCTCATGATATTTTTTTTTTCTCATTGTAGTAATTAATAGGTGTTTATTTATCAACCAGCTGTCGTCCGCGTCTTTTTAAATATTAAAATGTTTTGTTTATCCGACGTTTATCACTGTAAAATAGTCTGTACGATTACATTAATTACAGTAATTTTATGTTAGGTACATTAAAACTAAACTAAACTAAAATTTATAAATTAATTATCACTCAATTTTTTTTTGTGAATTTTTTTACATGTTATAGCACATGATTTCAAATTTTCTTATTAAATAATTATAATTATCACTCTCCGTGTCGGATAGCACGTTAAGCTGTTGGCCCTGGTTAGCTGTCACTTGTAGATCTTTGACAGTCGTTACGGGTAGTCAGAAGCCCGAAAGTCTGACAACCAGTCGTACCAAGGAGTA